>CP125975.1:147310642-148560642 GCA_030063025.1 Avena longiglumis | reverse complement strand
CATGTTGCTGCTGAAATGAAATACCACACACGACAAGTATCAAGGACAAGATCATGTTCGCACTGCTGAAGGCATAATTATGCATATTAGTCATATTGGTCATTTAATTTTGTGCACCCCTCATAATTCTTTTAACCTCAATTTTATACTACATGTTACTAGTGCATCTAAAAATCTCTTATCTATTCAGTGTTTTACCCTTAACAATCATGTCTTTATTGAGTTTCATCCTTTCTTCTTTTTGATCAAGGACCAAGCAACACGGTGCATTATGTTTAAAGGTCCTTGCTACGGAGGTCTCTATCCCTTGATGCCCCTCACCACCGAGTCCTCCAAGCATGCCTTCATCACAATAAAGTCGTCATCCTCTACATAGCATCGTCGTGTAGGACATCCATCTTCGTTCATTGTTCAACAAGTACTTATGAGAAATAAAATATCTTACACTCCCGACAGTACTCCCTATGTTTGTGATTCTTGTCAGTTAGCCATGAGCCACCAGTTGCCATATCCCATTTCCACCAGTAGGTCCACTATTTTTTTGGAACAAGTCTTTTCTGATGTATGAGGGTCTGCTCCTCTTTCTGTAGGGAAACATGCATACTATGTAATCTTTATTGATGATTATAGCAAGTTCACATGGATTTATTTTCTTAAGAAGCGTTCTGATGTTTATCAAGCTTTTCTTAATTATCAGCAGTATGTTGAGCAAAAGTTTGATAGGAAAATTGTTACTATGCAAACTGACTGGGGGTGAGTATGAGAAACTCAATTATTTCTTTCAAAAAGTTGGTATCACCCATCATGTGTCGTGTCCCCATGCCCATCAACAAAATGGTTCCGCTGAACGAAAACACTGTCACATAGTTGAAGTTGGTCTTGCATTGCTTGCCAATGCCTTCATGCCTCTCAAGTATCGGGATGAAGCTTTCCTTACTGCAATGTTTCTTATTAACTTACTCCCTAGAAAAGTTCTTGATCTTGAGTATCCTACTGAACGTCTTCTTCATACCAAACCCAATTATGATGCAATTAGAACCTTTGGTTGTGCTTGTTGGCCCAACCTTCGTCCTTATAATACCAGAAAACTTGCTTTTCGGTCTCAAAAGTGTGTGTTTCTTGGTTACAGCTGACTTCATAAATGTGTCAAATTTCTAGATGTTTCCATAGGACGTGTTTACATATCTCGAGATGTTGTCTTTGATGAAAATATCTCCCCCTTTGAAGCTCTCCACCTAAATGTCCGCGCTCTTCTTAAAAAAGAAATTCTTATTTTACCATCATCTACTTATCTTGAGGGTGCACATTCAATTGATGAGCATATGCCTAATATTGTGCCCATTGTTGTTACTTCTGATTATGCTCCACAGAACAACACAGCTGCTGGTGAAAATTTCACTCAAAATGGTACTTCTGAGCCTCCACAATCCGTTGTTGACCTCCAAACGCAACATGACGAAACTTGCACGGAAACATAAGTTGATTCGGGGGAACATTCCCCTAAAAGCGTTGATCCCGATGAGGATTCTATCGCCTCTAGGACTCTGCATGGGTCTGCATCGATGTCGCCCTCAAGCCCCGCGCCGCCGTGTTGTTTCTCTGCATCTCCCATGACCTCGGCCATGCCCCTTTCCAACCAGGCGTCGCCACGCGTCGCTATGTCCCTGGCTGCCCCTCTGATCGCATCCCGGGTCCTCATGACGCCTCTGGATCATCTACGCCGGTCGGCGATGCCTGTGGCTGCTGGTGCACCATCCCCAGTTGTTTCTTCATGATCATCTGCGGCTAGGTCAAGTGTAGCTGATGTTGCTGCTACGCCACCTCCCACCCCTCCTGGACCTCGTAAACGCTTGCAAAAAGGTATAAGTCAACCCAAATGCTATACTGATGGTACTGTACAATATAGTATGCTCTCTTCTACAGGAGAACCCGTAATTTGCCTGCTGCTCTTGATGATACACACTGGCGTTCAACTATGCAAGATGAGTATGATGCCCCTATGATGAACAAAACCTGGACTCTTGTTCCCTCCGGTTCTAACAAAAATATTATTGACTACAAATGGGTTTACCGTATTAAATGAAGTGTAGATGGTACTATTGATATTTAAAAAGCTCGGTTAGTTGCAAAAGGATTCAAACAAAGGTATGACATTGATTATGAAGATACATTTAGTCCAATTATCAAGATTGCCACTATTCGAATTGTTTTGTCTATTTCTGTTTCACGTGCTTGGAGTCTAAGGCAGCTAGATGTCAAGAACTCATTCCTACATGGTGTTCTGGAAGAGGAGGTCTATATGAACAACCACCTAGTTTTGAACATCCTGATACTCCCCATTATATTTGCAGACTTGATAAAGCTCTATATGGATTAAAGCAAGATCCCCGAGCATGGTACTCTCGTCTCAGTGCTAAGCTGTATCATCTTGGTTTCATTCCATCCAAGGCTGACACATCCCTATTTCTCTATCATAAGTCCGGCGTTATAATTTTTGTTCTCATTTATGTTGATGATATTATTGTGAGAAGCTCCTCTTATGATGCCATCTTAGTTCTGCTCAAAGATCTCAATGTTCACTTTGCTATCAAATATTTGGGAGATCTTCATTATTTTCTTGGCATGAAAGTCCACAGAACAGAAGATGGTTTGACCCTCACACAACATAAATATGATCATGATATTCTCACCCGTGTTGGTATGCTTGCGTGCAAATCTGCTCCTACACTGTTGTCTCCTTCTGAGCAACTATCTTTGCATAAAGGTACTCCCCTTGGTCCTGATGATAGCTCTCAGTATCAAAGTATAGTTGGTGCTCTTCAGTACCTAACCCTCACACGTCCAGATTTGTCGTTTTCTAAGGTCTGTCAATACCTTCATGCTCCTACTACTTCTCATTGGACAGCTGCTAAATATATTCTTCATTATGTTAAGGACACGTCTCATCTTGGTATCACGTTCATAAAGTCTTTGTCTACACTTCTTAGTGCTTTTTCTGATGAAGATTGGGCATGTTGTCTTGAAGATCGCCGCTCCACTAGAGGCTTTGCCATCTTTCTAGGTCCAAATCTGGTGTCTTGGGGTACCATAAAACAAGCTATTGTATCTCGTTCCAGCACAAAGTTTGAATATAAAGCCTTAGCTAATATAACTACAAAGTTAATATGGGTTGAAGCTGTTCTTCGTGAACTTGGTGGCAAGCTCCGTGATAAACCCTGCTTATGGTGTGTAACATCCCAAAAATATAAAACAATGATCATCAAACTCTAATCACTAAAACTAGGGTTAACAAAAACTTTGATTAATTAAAGTCATATGAATGCATGTGTGAATGAGACAATTTGATAAATGCATGAATGAACTTGTGTGATTAACCCAAATATCAAGAAATGGTTTAAAGAGGAAAATAACATCATATAAAACATTTCCATGCAGAAACAAATCTAGAGGAAATAAAAAACAAATCAAATTAAGCAAATGGTCATTTTTGCCAATCTTGCTCACTAGGTCACTTTGAGTGTTTCTAGTTCAAGATTTCAAACAGAAACTTTCTCAATTCTTTTCACCCCTTGCTAGAACAAGTAAAAGTGAATCAAGGCCCACTTTTCAAACTCACAGAAACATTTGGCAACCTCATTCAAATCACAAATCAAAATTGAATCTTTATCATATGTGAAGATCACCTATTTTCAAAACCCAACCAAACCAGTGCCCCTTGACTAATTAAACTAACCAGACACTCCCTAGTATGTGCCTAGCAAACCCACCAAGTTTGAATCCAAAATTCAAATTCAAAGTTCTTGTGGCCATTTCATCAAACACCTTGCAGATACAAATCAAACAAACCTCAAACACTATAGTGTGCAATAAATTTGGCCTAACTTGTTCCCTATCTAGCTCAAACTACACCCTCAGTAGATCATCTAACTTGTTTAACCCCTCTAGCACCACTGTGATCTTGCCATTGTCATCAATGGTGAGCAGGCCGAGCCTCACCATGCCACCCTAGTGTGGACAGCAAGCTAGAGGAAGAACTAGCTGTGCCAACCTTGTCTGGAATGCTACCCATGCTTCACCGCCCCCTCTAGACCAGCCCTAGCTCAAAGACAGAGACAGGAACCGCCGGAAACGCCGTGCCCGCGTCTCTGTCGACCATGCCGATGCGCACCACCGTGCACGCGCCGTTCCCACTCAACCCGACCACCTCGACCCCTTGCCGCCCGCCAGCACGAACCCCACCATCCCAGGAGACCAATAGACATGCTCGTTTCCTCGACCATACCCTGTAGCCGCCGCACGCCGCGAAGTTTGCCGTCGGTACCTCGCAGAGCACCGCGCGTTCCAGACCAAATCCCACCGTCCTACGCCTCTCCTTTAAGCCAGCAACAATCGCCAGGAGATCGCGCACCATACCCTAGCCTCAGCCACGTCGATAGTCACTTTGTCTTTAGCCTCCGACGACCTCGGCACCAGTTGTCAGTCCCTCTTGCTCGCCTATAAAGGAAGCCTCCCATCGATTCGTCACACCATCTCACTCCCTCTCCTCGAACCATCCCACCTCACTCCGGAGCAAAGCGAGCGGATCGCGAATTTGGCCGAGCTGCTGGAGAAGAAGGGAGCCGTCCATTGGAGCCGCCCCAGGAGAAGCTGCCGGTACCAGGAGAACCGCCATCGTCGACTTCGTCATTCGCCCCCGTCGTCGACCCTCGCCTGAGCCCCGGTGAGCCTCCCACGACCCCCATCTGTCGCGCTAGGGTTTTGTCTCGTCGGCGCTACCCGACGTGGACGATGAACCAGAGCCGTTCGATTAGAACTAGATCCCACAGTCCATGTGGCCCCGTACCGCTTGGCCCCTCCCCGTCTCACTGATGCGTGGGGACAGCCACTTAACCAGCCCGCGCGTGCGCTTTGCAGGCCGGCCCAGTAAAACATCCCGCGCGACCTAACAATTCAAATTTACTTTTATTCATTTAATTTCAAACACAGGTTTGTACATAGATTCAAAAATCAACCCAGCTCGATTCACTTAACCAAAATGCATGAAATCAATTTTGTTAGAGAGGTACTCAAATGCTTAATCCAAACCTGTTGGATTCAGATCATTTGGAATTATATACCAACCATGGTAAAAATAACAAGGCAAAACCTTTTCTACATTCAAACATTTTTCAAAATTCAACCATAAGAGCTTTTGAGTTGATTCCAACTCTCAAAAATCACATTTGATCATACCTTTCAGAATATATAAAAATATATGGGTTTACTTGCAGAAATAATGTTCAAGTAATAAGAGAATGCCACATAGGCATTTCTAGTCACTTTATTTAATTAAAATAAAAAGGTTAAACCTTATTAAATTGTGACACCACTTTAAATCACACTCCCATGTACTGAAATATGTGATGATGACATGTGTCAACATGATCACATGTTTGAGTTGGAGAATATTAAATCTTAAGTAGTTTTTCAATGAGTAGAAATTGCTTTTCTCAAAATAAAATAAATAAGACAGGTGCTTTAATCTTGTAATGATAGTGATGATGATAGATCATCCAGTAAGAACCTCTGTGTGATGATTAGAAATAGTTAAGTATTGTTTGGTGATTGTGTACCTCGTATTTATTTATAGACGCTAGTACCGACTAAGGATATGAGGAGGAAGGAGGATACTACGAGGAAGAAGCCGAGGAGAACTTCAACCACTGCTCTGCACAAGGCAAGATTGACTTGAAATTATGCAAGCTAACCCTTGCAAGATACCCTAATTATGCAAGCTACTACTTGCTTGTTACTATGGCAACTATATGCCTTAAGCATATGTGATTACACCCACTTGATACCCAATCCTAGTTTTACTTGCAAGCTTAATCTTTTATTTTCCTTATCAAAGCTTTCTATTAGAGTTTATTTAGTAATTGTAGATATCAGAAGGATATTGGAAGGTAGCATAAAGAGCATAAAATTTGGCCTAAGTTAGATAATCTTGATTTCATCCTAAGGCATGAGATTAAACTTAGGTCATCCCCACATAATTATGATCCACCATTATTATTTACCCCCACTTGTAGATGCTAGTGCTAAGCATAAAACTTGATCAACTTTAGATGGGAATACTTGGTGAAAATGGTTTTGAAAACCTTAGAATGATGAGTCATTCTACTGAAATGTTTTGACATGTGTTTCCGAACACCAGATGATTTTGGATGATGAAAATGTTGAGGCATGAGCCTTAGCCCTTTATAAAACTGATGGTTGTCTGGATGCGATACCATTCCAATTTTACCGGACAACCACAATACCCGAAAATTGGGTAGGGCTTGACTGGAAATTTATATACTTTAGTATGGGTTCCCTTGCGGCCAAGGTCCGAGCTAAGGCTACCTTGTGAAGATTGTCCACCTGTGCAGTACCCAAGATGACAGTTGGTCATGGTTGGGAGGCCAAACTCACAGGAGAGGTGCCTATACTAGGGTGTGTAATTGAAAGGTTAGGATTGATTATCCGCATATTGAGTATGGTGAATTCAGGATTTGTTCCTGACGGATGTATCGAATGTTGTGGTGAAAGTGTACAATCTCTGCAGAGTGTCAAACTATTCGAATAGCCGCGTCATGATTATGGAGCGATTAGAGTGGCCATCTGTTACTTTGTCGAGATGTTTTCAAAATGACTTGTGAAATGAATTGTGGCTGTGACTTGACCACAACAGAGTTGTGATATGAAATTCAAATTCCCACTTAGGTGTTATAAAACTGTCAACTAGTTTTCTTTGCTTCTGAACTTAGTAGAGGTAAATCTGGCTTTTTGCAAAACAACCCTAGATCTTAGTATATCCTATTCAAAAACCACCTTAACCTATTAGTATTAGTTTGCGAGTACTTAAAGAGTACTCATGGCTTTGTCCCTGGCTATTCCCGAGGCCAGACTATGATGAGGAGTATCAGGATGACGAACCGCAGGAAGGTTACGACAACTAGGATCATCTCCCATCGTCAGCATTGCCTGTGACCCCGAAGATGGAGCTTCGCCTACGCTATCGTTATCTTTACGTTATTCCACTGCTTGATTGTATTAAGAACTGGATCATGAGATCCGTATTTGTGTAAGACCTTATGTATGGTTTTTAATGGATGATGTACTGTGATATCCAAATCTGTTATGTCTCACAAAAATGGTAATCCTGGGATTGCGATGTATGGCATAACAGGCATCTGTGATTAAAAATCCGGGTGTTGACCAGTTGGTATCATAGCCATCCTGACCATAGGATACCCTAGTTTAGAATGGATGTTTGAATCAAAAACTTAGTTTCAAAACCAAAGGAAGTGAGTATTTACAAAAAACTTATTCCCATTCTTATCACTTGTATTCTTTCATGAAAATTCATGTTCCTAAAAAATTCTTGAAAAATACATAAAATTTGACACACTTGATCACTCTACTAACTTACTCATCCTATATGATTATAGATGGACGTGAAGTACATCAAGTTTTATTAGTTGGGGAATGGAGGAGACCTCATCTTTGAGCATGACTTGGACCAACTATCGGAGATGCTTGAGCGTTCGCACCCCGAGTTCTTCGGAGCTCGGATCAATGATCAGGAAGGGGAAGATATGCAGTGGTTAGTTGTTGTAAGTCTCCAAGGAAAGATTGAACCTCCCACTGCAGAGGGAATTCAGTTCACCTTAAGAGAAAAAAACTAGCTCGATGGACTGGCTAGGGCAATGCAGGAAGCACTTGCCCGTCTGTGTGGGCAGAGTATCAATCAGATCAAGGGTACCCGTTTTGAGTTCTACCCCAGGCGTGATGCTATGGGACAACCACTGGAGGCCCGATACCACCCCGAGCTGAAGACTCAATTGGACCACCTCAGCTTCATGATGTACGACCGTCAGAAGGAGTTGGACAATGCCCTCTCCTATGCCAACCACAAGTATGCCATCGCCAAGAAGAAGGATCAGACCATCACCATTCTAGTGAAGGATCGCAAGTCTCGTCGCCGTCAGCTCGACAAGGAGGAGCGCATCATTGACCGTCTTCGCCATCGGATCACGGATTTGGAGGAGACCATCCACGAGAGAGACATGCAGTTGGAGGAGAGGGAGAATGCAGGGGAAGACCTTCGTGGAGACCCATACTCCTATCTCAGCGATGATGATGAATTTCTAGAGGATTAGGCCATGGACTTCTTCACCGATGAGGATGACTTCGCCTTCATTGATGATGATGATGAGGATGGTGAGGACACTGAATCCAAGGAGTAGTAGCACTTGAGCACTAGAGTTAGTGAATTGTATTCGGTCCCACTGTATCGTAGTTTCCAGAATGGTTCTTAAAACTATATGTTTTCCTTTGTTGTGGTGTGTGTTGTATCGTGTGCTAGGAATGAATGAATGAAAAGCAAGTTGCTAGAAAATCTGAGTCAAACTTTAAAAACTGTTCAAGTCCCTAAACCTTAGAAATTTCCCTCTTTTCTCATGATCTATCTTAATATTCAGATGCCTCGCGGAGGAAGTGGTTCATCCCCGGACCCGATATTGCAGATCCTGCAAATGTTGGTTTCTGACCGCGAAGCTGAACGAGCCGAACGTCAAGCCAACTTAACCACCCTTCAACAGATCGCCCAGATGGCCAACAACAATCAAGGCCATGGAAATCAGGAACCATGGATCTAAGCTCAAGAATTTCCAGAACACCAATCCACCTGTTTTCACTAAGTCAGAAGAGCCCCTAGATGCAGATAATTGGCTACAAACCATGGAGAACAATCTGGAAGTCACAGGAGTGTAAGCTAACGAGAAAGTTCTGTTCGCCACCTATTATCTGGCCGGAGATGCAAGAGCATGGTGGAACAGCGTCCGCGCAATGACCGGAGGTCAAATGATGACTTGGGATGAATTCAAGGTCAAGTTCAGCAGAACCCATGTGCCACCAGGTTTGATCAAGAGGATGAGAGATGAATTCAGCAAACTGAAGCAAGGAAGGATGACAGTAGTGGAATACCGTGACAAATTCTTGTCATTAGCTAGGTATGCACCGGATGAGATCGACACTGAAGCCAAAAAGAAAGAGAGATTCCTAAATGGTCTGCATGATGATATGCAGACGGTGTTAGTCAATATCCCCTTTGAATATATTGAAGCCTTAGTCGACTCTGCCATTCAGATGGAAGGAAAGATCAACCAAGCCAATGAGAACCGCAAGCGCCGCATGATGAATCAACCAGGAACCCACCAGACACCAAAGTATCGCCCCAACCCATCTCCAGGATTTGCCCCAAGAAATAACAGACCCCCGATGAACCTTCCGACCTATCCCAACCGTGGAAACCCAAGGCCCGGAGGAAACCACAACAACCCCGGCAACTCCAGCAATTTCAACTGTGCACCACCCAAGTTCAACAACAGCAATGCTGCCACCAACACCAATACTGCCCCAAGGATTGGAAGCAATGTTGTGCCTGTTGCAGCAAAGGACAAACTGCAAGTAACTTGTTATGAATGTGGAACCAAGGGTCACTATTCCAATGAGTTCTCCAAGAAGATTGCCGCAGCCCCCAATACAAATGCCCCAGCTCAGCAGCAGCGTCGTGTTCAACCCGGAAGAAGGTTTGCTCCTGGGAACTCACTCAACCGCAACGGCCGTCTCTTTCTCATGCATGCCGAAGAAGCCCAAGAAGCGCCAGATGTCGTGCTGGGTATGTTTTCTGTTAACTCAGTACTTGCAAGAGTGTTGTTTGATTCTAGAGCATCGCACTCATTTTTCACTGAAGAATTTGCATGCACTAGTAAGATTCAACCAACCAAATTTAAGCATGTTATGATTATTCAAATACCTGGTTCAACCACCAAAGCTAGGCAAATTTTCAAAGCCATCCCTATCCGAATCCATGGCATAGATTTTTATGCTAATCTAATAGTACTCGGAACTAAAGGTTTGGAAGTAGTACTAGGAATGGATTGGATGTCCAAACACAAAGGGTTAATTGACTGTGCCAAGAAAGCCATAACCATGACCAGTATAGCCGAAATATCAGTTGAGAATGTATCTGAAACCTTGCCTCGTCAATTCAAGTGCAACAAGAGTATAGCCCAACCTACCATTGACCAAGTCCGGATAGTCTGTGAATACCACGATGTATTTCCAGATGTTTTTCCCGGTATGCCCCCAGCTCGGGATATCGAGTTTATCATTGAACTAATACCTGGAACCGGACCCATAGCCCAGAGACCATATAGTATGAACCCGTCTGGACAAGCGGAACTGAAGAAGCAACTGGATGCCATGCTGGAAATTGGATTGATTCAACCAAGTGCGTCACCTTGGAGATCACCTGTTTTGTTTGTGGACAAGAAAGATGGAGGTAACCGTCTGTGTACGGATTATCAGAAGTTGAATGATGTCACCATCAAGAAAAAGTACCCATTGCTGAAGATCAAAGATTTGTTTGACCAGTTGACTGGTGCCAAAGTGTTTTCTAAGATTGATCTTAGAACTGGCTATCATCAACTCAAGATTTGCGCAGAGGATATTCCAAAGACTGCCTTTTCCACCCGATATGGATTATATGAGTATACTGTCATGTCTTTTGGATTAACCAATGCCCCCGCTTACTTCATGAACCTCATGAATAACTTTTTTATGGACTTCGCTGGATAAGTTTGTCGTTGTTTTCATCGATGACATTCTGATTTATTCCAAATCAGAAGAAGAACATGAGCTACACCTAAGGACCATTCTGGGAACCCTTAGAGAGCATCAGTTGTATGTCAAGTTTAGCAAATGTGAATTCTGGTTATAGGAGGTAGGATTCCTCGGACATATTGTATCAGCCGGAGGGATTGCCGTTGACCCTGCGAAGGTGAAGGATGTCAAAGAATGGCAAGCCCCAACCACTCAAACCCAAGTTCGTGCATTTCTCGAATTGGCGGGATACTACCGCAAGTTCGTAGAGGGATTCTCGAGTATCGCCAGACCCATGACCCAATTGCTGAAGAAGAGAATGGACAGAAAAATGTGAAGCGAGTTTTCAAGAACTCAAGAGGAGATTGATTTCAGCCCTAATCTTGATCATGCCGGATATCACGAAGCCCTTTGATGTGTATTGTGACGCATCCAAGATCGGTCTCGGATGTGTGTTAATGCAAGGAGGCAAAGTTATATCTTATCTATCCCGACAACTGGAGCAACATGAACAGAACTATCCAACCCATGATCTTGAACTTGCAGCCGTAGTTCTAGCCCTGAAGACATGGAGGCATTACCTGATGGGAAACCGTTGTGAGATTTATTCGGATCACAAGATCCTGAAGTATATATTCACTCAGAAGGAGCTGAATATGAGACAGAGAAGATGGATTGAGCTAATCAAGGATTATGATCTGGACATTCACTATCACCCCGGTAAAGCCAATGTGGTAGTGGATGCCCTTAGCAGATTGTTGTGCCGCTTGAACTCCATGATTTTGAAGGAACAACCAAGTTTGCACAAAGAGATGGAATATTTCCGAATGGAATTAGTAAGTGAAGGATTTTTGGCTAGCATAGAACTTCAACCCACTTTGATCAATCGAATCAAAGAGGCGCAAAAAGGAAATGCTAGTATCGACGGAATCAAGCGTCGTATCGGTACAGGCAAAGTACCCGGATTCACCAAAGACGAAGAAGGAGTTCTGTGGTACAAAGGACGCCTTTGTGTACCAGCAGCTTCACAATTGAAAGAAGTAATTTTGAAAGAGGCCCATGATACTCTTTATTCTATCCACCCCAACAGAACGAACATGTATCAGGATTTGAAGGAACAATTTTGGTGGCACAAGATGAAGAGAGAAATCGGAAGCTATATTGCCAAGTGTTATATTTGTCAGAGAGTCAAGGTGGGACATCAAAGACCCGCAGGACTATTGCAACCGTTACAGATTCTGGAATGAAAATGGGATTCAGTTGGAATGGACTTTATCACCGGATTGCCTACGTCTAGTAGGGGAAATGACTCTATCTGGGTCATAGTTGACAGATTGTCCAAAGTAGCCCATTTCTTACCCGTCAAGACCACATACCAGAATTCGAAACTAGCAGAGTTATACATCGCTAGAATCGTTAGTTTGCACGGGGTCCTCAATAATATTGTATCGGATCGAGGAACTCAGTTTACCTCGAGATTCTGGAAGAAAGTCCAAGAAGGTTTAGGAACCTGACTAGATTTCAGCACCGCGTATCACCCTCAGACCAATGGACAAACGGAGCGAGTAAATCAAATACTCGAAGATATGTTGAGAGCATGTGTGCTAGAGTATGGATCTAAATGGGAAGACTGTCTGCCTTTCGCAGAATTTTCATACAACAACAGTTACCAAGCTAGTTTGCAAATGGCCCCATTTGAATTCATGTATGGAAGGAAGTGTCGCACCCCTTTGAATTGGTCGGAAGTAGGAGAGAGTCAGATTTTCGGACCCGACATCCTACGAGAAGCAGAAGAGAAAGTTCACAAGATTCGTGAGCACCTCAAGACCGCCCAGTCAAGATAGAAGAGTTACGCCGACAGGAGACGTCGAGACCTCGCTTTCAATATCGGATATTTCATGTACCTTAAAGTGTCGTCGTTGAAAGGAATGCAACGCTTCCAGTTGAAAGGAAAGTTATCCCCCAGATATATCGGTCCCTTCAAGATTCTGAATCGTCGAGGAGAAGTATCATATCAATTGGAACTGCCAGAAGAAATGTCAGTAGTGCACAATGTGTTCCATATATCGTTACTTCGCAAATGCCTTGAAGTTTCGGAGAAGACCGAAGTTTTCATGAACATTGATCACCGGACCATAGATATCAACAATGACCTGACCTACCCCGAAGTACCCATCCGTATTTTGGAAGAAGCTTTTCGAACTACCCGAACCTAGTAATCGGAGTGTCAGAGCTATTAATCGGGATAAAGGATTAACACAAATGATTAATGGTAATCGACACGGTCAGGTCCTTAGTAGCGATTAATCGGCCTATTAATCACTGATTCTGCCTATTTTTTGAACAGTGGTATGTCCTATTCAAAAACCACCTTAACCTATTAGTATTAGTTTGCGAGTAGTTAAAGAGTACTCATGGATTTGTCCCTGGCTATTCCCGTGGCCAGACTATGAAGAGGAGTATCAGGATGATGGACCGCAGGAAGGTTACGACAACTAGGATCATCTCCCATCGTCAGCATTGCCTGTGACCCGAATATGGAGCTTCGCCTACGCTATCGTTATCTTTACGTTATTCCGCTGCTTGAGTTCTATTAAGAACTGGATCATGAGATCCTTATTTGTGTAAGACCTTATGTATGGTTTGTAATGGATGATGTACTGTGATATCCAATTCAAAAATGATAATCCTGGGATTGCGATGTATGGCATAACAGGCATCTGGGATTAAAAATCCGGGTGTTGACATGGTGTGATAATATGGGTGCCACATTCTTGTCTACCAATCCAGTTTTTCGTTCCCGCACTAAGCACATTGAGATTGACTATCATTTTGTTCGGAAGCGTGTTGCCAACAATAGTCTTGATATCAAGTTTATCCCCATCAAAGATCAGATAGATGATGGTTTTACTAAAGCACTTGTTGTAAAACAACTAGATGAGTTTAAGCGTAATCTAAACCTCTCTCATGTTCGTGGTTTAGATTAAGGAGATGTTAGAGTATGTAACAGGTACGTGTACATGTACGGAGTAGTATTCCGACGTACACGTACAACTTTGTACATGCCACATAGGGGGCTCCCTATCTATATAACACGCAACCGATGGCCCGAGAGGGAATGCATCATTCCACAAACACTGACACTGTGAACTGGCCGGTTTGTTCCATCGACCGATCCCATGAGCGGTGGGTTTGAGAATGGGGCAGGGTTTGTTTCTATGATCTGGTCCAATTTTAGGCGTCATCCTATGGATATACTGGTTAGACATGATTTGACATAGATCAGTAGCTTTGGTTGTTAGGGTTTTCCGAGGGTTTTGGCCTTTTAGGGGTTTGATGCAGGTGCACTAGGCGTGATTCTACCAAATAAATCCAGCAGTCATGATTCTATGACCGCCGACGACGCGTGCGCTAGCAGTGGCTGGTGTGGTACCCATTTGTATTGTTGCAGGAGTTCGGATGCACAGATTCGTCGGATGGCTGATGTCGAGTAATAGGGTGCAGGATGTTTCCCTTATGCCCAAGCGATATTCGCTATCTTAGCACCATGCAAATTATCTTTGTAGAGTTTGCGACTAGAAACAAGTCTGAGCTAGTTATGCTAAATTCGGTAGTACTAGTAGTATTCCATTTTAATTGTTTCATACTTTTACATAATGAGAATCATGGGGCGATGATTGTATTTAAGTTGGTTCACTTATACCGTGCAAACAGATTTTATTCCATGGAAGTATTATGCTTCCGTATTACAAGGGTCTTGTTGGTAGTTGTATTCAATGAATTTGATGTCTCCTAAGTTTAGATTTATCTCAATAAATGACTTCCATTAGTCTGACAAAACTTATTGTGCCATGCTGATTTAACTTCGGGAGTGACAGAAAATAACGATTGTGCCACATGTGCTGCTGGGAATTGGGACTCCTGCTGATCTGTCATTATAATGCAAATTCAAACTGAATCCAAGTGTGATGTTTGGAGTTTGTTGATTAATCATGAATTTGTGAGAACACATTCTATGTTTTTAATTTTGGGAGGCACAAGATAACAATTGCACCACTAATGCTGTAGCAAATTGGGGCTCCTGGTAATCTGTCATTATAATGCATTGTCACTCTTGGAGAGACTGAATCCAAATGTGACGTGAGCTCTTTTTCATATTTCCTATTATAATCACATTCTATGTGTTTTTATGAGTTGTTGTTTCATTTGTGAATTATTCATGCTATTATGTATTCTTGTATCACGTCACGTGTGTTTACTAAATGTTTCGCATCATCCTGAATCACAAAAACAATAAATCATATCTCTGAAGTGTATTATAATGTTTATTAACATTCTAATTCTAAAGATACTTGGTGGAAATAATATTTGCATGCTAAAACGAAACATCAACTTCAAAAGTTCTTTATAGAGAACTAGTTTCTACTGGGAATTCTAAATGTAGATGAAAATATGCAAGTTCAATTATCAATACTAATGTAAATAAGTTGTTTCCTTCTATTGATTTGTTTTAATTCATTTCATCGACTGGTATAAAGTTGACAGAAAGAAACAACTACTTTATTTTTGTACCGATATTTTGTTAGTCCCATTTACAAAGAACACCTGCCATATCAATCATGTAATAATGTTTACGAGAACACTAGACAAAAATACTTTGGCTGGGATCTCTTCAACAAAAACTAATACCATTTCATTGAAGACTGCATACTGATTTGCAAACATGACAGAACATGATGATAAGATAGATGAAGTTTCCCCCCACTACATTAACATGTAGAGCGTTCAGTTACATCCTTCCCATCTGCCGGTACATCTCCATGTTGCCCGCACATGTATTCATGCACCTCAGAAATATTTTATGTTTCTTTTGTTCTCCAAAATACCTCTTAGCGGGTACTTGTTGATATCAAATCTTGTCTGCATGGATATTGACACAATTGATTTCCATAGCAATAGTTAATTGTCAATTCAAGTTCCAAAACCATAGTTATCATTAATTAAAAAGAGGTTTTATCCCATATCATTATATGGATTCTAATTGAATAGTTGGTGTAGAAATGGCTTTCTATTTTCTCTAAAATGCTCCATTCATGTATATGTTCCAATGGGATGCCCATTTGCTCACATGATAAAAGAATTAGTGTTTTCACACATTTTTTATGTGTTGATGTTTTGTGTAGGAGTAAGAAAGATGCCACAACGTGTGACATATGTATGCCCTATGGTACCTACTATTGGCATATCTGGTCCGGCCTACTGGGAAGCCGACATAACGATTCGCTATTGACGGTGAAGCCCATGATGATTCGGGTAAGGCCAAGCCCTTGAATTACTTGACTCCTTGGCTATAATGCAAGCCTAGATAGGGAACTTTAGGGTTTTCCCCTCAAACTTGTAACCAACTCGGACATCTCCTAAGACCTATCATCCCCATATAAAGTCCAGGAGGGAGTGGCGAGAAGGGTGATTAGTCTTTTGCACATACACGTACCAGATCCAATCTACACACAATTGTCATCCTAGCGACTTTGTAAACCTTCGGTTCATCAATCAATCAAGAACAGACAAGCATGAGTAAGGTTTTTATTCTAGGGGCCTGAACCTAGATAAACCCCGTGTCTCCGTGTGTTTGTTTGTTAGCCAACGAAGTCTCCAACACGTCTCTCTTATATTAAACCCAAGTCCATCAAGTATGAGCATTGACGTGACCACCCCATGTCAACGTGTGCCAGAGCCTGCCAAGGGAGGCAGCTACAAGCGTGGCAACGTGACTTGCCCCAAATGTGGTCCAAGCCTAGCAGGACTACACACGTTCATCGACCGATCCGTGCTCATGCTTACTGTTAGAACAAACAAACTTTGGAAAAATAAGAGAGAGAATACATGGAACTACTCTTATTTAACCTCCAGTCGAGATGGGCCACATCAGTAAGCAACACATGTGTCGCCACTAATAGAATTGTAATCTAGGCATGTCTCCACTACACCGGGGCGCATTATCGCCGTCTAAGGTATAATGCGGCTCACCTCGACGGCTAGGAGTGTTTATCCCACATACACTTTGCTCGTATACGATCTGCTTAACTCTTACAATCAACATTCGGTTTAACTATCGCCCCCTAGATGGAGAAAAGAGAGATCTAGTTCAATTGCAACATGTATTATATACATGTGAAATGATCTGCCTAACTCTTACAATCATCACCAATTTCTCTAACTTCCCCTCCTCCTCTCTTTTGCTGCTATAGTAGTTGAGCGAGTTCAGCGGTGACCCGGGCCAAACTAACGCCTCTCCCGCCGGTGCCGCTGGCGTGGGATGGAAACGGGGAAATGCTGGTTGTAGGTATATGTCCTATAGCTATAGATGTAGACCCTTAGGGGAGTTTTGGAGTTGTAATCTGGATCTTTGCAGTCAGATCTTGAGTGTAGGACTTGCTCTTGCTGTTCTTGCTCATGTGGTCGGAGCAGGGCATCGATGTTTGGATCTTCGTCTCCACAAATAAAGAAGTTGTTGCTCTTCTCGTGGTGTCTAGGATCCGCGGGGCAAGTGATTTCCTAGCCGGTTGTGGTAGCAGGGAGGAGAGGCATTGTAGTGTGGTCAGGTGGGTGGTGGTGCTTCTCTTGGTCAGTCGTGGCGACGAGGATAAGTGTTGTAGGATGCCTCCCTCGACATTGCGAAGAAGATGGTGATGTCTACAGGTTCTGGAGTTGTTTGGTCGCCGAGATCTTGCTCCCCGTCCTTGTTGTCGTCGTGGTGGATAGGAAGTTGGGAGAGATCTCGCGATCGATCAATCAATCTAGAGCTCGGTGGGCCGTTCGTGGGAGTGCGCCATTGAGCATGCTGGAAGATGCATATATATTTCATCGGCGAAGTCGAGCGACGGCAGCATGATGTCATGGCTATCTGTAGCTGGAGAGGCTGCTCCGAGCTCGGGTGCAGAGAGCGCATGTGCGTATTCTTCCTCCAGTCTATCATGCCATCGCAGAGGATCTTCCTCAATCTCCAGCTAGGACTCATAGCCGGCGATGCCACAAGTGGCTTGCTCCCCGATGGCAGCGCAGGTTCCCGGTAGTGTAGGTCGCCCAGAATCGGCGGAGTGGACCAAAAACCTGATTGCATTTCGGGTTTTTTCCCTATGGTCCTGTTTGTAAGAATTGAGGCCTTGTCCTTAGTTTCCTCTGTTATCGGGGCGGCCTCACTATAATCTTGTAACCAGCTTCTGGGCCTTTCGAGGCCTCACCCGTTCAAAAAACTAGGAAGTATCCCGCGCGTTGCTGCGGGATTTTATAGAGAACATATTTAGTTGTGTATGAAGGACTATACAATTTTAGTAAATACATGGCGCAATGTTGTGGGATTTTGTAAAGAACACACTTTGTTGTGTAGGGAGCACTATACAATTTTAAGCCCCACGAAGCAAAATTGTGTAACAAACTTCTCTTGGTGTCCAATTTTTTGGTATTGGTGTTGGGACTTTCGATCACGAACCTTCATCCTATATGAGTAAAATATACTAT
This sequence comes from Avena longiglumis, assembly GCA_030063025.1. NCBI lineage: Eukaryota > Viridiplantae > Streptophyta > Magnoliopsida > Poales > Poaceae > Avena > Avena longiglumis. The sequence continues at coordinate 148,542,435 of CP125975.1, read as the reverse complement.
TTCTCACTGCCATACAACTACAGTTTATTGATCAGGTTTACAACACCAAAAAAAAAACCCGAAACAATTACAAACAAAAAGCCTTCTGTCAATAATTGCACTCCCGGTCCCTCGTTGGTCAAGTTGATTTACATTGTATAGATGCTAATAAACATATTGATATGTATACAGAAAAAAGAACAATAGCTGGAAAACTGATAGTAGTTATTATGCAATGAAACCATGGGATGATATGTGGCAATCAGAATCTCTAGAAGATGGTTTGGTCGGTCCTCTACTTGAAATCCCGGTGGGTGCTGCGTTATTGTACAGCCCCCAGTAGTGGCATATCTATCCATGTTGAGGCCTGCCAAGATCAGAATACATGTGAAACAAATAAGTAGACGAATGAATGATTAGCAGGTGTGACTCCTAGAGTCCTAGGAGTGTCCTTGTTCTTATCACTCGCACCAAAAATAAGGTTCGGCTCTATATTCATCGTTTAGCTCCAACACCGAAAGAAGATTACTCTATAAATTATTCATTCAGCTAACTGAATCATGAAATAAAATGTCAATTGTAAAGTGAATCGACATCGAGAAAGAGAGAACAATTGTACCTACGCTCGAATCGGTTGATAGAAACTTTTCAGCTAACGCAAGCATGAACTGTATAATAACATCTGCAATGAAAAATGAATGAATTATTTGGAGCACGTAGCTAGAAAGCATCTACTTGAAGCTTCTTAATGTGATACCAAATTTCTAAAACGTCAAACTGTATTAGAAATAACAACAACCATTCTGGTACTCTCTGATAGCATATTGCTTCAGCCATTTTTTACTGAATGCGGAAGATGCTGATTAGTCCTCTCCGACAATAGTGATGTGCAATTGTTCATGGCATACTTACTCTGAATATAAGAAACCGAGAGGTGAATACCAATTCCTTGTGAGCAGGTACCTGCGGCCAATGCGATCAAAGGCTGTAGTATGAAAGATTAAAATGAACCGGTTCTTTAAACTGCTAAACCCGATTTGCAAAACAAAAACTGCTAATCCAAGTTCTGTACAAACAAAACAGCGGCCTCAAAGCTACATCGATGAATCAGGATATGAGAGATGGATAGAGATGTCTAATGAGAAGAATTACCTCGTGAGGCAGGACTATGTTCTCATAGTACATCGTCATGTGACCTGGTCGTTGCTGGATGATCGTTCCATCAAAAATCAAGGACGCCATGGGTGGCATTGATTGGGGCAGTACAGGGAAGTCGATGTGCATGCGAGATAACATTGTGGGGATCCGATCGAGAGACAACTGTGGGGATCGGACAGAAACAGCGAAGTGTCCGTGCAAGTACTTTGCGATGGGTTTTATGGATGGCGTTTGGCGGGGAGGCCAGAAGATGTGCGTTACTGGTAGAATGCGAATTGAGTGGTGCAGGTAATATAAAGAGTTAATGGCACACTGTTTTTGGCGTATCACCTAGAATACAAAGTGAAGTTGATTTCTTAATTGACAGGCCACTCGTCTAAAGGGTAAACATGGATGACGTGGATGACTGGATGATGTGGCCCAATAAAAAGCTTGATGATGTGGGAGGCTTGCATGTTGAGAGAAATCCTTTAGTGGGGGACTCCTATTTAGATATAGAAGATATATAAACTTAGCTTGAGAATTAAGATTTAATAAATATAAACCATGTAGCTAAAATAAAATAAACCATGTTATAAACACTGCCAAAAATATTGAAATGAAAGAAGGGAAACAACCAAAATATTATCTTTGAAACAATTCAAAAAAGTAACGACAAACACATTTGCAAGCTGGCAAAAAAAAGCACACACCGTAGAAAATCACAACGTTTTTTTTGAAAAGAAAGCGGTGGCAAACCCCCACGGTGAGTTTGATTTTTTGAAATAATAAAAGCCTAATTTTCTCATCCGTGAGGATTTGAGATTGCTAGATCATCCGTAAGCTAGACTCACTTCTTTGAAAATCATGACATTGCTAGATAAAAGAAATAAAATTAAAATAACGCATGGATGTATAATACAAACTAACTTATTCAATGTGGTGGCTTAATAAAAAAACAAACTAGAGATGAAAGAATCACAATCGCATATCCATTCATGATAGAACCACTCTAGTGGAAAGAAAACTAGTCCTCGCACAAATAGGTATTTGGTCAGCAAGTGTGCATAGAACACATTTGAGGAAAGCACCGCACCAGACAATTGGTATGGCAAAGAAGTTAACAACAATTGAACATGTGCAGTGGACAGCGCAGGTGATTCGCCGGTAGGAGTCGCTCGCGTGTCACCGGTGAATCCTATGGAATTGCTATTTCTTAATAAAACATTATGTAACTTGTCTAAATTTCAAATCACTGAGGCTAAAGTTGCGAAGTTTACTTTTCGACAAAATTTTCACATACATAATTTCTCCAATGCCAGCACCAAGTGTTTGACGAAGAATGAATTGTCATGATTACCCTATAAAAAATAAATAATACTTCCTTCGATCCATATTACTTGTCGTTGAAATAGATTTATCTAGACATATTTTAGTGCAAGATACATTTGTTTTAATAACAAGTAATATGAATCGGAGGAAGTTAAACAAGTGATTCTAACTCACTTGGTTAGAGAAATGTATGTATAACCCAACCACCCGAGTTCTCAAGTCCCCACGCCCTACAGCATTTCATTCAAAAAAAGAAATAAGCAATTTCTCTAGCAGTCTAGAAATTGAGGTGCATTGTGTTTCTATTTTTTTTTGTGTGGGGCATTAATCAAATAGAGTCATTACAATCCCTTAGAAGGGAATCCAGGAGGCAATCTCGCCCAGACCTAACCATACAACAGTACAGTTATTAACTCTACCAAACTTGGCTAATTCATGGCTAGCTATATTTTAAGACCGAGGAATTTTGGAGATATCCTCCACACGATTCACATTGTGTTTCTAGTTTGACTAAATAAAAAAATGTTTATTTTCTACATGAAATTTTTGCATGTTCCTTTTCTCTCGCAAAAAGGTCAAATAATTTGTAATCTAAGCGGCCAACTGAAGATTTGTTCGCAACATCATGATCGCTAGTATGGCATCTTCATCAGAACTTAATAATTAATAACATCTTCTACACCAACAAACAAAAACTCTCATACATTAATATTGAATCATTGAACTTGTTGAATTGTAAAAGAAACTAGTGGAGCGGATCATAAGTGCCCTAGAACAATAAAGACTACCAACGAATCATTAGATATTCTTTTACATTCCTCTTGGAGTATAGGGGAGCCACTAAATAAAGGCACGCAATCGCAAAATACACTCCCTAGAATAAGCTGAAGCCTAGCGATACCATCAATCTGATGAAGTCGCATTAGGCAGGCGGCGGTACAATCCAATATGGCTTGGTGCGCGCAAGAGTCAAGTCCCGTTGATGAACTATCAGAATCTCAATGACTTGTCCCTTTAGGTCGTAGATGCAGAGATCCCCATCATCCTTTAGGAAGTTGTTCATGAAGTAGACGCGGTTCCCCTGTAGGTTGCACGCACTTGCCGAGCAGGAGGCCGCGTTGCCCCCGCGAGACAGCATGAACACCCTGTCTCCAATGTCACCCACCCTACGCCAGCGACGTTCACCGTCGAAATCCATCTTGTGGACAAGCACGTCGCCGATGTCGTCGGGATCGAACTCCATGAAGCAGACGCTGACCTGGAACAGCTCCCCCTCCGCTCCGACTCCAGCAGCCAGAGCACGCCGGAGTACATGCCTTCGGGGAAACTGGTAGCCGCGTCGACGCCCTCGAGCGTGCGGAGCTCAGCGATAGGGGAAGAAGGGTTACTGAAATCCAGGTCGACAACGCCCATCTTGTACATCTTGTTTGATTCCGAGAACACGAAATGCAGCTTCCCTCCCAGCGCAGCGACGACGGGAGGGATGATCCTCTTGGTGGGAGCTGCTGTGCCGTCGGCCGCGTCTGGGAGGGTGTACGCGCCGACGTTGTACGTGTGTTCCCCCCATGCTCTGCTGCTGCTTCCTCCGTTGATCCGGCAGAACCACATGTTTGGATCGCGGCCGTCGAGGAGGACGACGGCGCAGTCGGGGTGAGCGGCGGAGCTGTGGGTTAGGAAGCAGGTGCAGTTGTTGGGGATGTAGTGGTTGTCGTGTATCGGCGGGAGGGGTATCGTCTCTCCGGTGAGCGGGTGCCACAGCCAGGTCTCCCACGGCGGCGAGTCCTGCGAGATGAAGATCCAGCCCTGCGGGGTGGTGGAGCAGCTCTTGTCTTCCGGTGATAGCATGACGGGTCTCGCCTCCGTGTATACCCTCTCTTCCGAGATGCTAAACATGATCATCTCGGGAACATGATGGTCATCATGTGAGATCATCGTCTCGTTCTGAGTGGGGTGCACTAGAGGAAAAAGGGCCATCCGTTCGCCACCCCTAGGAGCATTAGTCCCGGTTGCGCCAAAGAACTAATGCCGCACGTCCGGTTGGAGCGGCACGGGCCGAGGCATGGGTCCCGGTTGGTAAGGGCATGCGTCCCGGTTGGAGCCACCAACGGGACTAAAGGTTTGGCCACAGCCACGTGGCACGCACGCTGCTAGTCCCGGTTGCTGGCTCCAACCGGGACTAAAGACCCCTGCCCTCTATAAATGCAACGCCCCAGCCCCCTCCTCTGCCTCCACTCTGTTTTTTCGAATGGTGTAAGTTGTGAGGGTGTGTGCTAGTTTTTCTCATGCATGCATGGAAGGTGTTTGTTGAAATGTTTGAGTGAAAAATCCCGTTGAATTTCTCATAGAACAAAAATATAGAAGGTGTCCGAGACGCTTGAGCTTATTTCCTCGATCGAGGTTAGCAATCTTATCTTTTCTAGGTCATTGATACAATTCATGTGTCGGTGTGAATTGGTTATTTCACTATTTATGATGTCCTGTTTTTGATAAACTTACTTATATGATGCGGATGAGCGGTCGGGAATGGATGTACGGTGACGGCGGGTAGCCGGTATATCAAAGCGTGGATAAATTTATCGATGTGGCTACGGCAAACAAAGAGAATGGATTTATATCGTTGTCCATGTGTTCAATGTCGAACAACAAGGAGTACTCTTCCTCGAAAATCATTCATGCCACCGATTATGAAAGGTTTCATGCCCAACTATAATTGCTGGACCAAGCACGGGAAAGAGGGGTTATGATGGAAGATGGTGAAGAAGAAGATGATGATAACAACTATCATCATATGTTTCCTGAATACGATGATACTGCAATGGAAGACAATGGAGAGGAAAAAGGTGAAGAACGGGCATCGATGAGCCGGTGATGAACTTGGTAGGGTCATTTCGATGCAAAGCGAGACTGTGAAATGAAAATGAGAAGTTGAAGTTAGAGGGCATGTTAGAAGATCACAAGAAATTGTTGTACCCAAATTGTGAAGATGGCAGCACAAAGCTCGATGCGACCTTTGGAATTGTTGCGATGGAAGGCAGTGTGGTCTAACCGACTCCTCATTTGAAAATATGCTGAAAATAATGAAGCCAAGTTTCCAAAACATAACGAACTTCCCGATAGTACCTCTGAAGCAAAGAAGACTCTCATCCTCTGGGATTAGATGTGCAAAAGATACATGCATGCATTAATGATCGCATCCTCTACATGTAAGGAGTATGAGAATTTAGATAAATGCCGGTATGCAGCGTTGCGGTATAAGATCGACGAGATGACCCTGGTGATGTTGAGGAGAGCCCCTCCGAAGAGGGTTCTGCTAAGGTTATGTGGTATGCTCCTATAATACCAAGGTTGAAACGCATGTTCGAAACAAAGAGCATGCCAGTTGTTGCGATGGCACAAAGAAGACCGTAAGAAAGGCGGGAGTTGAGACACCCTGATGGGTCACAGTGGAGAAAAATCGAGAGAGACTTCCCGGACTTTGCGGTGGCGCAAGGAACTTATGGTTTGGTCTAAATACGGATGGCATGAATCCTTTTGGGGAGCGAGCTGCATCCGACACCTGGCCCGTGACTCTATGTATCTACAACCTGCCTCCTTGGTTGTGCATGAAGCGTAAGTTCATTATGATGCCAAGTGCTCATCCAAGGCCCGAAACAGCAACGACATTGATGTGTACCTTAGGCCATTAGTTGAAGAACTCTTACGGTTGTGGGGCAAACCAGGTACGTCGTGGGATGAGAACAAACAGAGCCATTTAATCTCTGAGGGTTGTTATTCGTAACCATCAATGATTGGCTGCTCTTAGTAACCTTTCGTGACGGACAAACAAAGGATATAAGGCATGTACCCACTGTTTAGATAAGACCGAAGGTACATATTTGCATAAATGCAAGAAGGTTGTGTACCTAGCGAATCGACGATTTCTTCCGACCAATCATCCGTAAGAAAGAAAGGCAAGCATTTCAAAGGTGAGATCACCGGAAAGCTGAACTTCTGCCGGTGATGATGTATTTGGTATGGTCAAGGACATAGAAGTAATCTTTGGAAAGGGTCGGCGGTCAATCAGTTCGAACGACGTCGCCAGGACACGCACCCATGTGGAAGAAGAAATCTATATTTTGGGAGCTGCCATATTGGAAAGTCCTGCGTGTCGCTCTTCAATCGACGTGATGCACGTGACGAAGAATCTCTGCGTGAACCTGCTAGGATTCCTAGGCGTGTATGGGAAGACAAAAGATACACCAAGCACGGAGGACCAACAAATTATGAAAGACCCAAAGAACATGCATACAGATAACAAAGGCGGATAAAGGCGTCACTTAAGTCGTACCGCTATGCTCTTACCAAAGCAGAGAAGGAAATCTTTTTGAAGTCCTTTACGATATCAAGGTGCCATCGGGCTTCTCATCTAATATAAAGGGATAATAAATATGGCAGAAAAAGTTCCAAAACCTGAAGTCTCATGGTATCACGTGATTATGACGCAGTTGCTCCGATTGCATTGAGGGGCTTCTACGAGAAAATGTTCGAGTACCCATTGTGAAGCTGTGTGCATTCCTCAATGCAATATCTCGAAGGTAATCAATCCGGATATTACGCCAAGGTTCTGAAGGATGTGGTACAATGTCTTGTTAGTTTTGAATTGGTGTTCCCACCATCCTTCTTCAATATTATGACGCATCTCTGGTTCATCTAGTGGAAGAGATTGCCATTCTCGGTCCGGTATTTCTGCACAATATGTTCCCCTTTGAGAGGTTCATGGGAGTCTTAAAGAAATATGTTCATAACGTGCTAGACTGAAGGAAGCATCTCAAGGGATATGGAGCAGAGGAGGTCATTGAGTTTTGTGTTGACTTTATTCCGACCTTAAGCGATTGGTGTTTACGACTCGCGGCATGAGGGAAGACTAAGTGGAAAAGGCACCTGGGAAAAGAAAACCGATATGTAGGGACGGGATTCTTTCACTAAAGCACACTACGCTTCTACATAATTCCACCTTGGCATCTCCGTATATGGAGGAACACAAGAATATTATGCGCTCAAAAACCGGGGAAGCTGAATCATGGATTCTGAGATGAACACATGAAGTCTTCGGTGGTTGGATCGGACACATCTCTTGAATGACACCACTGTTGGAGATCGGCTATACTTGTTGGCGCGTCACCATCTTCTCTTGTATTGAATTTCCAAGTACGAAATAAATGGGAATACATTCTACGATCGCCCAAGATAAAAGAGCACCAACCAAAATAGTGGTGTCCGCTTTGATGCAATAGACGAGAATGGACAAAAGGACACATATTATGGTTACATAGAGGAGATATGGGAACTAGACTATGGAGTCTCTTTTAAGGTCCCTTTGTTTTATTTACCAAATGGGTCAACTTTGAATGGGGAAGGGTAAAGATAGACCGGTTATGCGGAATGACAGATGGATCTCAACAATCTTGGTTATAGAGATGAACCATTCGTCCTAGCCAATGATGTGTCTCGGGTTTTATATGTGAAGGACATGTCCTCCGGCAGAAAAAAGAAAAAATATGCAAACGAATACATCATATGATGATCCAAAGCGTCACATAGTTCTTTCGGGGAAAAGAAACATCGTGGGAATCGAGGGCAAGATGGACATGTCAAGATTATAATAAGTTTGATGAAATTCCGCCCTTCACGGTGAAAACGCCCAAGCATTCCGTTAAGTAAAGAAGATGCTCCATGGTTACGTCAAGCGGTCATAAGGAATGACATATGCCAAGAAGTTCATGCTCATATTATGTAACTCTAGTTCATGTCTTTCACGGTTTGTGGCTTGACGAAGGATATCTTTCGCGGTTTGTGGCCTTTAGTCCCGGTTTTGTAGTCTCAGTTTTAATATTAATAAATGTCTTGAGTGTTAGTCCCATTTTGTGGCTGGACGAGTGCCTCTATGACCGATTTCTCGGAGATCTTGGGAGGCTGGGCTCGTCGGCATCTCCTCGAACTGGCGCAGATGGTGTCCTGCTCTCGAAAACCATCTTGCAGCTTGTAACTTCACTAACTAGATCAATACGCCTCGGAGCTAACTAATTTCACATATTAGGAGTGCCTCTATGACCGGTTTCGGAGATGCGGAGGGCCCAGGCTCGTCGGCATCTCCTCGAACTGGCGCAGATGGTGTCCCTGCTCTCGAAAACCATCTTGCAGCTTGTAACTTCACTAACTAGATCAATACGCCTCGGGCTAACTAATTTCACATATTAGGAGTGCCTCTATGACCGATTTCGGAGATGCGGAGGACCTGGGCTCGTCGGCATCTCCACAGAAACTGGCCGATGGTGTCCTGCTCTCGAAAACCATCTTGCAGCTTGTAACTTCACTAACTAGATCAATCGCCTCGGAGCTAACTAATTTCACATATTAGAGTGCCTCTATGACGATTTCTCGGAGATGCGGAGGCTCCGTCGGCATCTCCACACTGGCCGCAGTGGTGTCCTGCTCGAAAACCATCTTGCAGCTTGTAACTTCACTAACTAGATCAATACGCCTCGGGCTAACTAATTTCACATATTAGGGAGTGCCTCTATGACCCGGTTCTCGGAGATGCGGAGGACTGGCTCAGGCATCTCCACAACTGGCCGTAGTGGTGTCCTGCTCTCTAAAACCATCTTGGAGATGCCTCAAACTGGCTGGAGGCTGGACTCACAAGGATGCATATTTATAGTACAAGCAGCTCGGCATAATGTCGACACTCACGACATAATGTCGACACTCACCCCTATTAGTCTTGACTCATCTTTAGTCGGTTGGTGTCTCCAACGGGACTAAGTTCATCTTTAGTCGGTTGGTGACACCATCGGGACAAGGTATAACCATACGACATAATGTCGACACTCACCCCTATTATTAGTTATGCGGCCCACTCTGCGCAATCCCTTTAGTCGGTTTGTGACTACATCCGGACTAAATGTGTCTTGAACAATGATCATGTGTGTGTGGACATTGGTATGTAGAACAATGTTGCGGAGGAAGTTTTCCTTTTTGTCGCACGGAAAATCCCTTTTCCATTTTCCGAGCACAAAAAACGGGTCGTTTTGTGAAGTAACCACCAAAATGCCGTTTCAGAATGCTACCGTCCTATTTTCCTAAAATACTAGACCACCTTACATGGACTATATCCCAACCGGTACAAATCGGGACTAAATATGAACCCTCTCTTTATATAGGCATTTCCCTCTATTTATTAGGTAACACTTAAGACATTTATTAATATTAAAAACCGGGACAAATCGGGACTAGCTAACACTCAGGCCTAAAGCCGCCCCCTTTAGTCATAATCATGCCTAGTCCTATAGTACGCAGCTTGAGGTCTTCATCGTCGTCATCATCATCGTCATCGTCACCGCCACTCAGGGATCCTCGGCCCATCCATGGCATATACCGAGGCCATTCAGCCTTGGATTCACGGCGGGTGGGAGAGGGTCTCTGGAAGGCGATGCGCTACCGCCATGACAGTGTGGGGCTGTGGCGGGTGGACTCGTGGGCACCGTGGCGAGGATGGTCTCCCGGCGATGTAGCGCATCACTTGATGATAATGCGGTTCTCCCACCACAGGCGGCGGCCGACTTCGTTGTTGTTCACCGGTGGCGGGCCATCACCCTCGTACTGGCGAGCTCCCTTTCCGCCTATTAGCGAAGAAGGCATTCCAGTGTCATAGTTGTCGGGATCACTGGGATCCATCCATGCTCCGGCGTGAGCTCGTGGTAGAAGTGGTTTGTGATGGCGCTGGCGTGCGGAACCTTGAGGGGCAGAGGGACAGAACCCCTCGGCCTTCGGCATCCGGCGTGGCGGCGGTACCCGGTGGACAAGGGTAGTTGGGCGCCTGACCTCGGTCTCCTCGAGGTCGAGAATGGCCCGATGGCGTTGTCCATTGTTCTAAGAGAGGAAGGTGTGGATGTGTGGATAGCCATGACACGATCACCCTAAATATAGAGGAAAGGCGGAAAACTTGGCATGAAGCTTTGGGAAATGGCGGAAATATCTTTAGTCGGTTAGTGACTACATCCGGGACTAAAAGCTCTAGTAGAAAGGAAAGGCGGGAAAACTTGGCGGGAAGAGGTGGGAAATGGCGGAAAATATTTTTAGTCGGTTTGTGACTACATCCGGACTAAATGTGTCTTGAACAATGATCATGTTTGAAAAAACCTTCACAAAATGACCTATCATGTTCGAGGTTTCATGGCTTTCGGTCCAAATGACCGATGTTATGTCTTGAATCACGGCATAGTTTGTGATGTTGTGCCCATATTATGCATGTGTGTGGACATTGGTATGGAGAACAATGTTGCGGGAGGAAGTTTTCCTTTTTGCATACGGAAAAACCCTTTTCCATTTTCGGCGCAAAAAAGCGGTCGTTTGTGAAGTAACCACCAAAATGCCGTTTGAATGCTACCGTCCTATTTTCCTAAAATACTAGACCACCTTACATGGACTATATCCCAACGGTACATCTCAAACCTTTTCGTCCATCCACGGTAAAAGGACAAATGTCTGTAGAATCGGAAGTCGGTTTGTACTACAGTACATGATCTATCGCCCTGTGATTTTTGAAAAAATTGTTTTAGACTACAATATGTGGTTTCTTCAGAGATCCAATGCAAGTTCTAACGATGCCCGTCCCTATCTTCATGCACACGGTTCGACCATAGTTAGAAATTCAAATAATTCAAAAGCGGGCATAATAAATTCAAAAAAATCCGAACAATGAAAATCCTTGGCGTGGTGTCATATTATGTTACATAGTTGAAAGGAAAAATACCAGACTTGGTATATTGATCATGTTTGAAAAAACCTTCACAAAATGACCTATCATGTTCGAGGTTTCATGGCTTTCGGTCCAAATGACCGATGTTATGTCTTGAATCACGGCATAGTTTGTGATGTTGTGCCCATATTATGCATGTGTGTGGACATTGGTATGGAGAACAATGTTGCAGGAGGAAGTTTTCCTTTTGTATACGGAAAACCCTTTTCCATTTTCCGAAGCAAAAAGCGGGTCGTTGTGAAGTAACCACCAAAATGCCGTTTCATAATGCTACCGTCCTATTTTCCTAAAATACTAGACCACCTTACATGGACTATATCCCAACGGTACATCTCAAACCTTTTCGTCCATCCGGTAAAAGGACAAATGTCTGCCGAATCGTGAGGAAGTCGGTTTGTACTACAGTACATGATCTATCGCCGTGATTTTTTGAAAAAATCGTTTTAGACTCGCAATATGTGGTTTCTTCAGAGATCCAATGCAAGTTCTAACGATGCGTCCCTATCTTCATGCACACCGGTTCGACCATAGTTAGAAATTCAAATAATTCAAAGCGGGCATAATAAATTCAAAAAATCCGAACAATGAAAATCCTTCGTGGTGTCATATTATGTTACATAGTTGAAAGGAAAAATACGGACTTGGTATATTGATCATGTTTGAAAAAACCTTCACAAAATGACCTATCATGTTCGAGGTTTCATGGCTTTCGGTCCAAATGACCGATGTTATGTCTGAATCACGGCATAGTTTGTGATGTTGTGCCCATATTATGCATGTGTGTGGACATTGGTATGGAGAACAATGTTGCAGAGGAAGTTTTCCTTTTTGTACGGAAAAACCCTTTTCCATTTTCCGAGCAAAAAGCGGGTCGCTTTGTGAAGTAACCACCAAAATGCCGTTTCGAATGCTACCGTCCTATTTTCCTAAAATACTAGACCACCTTACATGGACTATATCCCAACGGTACATCTCAAACCTTTTCGTCCATCCACGGTAAAAGGACAAATGTCTGTAGAATCGGCAGGAAGTGGTCGGTTTGTACTACAGTACATGATCTATCGCCGTGATTTTTGAAAAAATTGTTTTAGACTCGCAATATGTGGTTTCTTCAGAGATCAATGCAAGTTCTAACGATGCCCGTCCCCTATCTTCATGCACACGGTTCGACCATAGTTAGAAATTCAAATAATTCAAAAGCGGGCATAATAAATTCAAAAAATCCGAACAATGAAAATCCTTGGTGGTGTCATATTATGTTACATAGTTGAAAGGAAAAATACAGACTTGGTATATTGATCATGTTTGAAAAAACCTTCACAAAATGACCTATCATGTTCGAGGTTTCATGGCTTTCGGTCCAAATGACCGATGTTATGTGTGAATCACGGCATAGTTTGTGATGTTGTGCCCATATTATGCATGTGTGTGGACATTGGTATGGAGAACAATGTTGCGGAGGAAGTTTTCCTTTTGTCGCATGCGGAAAAACCCTTTTCCATTTTTCCGAAAGCAAAAAACGGGAATTTTGTGAAGTAACTACCAAAATGCCGTTTCATAATGCTACCGTCCTATTTTCCTAAAATACTAGACCACCTTACATGGACTATATCCCAACCGGTACATCTCAAACCTTTTCGTCCATCCACCTGGTAAAAGGACAAATGTCTGTAGAATCGAAGTGGGTCCGGTTTGTACTACAGTACATGATCTATCGCCCGTGATTTTTGAAAAAATCGTTTTAGACTCGCAATATGTGGTTTCTTCAGAGATCCAATGCAAGTTCTAACGATGCCGTCCCTATCTTCATGCACACCGGTTCGACCATAGTTAGAAATTCAAATAATTCAAAGCGGGCATAATAAATTCAAAAAAATCCGAACAATGAAAATCCTTCGCGTGGTGTCATATTATGTTACATAGTTGAAAGGAAAAATACGGACTTGGTATATTGATCATGTTTCAAAAAACCTTCACAAAATGACCTATCATGTTCGAGGTTTCATGGCTTTCGGTCCAAATGACCGATGTTATGTCTTGAATCACGGCATAGTTTGTGATGTTGTGCCCATATTATGCATGTGTGTGGACATTGGTATGGAGAACAATGTTGCAGGAGGAAGTTTTCCTTTTTGTCGCGGAAAACCCTTTTCCATTTTCTCCGCGCAAAAAGCAACGGGTCGTTTGTGAAGTAACCACCAAAATGCCGCTTCGAATGCTACCGCCCTATTTTCCTAAAATACTAGACCACCTTACATGGACTATATCCCAACGGTACATCTCAAACCTTTTCGTCCATCCACGGTAAAAGGACAAATGTCTGTAGAATCGGTAGGAAGTGGGTCGGTTTGTACTACATGTACATGATCTATCGCCTGTGATTTTTGAAAAAATTGTTTTAGACTCGCAATATGTGGTTTCTTCAGAGATCCAATGCAAGTTCTAACGATGCCCGCCCCTATCTTCATGCACACCGGTTCGACCATAGTTAGAAATTCAAATAATTCAAAACGGGCATAATAAATTCAAAAAAATCCGAACAATGAAAATCCTTCGCGTGGTGTCATATTATGTTACATAGTTGAAAGGAAAAATACGGACTTGGTATATTGATCATGTTTGAAAAAACCTTCACAAAATGACCTATCATGTTCGAGGTTTCATGGCTTTCGGTCCATATGACCGATGTTATGTCTTGAATCACGGCATAGTTTGTGATGTTGTGCCCATATTATGCATGTGTGTGGACATTGGTATGGAGAACAATGTTGCGGAGGAAGTTTTCCTTTTGTCGCACGGAAAAGCCCTTTTCCATTTTTTCGAATAAAAAGCAGGTCGTTTAAAATTAATATTCAAAAATAGAATATAAGTTAATTCATTTTAAAAGGTTACATTAATTATTTTTAAAATAGAATATGTTTTTGAATTATTTATTCAAATCCATACACTTCTTATGTTTAAAGTTTTCTAAATTCCAAATTGATATTAAAAAATATAAGTTAATTCATTTTTAATTGTAAATGGTTCATATTTTAAATGGTTACATTAATTATTTTTAAAATGAAAATGTTTTTGAATTATTTATTTAAATCCAAACACTTTTTATGTTTAAAGTTTTTCTAAATTCCAAATTGATATTAAAAAAATATAAGTTAATTCATTTTTAATTGTAAATGGTTCATATTTTAAATGGTTACATTAATTATTTTTTAAAACAGAAACTGTTTTTGAATTATTTATTCAAATCAAACACTTCTTATGTTTAAAGTTTTTCTAAATTCCAAATTAATATTCAAAAATATAAGTTAATTCATTTTAAATGGTTACATTAATTATTTTTTAAAAATAGAATATGTTTTTGAATTATTTATTCAAATCCAAACACTTCTTATGTTTAAAGTTTTCTAAATTCCAAATTGATATTAAAAAATATAAGTTAATTCATTTTTAATTGTAAATGGTTCATATTTTAAATGGTTACATTAATTATTTTTAAAACAGAAAATGTTTTGAATTATTTATTCAAATCCAAACAATTTTTATGTTTAAAGTTTTTCTAAATTCCAAATTAATATTCAAAATATAAGTTAATTCATTTTAAAAGGTTACATTAATTATTTTTAAAATAGAATATGTTTTTGAATTATTTATTCAAATCCATACACTTCTTATGTTTAAAGTTTTTCTAAATTCCAAATTGATATTAAAAAAATATAAGTTAATTCATTTTTAATTGTAAATGGTTCATATTTTAAATGGTTACATTAATTATTTTTAAAGCAGAAAATGTTTTTGAATTATTTATTCAAATCCAAACACTTCTTATGTTTAAAGTTTTTCTAAATTCCAACTTAATATTCAAAATATAAGTTAATTATCTTTAAAGGTTACATTAATTATTTTTTAGAAATAGAAAATGGTTTTGGATTATTTATTCAAATCCATACACTTCTTATGTTTAAAGTTTTCTAAATTCCAAATTGATATTAAAAAAAAAAGTTAATTCATTTTAATTGTAAATGGTTCATATTTTAAATGGTTACATTAATTATTTTTAAAATGAAAATGGTTTTGAATTATTTATTCAAATCCAAACACTTTTATGTTTAAAGTTTTCTAAATTCCAAATTGATATTAAAAAATAAAAGTTAATTCATTTTTAATTGTAAATGGTTCATATTTTAAATGGTTACATTAATTATTTTTAAAAGCAGAAAATGGTTTTGAATTATTTATTCAAATCCAAACACTTTTATGTTTAAAGTTTTCTAAATTCCAAATTGATAAATAAAAGTTAATTCATTTTTAATTGTAAATGGTTCATATTTTAAATGGTTACATTAATTATTTTTTAAAACAGAAAATGGTTTTGAATTATTTATTAAAATCCAAACACTTTTTATGTTTAAAGTTTTTCTAAATTCCAAATTAATTATCATTTAAAAACAATAAAATTTAAACCCCAAAATAAAATAAAGCGGGAACAGAGAAAACACAATTTTTTGAAAGCAGAATATGTCCGGTTGGAGCCACCAACCGACTAAATCCTTCAGCTTCTCGATTGCTAAAAATTGGAAAAAAAAGTGGAGATAGGTCGGTTGGTGGCTCCAACCGGACGTATCTCTTTAGTCCCGGTTGGAGCCATCAACCGACAAATGACCCATTCGCTTATAAGCGGCTCGCCTCTTCTTCTTCCCCATCTCACTTCTTCTTCACCGGCGCACTCTACGCCCGCAGCGGTGCCGATCGCCGCCACCCATGGCTCGCCATCATCGCCATCGCCTCGTCCGCCCACGCTGCTACCTCATGACCTCAATCGCTGGATTGGAAGCTCCGTCATGCGTCGCCTCCGTCGATTCCGGGCGTCTCCGAGCTCGCCTCGCCTCGCCACCACCTCCGTCGTGTTCTGGTGAGCTGATCCTCACGGTGGTCTTCTTTTCTCCTCTCCTCCTATACTCCTCTCCAGCGTGTGCACGCCGCCGCTCGAGCTCGGCGGAGGCGACGCCCGGTGACCAACAAGGAGCGGCGCCACCACTCCTTTCTCCCTGATCGCTCTCTAACGCCCATCCGCTGGTCGAGGGTGCCCGCTATCGCCGCTGCTCGAGCTCACCGCCGGTGGACGTCGTCCGACGTCACTCGTGCTCGTGTGGCAGCTGATGTGGCCTGGGGCCCATCTGTCGACCTCGGTGGGTAAGGCCCGGTGTAAAAATTATTTGCCTTTTTAATTCCGTAAATTGATATAAACTTGTAAATTCAATATCTTTTTATTTATAAGTCGAAAAATACAAATAATATATCAAATTGTTCGTAAAAATGAAACCTATCTATTTATCCTATAATCATGCATTGTTCAACAATTTAAATGACAAGTATAATTAGAAGAACAAATGCACCCTCTCATGTTTAGGAGTTTCCCGAGTTAGGGTTTTCACCGTGAACCCGATTAAATCGTCGAGCATGTCTTAGGGTTACATTCCAATGCAAATTAACTTGTCATATCATCATACTTGCTTGAGCATTGCATCGATGCCATGTGTTGATTGTTTCCCTTTCTTTTGTGTTTGATTATTAGGTTTATTATTAGTTAGGTATTATTAGGTTTATTAATTAGTTTGGTATTATTGGTCTTCGCCCCATTTGGTCATCAATGTGGGTAGCCCTGCACCTGATTCACATTGCCGATCCGTGGTTAGATAAGGAATCATTACCCCTTAGGTGCATGTGGGTTCCCTCTCATATGCATCGGAGGTTTCTCGAACTAGGTTACACCCTCGAACTCCTAATATTGATAACTTGATTTTAGCTAGAGTTACCTATCTACTACGGTTTCCTTTTGTAGCTAGGTTTAGGGTTTCTCTTCATTTTATTATTGTGTATGTATATATCAGGGTTTCTCCTTAACTTTCTCCTTTAGCCGCTTTGACTTATTCGTTTTTCCACCTATGCAGAAAATATGGATCCACACGTCAGAGACGAAGAAAAGGAAGAGTTGATCCAAGGTGTGATCCGTGGGGAAGATAATTTAGACGTATCAACGTTTCTGAACAACTCCGGTGAGGGTGATCCTCTTTTTACCGGAGTAGACAACTTGTTTGAGGTTGAAGGTGTTGCCTTCATGAGGAGAAGGCGATGCCTTGTGTAATCGAGAAGACGCTCAAGCAAGGTGCATGTAATATAAATCAATTCATTAATTAATCATCTGCTATCTATATAGAAATAGTAACGGCGATCTTTCTTCTTTTAGCCCTCGAATCGAAGGAATCTCTGAAAAAGAGCGACGAGGCCCAACCAAAAGTTGGAAGACCATGAGAGGTTCAGATCGAAGATGTCATTGCAGACGCAGAATGACAGCTCCCAAAGTTGTCGCAACCAAATTTGTGGCACAATGCGGAGTAATCGTTAGGGACTTAATCCCAATCACCATTAGAAATTGGAATAGGCCTGCTAATGCGGATGAAGAGGGAACATGTTTATTTGTCCCTAACCACGCCAAAGATTTACTGTGGAAGAGGCTCATGGTTAATTTCAAACTACGAAGATAGAGCTGGATCCAAATGCGGAGGATCCATTGAGGACGCCTACAACATGGGAGAGCCATGGAGGCTAAGGTCGAGTGGGCTTTGAAGAAGATGGCCCAATGTTTCACCAACTGGAAGAAAAGATTGCACCTTGACTATGTCGTGAAAAGAAGACTCGATTTCAAGAATATTCGGTTTGAGAAGATAAAACCATTCGGGATGAGTTTGTGGAATACAAGAAATCGAAAAAGCTAAGAAAATGTCGAACGAATAAAATGAATCGCTAACAAGAAGTATCACCATACTATGGGGCAAGGTGGCTACGGTGGCATTCCTAAGTGGGAGAAACTTGAGCAGGAACTGCGTGATAAAAATATCACCCAGAGGCATCGATTGGGTAGAACGTGCAAGGAATTGGTTTTACGGGCATGGGGCACGTTGGAGTCGGAAGGAGGTGTATATATACCATACGACATAAAGAAGACCCCTTGCCAATCGAGAGGATGAGAAAGCGATAAAGGCTGTTAAAGATGGGGACTTCATTCCGATAGAGAGAATGATGAGCTCACACTCGCCCTTGGAAATAAGGAACATGATGGACGAACACGAGGCACAATAGGCTCCCAATCATGGAGGACTGGGTTTTCCGAAGAGAGGAAGAAATATCCTGATAGAAGCCGTCGGAGGAGTAAGGGCAGGCGGCAGTTGCGAAAGTCGAAAAGAGCGAATGCGTTTAATTGAAGAACGATTAAAGCAACAACAAGATGAAATTAACTCACTTAAAGCAAAGTAATACGCGCCCCATCTCAAGAAAGACACCGCATTCGATGCTACCGCCTATCGAATAATCGAAAAAAATGTGGCTTCCGAGGTCCCGGTGATGACAATGGCGATGCCGATGATGCACCGACGATGGCTCCTGTTGGCTACCCAGTGGATGATATCACGAGATGACACCGCTGCGAGCTACATGTCAAAGTTGTGAACATATCAATGAAGGTGGCGGTCGGCTATGCCTTACCAATTGGACCCACACCAACTTACCACGTCGTCCGGTTCGGAGGGCTACGCTGTTGTCGGCGTGGATGAAATCATGCCCACCTTTGAGGTTTTGGATCTTCACTACCCCGCGGTGAAGGGATGTGACGTCTGGGTGACGCAAAAACGTCACCATTCTATGGTCAAGGATTGTATCGTGCTTCAAATCACACGCCAGGCCATCTTCGCCGCCTCACCGTCTCCGGCGAGGTCGTCGCCGCCGCGGCAGCTTCGTCGCCTCACCCCTCCGTCGCCTCACCAATCTCCGGTGCAGCCATCGCCATGGAGCCATCGCGGCGCCTCGGGATAAAAAGCGTAAGCGCATCGCTCATCGTCGTGGCGATCGCCAAACGTAAACAAGAGACTCTTCCAAAAGTACCAACGGTTCCTCCCAAGAGAGCTTATGACTGTCTTGAGAGGAGACTACGGCGATCGTTGATGCGGAAACGACAGTTTTTGCTAAGTGAGGCGGCCGAAGAGCGAGTTCCCCAAAGACCAAAGAAGAAAAAGCCAAAGTGTTGAAAATGCTAAAGACTCTTCATCAACCCGAGCCAAAGCTGTCATCGGACTATGAGCGTTCTATTCTCAAGTCACATGCAAGACAAAAGCCTCAAGAGCAAGATCTTGATGCAAGCGGAAATCTGTTGCCCAGCTCGGAGAACAAGCAACAGACTTGCGCCCCTCTCAAGGTGATTTCTCAAACCAATGTGGGGTCGAGCAAATATGGGGCGAAGCGGTATGATCCAGTAGTTACTGTCTGCACAATAAGCTGCCGCTCAAGGTATGAGTATTGCCCAAGATTTATCCCAGTTAGAGTTCTTCCCGTGAGTGAAGTAGCATACAAATACCGACGGCAAACCTCTCGTCAAACTGAGGAGGTAAATAATCTTTCAACAAAAATGCGAAGATTGCATAATCGGTACATGCACGCCACAAGGGCGGGGCTAATCGGATAGTCCGAGGGTTACAAAAAGCATCATGGGAAAGAAAGTGATGACATGATATCCATTGAATTTAATGAGCTATTTCAATTATTCAATCAAGACGCCTTGGACAAATCGCTCATCAATTCTATTGTCCGTAAGTACTAATTCTGTAATTAACTTAGTCTCCAGCTATCTCACTTTGTTTATTGCATGTATATAATCATACCTTGTAATATGCGAATGAAGATTCTCGAATGCAAAGAGAGGACAAATCTATGATATTGGCTTCATTGACCCATATTGGGTTCATGAAGCTAATCTCAAAATAAGCCCCAGATACGGAGGATAATATAGTACAGCGTTAAGGTTTCAAGAAACCAAAAGGGAAATACTTTTTCCTTACAACTTCCAATGAGTGTTATTGTCTTGTATACACTTTCTATTTCGCTAACTAGATGTTAAGTATATAATTGATTAGTTATGCATTCGCAGCTTCCACTATATTCGTTAATCATTCAACTTGACAAAGGCGTGTACTAGTCATGGACTCGAAACATAAACCCCTTGAGACGTGGAAGGACATGCGAGATACTTCTCCAGCGGTAATTCTAATCATTACGACACTATATCGGCAATGTTCGTGAATTTTATGATATCAAGTACTTAAGAACTTATTTTATTCTTTTCTCATGCAGCTTTGGAAACGGTTCACCAACAAGGCTAGGGTGTTTGGAAAGAGGAGCTTACATTTCAACCACTAAATGTAAGCACCACTAGCTATATCCGCGCATATCTTTGATTCTAGTTTTGATACGATTATTATCATGCTTGATTATTATTTTGATTGAACTATGTTCTTGTGAAGTGCGACACGTGACGGTAACAATCTCTGTGGATACTATGTTTTGCGAGTTCATCCGGCAGGTGCGATGAGAAGGGCAGAAATTTAGAGCAACTCCGTATGTAAACAATTTCTATAGTTTTATTTTCAAACAAATTGTGTTTAGTTTCATTCATATAGATGACTCCTTTTTAAATTAGATCGAACGTCTATGGGACGGTCTTACGCCAAAGGATCGCGTCGAGCAATTCAGGAGGAATTGGCGGGATTCTTGGATGCGTAAGTCCTAGACCCGAAAGGGGAGTACTATTCTGCTGTGTATAGACAATAGGGATTGTAAAATAGCAACTCGGTCCGTGTATAGACAAGGGAATACTTTTGTATGTAGTGCATGAACTCGATCCGTGTATTGAATGTAATATTGTCATGATGATCTTGTGTAATATAAGGTTCCTTCATTGATAAGTGCAAAACACTAAATAAACAATAAAACAACCTAAATGAATTCTCTGCGCGGCACAAAAGTGGCGAAAATGCCGCCAGGCAACAAAATGTGCAAAATGAATTCTTCGCGGCGCAGAAATGGCCAAATCTCTGCCATGCGAAGGTTATTAGTCCCGGTTCAGATACGAACCGGGACTAAAGCCACCCCCCTCCTCGCACGGTGCAGCTGCCACGTGTATGATCTTTTGTCCCGGTTGGTGGGGCAACCGGGACTAAAGGTTCGGGCTTTAGTCCCGATTGCCCCGTCCCGGTTGGGCAACCGGGACTAATGCCCCTTACCAACCGGGACACATGGGGTGTTTTCTACCAGTGGTGGTGTTCGAAGACGAGCAATGGCAAGGAACCGAGGACGTCGTTCGGTGGCTGGCCGAGATCGGGGCCAGGAGAAACGGTGCTGATGCACGCCATTGCTGGTCGTGGCTGCGATGACCAAGGTTATGTTTGGTAGCAAAATATTTTTGATGTACTGGTTAAATGCTACTCCCTCCATCCGTTTCACAATATAGCTCGCTAAAAATGCTTATATTGTAAAATAAAGGTAGTAGTACATTGCCACGGAGACGTGGCGACCAGGAGACACCTGCGAAAAACCCCGTCTCTCGCTTCGAGGGCGACGAGACGCCGCCTCTCGGCCGTCTCCTCACCGCCTCCTCTTCGCCGCCGCCGGCCCAGGTCGCAGGGCAAAGCCCTGGCGGCGCCTCGCCCTCCCGCGCCGGAGCTTGGTCGGGCCCAAGGCTCGGCGTTGGTGTGCCGGAGGTCTGGATCCGGCGTTTCCGGGTGTCCCTGGCGGTGGAGCTTCCTTCGGTAGCAGGGCCATGGCGGGGAGAGCCTCCGGCGGCTGCCCCTGGCCGGACCTGGGCGCCTCGGCCCTAGATGGGCTTGGGCGGGCCCAGATGGGCTTGGGCGGGCTGGGCTCTGCCTTGATGGTCTCTCTGCAGGCGGTGGCGATGGCTCGCTGAGCTTGGTTGCAGCGCTGCGGCTCGTCCATTGCAGCAGCGGTGGCTTGGGCTTTACGGGTCCATCTGGGCCTGGCCGGGCCTATCTGGGCCTGGTGTGCCCGGGCTACTCTGCCCGGTCTTTGACTGCCTCCCGACAGTGGGGGTGGGTTCCTCCCGCGGGCTGCGGTGTTGTTCTCGTTCCGGCGTCGTCATGTGTCTATGTCTTGCAGGCCACGTGCTAGTGTACACGAAGCGACGGTGTTGGTGAGTCCAAGGTCGTGGTGGCGCATGTTGGTTGGTGGCGAAGCTGGGTAGTGGTGCTCTGTTGCGCTAGGGTTCTGTGTGGGCGGAGGTCGGGAGAAATCCTTGTTGGCTTGTCCGACCCTGATGCGGTGCCGCCGCCGGGTGGCACCATTCCCTCCTGGGGGGCATTGAGGGAATCCCTGCCCCTACTCTACCCGGAGTGCCGGGGGAAACCCTTGGACCTTGGTCCAGGCAGCAATACCGTGTCGACGGTGCTTCTCTCGGGAAGGGGCTGCTAGGGACTCGGCGTTTTGGTGCACTTGGAGTGTGGTGGAAAAAGTTGGAGGGCGCAGCGACTACGGGTCATCTCCATCTAGTCAACTCGTCCTGGTCTTCATTTCTTTTCTTTTGGGCATGTCGGGCGTGTGTGTGCTGTTGCCCCAGCATCGCGTATCGTGATGTGTTTTTCTTTGGGCGTTGTGCTGTCTGGCCCAGCAGCGGTCTTATCTGTGTGCTTTATTTATAAAGTGGGGCGAAAGCCTATTTCGAGAGAGTACATTGCCACGGGAACCAAATATGGAGAAAGATGGTTTTATTTTGTAAGGTATTGCAGGGTGATTTATAATTTTCGAATACCTCTTCCTATGTACTGATATTTTTATCCCTATTTCTTTTGACAACTTTTTTACCCCTCTTGCTAACCCTCTGAGGACGATTTGATGTTTTCCTTCCGTCATTGTTTTACCCTTTTCATCATGTCATGTCTCTCCTTCGATATAGCGTACAAATCTAGCGATTTTTCACTAAAAATTGCAAATAAACACGAAATGCAAAGGGACGAGAAATAAATATATAGGTATCTCTTTTATACTCTGACAACTATTCTAATAACATTTTTTTAGAGTGAAAAGCAACCTTCTTTATATTACTCAAAACAACAAATTATATAAGTAGCGATACAATACAAAGTACATCGACAATTTTTTGCAAATGCAAACCGTTTGTTTTAAAACACCATCATTATTCCTTGTTTTTATCCTCCCGTAAGTGATATTTGTAGGGTAACTGTTCATTTTACAGGATAGGCACATGCTTAACATGGCTCCGATCAAACACTTTAACTTTCTTTCACCATAAAACAGAAAGCACATGCATCTCAATGGAAAGGCTGACTACACAGAGTCTAAATAAATTGGTTATAAAAATTTAAACTTTAAAACTAAACCAGATAAGATGTACCCATAAAATGAGTCTTCCATTTTATGATTTTCACAAAAAGGAAGGTAGGGTATATGCGTAGCCAAATAAAAACATCACCATGAAAATATATCATGGAAAATTGAAAATAGCACAAGAAAGTAATATTGTCTAAATCACGTCACATCGCAAGAAGTGAAAAAAACAAATTGAATGTATTTTATTGTGCAAATCAAGGCATGTCTTCCCTTCATCGTGTCTCTCCCCATTCAATAATCGAGCAACCGTAGCCAAATAAAAACATCACCATGAAAATATATCATGGAAAATTGAAAATAGCACAAGAAAGTAATATTGTCTAAATCACGTCACATCGCAAGAAGTGAAAAAAACAAATTGAATGTATTTTATTGTGCAAATCAAGGCATGTCTTCCCTTCATCGTGTCTCTCCCCATTCAATAATCGAGCAAGAGATGAATCGGTAAAAGTATATGCAAAAAGAAGATGCTAATGTTGTTTTTAAGAAGATCGCACTCCTTATCATTTAACTTGCTGAACCAATTTTCAGAAGAACAAAAATGTTTATGTTTGGAAGAAATTTGGACCAAATAAATAGAAAATATAAATGTGTGGTTCTTCGGTAGATATGAAAGATATTCTATCTACATTGGAGCACATATGATGATCATATGACCTTTGAGAACCCAAACCTCAAACACCATGGGCTCCTTTTCATGCAACAACTTGCTCCAGTGTGGACCAAACTGTGAGAAAGCGCTCAAAACTGTATCACACCTTTGGCTTTCATAACGATTAGCACGTCTGTCCGGCCTCAAATCAACTATGATAACAAAAGATTTATCTGTCACAAGCAGTTTTCCACGCTGCACATTCAAAAGACATAACAATAGCTTCTTTAGTGGAAGAACAAAGTGGAAATAAAAGGAATTTTAGGGAAACAGATCCAAGGTTACCTTGGAAAGTTTAGTGTACAACCGAGGAATCTTCGTCTCATGAGAATGTTGTTGATGGCCATGGTGACCATGTGGATCCGGGGTCGTGCTTTTGCCGTAGGTCCCTCCATCAGCCCAAGCTTGGTGACACATGGTGTTGGCAGCCACCACCTCTCCTCACCACGATGGGTCATGGGATGGAAGGGCCCTGAGCCGTCACATTTGTCCTTGTGCCCTTTTTTTTTCTCGCCGCCGATGTGTTGGATGGGATGGGTCATTATACAGTAGATTAGTTTTGATTCTCCTTTCCTTTTCATATTTCCTTCGCCTTCCTTTATTTATCTTATTATTTATTCTTTGTCTTTTGTTATTTTGTTTTACAACAAAGGGTTATTGACGATGGTAATCAACCATTCACCTATAGAACATGTTGACCGTACGGATGGATGCCGTGGAAGGGTTTTCTTGCTTCTTTCTTTTTAGCAGACAGGGGTAGGAATTTATGTTTTAGGTACGATCGAAACATGTAGAATTTGTAAGTTGATGAATAAGAGTGGTACCGTGTCCTCGCTTTTGTATTCTACTATAGAGTCTTGCCCCTCAGGTCAGAGATGTAGTTTGTCAGCTTTCTCTTTCATCGCATATTCGCCGCCTCGACTTCATACCGAACGCATGGACGACATGATCTACTGACGGTGTCTATGAGCTGTAACTGGCATGCATTACCTTGCGTGTCAAACTATTACCTTCGTCGCACTTATGCACGCCATGGTATAGGCAGTCATTTTAATACACCACCATCGCGTGTTACGTGGATTGTTTGCGGTATCGAGCAACGTGGTGAGCCGTTGGGTGAACTGGACGGAGATCGACCAGCGTTAAGCAGTTGATGCATACATCGCGCTATGTTGTTGGTTGCTCTTGAAGGAAATATGCCCTAAAGACAATCATAGAGATGATTATATTTCATATGTATCCATGAGTTATTGTATTGTTCCTTGAATATCCATATCAGGCAACTTATGTTGATTGAAAATTATGTGAATTATTTGTGAAACTCTATACTTGTATGGTTATCTAATAGTTGTCCCTGGTCGGAGTTCATGTGAGGATACACATGAATAGTAGACTAGGACATCGATTAGTTGATGACTATGTTTCGCAAGTCATAGACATGGATATGTCAAACCAATAATGTGGACACATGTTATGAACATGGGGTTGGACTGACCCAACTTGAGACTGGCAATTAGACTTACAGCTCTCTCTACACATCGTGTACGTTTTGTCCTTAGACCTGAGATTATCGCATGTACTTAAGATGTGGATCGACCTACTTTGGGGCTATCAGACGCTGCTCCGTAACTGGGTAGTTATAAAGGTAGCTTTCGGGTTTGTTCTGAAGCATGCTGCAAGGCATTGGTCAATCAAGATGGGATTTTCCCCTCTCTACTTAAGAGAGATATCTCTGGGCCCCTCAAGTGATCGGATCCAGAAATGCATGGTCGTGCTACATATAGTTAAGAGTTAACCTAGTAAAGGGATTCCGTATCACATTATCGAGAAAGAGAGGTCAGCTTGGAGCTAGACCAAATATCGTGAGGCAAAGGGAAAGACATGTACTAAACCTTGTGATGGTTCGTCCGAATGATCTTTGTATGTGTTTAGGAGTTGGCACGTCTTGCTAGAGGCCGCTACCAACTATTGATAAAATAAGTGTATTCGTGTCATGTCTATGCGTATATGAACCTATAGGGTCACACACTTAAGGGGCTGGAAGCCTAATGAGGATTGGATCTGAATTAAACTAGGCTTAGGCGCCTAATAGGCTGCTAATGTAGAAGCCCACTAGGGACGCCTATATAAGAGAGGGTGGGGCGAGCTAACCAGGGTTGAGCATTCCACCCAGCTGCCACTCCTCACGCCTGTGTTGCACGTGCAGACCTAGCAGTCTGGCGTCTCACGCTTCCATCCCGCACGTGTGGATACCTCGGAGGTGCTGCATCTATAGCTCTTGGATGAGCCGCGCAAGTGGAGCTACTCGTGGGACTAGGACATGGAGGAGACGTAGCACATCTACACTGCCCCGACGTGCTTCGTCAAGTTCCACAACTGCGTCTAGTGATAATCCCGAGATCTATGACAACAGTAATCCTGGTTTACGCGGTAGAAATTTTTGTTTTGTGCTAGTGTAGCCTACCTGTATCCCTTCAGCTCTAACGTCTTGCACGCAAAGCCAGTGCACTCTCTAGGGCGTGTTTGGTTGGCCTGATTGTCGCTTCTCGCACACTGGCCGAAAGAAATAAGCCTATTTGATGTCTCACGGCATGCCGCGAATTTGGCCCCGCATGGATCTTAAAGCACCTCTCATCCTGGCTCCGGAGGAACGCCAAAATCGAGTGTTTCCACCGGGCCAGGCCCTGGAAAGTGCAAGGGGAGAAACGGCGTGCGTGCGGAGGTAGCGGGGAGACGGTGGGAGCCGAAAGAATCGCAGCACCGTATGGCGTGAAAAGTAGGCTCATCTCCTTCTTATGCTACCACCTCCCATTGGAAGACAAATCCCTCCCCATTTTCCTCTTGTGCGGCGGTTTTGGCAGCGGCGACATCGACGATTTAGATCTCCGGCAGGAGCTGCTCTTCGGCACCGGCTGGCATCTATAGCCCAACTCCGGCATCTGATGGCTCACAGATCTGTGCCACCGACTACTGCCCCGTCTTCTTCTCCGCCAGCGGCAGGTCCTCGACGGCCACCGGCATGAAGGTAACAACCATGACTCCTCTCCATCTTTTTTACCAAGGTAGTTAGCTCTACATTAGGGTAGTACGTACACCGTGTTTATGAAATGCCACTCTGTCTAGGGCTAGCAACTGAAGCTTATCATCCAGACAGCTGCTCTAGTCGCTGTGATTCAGGCATGGATGTTCCTAATCTACAAAAGATCGGCTGCTAGGCATAATAGGCCAGCCGTGAAGTATGGTCCCCTGATGCAGCGCAACAGAGAGAGGATGAAAAATCTGAACTACATCTATAAAAACAATGATGTGGAGGCTATCGCCATGCTCATGATGAGAAGAGACCCATTTAACCATCTTGTGCAGACTTTAAGGTCTAGGGGGCTACTCAAGGACATCATCAACTGCTGTATCGAAGAGCAGGTGGATCTGTTTCTTCATGTTCTAGGCCATAACCAGAGATTTCGAGTGATCCACATCACATGGATGAGATCAACCGAGACAATTTCTTGGTATTTCCATCAGGTGTAAAATGTTGGAGAACTGAGAGAGGAGATGATCAAGCCACCATCTGGTCAAACCCCCGCGAAGATATAGGGAAATGGTCGATGGTTCCCCTTTTTCAAGGTGAGCAACTCTGGCATGTTCTTCTTTGGATAATTGTGTTGGAAAGCAGGCTAACATTCTTGTAATGCCAGGATTGTATTGGAGCAATTGATGGTACTCATGTGATGGCTAGAGTGCCGAAATATGAGGAGGCTGCATATAGGGAGAGGAAGCACTACCCCAGTCAGAATGTGCTTGCCGCCGTTAATTTAGACATGAAGTTCACATATGTGCTTGCTGGTTGGTAAGAATCTGCCTACGATGCAACGATTCTGGCAGACAGCCTTAGCAGACCTGATGGCATGAAGCTCGCTGACGGCAAATTCTACCTTGCAGATGCCGGTATGCCTGCCGGCCTAAAATTTTGCCACCCTTCAGATTAACAAGGTACCATCTCAACGAGTTCTCTGCTAGGAACTACACAAGAACTCCGGAAGAACTTTTCAATCTTAGGCACTCTAGCCTTAGAGTCACAGTTGAGAGGGTTTTCATTGCTCTGAAGAACAGGTTTAAGATCCTTGATCAGAAGCCTTTACACTCTTTCCCCACCCAAGTTAAGCTTGTTCTTGCCTATCGGTGGGTTCAGGCACGACACATCCTAGTAGTCAGTTCAGAGGTAAGAGTAATCCGTGTCGAAACCACAAGGAATAATAGTTAAGTTTTCACCCGATAAATGAAACTAATACTTTTAGCTGTTTTCTATGGAAAAATATGCTAAAACTTGTTCAAAAGGCAATAACCAATAAGATTGTCCAACTGGAATGAAGAAGTGTAAATTATTTAGATGGATTAAGTTGCTTAAGATGGTATATCTTATGTAACTAAACCCCTAAAATGATTAGGCTACATAAAAATTCAATCATGTAGACTTATATAGTAAATACAACAATGATAGCTAATTGAAGGCCAAATAGGTTTAACTAAAATAAGTAAAAAATCTCGGTGGGTTGGTGATAAATCATAAGCAGATGCTTGAGAAGACTGCACATAAGATTCAGTTTACTTAAATTCCCAAAGTATGCATATGCACCTTGTTAAGGCTTGTTCCCTGAGAAGCTTAATATCATTGCTATTTCACCTACAAAAAAAATTAGAAGTTCAACCTGCAAAGATGGTATGTGATAAGAACCATATTAGCGCGAAAAAGTGTGTATAGTGCATTCCGAACAAATGACATAACAAATTGCTCAAAAAGTACAATCATCACTGGTCTAAGAGGGGGAGCATAACTAAAAAACTACCTAAGACCTAATTAAAACATAAAATTATTTAGCCCTTGGTTGGAAGTCAATGAAACAGCTATAGCTTAAACAATATACAGAAGTACCTACCAAAACAAAGGTAGCTACTGTCATTCTGAATTAAGTACGTTTTGTATCTCTTAATAAACATGCATATGTTATACATTCCTCTTAGACATGTATAAAAGTGAAGCCTACAAACCTTGAATTACAGATGGAAGTAGTTGACGACTCTTCGTGCTTGATTCAGATTGAATCCTGGTTGCTAGAGGATTTATTTGGCTTTGGTTCCATCTACAGTCAAGGAAACGACACTAATATTCTGCAGCATAGGATAATTACATTGGCACATACTACCAAAATTGATCAAATGTATCGGATTGGCATCTACATTCAGAAATGCAAGTTCTGACTTTGGCGCCTCACATATGCTTACATGTATCCGACATTTCTACTTAGGGTCTCAAGTGGGATCCCATCAAAATCCCACTTCTAGTTTATTTGCCAAAATCTAATGTAAAATTTTGTTTAAAATTTGAACTAGATTTTAACAAATGAATTAGAAGTGGGATTTTGGTGGGATCCCACTTAACACCCTATTTCCACTTTATAAAGTTACTGCACTCTGAACTGTCGAATTTTTGTGTGGGTGGCGAAGTATATTTTTGTCTCAATTTAGCCCTGAAAAGAGCCCATGGCACTCAAAAGGCTCCCGGGCAAACTCAGTATCCAACCTCAAAAGGGAAAATACTACCTGGAGGATTTGTTGAAGCACGGTAGCAGACCTTGGCGTCCATGTATGGCCGTGCTGAGACACGGTCTGGAACCAACCAAAGCAACGACTTTAATTAACAATAGTGATGCTGTGATATTGTAAAATTCATCAGATAAAAGACGTGGTATTCCCGTTGATACCAGAGGATCCACGTTGAATTCACAACAGCCAAAGGAAATGTATCAACATGATATGAGGGAGGAGAGGATGTGTACGCAACAGCGGAGGAAGGTGAAGGAGGTGCAACCCTAGACGTAAATATGTCCGGACTCCTAGAATGGCAGTGGCATCTCCATGGCATTGCCCTGCAGATCTGGCCGTGATCCTCATCTTGATTGGATCGAAGGGGAAGCGGTACCCAGATAGAAAGAGCACGGACAGCATGGAAGAGTGTAGAAGCGTGGCCGCCATCTTAGAATGCATCATGCTTGTGGATGCTACCTCTGGTGGCGCGGCCTCCGGACAATCTTGATCGTCGAAATGGGCGGCGCACATCTCCCTTCCGCATTAACTGGCGGCGCAATTGCGGAGTGCGTGGTCGTGGCGGTGGAGAAGTGCGAGCAAAAGCGTCCGCATCAATTAAGGAGAGGGCTTCCTTCGCACTTCGGTATTCCGTACATCAATTCGCCGCAACAGTCCTTCGGTACACACTTCGTGGGCTCATGTAAGAACTTCGCGGTTGGTCAGCCCAATCAAGGAGAGGGCGTCCAAGTCAGGCTGTGAAGTAGCAGCCCTTTCTATGGCTTTGGTTTGGGGTGCACGATTGTCGTCCTAATATAACACAATAAAACATGTCCGCGGGACGACAGGTGAGATCTGGACCGTGTGTGAGCCTGATCGAACGGCCAACTGTGCCAAATCGTTGTGGGAGGCTGTAGATGGTTGAGTTTTACCGTTTCTTAATTAATGATTTTTTTCTAACGTTAAGGGACTGCCTGCTCTCTGCTTGGATAGTTGTTTATGTCGTTTCTCATTTCTGGCATGATATACTGGCGGCAAATCGCCATGACTTATATTAAAATACTTTTGCTTTCCTTTTCACACTAAACCTGGGCGCTAGGGTCACGCACCGTGTTGCCAGATCGATCTTAGGATTTTAGATATATAGGGTCGACGCAAAACGGGACGCTACCCCTTATTTTCTGCCGCACTTGCCTATTTAAACTAGCGATTTGACTTATCCTTAGCGACTGAAATAGGCTGTAGCGTTGAAAGCCTAGACGCTTAGGTAATTATTTGAATTTGTGTTACTGTATTTATTTTTTCTAACCTAAACTCGTCTATCTAAGCCGCTGCCGGTGTACATGCGCCTCCCCACTCTAGGAGCCTTTCTTTGCGCATGTCGTGGGGAGCACCGCTGCGCATGCAATGGAAGTCAGCATCGACCAGATGAAATTTGGTTAACCGTGTACCTTCTGAACTCTAGCTAACCTGTTGAATCATTTCATGTAAATGGAAAAAATGATTAACCATTAGGTTAATGGGGTTAGAAATGGTTAATCTTTGGTTTTGTGGGTTCAAACAACTTTTATATTCTGCCACTTGAAACTTTGTCTGTGCATCTCGTTCTAAATCCCATGTAAATGAAGATTGGGTCTCGTTTGCAGTAAACGAAAACGTTCCCCAAGTTAGAAGGCAATGGAAAACGCATTGTTTTCCTGAGAGAATTGTCAAGCTTCATGCACTAGCCAACGCAACCAAAAGTCCGAACTTATGGAAAGGGCTAGTGCAATCCACTTATACACTTCAACACCCCCTCTCACGTGTGACGGGGAGAAGTCAACACGTGCAACCGGAAGAAAGCGACGGCGCGCGAAACTCACGTATGACTCAAGATGCCTATACGTGGACATAGAGGGGTTAACAGCAATTTTAGGATAAATTGCGAAAGCCAGGACTCGAACTCGAGACCTTAGGCTCTGATACCATGTCAAGCTTCATGCACTAGCCAACGCAACCAAAAGTCCGAACTTATGGAAAGGGCTAGTGCAATCCACTTATACACTTCAACAAGAATTATTGAGAAAAATCATTTCCTTATTTGCCACTCCACCGAGTAGAGATGCAAATGAGTTAGAATTAGGGTACCCTTTAACTCTCTTTAGTTTACCGAAATGAACCAACTTTTTTGATGACATCATCATTTTTAAAAAAGTTAGTTGATATTTTTTAACTAAAGAGGGTAAATGGTGCCTAAGTGTCGCTATTGCCGTTTACGTATAGTTTCCGGGCCGAACAACTATCTCACACGTCTGCGCCTACCTTGCGATTCTTACTCCGGCCCCACATCGAAGCATGTTTGAACGACATTTATTTAGATACAGGGCACTGTTTGGGTATACGGTAGTACAAAAAGGACATACAATAAGGACGTGGGGCCTGGACACGACCTCCACTTCCCGGCTGGTCGAGTATCTGCTAACACCATCCCCACTGCGATTTGAATTTGAATCGGAGACCCACACACACTGCGCCTTCCTCCTCGCCCAGATCCGTAGTCCCCGGCTCCAAAGATATCCATGAACCGCGCCTTCTTCCTCGCCCAGATCTGTAGCTGCCGGCGCCGAAACCAGTACAGAATGATGGGGAATTGCAACCATGGAAGTTTCACGGAGCTTCTTTTTAGGTATGAAGTACAAAATCCTGGAGTTTCTCGTCGTAATTATTTTTTTTCTATTCGCCAAGAAACAACTCCAGATGATTTCGTTCCTATCTTCGCAGCATGGAGTTCCCCGGCACAGGTCCAGATTTCAGCGCGCACGAAGGGACCACCCTTCCATTAGTAGACAAACCAATCCCGGAGCTTCACACGACCACATCTAGCGCTAAAATCTACGAACTGGACGCTGATTTGTCTGGGCCGGGAGGTTCAGACGATTCATATCAGTATCAAGGGAGCGTACAATATGCATCCCCTGTCATGAGCTCCGCCTCCGACGGAATGGCTTCGGACAGTGCACAGGAGCGCCACACCGACGAGCCAGACATATCAGCGATACCGGCACCTTCGTGGAAAAAGAGGTACTGCCTGAACCCATAGATTTTTGTATTGCAATGCATGATGTTCTGTCAGATGGAGAACATATACTGTTTGGCCCGGATGTTTTCTGTCAGGATATACATGTACTGCATACCAGACTGATCTGAATCGCAAGAATCGGTTTTAGGGAGTGTTGAGTCTGTGAACCGTGTTATGTAGTGTATTACCAGCATCTTTTAGGATTTAACAGGGTCCTCTGATTATGGCCATGCAAAACTAAGTATATGTGATCTCCTTACACATTCCATGTGACAGTGATGGTCTGCGTCCTGGATACTGATTCAAATGAGTCAACCTAAGCGTCAAATGAAATACATAAAAAGGTACCTTTAGCAGTGGTGCCTGTAAAAGAACCAACACAATATTTTTTTTGTAATTCTTTTGCACTCGTGTGATTTGCTGAAACTGGATGTCGGTATCTGTGTCTCGAACATGACGATGGAATTATGGATAGGGTTTAGTCTTTCAATGGTTGCAATTAGTATTTTCAGACCACTGTCTTGCTTTTTAGTGATTTCGATGGCCATTAAAATTGTCTGTTAGGAACGTCCATAAGAACCCTAGCGACGAAATTCAAGGAATGATTTTTGAGCTTGTCTGACTAACCCAGAAACGGTTCCTTATATTTTAACTCACTGATATTTACTCATTTCTGTCAGTTTTACTTATATCGGTGCTGACTTTAGAGAATGTTGTTTCGTAGGGTCCGATGCCATGGCCCTATACCCGACTTCAGGACGCCAATGAGTGGTAGGAAATCTTCTCTGGAGTCAACTCATGGGAGGAAATCTTCTCTAGAGTCAACTCATGGTGATTCCGGAGCAACGAAAGCCTTGGCCGATGAGTGGCTCGATGGACAATGTGCCTTTTAATAAGAGGGCACTTAAATCACTTTGTGCAAGCATCAGCAAGGATCATACTGACGAAGATGTAAGGAAAACTCACCAGCTATTTTCTGAACTTAAGGCAGAGGACCCCAACTTCGTTGACAGTTGCATGGTCGCTAAGGATGACAAGATTAGAGCGGTTATGTGGACCAATGGTAAGAGCCACATGCAGTACAAACACTTCGAGACGCCATCACATTTGATACAACATATCGCTGTAATCTGTACGACATGCCGTTCGGCATGTTTGTTGGCGTAAACAATCATTTTCAAAGCATTATTTTTGCTGGAGTTCTTTTGACAAACAAAACCATAGAATCCTTCGAGTGGGTATTCAAAGAGTTTGTAAATTCGATGGGAGGAAAAGCACCAGCCACAATTCTAACAGGTATCATACTACGCCCATCTTTTCTTGTCCAACATCTTTGCTTTTTCCGTTTTGTACATGTCAACATCTGCAGTAGGTTTGATAGTTAATTTGATCCATGCTATCATGCCAAACTTGTCTGTTGTGTGTTGCAGATACAATTTTAGCATGCGATGCAATACATTCATGATCGATTCCATTATAATAATTATATGCCGACGTGCTACGCATTTATCGTGTCGTGTATTCTGTAAGCGGTAATGTGTTCAAGTTTATATATTATTGCAGATCAGGCTCGTGTGATGGAGGCTGCTATAGAAAATGTTCTTGTTGGGACATCACATCGGTGGTGCAAGTGGCATGTCCTGAAAATAGCAAAGGAATGCTTGGGTCCAGTATATGAAAAGAACGTCGCCTTTAGAGAAGAGTTTCACAAGTTGGTCGACCACATGCTCATGATAGATGAGTTTGAGGCTGCTTGGGACGAGTTAATTTGTAAGTATGGACTGCAATATCACCTATTCCTAACCCAGATTTATGAAGTTCGAACAAAGTGGGCGAAGCCATACTTTGCGGAGATCTTTTGTGTGAGGATGACTAGCACACAACGGTCCGAGAGCGCAAACCACATGCTGAAGCAGTTGTCCCACCTGGATCCTCAATGCATATGTTTGTGAAGGTATACATGAAGCTTCATCATATGAGGACGGAGGAGGAGGAGTTCCTAGAACAAAGGATGCGTCTGGTAAGCCATCATTCTTCTGCTGTATACATCAAAAGTCATACAGTTTTGATCACGGATGATGAAAGTTTCTGCAGTCATAATTTGGTTCTTCTTTCCACTTATGAAGGGGCGGGTTCCCCTGAGCAGCGGTGGACCTATCGAGAAGCATGCAAGCAAAATATACACGCCGTCCATTTACTCTCTTATTGAGGCCGATATCTTTCAGTCGGCTTCATATAGAGTGGAAGACATTATTCAAGGGTCTAGGTACCTTGCTGTCCACTACGATGTTGATAAGAGATCCAGGTGGTCACGTGTTGCCTACGAGGTTAGGCGAAACCCAGATAACGATATGTTACAATGTGAGTGCAAGAAGTTTGAGAATATGGGCATGATCTGTAGCCACGCGATAAGGGTGAGTTTCTGGAATGTCACATACTATGTAGCATGTCAATTGGATCCAATATCAGTACAATGATTTACAATTCTGTTACTTTTCGTGTAATCTTTTTTCAGGTTATGTCACATATGGGAATAAGGAAGATTCCAGAGAGCCACATTCTCTCGAGATGGACAAATACAACATGCCGTGTTATACCTCTTACCGATTGCGGATACCTTTTTAGCATTTGTCTTCAAGGTGTCGAGGTGTCTGTAGATGCACAGCAAAAAGTGATGTGTGACGTCATTATAGTTTGTTATTGACCTAAAACGTGAAACTATATTTATCAGGATTGAGCACGAAATGACTTAAAAAGGATGTCGATCATGTGCTTGCTAGGACATGCTAAGAGGGAAAGCGATGTAGACACCTTACGACGTATGTTTTGACCCGCATGTGATTATCTCTGAAGGTAGGTTTCCCTGTAACCATAACTTAGTCGCCATCACTATGGGGAAACACTCGGCATTTTCTTGTGAGTCACACAAACATGTTAATCCAATACTAAAACACTATGAAGCCGCATATCTAACCTGATGGGGCGCAAGAGACCATAATCAAGATTGTCATCCAACCTGAATAGTTCAAGAGTACCACCTAAGTTAAATATTTTTCGGTGTGCAAAAACATAGCGGTAGAATTGAATCAGCGTACCAATATATCACGTCAACACCTCCTGTTCCGTATGGCTGGGTGAAGGTCAGAGCATCCTCGCTCCACGACTTGCGAGTCATGCTGCATATCATCCTGACCCGAGACACGATATACCACTGCATTGAGCATACAAATGATAAAAGAATCACAACACATGTCTAATTAAATGTAAGATCGTGTGGCTACAGAAGACACGGGCTCCCGGCCCACGATTATCCTCCACTCGTCTGGCGCAGCGCGGAAGCCATCTGTAAGAATTTTAGCTGTCATCGTCGTAAGCGTGTATGTGTCTGCCTGAGGAGAACGGTACGGGAGATGATCAGTAAGAGTTGGCTGAGTGTTTTAGCAGTGAAATATATATATGGATAGTGATTACCGGCAAATTCAACACGAACTGGGGTCGGGGAGGCGATGGAAGTACTGAAACACCGGCGAATATGGACTCCAGCTACTCCTCTGGCTCAGTCTTCATGATGATGGTACAGGGTTGGCACAGGGTAGCTAGGAAATCCTTTAGAGATATGCAACCTGAGCTAGGAGTGAAAGTATGGTGCCCTTGAATCGATGAGGTATGGTCCGACTCGGTGCACCGTTATATTGATGAGGATGCGGACTAGTACGCGTACCCGTGTGCCTTTTTTTAATACATATGTACCTAGTAAAAATGGTTACCGGTACTGGACTATCATGCTGTATCGTGTTCCGCGGATTCAGCTTAAAACTATGAACGTTAACCTGACCTGGTTTTTTTAATGAGATGAAAAATCTTACGCCATCCAGTAAATCTAAAATTGACGACTCGTTCATTCGCACTTAATAACATTCGGTATGAGTACCACAAAAAAATCGAACGCGTACGCGTCTGTTTTTAGTCCTTCGCATGGCACGTCCGTGAAAACTTGAACGGTACCTGGAGTAATGCGCGTTGGTCCGTAAAGAATCTTGCTGCTTACGCTTCCCCGTACATAGGACGTGACAACGCGGGGCCATGCCGCTACAGCTATTCGTGGGCTAATTTATTCTACTTCTATAGCAGCGCCGCGCGAGCGTCGGACGAGTGGCGACTCGACGTGCGTACCTCGCCTATGTTGGAGAGTACTAGGTAGCTGTTGACGTGTCGACTCATGGGAGGACTAGATGAGAATCTTCGTGAGGGTCCCCTACTGTTGTAGATAGCCCGTGGCATGTTAACCACATGCGAGCTTGGCTGGCATGAGAGAAAAGCTGGAGTAAATTCAAACTCTGATTGGACTACACAACCCATACCGCATGCAGATGACAGGAGGGGGCATCCACGCACATGGCGTTACTAATACTAGCATGGTTCCTATCCGTCACCGATGCCTAAATCTTCTGTGAAGCTGCGTGTTGCACTCTAAACTTCTATTTAATATCAATGCGTGTGATTTATTTAAAGAATATATCCATTTTCAGACACACCGTTATGGATGTAACTATATTCATTAAGTGGTGTGGAATGATTGATACTGTCATTTTCTTTTGTTGCGGGAAATTTCTGACAATCATAGCGGGCGTATGCAAAAAAAAACGACGGGTGCGCATGCGTGCTGCCATAGGAGGACTGGTGTAGCCTTCTTTACCGCATGCGGTATTACACGTGAGCAAAGACCCACGAATCCGATTCGCGCGTTGCACAATGCCTACAGTAGGGTAGGCATGGACGTTGGGGCGATGCGGGATGACATTTATTTACGCTCCATCGCACCCTCCCGCTGTGGTATAATAAGCCCCCTATGGACACTGCATCTCCTCCACAAACAAACAACAAGGCCGGCTGATAGACTGTTCAAAGAGGAAGAATCCAAACCTTTCCTCTGTTTCAGATGTCGACCGCCAACACCGGCAACGTGCATGCCAGGCTCCTCTGCCACTGTAGGAGGGCATGCGCTAAGAGGTCATCGAAGTTTGTCCAAAACAGGGGAAAGTTCTATCTCAACTGCGCCAACACGGAGGTATTGTTGCTATTGATCATTTACACCGGCTGCTAATCTTATATGTGATTGTCGCATTCCACTTCTGATTGGTTTTTCCTCCTCTGTTCACGGGTTCCTGGCGCTAGGTACTGCGACGTCCTGGTGTGGGAATTAGAGATCAAGGATTACGTGCGTAAGAGACACGCAATGGCCATGGAGCAAGCTGAACACCACAAGACACGCCACGACAAGGTCTACTCTAACTACTTCGAGACCGTAGACGAGCGGGACGAGGCGGAGTCAAAAACACGCAAGCTGCGAAAGATGAACAAGTTGCTGCAGATCTCTCTAGCTGCTACCGCACCGGTTGCCGCGACATTGGCTATTGCCTCTGCAAGGATAACCAAGTGATTACCATGGTTCGTCTTGTTGTGTGGTCGTGTGATCAAAGCTTGGTGAGAGTGTTTAGGAGTTGTCTAGTTTTATCGCATTGCGTGAGTTGTATCACCTAGTTTAATTGCATGAGTTGTATCAGCTATTTTAATTGCATTGCGTGAGTTATATCAACTAGTTTATTTATCCAGAGCATTACGGGTTTGCATGGATTTATCATGGTGCGGAATTGCTCGTCCTTCAGAAAAAAATTAAAGAATGATGTGCCTCCTGATAACCGGTACATGCTAATGCGGCCAAAGCATAGAATACTCCGTATCGGTCCTCAAACACGTTTTTGTCAAGCGGAATTGATATTTACGAACATGATTGGGGTGGAACGCTTACCTGGCCTGTTGGTTGTTGCTGGGATGTGAGCTGGAGGACCCACTAAGCTGTCACCTAACTTAATAGATTCCCCTACTCATTCGTACTAATATGTTGAGATATAGTATAACTTTAACACGAAAAATGTAAATTTAATTTAGTTTGCATATTTTACTTCCTCGCGACACCACTCTAATCGATACTAATATTTAGTACGCATAAAGTCGATTATTGTACCATGTTCTAGATATATCATTTCTTTGTTAAATTATCACGGACCTCTAAAGTTCCGATATCTTAAGCGTATATTTTGTAGGCTATATCTATGAAGTTCCAGTAGCTTGTATATGCAGTTCTATGATAAATGGTGGTACAGACCCCCTTTTTTAGGCGTGTCACACCCGTTACGTGTCTGTATATTATACATGGGATTATTTTATTACTGGGCGTCCTAGAATACCTTCAGATTTAAAATATGATTAATTATATTTAATTGTACGTCGTGGATATAACAGGCACTTGTACTTAAACATTGTGCAAACCAGGACCCCCTACGGGGTAATCGATCGTGTTTTTTGGTTTATGTTGTAAATAGATACCGCCGATGTTACAGATCAATAATAATATATTTAGTACACGGTTTGGGCATTGGATAGAACCATCTACAACATTTTTTTTTCAAATATCCACTTTAATGAATAATTCAAGCGCTCGTTATGTACCAAAATTAGATTATATTACGGCAACGAAGAAGCTGAAGACACGGCTGATACATAACATGGAAGGAAATAGACTGTACTCCTACCATACTAGAGAAACTATACCTAACATTATCCGACAACAGAGATACAAGCATATAGCCGTTAGATAGGTTGATTATACAACGCATAGCTCGAATCAGTGGCCTGATCGGTCCTTGTGGTCCTGTAGTGCATGGCAAGGGAACGTCTGACCGCATCCGGGGAAAGTACAGTCCAGTCTAAACCCGTCCAGCTGCGGCATCACGAGCACGGGTGAAAAGCAGACATCACGCCCGCACGGCTCGCACCGCCTAATCCCTGCCCGCTGACAGCATGCGACGCACAGAGCGTGACCGGTTGGGCACTGCGATTCTAAAAGAGCTATCAGTTAGTATTTGTACAGCGGAGGACCGAACAGTATTATGCACGATTTACAATACCAAAAAGGGCGCGCGAAGGTAGGCATTGCACGCATGGCAGCTAATCAAAGACTCATCCGCTGTGAACTCCACGGTTTAGGGGAGTACGGTAGCCATAGCATGGGGCTTGAGCTCGCACAGGGATGTGTGAGATGCGTGGGAGCTGTACGACACTCTTGCGTTGCATCCGAGACTGCGGTATGGGCAAGGGACCATCACTCCTACCATCAGCCTGTCCAGAAAAGGGCATGCGTCATAGCAAGAGACGGGCGTGAGGAGCGTACCAGGCATGGTATGAATTGGGTGGGAGGTGAGAGACGGTGAAATCTAGAGGAGGGTGGCAATGCTTCTCCGCCTAAGGCTGGTGGCGAGCTTCGACGCCCCCCTACTAAGGTGTTTTTATGGCAAACCAACATAGAAGGAATAAAATGACGATACTATCCTGGACTTGGAAAATTCATGCCTTCATCCAATGGATTAAACTTTCATTTCGATAACTTTCCTAGCATGAAAATGTTAAAATTAATGAGTTAGATAATAAGGCCCAGTAAAATTCTAATGCAATTGTTAATTTTTTTACAGTCTGGTGCATTATTTATCTAAACATACGGCAACCTTTCTTTGTCTTAACCCAGAACGGTTAAGCCTAATTAACACTCGCACTGTCCTACGTGACGGCGCCGTGGGTCCCGCGGTGCCTCATTTGGACCTTTAATTTGAGTTTGATCTTACATAATTCATCCAGCAATACTTGTATATGTGATTCATTGTTTCTATCTAATTTGTGGAAAGTTATTTTGGGTATGCCGTTTTTTGGTGGAAATTGTCTGTATATTCTGCACGTCGCGCTATTTACTTTGTTTCTTTTCAATCTAGTGTTCTACGGCTATCTGCCCACCAATTCTTCTGCGGCTGTCTGTTGAGGCCGGTCTGTCAAATAATTATACTATATACTAAATTACATATGTATCAACTGTGGTCTTAAAACGTTGAGCTTTTTTTTCTTAGCACCTATATAATAACGAATAATAGACGTTGATTAGGTGCCATGGTATCGAAAACAAACGTAATGGGATCAATCGGTTAAAAATGGGGTTCGCCTGTAACATCGCTATTGGTCCGATTCTACTTAAGGTTCCTCGAGACCGTTCCATAGCTGGTTTGAGGCTGAACTAATTTTCTAAAAAAATAAATTTTTGTGTGAAAAAAGCTTTAATCATTTGGCATATAATACGCTAGAAAACGCGTCCCCTATATAGCCTAGCAATCATCAATCAAATCTTCTACAGTATGAGTAGGCTTCCTGCACACTCGTGAATCTGCTATGACATTATTATTCCTCGAGAT
This sequence comes from Avena longiglumis, assembly GCA_030063025.1. NCBI lineage: Eukaryota > Viridiplantae > Streptophyta > Magnoliopsida > Poales > Poaceae > Avena > Avena longiglumis. The sequence continues at coordinate 148,501,363 of CP125975.1, read as the reverse complement.
GACATATGAGTCGATGCGTCATTAAATGGTGTCATCATACCGGTCTTACCATGATCATGATCATTAGCCAAGGTGATAGTCAAAGATAGTACATCTATCACATTAACAAGTTGCCTTTCTAATAGTTTTACGCACAAAGAACGACGTCAACCATACGCTATCCTCCGTTGTGGGAGCATTACGTCATAGCATATCTAACCCGCACCCTTTAATATGGAGGGGAAAATTATTTTTTATATTTGGCGACAGGATCCGAGCACTAAAAAATAAAAGAGTATTGGTGTCTTGTCATCCGCAACTCAATAAGACTAAATTAGAAAATTAATATTACGATCCGATATCATGTGTAACGAATCTAATTCTTACTCTAAATAAACACCAAACAAAGTTGATAAATCAAATTTGTAGATTAGAAAAAAAAATTAAAATATTATAAATCATAATGTTACGAATTAACTCCATAAGGTCAAGTACAAATAATCGACATGGTGGCGCAGGGTTGTGTTGAAATGTGTTATACCTGAGCTACTTTTGTGTATCTTTATTCTCGATGCTTCAGTGCATTACGAGGGGGGTGGTGGATCGATGACACATCGTGCTCATGCAGGGTGTCTGTATCTGAGAACTACCTAAAGTCATTAACCATCTCTCTAACACCCTTGGAAGATAATGCTATGCATAATTATGCAACATATTGGGACGTTGCAAATGACATCCTTTTTCCAATCATAACGCAGAGGTGCTTATATTGCACACTGAAGTCTCTAACCACTTGGTCCCTTCGATTTACACTTGCAATCCGTTTTTTCCTTTTTTTTGCGGCTTATTGCAAATGCACCAGCGAGTGCCTTCATAAATGTGTCCCATGTACGGTAGATCCCATCGGCAAGACAGTAACTATTTGGGCGGTAATTGCCTTCAATTGGATAGTTGCATTCAATACCTACGCCTTTTTAAATATGTTTGGTAACATTGGTGACCTAAACAACTGATACATTGCAGATGTATCTATAATATTCGATGCTCGATGCTTGTTTTACACCATTTTCTTTATGTTTTGCTTGCATTTCGTGGCACTTTTATGCATTTTTTGGAAATAACCTATTAACAAGATGCCACAGTGACCGTTCCTGTTCTCTGCTGTTTTTTATGTTACAGTTTTTTACCAAAGGAAAAAATCTCGGAATTGGACGAAACAAAATCCAACGTTCCTATTTTTTCCCGACACGATGCGGACCGGAAGGATAGGGTGAGGCACACCCTAGGGCGACCACAACTGGTGCAGGCGCGACCAAGGGGGTGGGGGCGCCGCCCTAGGGTGTGGCCCCATCGAGCCTCCGCCTACCTTGCCCCTTCGCCTATAAAACCGCCCCCGAAGCAAAAACCTTAGTTACCGGATCAGAAATTCATGAAAAGTTCTGCAGCGGCGCCGCCACCGAAGTCAAGATTCGGGGACATAAGTGTCTGTTCCGGCTTCCTGCCGAGACGGGGAATTGTCCCCGGAGCCACCGCCATCATCTCCACCTCCATCTCCATTTCCATTGCTGACTACCCTGATAAGGAGGGAGTATTTCTCCCCCGAGGCTAAGGGCTCTACCGGTAGCTATGTGTTTATCTCTCTCTCCATGGCGTGACCACATCGTGATCATGAGATTCATAATCTAGTTGAATAAGTATATGTTACTGTTAATCTATTATGCTACTCAATTGATTTTATTAATGTTATCTCCATATACACCTTGTCCCACCTGTGTGGAGGATGACAGTGTGCACACCGTGTATGTCTCTTAGGCTAAAGGTTTCATAAATACTTATCATGAGTTATAATCCGAGTTGGATGTCTCTATGAATTTGTGGTGTTTGTTGGTACCATCTAGCGCTAAAGGTGACATTGAGGGGTTACCTATATGGGGAATGCGAACTTTAAGGGAAACTTGCTGCTGTTCTACATACCTCTTCACTTGGAGGACCATCACTGTCTACAAGAATAGAATCATGCGTAGACATCAACAACACCGTGATAACATTGAGAGATCCGCCCAATCCTCCATGGTCGTGACATTTGCTTAAATCATGATAGGCTAATGAAGTAGATACGGGATAGACAGCTAACATAAAAGTTATTTCATTTGATGTATATATTATATGTCCATAACACGTTTCTCACCGTGCTAAGACTGACATAATATGAAACGCTAATACAGATGTGGTATGTAAACGTTCCAGGTCTCTATTTACCTCTGGCAAAGTAGGTCATTTGGCAAGTGGCGAAGATATGGTTTGGGTAACATGGCCATATGTCAAATTAACAATGGTATCACACTAATGGTTGAATACTATGATATATAGACATCTAAAGATAAACACGGAAGAGATTTAATTAATTGACTTTCATCCCTGAACGATATCACTGAAAGACCATGGCCAAACTTATTCGACCGTGAGATAATACATAGTCACCGTTATCGATAGGAGTCTATGATGACCTAATATATATAGATGTGAGAGGGTGATCAGGGAGACATATGTGGGTTTCCCCAATGGACGTAATGATGTGTAGTTATCGAGGTAATGATTAGACCATCCAGCTATCGGAAATATACACATGGCTATGTCGGTGACGTCGCATTAACGAACCTTGCAAGCGTATGTCTAGGTCATGGATCCTACGACACGGGAACGAGTGAAAGAGCTAATTGGATACGAGAATGAACTAAATTATGTAGACGCCTGATATTAGATCTCGGATGTCATAGGTATCATGTGGCAAGGGAATAAGAGTACGCAATTAGAGGTTCGACCGCTCAAAATCGAAATGGACTGGTGGATACTACGGTCTTCCAGTCCCCACTAATGCTCATTTACGCAATAGGGTTGTTGGGCATGTCCGTATAACCTATACCCAAAGAGTGGCAGAGTTAAGAGTGGGGCGCTTAGGGGTGCAATCAGTTATGAAGTATAATTATGAGGGAGAAAATACATGGTTTTCCTCTCCCCCGCCTCCTATATATAGAGGGGCACCCCCTCTCCTTAGCGCATAGTTACAGTATCTCCTCTAGCATTCTATTCAATGAATATATCTCTACATGGGAAGGATCTATATATCCAGTAATCGATATCCACATCCATACTGTCGTAGTGCGTACGACAGTCAGGCTTCTGTTGTCTTCTGCTTTTCTGAAGAATATGAGTCCGGGGTACATCACTAAAATGGATGTGTGTAGATCTTTGAGGCGCAACAATCGGGCTATCGTCTTCATGGCTATCCGCCTAACTGCGAAAGTCATGTCATAGTGTTCAAGGATATGAACTCCGTCAGCCCTCTCAGTTACTAGTTTCTATATGTGGTAGAATTTGGTCGACATGTTCGCGTATCCAATGTTTAATTATTTTCCTGGGGCGAACTCCAACGGTGGTATCATAACCATATCTATAGGTCAAGACCTCGTATGGATAGAACACATAGCAATATATTGGCGTTGATTCTCTAGTGGCAACCATCAATCGTGTTTTTGTTGTATCGTGGGATTGGTTGTTGAAGAGGCATTACACGAAATCTTATGCGGTGGGTATTTGTCTCTCTTTCGACAGATGCTATACATCTTACACCGAGGGGTGCGAAAAGGGATCAATGAGACAATCGTTGCATGAACATTTCTGGATCAACGTCCACAGGTGGGGAGGGAAACTACATTGAAAGACCTATAGCCATCGGCGGCGCTAGGGGTATGCACCTGTATTCAGATGAATACCCAAAGATTCTATGCAAAACAAATTAGTATTGTATTTAGTCATTCCAGCTTCATACAGCCCAGCCCACTAGACCAGACGCATGGCGACGCGACGCAACGCTCATCACCTCCTCCGCTTGATCAGACCCAATGTCGCGCAGACGCATAGTGGCAGGGACAGGCCCTAGCGAAGCAACTGCGGTGACCGGGCGACCGGAGGCGGCGGGAAGCAGAGCTGACCAGGCGACCCTGACGTCAGCGCTATAAACACAGCAACCAGACATTCTTCACTTCTACCTAGCAGATTAGCCTGATTTGAGTAGCAGATCTAATCTGATTTTTGATCCCCTTGATTGAATGCGATGCAACCTTCTAATTTTTCGAATTTTCCCCTTATTTTCTTGTACTCCATCTCGGAATTTTTTCTAAATTTAAACATATAATTTTTTCTAAATTAGAATATCTATGTACTAAACAGTGTCTAGATATTTAGACCAATTTGCGACATTATTTTAAGATGGAGAGAGTAATATAGATTAATAAGTAGGGTGCGGCTGGAAGTAGCATCATCTTGTAATATACTCCGTCCGTTTCAAAATATAAGATATTTGGAGTTTTCTCTAAAATTTATGTTTCTAGATGTCTTTTATTGAGTAGGTTCGAAGCAAAATGCGCGAAACTATACACTAAAATGGTCAAAATACATGTGTTTTAGAAAAGGCTAAACATTTTATATTGTACAAAGGAGAAAGTAAGTTCACATATTGCATTAACAGATTTTCTTTTACAGTGAATACCCGGTGCTTACAACCTAGCGCCGCCACTGCCTATAGCCACACAAAACTTGCAAATGGATAAAGTAGATGTGTCAAACTTTATTTTGCAAGTGGTGGGGGTCAGTGTCGTGCCATATCTATGGTAAGGTTATGAAACGTCGACGTTGGGGGCCCATACGGAGATCAATGCGTTGTCGTCGTACCATGAAATTGCACTTTTGAAGTGTTATTGTGTAATCTCTAATTGGCATAGGATATTAGTTTTAAGACGTTAGCTAAATGGCACGATCACTCACTATAATTTCAATGATAGTATTCCCCTTCGTGGTGGACCACCAAGAAAGATCTTCGATACGGGGGAGACCATGGCGATCGATGTTAGTCATATCTATGTTCGCATACAGTAGTTGCAAACTTTCACTGTAAAACGAACATATCTGTGAAGCCGCACTATGTATCGTGTCCACGATACAAAATAGGCCGAACTGTCTAAAATGAATCACATGAATATGAGATCAACATCCATGGTGTCCACCTTCAGAGCTATATCATGATCGGTGGCGATCGAGCGCTGATGACCCACAAGTATAGGGGGTGTATCGTAGTACTTTTGATAAATATGAGTGTCGATCCCAACGAGGAGCAGAAGGTGTGACTAGTGGTATGGAGCAGGAAATCTCTGTAAATACTTAGCAAACGGATTTTTAGGGGTTTTTTGATAAATCAAGGAAATTAAGTGCGAGTAAATAAAACAGCAAACAATTGCAGCAGTGGCCCAATCCTTTCTTAGCAAAGGACAAGCAGTGAAAATACTTATGAAGACCAAACGTTCTCGAGGACACATGGGAATTCTTTCAAGTGCTTTTGCTTCACATAGCTGAGTAGTCTTCTTTAGTTTTGTAAGTGTTGTGTGGGTGAACTTGTGCTAATGTATCGACCTTACTTGGACTAATATATACTTGTGATTAAACCCCTTGTAAGCATCCACAACTACAAGAAATCAATTAAGGTATAAACCTAACCACAACCTTAAACTCTGAGATCCTACACTCCCTTGTGCAATGGTTTCCTAACGGGGGTTCAGGTTTCTCTCACTCCGGCAATCCCACAATTAGTATCCAAATACACAATGCATTCCCCTAGGCCCATAAATGGTGAAGTATCATGTAGTCGACATTCACATGACACCACTAGAAGAATAGCACAACAACTTAAATACTAAACCATTGAATAATATTTCAACACAAATCCACTACTAACAACATGACTTCTCCCATGTCCTCAAGAACTAAACGAACTACTCATGATACATCATATGATCAAGATCAGAGATGATATAATGATGGATAACAATCTGAACATAAACAATAATTCAATTGTTCCACTCACAAGCGTCAACTACAATAGTAATCAACACCAGGAAAGTTTCCCCTAAGAACTATGCAAGATTCAATACAATTGTTATAGCGGGATGGAGTGGTGATGATGGTGCTGGTGGAGATGATGGTGTGGATAATAATGATGATGATCCCGATGAAGTCTAGCTTGATGATGATGTTGATGGCGATGATCTCCCCTCTCCGGTAAGGATTTTCCCTGGCAGAAATCTGTCTGCCGGAGAACTCTTTCTCTCTCGGTGTTTTCCGCCCTGCAGAGGCGGCGTAATCTTTCTATGGTCGCTCCACGTGTTTAGGGTTTCGAGGAGAAGATATAGGCGAGAGGGCGGAGCCAGAGGTGGGCCAAGTGGGCCACACCCCCTGTAGGCGTGGCCTAGGGGTGGCCCATGCCTGGGAGGGTGTGGGCCCCTGTGGCCCATCTCCGCCTCCCCTTCTGGCATTCTTTGTCTTCTGGGAAAATAGGATTTTTCGTAGTTTTTCTGGTATTTTTCTGATCTTTGTGAAATTGCATCAAAACACCTCTTTTCCATCAGAATCCTGACTCCGGCAGTTCATCCTCCAAGAATCATCCAACATGCAAAAACAAATGAAAATACATAAGTAACACCTCTTAATATGAGATATATCAATGAATAGAGGCAAATTATGATATAGAATGGTGATGCAAATTGGACGTATCAACTCACCCCAGGCTTAGACCTTCGCTTTTCCCCAAGCGAAAAATGAGCTCAGTAAACATGTCCACAGGTTTATGGAGTGAAGTGTCGATAAAAGAATACGGATAAGAATCATCACACTTACCATTACACAACTCATAGAAGAAAGCAACTCACCATTATATAACTTAGCTTGCAAAAGTATAGGAGTCACAATAGAGATGCATAAATATAAATCATAATTGGGATTGGCAAACTTTGTTCTTGGTCAGAGAACAGCTGGCAAACAGTTTCACAAATAAAGCTTTTATAGAAGTACAACAAGAATACTCTTTGCTCAAACATAAAAGGTTTTTCACAATGAAGGTTTTCAAAGTAATACTCATTAGATAAGAGTCTTGTGCAAACAAGGAAGATAAAGAACATAATTGAATAAATCATCACATGAATGCTTGAAACACAATAACTCAAATGCTTGCTGGAGATAGAGAGGAAGTAGGTTTACTGACTCAACTTAGAAGTAGAAGAAAGGCCCTTCATAGAGGGAAGCAGGGATTTCAAGTTCATAAAGAGCTTCCAAAAGATTATGGTACTTACTATCTTTGAGCTCTCATTGCCCCTATCATAAGCATCTTGAGGTGATTAAGGTTAAAGTGAACAAAGATGGAGTATATGCTTGACGAAATATAGCTTGGCAATCTCATGTCCCTTGAGTATGAGGGCCGCTCCTCATGCTACTCAACTTTAGTTACCGGTAAGTCCTTGTCATTGTAAGTACATGTGTATCATAAAGAACCGCCAACGGGGTACCCCTTGCACATGATACAGGATCTATCCCATAATCAAAATGACAAGGCAAGGAGACAGTGAGCATCTCAGCGATCTTTTTATTTGCTATTTGCATAGGTTTTTATTGAGGATGCTTCACAGATTGCTCACTATGGTTATGCTGCAAGTTTCCACCATGATTAGGCACGGCTTAGGCTAGCAGCCTAGGCGTTTTTCTAACACACATACATAACTCCATGGACTTACAAGCTCCCCTTTTATTTCACACCGACGACTTCCGCAAACAAAAGAGCATGATATCAACTGGATATGTATCCATAAGTGTTGAAAGCGTTCTCCGTGACAACATGGTTCTGCTAATCCCAACGTATAGATGCAAGCATATATAACTTTGATGACACAATGGTTCAAGTTTATTAGGGGCACGAAAATAAGGTGTGCCATCAAGTTCGTGAGAGCTTTACTAACTAGTTTTCATATAACAAAATAGTTTTTAATTCAAAAGATAGGCGAAGCTTGAGAATTTTCTTGGAATAGCAATAATGCTAATAGGTAGTGTAGCATCCCAAAAATATTAAACTTGAATCATCAAACTCTAATCATCAAAATTAGGGTTAACAAAAACTTTTTCAATTAAAAATATGAAAGCATTCATATGTGTATGCATTACAATTTGGATTATTTTGAATTGCATTGGTTCTGTGTTTCTTTGCTTGTAAAATGATCTTAGGTGAAATAAACATCATCTAAACAATCCCCAAACTTTTTCCAAAGACAAACAAGTCAAAACAAATAAACTAAGTGAATGGTCACTTTGGCCAAATTAACTCTCATTCCTACTTTGGCTATCCCTAACTTTCAGAACTTAACAGAAACATGTATAGATCTTTGCACCCCTTGAAAGTACGCATAACAAGGTACCAAGGACCACTTTTTGATCATGCAAAAACATTTAAAAGCTTAGTTTAAGTGATAGTTTAAAATTGAATCTATTTCATATGGGAAGATCCCACTATTTCAAAAACCACTCAAACAAGCTCAATTTTCAAAACCCAAGCATCCACAGGATCCTCAACACATGCCTAGCACACCCACCAAAAATATTTTCAAAATTCAAAACTTAAGTTCATGCGGCCATTTCATCAAAAACTTGGCAGGAAAATTTGAACCAAATCAAATTCACTGTTTTTAATAGTGTTTTGGGCCTAACTGGTTCCCTCTCTAGCTCACAGCACCCTTATTAGATCATCTAGGTCCTTTAACTATCCTTGGCATCACTATAAGCAAGCCTAGCCATCAATGGTGAGCAGGCCGAGAGCAAACTTGCCACCCCGTTGTCGCCGGCGAGCTAGAGGCCACACTAGCCTCGCCAACCTTGTCTAGGAGCTAGCCAGCATCCCACCGCCACTCCCTGTCCCAGCCTCGAGCAATGCCAGCCACTGGACCACACGCCCAAGCCATGCCAAGATTCTCTACGAGCATGCCGAGAGCGCGCCAGAGCGCCACCCTCGACACACGCCCACAGATCGCGCGCCGCCCTTGTCGCGTGCACGCGTGATCACCACCGCCCCAGCAATCCCGCAGACACCCCCGTTCGCCGCCCCATGCCTCACAGCCACCGCTCGCCGTCGAAGACGCCGCCTCTGCCATGCAGAGCACCGCACGTTCCCGACCGTTTGCCACCGCCCCTACACGCGCATTAAAGCTCTAGAGCATCGCTAGGAGACCACAAGTCGAACACCAACCTCGTCCATGCCTCGAGCTGCCCGTAGCCGTGTCGCCACCGTCGCCTGCCCATCCCTCTCGGTCTCGCCGTCGGGCCTATAAAAGGAGACGATCCCAGCTTGATTTCTTCACACCATCTCACTCCCCTCACCTCATTGATACTTCCACCCCTTAGCCGGAGCCAGGCGAGCAGCGTATCGCCGGAGTTGCGCCGGAGCAGGCCGCCTCTGGAGAAGAAGGGAGCCGTTGATTTCGTCCACCCCTGGAGCTGCCGCGACCACCCCTGAGTTCGCCGTCGTCGACTTTGTCGTTTGCCCGCCTCGCCATCGTCACTGGAGCCCCGGTATGCCCCTATGCACCCCCACTGAGCCGCTAGGGTTCGAGCTCGCCGGTGACATGTTCATCGTCGACGACGACCCTCAGCCGTCGATCTTCATTCTAATCCAACACACCACATCGCCCTGTACCGCTTCGCGTTTAATGAGCCACTGACCAGTAGACCCCGCTGTCAGTTGCGCCCCGCGCTGCGGAGTGACACTGGGCCGGCCCATTACACCTTCCCGCGCAGCCCACTCGTTTGAATTTAGTTTTTCTAATTTCTTTCAAACTCAGTTCTGTACCTAGTTTCAAAAATCAACCCAGCTCGATTCAGTGAACAAAATTGGATGAAACCAATTTTGTTAGAAAGGTACTGAAATGCTTAATCCAAGCCCGTTGGATTCAAATCATTTGGATCTGTAGATCAACCTTGGTAAAAATATCAAGTCAAAAGCTTTTCTGCATTCAAACATTTTTCAAATTTCAACCATGATAGCTTTTGAATTGATTCCAACTCTCAAAAATCACATTTGATCATAGCTTTCAGAATATATAAAAATATATGGGTTTACTTACAGGAATAATGTCCAAGTAATAAAATAATGCCACATAGGCATTTCTAGTCACTTATTTTATTTAAAATAAAGGGTTAAACCTTATTAAATTGCGACACCACTTTAAATCACATTCCCATGGACTGAAATATGTGGTGATGACATGTGTCAACATGATCCCATATTTGGTTTGGAGAATATTAAATCTTAAGTAGTTTTTCAATGAGTAGAAATTACTTTTCTCAAATTAAAATAAATAAGACAAATGCTTTAATCTTGTAATGTTAGTGATGATACTAGATCATCTATAGAACCCTTTTTGTGTGATGATTGGAAGTAGTTAAGTATTGTTTGGTGATTGTGTACCTCGTATTTAGTCATAGATGCTAGTACTGACCAAGGATACGAGGAGGAAGGAGGATACTACGAGGAAGAAGCCGAGGAGAACTTAAACCACTGCTCTGCACAAGGCAAGCCTAATACTACTAGTCGATGAGCAAGCTAACACTTGCAAGATACCTTACTTATGCAAGCTAATACCTGCTTGTTACCATGCCAACTATATGCCTTAAGAATATGTGATCATACCCACTTGATAACCCAATCCTAGTTTTACTTGCAAGCTTTCTACTTTATTCCTTTATCAAAGCTTTTCTTAGAGTTTACTTAAGTGACTTGTAAATTCTAGAAGGATAATTGAAGGTTGCATAAAGAGCATTAAATTTGGCCTAAGCTAGATAATCTTGATGTCATCCTAAAGCATGATATTGAACTTAGTTAAACTTCACCTTTACCATCCCTCATTAGTACTTACCCCCACTTGTAGATGCTAGTGCTAAGCATAAAACTTCATCAACTTTAGATGGGAATACTTGGTGAAAATGGTTATGAAAAACTTAGAATGATGAGTCATTCTACTGAGATGTTTTGACATGTGTTTCCGAACACCAGATGATTTTGATAATGAAAATGTTAAGGCATGATCCTTAGCCCTTTATAAAACTGATGGTTGTCTGGATGCGATACCATTCCAATTTTACCGTACAACCACTCGAAATTTGGGTAGGGCTTGACTGGAAAATATATACCTTAGTATGGGTTCCCTCACGGACAAGGTCTGAGCTGAGGCTACCTTGTGAAGATTGTCCACCTGTGCAGTACCCAAGATGACAGTTGGTCATGGTTGGGAGGCCAAACTCACAGGAGAGGTGCCTATACTAGGGCGTGTAATTGAAAAGTTAGGATTGATTATCTGCATACTGAGTATGGTGAATTCAGGATTTGTTCCTGACGGATGTATTGAATGTTGTGGTGAAAGTGTACAATCTCTGCAGAGTGTCAAACTATTCGAATAGCCGCGTCCGTGGTTATGGACAGTTGGAGTGGCCATACTGTTCCCCCGTCAGATGTTTTCAAAATGACTTGTGCAATGAATTGAGATTTTGACTTGACCACAACAGGGTTGTGATATGAAATGCAAGTTCCCACTTAGGTGATATAAAATCTTCAACTAGCATTCTTTGCTCCAGAACTTAGTAGAGGTAAATCTAGCTTTTTGCAAAACAACCCTAGAGCTTAGTGTCCTATTACAAAAACCCCCTTCACTTGTTAGTATTAGTTTGCGAGTACTTAAAGAGTACTCATGGCTTTGTCCCTGGCTATTCCCGTGGCCAGACTATGAAGAGGAGTACCAGGATGATGGTCCCTAGGAAGGTTACGACATCTAGGATCATCTCCCATCGTCAGCATTGCCTGTGACCCCGAAGATGGAGCTTTGCCTACGCTACCTTTATCATTACGTATTTCCGCTTCTTGATTTGTATTAAGAACTGGATCATGAGATCCTTATTTGTGTAAGACCTTATGTATGGTTTGTAATGGATGATGTACTGTTGTATCCAATTCTGTTATGTCTCGCAAAAATGGTAATCCTGGGATTGCGATGTATGGCATAACAGGCATTTGGGATTAAAAATCCGGGTGTTGACAGGTAGATATGGTGGACACAAATGGCACAGGTTTTGGTTTCAAAGGGGTTGGATGCATGAGAAGTATGCCTTCTCAAAATAGGTTTTTGGCTAGCTAGGCTTGGTAGCAAGCAAAAGAGTTAACGGAATCAAGCAAACCTACAAGTGATAAAGCCAAACATGCAATCTTCCTTGAAGACACAAAAGATCTTAAATAAATAACACTAAGCTTATGAGCCAATCAAGGAAGAAAATAAATGATACAAAATACCTGTAAGCTTTTTCTCTTTTCCTTTCAAACCTCAAAAAGTGTTGCTACTGACCAGAGCTCATTTTGCCAAAACCAATTTAGATTTATTTGATGCTCCCAAAGTGATACCGATACTGATCAACAAGATCAATCATATAATAGAGATTGCCAACTAAAATAAGAAGTGCAACAAGTAAAAGATGAAACTTCTCATTAATATTCCATAAAGGCACTCACACCAAGGGATACATAGATAACCAACTAAAGGAGAGATACTTCCACAATGAAAACCAACCTATAAGATAACTTCTCTACCAAAGATATTGCTATACTAAAAAGGTAAAAGATAAAATATAATGATGTGATACCGCGACACTCCCCCAAGCTTGGAACAAGCCAAGGGGATGCCAAACCTGATGACGGATTACTACTTCGGTGGTGGTGTCATTCTCTTAATAAGCTCTTCAATCAGTTTCCTCAAATCCTTAATCTCGAAGGTTAGAGTACGAACCAACTCCGAATTATGCTCAATGCAGTTCATGATCATGTCGGACCGAGAATTCCAGTCCTTGTCATTCTTTCCCCACTCTTCCTTCTTAGTGTGTTCCTTCCCTGCATGGTTAGAACGAGGCAGATCCCAAACAGAGGGCAAATTCCCTTTGGGCACCTTTTGGTAATGTCGCTCACTCAAGAGAGTATGGAAGGGGTTCTTGGTGCGCGAAGGAGGTGACCGTGGAGCGAGGACATGACGTGGGGTTTTCCCTCCTGTAGACATTCGTGCTGTCCGCCTAAGCTTGGTAGGGTTTGCCACCACTCCAATGCTTGCAATGGTAGCACGGGTGTCCGGATGCTCGTCCTCCTCCATGTATTCTTCATCCACAACCAAGATCTCCTCCTCCTTGGGGTTTTGAGGATCATCTTCTTCGGGCTTCTTGCCTTTGTCGTTGGCGAAGACCATGGTGCTCTAAACTTGAGAAGATTTCCTGACAGAAACAAATCAAAATGAAAACACGATACAAGAACCTCAGGGGATATGGGGGGTTATATATTACGAAGTTTCAAGACATAATGAAGGTATTGGGCGAAAACAAGGCGGAGAAGGATTTTAGGAGGCTCAAACCCCCTCCAGGCGCAGCCAGCTGGGGCCTGTGCCTAGGGTGGGTGTGGCTAGCCTGGCCTCCGTTTCCTCCTCTATTTCGTCTCGTAACCTTCCGTATGTAGTAAAAACATCAAGAATATAGAAAGATAAGGTTTTCACGAACCTTCTGTTTTCACCACTTTTACCTACTCAAAGATGAACTCTGTAGATTCCTTTTCTCCATCTCCTGAAAATTCCTTTCAAACAAGGTGTTACACAAACCTCATTGGCAACATTAGTGTATGCAAAAACCATAAACTTTTAGGTTCAAACTTCAACTGAAATCCATCAAAATAAAAGCTACTGTAGAAACTCCTTTCCAAAACCCCAAAAGAATCTGAAAGGAAATCGATTTAAGAGGCAAATGCAAATGATGGCAGAAATCTGTTAAAACAGACCAGCAGGTAAGGATTGATTTTTTTAGAAAATCTTATGTTGCTCAAATAAAAAAGTGTAAAACTAATAAAAGTTGGATAACAACTGGGAGAACAAGCACAAAAAAATACAGCTCCATCCATTGTACTGAGATCCTTCACGTGTTTTCACAATGTAGCACAAAAATCTATCCCAGGACAGCCACTTTTCACAACTCCTCTACTTCTCAAAAGTAGTTGATCTTGACACAAAAACCAAAACAAAAAGGATAAGGAGCGGTTATTACTGAGGTAATAACTTTCAAGACTCAACAAAACTATTCGGTTATCTCCCAAGAAGTATTTTTCTTTAATGCCTTTAAGTTAGGCTTGATAATTTCAAAGATGCCCACATAGGAGATATATATTTGAAGTGAAAGAGAGCATCAAGAAGCAAATATCCAACACATTTGAGTCTAACCCACTTCCTATGCAAGGGGGTATCATGAGAAAACAAAATTATTGGAACAAAAAGCCACTAGCATAGGAAGATAAAACAAATTCAACTTCAAAGCATTCAACATAAAACGGGGAAAATTAATATTATTGAGATGCATAAAATCGTGTTTCCCTCTCTCATTATAACTTTTAGTAGAACTTTGAATAAAGATGACAATATAACTGTCACAGGAAACAACTTTATCATTAGAGAGGCTTGATCCCATAGGCCCCCCGACTCTCGAAAGTTGCAAAGTTTTTAAGGGTAGAATTGTCCCCGTGCGTTTTCAGAGGAGGGCGCGCGAGGGTAGCCCCTGAAGCCCAAGTACAGGCCCGTATTCCCACGTATTCGCATACGTACTATTGCCTTCCACGATGTCAACCATTGCCACATCTCCATGCCATTAGATTTGACCATTCATTGCCACGTTGTCAACCATTTCCACGTCGCCACGACATTATTAGGTCTCTAGGTTTGATCACAAAAACTATCGCGGCCACCATTTCCCCAGACACCGCTCTATCCCTAAATTTTCGATCATCCTGCCTAGCTCCGGCGGTGACATGCGCCGGCGAAGGATCCGGATTGGCGACGTGAATCCGGCGGCCAGCCTTCTAATCCTCCAACCACACGAGCCTTCCCGGCTCCGGCCGTCGACCGAGATCTAATCCTCCACCTGCGAATCTTCCCGGCTCCGGCGGCGACGTGTCCATCCACACCGACGATAACCGTTCCAATCCTACATCTCCAGATCAAAGGCCAGGCAGATCTTCTCATCCTCAGGCCGCATCAACCAGTCATGTGTCCCATCTCGCCACTGGCGCCCGGAAGATGTGAGTAGCTGCCTCTCTAACCCACATTCTTTCCATCACCTTTATCATAGCGGCTTAGGGTTCATCTTTGCATCTACGAGTCCTCCACATATACATCACTGATTAGATTAGCATTTTTGGTTTTGTTTGCTTGAACAGATGGAGGACTCTATGCCAACTGGGAGTGACAATGAGAGAATCCCTACGCACAACGGTGATTCAAGTTCGGATGATGGAGATATGTTTTTCTTTGATGATGAGCTTACTGAGAACGACCTCTTTGAAGAAAACGAATCCGAGGATGATAAGGTCAAGTGAAGTTTCTTTTTTATTTTTTAATTTGCACACCTAGAGCATGCAAATTTATACACATACTTTTTAAATTGTGGAGATATACATCGATTGTGGAAACAAGGATCGCCATCAGAAAGAATCTATCTCGGAAAGCATTAGTGATGTATGTCTAGTGCTACATTATTTTTATAAGAATTGAATAGCCATGTTATATGACTTTGTGCTAAAATGCTGCAGGTTGTACTATTCTCTCATAGTGACCATGATTATTTTGGGGATTTGGACTTAGAAAACTGGGATGAAGAGACGGTGGAAGAATCACAAGAACCTGAAGGATCAAAATCTAAATTCAAGAGTGATGTAAGTTGCTTATTGTTGTATGACAAGGCATATATAGGATCAACCATATGACCACCACTTACATTTCTTTGTTTCTAATTGTGTAGGTTACAGACAGTTCAAAATCTGAATTCAAGAGTGCTGTAAGTTGCTTATTGTTGTATGACAAGGCATATATAGGATCAACCATATAACCACCACTTACATTTCTTTGCTTCTAATTGTTTAGGTTATAGACAGTTCACAACATGAGCACATACATCATCCAGTGATGCCAGAGAAGGATTTTCAGCATGATCAGGATGAGCGTGACAGGCATCGGATTATAAAGGAGATGACCTTCAATAACGAAGCGACATCATTCGCTTACTACAACACATACGCCAGAGAACGTGGTTTCAGCATAAGGAAACAGAGGGTGAAGCGAAATTCTGAAGGAGTTATTAAATACAGGCGGTTTCTCTGTTCCAGGGCAGGGGAACGCGAGGAAGAGTATGTGCACATGGAGAACCGCAAGAAGAGGCCACGAGCTCTATCTCGATGCGACTGCCGAGCCTATCTCAGCGTGTCATATAACAAATCCAAGGGGAACTGGAAAGTTCTGCAATTTAAGGATGAACACAACCATGTGCTAGCTAGACCCGATGAAGTCCCATTTCTTCGGTCCCATCGGAAGATCAAGTCTTACCAGAAAGCTGAAATCATGTCACTAGCAGCAACTGGGATGCACAAGTTCGAGATTATGAAAACCTTTATCAGCAAAAGTGGAAGGTGGAGCAAGGTTGGGTTCGTCTCGAAGGATCTTTACAACATGTGTTCCCGGGAGAAGAGGAAGCTCATTGCATCAGGTGATGCTAACATAGCCATCCAGATTATGCAGAATAGGCAGGCCCGTGATCCTGAATTCTTTTTCAATTACCAGCTAGATGATGGAGGAAATTTGAAAAGAATGTTTTGGTGTGACTCTCAGTCACGTCGGGACTATGAGGATTTCGGTGATGTGCTGGTGTTCGACAGTACGTACAAAATGAATCGGTATGGAATGCCATTCATTCCTTTCGTGGGGTTGAACCATCACCGCAGAACTACTGTTTTCGCATGCGCAATCGTCTCCAACGAGAAAACAGAAACATATGTATGGCTTCTTCAAACATTTTTGAAAGCTATGTGTCAAATGAAGCCAAAAGGGGTTATCACTGATGCAGACGGTTCAATGATGAAAGCCATTGGCATTGTCTTCCAGGATGTGTGGCACCGTGTATGTACGTGGCACGTTGAAAAGAATATGAAAAAACACATCAATCACGATTCTCTGAATGAATTCAGGTCATTGATATACTACAGCACCCCAGAAGAGGTATTTGAGCAGAGATGGAGCGCCTATATTAAGAAATGGCAGACAAAGGGAACCAAAGAGTGGCTGAGTAGAATGTACAAGAAGAAGATATGGTGGGCAGCCGCGTATCTAGCCAATGGCTTTTTTCTCGGAATGAAAAGCATTCAGAGGAGCGAGAGTTTGAACTCGTGCCTACACCTTCATCTTGACTCTAAAATGACACTGGTGGATTTGATCGTGCACTACGAGAACGCCATTAACCGTATCCGTCAGGAAGATGCACGACAGGACTACGATGACTCACAGACATTACCTTTGCCGGTTACTAAATACAAAGATATTGAGTCTACTACTGCGAAAGTATTCACTATAGCAAACTTCTATATGTTGCAATCGGAGCTGAAAAGAGTTGATGGACTCAAGATTGCTGAATGTGCGCAAGGTGATTCCAGTGATAATAAGTACTCTCTGATATGGGCAAATAAACCTACTACGCAGTTTGACGTGACCTACACGCCTGACAGTGAGGAAACTATAAAGTGCTCCTGCTGAAGAATGGCTAGGAATGGGCTACCTTGCAATCACATCCTCTACATGTTGGATTACCTGCGACTAGAAAAAATACCAACTTGTTGTGTCCTTCGGCGCTTCTCAAAGAACACAAGATTTGGATTGTCCGCGAAGCGCGAGAGCGATATGTTCGGATATGGATGGTCAAGTGCAACCGAGAGGACAATTTTTTCTGACTTGAATGTACGATCTCAAGAAGTTATCGCAGTGTTATGCCATGATTAACAGTCTCGTCATGAATACGAGGAATTCATCGATCGAATAATGCAAAGGACAAAGGGGCTCAGCAATATTCAAACAAGCTACTTCGATGCAGATGCACAGAGCTGTAAGGAAAGAGCACCTCAAGTTGGTGATCCACTAAAAGTTAAATCCAAAGGCGTGCCTAAGAAAAACAAACAAGTTGGAGCTGACGGTGCTAATCCATGCATGAGTAAAAATGGCAGACCACTATCGTACGATGAACAAAAAAATAAGAAGAAGAAGGAACCACTGCAGGCAGCGATGCAATACTGGTCATAACAGACGAAACGCTAAATTATGCAAACTACATCCACAGTAAGTCATTCCTTGAGTACAACTAAAAAGCATTATCAAAACTTTTTTTGAAATTGTCAATAGCTAACTGCACCTTACTGTTATGCATGCAGGTATGTGGAGGTAGTAGAAAACTAGACATTGCCCTTAATTCATAAACTTTGCTCATACCAAAGACAGAGTGCACCACACACATAACACAGAGAACTTTGTGCATGCCAGGACAACCCTATGAGCACGGCGTCCACGGTGGACTGCTACGTCACTCAACTCGACTCCACTGCGCACCGCTACACCTGAGGTGGCAGGCCAGGACTCGCCGGCATCAGCTCTCCATCGACACCAGCTCCCGCAGAGCACACGTCGCCGACAGCATCATCCTCGCGCACCGAGCTAGCCTCTCCGACACCCAAAGCTGAAGCCGCACCGCCATCACATCTGCCTCTCCGCAAGGCGCACCCGATGACCACGCGCGCGCACCATGGACGGCATCGTGCATCCAAACACCCGCCTCGCCTCGTCGCCAAAAGGGATATGTGAAGCAGCAGGGCATCGATGTCGTGGACGCATTTGCGCCTGTTGCACGGCTGGAGTCCGTGCGGCTCCTGCCGCCGCGCGGTGGGTCTGCTGGCAGGCGAGGGCGCGCCTGCACAAGCCACTCTCCGGACTCTGTCAGGCATCTAGACGCTAGATCCTGGAACACGAAGTTGGACGCCACGCTCGACGCGCTCGTCTTCAGTTTAGGTGTTAGTCTGTCAGAGTTTTAGTTTCGTCAGGTTAGCACTTCGCCATTTTAGTTGGTTGATTTAGTCACAGGTCTTGCTCCAGTTCTATTGTTACAAACTGGAGCGAGTCGTGCGGATGACGATCCGTTTGTGGGATGGCACGAACACAAGGATCATAGCCACGTTTTCCCACTATAAGAAAGAATAAAAGAAGATAAACTTAGCCAGAAATATGGAATATGCATCATGCCATGGGTCTAGAGCCCAATGCAATATTTGGATATATGAGACACAAGTGTGCATCATGCCATGGGCATACCACTTTTATACTTAGAATTAATGTCATGATTTGGCATAATAGTTGTATAGTTTGATATAACAACTAGGTGGGATCACGTTGACCAAGTGTTGACTCATACAACCACAAAGATGATGAAGGTGTTCATAGACAACTCCCATAGGTCAAGTGGGTGCGTATCCGAAATTTGTATTTCTCGCCATGAACACATGTTTTGGTTTTGCATCTGGGTTTATCCAAAAAAATTCTTTATATTGGTGATCCTTCGGTGGATTCGTGTGCGCCATACACATCCTTTGCGTTGTACGTACTAAAAGTTCTCCAAAGACAGGGGCAACACTCCCATCGTATGAAGTTGATACTGTGTAAATTTAATTAAAGATCGTGTTGTGCATATCAAATTTGGAAAAACCATAAATATGGTAAGACATTAAACAGTACAATAAAACATTTAAAAATACGTAAATACGCATAAAAAATAGGAAAAACAAGACATTAAAAAGTAATAACCCTATAGGCCCAATTAACTACCCACAACGAGGCCCAATGCCAGCAGTTAATCACGGAGGGCGTATCGGCACGTCGATCGTCCCACAATCCACGACTCAACCTAGGTAGGCCGCCAATCATCGCTGCCTCCATTATGAGCC
Source organism: Avena longiglumis (assembly GCA_030063025.1). Classification (NCBI taxonomy): domain Eukaryota; kingdom Viridiplantae; phylum Streptophyta; class Magnoliopsida; order Poales; family Poaceae; genus Avena; species Avena longiglumis. Next base: position 148,481,649 of record CP125975.1, on the reverse strand, counting down.
GCCCTCGCCGTCCCACATTGCCGCCTCCCTTCTCCACCCCCTCTCGTGTGTCCTCCAGGGATCGACGCCGCCTCTCACCATTTCATCCTCGCAGGACTCCCTTTCGCCGTCTCTCATTGGTGCCACCCTTCGCCGACTCTTCTCATCTGTCGTCCAGGTACTGATTCCATGTCTCATCGATTTTTTTGTGCATACAAGATGCTCATATAGTTTTTTGGGAACTCGTGTAGATTTAGATGGCGAAACATTAACACATTCTCTAAATGATTCGTGCAACATGGACGATTTAGATGGGGAGATATTTTGTGGTGTCGTGGAGAACAATGCATGCAATGATATGACTTCTACCGCAGGTAATAGTAAGTATGGTTCCCCATTATTTGAGCGATAGAAACAACCGAAACATAAATCAAAAAATACGAAAGTTATAATGTTTTATAGATTTTATTACTTATTTTTATTGAGCAAACAAAATGGTTCAATGTGGTAACTTGTGTGTTTTCATAAATGTTATGCAGCGATATTATTTGAACATCATGATATTGGGGAATGTTACACTATGTTAACACCATATGAAATAGAAGCTGCTGTCAAATATATTTTAACTTTGGCGAAGATCCCCAAAGAAGCTGTAAAAATGGCGTACAAAAACTCAGATGAGGCCATCTTGTTTTTGAACGATCTTAACGATGTTCTTATAAAAAATGTCTTAGTACTGCTGTAAGTAATTCGCTAACCTATTATTGTTATTTTACAACAAAGAAGTATGAACATGCAATCATTGTACGATTATTATTTTCAGATACTTGATGCCTACATTCTAGAGCTGGCTCCCCGTCTTGACAATGATCGACACATATGTGGACCATTGAGGTCAAGCTATCTTATCAAAGAAGCTATTAAATTGTACACAACGAAAAAAAACTTGAGAACTTTTGACGTAGAAGAAGTGCCAAGACCAGGAGCTGTAGAAAGGGTTTTGAATGAATATTTTGCGCGTGACAAGGTAAAGAGTGTTTTTTATAAAGTTGATGTTGTTGTTAACTATTTGGAATCCTACATAGTACATGCTAGTGATCTTATTTTGTAGGCATATTTCCCTCTGAATATACGCGGAGAATATTATGTGACAGTTGTAATGCATAACGTCAAGCAGGAGTTCCAAGTCCTTGACCCTATGTACAGTTTAACCTATTCGCACGCAGTTGTGGATGACTTGGTATTATCTACTTTTCTCATCAAAACCTTGTTATCTTTTGGCGTTTCAGTAACTCTAAATATTTTACAGAAAGAACAAATTGCACTAGACATATATTGGACAAACAAAACTACACGCAAACAATTTCCTAACATCGAGACTTGGCCTATTAAAAAATATGAAATTGGAAAGCATGATGATGGGTAAGTACTCCCTCCGTTTCAAAATATAAAATGTTTTAGATTTGTGAAGAAAATGTATCTAGACTTGTTTTAGTGTGTAGATTCACTCTAAACTTGGGTGAACTTACATACTAAAAAAAGTCTAGATACATTTGCTTCACAAAGCTAAAACATCTTATATTTTGAAACGGAGGGAGTACTTGTGAATCATATCACTTTCTCACTACTGATGTCGTAAATGAATTTTATTTCATCGTATGGCAGCAACTCATGCGGATTATGGGTTTTGCAATGTCTAGAGCACTGGGACGGAGATCGTATGACTAAGAACATTGATCAGGTATGTACACTATTCCTTTATATAGTCGCAAAAATCAATATTATTATAATTCAATTTATAAACTCTTCTATATGGTACTGCAGACAACGATTGAAGAATCAAGAGGACCTACCGTTGCAACGATTATTATATCTAGAAGAAACAAGCTAGAGGCTGTGAAAAGGAAAGTCATATTAGTGATTAATAACAGTGTACCTTGAGAATTTACTAGCCCCTCTACGGACTCCGTCAGGCACCTAGAGGCTAGATCCTGGAACGCGAAGTTGGATGCCACGCTCGACGCGCTCGGCTTCAGTTTAGGTGTTAGTCTGTCAGAGTTTCAGTTTCGTCAGGTTAGCACTTCGCCGTTTTAGTTGGTTGATTTAGTCGCAGGTCTAGCTCCGGTTCTGTTGCTACAAACTGGAGCGAGTCGCGCGGATGACGATCCGTTCATGTGATGGCACGAACACAAGGATCATGGCCACATTTTCCCACTGTAAGAAAGAATAAAAGGAGAGAAACTTAGCCAAAAATATGGAATATGCATCATGCCATGGGTCTAGAGCCCAATGCAATATTTGGATATATGAGGCACAAGTCTGCATCATGCCATGGGCATACCACTTTTATACTTAGAATCAATGTCATGATTTGGCATAGTAGTTGTGCACAGTGCGCCGACACCGGCGTCGGCGAGCGAAGAGTGGGCGCAATCTCTGAGTACTGCGCATAGACCGCGTCGGCGAGTTCACGTGTCGGCCATGTTCGCTGTGCACAGTGCGCCGACACCGGCGTCAAGCGCCACCTCACGGCGCTGTAATCACCCCAGCAGAACGGGGTGATCGTGTGACGCAACCAGACGGTCGTAGCGGCGGCCAGAAGCATGCTGAAGGCCAAGGGCATGCCAAATTATTTCTGGGGCAAGACCGTGCTGACAGCGGTCTACGTGCTGAACCTGAACCGGGCGTTCACGTGCAGCGTCACCGGCATGACGCCATATGAGGCTTGGTATTTGCAGAGCTTCGGCTACGTCGTGCACGTACGTGAAGAGCACGCGTCCTCACCTGAAGAAGCTGGACGACCGGAGCACACCAATGGTCTTCATCGGCTACGAGAGCGGCACCAAGGGCTACCGTGTCTACGATCCCGTCGCCAATCGTGTGCACGCACACGGAACATAGTCTTTGACGAGGACGCGAGCTTGGACTGGAGCATGCATGAGGACAACCCTGTGAGCACGACGTTCATGGTGGACTGCTACGTGCACTCGACTCGACTCCACTGCGTACCGCTACACCTGAGGTGGCAATCTAGGACTCGCCGGCATCAGCTCTCCATCGACACCAGCTCTCGCAGAGCACACGTCACCGGCAGCGTCATCCTCGCGCACCGAGCTAGCCTCTCCAACATCCGAAGCTGAAGCCGCACCGCCATCCCATCTGCCTCGCCACGAGGCGCACCCGATGACCACGTGCGCGCACCATGGACGACATCGTGTAGCCGAACACCCGCCTCGCCTCGCCGCCAAAAGGGATATGTGAAGCAGCAGGGCATCGATGTCGCGGACACCTTTGCGCCTGTTGCACGGCTGGAGTCCATGTGGCTCCTGCTGGTGCTCGCCGTGCACCGTGGGTGGGTCTGCTGGCTAGGGGTGCTAGGCGATGCGCCTGCACAAGCTACTCTACGGAATCCGTCAGGCACCTAGAGGCTAGAGCCTGGAACATGAAGTTGGACGCCACGCTCGACGCGCTCGGCTTCAGTTTAGGTATTAGTCTGTCAGTGTTTCAGTTTCGTCAGGTTAGCACATCGCCATTTTAGTTGGTTGGTTTAGTCACTTAGCAGTCCTACACTTACTTAGTGCATCCACATCCATAATACTTACATCCACTCAGCATTAGCTTTATGTTAAGAAGAAAAATTCTCATGGAAGCTCTGCCATCGTGGGACTTTATAAATGGAGGGAAACCGAAGGGACCCGGTTCAGTTCTTCCACCGACCCCCCACACCCCCTCTCCCACTGTGCACATCCAGATCAGTTCCCGATAACAGTTCCTCAGAGCAGAGCAGTTCCTCAGAGTAGTTCGTCCCCTCCGATTGAGATTTCTCCTCTAATCCACTCTGCCTTCCCTTTTATTTCTTGGTTTCAGTTCTAATCCTTCTTTATTTCTTCATTTGAAGAAGCTCTGTTCTTTGTTTTGCATCTCCCTTCCATTCTCTTTCTACAACTCGACGGTGAGTTTTATATCTCCCTTCCATTCTCTTTATTGGTTTCCCTGTAATCCTTCTTGTGTTCTTCCTATCATCTTCTCCCCTCAAGATTTATTGTGATTATGGATCGATTCGATTAGAGTTCCATCGATTTACTAGTTATGGATTAGGGTTTTGTACTACTCAGATTAGAGTTGTTTATTATCGTGTAAATGAATTGTTTATAGAACATTATGATTTTATAACACACGACTGGACATTATATATGATTTACTGGTTATGGATTAGGGTTTTTAAAATTTTCAGATTGTGCATGCTTGATAACTGAATGCATAGTGTGCTGTAGTTTATGCCTGATAATTGATCTATTTTTCACTTTCTAGATTAGGGTTCTACACTGTTAAATGCATATACTGCCCTGTAGTTTTAATGCACAGTTCATTCCTTTAGTGCAGTGTTACTTTTTTCAGGTGTTTCTTGGAATGGACTGTGCCGTGTGTGAGCAGCCTGCCCACAATTGTGGTAGGACACAGAAGAGAGCAGCCAACTTACAAGTTAACATTGTTAATGGTTTTCCCATCAATGGTGTGGTAAGTTTTTACATCTTTTCATTTTATGTACTATTTCTTTTACTGTGTTGTTTCCCATGAACTGAACTGTGCTGTTTTTAACCTTCAAGTAGTGTCATGCTCATTTAGGGAAAGACTAAATGATTTAACTTTAAATAATTGGATGGTTGCAAATAGTGAAGCATTAAGAAATTTTTATTTGTTCCTGAAGAAGTCTAATGTTAGGACAATCATCTGTGGTCCATACTGGAAGTCCTTGATGAGGGTTTATGATATATGACTTGGAGATGTAGTGCGTTTTGAATATGATGACGATGACTCCCTTGATCATGTTGGTCTCAACTTGACCAACTTATTTCATGTCACTGTTTACTCTAATGGTGAAGAGAAACAGGTTCATGAAGAAACTGGTATTTCCCTTATTTACTTTAAATAATTTGCACTTATAGTTTCTCCTTGTCCTACTACTAAATCATCATAATAACATTTTTTAATAATTAACATGTATTTCCCCTCATTGATCAGAGGTTGTAGATGTGCCTAGTTCCATCAGAAGCATTCTGCACAGGACCATCTTCTTAGACATAAATGCAGTCACTGAGCATGAAATGGCTTTCATCTTATTTGCCATTTACAAAGATGTTTATGTCACTGAACATGAGTTTTTTGAAAGTAAAGATGAAAAGCATTTCTGGGTACACAAGATGGATATGGAAAACTATGAACATAATGCTCTGGTTAGTTTCCACATGATTCATTATGTGTTATTTTTAATTTCCACATAGAATTGAATGCATTTTTTAGTTTAGAATGCTTGTTTGAATACTAAGTTTAAACTTAATTGCAGTTCATGCCAATTGAGGTTGTAGATGGCTTCAGGTACCCAACTCAGGGCATAACACATCTGTACAGGCAGGGACATGATCTTGAAGGAGAAGAAGATAATTTCATTGCATGTGCTTATACTGTACAGAGGGACCATGGACATGTCAGCTTCACCACAGGGTGGAATGACTTCACATTTGCTGCTGATGTTGGATGGACGTCTCTACTTCTGATGAAAGTAGAGCATATGCAGGAGCACCTTGGTCTCAACTTTGTTGAGATTACCATGTAGTATTCACCTTGGAAGAAGCTTGTTCAGATAGTCATCTTTTCTTGTTTCATCTAGTGATGAAGTCTAATGTGGTCGTGTTGTTTAGTGAGTTGAATATATTGTATCTAGTGTAATGTGTTACTGAATTTATTCACTATGTTTAGGATGTTGTTTCTACTGTAATGTGTTACTGAATGGAAGTCGAACATGTTGATCATCATGTATGTATTGCATATGTGTATCTTGAATGTTGAATGTTGAATGTATTGCATCTTCGATCATCTTACTGTGATGTACTGACAAGTATACCAGAATATTAAAAAATGCTGGAATCTGTTACAGAAGGAAGTAAGTCGACAACACAGAAGAACAAGAGGAAACTTGATGACATAGTTCAAGATGTGGCTGCATGAGTCATCACTTGATAGCATGATCCTACTGAGTTGATAGATCATATTTTGCGTACGGAATAGATCAAACAAAATGTGGAAAATTAACTGAAAATCCGATGAGCCTAAACTACTCAGAATGCCAATCGAAATCCGACGAGCCTAGAGTCGTCGACGACACCGGAGTGGATGTCCACTTGAAGGAGGAGGAGGAGGAGGAGAGGACGATCGTCGATGGGCCGGCGTCGTTTTTCTTCTCCTTCGCCTTCCTCGCAGCCTTCTCCTCCCTCTCCTTCTTCCTCGCTGCCGACTTCGCCCTCCGCTCCTCGTGATCCGCCTTATTCGCCGCCTTCGCCGCCGCCTTATTCTCGTAGAATGCCTCCATCACGGCGACGTCCTCTGGGAACTGCCACACCCACTCGAGGTGGAAGCGCTCGTCGAGCTCCGCCTTGACGATCCGCTGCTCGAGCTCGCGTTGGCGCTATTGCTACTCATGCGTGACGGCCGGAGGTGGCGGCGCGAGCGATTCCGCCTGTTCTAGAGTCCACACGTCATGGAAGTTCATCGTCCGGCAGGAGCGGCCGATGCGCCAGGCGACCGCGTCGTAGGCGCGCGCCGCCTCGTGCGCTGTCTCGAACGTGCCGAGCCCGATGCACTCGGTGCCGCTGCGGATCTCGGCGTAGAACGTGCCGCTCGGGCGCGCGTGGACGCCTCGGTAGCCGGAGGTCGAGCGACGGTGGGGCGGCATCTCGTCGGGAGGCGGAGTGAGGCGGGGGCGGCGAAGCGACATGCGAGGGATGCGCAACTTTAAGACAGTTGGGTGCGCGCGCAGAAGTCGACGCAAAAAGTTTGGCGCGCAGGATGGCGCAAAAGCGCGCGCGGAAAAAAGTATCTGAATGGTATTCCAAGCCATGGCACACACTTGTGGCAAATATGGTCCCATGCCAATATTACATGGGATATAGACCTATCTGAGCTGTCTAGAAACACCTTCATCAACTTATGGTTGTTTTAGTAATCACTTGGACAACATGATCCTACCTAGTTGATTATCTAAGTAAAAGACCGTTATGCCAAGACATGATGAGAGACTTTGCGGCAAATGTGGTCTGAAGCCAATATTGCATGGCACATCACTTGGATAGCATGATCCTTCCCAGTTGATATATCTTAGAAATGATGAGACAACCATTGCATGGGCTATCGAACTCTCTTGGTTGGCTAGAAACTCCTTAATCAACTTGTGATAGTGTAGCTCAGCACTTGGCCAACATGATCCCACCCAGCTGATACATGTAAGTATGAGAGTGCTATGTCAAGCCCTAAGAAATATTTATGGCATATGTGGTCCCATGGCAACATTGCATGGGATGTAGACCTATCTAATATGTCTAGAAACACCTTCATCAACTTGTGGTTGCATGACTCATCACTTGGACAGCATGATCCTACCCAGTTGATACATATAACTATAAGAGTGCTATACCAAGACATTATGAGACACTTTGTGGCAAATGTGGTCCCATGGAAATATTGCATGGGATATAGACCTCTCTGGGTTGGGTTGAATCTACTTCATCAACCTGTAGTTGTGTGGCTCAGCACTTGGCCACCTATTTGATACATCTAGGTATGAGATTGCTATGCCAAACGATGACACACACCTGTGGCAGGTGTGGGCACATGCCAACATTGCATGGGATGTAGACCTATCTAAGATGTCTAGAAACTCCTTCATCAACTTGTGGTTGCATGAGTCATTAATTGGATAACACGATCCTTCCTAGTTGAAAGATCTTATTATAACACTTATATGCCAATACATGATGAGACACTTTGTGGCAAAGGTGGGCCCATGCAAACATTGCATGGGCGATAGAACTCTCTTGGTTGGCTAGAAACTCCTTAATCAACTTGTGAGTGTGTAGCTCAACACTTGGCCAACATGATCCCACTCAGTTGATACATGTAAGTATGAGAGTGCTATGTCAAGCCCTAACAAAACTTTATAGCATATGTGGTCCCATGGCAACATTGCATGATATGTAGACCTATCTAATATGTCTAGAACACCTTCATCAACTTATGGTTGCATGACTCATCACTTGGACAGCATGATCCTACCCAGTTGATACATATAACTATAAGAGTGCTATACCAAGACATGATGAGACACTTTGTGGCAAATGTGGTCCCATGGAAATATTGCATGGGCTATAGACCTCTCTGGGTTGGGTTGAATGTACTTCATCAACCTGTAGTTGTGTCGCTCAGCACTTGGCCACCTAGTTGGTACATCTAGGTATGAGAGTGCTATGCCAAACCATGACACACACTTGTGGAAGGTGTGGGCACATGCCAACATTTAATGGGATGTAGACCTATCTAAGATGTCTAGAAACTCCTTCATCAACTTGTGGTTGCATGAGTCATCAATTGGATAACATGATCCTTCCTAGTTGAAAGATCTTATTATAACACTTATATGCCAAGACATGATGAGACACTTTGTGGCAAAGGTGGGCCCATGCAAACATTGCATGGGCTATAGAACTCTCTTGGTTGGCTAGAAACTCCTTAATCAACTTGTGAGTGTGTAGCTCAGCACTTGGCCAACATGATCCCACCTAGTTGATACATGTAAGTATGAGAGTGCTATGTCAAGCATTAACAAAACTTTATGGCATATGTGGTCCCATGGCAACATTGCATGGGATGTAGACCTATCTAATATGTCTAGAAACACCTTCATCAACTTGTGGTTGCATGACTCATCACTTGGACAACATGATCCTACCCAGTTGATACATATAACTATAAGAGTGTTATACCAAGACATAATGAGACACTTTGTGGCAAATGTGGTCCCATGGAAATATTGCATGGGCTATAGACCTCTCTGGGTTGGGTTGAATGTACTTCATCAACTTGTAGTTGTGTGGCTCAGCACTTGGCCACCTACTTGATACATCTAGGTATGAGAGTGTTATGCCAAACCATGACACACACCTGTGGCAGGTGTGGGCACATGCCAACAATGCATGGGATGTAGACCTATCTAAGATGTCTAGAATCTCCTTCATCAACTTGTGGTTGCATGAGTCATCAATTGGATAACATGATCCTTCCTAGTTGAAAGATCTTATTATAACACTTATATGCCAAGACATGATGAGACACTTTGTGGAAAAGGTGGGCCCATGCAAACATTGCATGGGCTATAGAACTCTCTTGGTTGGCTAGAAACTCCTTAATCAACTTGTCATTGTGTAGCTCAACACTTGGCCAACATGATCCCTCCCAGTTGATACATGTAAGTATGAGAGTGATGTGCTAAGCCCTGATAAAAACTTATGGCATATGTGGGCCCATGGCAACATTGCATGGGATGTAGACCTCTCTAATATGTCTAGAAACACCTTTATCAACTTGTGGTTGCATGACTCATCACTTGGACAACATGATCCTACCCAGTTGATACATATAAGTATAAGAGTGCTATGCCAAGACATGATGAGACACTTTGTGGAAAATGTGGTCCCATGGAAATATTGCATGGGCTATAGACCTCTCTAGGTTGGCTTGAAAATCCTTCATCATCTTGTGGTTGTGTGGCTCAACACTTGGCCTCCTATTTGATACATCTAAGTATGAGAATGCTATGCCAAGCCATGACACACACTTGTGGCAGATGTGGCGCATGCCAACATTGCATGGGATGTAGTCCAATCTAATATGTCTAGAGACACCTTCATCAACTTGTGGTTGTATGAGTCATCACTTGGATAACATGATCTTACCTAGTTGAAAGATCTAAGTACAACATTATTATGCCAAGACATGATGATACACTTTGTGGCAAATGTGGGCCCATGCCAACATTGCATGGGCTATAGATCTCTCTTGGTTGGCTAGAAACTCCTTCATCAACTTGTGGTTGTGTGGATCAGCACTTGTCCAACATGATCCCACCCAGCTGATACATCTAAGTATGAGAGTGCTCTGCCAAGCCATGACACACTTGTGGCAGTTGAGGGCCCATGCCAACATTGCATGGGATCTAGACCTATGTGAGCTGTCTAGAAACACCTTCATGAACTTGTGGTTGCATGAGTCATCACTTGGATAGCATGATCCTTCCCAGTTTATATATCTTAGTATAACACTACTATGCCAAGAAATGGTGAGACACTTTGTGGAAAATGTGGACCCATGCCAACATTGCATGGGCTATAGATCTCTCTTGGTTGGCTAGAAACTCCTTCATCAAATTGTGGTTGTGTGGATCAGCACTTGACCAACATGATCCCACACAGTTCATACATCTAAGTATGAAAATTCTATGCCAAGCCATGAGACACACTTGTGGCGGATGTGGGCCCAAGCGAACATTGCATGGGATCTAGGCCTATCTTAGCTGTCTATAAACACCTTCATCAACTTGTCGTTGCATGAGTAATCACTAGGATAGCATGATCCTTCCTAGTTGAAAGATCTTATTATAACACTTATATGCCAAGACATGATGATACACTTTGTGGCAAAGGTGGGCCCATGCAAACATTGCATAGGATATAGACCTATCTCGGTTGGCTAGAAACTCCTTGATCAACTTTTGTGTGGCTAAGCACTCTGCCAATATGATCCCACCCAGTTTATACATGTAAGTATGAGAGTGCTATGCCAAGCCATGACACACACTTGTGGCATATGTGGGTCCATAACAACATTGCATGGGATCTAGACCTATCTGAGTTGTCTTAAACACCTTTATGAACTTGTGATTGCATGAGGCATCAGTGGGATAGCATGATCCTTCCCAGTTTATATATCCTAGTATAACATTCTATGCCAAGAAATGATGAGACACTTTGTGGCAAATGTGGACCCATGCAAAAATTGCATGGGTTATAGACCTCTCTTGGGTGGCTAGAAACTCCTTCATAAACTTGTGGTTGTGTGGATCAGCACTTGGCCAACATGATCCCACTCAGTTCATACATCTGAGTATGAGAATGTTATGCCAAGCCATGACACACACTTGGTAGATGTGGGCCCATGCCAACATATTATGCAATATAGACCTATTTGAGCTGTCTGGAAACACCTTCATCAACTTTGATATACTCCCTCCATCCCATATTATGTTGCGCATAATTTTGCATGCAAGTCAAACTTTGCAAAGTTTGACCAATAATATACAAAATAATATAAATATGTGTGATATAAAATGTATATATTATGAAAATATAATTTAAGACAATTATAATAATATTATTTTGGCACTATATTAGTTTATAGTTGTATCAAACTATTTGGTCAAGCATTATACAGTTTGACTTTGATAAAATCTTATATGCAACCTAAATTAGGACTGAGAGAGTAACAACTAAGTGAGATCATGTTGACCAAGTGTTCACACATACAACCACAAGTTGATGAAAGTGAACACTTGGTCTAGAGTCCATGCAATGTTGGTAGTATGAGGTGGACGTCACGTGCGCCGGTGACGTCAGCGGAAACGAATCGACGGGACGTATAAGAACCTCTCGGCCGCTCCGCGTCGCCATATCCCCACCATTTTCCCCCTACTCCCTTTTGTCTCACCTGATACTGAAAGGAGTGAGGAGTGAGAAACCTTACCTCACGTCGTCGTCTCCTCCGCCTCCGGCCTCGGTGTCGTCCTCCTCCGCGCGATTTTGACTCCGGCGATGGAGGGAGTGGGCTCTGAAGCCGATGCGGGCGGTTCTGCTAGGGTGGGGATGGGAGACGTGAACCGCCCAGATGCAGTCGATGAGGTCGAGCGCCATGGCGGTGGCGGTGGTGGTACGGCCGCTTTGGCCTTTTTGGCCTATGCGGCTCTGGGAGAGGAGGAGATGCTGGATGCGGAGGTCGGCGAGGCGGAGCGGATAGATCTTCACGTGGTACTCGGCACCGGGGATGATCTGTCGCCGGTGCAGCCTAAGGAGGTTGCTGCGATGCAGGTAAGAGGTTTTTTTCTGCTAACTTCCGTTTTCCCTCTTTTTAAATTGTTTGGATGGAATCTCGGTTCTGTAGATTTAGCTATATTAGTATTAGGGATTGACATCTATTAGGGATTCTTTGGATGGAAGCTTGGTTCTGTAGATTCCTGGTGTAGATTTTTTTTAGGGATTTATATATTTCAACGAAAGTTATTCGTTGCAGCATATATCTAGCCCTAGGAATAGTTCAGTGCATCAGATTATTTGGGATGATTAACTATGAAATTACACAATGTTGCATGCATATTTTTGTTGTATTTTTTTCCTGAACTTGTATGATCATATCTTAGACTAGTTCTGTTAAATGAATGCGTAGCTGTGAGGGATGTCCCTAAGATATGATATTCAGTGTAGTTTAAGTAGTTAGTTTAGTGCAATATCAGTTTATCATTTTTCCTTGATTTTTTCATGGTGATCAAATGGTAAATGGTTGCATGCTCTAAACTGTATTAGCATACGGAGTAGACCTTGACCGCTGTTTTTGGACACTTGAACTAGAGAGTTGTCCTGAAAGTTCAGTCAGATAGTCTTCATGATCTGTTATTGAACACCCTGGTGGTTTGTGTTGTTTATACCTCTACTCTATGACAACTAATAGAATAATCTTAGCCTTTTAGGTTACCTTGTTTCTGTGGCTGCAATACTTGTAGACTTATGTCATCTGCCTCTTCAATTTTGCAAGTTTTAAACACTGGTTCCTGACTATCTAAGGCAATAACATGTATGGGCATAATATTTAGTTGATGCATGCCATGCTATATCCTGAAAAGGTCTATAGAGTTTTAAATGTTCTAATCCTTGAACATGTTGCATCAGTTAAATGTTTCTTTATTAAATGATGTCTCCTGTTTTGGAATTTTTCTTTCATGGATCATGTAGTAGTGATTTTTCCATGGTGTGATGTTGGGATTGTTGATGTGTTGTTGCCATGTTTAAGTAATAGAATATTGGGTCATATATTTGATAGAACAAAGTTTGCATTTGTTGTATTTTAGTTTTATGTAACATAAGTGCATAATCCTTGTTATTTATTGTCATCTAGCATAAATATATTTGATATATTAGTTAATCATATTGAATGATGTTGCCCTTTGTGAAATCTTTCTTTTATGGATCATCTAGTAGTGATGTTGCCATAGTGAGATGGTGGAATTGCAGCAGTTATGTTGGCAAGTTGTAGTAATAGGAAAATTTGATTATATGTATGATAGAACAAAGGTTGCATAATTATGGTGCAATTATGTACATGTAACATAATTGCATAATCCTTGTAATTTAATGGCATGCAGCATAAATAGCATTGATGTACTACTTAACCATTGTTAGTTTAATGATTAGATTTGTGAACCTTTAATTGTTATGCTATAAATTTTTGCTAGTGTTGTTCATTTACTTATATTGAATGCTTTTAATAATTACTGTTTTAAATATTTATGGCAGGCACCAAACCCAGGTGCTGGCTATGATGTACTCTCCCCGTGGCCTGATGAGAAGGTTTTTTCTTCGAAGCTATTCTAGTGCATTTAGACATGCACAAAAGTAGTAGTTGTTGTATTAACTAGCAAGTACTAACAGTTTTGTTGTTTTCTTGATTGTGTAGTACTTTTCTGGTTCAGATGTTGATGTGCAGCAATGGACCTACTAGTACTTTGTGAAGAAAGAAGAGAAGAAGATGAGGCGTCAGGGAATTTCTGCCTACCTTCCATTCACGACAGAGTACTACAGGTGCCCATTCCACCACTTCAAGCCACATAGGGGCCTGAGGGTGGGGCTTGTCCAGCATGTCCGTGAGATGGCCACTCGAGGACGTCTGGGTGAAGACTTTCAGGGTGACCTGCGTGATCGTGGCAGGCATGAAGCTCTGCTGAGGGTCCTCGAGCCTGATGAGTCGGAGGATGAAGAGGAGTGAATGAAAGTTGGTAGTTTGTATGGTACATCATCATTATAGTGATGATGTTTATGTAGGGTAAATATGTTGAACTGTTTAAGTAAGTCTCCGGGTCGAGAACTTGGTTATGTTGGTTGTGTGATGTGCACCGGTAACCTTCTGTTGGTGATGTTCCCATAGGACTACCATGTTATCATTCTACTAGTAATGTATATATGGATATGGTAATATGTTTTCATTTGCTTCTTTATTATTTCCCTATCTGTGATGTGGCATCATAATAGTGTTGTCACTTAGTAATCTATTTTTCATTGTGTCATTTCTAAATTGGATGGTTTTGATAGTTGCCGCACATTCTAGTATTGTTTGAAAATTTGAAATGGTTTGAGTAATTAGAATTATCTAGATTTTGCAATGCTGTATTATCTTCTGTAACATCAAAACGAATATAATTGTAGAGAAAGTGCTCTATATCCATTATGCCATCCATACTTGTATACATAACGTCTGAGTTTATGTTTAAATATAGGGGAAAAAGGTAAAGGAAAAGAAAAAAATCCCGCCCACTAGCATGATATTTCTCAAGCTAACCACGACCTATATACGACTAGAAACAGAACGAACGACAAGGATACAGCCCGTGCGACGGGATTGGTAAAATATAGTCTGTTCAAAAAATATTAGAGAATTGTTTGTAAAAATTAGTTAAATTTTGAATATAAAATAAAAAACTACTACGAAATTAATTAGTATGTTTTTTCATGTAGATGTTCAACAAACAAACAAACAGATAATATGGTAAGTAATTAAATTCGTGCAGACTTATTCAAAATGCAAAATATTATTGTATTTCAGAAGGGTATGAAAAATATGGCTACCTACACTAGAAGACCATAGTTGGCCCAGGATGCAGGCCCGCGTAGCGAATTTTTTTAATGTGTAGTCCAACAGGCAGATAAATGACAGCAGTATGTGTGGGGTTGAATAGTTGAGAGATGCTCTTGACAATGTCAGGAATGCAGGGTAATAAGCTGGTAAAATCGTTTCTCGCTGGGCGATGTGGGACTAAACTCCCACCGCGTCAGTCCTTCCCACTACGGTTTTTTGTTGGGCCCGAAAGAGCCCAATTACTGTTTGATGCCCGCGATTAAGATGGCCCACCCCAATCTACTTGACGCCCGTACGCAGCTGTGACGCGGGCGCGGGAGTAGGAGTTAGGCTGGCTTGTTGCCTGCACGCAGAGTCTTACTTTTTTCTTCTATCCTATTATTTTCTATTCCAAAATTTGAACAAAATAGCTGTTTTACAATTTTAAATTTTTTCAAATAAATTACATATTATTGACAGGCACCATTGGTATAGCATGTGCAAAAATTTTGGGTTCATTTGATGAACATCGAAAAATTGAGAAATTTACGAACAACCCTTTTGGTCTTTTTTCGACTTTCGTGAAACAACCTGGATTTTTTTACTCATGCTAACATACACAAACTAAGATACATGTACAAGGTTTCACACTAATTTGAATGTTTTTGAATTTTTTATGGCCCGGTCAAATTTAGGCTAAAAATCAAGGTGTCTATAAAAGATGCCTAGGGGTTAGACCTTTGTGATGTGAGACATGCTCCATGCTGAAACATAGCATCCTCTACCTAGTAGCAATTTTAAAGGTGTCCAGGGTTTCACACAACTTTGAATTTTTTTTGCATTTTTGGTGGCCCGGTCAAATTTTGAATTTTTGCATGGGCTTTAGACCTCTCTTGGGTGGCTAGAAACACCTTCACCAACTTGTGGTTGTGTGACTAAGCAGTTGGCCAACATGATCCTACCTACTTGATAGATCTAACTATAAATTTTCTATGCCAAGCCATAACACACACAATTGTGGTAGATGTGGGCCCATGCCAACATTGCATGGGATCTAGACCTCTCTGGTTTGGCTAGAAACACCATCATTAACTTAGTGGCTGTGTGAGTCACTACACCTGACCAACATGATCCCACCCACTTGATAGATCTAGCTATAAGAGTGCTATGCCAGGCCATGTCACACACTTGTGGCAAATGTGTGGCCATACCAACATTTCATGGGGTCTAGACCCCTCCGGGCTGGATAGAAACACCTTCACCAACTTGTTGTTGTATGAGTCATCACACCTGACCAACATGACCCTACCTACTTGATAGATCTAACTATACTTTCGCTATGCCAAGCCATGACACACACAATTGTGGTAGATGTGGGCCCATTTCAACATTGCATGGGGTCTAGACACACTTGTGGGCTGGATAGAAACACCTTCACCAACTTATTGTTGTATGTGTCATCACACCTGGCCAACATGATCCTACCTACTTTCTAGATCTAGCTATAATTTTTCTATGCCAAGCCATGACACACACTAGCTTGTGGCAAATGTGGGCTCATGCCAACATTGCATGGGATTTAGACCTCTCTGGGTTGGTTAGAAACACCATCATCAAGTTAGTGACTGTGTGAGTAACTACACCTGACCAACATGATCCCACCCACTTGATAGATCTAGCTATAAGAGTGCTATGCCAAGCCATGACACACATTAGCTTGTGGAAGATGTGGGCCCATGCCAACATTGCATGGGATCTAGACCTTTTTGGGTTAGCTAGAAACACCATCATTAACTTAGTGGTTGTGTGAGTCACTACACCTGGCCAACATGATCCTACCTACTTGATAAATCAAGCTATAATTTTTCTATGCCAAGCCAAGACACACACTAGCTTGTGGCAAATGTGGGGCCATGCCAACATTTCATGGGTTCTAGACCTCTCTGGGCTGGCTAGAACCACCATCATCAACTTAGTGGTTGTGTGAGTCACTACACTTGGCAACATGATCCCACCCACCTGATAGATCTAGCTATAAGAGTGTTATGCCAAGGCATGACACACTAGCTTGTGGAAAATGTGGAGCCATGCCAACATTGAATGGATGGGGTCTAGACACCTCTCTAGGCTGGATAGAAACACCTTCACCAATTTGTTGTTGTATATGTCATCACACCTGGCCAACATGATCCTACCTACTTGCTAGATCTAGCTATAATTTTGAGCCTACCAAGCCATGACACACACTAGCTTGTAGCAAATGTGGGCCCATGCCAACATTGCATGGGATCTAGACCTCTCTGGGCTGGCTAGAAACACCATCATCAACTTAGTGGTTGTGTGAGTCACTACACCTGACCAACATGATCCCACCCACTTGATTGATCTAGCTATAAGAGTGTTATGCCAGGCCATGACACACTAGCTTGTGGAAGATGTGGGCCCATGCCAACATTGCATGCATGGGGTCTAGACACCTCTCTGGGCTGGATAGAAACACCTTCATCAACTTGTTGTTGTAGGTGTCATCACACCTGGCCAACATGATCCTACCTAATTGCTAGATCTAGCTATAATTTTGAGTCTGCCAAGCCATGACACACACTAGCTTGTGGCAAATGTGGGGCCATGCCAAAATTGCATGGGGTCTAGACCTCTCTGGGCTGGCTAGAACCACCGTCATCAACTTAGTGGTTGTGCGAGTCACTACACCTAGCCAACATGATCCCACCCACTTGATAGATCTAGCTATAAGAGTGCAATGATATAGTTACATCTAACAACTAGTTGGGATCACACGTTGACCAATCGTTGACTCATTCAACCAGAAGGTGATCAAGGTGTTTGTAACTAACTCAAATATATATAGGTCTATAATGTCACCCTAGACTAGGAAGTTTGAGAAGCACAAAATACTTGTCTCTGTTCGTTCTCTCACAATCACACTCGCTCTGAATTTGCCAGTGAAGCCTTTCTCTGCAACGAGGAGCGTGTGCCTTGGCGAAGCCTGCGCTGGTGTGCCATGACACCGGCGTCGGCGAGCGGAGAGCGAGCGCAATCTCCGAGTATTTTGCACGAACCGCATCGGCGAGTTCACGTGTCGGCCATGTTCGCTGTGCACAGTGCGCCGACACCTGCGTCAAGCGCCACCTCACTGCGACGTAATCACCCCAAGGGCATGCCAAATTACTTCTGGGGCGACCGGAGACGACCGCGGTTCACGTGTTGAACCTGAACCGGCTCACGCACGCACGCATGCCACCGCATGACGCCATGAGGTATGAGCTTCAGCTTCGGCATGTAGCGCATGCGAAGAGAAGCGCGCTCTCACCAAGAAGCCGGACGACCGGAGAACACACCAATCACCAATTCTTCATGGCGACACGAGAGCGACACCAAGGGCTACCGTGGTTCATGATCCTGCCGCGCACATGCACACGAACATACTTTTTTGACGAGGATGCGAGCTTGACCGGAGCACGACGAGGACAACCAACCGGCGGTTCACGGTGTGTTACGCTGCACCGACTCCACTGCTGCACTTATACGACGAGGCGTGGCAGGCAGGTATACCGAGGTGGCGTGCATCGCTCGCTTCTCGCAGACCTGCCGCCGACTCGCGCCCGCGACGCGCATAGCCATCCTCGCCTAAGACCGTAGCCGCCCAAAGCTGAAGCCGCGCCGCCCACATGCACCCCGAGGCGCACGCCGCGACCACGCATACCGGCATCGAGCCGAACACCCGCTTCGCCGCCTCGGATATGTGAAGCATATGTGAAGGCACGACGGGATCGCGACGCGCTTGCGCCTGTTGCACGGCTAGAGGACGGCGGCCGCGGCGCCGCGCCGCACCGCTGGTGGCCGCCGCACAGTGGCGGCGCGCCCGCAAGCTGCGCTTTTCACTTAACTCCGTGAACCTAGAGGCTAGATCCTGAACGCCGGGACTCCACGCCGACGCCTGCCTTCGGCTTTAGGTGTTAGTCCGTAGTTTGTTTGTCAGGTTAGTTTCCGCTTTAGTTGGCTTTAGCCTTTCTAGTTGGTTGATTTAGTCACAGGTCTAGCTCACGCTGGCTGTTAAAACTGATCCAAGTCAATGCCGGATGATGATCCGCCGGATGGATGCACGAACACAATGATCATGGCCACGTTTTCCCACTGTATGAAAGAATAAAAGGCGAGAAACTTAGCCAGAAATATGGAATATGCATCATGCCATGGGTCTAGAGCCCAATGCAATGTTTGGATATATAAAGCACAAGTCTGCATCATGCCATGGGCATACCACTTTTATACTTAGAATCAATGTCATGATTTGGCATAGTAGTTGTGCACAGTGCGCTGACACTGGCGTCGACGAGCGGAGAGCGGGCGCAATCTCCGAGTACTGCGCACGGACCACGTCGGCGAGTTCACGTGTCGGCCATGTTCGTTGTGCACAGTGCGCCGACACCGGCGTCAAGCGCCACCTCACGGCGCCGTAATCACCCCTGCAGAATGGGGTGATCGCGCAGCGCAACCAGACGGTCGTAGCGGCGGCCAGAAGCATTCTGAAGGCCAAGGGCATGCCAAATTACTTCTAGGGCGAGACCGTGCTGACAGCGGTCTACGTTCTAAACCTGAACCGGGCGTTCACGCGCAGCGTCACCAGTATAATGCCATATGAGGCTTAGTATCTGCGGAGCTTCGGCTACGTCGCGCACGTACGTGAAGAGCGCGCGTCCTCACATGAAGAAGTTGGACGACCGGAGCACGCCAATGGTCTTCATCGGCTACAAGAGCGGCACCAAGGGCTACCGTGTCTACGATCTCTTCGCCAAGCATGTGCACGCACACGGAACATAGGCTTTGACGAGGACAGGAGCTTGGACTGGAGCACGCACGAGGACAACCCTGTGAGCACGGTGTTCACAGTGGACTGCTACGTGCACTCGACTCGACTCCACTGCGTACCGCTACACCTGAGGTGGCAGGCCAGGACTCACCGGCATCAGCTCTCCATCGACACCAGCTCCCGCAGAGCACACGTCGCCAGCAGCGTCATCCTCACGCACCGAGCTAGCCTCTCCGACACCGGAAGCTGAAGCCGCGCTGCCATCACATCTGCCTCGCCGCGAGGCGCACCCGATGACCACGCGCGTGCACCATGGACGGCATCGTGCAGCCGAACACCCGCCTCGCCTCGTCCCCAAAAGGGATATGTGAAGCAGCAGGGCATCGATGTCGCGGACGCCTTTGCGCCTGTTGCACGGCTGGAGTCCGTGCGGCTCCTGCTGGCGCTTGCCACGCACCGCGGGTGGGTCTGCTGGCCAGGGGCGCTAGGTGATGCACCTGCACAAGCCACTCTATGGACTTCGTCAGGCACCTAGAGGCTAGATCCTGGAACGCGAAGTTGGACGCCACGCTCGACGTGCTCGGCTTCAGTTTGGTGTTAGTCTGTCAGAGTTTCACTTTTGTCAGGTTAGCACTTCGCCGTTTTAGTTGGTTGATTTAGTCACAGGTATAGCTCTGGTTCTGTTGTTACAAACTGGAGCGAGTCGCGCGGATGACGATCCTTTCGTGGGATGCCACGAATACAAGGATCATGGCCATGTTTTCCCACTGTAAGAAAGAATAAAAGGAGAGAAACTTAGCTTGAAATATGGAATATGCATCATGCCATGGGCATACCACTTTTGTACTTAGAATCAATGTCATGATTTGGCATAGTAGTTGTATAGTTTGATGTAACAACTAGGTGGGATCACGTTGAACAAGTGTTGACTCATACAACTACAAAGATGATGAAGGTGTTCATAGACAACTCCCATAGGTCAAGAACCCATGCAATGTTGGCATGGGGCTATACGTGCTACAAGTGTGCATCATCCAAAGTCATAGCACATTTGTGGCAGATCTAGACCTATCACACTTGTGGCACACTTGTGGTACAATGCTAGCATCATTAGGCTAGATACAATGCTAGCATTATTAGGCACGTGGTGATACACCCTTGTGCCAAATTTGAGTCCATTTAGCTAGCATCAATACATCAAAACATGGCTTATGAATTTGTAATTTAAACAATATGAATATTTCACTATTCTTAGTTATGATTTAGGGAGGGGTAATGTATGCATCATTCAGGTCTAACACTAGTACTTTTTAATGTAATATTAAGTCATAAAAATGAGAAAAGACGTAACTTATAAATTACAGTACTATTCTAGCATCACATAAGCACTAAGTTGATGAAGGACTTTCTAGCCAACCTATAGAGATCTATAGCCTTGGCTAGAAACTCCTTCGAAGGACTTTGAATTCATCAACTTAGTGATTACTAAGTTGGCTAGAAACACTTTGTGGCAATTGTGGACACATGCCAACATTGCATGGTCTACATGTTGATTTCACAGACGATTAATAAGGAGCTTGAGGCCAGCCGAGCTACCACGGAACCAAAACACAAAGATGTCACCAGCTCTCATATCAAACTTTTCACAACCTCCATCCACTTTGATGTTATCATGGCACCACATTTCAGTTTGCCTGTAGTGTTTGACTTGGTCATCACCATTTTAACTTTTGCAACTTCCATATTGTTCCAAAATACTTGAATGTTTGCTAGTAGTTCAATATATGGAACAATTTGCTCCATGGTGAAGCTCCTCGAAAAGTACTGCATATAGATTACACCAATATATACATACAAATGTCAGTACCTAATAGTAGTAGTGTGACATTTTGAAAAAATTTTACTAGTTCAAAAGTTTTACCATTTTTGCTTTTCCTTTCAAGGTGTTTGATTTATTTATGGTGCATACATAAAATGGTATTTTTGGGCGGTTCTTATCAACTCCATACTTCAGTACATTAATTTTGGCATCATCCATCGCTACACGGTTGCCATAATGGCAGAAACATTCAAATTCTTTTTCGAACTTTATTCCGGGACCTGCATGTAACAAACACATACATAAGCAGCAATATTATAACTGCATTGATTTTTTTTATTTTACATTACATAATGCTTTTATGCAGAGGTTTATGCAACTTAAGAGCGGCACGAACATGATGAGTGCGAGCATACTCCTCCACCTAACCAGAAAGTGTCATGTACACAAATGTTTTAGAATAAAGAAATCTATATTCTACCACCTCTTATTTTAGATACTTGAACACGATTTGAATGTTCATAAACACGCATGATATTCCAAAGCACCGAGTAGTGTCCATTAGATAATACTCCCTTCGTTTTAAAATATAAGATGTTTTAGTTTTGTAAAGCAAATGTATCTAGACTTCTTTTAGTATGTAGGTTCACTCAAGTTTGAAGTGAATCTACACACTAAATTAAATATAGATACATTTTGTTCATAAAACTAAAACATCTTATATTTTGAAACAGAGGAAGTACAATTTTATTAATAGTACATATAGATCTAACACGACATGCTTTCAGTGCTAACATATAATAGAGTGTTATTGTACTAGTTAATATGTAGATCTAATCGTCATGCATTTTTAAAATTTGATCATATTTCCTCTAGATCTGACGAAATTTCTGTACATCACTCGTTCTATATTTTCATATAGGAGTTGGCGAAAACATACCTGATCCTTGAATCTCTGATCCATGAACCTGTGTCGTCGCATGCGTTGAATACTAGAGGCGGTCCTCGATGGAATTTTTGAGGTTGTTGTCGTGTGGAGGCGCTCGTGTGAGGAGGGATATGAGGCGAGTCATGGGCGGAGGCGACCGTGGAGTGACTAAATAGTAAATACCTAACGCGTCTACATCATCATACCCGCGCGCGTCTGCTGGGCGCGGTTGGGCCAGCCCAAATAAGAAAGCAGACGCTGCAGTGATAACACGGGCACAGGAACACGAGCTGGGCTGGGCTAAGTCTACGTATTTTAGAATGTGTAAAAAATATTGAGGTTACTTCGTGAAGGAAAGAGGGTCAGGTGAGACAAAAAAGGCTTTTCGTAGATTTGTCATGTTTTGGAAAAAGAAGTTTAGGTGAGACAAAACAGGCTTGTTTGTAAATCAAAAACTATATGAAAAAGGAAAGAAGAGCAAAATAAGGCTACAATAGGGCAATGCAACCAGCCAGCCCAATTTGGCAACAAATCAAAGAACCCTCCCTCTCCCCCTCCCTCCTTTCTTCCTTTGTCTACCTCTGCCAGGCTCACCTCATTCATTCCTTTTTTCCCAATTTGGTGGCAAATCTATACCAGCATCTATTTCTCAATTGCTTAACTATTTCCCTTGAACCTTTCCGAAATAGGAAATCCCACCTCACACCAGCATGTACAAAAACAAATGTAGATAGTAAGCATCTAGAATGTAGAAACATAACAAGCAACTAATTAAGCAAGGTTCAACACAAACTAATTAAGCATCTAAAATGTAGAAACATAACAAGCAACTAATTAAGAAAGGTTCAACACAAACATGATAAGGCAGAAGTTCAACACAAACGCTGCTAAGCAGCCAACATAAACACAGTTCAAACAAAAGCATGCTGCTTAAACCAGCAGCAGCACACACAAACAGGCACATCATTACAGCGCTGCCTCCTCGCCGCCTCCTCCCGGTACCGCTCCTCCCTGTCCCGCTTCCTCTGCTTCCTGATGCCCATACCCTGAACCTTCGATGGCTTGGGCTTGGGAGCAGGCACATGACCGGCCTCGATAGCTCGGTTCAGTTTGTTCCCGAGGAAGATGCCATAGGCCATGTGATTGGCCTTGAAGCCGTGGACATTGACAATTTCCCCGACTTTGACACGGCCAGATCCACAGCCTTCAGCATGCTGCAGGATGCTTTGGAAGTCCATCTTTATGCTCCTTTTGCAGAAGGGGTAGCTGTTCATGACATTAGTCCAGGGTTCACTCCAGAACCGGTCGAACCTCCCCACTTTAAGATTTTTGAGAGTGGCCCTGGTCTTCCTTTGACACGAGTCGACATTGCTGTAAACATCATCAGTAGCCTGCTGAAATATGCAAAATACACATGTGAAGCAAATATGTAGAAACTGCAACTAAAATCGAATGCTTAACAAAGGAAGCAACAGATAACAGTCTCCACTAGCAATAATAGAAAGTAATCAAGGGATTAAGCAGATAATCTACTTCCGTCGGTCAGTAAGCTAGCATTAATCCATAGAAATGAAAACAACAATCCACAGATCCACAAATATTAATCGATTATGTCCATAATCGAACCCTAGCTAGCAATAATCCATAGATCCACAAATATTAATCGATTATGTCCATAATCTAAGCCTAGCTAGCAATAATCCACAGATCCATTAATTACACATCAATCGTAACAGATAACAAACGAATCTGACGCTAAGTGAACCCTAAGCCCCAATATTAACAGATAACAAACGAATCTGATGCTAAGCGAAAACCCTAGGCCCCAAGCAGATAATCCATTAATCGGAACTTACCTCCTCGTCGTCGTCGATGATGTTCTCGTCAAAGGCCGGTGGCGGCATCATGATGATGAGCTCGACCTCCTCGTCGTCATCCTGCGGCTGCTTCCCAGGATTGTAAGCACAAGTACTGATAGCGGCGGGAGCCGATGAGGGACCGATCGGCCGGCCTTTAGCAATGGCCTCCGCTTCATATTTCACATCCGCTGCGGCTGTGATTGCCGCCCTTGCGGCATTTTGTGCCTCCGTCGTGGCTCTGGCCGCCTCCATCGCGGCTATGGCCGCCTCCTCCGCGGCTAACACCATTGTTGTGGCCTTCTCCTTCGCTGCGGCGACAGCGTCGGATGGGTTATCCATCGGTGGAATGGGAAGTGGAGCGGAAGCGGAAGGGGAGAGGGTTTTTTCCTGGTCGGCGGAGAGAGAGAGAGGAGTAGGGAAGGGTAGTGGGTAGGGGCCTAGGGGGAGTTGGGAAGAGTTGGCATGATGGAGTGAATGAGGGGAGGCAGAGAGATAGAGGGATGGGCTCTATATGGTGAGACGCCGATGTTTCGTGCTCCCGCAGTTCACACGTGTACGGTTCAGCAGCATATGCATGCGCACCTGCTCGCACAGTGCACTGCGGACATGCGGTAGTACGGTACTACACAGTTCACACGCGCACGATGCGCCTCTTACATGCCTATGGTACATGCACGGTTCTCACGCGCTCGGTGGCCCCATTCGCCAACAATCTCTCTCTCTCTTCTGTGTCAAAAAAACAATCTCTCTTTTTTTTTACGAATCTCACTCTCTCTCTCTGCAGACCCCCGCCAGTGGCCCCACCCACTCTTTTCTGATCGTGGCTACCTCCTTTTGCAACTATTTGAAGTTGAGTTTGGAATACCTAATTTGAATTTTAATGCACGGCTGAGTGTGTGTAATATCTAAGTTTAAGGTTTTCTTACAGCAAAATTGACACTTTTCCAACATGGTCCCACCCAGTAGATAGAAATAACAGGAAAGCAGATAGTTTTCGGATTGTGCAAAAGGTGTCTCCCATTGCAACTCATTGTTCGGATAGTTCAGTTTACAGTTGCAAAATAGAAACACATAGTTCAATTCAGCAGAGCAGCACCAAGGAAAGTCTGCTACATTACAGTCGTAGCCTGACGAGGAGCTGTTGGTTTTCATCCTCAATCTCTTCAAGTCATAGGCGACGTACGAGCATGTCCTGCCTGATCTTGACCTACTCACTAAGCGAAGCCTCGAGCTTCCGAAGCAGGTTCATGTTCTCGACACGGAGATTTACATTATCATCTTTTAGCTTCGTATTATCCTTCGAGAGCCCCTCGTTGATGGATGTATTCAGTCGGTTCGAGGCTTGGATCTTCTTATGCAGTTTCTTCCAGGCAGCATTGTCCCTTTTCAGCTCGCCGTGCTCCTTAGTAAGGTTATTCACAGCTAATTTGAGCTGTTCTAATTCCAGTTCTTGTGTTTGCATTTTCTCCCTGTGGCTGCTTATTCGTGCATTAAGCCAAGCATCCACCTTATTGATGAGTTTTGGCTTCTTTTCCTGGGACAAATAATACGTGGTTTCAGTCCTATCATGGAACGGGAACAACAGTAATGTGTCATTATAGCACACGAGCTTTATGCAGAAATGGGCGGTGTGGAAAAGATACAGTTGCAAAAACCCCAAATCCTAGTCGCAAAAACCCCAGTGTATATTGTTTACCTGGCTGATCCGGGGATCTAGGGGGAACATGTCTGCCAGTGAACCGACGGCTCTGAAGAAAGAGAAGTAGGTGATGATTAAGGAGAAGAAGAATGTTGGATATCACTATTAAGAAGAAGAAGTACATGACCAACCCGGTGGATCCCTCGCCTGCGGGCATAGCCATGAGCATATGTTGTGACTCTACAGTGTGTAAAGCGGCACGGCGAGCTCTCTCTTTTCTCTCCTCGCGCATTGTCACAGCGGCACGCTTCCGATAGGGAGCCATGCCTGCGCAGAGGGAGGCAGCATGATGGGGATATGCCTACCGGGGTATACCCAGCAGGACATTTCCTACTGGCCCAAGCGCCAGCGAGTAGGCCTGCAGGACGGCGACTGGATCGAGATTTGGCGTGGACTCCAGCGACTGGAAGCTGAAGGCCCAGAAGCGTATATAGGCGCAGTCGGACTAGGTCGCAGTATCACAGAATCCTTAACTAATTCAGTTGAGATATGTAAACCCTAGGGAGGTGAGTCTATATAAACCTCCCTAGAGGACGCATAGAGGATACGTTCCATCATACACCCTAGCGACTCGCCGCCTAGCCGCCGAACTCGCCCCATTGTACTCTCACCATAATACAATCTAGCAGGAGTAGGTATTTACCCTCCGGGGGCCGAACCTGGGTAAACCCTTGTGTCTCAGCCCTCATCTCGCACCGCAGATGGCTGGCCGCACTTGCCCCATGTTCTACTAATCGTTGCCGATTGCAGCATCTGCCGTGGTCATTCCCACGACAGTGGCACCCACCGTGGGGCCTGGCCGGTCAGGACGGTGTTCTGCGGCGAGATACAATCTGCCCATTAACGAGTCGATCACCACCGGCCGCATGATCGCGATCGACGAGATGCTCCAGGTCTTGCCGAGCAGCTACATCCCGGCGGCGTGACCCATCACGCATAGCATGATCCTGCCAGTCGGCACGATCAGCCTCTTCGTCGGCCTCACCGACGGCATCATCTCAGAGGACTTGGCTCGCATCCGCGAGTCTCCGCCACGCGACCGGCTCTCTAAGAGCCAGGTCCGCACGATCCACCGCCTCGCCTCCGAGTACGACTCGGACCACATCAACGCGGCCGAAACCACCACGGCCGCGGACGACGCGACCCTCAACGACGACGCCAACTCGGCGACCCCGGCGTCACTCGCCGGATCCATTGTCACCGCGTCACCCGCGGGCTCCATCACCCAGGTCTCCAACATCGGAGACTTCGAGGATCCCTCCATCCTCGGGATCTTCGACTTCAATTCTGGGTCGGAGAACTCCGCCGACCTCCGCGACAGAATCAGCCGCCACGCCGCGACCTACATGGAAACTGGCGCCGACCCACCGGAAGACCCATTCTCCATGTAGATCCCTCCAAACGCGACGGCGATGGAGGTCGAGGAACTCCACCTGAAGCTAGAGGAGGCAGTCCGCAAGGAACAAGCCGAGCGCGAAAAATTTCGCCTTGAGCAGGTGACAGCGCAGGAGCTGTCGCGCTACCACCAACTCCGAATCAGGTCGCGCCTGAACCCCACCGTCCAGGGGCGCGCCCTGAATTTCGACGACGAGAACGACCCGGCCCGCGCGGCCGAGCGCGCGATCTGCGAGAACGCGCCGCCAGGAGGAAGCACTCGGCCCCCACCAGGAGGAACGGACAATGGCGCCCCGCCACCACCCAACCGCGCACCCCCCAGGGACTAGCCAAGGATCGTGGTCTCCTCATGGGAGCGAGATGCGAATGGCCTCCCGTTGTTCTCCACCCCAATGGACAACCTCGTCGCGGGGCGAGCAGCAGTCGATAACATTGCAGCCACTGGGGAAGGCGCCCTGTAGATCCAATATGCCAAGGATCTGCTCGCCAAAGCGGTCGAGCAACAAAACGCAGGCGTCGACTCACAGGGTCGGATGTACTCGCGTTCATCGGGCAGCAGAGCAGCCTCAAGCGGTCGCCCCATGGCGACGAACACTCTCAACTGCCCGCCACCCGAATCCCTACAGCTCCAACACCGACCCGCGAACGCGGCACTCTCCACCAACGACCCTAGGCCGGCGACCAACTTCGTCGCCGCCAACGGACAACCCGTCAACGCCCGCACCAACATCATCAACAACCAGAGCTGGCGCGCACGCCAGCCTGACGACCTACGGCACACCCTCACCAACCGCCGCAACGGTGAGCCGAGGGGGTCGCTGAGCCGCATAAGGCCCCAGTGCTTCAGACCGATGATCCGAGGCGAAAGATACACGGCGAACTTCAAAGCGCCGAAGGAAATAGAGAAGTACGACCCTTCGTACGACCCCTCCGTGTGGCTGGATACCTACCTCATGGCGATGGGGATCGCCGGCCACACCGATCTACTAGCCGCCCGCTACCTCCCCCTGATGATGGAGGGGGCGTGCAGGCAGTGGATTAACACCCTTCCCGCGGATAGCATCGACTCCTGGGAAGAGATGCGCGAGGCCTTCGTCAGGCACTTCGAGGGTTCATACACCCGTGCCACCACCATTGAGGACACAGGCAGTGCGTCCGAGGACCCCGCGTAGACCCGCAGCTGGGTCCAACGGTGGCAAGATCTGTGGTACAACGCGGTCGGCATCCACCCAGACACCGCGATCCACTGCTTCAAGACCTCGTGCCACTACGAGCCCCTGGTCGCCAAGCTCAAACGAGCGTACCCCACACTCGACAACATACCGGATCTCCTGGAGATCGCAAAAAGGTACGCGGAGGAGGACCCAAACCAAGAAACCGACGACGAGTAGCGAGGACACCGCCGCACGAGCGGCCACGACAATGGGAGACGACCCGATCTACGCTACAGCAACACTCGCCTCACCGGCAAGAGCCGCAGTGTCGGGCAAGTAGACTTCGTCGCCAATGCTAGATACGCGTAGCGCGAGCCCAAGAGCTTCCGCCGCGACGGGGGACAACGCCGCGAGGGTGGCAACTACAAGGCGAAGCCGAGGTTCGACCCCGCGGCCCTTCTTAGCCAACCTTGTGTATTTCACAGCAGGGAAGGAAAGCCCGCCACGCACACGACCACCGACTGCCACTCTCTCAAGGAGATCGAGAAGGCACGGCTCGCGCGGGAAGACCCCGCCAACAACCCGCCAAACGGCGGAAAATTCGGCAGCGTCGCCGGTTCGCTCCACACCTTGACAGGCTTCAACATGAAGCGCGAGAAGAAGGTCATCGCATGCGCCGTCTCCGTCAACGCGGTGGCCCAAATAGATATCCCCCAGTTCCTCAACTGGTCTGAGCAACCAATCAATTGGAGCCGCGCGTACCACTCGCCACGGAAAGAGTATCCAGGCCGAGTCGCCCTGGTGGTCAAGCCTAAGGTGGGAGACTACTGGCTCCCCAAAACATTGATGGACGGCGGCAGCTCCATCAACATCCTGTACCTGGACACCTTCAGGCGACTGCGGCTCCCGCAGTCGATGATCGAGACGACCTACACCATGTTCCACGACATCGTCCCTGGTCGGAAGGTGTACCCGATCGGAAAGGTGACGCTGCCAGCCACCTTCGGCACACCGGCAAACTTCCGCACCGAGCGGATCATCTTCGAGCTGGTGCCCTTCGATAGCCCCTACCACTGCGTCCTGGGGCGCCAGGCGTTCGCCAAGTTCATGGCAGCACCCCACTATGCGTACAACGCGATGAAGCTACTCGGGCCGTGCGGCGTCATCACCATCCACGGCGACCCCGACATGACCGCCGAGTGCGAGGCCAAAGGAGCCGAACTTGCCGACGCCATCATCGCGGCAGAGGCCAACCATGCCGAGGAGCTCGCTAAGTACGCGAGCGGGGTCAACAACGACGACCCCACCATACTCAAGAAGCCCAACTCAGAGGGCGGCAACCCCACCGCCTTCGAGGCAACGACGCATACCCACACCGTCGAGCTGGTCCCAGGCGACTCCAGCCAGACGGTGACGATCGGGACGGGCATGAGCCCAGCATAGGAAGGCGCGCTCATCGAGTTCCTCCTGAGAACAGGGACATCTTCGCGTGGAAGCCCTCTGACATGCCTGGTGTCCCGAGGGAACTTGCTGAGCACAAACTCAATGCCGACCCCAAAGTGCGACCTGTCAAGCAGTCGTTGCGGCCCTTCAATGAAGAGCGCCGCCGAGCCATCGCCGAGGAGGTGCAGCGTCTACTCGCTGCAGGCTTCATCCGGCCAATCAAGTACTCCAAGTGGCTGGCAAACCCAGTCCTGGTCGAGAAGAAAAACGGGACCTGGAGGATGTGTATCGATTACACAAACTTAAATAGCGCCTGCCTGAAGGAGCAATTCGTCCTCCCGCGGATCGACCAAATCATCGATTCCACCGCGGGCTCGGAGTCGCTATGCTTCCTCGATGCCTACTCTGGTTACAA
The DNA here is from genome assembly GCA_030063025.1 of Avena longiglumis. Taxonomy (NCBI): domain Eukaryota; kingdom Viridiplantae; phylum Streptophyta; class Magnoliopsida; order Poales; family Poaceae; genus Avena; species Avena longiglumis. The sequence continues at coordinate 148,451,367 of CP125975.1, read as the reverse complement.
CCATATCAAAATGGCCGTCGAGGACGAAGAGAAGACGGCGTTCATCACGCCATTCGGAGCCTTCTGCTACACTACCATGACCTTCGGCCTCAAGAATGCCGGGGCGACCTACCAGCGGTGCATGCAGGAGTACCTTGCGAGCCAAATTGGCCGCAATATCCACGTCTACATCGATGACGTGGTGGTGAAGTCCGCTCGCCAGAACGACCTACTCGCTGACCTGGCGGAAACATTCGCCAACCTGCAGAAATACAAGATAAAGCTAAACCCAGGAAAATGCACCTTCGGTGTGCCAGCTGGATAGCTACTGGGATACGTTGTCTCCAAGCGAGGGATCGAAGCAAAAACCCCCAAGATCAATACAATCGCTCGACTCGGCAAACCCGAGTGCCTGCGCGACGTCCAGAAGCTGGCCGGGCGAGTCGTGGCTCTCAGTCTCTTCATCCCTTGGTTGGGCGAAAAGGCGATGCCCCTCTACCGCCTAATGCGCAAAAACCCCACCTTCCAGTGAGATAAGGAGGCAGATGACGCGCTCCGCGACCTCAAGAAGGTGCTACTCGCAGCACCGCTACTCGCCGCCCCCGTCGACAAGGAACCCATGCTGGTCTACGTCGCGGCTTCCGAACGCGTCGTCAGCGCCGTCATGGTCGTCGAACGACCAGAGGAAGGAAAGGAGCACCCGGTGCAGCGACCAGTGTACTACATCAGCGAATTCCTCAACGAGTCGCGCCAGCGCTACCCGCAATACCAGAATTTGGTATACGCGGTCTTCAGAGCACAGCGGCGATTGCCGCACTACTTCCAGGAGCACCGATAACGGTCGTCTCCTCAGCACCGTTGCAGGACATCATCCGCAACCGTGAGGCAACTGGGTGATTCGCCAAGTGGGCCGTCAAGATCGGCATCCACAACATCAAGTACGAGCCGTGCAAGGCGATCAAGTCACAGGCTCTCGCAGACTTCATCGCCGACTGGGAGGAGGCCCAGCAGCTAGAGAAGCTGACATACCTCCATTACTAGAGCTTACACTTCGACGGCTCCAAGAACGCGGATGGTGCAGGAGCAGGGATCGTGTTAACATCTCCAAAGGGCGAAAAGCTCCGCTACGTCCTCTACCTCGACTTCACCCCCTGCACCAACAACATGGACGAGTACGAGGTGCTACTCCACGACATGCGAGCTGCCAAAGAGAGGAATGTCAACCGATTACGCTGCTACGGAGACTCCGACCTCGTCGCCGGGTAAGTCGCTGGCACCTGCGACGCCGTCTCCCCCACCATGGCGGTATACCGCCAAGCAGTGGACAAGCTGGGTGGATACTTCGCAGGCTACTCCGTCGAGTGGATTGATAGGCGGAAGAACGAGGAGGCCTATGCACTCTCTCGCATCGGCTTGGCTCGACTCGCACCACCCGCCGGTGTCTTCTTCGACACCATCACCAAGCCTTCTGTCTCTCCCCCAGGGAGATCGATGTCGGAATCCCGCTGCAACCAGAAGCAGCCCTGGTCGCACTAATCGCCGAGCCAGACGACTGGACCGCGCCATACGTTGCCTACTTGGAAGAAGGAACCCTGCCAACGGATAAAACGGACGCCTGGATGATAGCACGCCGCTGCAAATCCTTCGTCATCATCAATGGCGAGCTCCACAAGCGCAGCGTGACCGGCGTGTTCCAACGCTGCGTTCAGCCTGCTGAAGGACGAAAAATCCTCCATGACATTCACTCCGGCGACTGCGGCCACCACGCCGGCGCCCGTTCTCTGGTCGCAAAAGCTATGCGGCATGGCTTCTACTGGCTCACCGCACACGTAGACGCTGTCGACATTGTCTAGCGGTGCGTCGGATGCCAGAAATACGCCAATCAAACCTACGTGCCAAGCTCTACCTGGCCGTTCGCCGTATGGGGCATGGACATGGTATGCCCCTTCAAGAAGGCCCCTTCCGGCTTCACGCACCTCCTAGTCACCGTCAACAAGTTCACAAAATGGGTGGAGGCCAAGCTAGTCCGCAAATGCGATGGGAAGACCGCCACCAATTCCTACGCGAGCTCATCTATCGCTACGGGTTCCCAAACAGCATCATCACAAACAACGGCACCAACTTCGCCAAAGGAGCCATGGCCGAGTTCTGCGAGGAACACCACATCCGACTCAACCTCGCCTCAGTCGCGCACCCGGAGTCCAATGGCCAGGCGAAACGCGCCAATCAGAGCATCCTCCATGGCCTGAAGCCAGGGCTCCAAGTACCACTCGAGTGCACCACCGGGTGTTGGGTCAAGGAGCTACCCTTCGTCATCTGGGGCATCCGCACCTCCGTCAACAGGTCGACGGGGTTTACCCCCTTCTTCATGGTGTACGGCGCCGAGGCAGTCATGCCCACCGACCTCGAGGACGAATCGCCAAGGGTGGTCAACTACACGGAGGCTGCAAACGAACTCGCACGCCAAGACGGAGTCGACCAGCTCGACGAGGCACGCGACCTAGCTCGCTCCCGCACTGCCATCTACCAGCAAGGGCTCCGCCGCTACCACAAGGTGACCTGGTACTGCGTCTAATCCAGGACAAGAAGGGCATGCACAAGCTCTCCCCCCCTTGGGAGGGACCATTCGCCATCGGGAGAGTCCTAGGCAACGACGCCTACTACCTCACCGACGTCCGAGGCGACGGAAAACTCGACTCAAGCGACCGTGGAATGTAAACCTCCTACGAAAGTTCTATTCCTAGAACTCCATACATGTACTCCCCACCCGCTATGGAATAAAACAGTGGTTACCGAAAGTTGCGTCTACTCTCCGTGTCTTGTGCCACTCGCACTTGTAATGACAGCGCTATGCTATTCATAGAAGTCAAGCTCTGGTAAAGCGACCGACACGGCCAAGTAGTGCGGTACGAGGGCACTGGGAAACCCCAGGCCTTGTAACGTCCACGAAAAACGCCAACCCGGAGCCCCATTGGAGTCGCCTAGCTCGACTGGCTTACCGAGCCAAGACAACTGCCCTCGCTCCTCACAACGACCAATGTCCTCTGCATCCTTCGCACAGCGACTCGAACGGCCAAATACCACGCTCGGCGACTGACGTCCACTCAAATTCGAGCGACTAGGTAAAAACGCCCAGTATGAGAGCGTGCCCAGGACTCGCCATGCGACTAATCCTTCGGGTCAGGCAGTAGTGACGCGCTTAATTTAACGCGCTTAGTCCTCACCTACCTTGGAGCTGCGACTAGAACCACCAAGTACCACACTCGGGACTCGGCTACCCGACCTTGTTCGTGCACGGGAAAATGGTCAAGTATAGAGCTCCCATGGGAGTCGCCCTGCGACTGGCTCTCCGAGCTCTGGCGAGTTGACCTTAATCAAAATTCGCAAACACATAACAAACAAGGTAAACCCCATAAAAAGGGCGGACGCGCTCGGGGACTCGTTCAATCAAAATCGCAAAACAAATGACAAAACAACACGAATTTCCTTCATAGCAGCACAAGTTGTTCCAAAATACAAGGAAAGTTCAATAGTTCTCCTGTACTAACGCCCAAGGGCAGAATCCTTCTACTCTGCAGGTTTTGACGCAGACTCGCCGCCACCCCTGCTGTTAAGAATGAAGGGCACGTATGGGTTCGACAGGTACATTGTTAGCTCACCCGCCATCTCCGCACGGAACGGCTGCTCGACCTTGAAGTCCCGATGCTTCGGCTCAGGATCGTTGGGGGTGACAACCGTCTCCTGATAGGGGAGGAGGTCGCCCATCGCCCAAACACGGTCGGAGTACACCGCGGCCCGGTCCGTCAGCTTCAGCACCTCAGCAATATCCACCGAGCCCGTTGACGAGGGGTAGCCGCTCGTGACATCGTCGAGGTCGAAGTCCTCCGGAAAATGGGCAAGCCCAAGGCTGAGCGCCATCGCTGCCCCACACCGGAAGGCCGACCGCGTCATGAACTCGACCATCGATGGAGCCTTCTCCAGATAGCGCCACACCTCGACAAGGTCACTGGGGATCACCTCCATAGGCGATATCTCCTGAAGATATGCTCGAAGGCAAGTCACAGACAACGCGGCCGAGTCGACCAGAGTGGCCACGCACTGCCGCGCGTCATACGACTGCGCTTCTTCCACGTTGTCAGTAATCCGGCCTGCAGCACATCAATAAACAATAAGAGACTCGTTGACTTCACAATAAACTTAGTGCCACAGAGAATTGGGCGAAGGAGAATTTACCAATCAGCGGGCGGCAGAGGTCCGTGATGAAACGTTGAAGACAAGAAAGGTCATCCTGCAGCCCGGCAACAAGCGCGTCAGATAATTTCTGCTCTTCAGCGGCAGAAGGGACAGCCGCTTTCGCACGCCCCTCCGCTGAACTCGCTTCCGCCCTCGCTTCCTTGAGCTCACGCTCCAGGTCAGCGAACCGTTTTCGCCACGCCAGCGGTGAGCCGCTGTCAAGTCACCCACCGGGACAAGGCCCCGGCGGACCTCCTCCGCCTCGGCTGCAATTGCTTGAAGCCCCTTGTTCGTCTCCTGGACGGCAACGAGTTCCTTCTCCAAGAGACACCTTGCAGCAAGCCGATCGGCCGATTCGTGTTGCAGGCCCTGCGCACAAACTGCAACGTCAACAACAACGAAATCCTTAAGTACCCACTCGCTGAAATTCAGCGACTAGGCACTCGGGGTCTGGACATTAAAAATCCTAAGTGCCCACCCGCTGAAATTCAGCGACTAGGCACTCGGGGACTGGACATTGAAAATCCTAAGTGCCCACCCGCTGAAATTCAGCGACTAGACACTCGGGGACTAGATGATATAAAAACATTAAGAATCCGACCACTGAAATTCACTGGCCCGATCCTCGGGGACTGGACATACCTGGATGGCAGCGCCTAGCATGCCGTGAAGTTCCAGCGCATCCACAGATGCAAGAACGACCGGAGTGTGGCCGCGACGCTATTCGACCTCCACCTCGGCGACCCCAGGCATCCGACTCGTTGGCGCTGATCCACTCGCTGCGGCCGCCTTCGCCATGAAGCGAGGGAAGGTCGCTGTAGATGCCGCGGTGCCACTCGGAGCCGGCTCGGCCACGTCGGGTGATGCAACAGCCTCCTTGGTCTTCAAGGACACTTCCTCCGCAGTCGGAGGTTCGCTCGGAGCAACCTCTGGGTCATCAGAGACCGTGACAATGTTGCCACCTTTCGCCCTCTTGACACCTTTGGCGGGAGCAGCGACTTCGTCGGTCTTCCTCTTCCGCGAGGAGTCCACCTCTGTGACGACTGGCGGAACCTTAGCCACGGAGGGATGGCCGATCTTTTTAACACCAGTCCTATGAAACAACGATATGAACAAGACTGTCCGACTACAACGAAAAATAGGCAGATGAACAACACTCACTTGGCGACTGGTATGAACCGCAGTCCAGTGCGGATGCTAGCCGGATTTTCCAACTCGGTCCCCAACCTCCGAGTGAGGCCCGTCTCGAACACATCGTGTGCCCCAGACACTGAGGGCTTCTTCGAAGAAGAAGCCGCGGCAGGAGCTTCCATGATAACTGCTGCAGAAGCTTCCCTCGGAGGAGAGGCTGCTGCGGCTGGAGCAGCCCCCAAACCAAAGACCGGGGCGAATGGAGGTGGTAACAATGCCAGAGGCACCTCGTCCATGGGGGCAGCGGCGTCCGGTGCCACGGTCGCGCGCACCGCTGCGTCCTTAGCCGAGCTGGTGGCGTCGGAACTGGTCGCAGATCGGGGCGAAGACATCTGTTTCGCCGGCTTCGCCTTCTTCTTCGGCGGAGCCTTCGTCTCCTTCTTCTTCTTCTTCTTCTTCTTCTTCTTCTTCGACGGCGTGGCCTCACGATGTGAGGTGTGCTCGGGAAGCTCGTCGTCGTCATCATCGTGGGGCTCGAGGATTTTACTCGCCTCGAGCTCGCGCTGGTGTTGCCCGCGGGTCTTGCGAACTGTGGGGGCAGCGACTTACATGGGTTCGTCTTCATCGTCGTTGTCATCGTCACCCTCGTCGCTCTCGGCGTCGCCTTTGACGGGTGACGACTCGCTCCCGTCCTGGACGGACGAGCTCGAGTTCTCGTCGTCTGCGGGTGGAAGCCACCCTTCTACCACTTGGAACAACTGCAATAGAAACAAAACAATGTCAGCACAACCACGAATGCATCATCTGCGACTGTGAGTGATGACGAAATGATGGCTTACCGTTGGAGCTGGGCGCCTTGCAGTATAGGGGGCGACCCCAGCCTTCGCGTCAAGATACACCGCCTAGGTAATCTTCTTCAGGGCCACGGTGTATTCTTAGAGATGCCATTCGGCGAGGGAGGACTTCGTCAGATCGTCCTTACCCGTATACTCATACATGTAGTGGTCGCGGCGGGCCAAGGGAACGAGCCGCCGCCCGAACCAGCAGTTGTAGAGGTTGATGGTCTGGAGGCCCTTCTTCTTCAGGCCATGGATGGTCTGCAGCATTTTGTCGACAACCATCCGTTGATCCAGCGGGAGCTTGACGACCTGGAGTCGACGCGGTTCGGGCCGGTCGGCAGAGTACCTTGGAAGCGCCACTTCGCCGTCTGGGGTTGACTCGATGACGTAGAACCAGGACTTCTTCCATTCGTTCGCCGCCTTGGCGGGCAGCATCAGGTCAAAGAACGACGCCTTCGACTTCAGCTGGAACGTCAGGCCGCTCGCGGCTAGCATCGGGCCGCCTGACTCTTCGCGACTGATTCTCCCATGGAACAGATCTTGCCATAGGGGGAAGTAGGGCCTACAACCCAGATAGCACTCGCAGAACACCACGAAGATGGCGAGCTGCTCGATACTATGCGGACCTAGATCCGATGGCTGGATCTCGTAGTAGGCGTAGAAATGCCGGAAGAAGAGGGAAGTAGGAAAGCCCAGCCCCCGCTCCAGGTGGCTGGTGAAGTAGATGAATTCTCCCTCGCGCGGGTCCGGAGTCACTTCTCCGGTCGCAGGGATGCGCCATCTGCCGGCACGGAGGATCCCATCCTCCTCGAAGGATGCCAGTAGCGCCTTAGTACACTTGGATCTGCCCCATGGTTCGGTGGAGGGGGCCATCGGTTGGAAGTTCGCCGAGGTCGGGGCTCTCTGGATTTTTTAGATCGCTATGCGGAGTGGAAAACGGAAGCGAGCGAGATCGGAGGAAGAACGAAGAAGTGTTTCCCCGCTCGCCTATCATTCTCCTTATATAGCGGTTGCTACCCGCCAGTTTCGGGAGCCGTTACTATGCGATAATTACGCCGAAGTTACCGTTGGATTACCCCAACGGCTAGTTTGACCCCAATTGACGGTCCAACTTCATCCATTCGACTCGTCACTCCACACGACTCGACGATTCGCCGACCCGATCACTATAACAGTGATTGAGTATTCGCCGACCCGTTCGCCGAGCTGCGACACGATTGGTCGCTGTTATTGTGACTAAAATGACTAGTTCTTCCTTTATTTAGGAGTCCGCCGCCGATTCAATTGGACGTCCGCATTGGACCTGCATACTCCGACTGCCAGCGAACGCCTGCGACAAATCAACGACGGCCTCGGGGACTACTGATGGGGATATGCCTACCGGGGTATACCCAGCAGGACGTTTCCTACTGGCCCAAGCGCCAGCGAGTAGGCCTACAGGACGGCGAATGGATCGAGATTTGGCATGGACTCCAGCGACTGGAAGCTGAAGGCCCAGAAGCGTAGATAGGCCCAGTCAGACTAGGTCGTAGTATCACCGAATCCTTAACAAATTCGGTTGAGATCTGTAAACCCTAGGGAGGTGAGTCTATATAAACCTCCCTAGAGGACGCATAGAGGATACGTTCCATCATACACCCTAGCGACTCGCCGCCTAGCTGCCGAACTCGCCCCATTGTACTCTCACCATAATACAATCTAGCAGGAGTAGGTCTTTACCCTCTGGGGGCTGAACCTGGGTAAACCCTTGTGTCTCAGCCCTCATCTCGCACCGCAGATGGCTGGCCGCCCTTGCCCCATGTTCTACTACTCGCTGTCGATTGCAGCATCTGCCGTGGTCATTCCCACGACAGAGCAGGAGCGGGATGAGCAGGAGGAAGAAGAAAGGGAGGAGGGCGCTAGTGACGAGTGGAGGTAGATAGTCAAAAAGGCTAGGCAGACCAGTCTTATGCACCTTCTCAAAGAAGTTTTGTGCACACACGGCAGGCATAGAACTACAATGATGCGACCGATTGGATGCTCCATTAAGTCGATTGACAATTCACTTCGGCACTGATACAACGGTGCACGCGTCCATGCACGCGTCATGATGACACAGTGCCGCGGGTGGTGTCAGAAGTGCACCGCGTCGGAGGTGACGGGGGTGCGCCTTCCTGATGTCTCGCGAGCCCCCGCTCTTATCAGCGCGTGCAACACAAACGGCCCACCGGCAGGAACAGAAATGCGGCCCAGCAAACCACGTAGAGGTATTTTTTTTAGCGTAGAGGTGTTGACACGTCAGACAGCTGAGTTGGACGACGGGAATCCACATCACGTCATATAATACACGCGTACTGATCCGCTTCGGTCCTATACGGGCTTTGGCGGGCTCTACGCGCGCGATCTAACCTTTCTGTATGCCAATCCTACCCCCAGGCGCGAAGGGGTATCCGCCCATCCCAGCCCTCGATCGCGCCTGGATCATGCCTGAATTTTTTTTCGTTCCTTGATGGGCCTATTGAATCAGAAGTCATCATTAGAATGATCATACTTACAATCATCAAAAAGAGGTCCAAGGTCATAAACTGGATCAATAGACGCAAGTTGTTCCATCCTGAAATCTTCCTTAGGCAAGCTATTTTCACAAGGAGCTTTAGCAAATTTGGAAAAGTTAAACTCATAAGAATCTCCATAAAACTTAGTTAAAACTTTGTCCTTTTTACAATATATAATAGCTCCACAAGTGTTCAATAAAGGTCTACCAAAAATGATAGGACAAGTTTTACTAGCTGCTGAATTAAGCACTAGAAAATCAGCAGGATACTTAATCTTACCGCAGAGAACCTCCACATCTCTTACAATACCAATAGGGAAAATGGTTTCCTTATTAGCAAGGTGAATAACCACATCAATGTACTCAAGCTCACAAGAACCAATTTCATGCATAACTTCCATGTAAAGCTCATAAGGAATAACACTAGAACTAGCACCAATATCACATAAACCATAATAGCAGTGATCACCAATTTTAACAGAAAGCATAGGGACACTAGCTTTTCTAGCTTTACTAGGATGAGATATAATATTAGAAGCTTCTTCACAGAAGACAATGTGCGCAACCTCTATATTTCTAGTGACAAGATCTTTCACACTAGCTACCACAAGTTCAATATTTATTTGCTCATCGGGTTCCACAACTTTCTTTATACCTTTGTTATTCGCACTAATTAGCATAGAATACTCCTTTACCTTAGCTGGGAAAGGTGTTTTCTCAACATAAGGTTCAGGCAAAGTATGATTAATGGTACAAACTTCAGTATTTCTAGTAGGAGCATGATTACCGACATCTTTATAAGGTGCATGGTACTTATTCCACTTATTTTTGGGAATTTCTATGGAAGAGGCAAAGGCCTTAAAACATTTGGAAATACTTTGAGAATCAAGACCATACTCATTACTAATATCACGGAAGTCATCAGTCACAATAAAGGATTTAATGCATTCATAATAATAGTTTATACTTGACTTTATTCCTTTGTCATTCTCCCATGCTTCAGTGTTCTCTTGAATATGGTCTAGGAGATCCCATTTAGCTTCTTCCTTCATATGTGTGAATGATCTAGCACAAGAAGCATCTAGTAAATCTTTATCATGAAGAGAAAGCCTAGCATAAAAGTTATTGATAATAATATTGTTAGGGAGTTCATGAATAGGACATTTAAGCATTAGTAACTTCAATCTCCCCCAAGCTTGAGCTGTACTCTCTCCATCACGAGGACAAAAGTTATATATTAGATTCCTATCCTTATGAATCTCACTGGGAGGATAGAATTTAGAATAAAAGAGAGGTATTATTTCCTCTCATTCCATGGATTGTCCATTCTTTAGCAGCTTATACCATTCTTCAGCTCTTCCTTTCAATGATATAGAGAGTAACTTCTTCTTCACCCATTCAGTTGTGATACATGTACACTTAAAAAACTCGCATAATTCATGGATAAAGAGCAAGTGATCCTAAAAGGATCTATCTCAATAGGTGGTGGTTCATCTACTACCCTAACAGTGGTAGTAGTTTTCCCAAACAGAAAACCAAGTGGGTTATCCATATTGGAAACAAAATAACAAACAGAAATAAAAAACAATACTCACAGTAGAAGTTTCCTTTACCAGTTCCACTCTTCAATAGCGCTTCACTCCCCGACAACAGCGCCAGAAAATAGTCTTGATGACCCACAAGTATAGGGGGTGTATCGTAGTAATTTTGATAAATAGTAGTGTCGACCCCAACAAGGAGCAGAAGGTGTTGACTAGTGGTATAGAGCAGGAAATCTCTGTAAATACTTAGGAAACGGATTTTTAGGGGTTTTCTGATAAAGCAAGGAAATAAAGTGCGATTAAATAAAACAACAAACAATTGTAGCAAGTGGCCCAATCCTTTCTTAGGAAAGGACAAGCCGGTGGAAATACTTATGAGGACCAAACGTTCTCGAGGACACATGGGAATTCTGTCAAGTGCTTTCGCTTCACATAGCTGAGTAGTCTTCTTTGGTTTTGTAAGTGTTGTGTGGGTGAACCTGTGCTAATGTACCAACCTTACTTGGACTAATACATACTTGTGATTAAACCCCTTGCAAGCATCCTGAACTACAAGAAAGCAATTAAGTTATAAACCTAACCACAACCTTAAACTTTGTCAGCCGACAACCCCATAATTAGTAACCAAATACACAATGCATTCCCCTAGGCCCATAAATGGTGAAGTATCATGTAGTCAACGTTCACATGACACCACTAGAAGAATAGCACCACAACTTAAATACTAAACCATTGAATAATATCTCAACACAAATCCACTACTAATAACATGACTTCTCCCATGTCCTCAAGAACTAAACGAACTACTCACGAGGCATCATATGGATCAAGATCAGAGATGATATAATGATGGATAACAATCTGAACATAAACAATAATTCAATGGTTCAACTCACAAGCATCAACTACAATGGTAATCAACACCGGGAAAGTTTCCCCTAAGAATTATGTAAGATTCAATACAATTGTTATAGCGGCATGGAGTGGTGATGATGGTGCTCGTGGAGATGATGGTGTGGATGATGATGATGATCCCGATGAAGTCTAGCTTGATGATGGTGTTCATGGCGACGATCTCCCCTCTCCGGGAAGGATTTTCCCTGGCAGAAATCTGTCTGCCGGAGAGCTCTTTCTCTCTCGGTGTTTTCCGCCCCGCAGAGGCGGCGGAATATTTCTGTGGTTGCTCCTCGTGTTTTAGTGTTTCGAGGAGAAGATACAGGCAAGATGGCGAAGCCAGAGGTAGGCCACACCCCCTATAGGCGTGGCCTAGGGGTGGCCCGCGCCTGGGGGGTGTGGGCCTCCTATGGGCGATCTCCGCCTCCCCTTCTGGCATTCTTCGTCTTCTGGGAAAATAGGATTTTTCGTAGTTTTTTGGTTTTTTTCTGATCTTTGCGAAATTGCATCAAAACACCTCTTTTTCCATCAAAATCCTGACTCTAGCAGTTCATCCTCCAAGAATCATCCAACATGCAAAAATAGATGAAAAGACATAAGTAACACCTCTTAATATGAAATATATCAATGAATAGAGGCAAATTATGATATAGAATGGTGATGCAAATTGGACGTATCAAGCACGATATTGATAGATAGGATCATGTGATCGCTATAACAATTCGAGGGATGTTAGTTTCCATAAGGAGCCATGTTGGTTTTATTTCAAGAAATAACATAGAAATCGCGCACATAATATTATTAACATGGCATAATCTCATTGCAACTCCATTTTAAATGTCTCATTCGCAGAACCTCGACCATAGATATCTCCTAGAATGTGATAGGCTGACAAATATGTGTCCTACTTTGCCGCATGGTAACATACCATGGTACCCCTAATGGTCCCTTACAAGCACAATCAATTCTTAGAGGCGGATCCTGTCGTGGTATTGCCGACGAGTACGCCATGGAGGGGTCCTCACAGTGCGTGTTTAGAGATGTGGGGTAAGGCGGACGGTTGACGGGTACGAGGTAACACAGCTTACCTAGGTTCAGATCCCACAACGGTGGCGGAATCCTACTCCTGCTATAAATCACTATATGGTAATATGCCGAGTTACAGAGATAGGTTCGCTGTGCGAGGTGTGTGTAAAAAGATGCCCTAAAGGCTCCCATAGGCCCGACTTATATAGTCGCCAGGTCCTAGGGTTACAGGGAAAAGTCCTAGCCGGACAGGTTATAGAGTTCTACACCGTCTATTACTAGTCTTGTGTATCTTGCACTCCAAGGCTCCGGGTACGCTGGTGACTCCACATTAGCCTTCCTTTATCCGGCATGGGCCTCCCTTCTGGATCCACCTAACTGGGCCGCCCAGCAGGCCATAGGCCATGCTAATGACTATGGGCCACCCGGGTTAGTCGGATAAGAGACATGCTATGAGGATACCCATATAGCATATCCCCAACAGTAGCCCCCGGAGAACTCTGAGATCTTGCGTCGTCTTGCCTCTTCCCGTGGAATGCTCCATCTAGATGGATGTCGGCAAAACGTCAAGCAACATCTTGTAGTCCTCCCAAAGAACCCTGCAAAGGTTTCTCCGTCTTATATAAGTAAGTCGGAGAAATGCTGAATCCCCCATCGTACGCTCCCGTTGTTGGATTAATTCCGTCCATGCCGGAATCTTCGATGGGACGGATCATCTACCATGTCAGTTATGGCAACGTAGGCTGTAGGTCAGCGACGCCTCGTAACTCACACACGCAGAGAACGTAATCATATCCGATTTTCCCGCGCGAGCGATGCGAACCGTTGGCGGCGGCGGTTGCAGCCGTGGCGAAATTACCGCGCACGTTCACGAACACGTCGTCTACGCGGCAACCGTCCGATTAGCTGCACGAATCTTGACGCAGAGTAAGATAAAATAGTAACCGTGAGATACTTGCCACTTTTTCACCCCATTCTCTCGCGTCATTGTCTTCTTCCTCCAGCCATACGCCTCCTCGAGCTCTCCGCGGAAAACCTCGAGAAACCCTAGCCTCTCCCTGCACCAGCCGCGTTCGTTCCCTCCTCCATGGCTAGCAGCAGCTCATCCCTGTCAATGGCGGCGTCGAGCGAATCCACGACGAAGCCGGCGAGCTCTGTCGTCGTGCCCCCAGAGGGTCTGGTTATCTCCGCATCGGCGGTGATTGAAACCACCGACGACGACCACAATCTGGCGGCGCTGGAGCCCCTAGAAGAGGAGCTGGACTCGCACAAAGGCGACTGGCGCGGCTCGGACATCATTAGCCGCAACATCCAAGAGATGGTCGCTGAGGGTTGTCTTCCTGCGACGGAGGGGCTCGCCTGGCGAGCGGCGCCGGCCGGCGAGGTGACCCCTTCTCCCCAAGCCAGAGAGAAAGTATACCTCAAGGCGCAATTGGTACGCGGGGTTTCTCTGCCCATCTCCCACTTCTTCCTGCCCGTCTTGAATCACTTCAAGGTCGAACCCCATAACATTTCCCCCAATAGCATCCTAGTGCTTAGCAACTTCGCGGCACTTTGTGAGGGTTACCTAGGGATTAGGTCTAGGTTAGACTTGTTTGTCTACTTCTTCACCGTCAAACGTGAAGCCGGACATAGTAGGGAGGAGCTTAGAAACTTCGGCACCATAAGCTTCAAATCCGACCTGCCGGCGGTTCCCCGACATCGTCGGCCACGAGTCCTGCAAAAACTGGCAGCGGACGTACTTCTACAGCCCCGACATTCCTTTGGCGGGCCGAGAAGTAATGTACACGGACTTCGTGGATGGAGCCGCCGCTGAAGTTCCCACATGGCGGTCCCATGCCTCCCTTCCCTCTGACCACAATGCTTCTCGCGCAATAAGGCGGATCGAGTGGTTCGTAGAGACGGGTCTAACCGGCTTGGACCTAGCCATGTGCTAGTTCATCAGGTGGATCCAAACTCTGCAGCACCGCACGAAGGTCATGCACGAGTACACCGGCGACCGAAGGGATACCCTCCGGATCTCCGAGGACAACTTCTCGAGCGACTCTGTCAAGTTCCTCCTTAAGGACACCGTCAAGGTGAAGGACAAGAAGCATGGATTCACCCTCACCTACGACATGTTCGTAGACGGAAAGTTCCCAAAGGTAGGTATTTATTTTCCGTGTATGAAATTGCTCCAGTTTTTCCGTCTTGCCAATACCATCTTGTCTAACACGATGATTTCTCACTTAACATCTTAGCGATCTAGAGGAGAGCAACTTGGCTGCCCAAATCTATGATCCAAAGATGAAGGAAGTCACGGTCGTGTCCGACGACGATGCCCCATTGGCACGAAATCGGAAGAGCTCCACCTCTGATGTTGCCGACAGAGGTAAGAAGAAGAAGACGGAGGGTGGAGCCTCCAAAAATAGTACTGCCGCCCTGGAGGCGGAAAAGAAGAAAGCCACCGGGATGTTTGCCAAAGCTCCCCCCCTAGTGTAAGCTTCTTATTCTCCGACATTGTCTTATTTTATCTGTCTTATTCATGCACTTATGCATTTTGCACGTTTCAGGAAGAAAGCCACAACCAGCCTCAAGAAGTCCTCCAAGACTCTTGGGGCTTCTAGAAATATCAAAGATATGCTGCATCGTGACTCCTCCCCCATTGCCCCGCTACTCCCGCCAAGCCCTCTGCTCCGACAAGCTCCCAAGTCCAGAGGCACCATGCTCAGAACACCCTCGATCGGCCTATGCAAGTTTTAGCGAAATTCGCCAAACCCGCATAGAAACGATTCGAAGGTGCCCACCAGGCACTTTCGTGCGGGTGGAAAGCAAAGTAATAACATTACACAACAGTCCTCGATGGGACCCACAGAACAGATATATATATACAACAGCGACTCAAAGAGTCAAGAATACAAATATGCGGTACAAAGATCCAAATCACCTTGAAAACGATAGAGCGTCCGTCTACGGACAAGAAGCAAATGGGGCTAAGAGCCCTGAAGAATAACCAATGGCGTCCATAACCCTGCCCAGGCCAAGCCGGAAGGGTAACCCTGCTAACGGCGTCGATCTCAAAACCTGCTTAAACAAAAGGGGTGCCGACAAGGGCAAGGAAAAAGAAGGAGCGTCAGTACTGAGGCCAGTACACGACGAGGCTAGAATTCGGCGGTCCTCGCCTACATAGGTATGGTGGACTGATGCGGCAGCGGCAGCAAGCACTAAACAACCTATAGAGACTCGATACAACTGGCGGATATCAGAGAGGGGTAAGAATGACCTAACCGGATCCCACCTGAAGCTATCACCAATCAAACCCATCCTGGTGTTTCCCCCTCGAGACCAAACGAGGAAGTCAACCGAGGAACTCACACAGTTGGCAGTTTTACTTATTCAGTTATCGTTGCAGCAATTACTAGTCAGGTTTAGATAAACGTCCTGATAAAGTAAGCAGTGGGCACTTTTAGTTAATCATTCCGTTATAGTGGCAACACTTACTAGTCAGGTACAATTAACATGAGATAACCCCAAAACCCAACAGTCGTTGATACTTTTACTTAGCCATTCCGTTGTAGTGAAGCTGATTACTAATCATATCGGAAACAAGTCATTTTAAAACAGTAAACTTTAGTTATAGTTGTCTATGATCAGACACTGTGCTCCAAGTCGTCCATAACCGCGGACACGGCTTCTCGAAAAGATTTAACCTGCAGGGTGCACCAGTATCCACAGCACTTGACCCTTTTGCGGATCGCTAACATACACCCATCGGTATGTCGGCGGGGCCTAAGTCACGCTCCTGCACCCAAAGCAAGCACGGGGCCACCCACCGAGTCGACACCGCAACGGAGTCGGCCGGTCTCGAGACGGACTCGGTTTGCGACAATGGCGATATGACAAGACGCCCCAAACGGGACTGCCCATACCGCGTAAACATTCCGCTTCCTAAGCAAGATGGTGCGCACTGCACAAACGTAAATAAAGCAAAAACATGGCATAAGTACGAATAGTAAAACACCTCAAACTAGTTGTGGCCCCAGACAATACTTTGAAATCAGGTAATTATCAATGGGGCCCATATCTCCCACGTGGTTAGCGCTCGATCTCGGAACAGGTGTCAAGAACTCGGGTCCTACGGGACACAAGTGGGCGGTCGGAAACCAAATCTTACCTATCACCCACCGATGCCTCTGCTTAATTCAATTTTAGTTGTTAAACAGAATTTAAAGTGAAACAATAATTAAACCAAGATCATCTTCATCGTCAACATGCGGCAATCCTCCAACACTGGTGGTACTTGACGTCACACAAAACACTAGAGCAAGCGACTACGACACGCGGGCCCAACTATCTACCAAACAACAGGTAGTAGGATGTGTCCAAGGCTATATATGGCTGCAAGGGATATCACGGCAGAAACTAGAGCAACGCAAATACGTATAGCAATAGATCAACAGGAGGAAGTAAATACTATAAAAGTAAGATAGGTAGAAAGGGAGATGCTCACTGAAAACATTGCCGAAGGTTCCACCAAGATCGGAAGCTCACATCAACTCAACGGCCTTATCCGCGAAGAAGCGAAACACTAGAAGGAACAACGGATGCACTATTCAATACACGGCAGAAGATCGGCATGATGCATGTATGATGTATGGCATGGCAAGGTGCGATGCAATTAGGTCAAGATTAAGCGGCATCGGGGTCCCGACAATTAATAGATGGTTCAAGTTATTTAGAACCCCCGCAGTTTAAATGTTGTTTAAACAAGGCAAGATAAGATACCGGTTCGCTACACAAGTTTAAATGAGGCCGATATGAGACTGGATTTGACCGCATGTGGGCCCCATATTTAATTATTAGGTGAATCGGCAAAAGGCCCCCAAACCACAGATATGCATGCGAGATGACAATTAAACATGCAACAAGATGTTATGTTATAAAATAGGGTTCGGGGAAAAGGGTCACACATCAGAGGGGGCTCGACGATCTTGGGTTCCGGGGTTCGGGGTCGGTCTCAGGGTTCGACGGATCTGGGGTTTGGGGGTTCGGCGGAAGCGTCCTCGGATTCCGGGGTAGACCTTGTCGGTTTCACTCCGAAGGACTCGTTGTTCTGCGGCGAAGTTCCTGGCGTCGGTGAGGTTGATCTTGTCGGTTCCACGGTCATCGGTCCCCTCTCGTAGATCTTGGGGTTTGCGGCTCTCCGGGATCGGTCTCGGGTTTTGGCGCCGGTGGTTCTTGTCGATTCCATGAAGGCCTTGGTGCTTCAATCCTGTCGACCTCCGGTTCGATAGGAGATCTTGGCGTTCAGCGGGTTCGCCTTGATCGGCTTCGGGTCCGGATCCGTGAAGGAGGCCTTCACGCCCATGATGAAGATCTTGACATCGGGTTCTTCCCGCATACTGCAGATTACCCCGCCACTTAACGAGCTTGTCGGGCTTCGCATCGGGAATCCTTGCAACCGTGGTACTCCTGCTCCTGGAGCTCGAACGCGGGTCCACAGGCGGCGGAGGTTGGCGCAGGACGGCGAAGGGTGGTTGGCGAGTCGGTCAGTGGCGGTCTTGTGCAAGGGGCGGCAGTGGTCTCGGCGAGTGGGCCCTGACGGAGAGGGCTCAAGGTCCGGGCGGCGCGGCTGCGGCTCTGGCTTAGCTGCAACTGCCGGGGTGGAGCTGCAGGATGAGGCGGCTCCGGCGCAGGGTGGTGGAAGGAGGCGCGGCCTGAGCGGGCGGCAGAGTGGCGGGCGGCGGGCTGCGGGCGGAGGCGGGGCGTGGCGGCGGAGCGCCGGGAGGCGACGCAGAGCCTGAGGCCGGGCGGAACGTGGAGCAGAGGCGGCGAAGGGACGCTGCAGACGGTGGCGGGAAGAGCTCGCCGGGCGCTACTGATGTGAGCGAGGCGGTGGAGCGAGTGGCAGCGGGCGGAGCGAGTGGAGGCGGGTGGGCCGAGCGGAGGGAGAGGGAGGTCGGGTGGCGGCAGAGCCATGGCGGCAGCCAGGGGAAGGAGGCGTGAGCAGCGGCCTGGGGCGGGCGCACGGAAGAGGTTCTCGGGGGGAGGAAGAACGCGAGCGTGCGAGAGGGAGGGAGGTAGGAGAAGAACAGGGACCGGCGCGCGGGGCCAGGTGGGGTTCGTGGGGGGGCCCGCGGGGGCGGTTGGTGGCTGGGGTGAGAGGGTTGGGGGGGCCACGGGTCAGGGAGAGATGAGGGGAGAGGGTAGCAGGGCCAGGGGTGGACCGGGTCCGCGGGCGGGGCTGGCGCGGTAGGTGGGGGCTGAGCTGGGTGTGTGCGTGTGGGGGAACCCAGGTGTGGGGCTGCTGGGGGGTTGGGTGAGAGAGGGAGAGAGAGAGGGGGTTGGGGTGGTGAGGTGGCAGGGAGGAATTGGTGGAGGGAGAGAGGTGTGCTGAGGTGGCGTTTGGGGATTGGGCAGGGTGAGGTGGCCAGGGTGGGTTGGGTAGTTTTTCTGGTAGGCTTAGAATTAGAGCGGACCGATTTAGTTTTCTGGGGCGGTCGTTCGGTCGGTTTGGACCGTTCGGCTGCCCCACCAAAAATAATTAAACTTTTGATTTGTTTTAAACGGGCCGTAAGCAAACCGATAGCGGCCAAAACAAAATACTCCGGAGCCCCGGGGTTTTGCATTTGAATTAAAGATAGGGCGTTTTAGAAAACAAAACGGGTTTTGCGAAATAGTTTTGGCAAACAATGCATGGTGATGACGATGCAATGCACAAATTCAACGCGATTTTCTAGTAGTGGTTTTGCGGGATGCCACAATTCGACACCACTAACAAGGGATCTCGCCCTCGAGATCCGCCTCATGGTACCGGAAGGAAAGGTCGGCGATCTGCGTCTTCTGGCTTCGTGTAGATCTTCGCGACACCACTAACAAGAGGTCGTTGTCCCTGATCGTCGAAAGAGCCCTCCGGAAAACACGGACGGTTAAAGGTAAGGCCACCTCTAACTTCCATGGAAGGAGTAAAATTGCATCGATCCACTATTCAATGTACATAAGCGAATGATAAGTAGTGGTATGGCGCGACTCCATCCCGCACTCAAAGCATTACTATGTACGAATAGACATTATGCAACCAACCCTCAGGATTCAGACTGAAGATCTCGACAAGCGAGGTTCGGAAACAAAGGAGTGATGCAGACTCTGCATCGGATCTGGCGTAGAGGATGTCGTCGCGTCGGAACACCGGAAGGCACAAACAAGGAACAAATAATGGCACCACGGAAGACGGATTCCTCAGGTAGCATGAAGACCGGATGTAGCAACACCGTTATCAAAGGAGGCGAAAACGAAGGTACGACGAAACCCAACCACGAGAATTCTGGACTCAAGAAAAGATAAGAGAGCGATTCAAACACGCCGAGGTAAGAGGAGAACAGAGAGGGTAAGGAGTAAAATCAGACCTAATCAGAACTATCCAACCGATTTTCGAAATAGTTTGACACTCTACTTGGCCGTTAGCTAGGTTATCCTACAGTTGACTTGTGGGTATCGCAACCGCCGGGCTCGATACCACTCAGAACACCCTCGATCGGCCCTATGCAAGTTTTAGCGAAATTCGCCAAACCCGCATAGAAACGATTCAAGGTGCCCACCAGCACTTTCGCAAGGGTGGAAAGCAAAGTAATAACATTACACAACAGTCCTCGATGGGACCCATGTAACAGATATATATACAACAAATGACTCAAAGAGTCAAGAATACAAATATGTACAAAGATCCAAATCACCTTGAAAACGATGAGCGTCCGCTCACGGACAAGAAGCAAATGGGGCTAAGAGCCCTCAAGAATAACCAATGGCGCCCATAACCCCGCCTGTGCCAAGCCGAAGGGTAACCCCGCTAACGGCCGATCTCAAAACCTGCTTAAACAAAAGGTGCCGACAAGGGCAAGGAAAAGAAGGAGCCAAGATCGAGGCCAAGACACGAGGCTAGAATTCGGTCCTCGCCACATAGGTATGGTGGATCGATGCGGCAATGCAAGAAGCACTAAACAACCTATAGAGACTCGATAATGGCGGATATCGAGAGGGGTAAGAATGACCTAACCGATCCCACCAAGCTATCACCAATCAAACCCATCCCGGTGTCCCTCGAGACCAAACGAGAAGTCAACCGAGGAACTCACATACTGGCGCTTTACTTATTCGCTATCGTTGCAGCAATTACTAGTCGTTTAGATAAACGCCCCGATAAAGTAAGCAAGCACTTTTAGTTAATCATTCCGTTATAGTGGCAACACTTACTAGTCGTACAATTAACATGAGATAACCCAAAACCCAACAACGTTGATACTTTTACTTAGCCATTCCGTAGTGAAGCTGATTACTAATCATATCGAAACAAGTCATTTTAAAACAAGAACTTTAGTTATAGTTGTCTATGATCAAACACCGTGCTCCAAGTCGCCCATAACCGCGACACGGCTTCTCGAAAAGATTTAACCGCAGGGTGCACCAAAGTATCCACAGCACTTCGACCCTTTTGCCGATCGTTAACATACACCCATCGTATGTCGGCGGGCCTAAGTCACGACGCTCCTGCACTAAAGCAAGCACGGGCCACCCCACCGAGTCGACACCAAGAACGGAGTCGGCCGGTCTCGAGACGGACGTGGTTTGCGACAATGGCAAGATGCAAAGACGCCTCAAACGGGATCCCATACCAGTAAACATTCCGCTTCCTAACAAGACAAAGATGCAGACTGCACAAACGTAAATAAAGCAAAGAACATGGCATAAGTACGTAATAGTAAAACACCTCAAACTAGTTGTGGCCCCAAAGACAATACTTTGAAATCAGGTAATTATCAATGGGGGCCCATATCTCCCCACCGTGGTTAGCTACCGATCTCTAACAGGTGTCAAGAACTCGGGTCCTACGGGACACAAGTGGGCGGTCGGAAACCAAATCTTACCTATCACCCACCGATGCCTCTGCTTAATTCAATTTTAGTTGTTAAACAGAATTTAAAGCGAAACAATAATTAAACCAAGATCATCTTCATCACAACATGCGGCAATCCTCCAACACCGGTGGTACTTGACGTCACACAAAACACTAGAGCAAGATCACGACATCGCTGGCCCAACTATCTACCAAACAATGTAGTAGGATGTGTCCAAGGCTATATATGGCTGCAAGGGATATCACGGGTACGAAACTAGAGCAACGCAACACAGATAGCAATAGATCAACAGGAGGGAAGTAAATACTATAAAAGTAAGATAGGTAGAAAGGGGGAGATGCTCGCCTGAAAACATTGCCGAAAGGTTCCACCGAAGATCGGGGCGAAGCTCACATCAACTCAACGGCCTTATCCGCGAAGAAGCGAAACACTAGAAGGAACAACGGATGCACTATTCAATACACGGCAGAAGATCGGCATGATGCATGTATGATGTATGGCATGGCAAGGTGCGATGCAATTAGGTCAAGATTAAGCGGCATCGGGGTCCCGACAATTAATAGATGGTTCAAGTTATTTAGAACCCCCGCAGTTTAAATGTTGTTTAAACAAGGCAAGATAAGATACCGGTTCGCTACACAAGTTTAAATGAGGCCGATATGAGACTGGATTTGACCGCATGTGGGCCCCATATTTAATTATTAGGTGAATCGGCAAAAGGCCCCCAAACCACAGATATGCATGCGAGATGACAATTAAACATGCAACAAGATGTTATGTTATAAAATAGGGTTCGGGGAAAAGGGTCACACATCAGAGGGGGCTCGACGATCTTGGGTTCCGGGGTTCGGGGTCGGTCTCAGGGTTCGACGGATCCGGGTTCGGGGTTCGCGGAAGCGCCCCTCGATTCGGGTAGACTTTTGGTTTCACCCGAAGGACTCGTTGTTCTGCGGCGAAGATCCTGGCGTCGGTGAGGTCGATCTTGTCGGTTCCACGGTCATCGGTCCCCGCTCGTAGATCTTGGGGTTTGCGGCTCTCCGGGATCGGTCTCGGGTTTTGGCGCTGGTGGTTCTTGTCGATTCCATGAAGGGCTTGGTGCTTCAATCTCGTGTCGACCTCCGGTTCCGATAGGAGATCTTGGCGTCGGGCGGTTCGCCTCGGATCGGCTTCGGGTCCCGATCCGTGAAGGAGGCCTTCGCTTCCATGATGAAGATCTTGACATCGGGCCGTTTCTTCCCGCATCGCAGATTACCCCGCCACTTAACGAGCTTGTCGGGCTTCGCATCGGGAATCCTTGCAACCGTGGTACTCCTGTTCCTGGAGCTCGAACGCGGGTCCACAGGCGGCGGAGGTTGGCGCAGGACGGCGAAGGGTGGTTGGCGAGGTCGGTCTGGTGGCGGTCTTGTGCAAGGGGGCGGCACGGGGTGGTCCTGGCGAGGTGGGCCCCGACGGAGAGGGCCCATGGGTCCGAGCGCGGGCGCTGCGGGCTGGCTTGCTAGCTGAATCGCTCGGGGTGGAGCTTGCAGGGGCGAGGCGGCCCGGCGAGGGTGGTGGAAGGAGGCGCGGATGCGGCAGCGGGACGGGCGGCGGGCGGCTCGGGACGGCTGCAAGCGGGCGTACGGCGCCCGGCGGAGCGCCGACAGAGGCGACGCGGGGAAGCTCGGGAGCGGGCGACGCGAACGAGGCGCAGGGGGCGAGGGGACGCACGCAGACGGTGGCGGGAAGAGGCTCGCGCCGCGCGGCTCGGGCGGCGGTCGCGCGGAGCGGGCGGAGAGGTGAGCGGCGAAGCGAGGTGAGATGGCTGGCGGAGCGAGGTGAGTGAGGCGGGGCCGAAGTGAGGGGAGAGGGAGGTCCGGTGGCGGGCGGGCAGAGGCTGGGCGGCTGCGAGCGGCGCCAGGGGAAGGAGGGCGGTGGCGGAGCGGCGGTTCCTCAGGGCGGGGGCGACGGAAGAGGTTCGGGGAGGAAGAACGAGCGCGTAGAGGGAGGAGGTAGGAGAAGAACAGGACCGCGCGGGGCCAGGGTGGGGGTTCATGGGGGCGGTTGGTGGCTGGGGTGAGAGGTTGGGGGCCACGGGTCGTGAGAGATGAGGGAGAGGGTAGCAGGCTGGTGGACCGGTCCATGCGGGCTGGCGAGGTGGGGGCTGAGCTGGGTGTGTGCGTGTGGGGGAACCCAGGTGTGGGGCTGCTGGGGGGTTGGGTGAGAGAGGGAGAGAGAGAGGGGGTTGGGGTGGTGAGGTGGCAGGGAGGAATTGGTGGAGGGAGAGGTGTCTTGAGGTGGCTTGGGATTGGGCAGGTGAGGTGGCTGTGGGTTGGGTAGTTTTTCCGGTAGGCTTAGAATTAGAGCGACCGATTTAGTTTTCTCGGGCGGTCGGTTTGGACCGTTGCTGCCCCACCAAAAATAATTAAACTTTTGATTTGTTTTAAACGCCGTATAAACCGACAGCGCCAAAACAAAATACCCGGAGCCCCGGGTTTTGCATTTGAATTAAAGATAGGGCGCTTAGAAAACAAAACGGGTTTTCGAAATAGTTTTGGCAAACAATGCATGGTGATGACGATGCAATGCACAAATTCAACGCGATTTTCTAGTAGTGGTTTTATGGATGCCACAATTCGACACCACTAACAAGGGATCTCGCCCTCGAGATCCGCCTCATGGTACCGGAAGGAAAGGTCGGCGATCTGCGTCTTCTGGCTTCGTGTAGATCTTCGCGACACCACTAACAAGAGGTCGTTGTCCCTGATCGTCGAAAGAGCCCTCCGGAAAACAACGGACGAAGTTAAAGGTAAGGCCACCTCTAACTTCCATGGAAGGAGTAAAATTGCATCGATCCACTATTCAATGTACATAAGCGAATGATAAGAGTAGTGGTATGGCCGCGACTCCATCCCGCACTCAAAGCATTACTATGTACCCGAATAGACAGATTATGCAACCAACCCTCAGGATTCAGACTGAAGATCTCGACAAGCGAGGTTCGGAAACAAAGGAGTGATGCAGACTCTGCATCGGATCTGGCGTAGAGGATGTCGTCGCGTCGGAACACCGGAAGGCACAAACAAGGAACAAAGAATGGCACCACGGAAGACGGATTCCTCAGGTAGCATGAAGACCGGATGTAGCAACACCGTTATCAAAGGAGGAAGCGAAACCCTGAAGGTACGACGGAAACCCAACCACGAGAATTCCTGGACTCGAAGAAAAGATAAGAGAGCAGATTCGAAACACGTCGAGGTAAGAGGAGAACAGCAGAGGGGTAAGGAGTAAAATCAGACCTAATCAGAACTATCCAACCGATTTTCAGAAATAGTTTGACACTCTACTTCGGCCGTTAGCTAGGTTATCCTACAGGCTGGACTTAGGGTATCGCAACCGCCGGGCTCGATACCACTCAGAACACCTCGAATCGCCCTATGCAAGTTTTAGCGAATTCGCCAAACCCGCAGAAACGATTCAAGGTGCTCACCAGCACTTTCAAGGGTGGAAAGCAAAGTAATAACATTACACAACAGTCCTCGATGGGACCCATGAATGTATATATACAACAAATGACTCAAAGAGTCAAGAATACAAATATGCGGTACAAAGATCCAAATCACCTTGAAAACGATAGAGTCCGCTCACGGACAAGAAGCAAATGGGGCTAAGAGCCCTGAAGAATAACCAATGGCGTCCATAACCCTGCCCAGGCCAAGCCGGAAGGGTAACCCTGCTAACGGCGTCGATCTCAAAACCTGCTTAAACAAAAGGGGTGCCGACAAAGGGCAAGGAAAAAGAAGGAGCGTCAGTACTGAGGCCAGTACACGACGAGGCTAGAATTCGGCGGTCCTCGCCTACATAGGTATGGTGGACTGAAGCGGCAGCGGCAGCATGCACTAAACGACCTATAGAGACTCGATACAATCGGATATCGAGAGGGTAAGAATGACCTAACCGATCCCACCGGCTATCACCAATCAAACCCATCCCGGTGTTTCCTCGAGACCAAACGAGGAAGTCAACCGAGGAACTCACACGGTTGGCGCTTTACTTATTCAGTTATCGTTGCAGCAATTACTAGTCAGGTTTAGATAAACGTCCTGATAAAGTAAGCAGTGGGCACTTTTAGTTAATCATTCCGTTATAGTGGCAACACTTACTAGTCAGGTACAATTAACATGAGATAACCCAAAACCCAACAAATGTTGATACTTTTACTTAGCCATTCCGCTGTAGTGAAGCCGATTACTAATCATATCGGAAACAAGTCATTTTAAAACAAGAACTTTAGTTATAGTCTATGATCGACATCGTGCTCCAAGTCGCCCATAACCGCGACACGGCTTCTAAAAGATTTAACCGCAGGGTGCACCAAAGTATCCACAGCACTTCGACCCTTTTGCCGATCGCTAACATACACCCATCGGTATGTCGGCGGGGCCTAAGTCACGACGCTCCTGCACTAAAGCAATCACGGGGCCACCCCACCGAGTCGACACCCGCAACGGAGTCGGCCGGTCTCCGAGACGGACTCAGGGTTTGCGACAATGGCAGTATGCGACAGTACGCCCCCAAACGGGGACTGCCCATACCGCGTAAACATTCCGCTTCCTAAACAAAGACAAAGCAAGACTGCACAAACGTAAATAAAGCAAAGAACATGGCATAAGTACGTAATAGTAAAACACCTCAAACTAGTTGTGGCCCCCAGTACAATACTTTGAAATCAGGTAATTATCAATGGGGGGCCCATATCTCCCCACCTGTGGTTAGCGCGCTCGATCTCGGAACAGGTGTCAAGAACTCGGGTCCTACGGGACACAAGTGGGCGGTCGGAAACCAAATCTTACCTATCACCCACCGATGCCTCTGCTTAATTCAATTTTAGTTGTTAAACAGAATTTAAAGTGAAACAATAATTAAACCAAGATCATCTTCATCGTCAACATGCGGCAATCCTCCAACACTGGTGGTACTTGACGTCACACAAAACACTAGAGCAAGCGACTACGACACGCGGGCCCAACTATCTACCAAACAACAGGTAGTAGGATGTGTCCAAGGCTATATATGGCTGCAAGGGATATCACGGGTACGAAACTAGAGCAACGCAACACAGATAGCAATAGATCAACAGGAGGGAAGTAAATACTATAAAAGTAAGATAGGTAGAAAGGGGGAGATGCTCGCCTGAAAACATTGCCGAAAGGTTCCACCGAAGATCGGGGCGAAGCTCACATCAACTCAACGGCCTTATCCGCGAAGAAGCGAAACACTAGAAGGAACAACGGATGCACTATTCAATACACGGCAGAAGATCGGCATGATGCATGTATGATGTATGGCATGGCAAGGTGCGATGCAATTAGGTCAAGATTAAGCGGCATCGGGGTCCCGACAATTAATAGATGGTTCAAGTTATTTAGAACCCCCGCAGTTTAAATGTTGTTTAAACAAGGCAAGATAAGATACCGGTTCGCTACACAAGTTTAAATGAGGCCGATATGAGACTGGATTTGCCCGCATGTGGGCCCCATATTTAATTATTAGGTGAATCGGCAAAAGGCCCCCAAACCACAGATATGCATGCGAGATGACAATTAAACATGCAACAAGATGTTATGTTATAAAATAGGGTTCGGGAAAAGGGTCACACATCGAGGGGCTCGACGATCTTGGGTTCCGGTTCGGGTCGGTCTCGGTTCACGGATCTGGGGTTCGGGGTTCGGAAGCGCCTCGGATTCCGGTAGACTGTCGGTTTCACTCGGCGACTCGTTGTTCTGCGGCGAAGATCCTGGCGTCGGTGAGGTCGATCTTGTCGGTTCCACGGTCATCGGTCCCCTCTCGTAGATCTTGGGGTTTGCGGCTCTCCGGGATCGGTCTCGGGTTTTGGCGCTGGTGGTTCTTGTCGATTCCATGAAGGCCTTGGTGCTTCAATCCTGTGTCGACCTCCGGGTTCCGATAGGAGATCTTGGCGTTCGGCGGGTTCGGCCTTCGGATCGGCTTCGGGGTCCTGGGATCCGTGAAGGAGGCCTTCGCTCCATGATGAAGATCTTGACATCGGGCCGTTGCCGCATATCGCAGATTACCCCGCCACTTAACGAGCTTGTCGGGCCAGATCGGGAATCCTGCAACCGTGGTACTCCTCGGAGCTCGAACGCGGTCCACAGCGGCGGAGGTTGGCGCAGGACGGCGGGTGGTTGGCGAGGTCGGTCTGCGGCTTGTGCAAGGGGGCACGGGTGGTCTGGCGAGGTGGGCCCCGACGGAGAGGGCCTGCTGGGTCCGGATGGCGGCCTCGCGGGCTGCGGCTTGTTAGCTGCAACTGCCGGGGGTGGAGCTTGCGGGCGAGGCGGCGGGCGGGTGGGTGGCGGAAGGAGGCTGTGGGCGGCGCGGGCGGCGGGCTCGGGGACTAGCTGGCTGCGGGCGGAGGGCGTGGTCGCCGCGGCGGAGCCAGCCGCAGGAGGCGACGCGGGAAGCCTGGGAGCGGGCGACGCGAACGGTGAGGGGCGAGGGGACGCACGCAGACGGTGTGGGAAGAGGCTCGCCGCGGGCGGCTCTGGCGGCGGCTGTCGCGGAGCGGCGGAGCGAGGTGAGCGGCGAGCGAGGTGAGCGGAGCGAGGTGAGCGGAGGCGGGGTGGGCCGAGCGGAGGGGAGAGGGGAGGTCCGGTGGCGGGCAGAGGCGGGCTGGGGGCTGAAGCGCCAGGGGAAGGAGGTGGCGGAGCGGCGGTTCCTCTGGGGCGGCGACGGAAGAGGTTCTCGGGGAGGAAGAACGCGTGAGAGGGAGGAGGTAGGAGAAGAACAGGACCGGCCAAGGCCAGTGGGGTTCAGGGGGATTGGGGCGGTTGGTGGCTGGGGTGAGAGGGTTGGTGGGGCCACGGTCGTGGAGAGATGAGGGAGAGGTAGCAGGCTGGGGTGGACTGGTCCATGGGCTGGCGCGGCAGGGGGGGGCTGAGCTGGGTGTGTGCGTGTGGGGGAACCCAGGTGTGGGGCTGCTGGGGGGTTGGGTGAGAGAGGGAGAGAGAGAGGGGGGTGGGGTGGTGAGGTGGCAGGGAGGAATTGGTGGAGGGAGAGAGGTGTGCTGAGGTGGCGTTTGGGGATTGGGCAGGGTGAGGTGGCCAGGGTGGGTTGGGTAGTTTTTCTGGTAGGCTTAGAATTAGAGCGGACCGATTTAGTTTTCTGGGGTCGTTCGTCGGTTTGGACCGCTCGCTGCCCCACCAAAAATAATTAAACTTTTGATTTGTTTTAAAGCCGTAAGCAAACCGATAGCCAAAACAAAATACTCCGAGCCCCGGTTTTGCATTTGAATTAAAGATAGGGCGCTTAGAAAACAAAACGGGTTTTGAAATAGTTTTGGCAAACAATGCATGGTGATGACGATGCAATGCACAAATTCAACGCGATTTTCTAGTAGTGGTTTTATGGATGCCACAATTCGACACCACTAACAAGGGATCTCGCCGAGATCCGCCTCATGGTACCGGAAGGAAAGGTCGGCGATCTGCGTCTTTCTCGCTTCGTAGATCTTCGCGACACCACTAACAAGAGGTCGTTGTCCTGATCGTCGAAAAGAGCCCTCCGAAAACAACGGACGGGTTAAAGGTAAGGCCACCTCTAACTTCCATGGAAGGAGTAAAATTGCATCGATCCACTATTCAATGTACATAAGCGAATGATAAGAGTAGTGGTATGGCCGCGACTCCATCCCGCACTCAAAGCATTACTATGTACCGAATAGATGATTATGCAACCAACCCTCGTGATTCAGATCAAGATCTCGACAAGCGAGGTTCGAACAAAGGAGTGATGCGCATCAGATCGGATCCGCGAGAGGATGTCGCGTCGGAACACCGGAAGGCACAAACAAGGAACAAAGAATGGCACCACGGAAGACGGATTCCTCAGGTAGCATGAAGACCGGATGTAGCAACACCGTTATCAAAGGAGGAAGCGAAACCCTGAAGGTACGACGGAAACCCAACCACGAGAATTCCTGGACTCGAAGAAAAGATAAGAGAGCAGATTCGAAACACGTCGAGGTAAGAGGAGAACAGCAGAGGGGTAAGGAGTAAAATCAGACCTAATCAGAACTATCCAACCGATTTTCAGAAATAGTTTGACACTCTACTTCGGCCGTTAGCTAGGTTATCCTACAGGCTGGACTTGTGGGGTATCGCAACTGCTGGGCTCTGATACCACTCTGTAACACCCTCAGAATCGGCCCTATGCAAGTTTTAGCGAAATTCGCCAAACCCGCATAGAAACGATTCGAAGGTGCCCACCAGGCACTTTCGTGCGGGTGGAAAGCAAAGTAATAACATTACACAACAGTCCTCGATGGGACCCACAGAACAGATATATATACAACAATGACTCAAAGAGTCAAGAATACAAATATGCGGTACAAAGATCCAAATCACCTTGAAAACGATAGAGCGTCTGCTCACGGACAAGAAGCAAATGGGGCTAAGAGCCTCAAGAATAACCAATGGCCCATAACTCCGCCGTGCCAAGCCGGAAGGGTAACCCCGCTAACGGCGCCGATCTCAAAACCTGCTTAAACAAAAGGGGTGCCGACAGGGCAAGGAAAAGAAGGAGCCAAGATCGAGGCCAAGACACGACGAGGCTAGAATTCGGCGGTCCTCGCCACATAGGTATGGTGGATCGATGCGGCAAAGAAGCACTAAACAACCTATAGAGACTCGATACAATCAAGTGATATCGAGAGGGTAAGAATGACCTAACCGGATCCCACCAAGCTATCACCAATCAAACCCATCCCGTGTTTCTCGAGACCAAACGAGGAAGTCAACCGAGGAACTCACAGTTGGCAGTTTTACTTATTCAGTTATCGTTGCAGCAATTACTAGTCA
The DNA here is from genome assembly GCA_030063025.1 of Avena longiglumis. Taxonomy (NCBI): domain Eukaryota; kingdom Viridiplantae; phylum Streptophyta; class Magnoliopsida; order Poales; family Poaceae; genus Avena; species Avena longiglumis. The sequence goes on along the minus strand of CP125975.1, from coordinate 148,421,451 downwards.
GGTTTAGATAAACGTCCTGATAAAGTAAGCAGTGGGCACTTTTAGTTAATCATTCCGTTATAGTGGCAACACTTACTAGTCAGGTACAATTAACATGAGATAACCCCAAAACCCAACAGTCGTTGATACTTTTACTTAGCCATTCCGTTGTAGTGAAGCTGATTACTAATCATATCGGAAACAAGTCATTTTAAAACAGTAAACTTTAGTTATAGTTGTCTATGATCAGACACTGTGCTCCAAGTCGTCCATAACCGCGGACACGGCTTCTCGAAAAGATTTAACCCTGCAGGGGTGCACCAAAGTATCCACAGGCACTTCGACCCTTTTGCCGATCGCTAACATACACCCATCAGATGTCGGCGGCCTAAGTCACGACGCTCCGCACCAAAGCAAGCACGGGGGGCCACCCCACCGAGTCGACACCCGCAACGGAGTCGGCCGGTCTCTGAGACGGACTCAGGGTTTGCGACAATGGCAAGATGACAAGACGCCTCAAACGGGATGCCCATACCGCAAACATTCCGCTTCCTAACAAGACAAGACTCGCACAAACGTAAATAAAGCAAAAGAACATGGCATAAGTACGTAATAGTAAAACACCTCAAACTAGTTGTGGCCCCAAGACAATACTTTGAAATCAGGTAATTATCAATGGGGGCCCATATCTCCACCGTGGTTAGCGCTCGATCTCTAACAGTGTCAAGAACTCGGTCCCACGGACACAAGTGGTGATGAAACCAAATCTTACCTATCACCCACCGATGCCTCGCTTAATTCAATTTTAGTTGTTAAACAGAATTTAAAGTGAAACAATAATTAAACCAAGATCATCTTCATCGTCAACATGCGGCAATCCTCCAACACCGTGGTACTTGACACACAAAACACTAGAGCAAGCGATCACGACACGCTGGCCCAACTATCTACCAAACAATGTAGTAGGATGTGTCCAAGGCTATATATGGCTGCAAGGGATATCACGGGCACGAAATCTAGAGCAACGCAACACAGATATCAATAGATCAACAGGAGGGAAGTAAATACTATAAAAGTAAGATAGGTAGAAAGGGGGAGATGCTCGCCTGAAAACATTGCCGAAAGGTTCCACCAAGATCGGGCGAAGCTCACATCAACTCAACGGCCTTATCCGCGAAGCGAAACACTAGAAGGAACAACGGATGCACTATTCAATACACGGCAGAAGATCGGCATGATGCATGTATGATGTATGGCATGGCAAGGTGCGATGCAATTAGGTCAAGATTAAGCGGCATCGGGGTCCCGACAATTAATAGATGGTTCAAGTTATTTAGAACCCCCGCAGTTTAAATGTTGTTTAAACAAGGCAAGATAAGATACCGGTTCGCTACACAAGTTTAAATGAGGCCGATATGAGACTGGATTTGCCCGCATGTGGGCCCCATATTTAATTATTAGGTGAATCGGCAAAAGGCCCCCAAACCACAGATATGCATGCGAGATGACAATTAAACATGCAACAAGATGTTATGTTATAAAATAGGGTTCGGGGAAAAGGGTCACACATCAGAGGGGGCTCGACGATCTTGGGTTCCGGGGTTCGGGGTCGGTCTCAGGGTTCGACGGATCTGGGGTTCGGGGGTTCGGCGGAAGCGTCCTCGGATTCCGGGGTAGACCTTGTCGGTTTCACTCCGAAGGACTCGTTGTTCTGCGGCGAAGATCCTGGCGTCGGTGAGGTCGATCTTGTCGGTTCCACGGTCATCGGTCCCCTCTCGTAGATCTTGGGGTTTGCGGCTCTCCGGGATCGGTCTCGGGTTTTGGCGCTGGTGGTTCTTGTCGATTCCATGAAGGCCTTGGTGCTTCAATCCTGTGTCGACCTCCGGGTTCCGATAGGAGATCTTGGCGTTCGGCGGGTTCGGCCTTCGGATCGCTTCGGGTCCCGATCCGTGAAGGAGGCCTTCGCTCCATGATGAAGATCTTGACATCGGGCCGTTTGCCGCATACTGCAGATTACCCCGCCACTTAACGAGCTTGTCGGGCTTCGCATCGGGAATCCTTGCAACCGTGGTACTCCTGTTCCTGGAGCTCGAACGCGGGTCCACAGGCGGCGGAGGTTGGCGCAGGACGGCGAAGGGTGGTTGGCGAGGTCGGTCTGGTGGCGGTCTTGTGCAAGGGGCGACGGGTGGTCTGCGAGGTGGGCCGACGGAGAGGGCCAGCTGGGTCCGGCGGGCTGGCGGGCTGCGGGTTTGCTGCAATCGCCGGGGGTGGAGCTTGCAGGATGAGGCGGGCCCCGGCGGCGAGGGTGGTGGAAGGAGGCGCTGGCGAGCGCGGCAGGACGGGTCCGCGCGGGCGGCGGGCCAGGCGCGGCGGGGCGTGACGGCGAGCTGGGACAGGAGGCGACGCTGGGAAGCTCGGGCGACGCGGCGAACGAGGGCGAGCGGGACGACGCAGACGGTGGCGGGAAGAGGCTCGCCAGCGGGCGGCTCAAGGCGCTGGAGCTGGCGGAGCGAGGTGAGCGGTGCGAGGTGGCGCGCGGGCGGAGCGAGGTGAGCGGAGGCGGGTGGGCCGGGAGGGGAGGGAGGTCCGGGTGGCGCAAGGCAGAGGCTGGCGGCCATGAAGCGCCAGGGAAGGAGGGCGGTGAGCGGGCGGTTCCTCGGAGCGGGCGCACGGAAGAGGTTCTCGGGGGGAGGAAGAACGCGAGCGTGCGAGAGGGAGGGAGGTAGGAGAAGAACAGGCTGGGGCCGTGGGGTTCAGGGGGATTTGGGCCATGGTGGCTGGGGTGAGAGGTTGGGGTGGTGAGAGGTTGGGGGGCCATGGGTCAGGAGAGATGAGGGAGAGGTAGCAGGGTGGACTGGTCCATGCAAGGGCTGGCGCAGGGTGGGGGGCTGAGCTGGTGTGTGTGCGTGGGGGAACCATGTGGGCTGGGGTTGGGTGAGAGAGAGAGAGAGGGGTTGGGGTGGTGAGGTGGCAGGAGGAATTGGTGGAGGAGAGAGGTGTGCCGAGGTGGCGTGTGGGGATTGGGCAGGTGAGGTGGCTGTGGGTGGTGGGTAGTTTTTGGTAGGCTTAGAATTAGAGCGACCGATTTAGTTTTCAAGGGCGGTCGTCGGTGGTTTGGACCGCTCGCTGCCCACCAAAATAATTAAACTTTTGATTTGTTTTAAAGCGTAAGCAAACCGATAGCCAAAACAAAATACTCGAGCCCCGGGGTTTTGCATTTGAATTAAAGATAGGGCGTTTTAGAAAACAAAACGGGTTTTGCGAAATAGTTTTGGCAAACAATGCATGGTGATGACGATGCAATGCACAAATTCAACGCGATTTTCTAGTAGTGGTTTTGCGGGATGCCACAATGCCCTTCCGCCATGGAAGTGGATTCTGGCGCCTCTACCTAACTCGCAGTTGTCGGCGAGCAGACAACGCAGGAGAGCGCTGCTCTTCAAATGGCTGAAGCTCCGACTAAGGATGCCATCGGTAGCGGCAAGGCGGTGGTGGGTGTTGGTACTTCTGCCGAAGGCGGCGCCTCTACTCCCCAGAAACCCTTCGAATTGCCGAAGATTATTTACCCGGTGCTTACGCCGGGTAACACAACTATGGTTCCTGGAGGAGTGCCGTCATTTCCGACGTGCGGTCTTGAGGAGCTACTCCGTCAAGCAAACATCTTGCGAGGAAATAACATTTACTTTGGCAAGTTGCTGGCCGAGAGCGCTACAAACCTCAAGATCATCGCACTTGTAAGTTATACTTTTACCTTTTGCATTTCGCATGAGTATCCCACTGTAGCCCCCGAGGATGTAGAAGGAAAACCATTGGTTTTGCATCTATATGCTCTAAGAGTGACTAAGTTAGAAAAAACTCTCGCTGTAGCCCCCAAGCATTTAGATGGAATGAAATATTCCGACTAGATGCTTTAAGAGTAGCATACACAGTGTTCATAATTTTAAGTGTTGTAGCCCCCAAGCCTCTAGTTGTAACTGAATTAGTTCCGACTAGTTGCTTAAAGAAAAGCTAAGCATTTTCCGATTTAAAACTTTATACTGTAGCCCCCAAGCTTCTAGTTGAGAACTGAATTAGCTCCGACTAGATGCTTAAAGAAAAGCTAAGCATATTGCTAAGTTAAAATCTCTCGCTGTAGGCCCCGAGCATCTAGGTGGAAAATATCCGACTAGAAGCTCCAAGTAGACTAAACGACGACTTAATTTTGTATTTTCTTCCACAGAACGAGAATGCTCGGAGGGGCATGGCCAACGACAAGTACCAGAAGATGCGCGCAGACCTTGAAGCTGAAAAGGGTAAAACTGCCATCTTGAAGGAACAGATCATCAAAAACAAGAGTCTGTTTTCTTTTTGCGCATTTCCGTCTTACTTTTATGCCTTCTTTCTTCGAGTACTCACTGTGTACTTTGTTTTCTCCGACTTGCAGAGCATGTCGCCAAGGCCAAGGATATTGTCGAGCAGTCCAAGCACATCCAGCAGCTGGACAGCGAGAACAAGATCCTTAAGAAGGAGAGGGAAGAAATGCTGAAGATGCACGAGGATTCCATGAAAACCCTGCAGGACTCCGCCTCCGCGGAGATCAATCGCTTGAAGGAGGAGCTTGCGATCCTAAAGGATCAGAAGCAAGCCGCCGATGAGAAAAACCTTCGCCATAGCGAGGTGTTTAAGCTCCTCCAACAAGAGAAGGAATCCTTGGCGGACGTCGTCTGGCAGGCTAAGGCCAGCATCTTCAGTAAGTGTCCTCCGCCTTGTAGTTCTGTAGTCTGGATACTTAGAATTTATTGAATTCATGCAATGCTTGTCGGAATTTTCAGCGCCTATGGGTTTAACCCGCTCGCCTCCTTCGGACAAGGAATGCATGATTCTTGCCGGAAACTTCATCAACACCGCCATCACCCAAGCCAAGGATATTGCCAAGCCCCTCCAAATTTATATCAAGGCCTCTGACTCCGTGGTGAAGTACTCGGAGATTCTGTGCTGAGCCCCCGAGCGTGTCGCGAGCTGGAAAGCTTCATGCGCACGGGCTGGCGCAAGGATGGTGTTGTCCATGGTGAAGGCGCACTACGAAGGTGCCGACATCGACACGGTGACATCTGGTATCCCCGACGTAGATGATGACGGCAAGGAGATCGATCACGAAACCATCCTATCATCACTCGCGGGTTATGACACCAGGGTTGCCGAGTTGGTGGATGTCGACGTCTTCGTGCCCAGGAACTTTCTTGACAACGCCAACCCTGATTCCTCTGACTCTCATCACAGAGCCGATGCTGCAGGTGATTCTCCGGCTGGTGATGATGCGGCCTCCAAGTCCCCTGCACCCAAGGAGTGAAAAACACTTTGTAATTATTGTTTCACCTCTGGAGTGTGCATTGAAAAAACTTGGTGATGTAATCTAAGGCGGAAAACAGTGGTTATCGTATCCTGCTACTTAAGAATTTAAGTTTCAGCATGTATATATTTTTTAAGAAAGTGCTGGCTTATGCATTACTTTGGTTTTTATGCTTGACTTTTCGTGAGTCGGAAGACTCGTTGTCGGAACCATGCGCTTAGGTGATGATGCCCAAGGGCACCGTCAATAACCTTAGTACAAAATCGCCGACAATAAGTGCCAAAAGTCACTACTCCAGAATCCACATAAAAACAACAAAGAGCGTGTGGACCAGAAAACTTAAGCTAACAACCGTAGGCGGAATTTTCACAAGTGCAATCGCAAAGCTTGTGCATAAAGGTTTATATGATCCAAAAATGAACACTAAAGGAGGTAAAAGACTTAGCAATATGAGTGAACCAAAGAGCTTTATTTCATTGATCATATAAGAGGTACACGATTAGATAAAAAATGCTAAGTGTAGAAAGGACGTAGCTGTGCTATGTTCCATGGCCGTTCAAGCTCCGGGTAGTCGTCATCCGGGTCACGTCGCTTACGCTTATGATCCTTGTTGGATCTATCCTTGAGCTCACGATTGTCGACAAGGTAGTAAGACCCATTGAGCAGCGCCTTGCTTATGATGAACGGTCCTTCCCATGGAGGGGATAATTTGTGTGACTTCTTCTGCTTAAGTCAGAGTACTAAATCCCCCTCTTTAAACGAGCGATGCCGGACGCGGCGACTATGGTAGCTGCGTAGCTTCTGCTGGTAGATGGCGGATCTTTGGCATGCCAAAACGCGCTCCTCCTCGAGAAGGTCCACATCTAGGCGTCTGGATTCTTCAGCGTCATCTTCGTCATAGGCGGCAACTCTTGGTGCATCATGGAGGATGTCGGAAGGTAGGATGGCTTCTGCTCCATATACCATGAAGTAAGGGGTGTAGCCGGTGGATCTGTTGGGTGTAGTTCGTAAACTCCACAACACAGATGGCAATTCTTCCGCCCAGGATCCAGCTGCTCTATGTAGCGGTGCCTCAAGACGTGGCTTAATTCCCTGCAGAATTAATCCATTGGCTCGCTCAACTTGACCATTGGATTGTGGGTGTGCCATAGACGCAAGGTCAAGTCGGATGCCTTTGTCCCAGCAATAGGCCTCCACTTCTCCCAGTGACAAGTTGCTTCCATTGTCGGTGATGATGCTATGTGGGAGACCAAATCTCACCACTAGATCCCGGACAAACCTGAGGGCAGTTGCTCCATCAAGCTTTCTAATGGGTTTAGCTTCTATCCATTTGGTGAATTTTTCAACTACTACAAGTAGATGCGTAAATCCACATGGTGCCGTTTGTAACGGCCCCACCATGTCTAGCCCCCAGACTGCAAACGGCCAAGTTATTGGTATTGTTCGCAATTCTTCAGCAGGAACATGTGGTTGTCGGGCATAATACTGGCATCCTGTGCATGTCTCAACCAGCTTGTCCGCGTCCGCCTTTGCAGTCAGCCAGTAGAATCCTTGCCGGAAGGCTTTCGCGACCAACGATCGGAGAGTGGCGTGATGCCCGCAATCTCCAAGATGGATTTCGCGCAGGATTTCCATACCTTCTAGATGGGGAACACACTTTAGGTATACACCAGTAGTGCTTATTTTGTAGAGTTGCCCATTGATTATGGTATAACCCTTTGCTCGTCATACTATCTGCCGTCTTTCGACCTCGTCGTCGGGCAAAGTTTCGTGTTCGAGATATTCCATGAACGGTTTTGTCCAAGCCGGAGGGATCTTTGTCACCATGTTGACGAAAGAATCAGCTCTATCCGGGTTGTCGATGTCGGCGCCCTTCACGGATGGTGTGCGTAGATGCTCTAGGAAAACTCCTAGCGGAATTTGGTTGCGCCCTGATCGAAGTTTAGACGGTAGATCAGCCGCCTCGTTTTGCTCCCTAGGCACATACTTGACTTCGTATCCCAAGAAGCCCTTGGCTATCTCGTCCACTTCGTCGCGATACGCCGCCATCATAGGGTTCCACGCATTCCAGGTACCAGCCACCTGCTGGGCAACCAAGTCGGAATATCCACAGCAAACTATGCGCTTGATGCCAATATCCTTGGCTACACGCAGTCCGTGAATGAGTGCTTCATACTCCGCCATGTTGTTTGTAGCCTCGAAGTGGATCTGCAGAACGTAGTGTAGCTTGTCTCCTTTTGGTGACAGTCGCAATACACCAGCCCCCGAGCCGTTGAGCAGCTTTGATCCGTCAAAGTGCATCACCCAGTACTCAGGTTCTGGCAACGGAGTGGGATCCGGCATCTCCGTCCAATCTGCAATAAAATCCGCCAAGGATTGTGACTTGATAGCGTCGCGTCTCCTGTAGGTGATCTCGAAGGTGTCAAGTTCAATGCCCCACTTCGCGACCCTTCCTGTAGCGTCGCTGTTGTTGATAATGTCGGACAGTGGAGTCTTGCTCACTACTGTGATTGGGTGCTCCTAGAAGTAATGCCTCAGCTTCCGAGAAGCGAGGAATACTCCATAAGCTATCTTTTGGTAGTGCAGGTAACGCTGCTTGGACTCCGTCAAGACCTTGCTTACATAGTAAACTGGTCATTGCACTCCGTGCTCATAGCCTGGTTCCTTCCGCTCTACCACGACGACGATGCTAATAACCCGGTTGGTTGCCGCCATGTAAATTAACAGGGGATCACCAGGCTCGGGTGCTGCAAGGATGGGCGCTGAGCAAAGAATCACCTTGAGCTGCTTCAATGTTGCATCTGCTTCGTCCGTCCATGTGAATTTGTTCGCCTTCTTCAGCAACTTGTACAGCGGCAGAGCCTTCTCTTCAAGTCGGCTGATGAACTGACTAACTGCTGCAACGCAACCTATTAGTCGTTGGATGTCCTTTAGGCATGTCGGACGGTTTATGTTTAAGATGGCCTTGATTTTCTCCGGGTTGACCTCGATTCCGCGCTGGGAAACGATGAAGCCCAACAGTTTGCCGGCTGGAACCCCGAAGACACACTTCTTAGGGTTGAGCATCATGTTGTATTTCCGGAGATTATCAAAGGTTTATTTTAAGTCGGAGATTAAGTCGTTTGACTTTTTAGACATCATCGCAATATCGTCCACATAGGCGTGAATGTTCCGACCAATTTGGTCGTGAAGGCAACGTTGCATTGTCCGCTGGTAGGTAGCACCTGCGTTTTTCAACCCAAAGGGCATCGTGACATAGCAAAACGTGCTGTATGGGGTAGTGAACGAAGTGGCCAATTGGTCCGACTTCCTCATCTTGATCTGGTGGTATCCTGAGTATGCATCGAGAAAACACAAAAGTTCCGAGCCAGCCATCGAGTCAATGATTTGGTCAATGCGAGGCAAAGCAAACGGATCTTTGGGACATGCTTTGTTCAAGCCGGTGTAATCAACGCACATTCTTAATTCATTGGTTCCCTTTTTGGGGACAAGTACAGGATTGGCCACCCATCAGGTGTGAAGGACTTCTCGGATAAACTCAGCCTTAAGTAACCTAGCTATCTCTTTGCCAATGGCGCGTCTCTTCTCATCTCCGAAGCGTCGTAGAGGTTGTTTCACTGGTTTACATTTTGGATCTATGTTGAAGCTGTGCTCGGCAAGTTCCCTAGGTACACCTTTCATGTCAGAAGGTTGCCAGGCAAAGATGTCCCTATTCTCATGGAGGAACTCGACGAGCGCGCTTTCCTATTTGGGATCCAGGTTCGTCCCAATGGCGAGGGTCTTGGAGGCATCGCCTACCACAAGTTCCACCGGCTTGGTCTCGATGGCGGCCTTGAACAAAGGAGCGGAGTCGGAGATCTGCTTCTTTGACGCGGGCATCTCTGAGTCATTGACCTTGCTCTGGATCTCCTTGAATTCTTCGCTGAAGAGTACAGCTTCTGCAACGGCTGCTTCATTGATCTCGCAGTCCCTTGCCTTGGTAAAGCTTCCGGATACGATGATGACACTGTTTGGTCCGGGTATCTTGAGTTTGTTGTAGATGAAGCATGGCTTGGCCAAGAACGTGTGGAATATGTCGCGGCCGAATATGACGTGGTACACGCTCTTGAAGGGGACCACCTCAAAGGTCATGCGCTCTTGGCGATAATTATTAACGTCGCCAAAGGCTACCTGAAGTGTAATGCACCCAAGGGACCAAGCCTCCCGTCCAGGAACTACGCCATGGAACAGGGTGTTGGTCCGCCTTAGGTTTGCCTTCGTCAAGTTCATCTTCTGCAGTGTATCCAGGTACATGATGTTGATGCTGCTTCCACTATCCACCATGCACTTGGTGAACTCCACGCCGTCAATCAATGGGTTGATGACCATGGCGTACTGGTTCTCCGTGGGCACAAGGTCTGGGTGGTCCGTCCTGTCCCAAGTGATTGGAACCTCCGACCAGCGCAGGTATTGGGGAACTAGGGGGAGAGTGGCCATCAGTATCCTTAGAGATTTCTTCTATTGTCGGATGTTGGGGGTGCCAAGGAAAGTATGGTAGACTGGGGCCTTCTTTGTGAAGGGGTTCTTGCCCTTGTCGTCGCTCTTGGCGGTGTGCTTTGGGTCAACGTCCTCCTCCATGTCACTTGAATCCTTGGACTCCTCCTCCTTCTTCTTCCCCTTGCCCTTGCCTCGCGGTCTATTCTTCCGACATCGCTTGTAGCCGGACTCCGGGTCTTCCTTGAGGTTGTTGACGAACTTGCAGTGTCGATTGGTATGGGTGGCCTTGCCATTTCCATCGAGGTGCACGAGGCATGGCATATCGCGGTACTCCTCGTACGTTTGGGGAACGCGGAGCGGCGCCGAGTTGGATTCACTGGCTCATTGCTGCCCGCGGCCTGCTCTCCTTCCTCAGCCATGTTGTCCGCCTTCTCCTCGTCCTGCAAAAGTGTAGCATCCCAGTTGTCTAACCACTGTAATGCTACTAAGTTTAGTAATAAAATGGGCCACTTCCAACATATAATTGTTGCATCATCATCATATCATGCTCATGTCATCATGTCCCCTTGCATTTGAGCATCATATAAAACTTTTTCTTGTTTGCTTCTGATCTCATGTGCATGATTAATTGTAGTTGCCTCTTGATATTGTATTTGGTTCTTACTAAATTGTTAAATGCCCAAGTTGAGTTGGGGGCATCTCTCTTTTGCCTCCACCACCTTTTTCCCCACCACCTTTTAATTCCACCATCCAATATTATGGGCTGGGCTTTTGTTGAGTTCTCCCTAACCCATGTTGTTGGTTGGATCCCCTATAATCTTTTGCTTGGCCTGTGCCCACTTTTTGGGAATGCAAGGATTAAAGCCACATGGAATCATGTTGTTTTCACAATATAACCACTTGGCATTAATTGTCTTGCATGGGCCATGCAAGTACCCCTTTTTCCTAGGTTTGGTTCTTGTTGGAATTCTAAATGGATTCTTCCACCTTGCTTAATCTTGTTTGGTAAGTTCAAGACCCTAGCTCTCCACCCCTTCTTTTGTTCTTGCTTGACCTATGTTTGGATCATGCATGAACCCAAAACCCCATCCCCAACCTTTTGGCCATCTCTCTCCTCCCCCTCTTTTCTTGTTTTTCTTGTTAGTGCTTGCTTGTAGTTGGCTTGACCAAGATTAGTACCCCTCCACCTTCTTACCCTTGCAAGCAAAAGACCCTAATTAAATCTATCCTAAAAACCAAAACCTAAACCCTATTTTATATCTATCCTAAATCCAAAACCCTATTTTACTATTAACCTAAACTAAACCTTAAACTACATTTTCCTCTAACAAAACCCAAACAACATCTCTCTCTTCTTTTCTCTCTAAACTAAACCCTAATTACTTATACCCAAAAACAAACCCTACATCTACTTCTCTCTCTAAACTAAACCCTAAACCACATTTTACCTCTAAACAAAACCTACCCCTCCCCTTTTCTCTTCTCCCTAGCATGTCACCATGTCCCTCTCCCTCTCTTCCTTTTCACTCTAGCAACAAGCCTAAACCACCCCTTACCTCTCTAATCTACCCCCTCTCTTCGTCTTAGAAGCCCTCATCTACCCTAGACCGTACCACCCCTCTTCCTCCCTTCCCTCTCTCTCTCCATGCAGGCCCCACCCCCATCTAACCGAGCCTCCCCTAGCTAACTAAAACCCTAGCCCGACCAATGCCCCTCTCTCCCCTAACCTAGCTCCCAACCTTAGCTAACCGAGGCTACCACTTTTCCCTCTCTTCTCCCTCTCGCCTCTAAGGGTCCCAAATGAGCCAACCCGACCCTGGCCCGCCCTACCCCACCGGCCTCCCCGGTCCTGTTTCTCTTCTCTCTCTCACGTGCTCGGCTCCCTCGCGTGGCTTGGCAAAGCGCAAGAACTCGGCCATACCCCTCCCCCACGCCACCTCCTCTCCTTCTCTCGTTCTTATCCGGAACTCCTCGCCCCAGCCTCCCCAGATCCACTCTTCCTCCCCTTCTTCTCCCCGCAAGCCAGGACGCCATGAACCCGAAGCCCTAGCGACGGCGCCCCAGCACCCCCTTCTTTCCAGAGCTCCCCGAGGCGCGCCAGCAGTACCAGGAGCTCCCCCGTCTTCCACCGCTTCGCCGTGACGCCGAGACCAGACTACCGGAGGAGCTCACGCCGTTCGAAAGTACCGTGACGCCCCGCCAGCCTCGACGATCACCGCCTCCTGCCCGAGCCAGGCCCAATGAGCCCTGTAAGCCACACGCTTCCCGACATGATCCTCGCCCCTAGCCCACCGTAGCGCCGCCGTCCATCGCCGAGCATCCTGCAGGCGTCTTGCCGCAGACACCGCCGCCGCGGCGTGCGTGGTAACGCTGCGCATCACTGATCTGCCTCTGTTCCTCGTCGTTTTCCGGCCAGCATAGTCCTTCCCAGTAGATGCGCCATGAGCGAAACCTGTAGCCAGTACAATCCTCCGCAGCTTTCTCTTTTGCGGCGTGGCGAGATCACCAGTGTGCAGCTCGCCATCGTCGTCGAAAGATCCGGCCATCTAGCAGTTTTGCGCGTGGACAGTTTCAGTTCGTCAGACAACCTCCCAGACACTTTCCTGTTTAGGCCCCTCCTTTTACCGGCGCCAACTCGCGGTCCTCGTGCCCTTGTCGTCGTCTGAGTTAGTTTTACAAAAAGGCTCCAGGACTTATCCCTAATAAACCCATGTCCCGGTTCACCAGCGTGGCTCCACCACGCCACGCCACGTGGGCTCATGCTGACCCCACCCGTCAGCCTCTGGGGCAAGCAGCAGCCGCGGTGACAGATGTTGTTCTCGCGCGTGTACTGCTGAGTCCGCCTGGCCCACCTGTAAGTGGCTGTGTCTGATGTTCCTGGGTGAGAAAAGTTTCTGCGTCTGTTCTTTTTCATTCAAACCTTTTTCTGAATATTTAAAATTCAAATAAACTTCAGATTTGAATAACTTTCAAATGGTAAATCCAAATCTGACAAATAATATATGTTTTTGATTCAGGAAAATGAGAGGAATTCAAATATGCCATCTGTTTAGTGTTTTGCACAAGTAAAATTCCAAGATATGTTAATTACAACAAATGCCACTGGATCTTCATTAATTCACAACTAATATTTTGTAATTCCAAATTAAGCAAATGAGTAGTCTAAATTGATCAGCTCGACGCGACCTTTCTGTTTATGCTATCCTTGACTTCAATTGCAGCATGCATCATATAAATATATTGCAAACAACAAATGTTATGACAACAAATGTGGTTCTAAAACCCATTAAATGTTACTTTCTTGTTCTTCACACCTCACCATGCCATGCTACCTTCCATGCCATGTAAATTGTGCATCATTCATCATGGCATGATTGTTTGTTTGACGCATCTTATTCATATGCTTGTGCTCTATATTTATGTTGGCCTTGTTTGTTTGGTTTTCGGATAGACACCGAAAGGGTTGTATCAAGAGCACCAGAGCACTACCCAAGACCGTCCCTTGCTTCAACAGAGATACCAGTGCAAGCACTACCACATGCTTGCATACATCTGACCTATTGCCTCTATCTTATTCTTGCATCATTGAGTCGCGATTGCATTAAAATGAATCCCAAGTATGCATAGCCTTTACTTTCCAAACCCACCAAGCTTGTATCCTCCTCCCATGAGCCACGATAGGAGTTGTTTGAGCCATGCGAGTCGAGAACAACATGTGTAGGGTTTGTGAGAGTCGATGAATAATGAGGTACCTAAACAACTTAACCGAGTAGTTCGGGATAACTAAAGAAAGTGGCACCGTGAGCAATATCTGCTATTCGGTTTTTCCGCTCACTTGTGTCCCGTAAGACCCCGAGTACTTGATTCCTTCCTTGTTTTATCGCGCTATCCACATCCGGAGGTATATGGGACCCCCGAGCGAGCTTGATTCCGTCTTATTTCTTGGGGCCACAAACTAGTTTGAGGTTTTATTTACGATCCTGCATTTATGCCATGATTATCGCTTTATTTACCATTGTGCGGTACCGCACTTCTTTATCTTGTTAGGGCCCGTGACCCGTTTATGTGGTATCGACAGTCCCGTTTGGGGCATATCGTTCATCACCCACAAACCTTGGGTCCGCCTCAAGCTTGCTTACTTGCTATGGTGTACTACAAGGGTGGCCCCTGAAATATTTCTGAATCTGTGATTGTTCAACGTGAAAGCCTCGTTGGGTTTTGATTTGGTTTTTCCGAGGTTGATCGAGTGTGTGTTGCTATTGGTGCACCCGCCGGTAAAACTTTCTGAAAGCCGTGTCCGCGGTTATGGACGACTTGGAGCACAGTTTCTTGATCATAGACAAGCATAACTAAAGTACCGCTTTAATCTGACTAAAGTAACTTGACTAGTAAATAGTGCAATACTCATGGAATGGTTGATAAAATTGCCAACGGATGGGGGGTTGTTCGTCCGCTTCCTTGTTGGTAAGCAGGGAGGAGGATGGATCGGATGAGATTACCATTATAACTGTTGAACTTAAATTCACGGACATCCGTCTATCATTGGTTAGGCGGATGGTTAGCGTTTATCTGTAGAATTGCTAGGGTTTATCTTTTGCTGCAATTGCGTCACCCCAGGTTGTGTCCCCTTTAGAGGCATTAAGTCTTGCTGAGTACCCTTAGGGTCTCACACGATAAATTCTTGATTCAGATGAACAGGTACCCTCTCAGGACGGATACTGGGTGGAAGAAGCCGATGATGTGGGCAACGATCGTATGGTGTAGAGATTCCGGGATCGGGGATCCGTGAGACCTGTAGTTGGGATGTGCTTATTTCCCTGGCATCTTATGCCTATTTGCTTCTTATCCGTACTCGGATCTTGTTTGCCGCTTCCGCATGATACTCTGATGTGTGCTGTATGAGGAGTTATCCTAAATTATAGATGTATCTAGGTCATTTGAATCTTGCCGTATGGCGTTGGTATTTTTCCTTTCTTTCTAGATGGTGTGGCTCTGATGTACTCTTGTATGGTGGCTTGCGTACATACCCACTTGTGTACGTAGTTGATCCTTCGCCGCCGACCACGCCCGCCAGACAGTCCCGTTGAGAGGTTAGCGGTTGGGACGTCTGAAAGGACTACCAGTGAGTGGCTTTTGGGGCCCCGCCGTACTATTTCAACCGCTATCTCTCATCCAGGCTTGTATCTAGGAGCGTAGTTCACCGAGGTAGTTACAATTGGTATCAGAGCCATCCCGACCTTCAGGGTTTCAGCCAAACGGTCGTTGTCAGTCTAGCAAATATTTTGAGTAGTTATGTATATTAGGGAAAAACAAAACGCGAGAGTAGGACTGCTTCCATTTTTTTCTTCTTACCCTCCCACCCACCCTTTTCTGGTAAGGAAGTGTAACGTTTTCAATTCTCTTCTCAAAGTTCAAACTAGGATTCACGTGTTCGGGGTTTCCGTAGTACCATAGGATGTGTGTGTGTGTGTGTGTGTGTGTGTAGTCCCTTGTCTATCTGTTGCATCCAAGTTGTTATCTTATCTGCCTTTGGTTATCAACTGTTGGTACATTCCATACCGACAGGCTTTTGTAAACCGACGCAATCTATCTTCCTTTTGTATCCGACGCTATCTTGTTTGGGGTGTTCGTTTCGTAGTATCAATCTTTAGGTTTCGTCGTGAGAAGAAGGGGTTAGGATATGTGTTCAACTTGTTCATGTGCGGAGTAATGATTTGAGTGCGGGATGGAGTCGCGACCATACCACTACTTGTATCATTCGCTTTTGTATATTGGATCGGTAGAGTCACTAATCTTGATTCGTTAAGCAATTTTGCGCATCTATTGGTATTTTAATGCCGAAATTTGTGGAAAATTTTTCTTTGATATGTTTGTGTACCACACTCCTTTCAGTCGTGTGCGATATGCTTAATATCTTTGAGGTGCTATGAACTTTGTTGATATTTCATATCATCTCAGTAAATTGTATCCTTTAATCTTGGTTAATTCCATCTTGGTACTATTTTGGATTATTATCATCTTCCATTATAGTACTGACTTGAGTTTTACATCAATGACAGGATGGCTCCCCACGGATCGAGGAGGACATTCCTCCGTAATGGGCTCGTTGCCAAGCATTGCAAATGCTCTGGCAGCCATGCAAGAGAACCAGCTGCGCTTTGAGGAGAGCGTCCGAAGGAACGAGTTCACTCCACTTCCTCCACCTCCCAAGCGTGGTGACATCAAGAGCTTCCTCAAGTTCAACCCCGCCAGTTGACGTGTCCGACCGACCTCTCGATGTCGATGATTGGCCGCGAGATCTCAAGGCTGCTAGAGACTGGCGATGTGCGAGCAGGAATGGGTAAGTGTGCTACTCACCTGCTCAAGGGAGACGAGCTCTATGGTGGGAAAACTACTTGAAGGCTAGCGACCGGGTCCCAGCCTACTTGGGAGAGGTTCTTGGAGCTTTCAAGGAGCGGTTCTCTCGAGATTGTGATGGAACGGATGAAGGATGCTTTCCTCAACTTGAAGGTGGCAATGATAACGCCAACACCTACATCAGAACTTCATGAACTTGTCTCGCTATGGTGGTGATGAGGTATCGATGACAAGAAAAAGCGTAAGAGATTCGTGCAAGGGCTCAATGCGTCGATCAAGTATGCAATCACGCATGCAAGACCGACAACCTTCCGAACTGCAGCATATGGCACTACAAGAGGAGGCTAGTAGGCGATGTTCGAGGAGTCCAAGAAACACAAGAGGATGCATCAAGCTCGGCAGCAATGGCAACTCCTTCTAAGCGGGCGTTCGGGTTCCTAACACCCCACCGGCTCCGGCTCCACCAAGATCTGCAACTTACGCCAAGGCCATCAAACTTCACCACTGCGGCTCCCGGGCTACAACAACCTTACCGAGCGCTGGCGGAGTCCCCGCCACTCGCTCACGCCCACCGGTGCTCGCTTCACATGTGGAGATCCTGGACATCAAACTGAACGCCCAATGAAGAACAAAGCTCTCCCTCCACCCCGCCAAGATCTGCAGCAAGCTCCCTCGGTTCGTGCACCACCTCGGGCTCTCAACATCAACACTAAGCCCGGGTCTGCGGTTGTTCGAGCTAATCGCGCTAACGCCTCTCAAGCCGAGCTCACACAGAGTTGTCATGGGTATGTTATCGCTAACTCGGGCCTGCACGAGTTCTCTTTGATTCGTGCATCGCATTCTTTTGTCTCGCATAAGTTTGCACAAGAGAATAACCTGGATAGGGTCCCTTTATCACGCCGTCGGTGGTGCTATCTCCTGGGTCAAACATGAGGCTGCTCATATCGATCATGGCAATCGATCGAGATTGGTGGTTCTTCATTCTTGGCTTCTTTGATTCTTTGGGCAACTCGACATTGATGTCATCCAGGCATGGATTGGTTGATGACAAATGCAGCTGTGATTGATTGTCTTTGAACGCCGGTGTCTCTCAAGATCCTCAAGGCCATCTAGTCTTTTCTCCAAGTCGACTCGATGTTCAGCTCTATTCCTTGGCTGCTCGAATGATGATGCTATGGAAGCTATTCGAAGGTACCAAAGGTCTGTGAGTTCCGGATGTTTTTCTGAAGAGTTGCGGTATGCCTCCGGATCGAGGTTGAATTCGTGATCGAGCTTGAACCTGGAACGGCTCCTATCTCCAAGAGGCCATATAAGATGGGTCCTTCTGAGCTGGCTGAACTCAAACGACAACTTGATGAACAAGAGAAGTTGGGTTTCATTCAGCATAGCACTTCTTCTTGGGGTAGTCCAACAATCTTCGTGAAGAAGCGTGACAGAACCGATAGGCTGTGTGTTGACTACCGGGCTCTAAATGCTAAAACCATCAAGAACAAATATCCTCTCCCTCGGATAAATGATCTGTTTGACCAGCTAGCAGGAGCTGTGGTGTTCTCTAAGCTCGATTTGAGAAGTGGTTATCACCAAATCAAAATTCGCAAGGAGGATGTGCCCAAAACAGCTTTCACCACTCGCTATGGCCTGTATGAGTACACGGTCATGTCTTTCGGCCTCACCAACGCACCTGCTACCTTCTCGAGGCTGATGAACTCCGTTTTCATGGAGTACCGGACAAGTTTGTGGTGGTATATCTGGATGATATTCTCGTCTATTCCAAGTCCAAGGAGGAGCATGAAGAGCACCTGAGGTGTGTCCTGAACAAGCTTCGTGAGAACCGCTTGTATGCCAAGTTCTCAAAGTGTGAGTTCTGGTTGCCTGAAGTAACCTATCTGGGGCATGTTATCTCTGCCAAGGGCATTGCAGTCAACCCGGATACCGTGAAGACAATAGTTGAATGGCTTCCTCCTGCTAATGTCAAGGAAGTGCGGAGTTTTCTCGGCTTGGCTAGTTATTGCCGTCGCTTTGTGCAGAACTTCTCGAAGATAGCAAAGCCTCTTACCGATCTCCTCAAGAAAGGCAAGAAGTACCTGTGGACACCTGCTTGCCAAGAGAGTTTTGAGACACTCAAAGCGAAGCTCACTTCCACACCAGTCTTGGTCCCTCCGGATACATCCAAGCCTTTCCAGATCTTCTGCGATGCCTCTTTGCAAGGATTGGGTGCGGTCCTTATGCAAGAGAGACAGGTGGTTGCTTATGCCTCTCGTCAGTTGAAGACGCATGAGGTCAACTATCCCACGCATGACCTAGAGCTTGCAGCAGTGGTCTTTGCCTTGAAGCTGTGGAGGCACTACTTGCTGGGTAACCGATGTGAGATCTTCTCGGACCACAAGAGTTTGAAGTATATCTTCACTCAACCGGATCTCAACCTTCGGCAAAGGAGATGGATTGAAGCCATCAATGACTTCGATGTGACCATCAACTACACTCCAGGCAAAGCAAATGTCATGGCAGATGCGCTTAGCAGAAAAGCTTATGTCAACAACCTCATGGTACAAGAGCAGCAGCCTCTCTTGTGCGAGGAATTTCGTCAGCTCAACCTGGAGATTGTGGAACAAGGGCATCTCCTGAACCTTCTGGCTACTCCTCTCTTGGAAGAACAGATTCGGTCTCGTCAGCGTGGTGATCCGCACACCAAGAAGCTCATCGCTAAGCTTGGCACCAAGTATGAATCCTTCCATGTTGATGATCGAGCACGCTCTTCTTTGATCACCGGATGTTTGTTCCAAACTACCCGGTCCGAGAGATCAATTGCTCAAGGAGGCACATGATTCGGTCCTTTCTATCCATCCCGGCACAAAGATGTATATGGACTTGAAAACACAATACTGGTGGCACAGGTTGAAAAGGTATTGTGCCAAGTACGTCTCGAATGTGATGTCTTGCAGAGTCAAGGCTGTTCATCGAAACCATTTGGTCTTCTACACCATTGAAGCCTCCGGAATGGAAATGGGAGAAAGTTGAGATGGATTTCATCACCGGCTTTCCAAGGTCGCAGAAGGGCAACAATGCAATTTTGTTGTCATCGACGCTTTCTAAAGTGGCACACTTCTTCCCGATCAAAGAAACAATTTCGGACTTCAGCTATCGAGCTCTATATCAACAGGATTGTCTCTTTGTATGGGGTTCCACTTGAAATCAGTTCATCGTGGGAGCATCTTCACCTCAAAGTTCGGGAGAGTTTCCAAAAGCTTTGGGAACGGTTGAACTTCAAGACTGCTACCACCCTCGCCTCAAGGACAAGTGGAGAGGATCAATCGATTCTCGAGGACATGCTTAGAGCTTGCGTCATCTCGTTTGGCATGAAGTGGGAAGAATGTCTTCCATATGCTGAATTCTCCTACAACAACAGCTTCCAGAAGAGTCTGAAGATGGCACCATTCGAGGCTCTCTATGGTCGCAAGTGCAGAACTCCCATTGGTTGGTCGGTGCGGAGAAAGAATCTGGTTTGGCCCTCGACATTGTGACTCGCAGAGGAGAAGGTGCATATCATTCGGAGAACTCAAGATTGCTCGAGTCGTCGAAGAGCAACTATGACAGAAGCACACAGATATGGTATATGCCTGTGATCTCGTCTACCTTCGTGTCACTCCCATGAGAGGGACACACCGCTTCGGTATCAAAGGAAAGTTGGCTCCTAGATACATCGGTCCTTTCAAGATACGTGGTAGAAGAGGAGAAGTTGCGTATGCACTTGAGCTTCCGGAAAAACTCAAAGTCCATGATGTTTTCCACATCTCGCAGCTCAAGAAGTGCTTCAAAGACCCCGGCAAGACTGTGGATCATGAGCTAATCGACCTCCAAGAAGATCTCTCTTATCAAGAGCACCCCACCAAAATCCTCGAGACCATGAGCGAAGGACTGCAACAAGTCCATCAAATTCTGCAAGGTGCGTGGTCACACCATTCTGCTGATGAAGCAACTTGGGAGCGTGAAGATGAACTCCGTACAACCATCCTTCTCTCTTTGTGTCTTCTTCTTCTTCCTAGAATCTCGGCGAGATTCCTGTTAGTGGAGAGTTGTAGCATCCCAGTTCAACCACTGTAATGCTACTAAGTTTAGTAATAAAATGGGCCACTTCCAACATATAATTGTTGCATCATCATCATATCATGCTCATGTCATCATGTCCCCTTGCATTTGAGCATCATATAAAACTTTTTCTTGTTTGCTTCTGATCTCATGTGCATGATTAATTGTAGTTGCCTCTTGATATTGTATTTGGTTCTTACTAAATTGTTAAATGCCCAAGTTGAGTTGGGGGCATCTCTCTTTTGCCTCCACCACCTTTTTCCCCACCACCTTTTAATTCCACCATCCAATATTATGGGCTGGGCTTTGGTTGAGTTCTCCCTAACCCATGTTGTTGGTTGGATCCCCTATAATCTTTTGCTTGGCCTGTGCCCACTTTTTGGGAATGCAAGGATTAAAGCCACATGGAATCATGTTGTTTTCACAATATAACCACTTGGCATTAATTGTCTTGCATGGGCCATGCAAGTACCCCTTTTTCCTAGGTTTGGTTCTTGTTGGAATTCTAAATGGATTCTTCCACCTTGCTTAATCTTGTTTGGTAAGTTCAAGACCCTAGCTCTCCACCCCTTCTTTTGTTCTTGCTTGACCTATGTTTGGATCATGCATGAACTCAAAACCCCATCCCCAACCTTTTGGCCATCTCTCTCCTCCCCCTCTTTTCTTGTTTTTCTTGTTAGTGCTTGCTTGTAGTTGGCTTGACCAAGATTAGTACCCTCCACCTTCTTACCCTTGCAAGCAAAAGACCCTAATTAAATCTATCCTAAAAACCAAAACCTAAACCCTATTTTATATCTATCCTAAATCCAAAACCCTATTTTACTATTAACCTAAACTAAACCTTAAACTACATTTTCCTCTAACAAAACCCAAACAACATCTCTCTCTCTCTTCTTTTCTCTCTAAACTAAACCCTAATTACTTATACCCAAAAACAAACCCTACATCTACTTCTCTCTCTAAACTAAACCCTAAACCACATTTTACCTCTAAACAAAACCTACCCCTCCCCTTTTCTCTTCTCCCTAGCATGTCACCATGTCCCTCTCCCTCTCTTCCTTTTCACTCTAGCAACAAGCCTAAACCACCCCTTACCTCTCTAATCTACCCCCTCTCTTCGTCTTAGAAGCCCTCATCTACCCTAGACCGTACCACCCCTCTTCCTCCCTTCCCTCTCTCTCTCCATGCAGGCCCCACCCCATCTAACCGAGCCTCCCCTAGCTAACTAAAACCCTAGCCCGACCAATGCCCCTCTCTCCCCTAACCTAGCTCCCAACCTTAGCTAACCGAGGCTACCACTTTTCCCTCTCTTCTCTCCCTCTCTGCCCTAAGGGTCCCAGCCCGAGCCAACCCGACCACGGCCTGCCCTACCCCACTGCAGCCTCCACCGTCTGTTTCTTCTCTCTCTCTCGCTCACGTGCTCGCCTCACTCAAGTGGCTGGTTAAAGCAGCAGAAGAATCGCCATACCCTCCCCACGCCACCTCCTCTCCCTCTCTCGTTTATCCGAACTCCTCGCAGCCTCCCAGATCCGCTCTCCCTTCCCTTCTTCTCCCATGAGCCAGACGCCATGAACCCTAAGCCCTAGCGACGACGCCCAAAGACCCCTTCTTCCAGAGCTCCCGAGGCACGCCAGCAGTACGTGAGCTCTGCCTTCCACCGCTTGGACGCGCCAGGGACCGCCAGACTACCGGAGGAGCTCACGCCGTGCCCATGAAAGTACCGGACGCCCCGCCAGCCCTCGACGATCACCGGCCTCCTGCCGAGCCAGGCCACCACGAGCCCTGGTAAGCCACACGCTTCTCGACATGATCCCCGCCCTAGCTCACCGAAGCGCCGTCCATCGTCGAGCATCCTGCGTGCGTCTTGCCGTCAGCATACCGCCGCGCGTGGTAACGTGCTCGCAGACCGCTGACCGCCTGCCTCGTCGTTTTCCGCCAGATAGTCCTTCCCAAAGATGCGCCATGAGCGAAACCTCGTAGCCAAGATAATCCTCCGCAGCTTTCTCTTTGCGTGGCGAGATCACCGTGTAGCTCGCCATCGCCGCCGAAAGATCCGCCATCTAGCAGTTTTAGCTGTGGATGCTTTCGTCGACAACCTCCTGACACTTTCCTGTTTAGGCCCCTCCTTTACCGGGCGCCAACCCGCGGTCCTCGTGCCCTTGTCGCCCTGAGTTAGTTTTACAAAAAGGCTCCAGGACTTATCCCTAATAAACCGCGGTCCTGGTTCACCACGTGGCTCGATCCACCCGCCGCCACGTGGGCTCGCTAGCCGACCCCACCCGTCACTGGGCAAGCAGCAGCGGTGACAGATGTTGTTCTCGTACCGCTGAGTCCGCCTGCCCACCTGTAAGTGGCAGGTCTCGATGTTCTGGGTGAGAAAAGTTTCTGCGTCTGTTCTTTTTCATTCAAACCTTTTTCTGAATATTTAAAATTCAAATAAACTTCAGATTTGAATAACTTTCAAATGGTAAATCCAAATCTGACAAATAATATATGTTTTTGATTCAGGAAAATGAGAGGAATTCAAATATGCCATCTGTTTAGTGTTTTGCACAAGTAAAATTCCAAGATATGTTAATTACAACAAATGCCACTGGATCTTCATTAATTCACAACTAATATTTTGTAATTCCAAATTAAGCAAATGAGTAGTCTAAATTGATCAGCTCGACGCGACCTTTCTGTTTATGCTACCTTGACTTCAATTGCAGCATGCATCATATAAATATATTGCAAACAACAAATGTTATGACAACAAATGTGGTTCTAAAACCCATTAAATGTTACTTTCTTGTTCTTCACACCTCACCATGCCATGCTACCTTCCATGCCATGTAAATTGTGCATCATTCATCATGGCATGATTGTTTGTTTGACGCATCTTATTCATATGCTTGTGCTCTATATTTATGTTGGCCTTGTTTGTTTGGTTTTTCTCGGATAGACACTGAGCAGGGGTTGTATCAAGAGCACCAGGAGCACTACCCAGTACCGTCCCTTGCTTCAACAGAGATACCAGGCAAGCACTACCACATGCTTGCATACATACAGTACCTATTGCCTCTATCTTATTCTTGCATCATTGAGTCGCGATTGCATTAAAATGAATCCCAAGTATGCATAGCCTTTACTTTTCAACCCCACCAAGCTTGTATCCTCCCTCCCATGAGCCACTACGATAGGAGTTGTTTGAGCCATGCGAGTCGTAGAACAGCATGTGTAGGGTTTGTGAGAGTCTGATGAATAATGAGGTACCTAAACAACTTAACCTGAGTAGTTCTGGGATAACTAAAGAAAGTGGCACCGGTGAGCAATATCTGCTATTCGGTTTTTCCTGCTCACTTGTGTCCCGTAAGACCCCGAGTACTTGATTCCTGTTCCTTGTTTTATCGCGCTATCCACATCCGGGAGGTATATGGGACCCCCCTGAGCCAGAGCTTGATTCCGTCTTATTTCTTGGGGCCACAAACTAGTTTGAGGTTTTATTTACGATCCTGTACTTATGCCATGATTACTGCTTTATTTACCATTGTGCGGGGTACCGCACACTGTACTGTTTAGGGCCCGTGACCCGTTTACGTGGTATCGACAGTCCCCGTTTGGGGGCATACTGTCGTTGCCATCACCGCCCCACAAACCTTGGGTCCGTCTCGAGCTTGCTTACTTGCTGGTGTACTACAAGGGTGGCCCCTGAAATATTTCAATCTGTGATTGTTCATGTGAAAGCCTCGTTGGGTTTTGATTTGGTTTTTCCGAGGTTGATCGAGTGTGTGTTGCTATTGGTGCACCCCGGCCGGGTAAAACTTTCTGAAAGCCGTGTCCGCGGTTATGGACGACTTGGAGCACAGTTTCTTGATCATAGACAAGCATAACTAAAGTACCGCTTTAATCTGACTAAAGTAACTTGACTAGTAAATAGTGCAATACTCATGGAATGGTTGATAAAATTGCCAACGGATGGGGGGGTTGTTCGTCCGCTTCCTTGTTGGTAAGCAGGGAGGAGGATGGATCGGATGAGATTACCATTATAACTGTTGAACTTAAATTCACGGACATCCGTCTATCATTGGTTAGGCGGATGGTTAGCGTTATCTCAGAGAATTGCTAGGGTTTATCTTTTGCTGCAATTCGTCACCCTGGTTGTGTCCCCTTTAGAGGCATTAAGTCTTGCTGAGTACCCTTAGGGTCTCACACGATAAATTCTTGATTCAGATGAAGGTACCCTCTCGTGATCGGATCGGTGGAAGAAGCCGATGATGTGGGCAACGATCGTATGGTGTAGAGATTCCGGATCGGGATCCGTGAGACCTGTAGTTGGGATGTGCTTATTTCCGGCATCTTATGCCTATTTGCTTCTTATCCGTACTCGGATCTTGTTTGCCGCCCGCATGATACTCGATGTGTCTGTATGAGGAGTTATCCTAAATTATAGATGTATCTAGGTCATTTGAATCTTGCCGTATGGCGTTGGTATTTTCCTTTCTTTCTAGATGGTGTGGCTCGATGTACTCTTGTATGGTGGCTTGCGACATACCCACTTGTGCACGTAGTTGATCCTTCACTGCCGACCACGCCCAGACAGTCCCGTTGAGAGGTTAGCGGTTGGGACGTCTGAAAGGACTACCAGTGAGTGGCTTTTGGGGCCCCGCCGTACTATTTCAACCGCTATCTCTCATCCAGGCTTGTATCTAGGAGCGTAGTTCACCGAGGTAGTTACAAAAAGTCATGGCGACCATGTCGGTAGATTGCTTTTCTTCTGGAGCGGTTTTCCGCTTTATAGTGCTGTTCCTCCGAGCTGGGGTTGGAACGGCCGTTGCCGGCAAAGAGCCACGAGCGTCGTCGTCGGCAGCTGTGAACTCACTAGCTAACTGAATCATCTGGTTCAAGTCAAGCTGGTGATTATCCTGCAATCGCTTTTGCTTATGTCGGAGCAACGTGCCCCTTTCCAACCCATCGATGAAGGCGGCCATGGCGGTCTGAGCGTGCACTCCTGCGCAGGAATTCTTCATATCCAGCCAGCGGGAGAGGTAGGCGCGAGATGTCTCGTATTTCTCTTGCACGCACCGATGTAGATCGCCCACAATCCAGGGACGCTTGTATGTACCCTCAAAGTTCTTGGTGAACGCTTCTTGCATGTCCAGCCAGTTGTAGATAGATTTCTCCGGCAAGTCGTCGATCCATTGATGGGCCGTACCTGCCAACATTAACGGGAGGTACTTGACGGCGACGTTGGGGTTGCATCCAGCAATCTCCACCGCGTTGTCGTAGTTCTGCAACCATGTGGCAGGCTTGGCGGTTCCGTCATAGGGCTTGATGGTCTTGTCAATTCGGAAACCTTTGGGGTAAGTTGCGGACCATATTGCAGGTCCAAAGAAACGTGGTCCCAGGTATGGTCCTTCCCGGGCCTCGTGGATCTTATCGATCCGCGAACGTGCATCGTATGGCTCCGGGTTCTTCTTCTTGTTGTCAACAGGGGATGGGCTGCGTGAACGACGCGGGCCTCTTCCGCCATGGTGACTGCTTGGCGGTGACGGAGGCGGAGGTGGCGGTGGGTTAGCCTTCTTGCTGTTACCCTCCTGCGACACCCCACGCCTGTCACGGTTGCTTGTCGGACGTGGAGGGTCGTGGTGTGACCTACTCTTATGTCCTTGGTGGCGCTCTTCATCATGACAGGTCTGTGCCACGTTGTCGCGGATGACGATGCCGCACTGCTTTGGTGGGGGCATATCCGTGCGATGGTGAGCCTTGTAGTCTTCGTGACGTCGGGGGGATCGGGGCGGTGGCGATGGGCGGCGAGGTTGGGCTCTTTCTCCGTGGTCGGAGGATTTGGGGATAGCATCCTTCCTGTTGCGCGCATCCCTTCGTCTTCATTCTGATGAACCCGTTTGTGATCCGACATCCTAAGGAGAGCTGTCCCTTGGTGGTTTGTACTGGCTAGATCGGCAGAGCGCTGGGTCAGACTCAAGCCTCTGAGAGGTGGCCTTTTCCTGCTGCTTTACCGCCTTGGACACTAGGTCATAGACCTATTCTACTGCCTCAGGCGATCTATCCTGCTCCAGAAGGGTCTTGGCGACGGCGAGGTTAAGGAGTGGGGTGGGCATCACCTGCTTGCCTTCACTATCAATGTATGGCTTGGCCTGTGCCGGCTTCGAGGGAGCCCATCCTAGGTTGCGCCATACACCAGGATCGTTGATGACGCGAGCCGGAGCTTTCTTAGCCTTCTGCTGCTGCAGCAGAGTCTTGTACTCGGCCTCCATTGCTCTAGCTTGCTCTATGGACTTCTACGCGTTGACCAGATCTCGATCTAGCTTAGCGCCTTGCTCCGCGATGGCTTGCGCCTCCTCCAGCAGCTGCTGGCGCTTTTCGTCAAGCTGAGTCACGTTCCGGATATGATCAACAATTAGTGGCTCAACGAGGAGATTGCCGTACATCACTCTATCAGCTGGAGTAACATGGGCTGCTGCCGACGTGGATGCTGGAGGCGGCAAGTTCGCGGTGTTGTTGTTGCTCGGACCGGTGCCGAGTTCCTGCGGCTGCTGCACTGGATTAGGCGGAGGAGGCATGACCTTTGCGCGATCATTATCGGCAGCAATAAGTGGCCCCTTCCCCTTTTCCAGCGCTGTAGGCGGAACTTTCCCGGGTTGATCTTCATCCATCGCTGTCCCAATGGTGACGAACACCCCTCGAGACATGACGGTGTTATTAGCTTGCTCGTCGCGCGAGTACTCCTCCTCCATCTCCTGCATAGCGGAGTCTAGCTCTTCTGGACTGAAGTCTATTTCCTCTGAATCTGCACTGAAATCAGCATAAAGCGCGTCAACGACAGAGTCGGAGGGTGTCCGGACTTCCTCGATGACGGGCGGTGGAGGTGCAACGGCCTCGACGATGACTGTAGGTGGTGGTGCTGCTACGACGATGGCGGACGGAGGTGGTGGTGGTGGTTGAATCGGAGGGGCTCCGTCAATGAGCGCAAGCGCTGTCTGAGCTGCCGCTTCAGCCTCCGCGTAGTTGTTGACGGTTTTCACCATGCCTTCGAAGGTAAGGTGTCCTGACGCCTGTTGCCGTCTTAGAGAGTGTCGGAGAAGCGTGCCATGGTCCAGTCCTTCCACAAAGTGATAGATGGCATCATCATTGGGGTAGTGGGCCAGATCCGCTCGTATACGGAGCCACCTGGCCAGGTAATCGCGGGGGTTTTCGCCCTCTCTCTGAATGCAGCGCGCCAGATCGAAGATGGTAACCACGCCGACGAACTTGGATCTCTGCTGTCCAGACGCACGGACAAAGCCGGCGGATTTGCAGTGATCTTCCACCTTTATATCCTGCACAGGGGCGGTTTGGGTGGGTCTTGAATTTTTTCGATCTTTGCCGGCAAACTCCGAGGAGAGATCCGACATCGATCCTTCCGCGAACGTATCCTGCCCGTAGGCGGTCCGTGCGGGTCTTGATGCTCCTCCGACTCCCAGGGAACTAGTGCCCGAGTCGGTTTCGCCGATGAAGAGGTGGATGTCTCTGATAGGAACGATCGAACACCGCGTAGGGTTCGTCTTCGCCGGGATCCAGAACTCGTCGGGGGGGACGATCGGAACGTTGCCGGAGAAGAGAACGCGACCGATGGCTACGGTTTCGCCGATTCCCGCAAAGATCTTAGTCCTCGCCCACTGAAGCGCCTCTTGCCCCACGGTGGGCGCCAAATGTCGTGGTATTGCCGACGAGTACGCCATGGAGGGGTCCTCATAGTGCGTGTTTAGAGACGTGGCGTAAGTCGGACGGTTGACGGGTACGAGGTAACAGCTACCCAGGTTCAGATCCCACAACGGTGGCGGAATCCTATTCCTGCTATAAATCACTATAATGGAAATACGCAGAGTTACAGAGATAGGTTCGCTGTGTGAGGTGTGTGTAAAACGATGCCCTAAAGGCTCCTATAGGCCCGACTTATATAGTCGCCAGGTCCTAGGGTTACAGGGAAAAGTCCTAGCCGGACAGGTTACAGAGTTCTACACCGTCTATTACTAGTCTTGTGTATCTTGCACTCCAAGGCTCCGGGTACGCTGGTGACTCCACCGTAGCCTTCCTTTATCCGGCATGGGCCTCCCTTCTGGATCCACCTAACTGGGCAGCCCAGTAGGCCATAGGCCATGCTACCGACTATGGGCCACCTGGGTTAGTCGTATAAGAGACATGCTATGAGAATACCCATATAGCATATCCCCAACAGATCCGCCCATGCGACCCGCTAATACCGCAACTAAGGAGCTAGTGAAGTCTGGTAGTACAGGGTGGATTATTACTCCCTCAACCAGATTGTAAAGCTCTATGACTTGGGTCCTCAGATTCGAAGGAATTTTGAGAAGATTATTCCATTTGCACTCATTGAGGCTGCCAAATCAGTATTTGATCCGCAGCCCTAGGTTAATGGGTATGAAGCTTCTTTAGTATCTCCACCCTCCATGATGGAAGAGTATAGCAGTGTGAGCGCACATGGTCAGAATATCTAGCTACCATCACCACTTCATGTCTCCGGTTTGCAAGAATCCAGTGTGAGCTTGCGTTTGCTAGGGTGATGCATCCCCCCTCCTCCTAGCTACACAGGATTTGTGGATAAGTACTTTTTGCAGGGTATGGTCAATACCCCTGGACAGCTGGACACCATGATCGACACGGCCGAGGTGGAATTCAAGGAGGAGCACACGGTTTTGATGACCAATAATATAACCAACTTTATGGCCTAAGACAGATGTATCACTAGCTACCACTTCACATAAAGACCCACAACCGAAACCCGAAGCCGTGTATGGATATGGCAGGATAGACGTTGTTTGGACTAACGACCACCCCAAGTACCTCAAGGACAAAAAGGATGACCTGTATACCGCACGAGTCAAAAGTCTAAGTGGTATGCACGATATTGATGTGCATACTACAAGCACCGGGAGGTTTATGCATGATAGTCAGGCTTCCGTTGTCCTCTCCTGTTCCGATGGAGAGGAGACTGGGATAATTCCAAATATGTTGATGAATCGGGACTCACGTCTTAATGGATAACCTCCTAAAAGAGAAAGGCGTTACATATTCTTCAACCGTATGAACACCATCTGCCCTCTCCGTTACTCGTTTCTATATATGATAGAAATTGGTCGATGCGTTCGCGCAGCCAAAGTTTATTCATTTTACTGATGTGAACCCCAACATATGTATTGTAACCATATCTATAGGTCAATACCTCTTACGTCTAGAACACATATCAGTATGTGGACAACTATTCCTTTGTGGCGGCCGTCATTCGTGCTTTTGATAATATCGCGGGATTGGTTCATGAGGAGACATTACCCGAACTCTTAGTCGGTGGATGTCTGTCTATCTTTTGACAGTTACTATCCATTTACACCGATGGGGTGGATGAAAATGGATCAGCGAGATGATAATTGTATCAACATATCTGCATCAGCGTTCAAATGTGAGAAGTAAATTTGCCACTGAAGACCTTTATCCGTGCAAAACTTGCAAATGGATGAAATCGATGCGTCGAACTTTATTTTGCAAGGGGGGGTGCAATGTCTCGGCATTGCTATGATAAGACGATGAAACATCGGCGTTGGGTGTCCCGATGGAGGTCGAAGCATTCTCGCCATATCATTACAACGTACTTTTGAAGTGTTATTGTGTAAACTTTGGTTGGCATGGGATATTAGTTATAAGATGGCAGCTAATGGGATGATCCCTATCTCCGACTTAAATGATAGTATTCCCTTGTGGGTGCACCACCAAGAAAGTTCTTTGGTAAGGGGGAAGACATGGCGATCGATGGTAGTCATATTCATGTTCACATACATTGGTTGCAACCTTTCATTGTAACACGCACAGATTTGTGAAGCCACCTAGTGCATCATGTCCTCGAAACACAATAGGCCAAAACGTCGAAAATGAATCACATGAATATGTGATCGACATCCATGATGTCCACCTTTAGATCTATATCTTCAGCCGTGACGATCGATCATGGGATTAATAGATAGGAACATGTGATCGTTATAACAAACTGAGGGATGTTAGATTCAAGAAGAGCCATGTTAGTTTTATGTTAAGTAAAAACTTAGAAATCGAACACATAATACATGAACATGGCCTAATCTCGTTGCAACTCCATCTTTGATATCTCACCCGCACAACCTCTACCATAGGTCAATCGGAGGATATGACAATCCGACACATATGGGTGATGTTTCAATTGATGTGGAGCCTGTTGGGAACCCCAGGAGCGAGTTAATATGAGCACAGCAGCAAGTTTTCTCTCAGTTATGGAACCAAGGTTATCGAACCATTACGAGAAATAAACCACTTCCAAATGTGTTGATATCGACGTGGAACCTGCACACAACATAACCACAATACTCAGCCCCATCTTATCAATGGGGTTGTCAAGCTCACTAGTTTTGCAGAAAACAAAGGATTAAACGTATAGTGTAGAATTCAGAAATTGCTTATATTAATTGTGAAAGTAAACAGTAGACAATACGTGGAGTATCAGAGGGAAGGAATGGACCAAGGTCCGCAGTTCACTAGAGGTGTTTCTTGATAAGATTATAACATGCCGGGTGAACAAATCATAGTTGGACACATAAAATATAGAGAATTCATAACAATTCATGTACATGACATGATGATCCTTGTGAGATTCACTTAGGCATTACAAATGATACATAGACCGTAATCCAACTGCCTCTATGTCTAATAATCCACCTCAGGTATATCATCTGAACACCCCTCTGGTATTAAGTTGCAAGAAACAGATAACTGCATTAAGAAAAGTGTGTAATATAAATAATACAATTGCCATTGGACGAAGGATTGATGTTTTCTCCCTAGTAGCAACAGCACATCTAGAAGTTTATGTCACCCTCCCAGATTACTAGAGGCATGATCCTACTACCGAGCATAAATACTAACTCTCGGAGTCACAAGCAAATACTTGGCCAGAGTAACTACTAGCAACGAAGAACATGCAAGATCTCAAATAAAATATACATGATATGGCAATAAACAATCCAACTTTATACTGAATATTCATTGGATCCCCGCAAACACAACATGTAGCATTACGATAAGATGATTTTGATCATGATAGGCATCTCACCAGATCTGAACATGGAGGAACATATAGAAGGAACAAACAGCTAGCGACTGCTATGGACCCATATTTCAAGGATGAAATACTCACACATCACTCAGGAGGCAGTCATTGTGATGGAGCAGTCCTTCGGGGTGGTCTCTCCTCACCGGCAGGGTGCCGGGAAGAGCTTCAGATCCCTCCCGATCTAGGGGATGACTGTGGCGGCGGATACAAAAAATTTCTTGGAATTCTGATCGTGTACTTAGGGGTTTTGTCTCGGGGTGGGGGGTTTTTGTAGGAGGAGAGGTGAAATCGAAGGAGTCACGAGGCTGCAACACCCTGGGGCGGCACCCCCCTGGCCGCGCCTGGGGGGTGTGGCTGTGGTGCGTCTCCGTCTCTGAAAAAAAGGAAGATTGGCTTTTGTTTCGTCCAATTCAATGGATTTTTATTCACTAGCTTTCTGAAATACACAAACGGCAGAAAACATGAAACCGACTCTGTGGCACTTGTTAATATGTTAGTTCTAGGAAATTCATAAAAAATGGCACAAAGTGTAGACAAAAAAAATAAGATAATTGGTTCAAAACAAGCATGGATCATCGAAAATATAGATATGTTTGCAACGTATCAATGGTTCTTACTCCACCGCATGGTAATGTTCCATGGTTACCCCTCCTGGCCCCATGCAGATCACAATTAATTCTTATAGGAGCAACTAAGGAGTAAGTGCATGTCTGGCATTCCAGGGTGGATGTTTACTCGGTTTGAACGCCTTTCAACGTTATTTGTGATGTGAGGATTATGTTAATAAGCTGTAGCCTGACAAACTAAAACCTAAAGCCGATAAGAGTATCTGTTACGAACTACCCAAGGAATTCTATTTGGTATAACTTCTACAACAAAGTCTATGGCAACATGTTGGTTGCTATGGACGTCACCTTTATAGAGAAAGTGTTTCTAAGAAACGGATATAGAAAAATGTATGTAGACCTTGGTGAGTTTGTTGACATCCAAATACCGAGTAGCTGAATGAAAACTATCCCAGGACCACCCTCTAAGGGGGAGACGAAAACGAATGATACCGGTCATATCGTGTCTGATCACAACGGAATTGAGACCGGAATAAGGTATGGACATACTTGAGATCATGTCTTGAGAGATCTAGATATCGTATGGCAAATGAAAAATAGGACTACATGGTCAAAATGTTCAAGATATGTGAATCATTATTGCCCCGCTGGTTGTGATGGTCAACAGGATCCGGCTGGTGACGGATAAACGCAATAGGGCTATTGGTCAAGTCCATGGAACATTCAAGCTAAAGGGTTCCATGCCTAAAGTTGGGTAAAATTATGAGTCAAACCGACTACGGAGGAGGAATGAGATAGATAACACTGGAAGGTTTTGGATATTATCCGATGTTGATCGGAGGGTGTCCAAAAGGTGTTCCGTAGTGAAAATATAATGGAGAATATGTGTTTATGTTATTTATTGGCAAGATAATTTGATACATAACAAAACTTTTTTACCTTTGGAGTGTTCCATGACTATTGGGCCTCGCTGGAATGGGAGGTCCACATGGGCTATGCGTCGTAGGATAGAAGGGGGGACAAACCACGGGACTGCACCCCTGCATGTGGAGGGTTGGCGAGGGTCCCTCTAGTTTTCCTTAGGGTTTTCTCCTCTCCTCGCCTCGTATAATTAGAGGGAGACCCCTCCCGTCTATGCACAACAACAATCTGTGTTATCTCCCCCAGTCTTTCCATATCTCTAGTCGCCTATATTGGCTATGGATATCTGGTAATATGTCACCACATCAGCATATCCATCATGTACATCTTCCATCTTATTTCGGTGCTCTGCTGGATTGGAGTACGGGAGAATCCCGTACACCGGTCTTCTATAAATCTAAGAGACACAACTATTGGAGCGCCAGTTGACAAGGGTTGATTTCATCAATGCCCATTGTTATGGACTTGGGTTTTGGAGAATATGGGGATTCTTTAAGTCGCGGAACAGTTAATAGACAAGCAACATGGGACACAGGATTTACCCAGGTTCAGGCCCTCGGAGGGAAAACTCTACTCCTGCTTGTGTGCTCTTGATTAAAGCGGAACCAAAAGTTATAGGGGTGCGTAGATGCAATCTGGCGTGAGGTGTATATGCGATGGTGGAAGAGGATCCTTTGCGCCGTACCCTCCTGGCCTTTATATAGATAGGCAGGTCCCGGGCTTAGGTCGAGTCGGTTACAAATTAGGGTTAGTACCCTTTGAAATTTTATCTAATCTAGACTTGTCCTCCAAGGAGTCGAAAATGTCATGGGCTTGGGCCACCCGAAGTCTTCATGGGTCGCGTGTCTTGACGTGGGTCTTCCTTGTACTAGACTAGGTATACCAATGTCATGTACCCATGGGGTACATCCATGTCAGTAGCCCCCGAGTGTTCAGTCAAATCGTAGATTCGGCTGGAGACTCATCAATCTTTCGGGTGCTATGTAGTTGAACATGCTTTACAAGAAGAAATCTTTAGTTCATAGGGATTATTGATGCGTGTGCCTGGCTTATCGGACGGATCAGGGCCAGTTAACTGTCATAGGACAAAACAACATGATCTTCATCAAACTCGAGTCCCTAGACTCGAATTCGGAACGATGGCTGGTGTGATTCGACTCGGGCCGTTGTGGTCTTATACTAGTCGAATCCCAGTGATTTTCAAGTGATGTACCCAACGCATCCGTCAGGATTTTCATCGTGTTTGTTGACACGGCAATTTACTGGCAGAGTGCAGTCAGGTGTGTTACCAGTCCATCAGATGATATTTGTAGGGCTTATCTTTGCGTCGCAGACACAACATCCAAAGTTTTATCACTGTGGAGGTGTTTAGGGTGGTCAAGGAGACTTCTTCTCACTTAGTGTTGGTTTTGGGAAAGTTGCCAAAACGATTTTGTTGTATTTTGATCCGAAGGATCGCAATCGAAAAATTCATAGGGTGCGCGGCCAGCACTCCCTATGGGAGTATCCCCCGAGTGTTTGTTCGAGTCATAGACTCGAGCAGAGACTTTTGTTCAGTTGTTTGCAATATAGGTGTGAAGGAAACAATTTTTTCGAATGCTCAACCAACGCTCCCTATGGGAGTAGCCCCCGAGTCCGTAGTGGAGTGGCAGACTTGACGTAGGACTCTAAGATAGTTGTGGGGTGTAGTTACTTTAGTCATTTCTCAGGTGCGCGACCAGCGCTCCTGATAGGAGTAGCCCCCGAGTAGTTTCTCGAATCGTAGATTCGAGTAAGTACTTGATTGATCAGGCAAAAACTTCGAGCCGTTGCTGGCTATGCCTTGATGACGTCAGTGCTGACGATTGGTGATCTCAAATGTCTATGGCAGTAGGAATGATGCGACGAGACGATCGTGGGTACCATCGCCTGACTTGAAGTTGGCTAGTCATGCGTAGACGTGGCGAAAATTACGGCGTCTCCTTGTTTTCTGTGCATAGTGGACGGCGTGCTAGCGAATTCGGTGTTTTGCTGACATGTGTAGGGTTAGATTTGAGGTGTGCGCTAGGGCTTCTGGATAAATGGCTCATGCGCGTCGTCTTCTTCCTTTTATACCGTAGGTAAACAGTAGTTTTATTTTACCCTTCATCATTTGTCCATCTCCATTGCCTCCATTTTCACGAGCTTCGTTGCCCTTTGCTGCGCTCTGGACGTTCTTTGCTCTTTACCTTCCTCCTTCTTGCGCTCGCACCACCGCGCTTGCCGCTGGAAAATGGGAAAGCCAAAGAAAACCGTTGTCGGAGCTGGTTCGAGCGCCGCCGCCAACGGCAAAAAGGTCGCCATGACGGCCCGCGCCATGGACGGCGGGTGGAAGCGCACAGAGATGTGCGATGGGGATCTGCACAAGCTGCACGATGCTGGGTTGATCCCCAATAAGAAAGAGGACGCCATCCTCACCGGCGACGAGGTAATCCCACGCCCACCCGAAGGGTTTCGGGTGATGTTTTAAGCCTTCGTCATCCGCGGTCTTTCTCTTCCTGTCCACGAATTTCTTCGTGGACACCTCTTTTTTGTGGGATTCAATTGCATCATTTTTCTCCCAACTCTCTTCTCCACATCGCCTGCTTCATCACTCTTTGCAAGTGTTGGCTCGGTATCGAGCCACACTTTGGCCTCTTCCGTGAGCTCTATTCCGTGAAGAGGCAGTCTGGCACCGGCGGAGTCTATCCGCTCGGCGGCTACATCATCTCCATTCGATCTTCTATTCTTTTCTTCTCCTTTTTCATGTGCGCGTTCGTCCAGTATTGGCGGAAGAAGTGGTTTTATATCCGCGACACCAAGTTGGACGGACAAGAATATGATCTCGCCCCATTCGACTCTGCTCAGAAAATCGTCCCGAAGAGGTCGTGGAAGAACCACATCTTGGAGGGTGAAACTGCGGAGGTGGAGGAGCTCTTCCATCATGTGGAGGCACTCCAGATGGTGGTCGAGAAGGAGGTCAATGGTGTCGACATTATTCATACCTTCCTCAAGCGTCGGGTGCAGCCGCTCCAAGTGAGGGCGCACCCGATGTTTCTTTATGCTGGCCACAACGACCCGACGAGGGTCTCATCCGAAGAGCTATCCAAGGGTGACCTTGATAGAGCCCTTCAGCCTCTATTGAAGTTCAAGGCTGATGAGGACCTCCCCCTTCAGCACCAAAAATGCAGATCCACGGGTGGAAAATTGTAGTTTGCGCGTTGCGCTTTTTCGAGTATTTTTTGCAGCTTGTAGTGTCACTAATCTTCTGTCTTTGGTTTTCAGGACCTCAAGGTGGCTGGGATGATTCCCCCGCTACCTGAGAAATATCCGGTTGCGCCGGACAAAGAAGTTATGCATTCTGACTTCGAGCTTCCTCCGGCGCAGTCTCCTACTGCGGACGCCCCCGAGGCGAACGAAGGGCGGACTCAAAAGCGCACCCAGAGCGAGTCTTCGGATGCATCTACCCCTCCAACTCCAATGGGTCCACCATTCCTCGAGAAGCACGGTGTGGAAGAAGGTGTGTCGTCTATGTCTTTCACTGTCGTGCCCATTCGGGTGGTGGCTCCGCAGCCGCTGGACAAGAAGAAGAAGGAGAAGGCAACTCTTGTCTTCAATTTATCGGACATCGAGTCATAAGTTATTGCGCTTTAGTCTTGTTTCCTTTTCATCTTTGCATTTTTAGCTTCTTTCTGATTTGATTGGTTGCTTGCAGCAATCCTTTGGAGGAGTCCCTCGATGGGGACACTCAAGAATTAATGGTGAAGTCGAAGCCGACGGCTTCTGTCCCCCAGGTTGTGGTTGACACTTAGGACGATGGCCCGAACTCTTCCAGGAGAGAAGCTCGGGCGGTCTCAACTTAGAAGGTAGCATGTAGACCTTCGGAGTCCATGCCTGAACACGTAAATGCTGGCTTTGCTTCGTGGGGGGAGCCCCCGAATCCTTTTTGTGTGATTTGTTGGTCTTTTGCTTTTTCGGGGGGAGCCCCCAAGCCCTTTGTTCATCGATTTGTGTTTCTGTTTCTTCTGTAGCCTTTTGTACACAGTGAAAACCTTCTCATCCAGTAGCATCTAGCGCTGGAGGGTCAGCTGCATCAGCTCCAAGGTGCGTAGTCGTCTCTTTTGTTTGTTCGTCTAGTTTGCGTAGTTTGTTTTTTGTATTCATTCGAAACTTCTTCATGTTGTAGATGATAATAATGCTGCTCTCCGAAGACTGGATGCTCTCAAAAAGAGCATTGGTCGAGCGGAGGAGAAGGCCGCGGATGCTGCAGAGGCCAAGGAGCGCCTGCAGAAGGAGGCTGAGGATCGCGAGCAGCAGATCGCGGCCATTGCAGCCACGCGGGAGAAGGAGATGGCCAACAAGTTCATGGCTGCTTCCAAGGCTATTTCTGGTAATTTTTTCTTGTACCCTTTGGGTCTTCTAGTTTTCTAGTGTGATTTATCCTTCCTCATTCGAGTGTGTTTTCTTCTTCTTTTCATATGCTTCAGGCATCACGTTTGATCGTGGTGCTCTGGAGCACGGAGATGCTTTAGCAGATGATGCCGTTGTGATCGACGACCACTGTGCCCTTTCCACTGGCTCCTTGGAGAAAGCCAAGAAGGTCCTCATGCGCTTCTACAAGGAGATCGTTCCTATGAGTATTGCCCTTGACGACGTCGACGCCCTTGCGGATGCCCTATTAGAGGATGCTCCGGCGGAGTACAAGCACAAGCAGAAGGGCATCGGCGCTTCCATGGGGCTGGCGATGGCGATGGCGTCTAGAGCCGAGCTGGACCTGCCTCAGGTTATGTCCAAGATGCCAACAGTGGCGGATGGCTCTGAGGTAGATTTCGCCCTCCTTGCTTCTCACTGTAAGCGTTATGGGCCTAAGCTCATCGACCTCCTGGCTAACTATGCGGCGAAGCAGCAGCATGAGGCCAAGAGTAGGCCGTCTGGCTCCAAGACTGCTCCGGATGCGGGTGCTTAGGCCTTTGTAATGTAGCTTAGTGTAGCATCTCCTTTTGCTGCTTTTGTAAGAACGTGTGGATGAACAAGTTTCACTTTGCCACGAGTGGATTTAATTATGTATATGAGTTTCTTTGGGCTGCTGCCGAAAGTACTTGTGATGTTTATACTTGTTCATTTGCTTCTAGGGTCCTTCAGGTCAGGTTCCAGTGGTTGCTCTGACTGTGCCTGAGTCATGATCATCCTTGGATGATGCCTCGTAGTTAGCCTTTCCATGCGATCGCGTCCGTATCCTGGAGAAGTATGTCCTTAACATTCGAGGCCACTCGGATGTATGGAAGTCAAAGGCTAAGCGAGCCACTGCCAGGGAAGAGTTCTTGCTTGGGGAATTGTGGCAGATGGATGAGCAACTTCAATGTGAGTCTTCGCGAACTGATGTTCTTTCGGGTGCAGCTATGTATGCTGGCTCATTCCGTGTTTTGTGCAGATGTGAATCTCATTCCGAGGGAAGAGAAGGAGCGTGTTTCCATTCGGATGAACTGTTTGACACAGCAAGACCTGGAGGCTGGTGGCTTCTTCTGGATGGACCGTGATCAAGCCATCGTCCTTACGATGGTGAAAGATAGTGTGAACCAGGTTCTTAGGGTGCTGAGGCAGGCGTGGTCATCATTGGCAGCCATCTAGTCCGTCATGTTCCCTTTGGACGCCACGCCTTCTACCTTCCTGGGTCTTCTTGGAAAATTTCGGAATGTAGGCCACGTCAAGGAGTTGGTGCGGCATCAGCTAGTTGCAGGGTTAAAGGCTGCCTTGTCTCTTGTCCGGTTGCATCGCCGTGATGTCAATCTTGCGGAGGTGGCAACTGGGCCGCCCTTTCGACCGGATGGTAGCTTATGGGACATGCGCCCTCTCTATGCGGCTGTGGCGTAGCATACGGAGGAAATTGTAGATTTGTTCGAGCAGCGGGCAAATATAATGCTCCAGAACAATTAGATCCTGTAAAGAAAAGCAGATAATGTAAAATATGTATTCGAGTGGGCTTAGTGAACGCCCTTTGTAAAGTTTATGTTTTTGGCACGTGGTGCTTTCTTATGTGCATGTCCTTTTTGTTAGCCTGACGTGGTCGGCTACTTAGGTTATATGCATAGTTCTCAGTCAACAAAGTCGCGAGGTGAGGCGTAGCCCCCGAGCGTATTTAGCGAGAAGTAATGTATGGAGAAAAATATATTCGGGCCAAGGAACTTAGCTTTTATTCATAGCGAAACGAGGAGGTACATTGTTTGTCTAGGTAGCCTTGGCTGAATAGCCTTATTGAAAGTAAAGGGTAACTAGGGGTAGAAGCGTCATAGTTGTGCGACGTTCCAGGGGTTGGAGTATTCGACTCCTGATGCGACGTCCATGAGGCGGTAGGCTCCACCTGGGATGACTTCGGTGACGATGTAGGGTCCTTCCCAGGGTGACTCGAGCTTCTTGGGCCATTCTTGCTTGAGCCGCAGGACGAGGTATCCTTCGACGAAAGACCTTGGATGCAGCCGACGGCTATGGTAGTTGCATAGGCTCTGCTGGTAGACCACTGAGTGCGCCGCGGCGATGTCACGTGCTTCAGTCGAGTGTGTCGACGGCCTCTTCGAGTGCTGCCGATGATTCGGCTTCGCTGTAGGCGATGACCCGTGGGGCCTTATGGCGCACCTCGGCAGGCAGCACGGCTTTAGCTCCGTGCACCATGAAGAAGGGCATGTAGCCCGTTGAGTTGTTTGGCGTTGTACGCAGGCTCCAAAGAACAGAGGGTAGCTCATCTGCACAGGCTCCCGCAAGCCTTTTAAGTGGGCACAGCAGACGCTTCTTGATGTCGTTGCCTATGAGGCCGTTGGACTTTTCGACCTGTCCGTTGGTCTAGGGTGTGCCACGGAGGCGTAGGACATGTTTATGCCAAGGTTCCCAAAGAAGGCTCAAAATTCCTTCGAGATGAAGTTCGAGCTGTTGTCCGTTATGATGTTGTGAGTCACACCGAACCTGTAGACAATGGACTCAAAAAACTTGATGACGGTTTTGCCGGTTTGGTTGGTGACAGGCATAGCCTCGATCCACTTGGTGAACTTGTCGACTGCGACCAGGAGGAAGATGTGGCCTCCTGGAGAGGACTTTGGTAGTTTGCCGATCATGTCAAGGCCCCATTGGGCGAAGGGCCAAGCCAGCGGTATGGGCATCGGCTCGGATCCTGGTGCATGTGGCTTGTTCGTGTACCTCTGACAGGCGTTGCACCTCTGGACGATGTCCTTGGCATCGTTCATGGTGGTTGGCCAGTAGAATCCAGCTCATAGAGCTTTGGCTACTAGGGCGCGGTTGCCTGCGTGATGGACGCAGATACCCTCATGGATGTATTGGAGCATGCTTTTGCCATCACCTATGGTGACGCACCGTTG
The DNA here is from genome assembly GCA_030063025.1 of Avena longiglumis. Lineage (NCBI taxonomy): Eukaryota > Viridiplantae > Streptophyta > Magnoliopsida > Poales > Poaceae > Avena > Avena longiglumis. The sequence continues at coordinate 148,381,242 of CP125975.1, read as the reverse complement.
GAGCACACCCGAAATGTTGCGCTTGTACAACTCGCCATTGATTATGGTGAAGGCTTTTGACCGGCAAGATATGCACCGGGCATCCATCGGATCATCGGGCAGTTCATTGTTTATCAGGTACCAAAGGTACGGCTGCGTCCATGTCTCTTCAACCGCCATGACCTACATTAAGCTGACTAGCTCGGCCTCAGTGTCGAGCTTTTCGGGTCCTTCTTGTCCTTTGGGCAGCGCAGCCCCCGAGTGCTATGCTTCTTCGGCTGAGCCTTTTAGGAATTTCCGCTTGATAGAGGGTATGCAGATTTGTTCGAGGAACACATATGGTGGCACCCGTGCGCAGGTGCAGCCAATGTTCACGGGCCTGTCACCTTCTTCGTTGCTTTCCCTACCGACATGCCGAAGCTCGCAGCCATCAAAATCTCCTTCGAGTGAGTTGTAAAGTGCACAGTACGCGATCATGTTGGCGTTGTGGGTGTCGCACTCGTTCATCGTCTGCTAGACGACTAGGTTCGAGTCACCGTAGATGACGAGGTGCGTTGCGCTGCAGATCTTGGCCATCCTCATGTCGTGGATGAGGGCCTCGTATTCGGCCTCGTTGTTGGAGGCACGAAATTTCATCCGAAGGATGTACTTCATCTTGTCGCCTTGAGGAGACGTCAGTATGAAGCTGACCCCTGCTCCAGCCTCACGCTTGGAGCCGTCGAAGTGCATCATCCAGGACTACGACATGTCCGGAGTATCCGGTAGCTAGAGTTCCATCCAGTGGACAAGGAAGTCAGGGAGGACCTGAGATTTGATGGCGGTGCGACGCTCGTAGATTATATCCATAGTGGACAATTCGGTGCCCACAATTCTACGCGCCCCGTGCCTTCGGGGTTGTTTAGGATGTTTGAAAACGGGGCGTCGTTGACGACCATGATCTGATGCTCCTCGAAGTAGTGGCTCAGCCGATGAGCCTTCATAAATACGTCGTAGGCGAGCTTCTGGTAGTGAGGGTACCTCTGCTTTGTCGAGGTCAGTACCTTGCTGAGGTAGTAGATTGGGCGTTGGACCCCGTGGGTCTCTTTCCATCTTCGGGTCGCTCGACCACGAGCACAGTGCTTACCACCTGATGTGTTTCTGCGATGTATAGCAGCAGCGGCTCTTGTTCCTTTGGCATGACCAGGACAGGCGAGGTGGAGAGCAGCCGCTTGAGATCCTCGAATGCGTCGTCTTCTTAGGGTGTCCACTCGAACTTGTTCGCCTTGTGCAGCAACTGGTAAAAGGGCAGGGCCTTCTCGCCCATGCGGCTGATGAATCTGCTCAGCACCGCGATCCGCCCAGCCAGTTGATGGACACCTTTGAGATTCTTCGGCTTCTCCATGGCCAGTATGACCCTGATTTTCTTCGGATTTGCCTCAATCCCCCGCTAGGAGATGAAGTACCAAGTAACTGGCCAGATGGGACGCCGAAGGCGCACTTTTCTCGGTTTATCTTGATCTTGTAGTGATCAAGGTTAACAAACGTCTCACGGAGATCGTCGATCAGCGTCTTGGCTTCTCTTGTCTTGATTACTATGTCGTCGACATAGACTTGGATGTTACAACCGATCTAGCTTTTCAGGCACGCCTGCATGCACCTCTGGTATGTGTCACCTGCGTTCTTCAGCCCAAAATACATGGTGTTGTAGCAGAATACTCCGAACAGCATAATGAACGCCGTTTTCTCCTGATCTTTGTTCTTCAGACGAATCTAGTTATAGCCTGAGTAGGCATCGAGGAATGAGAGTTTCTCGCATCCTGCAGTCGAATCGATGATTTGATCGATCCTCGGTAGAGGGAAGTGGTCCTTGGGACAGTACTTGTTGAACAATGTGAAGTCCACGCACATCCGCAAGATGTCCGTGTCCTTTTTGGGGACCAGCATGGTGTTGGCCAGCCACTCGCTCTCCTTGATTTCCCGGATGAAGTTGGCATCGAGTAGTCTGTTGACTTCGATTACAACGGCTTTAGCTCTTGGTTCGGACAATCTTCGGATCGACTGCTTGACGGGCTTCATGTCCGGAAACACATTGAGTGCATGCTCGGCGAATTCCCTGTAACTCCTGGCATGTCTGCAGGACACTAGGCGAAAATTTCCCAGCGCTCATGGAGGAATTCGACGAGCGCGCTTTCCTATGCGGGACTGAGGTTGTTGGCGATCCACACCATCTTGGAGGTGTCCGTCAGATGGACCTTCACCTTCTTTGTGTTGACCGTGGAGTCGAATGACATATCGGGTGTGTTTTGTCTAGTGACTGGGGGTGCCCCGTTGTCTGTCACCTCTCTGAGTCTCATGAGCTCCTCTTGAATGCCAAACGACTGGGAGATTATGTTGAAGTCTCTGTCGCAGTGGTCGGATCGGGTGAAGCTTTCCTGGATGGTGATGACGCCCCTAGGTCCTGGCATCTTCAGTAGAAGGTACGCATAGTGCGGTACTGCCAAGAATCGTGTGAATGTCACGCGCCCGAGGATGGCGTGGTACTGTGATGGGAAGTCCACCACTTCGAACTCTAGCCGCTCGCAAATGAAGTTTTCGGGACGTACGAAGATGATGTCGAGCCATATCTTGCCCAGAGGGTATATGCCCTTCCCTGGGACTATGTTGTGGAACATCGTGTCTAATTGCTCCAGGCTGCATAGCGGGATTCGAATCGCTACGAGTGTGCTGGCGAACATCAAATTGATGTTGATGCCGCCGTCCATGAAAACACGGCTCATATCGAACCCCCGATCTGCGCCTCGAGCACCAGGGCAGCATGAACTGGGCGAGGGATCTCGCGTGGGTGATCCGAACGATCGAATGTGATGCAGGACTCCGATCCACTGAGGTACTCAGGTGTGACACCCCCGGGATCAGGGCTAAACAAATCCCAGACCTCCGTCTGACATAAGCTTAACCTTGAGCTTGAGGATATACAGTGAAGAATCGGTAGCACAACAGTGACCTTACGACATAAAATTATTACAGCAAGCTCATAACTGAGCGAAGAGCCAAAATATTACAAACAGAGGTCACTGAACACAAACATCAAACAACGGAAGGCAAATTATGCTATTAAGTATAGCAAACTTAACAAATGGCCTAAGAGGCCTGAAGCATAATGATGACATCCCAGCCCATAGATTCCAGGCCACCGTCCGGGAACCCCAAGCTACTCGTTGGTGTCGCTGTAGTACCAAACGGATCTTCAGGAGAACACTCACTCTGCTACAAAAAGTATCAACAAAGCAAGGGTGAGTACAGGGTGTACTCCGCAAGACTTATGGCTGGTGGATTTGTTTTGCATAAAGCCATCTTCGTATATAAAACAAGAGAGAGAAGAAGCTCGTGTAATTAGAGTCTTTTAAAAAGGGAAAAAGAGAGGGACATATCCAAAATATTGATCATCATCTTTTGATATCCACCAAGTCATCATCATCTGAACCCTATCTAGGATCACCTCCTCGTACCCATGAGGAAGCATCCTTAAGCACACGTTGATCTGCCAAGTTCTACGATTAGGTTATAATTCTCTATGATCTTAGAATCTGGTCACCAAGCGTTCATAACCGTGAACACGGCTTTTTGAAAAGATTATGACCCTGCAGGGGTGTACAACTTTACCCACACGTACTAACCTTCTCTTAATGCCACTAGAAAAGCCATCTTCCTTGGAAGGCTGGAAGAGGGTGGTTAGACACGACCTTTACCTTGCTTTTGGCGAGACCATGAGTCACACAATAAGGATGGTTCCACCGTAACGGGTCAAGTCCCAAAGCCGGTCCTTAAAGATGTGAGGCAAGGTTGGTTTACCAGGGGCGCTATCAACCCCAAGCAACCGCGGCCACGCTTCCCTACCTGTTATGAATGCACCTTCACCCGGCAAATCTTTCAAAAGTTTTTGTATGCATATGACGAATGGAACGCCCGAACTATGTGACTCGTGGAATATACTAGGCAAGTTAGTTGCTCGTGAGGTTGTCCAGGCCCCGTGTGGCTGTACACTTGTCTCAGTTCCAAAGGCAAGAACTCAGTTCCTAGTGGTGGCAAGCATGGGACTAGAAAAAACACATCCCACCATGGCCTCCCATACAAGCCTTAGCATGTTTAACTCATATCACTGATCTCATCTCATCACGTTCTCCTTTCATACTAGATTCTCTGTATCTGATACATCATCTAGATGAACCAGACTCAATAGCTAAGCATGGCTAAGCGAGACACAAATATAAGCTCTAGCAATGCACACAAGCCAAACCTAGTTATGCTAGGAGTAGTGGATCAGGTAATATAAGCTCAAGGGAGTAATGCAACAGATAGGATATTCTATCTATCGATAAAAGACCACAGTAGAATCGTATGCATCATGGCAAGAATTGAAATACTTTCAAAATCATAGGATTATATCATGGTGGGGCTATGCTTTCCTTTGCTTGTTGATAACAAATAAGCAGATCTTCGGAAGCCTTGTACTTGACTTGGTTACAGTTGGTCAAGTATTTGTCTTCGAGCTTCGACTGTGTTGATCTCTGGCTTCGATCTCGATCTCGATCTCGTATTCTACCAGGAAGAACCAAATACCGGAAAGAGAGGGAAACAATCAACAATGGCATCGATGCAATGCTCAAGCAATTATGATGATATGACAAGTTTATTAGTATTGAAATGAAACCCTAAGACATGCTCGGCAGTTTAATCAGGGTTCCGAGGGGTGAAAACCCTAACTCGGGGAAACTCCAGAATCACCTATAAGGGGTTACTATGTTATTCTATTTAAACTTGTCATTTAAGTTATTTAACAATGCATGATTATAGCTTAAATAGATAGATCTCGTTTTTCTGAACATTTTGATATATTTAATACATATTTTTCTGACTTATAAATAATTAGATATTGAATTTACAAGTTTAAAACAATTTCTGAAAAAGGTTAAAGGATTTATTATGTCACTCTAAGATCAGGCTGATGTCATTAGGGGTCGGGGCTATTCTCACTAGGGCTGAGGCTACCCCCAGTCACTGACGACTAGGCCCCATGGGATAATATTCTTATTTCCAGAAAAAAATTATAGAAATGATTTCAATAAAAAGAAAAGAGGATATATTGCCCCCTGACATCAGCAATGTGGATCCTTTATATTGATGCTGGTATGGGAGATTGCGAGCGCGCGTGCAAGCGGGGAGAGATGTGCTGGAACCAGAGCAACGCAGGCAACCAGAAAGTGGCAGAGCCGCTGTGGATTGACCAAAGGAAGCTTGCCTGCGACAAGCATCTGCGGCGAACGGCGGAGACGCGCGACGCGGGGCCAAACCAGGAAAAGAGGGAGAAGATGGAGAGCACGAGCATGCTCCTGAGCTCACCAGGAACACGGTAGGGTGGTCGGTGAGGCGAGGCATGGCTTGAATCGACGGCAACGACGGAGGCCGTCGTCGGAGAAGAAGCGGACGGGGAGCTCGACTGGGGACGTCCGTGGTCGATTCCTCTGGCGAGGCAATTCATGGCAACGAGGTGAAGCTCTGAGGAGCATCATCTTGACTCGGTGAGGCCTGGTACGGTGGGGCAACACAGCACCTGCGGTAGGGTTTCGGCTAGAGCGGGAAAATCACGAGGGAGCACGAGAGAGAGTGAGAAGGGTATGGGGAGAGAGAGGACGTCGCGCTGGTTCTTATGCTTGAGCTCTTCGGCGGCGGAAAGTATCACAATGCGAGGAAGATCGATGACAACGAGGGGCACACGCAGCTGCTTCAGCTCGTCGGGAGGAAGAGGAGAAAGAAGAAGCACGATGAAGAGGTACGGGTTGGGTGGGCTGCAGTTGGGCCGAGGATGGGCCGCGGGGTGCTGCGCTTGGGCGACAGGGAGAGGAGAGAAGGGAGCTGGGCTGGCTGGGCTATGGCCTGTAGCTGCTTCTGCTCTATTTTTTAGAACAAAACCTTTTTTGTTTTCTGTTTTGTATTTTCTCTTTTTGCTTTGATTCTCAAATCTGTTTTGAACCATTTGAAAATACCAGAGGTTTTGAAAATACTTTAGAAAACATACACGGGCCCTTGTACCAATTTGGGATCCTTATTTTTGTGATTTCAAAATCATAACCATTATATAAGGGTTTTCAAGAAAGGGAAAGGAATTAGGGTTTAGGGTTTTTGCTTTGTTTCTTCAATGCACAATTTAATAGATGATGCTCATGATGCACAAACAAACCCTAATTGGTATTTTACTAAACCTTGGGTGTTACAGCTCTATCCCCCTTACGAGAATCTCGACCCGAGATTCCTAAGGTAGGAAGAGAGATAGAGAGAAAGAAAGAAAGAGGGCCACTCTAAAGATAAGAGGGAAACACAATAAACAACACAGAGTATCTCATGGTCAACTCATGGATGGAGTGTTCAGAAACAACTCTGAGATGAAAAACATGAAACACGTCAAGGTAACGGAGGAAACAAAAGGAGAAGGTTTCAAGTTGTTAGATAGATGGTCTTCATAAGGATTGGGACCATGGAGCTTCAAAAGAGTTTAATCTTCTGAAAAGGAAAACTTCCAAAAGAAAGGGCAGAACACAGACTTTGAGATATGAACCTCTACTAAATGGATTAAGTAGAGATTTCAGGTTACAAGATATGGATAAACAAAACCGAGCTATTGAACTACTTTTGAAAAAGAAGGGTCACTTTTTCGTCCAACAGAAGGCCAAGACAGAAAGGTGTTTTGGTCGAGAGGACTCATAAGAGTCACAAGGAACATGTAACGAGAGAAACTCCTGATTACCAAAATCATAGCCACTCTTACAACATGATCAAGAAAACAAAGGAAACTCTTTATTCATCCAGGTCTTATCAAAAATATTTTCCAAAGATCATGATGTCACTTTACACCACTAGATGAATAGGTAAGAAGATTCATGATGACACGAGAAGACAGAAACTTTATTATCGGACATTAAATATTTGGCACAACCATACGCTTGCTAACATAAAGGGTCTGGGGAATCGACCGAGAGACATATAGCAACACTACTTTAAATGTTCTCCTTGATGTTCGAAACACGAAACATCAAGTAAAGGTCGGACTTCGGATATATAGGAAACCATAATCACAACACCTATAATAAATCATAGAAGGTGCCTCATGAAGAGTGGTTGTTATTGCTGAATCAAAAGAATATGACAAAGGGTCTTTCCGGCTAAGTATGGCAACCAGTACATCAATCTTGCCTGATTTACAAAGAGACCTATGTCAAAACCTCGAATATCACCAACCATCATTGTTGCTTGAGATTCGGTTTTTGTTAGGTGGAATGATACTTTATACTCAGCATGTTCAAATAGAAATTTTGCAACATTTACACAGAGGTAAAGTCACTAGATTCTCAAGATATGGACTACAGTGTTAAGCGCCAAAAGACTGAGCTGGATTGCTAGACCCATGCATTTACAACTTGTCGGAGGACAGCTGCACACACATAAGGTACTGACAATCAAACACATATGTGTCCTTAAGGAAAGAAAGATAAATCTACTCGAATCCACGGGGACATCTTTCAACAACTACACATGAACCAGAGAAGGTTACTTCTAACATCCAGAACACATACTTCGAGATGACTCTAAGACGGCTCTTGAAAGTTTCCAACATTAATGTTAATTGTTCCATATGAATCTTATCTAGCATGGATAAGATAAGGATGTCATTGATGGGCTCAACAATAAACTTACCGGGATACTCCAAGAATATGGACTCATACGTTGTATGAACAAGGCAAAAGTATTGGTCAAACCAGCAGACATGAAGATGTACTCAAGTGAAACATCACGAGAAGAAACATCATCAAGATAGTCCCTGGAACTGAGTTTAATTTGACAATAACCCAAATCAAATAAAAGGCGGGGGAATATAACATATCCACGAAGGAGATACTATCTTACTTCAGTATAAAAAAACTAGACATCCCTTTAAAAAGGAACAAAGTCGACTAGAACTTTTGTCTTACAACTCTCCAAGTTGTTGTTTAAGCTCAACCAACCAGTTCAGGGGTATCCGGTATAGATCCTTGGAGAAAAGAGCAGTTCAGAGAACTTGCTTTCTCAAGAACTTGACGACGCGGTCATGTGGCAACATGGCGATACTTCTAGAAGACATCTAGAATATCACAAACCACCGATATGTCACTTTGTTTGAGAGGGAACTTGCTTGGTACGGCAAGAAGACATAGTCTAAGATTTTTGGCATGAGCCTAAATCTTTGACTGAAGAGAGTGTACCAGCATAATGGACTTGGTAGCACAATCATCCTTCGCTTAGTGATCGGGTTAACCAATCACACTAAGAATGACACAAATGTCCTTTGAGTTCTAAGCAATAATAACTGGTAAGAATCTAGATGGCCACATTATTACGCACACGCATCACTCACGAGGGCAAAAGCTCGAGGAAGGGTGGGTAAAGATGTGTGAGAGTATCACTTCATTAAGGGGTCATGGAATTTAGCACGACCTCTCAGTTATAAAAGAATGTGATACTTTAAGGTAGAACAGACAGAAGACACTCAATGTCTCTTTATCTGTGGATTACAACACTTTGACCTGGTCCTGGATATGACGAGGTACTGGAGTTTGTTTCTCCTAGACATTCTGAAATGGTTTGTCATGACGGACCACAAAAGTATCTTACATCAGAATACACCGATGCATATTTACTACTTGGCTACCAACTGGTAGACAAAGGTCAAAAAACAACAAGGGAAAAGGAACATGCTCAGGATAGAATCCCGAGATGTGGATGCATAAGTCAACAACCATCCGAAAACCAATGCATAGAAGGGGTAAGGTGTGGCAGTGTCATGAATATAGATGCGAGACTCTCGAGGAGTACTCTTGTCGTGATCTATTTAGTTCCATTAAAGAACACCTGCCATAGCTAGTGGCAGGGGAAGTCCTTAGTTGTCACAATTAAATCGCGACAAAGACCACAAGCTTGAAGGCTAGAATTGTAGTACCAGCCATCCTGAGGTGATGTGTGAACATTAAAAATAGGGTTCAAAGGGTTGGATCTTGGGTTAAAGGTCAGCTTCATGTACAAGATTCACAACACTAGAATCCAGCACAACCAGGGATCTTAGATTCAATTCCAAGGGTTAAAACCCGAGAAATAAATAACTACTACTTGAGTGACAGAGAGTACAGTGCAAGATAGTAATCCCAAGGTAGCTTCCAAAAGAATATACAACTTCTGAAGTACCCAAACAAACAAAAAGGAGGCACGCGAGGCAAAAGAAAACCTCGAAACCTAGAGTAGAACACTATGGATCCAACAATATAATATTGTGGGTCCAAAAGATAGAGAGATCATGATAGAGAGGAATATCTCAGCTGAAACAGAGCTAGGGGAACAAGGAACTCACAACACACACAACTCTAGAGAACTCAACACTAGGTCAACCGGTTGAGAAACGACATGCCCAAAAGGCACCTAAGCTTTGAAAGACTAGAAAAGATATCAAAACTTTTCCAAAATCAACACAAGATAAGAAGACCCAGAGTTAGCGCGAAACTGGATAAGGAGTAAAAGAAGCATACTAGAGTTTTCGCAAATACTTTTCATCTTTGAAATAGTTTTCACAAACACTAGACTCAACATCGACCAATAGCAAGGTTTTCCTATGGTCGGTACTGCTCTGATACCAAAACCTATGACACCCCCGGGATCTAGGCTAAACAAATCCCAGACCTTCGTCTGACATAAATTTAACATTGAGCTCGAGGATATCTAGTGAAGAATCGGTAACACAACAGTGACCTTACGACACAAAATTATTACAGCAAGCTCATAACTGAGCGAAGAGCCAAAATATTACAAACAGAGGTCACTGACCATAAACATCAAACAACGGAAGGCAAATTATGCTATTAAGTATAGCAAACTTAACAAATGGCCTAAGAGGCCTAAAGCATAAAGATGACATCCCAGCCCATAGATTCCAGGCTGCCATCCGGGAACCCCAAGCTACTCGTCGGTGTCGTAGTACCAAACGAATCTTCAGGGGAACACTTACTCTACTACAAAAGTATCAACAAAGCAAGGGTGAGTACAGGGTGTACTCCGCAAGACTTATGGCTGGTGGAGTTGTTTTGCATAAAGCCATATTTGTATATAAAACAAGAGAGAGAAGAAGCTTATCTAATCAGAGTATTTTAAAAAGGGAATAAGAGAGCGACATCTCCAAAATATTGATCATCATCTTTTGATATCCACCAAGTCATCATCATATGAACCCTATCTAAGATCACCCCCTCGTACCCATGAGGAAGCATCCTTAAGCACACGTTGATCTGCCAAGTTTTACGATTAGGTTATAATTCTCTATGATCTTAGAATCTGGTCACCAAGCGTTCATAACCGTGAACACGGCTTTTCGAAAATATTATGACCCTGCAGGGGTGTACAACTTTACCCACACGTACTAACCTTCTCTTAATGCCACTAGATAATCCCTCTTCCTTGGAAGGCCAGCAGAGGGTGGTTAGACACGACCTTTACCTTGCTTTCGCCGAGACCACGAGTCACGCAATAAGGATGGTTCCGCCGTAACGGGTCAGGTCCCGAAGCCGGTCCTTAAAGATGTGAGGCGAGGTTGGTTTACCAGGGGCGCTATCAACCGCAAGCAACCGCGGCCATGCTTCTCTACCTGTTATGAATGCACCTTCACCCGACAAATCTTTCAAAAGGTTTTCTATGCATATGTTGAATGGAACGCCCGAACTATGTGACTCATGGAATCTACTAGGCAAGTTAGTTGCTCGTGAGGTTTTATAGGCCCTGTGTGTTTGTACGCTCGTATTGGTTCCAAAGGCAAGAACTTAGTTCCTAGTGGTGGCGAGCATGGGACTAGAAAAACCACATCCCACCATGGCCTCCCATACAAGCCTTAGCATGTTTAACTCATACCACTGATCTCATATCATTATGTTCTCCTGTCATACTAGATTCTCTGCATCTGATACATCATCTGGATGAACTAGACTCAACAGCTAAGCATGGCTAAGGGAGACACAAATATAAGCTCTAGCACTGCACATAAGCCAAACCTAGTTATGCTAGGAGAAGTGGATCAGTTAATATAATCTCAAGGGATTGATGCAATAGATAGGATACTTCTATCTATCGATAAAAGACCACAGTAGAATCATATGCATCATGGCAAGAATTGAAATGCTTTAAAAATCATAGGATTATATCATGGTGGGGATATGCTTGCCTTTGCTAGTTGATAACAGATAAGCAGATCTTCGGAGGCCTTGTACTTCACTTGGTTACAGTTGGTCAAGTATTTGTCTTCAAGCTTCGACGGTGTTGATCTCTGGCTTCAATATCGATCTCGATCTCATATTCTACCAGGAAGAACCAAATACGAAAAAGAGAGGGAAACAATCAACAATGGCATTGATGCAATGCTCAAGAAATTATGATGATATGACAAGTTGATTAGTATTAAAATGAAAACCTAAGACATGCTCGGCAGTTTAATCGGGGTTCCGAGGGGTGAAAACCCTAACTTGGGGAACCTCCAGAATCACCTGTGAGGGGTTACTATGTTCTTCTATTTAAACTTGTCATTTAAGTTGTTTAACAATGCATGATTATAGCTTAAATGGATAGATCTCATTTTTCTGAACATTTTGATATATTATACATATTTTCTGACTTATAAATAATTAGATATTGAATTTACAAGTTTAAAACAATTTCTGAAAAAGGTTAAAGGATTGATTATGTCACTCTAAGCTTAGGCTGATGTCATCACGGGGTCGGGGCTATTCTCAGTGGGGCTGAGGCTACCCCCAGTCACTGTCGACTGGGCCCCATGGGATGCTGACATCAGCAATGGGGATCCTTCAGATCGATGCTGGTATGGGCGATTGCGAGCACGCGTGCAAGCAGGGAGAGGTGCGCTGGAACCAGAGCAACGTAGGCAACCAGAAATTGGTGGTGCCGCTGTGGATTGAGCAACAGAAGCTTGCGGGCGGCGAGCATCTGCGGCGAACAGCGGAGGCGCACGACGCGGGGCCAAACCAGGAAGAGAGGGAGAAGATGGATAGCACGGGCATGCTCCTGAGATCACCAAGAACACGGTAGGGTGGTCGGTGAGGCGAGGCGTGGCTTGAATCGACGGCAACGACGACGACCGTCGTCGGAGAAGAAGCGGACGGGGATCTCGACTAGGGACGTCTGTGGCTGATTCCTCTGGCAAGGGAGGTCATGGAAACGAGGTGAAGCTCCGAGGAGCATCATCTTGGCTCGGGGAGGCCTGGTACGGTGGGGCAACACGGCACCTGCAGGGTAGGGTTTCGGCCAGAGAGGGAAAATCGCGAGGGAGCACGAGAGAGAGAGAGTGAGATGGGTATGGGGAGAGAGAGGATGTCATGCTGGTTCTTATCCTTGAGCTCTTTGGCGGCAGGGAATATCACAACGCGAGGAATATCAACGACAACGAGCATCACATGCAGCTGCTTCAGCTCGTCGGGAGGAAGAAGAAAGAAGAAGCATGATGAAGAGGTACGGGCTGGGTGTGCTGCAGTTGGGCCGAGGATGGGCCGCGGGGTGCTGCGATTGGGCGACGGGGAGAGGAGAGAAGGGAGCTGTGTTGGCTGGGCTGCAGCCTGTAGCTGCTTTTGCTCTATTTTTTTAGAACAAAACCTTTTTTATTTTCTGTTTTTGCTTTGATTTTCAAATCTGTTTTGAACCATTTGAAAAAATACCAGAGGTTTTGAAAATACTTTAGAAAACATACAGGGGCCCTTGTACCAATTTGGGATCCTTATTTTTGTTATTTCAAAATCATAACCATTTTATAAGGGTTTTCAAGAGAGGGAAAGGAATTAGGGTTTAGGGTTTTTGCTTTGTTTCTTTAATGCACAATTTAATAGATGATGCTCATGATGCACAAACAAACCCTAATTGGTATTTTACTAAAACTGGGGTGTTACATTAGGGATGGCTGGTGGAGAGGTCATGGCCAGGCTGACTTGGCGGGTGATCTTCTTTTGCACCCTATTGGTTGGGCGCCCCTTCTAGATCATCAGGGACCCTTTTGGCGGCAGGTACCCTCCTGCACCATTATTTGGTGCTGGTGCGATCGCCGACTGCGATGGTCCAACGGGTAGTAGTGGAGGAGCTCCATGGGCGATGTCACCTGGTACGGGTGCGGGCCCAAATCCAGGGTTCAGGGTCTGGCGCCGCATTTGGGTGAGACCCTTGCTGAGCTTCTGGAACTCGCGGCAGTCCTTGAGCATGTGGCTGGCCTTCTTCTTGCCATTCTATTTGTCGATGTAGAAGTGGATGGTGCAGGGACCAGATAGTTTGTCGTATGTTGAAGGCTCGTCGTCGTGGCTGCGAAGTTGCCACGTTTGCGTGGGTCGCTTGCTGTCGTGGTAGTTTCCTCCGTGGTATCCGCTGTTGTGGTTGCCGTCATTGCGTCGATCCGCATATCCAGCCACGACCATGTCGACTCCATCACGGTCGTCATAGATGCGCGATCTTCTCTTGCTGCGGCGTTTGCGCTTGCGGCTGTAGTCGTCTTCATCATCCAAATGTGCTCGGGTGACGGAATCCTCACCATCTGCCCACCGATTGGCGATGTCCATGAGGTGATCGAGCGTCTTGGGCTTGACGCACCCAAGTTCCTCCTTGAAATCTAGGCGCCTAGCATCGTCCTTGAAGGCGTCGATTGCCCGTTCTTCGGAGATGTGCGCAGTGGAGCTCTTGATGTGGGACCCGCGGAGTATGTACGAGCGGATGGACTCGTTGGACCGCTGGGTGCAGGCCCGTAGCTCTTCGATTGAGGCTGGCCTCTTGTTGGTGCCCTTGAAGTTGCGGATGAAGCTGTATGCCAGGTCTTCCCAGCTTCGGATGGATCCGGATGATAAGCTGCTGAGCCAGTGTTGCCTGTCAAAACCCACCGGCGAGCAGCGACGAGCAACACGAAGAGCCGGGAGGCTCCCAGAACTGCTGGTGGGCCCTGGTCCCTCGGGCAACGGCCCGCAAAACTCCGGCACACGTCCTGGCTGGTGCAAGGGCGTGCCACCTGACCTATACCTGGTCAGGAAGGTGATGGGTTGCTTCGATTAGTTTCCTGCATGGCAAACAAACATACGTAAAATTCGAGTCGTGACCGGCTCCCAGGTTTCCCTGTGAATCGGCTCCTAGAGCCGATTATCCCATGGTTCTGCATTAGATCTACGATAACATGGGGTTTTGCTTCATCAATACAAGTTAAATCGATCTACGACAGTTTAACGTTTTCACCACATAATTGGAACATCCTACACGTAATTGATCCTGGTAGATACAAAAGATGATAGAAAACTAACCCTAGAGAAGGCCTAACAACCGACGTAAAGTCAATTCCCGGAACAACTCCTCTCGAATTGGCAAACCATATCCTTACATACTACTGGATTGTTCAATCCGTTTGCAAGGCCTGACCATGTGGATATCAAACTAAACCTTGGAAAACAAGGCATAACTATAACAGATCAAGTCGATTGAATAAAGATCAAGCAAGATGCTGCCTTTACACCCAAAAAAAGGTGCAAAGGCAGCGAGACAAATAAAGGCAGCATAACTAAGTAATCATAACAAAAAGGTACCGATGCTAGCCCAAACAAACCTATGATAACAGTATTACTCGCCATCAACAAGGCTTCAGCACGAGTAACACTAAATAACGCATAAGCAGATACTGCCTAGATCACAAGATGCGATCTAGGCAGCATGACACTTACCCGAGAAAAACCCTAGAAACAAGGGGTGGCGATGCGCCGAGATTGTGTTTGTTGTGAACGTGATCGTCCTCCTTTCTCAATAACCTTAGGTACATATTTATAGTCCGGAGACTTTCTATCTTTGGAATAACCCTAACAACTCTATCTCTTACTTAAACCGAAACGTAACCTACCATAATACACAGATACACGGGCAATTTAGCCCAAATCCACGCACAAGGCTGATCCAGCAAAACGTTGCACATATGTATCCTCGAAGCCCATCTTGATTACGGCCCATCTCCTCCTTTGGCCAAAATGTGGCGATAACAGCCAAACCCTGGACGCGCCTATCAGCTGTAGCTGAAGACATTGTAAGGCAGTATTCTTGTTTCTGCCATGGAGCTTGACTGACAACAGGTTATCATCTAGCCAAGCCTTTGGCTCTTGCGTGCCGTTGAACTTAGGGTTGTCCGAGGGGAGCTTTAAATTTTTCGGTATTTGCGTTCGTCGAACGGATCTGCTAAAGCATATAGCGCCGCACAGCTCTCCATCGTCTTCCTCGTCGGACTCAGTTGAGCACGCACGCTTGGCGCGTGCCTTGTCGATCTTGCGCTGGGTGAGCTTGTTGTGAGCGTCGTAGTTGCTACTACGACGCTGTGGGCTTTTGCGGCGTCGAAGAAGGTCGTGCTCATAGTCTTCGGATGAGTGCGTAGGGTTGCGGTTGAACTTGACCGCAGCTTTTTTCTTTGGCTCCGCAGGAGCCTCATCGTGGAGCGCGGCTCTGACGATTCTGAAGCCTACTAGCGCGGACTTATGCATGGCGCTCTTCGGGTCGCCCACCGGAGGTGGATGGGACGCGAGATATGTAGTGGTTGCCATGATCGCAGCCTGCGGTGTTTTCGGCAGATGTTGCCGTGCGAGTCCATCGTCATGAAGGACGTGTTAAGGGCCCGGGTGACCTCGCATCGCACGGCGGCGTCCATGTGCTCCGTGTGGGAGCGGTACTAGTTGGCGTTGTTGTCATGCGAACTGGAGCCGCCAGCGGCAGAGAGCGCAGCTCGCCGCGCACTAGATTCCACAGCTACCTTCTTACGCTTGTCAAGCTCCTCCATCAGCTTCACATGTCGGTTGTGCTCGTCAATGAGGAGGAGGTGGTAGGCCATCAGTAGATCCCGTGAAGCATTCACAGGTAGGATGATGTTGCCTGCTACGGCTTCTCGTGCTTGGCGCCAGCCTTTCTCGTTGAGGTTGATCTTGTTGTAGGCGTGAGCATCACCTTCGTTGGGCCTGTTAGGCGGATCTCCCCCATTTCCTCCATTCTCAGCTTGCGGGTTGAGAGGGGGGTTGGGTGTTTTCTGCGCGCACTCTAATTTGGTGGTAGGTCTGTTACGTTGTTGATGACGATGTCACATAGGTAGCGCCCACGGATTGGATCACTTCTGACATAGCTTTCGGATCCAGAACCGTAGGTTCCTTCATCTGAGGGAGGGCCACACAGATCTGAGTTGCAGCTGCTGCTGTCATCTGAATAGTCTATCAGCGTCGACGGGTGTAACGCGCTGATAGGTGGGACCCACGAAGCAGGTGTGATGGATGGTGGTGGCACCCGCTCTGGGAGGCAGAGGGTGTGATACGTCGGAAACGTATCTATAATTTTTGATGTTCCATGCTTATTTAGTATGTACTTTACTTTGCTTTGTCCACACTTTGAGGTGTTTTTATATGTTTTCTGGTACTAACCTATTAATAAGTTGCCACTGTGCCAGTTGCCTGTTTTCTGCTATTTTTGGTTCAAGAAAATCTCGTAAGGAAATATTCTCGGAATTGGACGGGACAAAATCCAAAGTCATTATTTCACCGAGGAGAAAACGGAGTCGAGAGGAGAGACGGAGGGGAGCCACAGGGCGGCTGCACCCCCCAGGCACAAGCCCACCCTATGTCGCGCCTGGGCAGCGTGTGGGCCCTCTGGCCGCCTCTCAGCCTCGCCTCTTCGCCTATAAGAAGCCCCTGATTCCTAAACCCTAAGTACCCGATCAATATTCCACGAAACCGTCTGTAGCCGCCGCCACCATCGTCCCTAGATCGGGGGGATCTGAAGATCTTCCGGGCACCCTGTCGGAGGGGAGATCATCCCGGAGGCCTTCTTCTTCATCATGCCATCCTCCGGTATGAAGTGTGGGTAGTTCCACCTTGTACTACGGGTCCATGTAGTAGCTAGATGGTTGTATCTCCTCCTTTGTGCTTTTATGTCTAGATCTTGTGAGATCCGTTCATGATCAAGATCTCATCTATTTGTAATCATGCATGTTGTGTTTGCGGGGATCCGATGGATATTGATATTGCTATGTTAGATTGATTAATGGTTTTGTCGTATTGATTCTATCATGTCTGTGTTGTTTGTGATCATGCTTACTCTCAGTTGTTAGTAGCTATCTTGGCCAAGTAGTTGCTAGTGACTCCAAGAGAGGGTATTTATGCTCGATAGTGGGTTCATGCCTCTATTTAATCAAGGGAAGTGACAGAAATCTCTAAGGTTGTAGATGTGTTGTTGACACTAGGGAGAAAACAACGGTCTCTTGTTCATGGAACAAGTGGATTGTTTACCTTACACACTTTTCTTAAAGCAGTTGTCTGTTGCTTGCAACTTAATACTGGAGGGGGTTCAGATGATAACCCAAAGGTGGACTTCTAGTCATAGATGCAGTTGGATGGAGGTCTATGTATCTTGTTGTATTGACCAATCGAATCTCATAGGATCTTGATGTCTAGCATTGCATTATTATGCCTTGCTCGGTCCTGTCAATTGCCATGTTGTAATTTGTTTACCTGGCATGCCATGTTTGTTTATCTAAGGAGAACACCTCTAGTGATCTATGGACCCCGGTCCAATCTTTACCATTGATACATCCTCCATTGTTACTATTTACTTTCTTCAAACCACTATTACCTTCCACACCATACAGTTAATCCTTTGTTACAGAAACCAGTGAGATTGACAACCTCACTGTTCGTTGGGGCAAAGTCTTGATTTTGTGTTGTGCAGGTTTCCAAGTTGCTTGCAACAGATTTGAGACATTTCCTTCCTCCTACTAGCTTGATAACCTCGGTTTATTATTAAGGGAAGACTTGCTATTGTGTTTCATCACACCTTTCTCTTGGGGTTTCCCGACGAAGCGCTCTCAGGCGCCATCAGCGTGCCAGTCTGCCCCACCTGGAAGCAGAAGCTCTCGAACAGCATCTTGAGTCCGTTGCCAACAGACTCAAAATCCCTCAGGGTGGCCGGCGAGTGGGTGGTGAATTCGAAGGCGCCGAAGAGGAGGTGACTCTCTGATGCCTATGAGTTGTAGATCGCTCTGGATGGAACCGTCACGACCGCACGATCACCGTCCCCGTTTCCCACAGACGACACCAATTGACGAGGGTTGATTTCGTCAATGCCCATTGTTATGGACTTGGGTTTTGGAGAAGATGGGGATGCTGGAAGTCGCAGAACGGTTAACTGACAAGCAACACGGGACACAGGATTTACCCAGGTTCAGGCCCCTGGAGGGAAAACCCTACTCCTGCTTGTCTACTCTTGATTATGGTGGAACCGAAAGTTATAGGGGTGCACAGATGCAATCTGGCATGAGGTGTCTATGCGATGGTGGAAGAGGATCCTTCTCACCGTACCCTCCTAGCCATTATATAGATAGGTAGGTCCCGGCTTAGGTCAAGTCGGTTACAAATTAGGGTTAGTACCCTTTGAAATTCTATCTAATCTAGACTTGTCCTCCAAGGAGTCAAAAACGTCATGGTCTTGGGCCACCCGAAGTCTTCATGGGCCACGTGTCTTGACGTGGGTCTTCCTTGGACTGGACTAGGTATACCAATGTCGTGTACCCGTGGGGTATATCCATGTCACCAGTCTTCATAACTATGCGCCCACCTGCGTAAAAAATGCCATGGTCTTAGAAGGTGTGAACTAAGGGATCACTCTCCGTTACTTGAGCCTGTGTATAATATATATTGGCTTTCATCTTCGCGTAGCTAATTAATCTATATCCTGTAGCGATCCCCAATAACAGCTGCCACAAGGATGATTGTTGTGTTGTTTCCATGATCATGCTGATTAACATGATGTCCTTTGGTTTAGATGTACCTGAATACATCAACTATCACAAATAGCCTGACCATGATATATGTAGTTATATTTCAGAGGACTTCTAGGCATCGAGACAACATGTGTTTGATATTAATGCCAAGGCGCTTTGAGGCAGATGGAAAGCTCTGTAAACGAGTCCCCGTTGTTCCTTATTTGCCTGGTGGCAAGGAGCGAATTCTGCGGTTCATTGCAACCATCCGAGGGAGGGGGATGGGCTGTCTTCTGAAATGTATCCTTTGATAACATTGGATTCGATCTAGTATTTTCACCGGGTAGACCCACAACCGACAAATCCTTCTCAACATTTCTAACATCGACACCGCATCAGGTTAACTGGGTGAGCCATGCAAACCACAAGGTACGACACACACAAAAATACATGCGTTTCGACTTCGTCGAGGATTACGGTTACATCCTCTTCGTCGTGGCCAATTTTTTTTCGTTTACGAGCATCTATACAGATCCTCCATATCCAACGCATACAATTGATTGGTCCCGGCATCGTTTCCTGCGGTAATTATGCAGAAGAATGCTCGGAATGGTTTACACAGATAACATTGTATGAATGACTGAATACTAATAGGGGCATGGTATATAGTTCCGAAGTAAGCATCAAAGAGTACCTAAATTTAACCAAAGATCACGTGGATCGCGTGTTGTATCCTCTATAATGACAGTCATGAAAATGAACGGGTCGACATAACATCTATGGGCAACTATCCTAGTGTTAGCCACCGTCTTCGTCTCCTATGTAGCGTTATCCGCTCCAGTAGGACTCCTACGATAATTGCACCGATCGTCGTTGGACTATAAAGCTATTATGATGGCGAGGGATAATCATTTACTTCATCTAAAACCGGCCTCTACTTTCTTTTCCGTGTATGTGACATGGAGAATGATATACTATTGCATCATCTAAACAAGAGCCTCTTCGCTGTTTTATTCTAACAATGAACAACATTGCTGAGACCCTCCTTGTCGCTGGCCGAAATGGAGGGCTCCGCGACCCAGAGGGTGAAAGGACGGATAGATGCAACCTTTTTTCAGCATACGCCCCTTGTGAAATTTTGTCTGTAATTGGCCTATGACCGAGCCCAAAGACTCCATCTCAACAACCCGTAAACTGCGCTCTAATTTGTTTCCCGACAGAATTTGACATTGTTGTAGTTAGAGAAGATTTTTATATCCCATTCTAGTGTGATTGGCGATCCACCGCGATGTTGCGGGACTAGCTGGGTGGGGGTTTGGGTCTCCGGTAGGGGCAATAATCCGTGATGTGGTCGGATGGAGGAACGGGGTTGAGGTTTGTCAACACCCAGATTTTTAATCCCAGATGCCTGTTATGACGTACATCGCAATCCCAGGATTAGCATTTTTGTGAGACATAACAGAATTGGTAGCAGAGTACATCATCCATGACAAACCATAATAGTCTTACAAATAGTTGATCTCGTGATCAAGTCTGATTACAAATCAAAGAAGCGGAATAATAGCGTAGTAGGGGCTCCATCTTTAGAGTCACAGGAAATGCTGACGATAGGAGATGATCCTAGTTATCATTGGCGTCCTGCTGTCCATCCTCCTCGTACTCTCCTTCGTAGTCTGGCCATGGGAATAGCCAGGGACAAAGCCATGAGTACTCTTTAAGTACTCGCAAACTATCACTAAAGTAGTAAGACCATTCTAGTAGGAATCCTAAGCTCTAGGTTTGTTTGCAATAAGCCAATTTTACTTCAGAGGTACTTAGTAGTGAAGACCTAACTTTAGTTGTCTAGATTACTTAAGTGGGAACCTAATTTAATATCAGCAACCTTGTGGGATAAAGTCAAATTCATACTTCAAGTCACAAGTCATTTTGAAAACATCTAACAACGGAAAAGTATGGCCATCCAACTGTCCATGACCGCGGACGCGGCTATTCGAATAGTTTGACACTCTGCAGAGGTGGTACACTTTCACCACAATACTCCGAATATTTGGCATCAATGTCTATATAGATAAATTGAGACGCTATTATGGTTGTGCCAGAAGTACATACATGAGATATTGAATGAGTTCAATATAGAAATTACATGAAAGGTTCTTGTTGCATAGGAAGGATTGAATCAAGATTCAAGTATTTTTCATACTTGATAGATAAAATCACAAAGAGTATTTTATTAATCATGCTGTGATGTGTACAAATCCAGATATGTCCTATGCTCTAAATATTATGAGCATATACCAGAATGATTCGTAAGTAGATCATTGGATGATAGTAAGGATATTCTTATGATCTTTTGGAAGAACCAAGAATATATTGTTTTATAGAAGTGACGAATAGATGGTTAGTTCATTGCAAAAGTATTACATTGATACTAGTTTTGTCACAAAGTACAAATTAAGTTTATCTCAATTTAAACTAAGGGTGTCACAATATAATGTAAAGTAAGTTCCATAATGGATTTGGATGAGTTCCAAAGTTAAGACATTGTGACAGATACTACAAAAAAAGTCAAAGTATATGGCTGCTATTATAGCAGCAAAAGAGGACATTTGTGTCAAGTAGTTTGTTATCAAACTAGGTGTAGTTCATAGCAGGATAGTACTGTGAAGATATATTGTACAACAATATTGTCAACATGTTTTAACCCCAAGGAACTAAAGGTCACACCAAAGGACCAAATTTATACAAAGCCATCTCATTAGAGAATGAGTGATGCGTAGAGACGCAAAGACATGCAATTACACACGGACCTGAAAGTGTCGGATCCGGAGATTAGTTGACTACTAGAAATCGTGTAAATACATCACCGGAAAGCCATAGGTGTTGAATGCACAAAGGTTTGAAACTAGATTATTGACTCTAGTGCAAGTGGGAAACTGTTGGAGATATGCCCAAGAGGCAATAATAAAGAGGTTATTATAATATCTTCATGCTTATGATAAATGTTTACATACCATGCTATAATTGTATTAACAGGAAACATTAATACTTGTGTGATTTGTAAACATAAAAGAGTCCCTAGTAAAGCCTCTTGTTAAACTAGCTTGTTGGTTAATATATGATCATTGTTTCCTGATCATGAACATTGAGATGTTATTAACAACAGGTTCATATCATTAGGAGAATGATGTGATGGACATATTCATATAGTTAAGCTTAGCATAAAGATCAAGTCATTTAATATAGTTCACTTGCTATAAGCTTTCTGATACATAGTAACCTAATTCCTTCGACCATGAGATCATGCTAATCACCATCACCGGATGGATGCTTTGATGACATCAAACACCACTGCGTAACTAGGTGGTTATAAAGGTGTCATTGAGTGTTCAGAAAGTATGTGTTGAGGCACATGGATCAAGAGTGGGATTTTTTCATCCATATGATGGATAGATATACTCTGGGCCCTCTCGGTGGAATGTCATCCAATTAGCTTGCAAGCATGTGACTGGCTCACAAGGGATCACATATCACGGGAACGAGAAAAGAGTACTTATCGGTAACGAGGTTGAACTAGGTATGCAGAGATACGGACGATCAAACCTCGGATAAGTAAAGTATCGGGAGACAAAGGGAAATTGGTATCGTATGTAAATGGTTCATTCGATCACGAATAATCATAGAAACATGTGGGAGCCATATGAATTTCTAGATTCCTCTATTGGTTACTGATCGGAGAAGATTCTCGATCATGTCTTCATAATTCACGAACTGTAGGGAGACACACTTAAGGATTCGATGTTGTTTAGTAGATATGGAATGTGAGTAAAGAGACCGAATGTTGTTCGGAGTCTCGGATGGGATTCGGTATATCACGAGGAGACCCGGAATGGTCTGTAGAATAATATTCATATAAGGAAAGTCCAATTCTGGAGTTCGGGAATGGTTCCGGTGTTTTCATCGAATGTTCTAGAAGGGTCTAGAAGGTTCACCGATCCGGAAGGGTACATTGATGTGTCAGGAAAAAGTGGAATGGTTGCATCATGTCCTAGGTCACTTGGCTGGACACTTGGAAGAGAGAAATCAAACTCTAGTTTGAAAGTAAAAAGGCCAGTTTGAAAAAGTCAATCTGGGACAATAATTTCCAAGTGGAGGAAGAGAAGGAAACCTGGGGAGAGAAGGTTTCCCTTCCCTCCTCCAATCCGTTGGCCAGCAAGGGAGTTAGGGGAGGACACGACTAGCCCTAGCCGCACCTCCCGCCTATAAAAGAAAGGGAGGGGGCGCCCCCTCTCCCTACACCTTGCCCCCTTAGCTAGCGCCCCTCTAAACCCTAGGCCAGCCCCCCCCCCCCCTTCTAGATGCGGCTGCCCTAGAAATCCTCTAAAACGTCGTCTAGCTAAACCCTAGCCGTCGGTTACCTCCAAAACCTTCGGCCTCTAAACCCTAGATCGCCGAAGCCCTCTCTCTACTCCACCATACTCACTCCGGCTTAGGCGAAGCCCTGCTGGATCTCCCCTCTACTTCTGACACCATGCCGTCGTGCTGCCGGAATTGCGAGGAGAGAACTACAACCTCCGATGCCTGCTGGAACAAGGGAGAGGAAGGTCTTAATCGAGTACCGTACATGTGACCGACTACGGGAGCGCTGCCGGAACGTGGCGCCGGAAGGATCGTCTACGCGATCTTGAGATCGGAAAGTGAACGACTACATCACCCACGAGAATCTGCTCTCGTTAACCGCTTTGGATCTTCAAGGGTTAGTACTCTATCAAAGTTTTGCACCTATCTAGTAGATAGATCTTGGCTTGATCATAGATTAGATCTTGATTGTGTGTTCATGCGGTACAACTTTTTTGTTTTCCATGCTACGAATCCCTACAGTGGTATCAGAGCCGTGTCTATATGTAGATCTGTTGCACGAGTAAAACACAATGGTCATTATGGGCGTTGATGTTTTTGTTGTCGATTGCTTCTTGTGTACTTTGCATCTTGCGGGATGGTGGGATGAAGCGGCCCAGGATAACCTTACATGACATTGTTCATGAGACTTGCTCCACGCTTGACATGCAACTTGTATTGCATAAGTGGCTTTACGGGTGCCTGTTTCTCCCAACATAGTTAAGATTCAATTTACAATGGTTGATTGACAATACTAGTATCAACGTTGTGGTTCTTGTTCGTAAGTTAGAACGACACTTATTGAAAGCCCCAAACCACGTAAAACATGCAAAGAAAATTAGAGGCGTCTAACTTTGTTTTGCAGGGGTGTGATGTGATGTGATATGGCCATGATTGTGATTATATATGATGTATGCAATGTTCCTTATTGTAAGTTGGCAACCGTCAAGAGCCTTATTGGTTGTCTTTTAACTTTGTTAAGACATGCGTGTCTATTATTCAAAGTAGTTGTAATAGTTGATGCTGGTGGACGACAACCATGGAGCAGTTCCATTGACCTTGACGCCTCGCCGGTGATGATGGAGATCATGTTCGTGCTTGAAGATGGAGATCAGAAGCACAAGAAGAAAGGCCATATCATATCACATAGTATGAATTGCATGTGATGTTAATCCTTTTATGCATCTTATATTGCTTAGATCGCGACGGTGGCATTATAAGATTATCCCTCTCACAAAATATCAAGTTATAGGGTTCGTCCTTAGTAGGCACCATTGCTAAAGCTCGTTGTTTCGAAGCACCACGTGATGATCGGGTGTGTTAGATTTTGCGAGTGTATACAACAGGAGCAAGCCAAATTTTCTCATGCGGAAACTAAGGTTACATCTTGACGAGCCTAGCATGTACAGACATGGTCTCGAAACACGGACTGCCGAAAGGTAAATCATGAGTCATATAGATGATATGATGAACATGATGACTGTTCTCCTTTGAAACTACATCATGTCTCGTGATGATCGTACTTGGTGTTGTGGATTTGGTTTATGTGATCACTAAAACAATGTGAGAGATATTGTTTTGAGTGGGAGTTCAACGGTAATATGATTAAAAGTTGAACACTATTTATCATAAATTGAATCAAAGTGAATTTGCGTAGTTGTTGTAGTCATTGGAATCCGTTTACCACCTTGCACTTAGTTATAATTGAGATAATAGAACTGTAGAATTCTGGTTCGTTACTTTACGAACTGGTATCATATTGTTTTGAAGTGTTAATCTAAAGTTTAAAAGTCCTAATGCAAATTTCAGTAAGTTCCGGTTACTCCGTGAAGTTTAATAATTGGTATTAAATTAAGAGTGACAATTCCAGTGTTAGTATATAAGTATCATATTTGTCTCCATTATTCTTGATATTCAAAAGATTGTTTTAATATCAAGGTTATCTAGGAGCTGAAAGAGTTGTTTCAGAAACCATGATGTGTGGAGGATATTGCGATATCTGAAACGATGTTTTGGTTACAACATGAGAGAGTATAATATGGCAAAGTTTATGTTCTCATATTTGATGAGAATTTGCAAAAGGTTGGAGATGCTTGTCGTCCTAATCCTCCAAAAGGTTTTGGAGAGCAACAATATACTCGCAATTCACCGTTATAAGCTAAAGTAGCTTGATCATG
Organism: Avena longiglumis; assembly: GCA_030063025.1. NCBI lineage: Eukaryota > Viridiplantae > Streptophyta > Magnoliopsida > Poales > Poaceae > Avena > Avena longiglumis. The sequence continues at coordinate 148,355,844 of CP125975.1, read as the reverse complement.
AATAGTTCCATGATAAGGATGAATATTTGATGTAGGTAAAATGTTTACTACACTAAAATATTACTAAAGGATGGAATTTGAAAGAACACCAAACATTTGATGATCGTGATCTACTTCAAAGTGCAAGTCCAAAGACATTGGTATTTAACTATACGTGTTTTGGACTATGTGTCATGACTATGGAGCCACTATTAATATTGATAGATTCTTTTGAAAGGATAAAGAAATACTGAAAGAGAAATCTAAGAAATATTTGGCAGAAGAGAAAATACTAGAATTGTTCAGCTTAGGTATATAGAAGATATACATATTATGGCTATATTCTTTGCTTGTTAAACAATGTGGTTCTTAAGTATTGGATACTGAATTTGTTGGTGTGAATCGTCATACGTAACAACATAATTCATGAACTACAATGGCCTAAGTAACTAGCAAAAAAATATGTGATAATGTTCATCGAGAATAAATAAAAGGTCATTGTGTTTCTCATTGACATCAAAGCTTGCCTTCAAGATTTGTTTTATCAGGCATTATGAGAACAAAGGGTTGTTCAAATAATTTCCGTATTCCATGAAAGATGGATGATATACAAGTCTATTTGGAGAAATCACATCCATAAAACTAGTGCTAAAATGTCGAAAGACAATTGATTGAAAGATCACTTAAGAAGTGACATCGCCGTTTATATTATATTGAAAAGAAAACATGAAGAAACTTAATGTGGATGGAATTTTGGAGTCTTTTGATCTTGATCAAATGACGCTTGTGAAACTTTCTTAGAGATAATTAAAACTCTGTTCATAGGCCAAAAGTGAACGAATGACTAGCTTATTGGAACTTATACATATAGATGTATGAAGCCCATTATGTGTAGTCGAGAGCGATGGATTTCAACTTCATATGTTTTTTCCAAAAAATTGAGTGAATAATATTTACTTAATGAGTATGAAGTGTGAAACATTTGAAAAGTTAGAAGACTTTCAAAGATGAAATGCAAAATCAATGTAACAAGAAAATAAAGAATTTATGATAGGATCATAAAGGGAGATATTTGAGTTACAAGTTTAGCATAACACCTAAGATTCTGGGAATCGTTTCATGGATTTGCATTTCCAGAAACACCATAAGTATATGGAGTGTTCGAGATATGTAATGAAACCTTGTTTGCCATGGTAATATCAAAGGTGTAATATATAAAAATACCATTATGTTTTTAAGATTAAAAGCTTTAGAGACTACCGCTTTTCCAATAAAAATAGCTCCATCATGATCTGTTGAAATGACACCATATAAAGTTATGGTTTGGGATAAAACCCAAGTTGTCCTTTCTTAAACATTGATATGCTATGCATAAGAAAGATGTTTGCAACCAAAGTCGGATGAAAATATCTTTGTATGTTATTTCAAATAACCGTTGAGTATTCCTCCATAACACCGAAGACAAAAATCTTTGTCGCTTAGAACGTCAATTTTCCTTGAGAAGGAATTTTCCGTGAAAAGATAAGTGGGAGGACAATAGAACTTTGATAAAGTTAAAAAAAGCTTAGCTATATGTGCAAAGTTGCGTAGCACCAGAAAGTGTTCCGAAGGCAGCAACAATGCTCATGGCTCACGTTCCTCAAAGGTTGTGATCATGGAGGTCTAAGTTCCTATTGAATCAAGTAGGTCAGGTAAACAATCAAATAGTAAGATTTGAGAGTAAATCATTGTTGTTTGACAATGATGAACAGACTACATGCAAACAAGAGATGATGGGCCCTGACTCCGTCAAATGGCTTGAAGCCATTAAATCCGTGATAGTTCCATACACGAGAAATCAAGCTTTGAACTTAAAAGAACCTATGGTAATGTGTAAGACCTTACAATCATGTTTGAATCTATAAAATAAATAGACATGGATGTTTCACATCTATAAAATAGTCGACATGTTGGGAAAGAGTTCACAATAATGTTCAAAGGTTGACTATGAAAAGATTTGATCTTTCATAGTGATATTTAGTCTAGACAGATTAATGTAGCAACCACTACATATAATTCTATTGTATGGTAGTTGAATAAACAAAACAAGTTCTTCTAATAGAATGGTTACCTAGGACGTGTGCATGACACGATCCAAAGGGTTTTGTTAATACAAAGGATGCTAAAAGTGTATGCAAATTCCAATGGTTGAAGTAAGCATCGCGGAGTTGGAATCTTCACTATGATGAAACTCTTAAAAGAGTTTAATTTCATCGGAGACGATGAAGATGCTTGCATTTGCAAGAAATTAAGTGGGAGCGCTAAGACACATTTCTAATACATTATGTGGAAGACATATTGTTGATTGGAAATGATGTATATTTTTATTGACACAGGTTAAGAATTTCATATCAATGAAAGGCTTAGGCAGAACCCGAATATTTGGCATCAATGTCTATATAGATAAATTGAGACGCTATTATGGTTGTTCCAGAAGTACATAGATGAGATATTGAATGAGTTCAATATAGAAATTACAAGAAAGGATCTTGTTGCATAGGAAGGATTGAATCAAGATTCAAGTATTTTTCATACTTGATAGATAAAATCACAAAGATTATTTTATCAATCATGTTGTGATGTGTACAAATCCAGATATGTCCTATGCTCTAAATATTATGATCATATACCAGAATGATTCGTAAGATGATCATTGGATGATAGTAAGGATATTCTTATGATCTTTTGGAAGAACTAAGAATATATTGTTTTTTAGAAGTGACGAATAGATGGTTAGTTCATTGTAAAAGTATTGCATTGATACTAGTTTTGTCACAAAGTACAAATTAAGTTTATCTCAATTTAATCTAAGGGTGTCACAATATAATGTAAAGTAAGTACCATAATGGATTTGGATGAGTTCCAAAGTTAAAACATTGTGACAGATACTACAACAAAAGGCTAAGTATATGTATGCTATTATAGCATCAAAAGAGGACATTTGTGTCAAGTAGTTTGTTATCAAACTAGGTGTAGTTCATAGCAGGATAGTACTATGAAGATATATTGTACAACAATATTATCAACATGTTTTAATCCCAAGGAACTAAAGGTCTCACCAAAGGACCAAATTTATACAAAGCCATCTCATTAGAGAATGAGTGATGCATAGAGACGCAAAGACATGCAATTACACACGGACCTGAAAGTGTCGGATCCGGAGATTAGTTGACTACTAGAAATCGTGTAAATACAACACCAGAAAGCCATAGGTGTTGAATGCACAAAGGTTTGAAACTAGATTATTGACTCTAGTGCAAGTGGGAGACTGTTGGAGATATGCCCAAGAGGCAATAATAAAGAGGTTATTATAATATCTTCATGCTTATGATAAATGTTTACATACCATGCTATAATTGTATTAACAGGAAACATTAATACTTGTGTGATTTGTAAACATAAAAGAGTCCCTAGTAAATCCTCTTGTTAAACTAGCTTGTTGGTTAATATATGATCATGGTTTACTGATCATGAACATTGAGATGTTATTAACAACATGGTCATATCATTAGGAGAATGATGTGATGGACATATTCCTATAGTTAAGCGTAGCATAAAGATCAAGTCATTTAATATAGTTCACTTGCTATAAGCTTTCTGATACATAGTAACCTAATTCCTTCGACCATGAGATCATGCTAATCACCATCACCGGATGGATGCTTTGATGACATCAAACACCACTTCGTAACTAGGTGGTTATAAAGGTGTCATTGAGTGTTCGGAAAGTATGTGTTGAGGCACATGGATCAAGAGTGGGATTTGTCCATCCATATGATGGATAGATATACTCTGGGCCCTCTCGGTGGAATGTCATCCAATTAGCTTGCAAGCATGTGAATGGCTCACAAGGGATCACATATCACGGGAATGAGAAAAGAGTACTTAACGGTAACGAGGTTGAACTAGGTATGCAGAGATACGGACGATCAAACCTCGGATAAGTAAAGTATCAGGAGACAAATGGAAATTGGTATCATATGTAAATGGTTCATTCGATCATGAAGTAATCGTAGTAACATGTGGGAGCCATATGAATTTCCAGATTCCTCTATTGGTTACTGATCGGAGAATAGTCTCGATCATGTCTACATAATTCACGAACTGTAGGGAGACACATTTAAGGATTCGATGTTGTTTAGTAGATATGGAATGTGAGTAAAGAGACTGAATGTTGTTCGGAGTCTCGGATGGGACCCGGGATATCACGAGGAGACCCGGAATGGTCCGGAGAATAATATTCATATAAGGAAAGTCCAATTTTGGAGTTCGGGAATGGTTCCGGTGCTTTCATCGAATGTTTTAGAAGGGTCTAGAAGGTTCACCGATCCGGAAGGGGAAGGGTACATGGATGTTTCAGGAAAAAGTGGAATGGTTGCATCATGTCCTAGGTCACTTGGCTGGACACTTGGAAGAGAGAAATCAAACTCTAGTTTGAAAGTAAAAAGGCTAGTTTGAAAAAGTCAATCTGGGACAATAATTTCCAAGTGGAGGAAGAGAAGGAAACCTGGGGAGAAAAGGTTTCCCTTCCCTCCTCCAATCCTCCGGCCATCAAGGGAGTTGGGGGAGGACACGGCTAGCCCTAGTCGCCCCTCCCACCTATAAAATAAAGGGAGGGGGCGCCCCCTCTCCCTACACCTTGCCCCCTTAGCTGGCGCCCCTCTAAAACCTAGGTCAGCCCCCCTTCTAGATGCGGCTGCCCTAGATCTCCTCTAAAACTCTGTCTAGCTAAACCCTAGCCGCCGGTTACCTCTAAACCCTAGATCACCGAAGCCCTCTCTCTACTCCACCATACTCGCTCCGGCTTAGGCGAAGCCCTGTGGGATCTCCCCTCTACTTCCGACACCACGCCATCGTGCTGCTGGAATTGCGAGGAGAGAACTACAACCTCCGCTGCCTGCTGGAACAAGGGAGAGGAAGGTCTTCATCGAGTACCGTACGTGTGACCGACTGCGGGAGCGCTGCCGGAACGCGGCGCCGGAAGGATCGTCTACGCGATCTTGAGATCGGCAAGTGAACGACTACATCACCCACGAGAATCTGCTCTCGTTAACCGCTTTGGATCTTCGAGGGTTAGTACTCTATCAACTTTTTGCACTGATCTAGTAGATAGATCTTGGCTTGATCATAGATTAGATCTTGATTGTGTGTTCATGCGGTAGAAATTTTTTGTTTTCCATGCTACGAATCCCTACACATACTTGGTATGTGGACAATCAATCATAACCTTTCAATTACACAACCTAGTATAGGCACCTACCCTATGATTTTGGCCTCCAAGCCATGACCATCTGTCATCCTGGGAACTGCACAGGTGGGAATTCATATTCACAAGGTAGCCTTAGCTCACCTCGTTCCGCGAGGGAACCCATACTAAGACACATAAACTTTCAGTTAAGCCCTACCCAAACTCGGGTATTGTGGTTGTACGGTAAAATTGGAATGGTTTCGCATCCGAACCCAACCATCAGTTTTTATCAAGGTTAGGGCATAGGCTACATTCAACATAATCTTCAACTCATTGTGTCCATAGCACATGTCAAAACATTTCAATAGAATGACTCATCATTCCAAGGTTTTCATAATCATTTGTTCCCATCTATAGTGATCAAGATTAGTTTAACACTAGCATCTATCAATGAGGGTGTCACTATTGAGGGGTGCTAATCAAGTGTAGCTACCTACATCAAGTTCCAAGCTCTTGATGACATCCTTCCTAATTTTCCACTAATCACCAATTGATTAACTACTTGAACAACTTTGATAAAAGGGAGAAAAGATAAAGCTTGCAAGTAAGACTTGGGATTGGTATAAACAAAGTGGTATCACAAAGGTATGCATAGTGAGTCTTGCATGGTTTAGCTTAGCTTGCTTGCCTTGGTTGGTAAGGTGGTCGAAGTTCTCTTCCTCTTCTTCGTAGAATTCTTCCTCCTCGTAGCCCGGATTGATACTAGCGTCTGAAAACAAATACGAGGTACACAATCACCAAACAATACTTAACTACTTCTATTTACACACAAGGAGTCACTCTAGATGATCTAGCACCATCTCTATTATTACGAGAAAAGGGTGACAAGATTTGATTTATCTTATTTTTTAAAAGTAATTTCTACTCATTGAAAAGTTTTTAAGATTTAATATTCTCCAATTCAAATATGGGATCATATTGACACATGTCATCACCACATATTCCAATACTTGGGAATGTGATATAAAGTGACCGGCCCAAATTTCAAAGTTTAACAATGCCATTTAATAATATTTATGTGACTAGAAATGACTATAAAGCCATTCTTTAGTTTTGGTCTAGGACTACTGTATGCAAAATTATATATTTTTACATATTCAGATATGTCATGGACAAGGTGATTTTTGAGAGTTGGAATCAACTCAAAATCATTTATCGTTGATTTTAGAAAAAAGTTTGAAGTGATAAAAGCTACTGTCTTGTTATCTTTACTAAGGGTGATCTATAGTTTCAAACGGCTTGAATCCAACGAGAGTGTTTTAGAGATTTTCATAATATTTCTAAAAAAATTGGTTTCATTCAATTTGGTTTAGTGAATCTTTTTGGATTGGTTTTTAAAGTTACCTATAGTAAGGGATTTTCAAATAAAAGAAAAATCTAAGTTTGAATCTGCGGGCTCACGTGGGAATGTTAACGGGCTGGCCCAACTACACGACGCGCATGCTGTGGGCTGCACCGGGGTTGGTCCCACACGCCAGCGTCTTAGTTAAAACAAAAGGGTATCCTCTAATCTAGACCGCACGATTAGAGCACGATCGACAGCTTCGCATCGTCGTCTCCGTCGCACGGGGCACGCGAGACTGAACCCTAGATCTATGGCGGGGGTCGTCGGGGGCTTACCAGGGATCCAGCTAGGTCTAGCGAGGTGCGAAAACGAGCGAGTCGATGATGGCGGTTCGACTGGTGGTCGTGGCAGCTCCTAGGGCGGCTCCTAGCGTCGGCTCCTTTCCTCCACTACAACGTCGGGCTCCGGTGAAATTCTGGTGATGTGGTACTCGCCTTACTCCAGGGACAGGTCAGATAGGTTGTTGGGTGAGAGGGGAGTGGAATGGTGTGTGTTTTCAGGCCAAGGGAGGGCTCTATTTATATTGCGGTGAAGATGGCACAGCGGCATGGCTCGGGCTCGTCGGCGACATTGTTACAGTGAGCTATCGGCATGGCAAGGGGTGTAGGTCGACGCGGTGCTTCAGGGCGGTCGTCATGCGCATAGTGGCTTGGCAACGTGCGGTCTCCATCGTTCTAGAACATCTGTGCTCTGCGGCGGTACCGTCGGCATTCGTCACGGCATACGGTGTTCACGGTGCTCACGGGGTCAAACGAGCATGTCTGGGCGATCGCTGGAGTCGCGGCGAACTTATTAGCGCAAGGCGAGAGCAAGGCGCGGCATGTGCGAGCGAGATTGCTCGGCGCTCTGGCGCCGCGATCAGCATGGTCGAGTGTTAAATGGGCACGACTGTGTTGGCGTCTCCGCTGGCGGTCATTGGTCAAGGAGTGCACAGGCAGGGGCGGTGAGGTCATGGCTGCCTCCTAGACATCATGGGCAAGGGCGGAGCGGTCTCTGGCAGCGTGTCTGCGTCGGGGTAGCAAGGTTGAGCCCGGGTACACAATGCACTGGTCAAAACGGCGAGTGAGATGAGCTCAAATGCACGGGCTGGTACTGGGTGAGTTAAGGGCACATTGTGGGAGCTCGGTGAGGTCACAAAGATGATCAAAAGATTGATCAAAACAGTAGATAGTTGGTGAGGTTGTATTGTGATCACCAAGTGTTTGATCAAATGGCCGCAAGAACTAAACTTTCATATTTTCAACTTAATTTTTGTGGGTGTGTTGGTCATAAGCTTGGTAGTCTTTGGGTGCAAGGGTTTGCTAAGTGGTGAAGTTTTTAGTGGTTTTCCAAAAATGACTATCTTGATGCATAAGATAGATTCAATTTTTAATTACCTCACAAATGGATTTGGATTTGTTTCTGCAAGGTTGGAAAGCTCCATTGTGTTTAGTGATACTTGGTCTAGCAAGGTGAGAAAAGAAATGGAATTGTTTCTGTTTGAAATTAGTTGCTAGAGATGCTCAAAGTGAGCTAGGTGTTAACTTATGCAAAAATGACCATTAGGTCATATGCTTCATATTTTGATTTTATTTTGGTTTGATCTTGTTTGGCTTTGACCTAGATGATATGGTTTTGATCTTTAAACCATGTTTCATCATTTACAACAATCAAACATGGCATTGCAATCATTCATACACATTCATAACACACATGCATTTATAATAGTGTATAATAATTGGGATTTCTATTTCTGTGCCCTTGGTTCGTTAGTTGTACTCACTTTTCCCTAGCCAGTTAACTTTTCCTCACTACTCCCCTCGCCATGTTAAGAAACCCTCGTGGGCGCTCGGACGGAGGGATGTCGTCAGGTCAAAGGCTTGAGTATTACATGCTGACTGGTGGGACCGTGTTGGGGCAGGTCGAGCATTGAGCGTTACGTTACGAGGCCTCGACCGTTACATGCCTGACCGGTGGGGCCGCGTTGGGATGGGTCCTACATACTTGGTGAAGGGTGGGGCCGTGTTGTGACGGGTCTTGCATACGTGGTGAAGAGTGGGGCCGCATGGAGACACGTCGGACCGGCTATTCTCGCTCACCCAAAGCATTCGCTTCCCCCCGAGCCTGGAACATCTCCCACACCGCCCCTCTGCTGCCCCGCCGTCGTGCCCTACTACCTTATTTCGTCCTCGGCCCTAGAGCCGCCCCTCCCTCCTAGCCGTGGAGCCTACTCCACCTACGGCTCTTCTCCTGCACTTGCTAGATCTACCCCTTTCGCGGAACAGTATGCAACACCGGTGGGTGCACCGTCCAACCCCGTCGAGCACGGAGAAGATTGGGTGGAATCACAGGGATCTAACGCATGGATTCCATCTGGGTAAGCATCGTTTCCCTTTTGTGGGTTGATTATTGGCAGTATTTGAACACGAATCGCTGGAGCTCAACTAACTGCCTTGCTTTTCGAATAGGATTGATCTAGTGCTGGCGTAATTCGTGGTTGTGAACAATATCTCTCTGGATTTTTCTTCCCAGCGCTGGTTGCAACCTCCATAACTCTCAGAGATAGATAAAATATATTGTAAATTCCCCTAGAGCAGTGGCGTTTCAGTTCATTTGCAACAGTGTTTATAATTATGAAACTCTCGCGTGGTCTGAAACTATAATTGACACAACTCTCACACGGCTAGCGATTCACTTTCAAATTAAAAAAAATTACAGAACTCTTAATGTACAAGAATGTTTATAATTGACACAACTCTTGAACACTTTCAAATTTAAAAAAAATTATACAACTCTTAATGTAAAAGAGTGTTTATAATTGACCCAACTCTTGAACACTTTCAAATTTTAAAAAAAATATACAACTCTTAATGTAAAAGAGTGTTTATAATTGACACAACTCTTGAACACTTTAAAATTTTAAAAAATCATACAACTCTTAATGTAAAAGAGTGTTTATAATTGAGACAACTCTTGAACACTTTCAAATTAAAAAAAATCATACAGCTCATAATGTAAAAGAGTGTTTATAATTGACACAACTCTTGAACACTTTCAAATTGAAAAAATCATACAGCTCTTAATGTAAAAGAGTGTATATAATTGACACTACTCTTGAACACTTTCAAATTAAAAAAATTATACAACTCTTAATGTAAAAGAGTGTTTATAATTGCACTACTCTTGAAAACTTTCAAATTAAAAAAATATACAACTCTTAATGTAAAAGAGTGTTTATAATTGACACTACTCTTGAACACTTTCAAATTGAAACATTAGACAACTCTTAATGTAAAAGAGTGTTTATAATTGACACTACTCTTGAACACTTTCAAATTGAAAAATTATACAACTCTTAATGTAAAGGAAAAGGGTGTTTACCATTTTTATAGTGTGAAAAGTGATCCCTAAACTTCATATAAAAAAATTATAAACCTTTGAACACTGTGAAATCGCACTTAATACGTGATAATGATGTGCTAAGAAAATCTTGAGAGATTATCATTTTCATAGAATGTAATGCATAAACTTGCATATGGCAAAAATTATACACCTTTGAACTCTTTGAAATTGTACTTAGGACATGGAGTGAAATATAAAGCAAAAATTATACACCTTTGAACACTTTCCCTTCAAATTATATTCAAAATCATTTGTTTATGGAGTTAAAGAATCAATGGCAAACTTGTTATTTTGCATGGATAGAGGGTGCCTCCCGACAGATACAGGGGTTATCCTGTCCGCTAGATCACAGAGGATCAAACAGAGGATCAATGGTTGGTGGGTACGATCCGCGTGACAACTGTCTCGACCAATCAGATCATAGCAGCCAAGATGAGCACAGGTGTGAGAGTTTGTCGCTAAGAGGGAGGAGAAAACTGAGTAGAACTTAAAAACCAAGGGCAAAACTGAGTAGAACTTTAATACCAAGGGAAAAACTGACAAGGGGGTTCAAATAGAAAACAAAAAGAGATTTTAAAAATGTAAAATGCTTCTTTTATAAAATAAAATACATATTGGCATACATCAAACTATTTGCAATTCAAATATATATCAGTTTGACAATTATTGCCTCATTCAAACAAATTATGTTTTGGGGAGGGATGTTTTGGGGAGAGGCTTGAGTAGAAAACCATGAACCTTCATAGATAGTAGGTGATTTGAGAAGTGGTGATTTAGGTTAAAACTTGATTTATATATATTTCTTATGGTGGCAGGTCACATAATAAGACTCCCTAGGTAGATTCCACTATGTTTTGATCTTTTTGAATTTGTTGTGCATAAAATGACTCAATTAGCTAGATAAAACCCATTCGTTGACTCTCTGTTGACCAGCCACCGGAGGGTAAAAGTGAGTATATTGCACACTGCAGTGTTAGTACTGGAGGGCAAAACTGAGTACAACCAAACTGCCAGTGCTACACTCGAGGGTATAAATGAGCACAACTAAGTGGCCAAAGTTAGACACGAGGGGGAAAACGTGACGCACGGTACGCGTGTCACGGTGCACGGGGCGGTAGCGGATGCGTGTGTCCGTGCACGGTGCAGTAGCGCACGGGGTTACGCGGTGCACGGTGGTGCAATAAAACGTCTCCTCCCTTCACCTTTATAGAGGCCTCCTCACTCTCACTCATCACTCACTCGCTCACTCACTCACACAACCATCTCCACTGTCCCATCACCTTCTGCAAACCCCCAAGAAAACCCCAACCATGCCAGCGATGGAGAAGAACGGCGCGGTGGCCATCGTCGCCTCCAAGGCGGCCGACGAGGAGGCCCTATCCCCGTACAGGCCCCCGTTGAGGCATTGAAGGCAGCCGCCATCCCCGTATAGACCCTCGTCCCCACTTCCACCGTAGCCGCTGGCGAGGAGGCCCCTGTCCCTGTACAGGCCCCCGCCGTTCTCCTCAGATCCCGCATGGTTGGGACCCCTACGGAGACAACGATTACATCAGGCGGGAGAACCCCTTCGACACCAGCTTAGCTGATGTGTGCACCCAGTGTTGATGTGGGACACTTCATTGGAACCCCAAGAACAAGGTGTGATGAGCACATCAGCAAGTTTCCCTCAGTAGAGACCAAGGTTATCGAACCTGAAGGAGGAAGGAAACGTCTCAAAGGTGATGCTCGCAACATGGAGACCTGCACAACACAAACTCAAGACTTTGCCCCAACGAATCAGTGAGGTTGTCAAGCTCACCGGTTTGCTGTAACAAAGTATTAAACGTATGGTGTGGAAGGTAATGGTTTGCAGCAAGTAAACAAGTAACAGTGGAAGATGTATCAATGGTAAAGATTGGACCGGGGTCCATAGTTCACTAGAGGTGCTCTCCTTAGATAAACAACATGGCATGAAGGGTAAACAAATTACAGCGGGGCAATTGACAGGAACTAAGCAAGGCAAAACAATGCAATTACTAGCCAGAAAGATCTTATGAGGTTGATTGGGCAATACAACAATATACATAGACTGTCATCCAACTGCATCTATGACTAGAAGTCCACCTTTAGGTTATCATCCGAACCCCCTCCAGTATTAAGTTGCAAGATAGACAACTGCTTTAACAAAAGTGTGTAAGGTAAACAATCCACATGTTCCATGAACAAGAGACCGTTGTTTTCTCCCTAGTAGCAACAGCACATCTACAACTGAAGAGATTTTTGTCACTTCCCTAGGAAACTAGAGGCATGAACCCACTATCGAGCATAAATACTCCCTCTTGGAGTCACTAACAACTACTTGGCCAAGATAACAACTAGCAACGGAGAGCATGCAAGATCACAAACAACACAAACATGATAGAATCATAAAGATAAAACCATTAATCAAACCAACATAATAATCTCAATATCCATCGGATCCTCGCAAACACGACATGCATGATTACAAATAGATTAGATCTTGATCATGAATAGAGCTCACAAGATCTATACATGAAAGCACAAAGGAGGAGATACAACCATCTAGCTACTACATGGACCCATAGTCCAAGGTGGAACTACTCACGAATCATACCGGAGAGAAGGCCTCCGGGATGATCTCCCCTCCGGTAGGGTGCCAGGAAGAGCTTCAGATCCCCCGCCCCCGCCCCCGATATAGGGACGATGGTGGCGGCGGCTACAGACTGTTTCGTGGATTTCTGATCGGGTCCTCAGGGTTTCTGCATCGGGGGATCTTATAGGCGAAGGGGCGAGACCGGGAGGCGACCAGGGCCGCCAAACCCTAGCCAGGTGCGGGCCCACCTGCCCCCGCCCCTGGGGTGGGTCTGGCCCCCCTAGCCGGCCCCTCCGGCTCTCCTCTGGACTTCTTGTTCCCCACGGAAAGTAATTTACTTTGGCATTTGTCCCATCCAATTCCGAGAATATTTCTTTACTAACTTTTCTGAAACCAAAAACAGCAGAAAACAGGCATCTGGCACTATTGCAACTTGTTAATAGGTTAGTACGAGAAAACATGTAAAAAGCACCTCAAAGTGTGGACAAGTAAAGCAAAGTAGATACTAAACAAGCATGGAGCATCAAAAATTATAGATATGTTTCCAATGTATCAGCATCCCCAAGCTTAACTCCTGCTCGTCCTTGAGTAGGTAAGTGATAAAAAGAATAATTTTTGAGGTGACATGCACCCACACAATAAAGATCCAACCATTTGCAAACATTGAAAGCTAGGATCAAAGAAATCTAACATGTGCATGAAAGATGGAGTTCTAACAATAGTACATAGTAACTATGCATGCAACATGACAAGCTACAAACAAAGATCATGAATAACATTCATTGAAAAACGTTTGTTTGTTTCACATGCAGAAAACATAGCATAGTAGCAATCAGCTCTGTCCCTCATAGAGTAGCAATATAATCCATAGGACACCTGCAAAGTTCACAAGGGTAACTAGAAACAAATAGCACAAGAGCAAGTAATAACACAATATGCATCAATTAATAAGCTTTGGAACACTGCACACAGAATGACAACTATGCTCTCTTAATGGTGCCTAAAGGTGGAAGGTGGAGACTCAAATAATGGTGGAAGAAAGGCCTTTTTGTAAAGGAAGCAGTGATTACAAGTTTCAAAAAGAGCTTCCAAAAATTATGGTACTTGTTAGCTTTCATCCCTCATTGCCCCTATCATAAGCATCTTGAAGTGGTTAAGATTAAAGTGGCAAAGCTGGAGTATATGCTTGAGGAAGTATAAGTTGGCAATATCATGCCCCTTGAATACGAGGGCCACACCTCATGCATACTAATCTTTGGGTCCAGGTAAGTTCTTGTCATTGTAAGTATTTGCATATCATTGAGAACCGCCAACGGGGTACCCCTTGCACATGGTACAGGAGCTTTCCCATAACCAAAATGACAAGGCAAGCAGACAATGAGAATCTCAGAAATTCTTCTTATGTACCATGGGAATATGGTGCTTTTTTCTCGCTTTCCTCTTTTCTCAATGTGTCTCTTTTTTTATAAGAAGAATGCTTCATAGATGTCACTATGGTGATGCTGCAAGTTTCCACCATGATTAGGCATGGCTTAGGCTAGCGCCCAGCGTTTCTAACACAGGATACAAACTCCATGGACTTACAAGTTCCCTCTTTATTTCACACCGGTGACATCCATAGACAAAAGAACATGATATCAACTGAGTACAACAAGGTACAAGTGCAATGTTCAAAACGTTCCCCGTGACAGCATGGTTCTGCTAATTCCAACTTATAAGTGCAAGCATATACAACAAAGTTGTCAAAATGGTTCAAGTTTATTAGGAGCAAAGAATAAAGTGTGCCATCAAGTTCGTGAGGGCTTAATCACTAAGTTTTCACATAACAAAATAGTTTTTAATTGGAAGATAGTTGAAAACAAGAATATACTTGGAATGGTGTAACACACCATGCATAGGAATTTATGGTGGACACTTTGGAATAACTTGGTTTCTTGGGAGTTGGAAGCATGAGTAGAACTTACTCACACAAGTGGAGGCTAGCAAAAGACTGGGAGCAACCAACTAAGAGAGCAATAATGGCCAAAATTATGCAATGTAACAAAGCAAACTAATCAAAGCAAAGAGTGGTACTACAAGTCAAGGACTAAATGATCATAGAGGCTAATGGTGACTTGTCATAGTCATAACATGGTGTGAGCATGTGCCAAGTTAACCCAAGAAAAACATCAAAGGAGAATACCACAATACTATGCTTTTGCATGCTAAAACAACGCATAATTTCTTCAAGGCACACTAAGCAATCCCAATTTTTTGGAACAAGACATGCTACAGCAATAATCACTAAGCATAATGCTAAAACAACACCTAGCATGTCATACTAAAGTCTAAGTCACGGTCAAATGCAAGCTCCTCTTGCACTTCAAGCAAGAACTTACTACTCCTTTCCAAACACCAAGAAAACTTATTTGCAAAACAACACAGTGAGAACGGGGGTCCAAACTACTAAAGCAAACTAAACAAACTAATCAAAGCAAACGAAAACTAAGACGCTCCAAGAACAACACAACTATGCATGAAACAATAAAAACGAAGTGTCTAGACAGACCTGAGCTTTTTATTGATGAAGAAGGGGATGCCTTGGGCATCCCCAAGCTTTGACGCTTGTACCTCTTGGATATTTCTTGGGGTGAAACCATGGTGGCATCGCCAAGCTTGAGCTTTTGTCCATTCTTCATCTCATTGCATCATTATCTCTCTACACCTGAAATTTTTCCTTCATACAAAACTTCACACAATCTTCATTATCAACATTAGCTTATTCAAAAGATATTAGACCACTGGCAAAGCTTTGGAACAGCAAGGCTTTTCACTAAAAACACAAGCTACTGTAGTAACTCCTTCAAAGAAACTCAATTTACCTGAAGAGAGCTCAAAAAGGAATCAATAAGAAGCAAATGCAAATAATGACAGAAATCTGTCAAAACAGACCAGAAGGTAGAAACGAATTTTTTCGAACATCTTATTTTCCTCAAGTCAAAAAGTGTTGAACTAACAAAAGTTATCCAACATACTGTGGGATTTATTCATAAATTGTGGGCTCAATCCGAGTTAGAGATCCTCCTCACGAATATTTTTGGTGGAGGACATAAATCTGTTTCGGGACAGCAACTCCCCAAATCTTATTTCCCTCTAATTAGAGGTCATTCTTGGCACAAAAAGCAAACAAAAAGGATAAGGAGAGGTCATTACTGAAGTAATAACTTCCAAGACTCAAGGAAACTCTTGGGTTATCTCCCAACAAGTACTTTTCTTTAATGCCTTTAAGTTAGGCATGATAGCTTGAGAAGATGCTGACATAAGAAATATGAATTGAAGTCAAAGAGAGCATCAAGAAGCAAATTCAAAACACATTTAAGCCTAACCCTCTTCCTATGCATCGGAATCTTGTACACAAATAAATTCACAAAGAACAAAGTGATAGGCATAGGAAGATGAAACAAGAGCAACTTAAAATTTTCAGCACATAGAGGGGTGTTTTAGTACCATGAAAACTTCTACAACCATAATTTCCTCTCTCATAATAATTTTCAGTAGCATCATGAATAAACTCAACAATTTATCTATCACATAAAGCATGATTTTCATGATCTACAAACACACAAATAGTGGGATTAAAACCTTCACAGGTATTACCCAAAGTAGATATTTCAAAAGGATCCACATGAACATAACATTCATCCTCCTTTGGTAAGCATGGGGGACAATCAAATAATATAAGAGGTAAAGAGTTACTCTCATTAGAAGGTAGACATGGGTAGATCCATTCTTCCTCCTTTTGTTCATCACTCTCCTCCTCTTTTTCATCTAATGAGCTTCCAGTTTCAACAATTTCTTCTTTCATAGGCTCCTGCAAGGCATTAGTCTCTTCCAGTTGTGGAAAGCACCTATTTAAATATTCAAGAATATAGCCATTTGCTTCCTTGTAATTGTCAAAAAAAAAATAAGTATCTCATAAAACTCATGTTCATAAGGTGCATCATAAGTATTTTCAAGCAAGCTGGCAAGTTCAAATGCACCCTTGAAGGCAATAAACTCTTCAATTTGTTCCACATCTTCCTTTAACATAAGAGGATATGGTAACATTATCATTATACTCACATTAAAAGGGTAGGTGTTTATACCTCGTGTAGCAACAAGCTTTATCAAAGCAATAAGTAACATTATAAATAGAGCACACGTCTCTAGCAATAGTATTCAACTTATCAATTTATTCCCATAAGTGTTTCCCTTTTTGTGACAAACGGTGTTTCTTATAATAATACTTTTGTTCTTCCGTGAACCCACCTTTCCAATAAGAACTAGTTTCAAAGAAACCATCCATTGATGGAAAGCATGACCAAGCAAGGCAATGACAAACCACCAACTAGAGTAAGAACTAATTTTTTTGTGTTTTTGAATAAGGCAAGCAAACCAAACTAGACTAATTTTTTTAGGTTTTTTGAAAAGAGGCAAACAAAACCAAGCAAAAGAAACAAAGCAAACTAAAAAAAATTAAAGAGAAAGGAAGTGAAGGACTCCCCTAGTGAAGACGTCCTTAGACTCCCCGGCAACAGCGCCAGAAATCTTGATGCGTGCACCCAGTGTTGACGTGGGACACTTCGTTGGAACCCCAAGAGCAAGGTGTGATGAGCACAACAACAAGTTTCCATCAGTAGAGACCGAGGTTATCGAACCTGAAGGAGGAAGGAAACGTCTCAAAGGTGTTGCTGGAAACGTGGAGACCTGCACAACACAAACTCAAGACTTTGCCCCCAACGAATCAGTGAGGTTGTCAAGCTCACCGGTTTTCTATAACAAAGGATTAAACGTATGGTGTGGAAGGTAATGGTTTGCAGCAAGTAAACAAGTAACAGTGGAAGATGTATCAATGGTAAAGATTGGACCGGGGTCCATAGTTCACTAGAGGTGCTCTCCTTAGATAAACAACATGGCATGAAGGGTAAACAAATTACAGCGGGGCAATTGACAGGAACTAAGCAAGGCAAAACAATGCAATTACTAGCCAGAAAGATCTTATGAGGTTGATTGGGCAATACAACAATATTCATAGACTGTCATCCAACTGCATCTATGACTAGAAGTCCACCTTTAGGTTATCATCCGAACCCCCTCCAGTATTAAGTTGCAAGATAGACAACTGCTTTAACAAAAGTGTGTAAGGTAAACAGTCCACATGTTCCATGAACAAGAGACTGTTGTTTTCTCCCTAGTAGCAACAGCACATCTACAACCGAAGAGATTTTTGTCACTTCCCTAGGAAACTAGAGGCATGAACCCACTATCGAGCATAAATACTCCCTCTTGGAGTCACTAACAACTACTTGGCCAAGATAACCACTAGCAACGGAGAGCATGCAAGATCACAAACAACACAAACATGATAGAATCATAAAGATAAAACCATTAATCAAACCAACATAATAATCTCAATATCCATCGGATCCTCGCAAACACGACATGCATGATTACAAATAGATTAGATCTTGATCATGAACAGAGCTCACAAGATCTATACATGAAAGCACAAAGGAGGAGATACAACCATCTAGCTACTACATGGACCCATAGTCCAAGGTGGATCTACTTAAGAATCATACCGGAGAGAAGGCCTCCGGGATGATCTCCCCTCTGACAGGGTGCCGGGAAGAGCTTCAGATCCCCCTCTATCTAGGGACGATGGTGTCGGCGGCTGTGGAGGTCCCAACCTTTAATAAGGTAGAGATCCTTGTGTTTACAATGCTAGTGCCTGGATCAATAGCTAGCATCCACAGTTAAGATGTAATATCAAGAAACAAAGGTCATAATACAACTTTATAACCAGGAATAAAATAATTCATTACATCTTACATTGCTCATTTGGCTATCTCATTACATTGCAGCAGAATATCTATAAAGCATGGAGTCCTTCATCTTCAAAGTGCCACAGGCAATCATGTTGGTTGTAGACTTGTAATCCTATTCAACGCACTTCACTAACATCAAACAAACCTGCAACATAATAAGTTGCAGCCACAAGGGTCAATACATTTGAATTGTATTGGCAAGTTTCACTACTATGTAGAAATAAGTGGATCCTATCATTACATGCATATTTGGCTAAGTAGGGTTTAGGCTCTTTTGCAGAAAGCAATATAGTTTTATCCTATCTTTTCAAAATAGTTTTGATCTTTTGTCAAATCTTTCTGAACTCCTTGGAAAACTCCAAGTGCTTCAAATCCCTTGTTGTCACCATCAAGTTTTACTTTGAGAAATTGGAATGTCGAGATCTTTCATAGCTTCAGGCCTTAGTTGCTCAGTGTTGTCCATAACCGGGGACACGGCTAAGTACTTAGAATTTTGATCTTCTGCAGAAGTTGTACACTTTACCCACATGACACAATCTCGTCTTGACGCCACCAGTGGCCGCTGGATAAGTACTCACCAAAATGGAGTACTGGTAGATCGAGAATGTGACAAAGTCTTTCCATAGAAGTCCTCCCAATACACAATGCTAGCTTGTCAACCAGGCACCAATGTAGGGATATATTTCCCTTACACAATTCTAGTTAACCTGAAGATGCCAATGCATGGGTCTTCCACTATGTAGTTGACTAAGCCAGAGCCCATTTAGCATGTGGCTGTACACGGAAGCCACTGTACGAGAAACATGATCAATCTCTAAGTCCCTGGGTGGTTTTCTTCTAGTGCACACACAAAAAGATAGCCATATAAACATGGTTCCCTTTGTTGCCACCTTGTCCAAAACTTGAGTATCCTTGTCCACCCAGGTGGTTCATTGAGTACTTGTTTTATTATATAAAACATATATCTTTTCAACACTTCATATAATCATATCATGTATCCCATTCCAAATATATAGCAGGGCTAAGCATACTACAACTACAATGTTTTCACTAAGGATGATATAAGGGTATCCTACTAGGATTTAGCATAGCATAAAATATAGTAGTCCTTTCCATGCATGTTACAAAATCCACTAAGTGTAATGAAAATTGTAGGACATGGATGATAGTGTCACTTTCCTTTTTAGTAGAGAATGATGGTTCACTTCTAGATCTTGCAAATATCACACTCTTCTAACTTCACTACAATTCAATCAAGTAAACACAAATTCAACTAGCATTCAAACCATTTCACCACATAAAATAACAAAAACAAGGTCATGCATGCAAGCATGCAAAAGACAGTTTTATTTGGAAAAGTGGTTTCTACTAGGCTCTAAACATTTTAAATCTCAAAGTGGTCATTTACTAAAGTGGTAGAACCATTTGCAAAAGGTTTTATCTCATAAACCAAACATTATGCTAAGGTGATATTTTATGTAGTTGAAAATATCTTTTAGCAAAGTAGTAACTTTATATGTCTCATCAAATAAGTTCTTAAATCTCAAAACTTGGTGTTTAGGGTCAGAAGGTTTGAATCAAAACATTTCCCAAAGGCTTTACTCAAAAATCATTTCTAAACCATAAACAGTATTTTTATTTGACTAGAAATGTGCTAATTCAATTATTTACTCCTTAACTTCACAAAATACATTTTTAAATCCATAAGTTGGTTCCTATGGTCAGTAGGTTCACAACAATACATTTTTCAAAGATTTCACCTTAAAAATATATCTAGAACAATTTTTATGTTCAAATTATGCCTACAAAGTTGTTTCTGCAATTTCAACCAATTTTCCAGAAGCAAAACATTAAACAAAGTGCATGGTTGGGTAGGATTTGTCTTGATGATTCCATTGATATAAAATTTGCAAAATTTGGACTTGTAGAACTAAAGTTATGAATTTTACAAGTTTGCAAATCTAATAGAACATTTTCTGGTTTTTATTCAAACAGACTGGCCACGTGTCTTGTTCCTATTCGCCAGTACCGGTTCGTGCGGATTGCATTCTGTGGATCGTTGGATATTAATTAGATCGTGCGGCACAGAAGCAACGATACCTCTTTGATTAAATCTAATCTTAGCCAGTCGTTTTGCATCCTACGGATCACAACGGCCAGGCCACATCTGGGCGGCGCTAGCGGCGGCTGGCGGCAGCGATGCGCTCTGGTGGCGGCGTCGCGGCGACTACAGGAGGCAAGGGAAGGAGGGGAGGGGTTTACCAGAATCTCCGTGCTTCACTGATGCTCGACGTGTTCAAGAGGAGACAGGGGGCGCACGGGGACGATCGCAATTGCTCGCCGGAGTTGCTCTCTGGCTCGGGCTCGCACGGTTGTCGACGGGGGCGAGGCTACATGTCAGCCTAAGGTAAGATGAAGGCATGGTTAGACGCGTACGGCATCAGGGATCATGGAAGCATCAACGGGAAGGCTCGGGGCGGTCGGTGCTTACCAGGGGAGTTCTCTAGAGCAATGGCAGACGCGGCGGTGCTTAGATGTTCAAGGTTGCCGACGTTGTGGAGCGGGCGCGAGCGAGATAGTTGTACTGGTAGATGCGCCTGACGATGGGGAGTAAGGCTGCATGCAGTGGGAGGCGAGGGGCGGCTGGTCGGCGCCGGAATCGGTTGGGGAAGCTCGTCGGAGCAGTGGTGTTGCCGAGATAAATTCGGGCAGCCCTGGGGCGGAGAAGGTGCGGTGAGTGAGGGAAAAGAGAGAGAGAGGGCAGGCGCTTATGTACGCATGATCACAGCAAGGAATAACTCAGTCATCAACGCGAATTAACGCCATTGATTCGCGGCAGAAAACGGCGAGGGGACGTGGTCGCAGGGTTGAAGACGATGTGCTGGCGGTGGGGTCATGCCGTCAGCGAGGTGGAGGGTGTGTGTGTGGGGTCGCAACGTCAGTGACTGGGTGGGTTCAGACGCGAGTGAGAAAGAACAGAGGCAGAGGGGTTCCCGGGTGGGCTCTTGCTGGGCTTAGTTGGGCCAGATGGGTTGGGTCTGCTTCGTTTCATTTTTTTATACTAAACCTTTTTCTTTTTATGTTTTGAATTTCCTGATTTGATTTTCTCTCAAACAATTCAAACTCCAAATCAAATCAAACCACCACCAAACTTTGTGTTGATTTTAATACTATTTAACAACATATTCCAAAGTTCAAAATTAAAAAATCCTTCTATTCTTTTAGGATCCATTAATAATTAAATAAATAGACCTTAATCTTTAGTCAAATAGGATCTAATTTATTTTAAAACTCTATTTGAAATCTAAATAATATCAAAACCTTTTCAGTAGGTTTTATTTGAAAAACTAAACACTTGGAATTTTTATTTAAAATGAAAAACCCTTTACTTAAATAAAATTGGATATTAATAAATCATTATTATTTTATTTAAATAAGCATTTACTCTTTTTATCAAATAGAAATATTTCATTTCAAAAGCTTGGCCAAGATTAAATTTGACTCTTTAAAATAGTCCTTATTTACATTTCTACCTTTGCTTTTGAAAACCATATCTTTTTATTAAAATATCCAAAAATAGTGATTCCAACTAATATAACTTTATTATTTATTTATCTTATTAAATCCCTTTAGGATTTTATTTGATCAAAATAGGTTTTGATGTTTCCAAATGGAATCAAAAAGTTTCTTCTCACCCTAAATTTCCACAATTGTTTAATTTGTTTATTTATTTTTCACATTTCAAAATTTGGAAAATTTTGGGATGTGACAGCGGCTACAGACGGTTTCGTGGATTTCTGATCGGGTCCTCAGGGTTTCTGCATTGGGGGCTTCTTATAGGCGAAGGGGCGAGCCCGGGAGGCGATAAGGGCCGCCAAACCCTAGCCAGACGCGAGCCCACCTGCCCATGTGCCTAGCGTGGGTATGTCCCCCTGTCCGGCCCCTCCGGCTCTCCTCTGGACTTGTTGTTCCCCACTGAAAGTAATTGACTTTGGCGTTTGTCCCGTCCAATTCCGAGAATATCTCTTTACTAACTTTTGTGAAACCAAAAACAACAGAAAACAGGCATCTGGCACTGTTGCAACTTGTTAATAGGTTAGTACCAGAAAACATGTAAAAAGCACCTCAAAGTGTGTACAAGTAAAGCAAAGTAGATACTAAACAAGCATGGAGCATCAAAAATTATAGATACGTTTCCAACGTATCATTGTTGGATATATGCCCAAGAGGCAATAATAAAGTGGTTATTATCATATCTTCATACTTATGATAAATGTTTACATACCATGCTATAATTGTATTAACCGGAAACGTTAATACTTGTGTGATTTGTAAACATAAAAGAGTCCCTAGTAAAGCCTCTTGTTAAACTAGCTTGTTGGTTAATATATGATCATGGTTTCCTGATCATGAACATAGAGATGTTATTAACAACAGGGCCATATCATTAGGAGAATGATGTGACGGACATACTCCTATAGATAAGCGTAGCATAAAGATCAAGTCATTTTAATAGTTCAATTGCTATATGCTTTCTGATACATAGTGACCTAATTCCTTCGACCATGAGATCATGCATATCACCATCACCAGAAGGATGCTTTGATGACATCAAACACCACACCGTAACTGGGTGGTTATAAAGGTGGCATTGAGTGTTCGGAAAGTATGGGTTGAGACACATGGATCAAGAGTGGGATTTGTCCATCCATATGACGGATAGAAATACTCTGGGCCCTCTCAGTGGAATGTCATCCAATTATCTTGCAAGCATGTGACTGGCTCACAAGGGATCACATATCATGGGAACGAGAAAATAGTACTTATCGGTAATGAGGTTGAACTAGGTGTGCAGAGATACCGACGATCAAAACCTCGGATAAGTAAAACTATGGTGAGACAAAGGGAAATTGGTATCGTATGTAAGTGGTTCATTCGATCGCAAAGTAATCGTAGAAATATGTGGGAGCCATATGAATTTCCAGATTCCTCTATTAGTTATTGATCGGAGAAGTGTCTCGATCATGTCTGCATAATTCATGAACCGTAGGGAGACACACTTAAGGATTCGATGTTGTTGAGTAGTTATGGAATGATGAGTAAGAGACTGAATGTTGTTCGGAGTCTCGTATGGGATCTGGGATATCACGAGGAGATCCGGAATGGTCCGGAGAAAAAGATTCATATAAGGAAAGTCCTGTTTCGGAGTTGGGGAATGATTCCGGTGTTTTCATCAGGAATGTTCTAGAAGGGTCCGGAAGGTCCGACACTCCGGAGGGGAAGGGTACATGAATGTGTCATGACAATTTGGAATGGTTGCATCATGTACTAGGTCACTTGGCTGGGCAAAATAAAGGGAGAAATCAAATCCTAATTTGAAAGTCAAACGCCAATTTGAAAAAGTCAAATGGCAAGTTTGCTTGGTGGAGGGAGAGTAGGAAACCTACTTGGGGAGGAAGTCCCACTCCCTCCACCCACCGGCCAAGGAGGAGGAGTTGGAGGAGGACTCCCTCCTCCTAGCCGCCTCCCTCCCACCTATAAAAGAAGGGGTAGGGCGCCCCCTCTCCCTACACCCAAAAACCCTAGCTCCTGGCGCCTCCACCCAAGTGCAGCCGCCGCCTAGGGCTCCTCCAAGTCGCCGAGTTAGGGCTTCCTCAAGCCCTAGCTGCCGGCTACATCACCCCTTGGTGCCCTCTATTCCGTAGATCGCCAAGGCCCTCTCTTACTCCACCATACTCGCTCCGGCTTAAGGCGAAGCCCTGCGATATCTCCCCTCTACTTACGACACCACGCCGTCGTGCTGCCGGAATCAAGAGGAGAGTGCTACAACCTCCGCTGCCTGCTGGAACAAGGGAGAGGAAGGTCTTCATCGAGTACCGAACGTGTGACCGACTGTGGAAGCGCTGCCGGAACGCAGCGCCGGAAGGATCGTCTACGCGATCTTGAGATCGGAAGTGTACGACTACATCATCCACGAGAATCTGCTCTCGTTAACCACTTTGGATCTTCGAGGGTTAGTATTCTATCGACTCGTTGCTACAATCTAGTAGATAGATCTTGGCTTGATCATAGATTAGATCTTGATTGTGTGTTCATGCGGTAGAAATTTTTTGTTTTCCATGCTACGAACCCCTACAATCATTAGCCTACCCATGGTTAGAGGTAACTAGGGTTTTCTCCCCTTCCTTTGTTCTTCGCCCATTCCCATCATTGGATGCTAGATCATGTGTTATTACGGCTCGGCTGTTCGTATTTTCAATCGATGGATGCTAGATATTTTTACAGTAGATAATCCTCTTGTGTTAGATCTCGTATTTCGATGAATGTCCCTAGTTGGGATCAGTACTAGCATCGATCTATAGTTGGGATCAGTACTAGCACCGATTTGTAGTTGGGATCAATACTAGCACCGATCTGTAGTAGGGATCAGTATTCGATTTGGTTTGAGATTTGGGGATTGGGTAATAATTGTGACACCCCCGGGATCAGGGCTAAACAAATCCCAGACCTCCGTCTGAAATAAGCTTAAACTTGAGCTCGAGAATACCCAGTGAAGAATCGGTAACACAGCAGTGACCCTACGACACAAAATTTATTACAGCAAGCTAATAACTGAGCAGAGAACCAAAATATTACAAGCAGAGGTCACTGACCACAAACATCAAATAACGGAAGGCAAGTTATGCTATTAAGTATAGCAAACTTAACAAATAGCCTAAGAGGCCTGAAGCATAACGATGACATCCCAGCCCATAGATTTCAGGCTGTCGGCCGGGAACCCCAAGCTACTCGTCGATGTCGATGTAGTACGGAACTCGTCTTCAAGTGAACACTTACTCTGCCAAAAGTATCAACAAAGCAAGGGTGAGTACAGAGTGTACTCCGCAAGACTTCTGGCTTGTGGAGTTGTTTTGCATAAAGCCATATTTTGTTTATAAAACAAGAGAGAGAGAGAGAGAGAAGAAGCTCGTCTAGTCAGAGTATTTTAAAAGGGGATAAGAGAGCGACGTCCCCAAAATATTGATCATCATCTTTTGATATCCACCGAGTCATCATCATATGAACTAGGATCACCCCCTCGTACCCATGAGGAAGCATCCATAACAAACATTAGTTGCCAAGTGTTACGATTAGGTTCCAGTTCTCTATTATCTCCCATCCGTTCCCAAGTCGTCCATAACCGTGGACACGGCTTTCCAAAATATTATTACCCTGTAGGGGTGTACAACTTTACCCACACGTACCAACCGACTCCTATTGCCACTTGACACACTTCCTTGGTGTGCTGACAGAGGGTGTCGTTGGACACGACCTTTACCTTGCTTTCGCCGAGACCATGAGTCACGCAATAAGTATGGTTCCGCCGTAACGGGTCAAATCCCGAAGCTGGTACTTAAATATGTGAGGCGAGGTTGGTTAACAGGGGCGCCATCTACCCCAAGCAAGCCGGTCCATGCTTACCTACATGTTATGAATGCACCTGCACCCGGCAAATCTTTCAAAAGGTTTTATATGCATATGTCGAATGGAATGCCCAAACTATGTGACTCATGGAATCTACTAGGCAAGTTAGTCAATCATGGGGTCCCCATTTACCCCGTGTGGTTGTACGCTCGTCTTGATTCAAGAGGAAAGAACATCGGGTCCTAGTGGTGGCGAGCATGGGACTACAAAAACCACATCCCACCGTGGCCTCCCATACAAGCCTTAGCATATTTAATCTCATATCACTGATCTCATCTCATCACGTTCTCCTCTCATTCTAGATTATCTGCATCTGATACATCATCTAGATGAACCAGACTCAACAGCTAAGCATGGCTAAGCAAGACACAGATAAAAGCTCTAGCATTGCACACAAGCCAAACCTATTTATGCGAGGAGCAGTGGATCAGGTAATATAAGCTCAAAGGGCGTATGCATTTGATAGAATACTCTATATATTGATAAAAGACCACAGTAGAATCGTATGCATCATGGCAAGAATTAAAATGCTTTTGAAATCATAGGATTATATCATGCTGGGGCTATGCTTGCCTTTGCCAGTTGATAGAAGATAAGCAGATCTTCGGGAGCCTTCATCTTTACTTGATTATGGTTCGTCAAGTATTGTTCGTCGATCTTCGATGGTGTTTACCTCGGGATTCGATCTTGATCTCGACATCGTATTCTACCGCGAAGAACCAAACACCAGAAAGAGAGGGGGAACAATCAACAATGGCATCGATGCAATTCTCAAACAAGAATGATGACATGAAAAGTTAATTTGCATTGAATTGAAACCCTAAGGCATGCTCGAAAACTTAATCGGGGTTCCGAGGGGCGCAAACCCTAACTCGGAAAAACTCCGGAACTTATGAGAGGGGTGCATTTGTTCTTCTAATTCAACTTGCCACCTTAATTGTTGAACAATGCATTATTATAGCTTAAAGAGATAGGTTTCATTTTTCTGAACATTTTGATATATTATTTGTATTTTTCTGATTTAAAATGAATTAGTTATGATTTTTCTCAATTAAAATTCATTTTAAATCATTTTAGGAAATTATAAAACATTTTGGATTATTTAAATTATTTTCCAAGTTGGGCCCACATGTCATAAGTTTAATCATTTCAGAAAACATTTTCCAAAATTATTAAAATCCTAATAGGGATGTCCCACAGGGGTATTTATTAATTCCAGAAATGAATTTGTAAAACATTTAAATAAATCAAAAAGGTTTATGACCTCATGCTGATGTCATGCTGACATCAGCAATGGATGTGCTCGGTCTTTGCAGCGGGCGTTTGAGGTGCGAGATCGAGTAGGACTAGGGCGTTCGACTCGGCGCCGCTGAGCAAATAAATGACGTCGCTCGGATTGGTCACCGGAGACGGCGGCTCGGCGATAAGCGGCGCGTGACGCGGGCGAAGAAGCGAGGGGCGATGGGGGCACGAAGCGTGCTCCTGAGCTCACCAGATCGCGGTCGTGGCGTCGGGAAGCAAGGGAGGTCAGGAACCGCAAATCGATGGCGACAAGCTGCGGCGGTGACACATCGAGCTCGATTCCAAAGCGATTCGAGGCGCCTTCTTGCACGGTTGGTCTTGGACGGACGAGGGTGGCGAGGAACCTCCTAGGGCGATCATCGACGCAGGGTGGCGGAGATGGCGCCGACGAGGTCTGAGAGCTAGGGTTTTGGCTAGGAGGGGAAAACGGGGAAGAAGGGAACTAGGGTTCGTCCAGTGGCTCGAGGAGGTACTTGTAGGCGACGGCGTGTCGGTAGCGTGCATCGCGGCGCCGGCGGGGATCGTGGCACAGACGGGCGGCAGAGGCACGGCCGCCGAGCTGCTTCGCTCCGTCGGGGAGGAAGACGAAAGGGAAAAAGAACTGGCGAAGGGGTACGGGGCCGCAGGCGGACTGCGCATGGGCCAAGCTGGGCCGCGGGAGAGGGAAGAGGTGAGTGGAAGGAAATGGGCTGCGGCCCACTGGCTGCTACTGCTCTATTTTTTTCAGTAAAACTTTTCTATTTAGCTTTCTTATTTTTTTCTTTTACAAATTGATTTGAAATCTGCTTTAGGATATTCCAAAAATACCGAAAACTTTTTAAATATATATAAAATAGCATGGGGCCCTTCTAATCCATTTGGGCAACATAGGTTTTGATGGTTTTCAAAATATTCCAAAGCATTTGAATTGAGTTCAAAGAGGAAGAAATTAGGGTTTAGAGATTTTGTGATTATTTTCTTGCATGCATTTTACTAGATGATGCTCATGAATGCACAATCATAACCCTAATATAAGATTAACTAAAACTGGGGTGTTACAGCTCTATCCCCCTTACGAGAATCTCGACCCGAGATTCCAAAGGTAGGAAGAGAGACAGAGGGAGAAAGAAACAGGGTCACTCTAAAGATAAGAGGGAAACACACTAAACAACACAGAGTATCTCATGGTCATCTCATGGATAGATTGTTCAGAAACAACTCTTAGATGAAGAACATGAAACACATCAAGGTAACGGAGGAAACAAGAGGAGATGGTTTCAATTTGTTAGATAGATGGTCTTCATAAGGGTTGAGACCATGGAACTTACATGAGGTTTTGAAGCTTCTAAAGAAGAAAGCTTCCAAGAGAGAGAACATAACGCAGACTTCGATGAGGAACCTCTACTAAACGACTTAAGTAGAGATTTCAGGTTGCAAAGATAGGGATCGACAAAACCAAGCTGTTGAATTACTTTTGAAACAGAAGAGTCACTTTTTCATTCAGCAGAAGGCCAAGACAGAAAGGTATTTTGGTTGAGAGGACTCATAAGAGCCACATGAAACATGTACCAAGAGGAACTACTAATTACCAAAATCATAGCCACACTTAAAACATGGTTGCGAATACGAAGGAAACTCTTTATTCATCTAGGTATACCAAGATCTTTGCGAAAGGTCATGGTATCACTTTACACCACTAGGATGAATGGTTTAGAAGATTCCTGATGACACGAGAAGAAAGAAACTTCATTCTTAGACTTCAATTACTTGGCACAACAAGACGCTTGCCAACATAAAATGGTCTGGAGGATTGACCGAGAGACATTTAGCAACACTACTTTAGATGTTCTCCTTGATGCTCGAGAAATCGATCATCAAGTAAAGGTCGAACTTCGGATTCAAGGAAACCATAAGCACAACTCCTATAATTAATTATAGAAGAGGCCTCATGAAGATTGGTTGTTATTGCTGATTCAAGAGAATATGACAAGAGGTCTTTCCGGCTAAGTTTGTGTCAACCATTACATAAATCTTGCCAGATTTACAAATAGACCTATGTCAAAACCTTGAGGAACACCAACCATCTTTGCTGCTTGAGATTTAGCTTTGGTTAAGTGGAATGATATTTCAAACTCAGCATGTCCGAATAGAAAGTTTGCAACATTTACCGTAGAAGTAAAGTTACTAGATTCTCAGGACGCAGACTATGGCGTCAAGCTCCAAAAGACGAGCTAGATTGCTTGCACCCATGTATTTGAAAATTGTCGAGAGACAACTGCACACACATAAGGTGCTAACAACAATACACACATGTGTACTTAGGGAATGGAGCTAACTCTACTCGAATCCATGATGACATCTTTCAACGTTTGCACATGAACTAGAGAAGATCACTTCTAACATCCAGAACACATACTTCGAGATGACTCGAAGATGGTTCTCAAAATTTTCCAACATTAATTCCAATTGTTCCATATGAATCTTGTCTAGTATGAGGAAGATAAGAATATCATTGATGGGCTCAATAACAAACTTATCTAGACACTCCAAAAAGATGGACTCACATGTTGCTTGAACAAGACATAAGTATTGGTCAGATCAAGGGCCATGAAGATGTACTCAAGTTAAACATCACGAGAAGCATCATCAAGATAGTCCTAGGAACTGAGTTTGATTTGACGATAACCCAAATCAAATCAAAGGTGGGGGAAGATAACATATCCATAAAGGAAATACTATCTTTCTTCAAAACGAACAAAACTAGACATCCCTTTAAAGAGGAACTGAGTCAGTTAGAACTTTTGTCTTACAACTCTCCAAGTTGTTGTTTAAGGTCAACCAACTAGTTCAGGGTATCCAGTACAGATCCTTGGAGAAAAGAGCAGTTCGGAGAACTTACTTAATCAAGAACATGACAACATGGTCATGTGGAAACATGGCGGTACTTCTAGTAGACATCTAGAATATCTCGAACCACCGATATGTCACTTAGTTCCAGAGGAAACTTGCTTGGTAAGGCAAGAAGACATAGTCTCAGAGCTTCGGCACAAACCTAACTCTTTGACCGAGAAGAGTGTACCAGAATAACGTACTTGGTAGCACAATCATTCTTTGCTTAGTGACGGGGTTAACCAATCACGCTAAGAATGACTCAAATGTCCTTTGAGTTCAAACAATAAGAGTTGCTAGAATCTTAGATGGCCACATTATTATGCACACGCATCACTCACGAGCGCGAAAGCTCAAGGGAGGGTGAGTAAAGATGTGTGGAAGTATCACTTCATTAAGGGGTCATGAAACTCAGCACAACCTCTTTTGTATAAAAGGGTGTGATACTTTAAGGTAGAACAGATAGAAGATAATCACCACTTCTTGATCTGCGGATTACAACACTTTGACCTGGTCCTAGATATGACGAGGTACTGGAGTTTGTTTCTCCTGACATTCCAAAATGGTTTGTCTTGACGGACCACAAGAGTATCTTACATCGGAAGACACTGATGCACATGTACTACTTGGCTACCAACTGGTAGGCAAAGGTCAGAACACAACAAGGGGAAAGGAACATGCTCAGGTTAGAATCCCGAGATGTGGATGCATAAGTCAACAATCTCCCGAAAACCAATGCAAAGAAGAGATAAGGTGTGGCAGAGTCACAAATATAGATGCGGGACTCTCGAGGAGTACTCTTGTCATGATCTATTTGGTTTCATTAAAGAACATCTGCCATAGCTAGGGGTAGGGAAGTCCTTAATTGTCACAATTCAATCGCGACAACAACCACAAGCTTGAAGGCTAGAATGGTAATACCAGCCATTCTGAAGTAATGTGTGAACATTAACGACAGGGATCAAAGAAAGGATCTTTGTGTTAAAGGTCATCTTCATGTACAAGATTCACAACACTAGAATCCAGCACAATCGGGGATCTTAAGTTCAAGTCCAAGGGTTAAAACCCAAAGAAAAGAAGTAACTACTACTTGAGTGACATGGCATCCACTACAAGGTAGTAATCACGAGGTAGCTTCCAAAGAAGAAACGACTTCTGAAGTACCCAAGCAAACAAAAGGGAGGCACATGAGGCGAAAGGAAACCTCGAAGCCTAGAATAGAAC
This sequence comes from Avena longiglumis, assembly GCA_030063025.1. Classification (NCBI taxonomy): domain Eukaryota; kingdom Viridiplantae; phylum Streptophyta; class Magnoliopsida; order Poales; family Poaceae; genus Avena; species Avena longiglumis. The sequence goes on along the minus strand of CP125975.1, from coordinate 148,324,555 downwards.
ACTGCAGATCCAACAATATAATATTGTGGGTCCAAAAGATAGAGAGATCATGATAGAAAGGGATCTCTCAGATGAACAAGAGCAAAGGGAACAAGGAATTCACATCACACACAACTCTAGAGAATCCAACTCTAGGTCAACTGGCTTAGAAACGACATGCCAAGAAGGCATCTAAGCTTTGAAAGACAAGAAGAGATATCAAAACTTTTTCAAAATCAATACCAGATAAGATAACCCAGAGTTAGAGCGAAACTAGATAAGGAGAAAAAGAAGCATACTAGAGATTTCGCAAATACTTTTCATCTTTGAAATAGTTTTCACAAGTACTAGACACAACATCGACCAATAGCAAGGTTTTCCTACGGTCGGTACTGCTCTGATACCAAGAACTATGACACCCCCGGGATCAGGGCTAAACAAATCCCAGACCTTCGTCTGAAATAAGCTTAACCTTGAGCTCGAGAATACCCAGTGAAGAATCGGTAACACAGCAGTGACCCTACGACACAAAATTTATTACAGCAAGCTCATAACTGAGCAGAGAACCAAAATATTACAAGCAGAGGTCACTGACCACAAACATCAAACAACGAAAGGCAATTTATGCTATTAATTATAGCAAACTTAACAAATGGCCTAATAGGCCTGAAGCATAACGATGACGTCCCAGCCCATAGATTCCAGGCTGCTAGCCGGGAACCCCAAGCTACTCGTCGATGTCGATGTAGTACGGAACTCGTCTTCAAGTGAACACTTACTCTGCCAAAGGTATCAACAAAGCAAGGGTGAGTACAGGTGTACTCCACAAGAATTCTGGCTGGTGGAGTTGTTTTGCATAAAGCCATATTTTTTTATAAAACAAGAGAGAGAGATAGAGAGAGAGAGAGAGAGAGAGAGAGAGAGAGAGAGGGAGAGAGAGAGAGAAGAAGCTCGTCTATTCAGAGTATTTTAAAAGGGGATAAGAGAGCGACGTCCCCAAAATATTGATCATCATCTTTTGATATCCACCAAGTCATCATCATCTGAACTAGGATCACCCCCTCGTACCCATGAGGAAGCATCCGTAACAAACATTAGTTGCCAAGTGTTACGATTAGGTTCCAGTTCTCTATGATCTCCCATCCGTTCCCAAGTCTTCCATAACCATGGACACGGCTTTCCGAAAGATTATTACCCTGCAGGGGTGTACAACTTTACCCACACGTACCAACCGACTCTTATTGCCACTTGACACAACTTCCTTGGTGTGCTGACAGAGGGTGTGGTTGGACACGACCTTTACATTGCTTTCGCCAAGACCATGAGTCACGCAATAAGTATGCTTCCGCCGTAACGGGTCAAATCCTGAAGCCGGTACTTAAAGATGTGAGGCGAGGTTGGTTAACTGGGGCGCCATCTACCCCAAGCAACCCAGTCCACGCTTACCTACCTGTTATGAATGCACCTGCACCCGACAAATCTTTCAAAAGGTTTTATATGCATATGTCAAATGGAACGCCCGAACTATGTGACTCATGGAATCTACTAGGCAAGTTAGTCAATCATGGGGTCCCCATTTACCCTGTGTGGTTGTATGATCGTCTTGGTTCAAGAGGAAAGAACATCGGGTCCTAGTGGTGGCGAGCATGGGACTACAAAAACCACATCCACCGTGGCCTCCCATACAAGCCTTAGCATATTTAATCTCATATCACTGATCTCATCTCATCACGTTCTCCTGTCATTCTAGATTATCTGCATCTGATACATCATCTGGATGAACCAGACTCAACAGCTAAGCATGGCTAAGCAAGACACAGATAAAAGCTCTAGCATTGCACACAAGCCAAACCTAGTTATGCGAGGAGCAGTGTATTAGGTAATATAATCTCAAAGAGAGTATTCATTTGATAGGATACTCTATATATCGATAAAAGACCACAGTAGAATCGTATGCATCATGGCAAGAATTAAAATGCTTTCGAAATCATAGGATTATATCATGGTGGGGCTATGCTTGCCTTTGCCAGTTGATAGCAGATACGCAGATCTTCGGAAGCCTTCATCTTTACTTGATTATGGTTCATCAAGTATTGTTCGTCGATATTCGATCTTCGATGGTGTTGACCTCGGCCTTCGATCTCGATCTCGACATCGTATTCTACCGCGAAGAACCGAACACCGAAAAGAGAGGGGGAACAATCAACAATGGCATAGATGCAATTATCAAACAAGAATGATGATATGACAAGTTAATTTGCATTGAATTGAAACCCTAAGGCATGCTCGACAACTTAATCGGGGTTCCGAGGGGCGCAAACCCTAACTCGGAGAAACTCCGAAACTTATGAGAGGGGTGCATTTGTTCTTCTAATTAAACTTGCCATTTTAATTGTTTAACAATGCATGATTATAGCTTAAAGAGATAGGTTTCATTTTTCTGAACATTTTGATATATTATTTGTATTTTTCTGATTTAAAATGAATTAGTTATGATTTTTCTCAATTAAAATTCATTTTAAATCATTTTAGGAAATTATAAAACATTTTGGATTATTTAAATTATTTTCCAAGTTGGGCCCACATGTCATAAGTTTAATCATTTCAGAAAACATTTTCCAAAATTATTAAAATCCTAATAGGGGTGGCCCACAGGGGTATTTATTAATTCCAGAAATGAATTTATAAAACATTTAAATAAATCAAAAAGGTTTATGACCTCATGCTGATGTCATGCTGACATCAGCAATGGAGGTGCTCTCAGTCTTTGCAGGCGGGCGTTTGAGGTGCGAGATCGAGCGGGACTAGGGCGTTCAACTCAGCCGCTGTTGAGCCAAATAAGCGGCCGCTCCGGATTGGTCACCGGAGACGGCGGCTCGGCGATGGGCAGCGGCGGCAGAGAGAGGCGCGTGACGCGGGGGTGAAACAGGAAGCGAGGGGGACGATGGGGGGCATGAGCGTGCTCCTGAGCTCACCAGCATCGCGGTCGTGGCGTCGGGGAAGCAAGGGGAGGTCAGGAACCGGCGAATCGATTACGACAACTGCGGTGGCCGGCGACACATCGAGCTCGATTCCAAATGATTCAGGGTGCGCCTTCTTGCACGGTTGGTCTTGGACGGACGAGGGTGGCGAGGGGAACCTCCTAGGACGATCATCAGGGCACGGGGTGGCCGGAGATGGCAGGGCGCCGACGAGGTCTGAGAGCTAGGAGGGGAAAACAGGGAATAAGGGAACTACGGTTCGTCCAGCCGCTCGAGGAGGTACTTGTAGGCGTCGGCATGTCGGTAGCGTGCATCGCGGCGCCGGCGGGGATCGTGGCGCAGACGGGCGGCAGAGGCACGGCCACCGAGCTGCTTCGCTCCGTCGGGAGGAAGACGAAAGGGAAAAAGAACCGGCGAAGGGGTACGGGGCCGCAGGCGGGCTACGGATGGGCCAAGCTGGGCCGCGGGAGAGGGAAGAGGGGATTGGAAGGAAATGGGCTGCGGCCCACTGGCGGTTGCTGCTCTATTTTTTTCAGTAAAACTTTTTTATTTAGCTTTCTTATTTTTTCTTTTACAAATTGATTTGAAATCTACTTTAGGATATTCCAAAAATACCGGAAACTTTGTAAATATATATAAAATAGCATGGGGCCCTTCTAATCCATTTGGGCACCATAGGTTTTGATGGTTTTCAAAATATTCCAAAGCATTTGAATTGAGTTCAAAGAGGAAGAAATTAGGGTTTAGAGTTTTTGTGATTATTTTCTTGCATGCATTTTACTAGATGATGCACATGAATGCACAATCATAACCCTAATATAAGATTAACTAAAACTGGGGTGTTACAATAATCACGGGATCACAATCGGTTAATTTATGCAAGTAATCAATTCCGATAATCACGGTATCTCAATCATGTTCTTATTGCACGCTACTATTTTTTGTAATAGGTGGATAACAGCGACGATGAGTCCATGGACACCAAGACTCGTCAGGTGCTAAGAAAGCTGAAGTTTGGCCAGTTCAACGGCTTCTTTGACGTCTACAGGTGAGCCTCGCCGCCGACTTCAACTCCCCCGTGATGCATGTCGAGGACGTGAAAACTTGTGGCCCGTCAAAGAACGCCAACGCCTTTAGAGCCCAGCACAAGGCGCTCGATTTTCACCTTCGCAACCTCCAGAAGGTGGACATCGAGGAGGGTCGCATACCCCCGATCAAGCCCAAGGCGCCCAAGGTCAAGGGACTGGCAGCAGGAAGTGGCGGAAGCGCCATAGGGAGGAGGCGGAGGCCCTCCTAGCGGAGGCCATGAGGGGCCACTGATCTTGTGTTGATGTTGCTGCTGTAAAGCAGCTTCTTTTCTTTTGTTGTCTGTGTTGAACTTGTAAGTTGTTGCTGCTGAGCAACCTAATTATCGAACCTATTTTAAGTATCGTACTATATAATCCTTTATTAGTTGATTATATACATCTGCTCTGTTCATCTAGATATTTATGGTGCTGGTTAGATTTGCTGCAAGATTAGGAAAATACGAGGGCCAAAAAGAACCATGAATAAAGAGAGAAGCTGCTCTAGATTCGCTGCCTTTTGGGGCAAAAATAACAACTGTTAGCGACATAAAGGGGAAATGCGCTCTTAAAAAGACCAATCATAAAAATAACAAAAAAAATCTTCCAATTTAGGCGAAAGGGCGCACGTAACTAAGGTACGCGCCCCACATAGTCCCACACCACATTCCCCAAAACGTGTTCCCAACAAGCCGGTCCCCCACCATGGGGGTTCCTACTACGGGATCTGACTGAACGTGTCCCCACCTGTCATCACGTAAAGGGGGGTCCTACTTGTCATCACGTAACGGCAAGGGTACACTACGAGACCCACCTGAATGCGGCCCCACTTGTCAGCACGTAACGGCGAGGGTCCACTAACGGGACCCGACGGAGAGCGAGTTTCAGACCGATGTGAGAGTTCCATAACAGAAGCTGGACAAAAGTGAGGAAAGCCTAAACGGCTGGGGAAAAGTGAGTAAATCTAACGAACCAGGGGCACGAAAATAGAAATCCCTTAATAATTAAAAACTTTTGTTAAACCTAATTTTGGTTGATTACAAATTTATATCCTCATTAATAATTTTGAGATGTTACAAGGTTATCCGGGGAGACTGCTAAGGGGGAAAGCTAGCCGGCGGGTCATTGCCAGTTGGTGTGGTAAGGCGAGTGGGCGGGAAGATCGACACGAAATAAAGGTCGCAAAAAGTGAGATTCAAGTCACCAACGCATATGTTAGGAAGACGCCTACTCCAGTTCCTAAAATATGGACACGGCTAGCCAGCCCTCGGGGGCTGGTTAGTCAGATCCATCACTCACCGAAATAAGTAAAGTATTCTCCATCCCCAACCATTCCCGAAACGGAAAATGAACCCACGTGATCCCGCACGGACCTGACCAAGTTCCCCTCCAAGGCAAGTAGTCCTAGGCACCCCCTTCGAGGCCACATGACACCAGCCCCTCTCTCTCTCCTTCCTCAAGACAAAACCCCTTCTTCAGCTCCATTCAGATGTCCATTAGAAAACGTTCAGTTTTCTTCAGATTTGATTTAAGGCAAGTAAAAAAGGGTAATCAACAATCTTGACTTCCCAAATCAAGTCAAACATAGAAGCAACAATAGTAGTGGTAGGAAAAACAACAACATGGTGATATTTTTAAGAAAGCAACTACGACATATAATCTGGAACAACTTGGTTTACATTATGAGACATCAACAAACCTGATGCAACCTAGATTTTTCTCATCGAAACCAAAGCTAATGTTTCAAAAATACCACTACCATTGTTGTTGAAGCAAATAAAACCTACATCATCTTAGTTAGTTTTCACAGTTTACCTTTTTCATTTGATACCATACATATAGGACATATTAAGATTCCACACACATGATAGGTACTCTGAACAGAAAAAGCTAGTAGATTCCACACACAGGAAAGCAACTTAACAACAATGACATGACAACTTGATTGGAAAAAAGGGACAGTGTATCTAATCTAGCTAATCAACTTAGTTTTATGCTCAAAGCAACTTAACTATAGTGACAAATACTACTTAACCGAGAAAATGAGCAACGAATCAAAACATGCGACCTTCGTTATCTTGTAAAAAGTTATTGCTGATTGCTTCAGGCAATGAAGCATGCGACCTTCACTTTCTTCCAAAAAGTTATCGCTGATTGCTTCAGGCAGATGAAGCATGGACCTTGTCATGTCCAGGTTTCTCCTTGTCCTAAAAAGCAGCAGGCAATTCTTACGATCCATTGTCATGAGGATGCAACCAACTTAAGCATGTTGATAAAAAACAACAAAGAAACTTAATTAAATCGCTATGGAAACTTAGGACATAGCAATAAAAAACCTTGGTTAGGTGATAAAAACAACTTTGTTAGATGATGGAAACAATTTAAGCATATTTATAGAGGCAACTTAATAAAATCACTATGCAACTTGGACATTGCTTGCAAAAAATCTTGGTTAGGTGATAAAAACAACTTTTTTTGATGATGAAAACAACTTAATCATGTTGATGGAAGCAACTTAATCAAATCACTATGCAACTTAGGACATTACTTGTAAAACAAGTCAGTTAGGTGATAAAAACAACTCAGATAGATTGTGGAACCAACTTAAGCATGTTGATAGAAACAACATAATAAAATCACTATGCAAATTAAGATATTGCTTGTAAAATAATTTCCTTTTTTGGGAGGAAGCTTGTAAGACAACTTGGTTGGGTGATAAAAACAACTTACTTAGATGGTGGAACCAACTTGCATGTTGATAAAAGCAACTTAACTAAATAACTATGCATACTCAGGACATTGCTTCAAAAACAAGTTGGTTAGGTTATAAAAAAACTTTGTTACATGCTGGAACCAACTTAAACATGTTGATCAACCCAGTTTAAAAAGGAAGAAGCAAAACAACTTTCAACAAAGTAATCTACGATGTAGTTAAAATCCCAACATGACCTTCACAAAATATTGAAAGTAAAACATAGAAACAACGTAAATGAAAATGCACACATATCCTTATTATGAAGTGGGTAGCTTGGTGGGGGATTCAAGAAGCTCAACACTTGATAAATGTGGGCAGTAAACAACTTACTTAAGGGTACAAGCAACTTAGTTACGGGGGATAGTCAACTAAACTGAAGTGACTAGAAAATCTACTATAGTGAATCATAACATGCATATACCAGCAAAACATAACTTGATAAAAATGAGCGGTAAACAATTTACTTAAGGGTATAAACAACTTAATTACCAGGGATAATGAACTTAACTAAAGTGACGAGCAACTCTAATAAAGAGAGGTGAAGCGATTTAACAGAAGGGAAGGGTGCGAGATGCACCTAGAAGTCAGTCGTAGCCATTCACCGTTCTTGTCCCAGGCGTTGTCCCAGCATTGGTCCTGAACCCCCCCCCCCCCCATCCTTGCCACCTATCTTCTGCAATCACTAGAAATTTGAAGCATACTACGTCAAAAATGCTGGTTGGTTCCTGATATATAACCAAATGAAAAGTTCCACCGTAATTGCATGTCTAGTTAACGAATTTTATCAGTTGCACAGGACATTTCAACATTGAGCATATCCAAAAATAGTAAGTTGCATTATTAAAAATGTGTTAATATAAAGGTTTCAACACTAAAAATTGCAACTAAAAACTCCGTTGTAGTAATTTTGATCCCCCACTGAGCTGCCACTTGCCTTGACCCATAAAACACAGATGCATGCAACTTACCAAGAAACATGTGTAAGAACTTAATAATGAAAAACAAGTAGATTAATTAAAATTTCTAAGCAACTTGAAAAGAACCTAAAAAATATTGGCTAGCCATGGAACAAAGGACATACAAATTAGCCTAGATATACCACATGAAAAGGAACTCTACGTAACTTAATGTTAATGCTATGAACCTAATGGAATGGTTGCCTTGCTCATATGGGTACATTACAAAAAAAAACTAGCCCCTATCCTACTCAAATATTGATGTTAATCAACATACAAAAAGTTTTAATTACAATATGAAAGCAACTTAACAACGTAGTTCTATAATGAAAGCCACTTAACTATTGTGACAAGATAACTTAACTAGAAAACAGGGCATTGAACCAAAGTAAAATAATTCCCTCAGGAAAAAAATTAGAATGCAACTTAGGCTAATATGCTAAAATCAACTTAACTAAGGCGACACGACAACTTAGTTGGGAACAAAGGGACAGTTAACCAAAGCAAAACAATTTCCCCCGGAAAAAATTAGAATGCAACTTGGGCTAATTCTATCAAATCAACCTAGTTCTATGTTGAAAGCAACTTAACTACTATGACAATATAACTTAATTGGGAAAAAGGGAGCGAAAGGAAAAATAATTCACTTAGCAAAAAATTAGAATGCAACTTAGGGTAATCAGATTAATCAACTTAGTTATGTGCTGAAAGCAACTTATCTACGGTGACAATACACTTAATTGGAAAAAAATATAGTCAATCAAAGCAAAACGATTCCATAGGAAAAATTACAATGCAATTTGGGCTAACCTAGCCAATCAATTTGGTTCTATGATGAAAGAAACTTAACTACGATAACAAACTAACAATACAACTTAATTGGAAAAAGGGACAGTGAATCAAAGCAAGACAATTCTCCCCAGCAAAAAAATAGAATGCAACTTAGCCTAATCGGCTAATCAATTTAGTTATATGCTGAAAGAAACATGACAGGGTCATGGTCATAATAGGATCATCATGTCCCCATGCAACATTACAAAACAAAAGCAGATATATTGAATGTCAAATATTAGGAACATAAAGAAGGGGTACTAATAAACAGAAAAGGAAATTTTTAGTTGCAGAAGATGTTGACATTTATATATGTAAAATCCTCAATTCCATCACTTCCGATTAAAGATCTTCATGTACAAGAAGAAATGCATTCTTGTATCATTAAAGAAAAATGATGCCTCTGGTCAGAAAATCAATGCGGTGACTCAATGGGATTGGTTGTCCTTTTTTTACAAACAAGACGGATCCGATCTAAACGTTGAGACATTGAGTGTGTTCGGGTTTGTGGGCTTGTCCAATAGTCGGCTTGTTGATGTTTTCATACGAGTTTTTGTTGCTCATCGGATGACACATCACGCATAGCTTCACACACAAAAAATATCCTCCATAATTAGTAAGTAATGGTCTAAAAACAACTTAACATATGGCCAAAGAAAACGGTTAGCTATCTAAACAAGTTTGAACCTAAAAATTCGGGTTCTGCGCATTTCGGACTGTGCCTTTTCTCCCCATCTGAAAAAAAAACACCGAGTAGGCTGATTACCACACAGAAAACTCTGTTTTCCATGGCCTATGAGTGTGCAATGCACATAATCTCCTCGGAAAAAATACACACGGAAATTACATGACAAAAGCTACTCGTCAAGATGAAATTTAAACTACCTAATTGATGGTGATTTTGTTGATGATTCTACCATATGAAATTCAAACCACAAATTGCTTGGGATGTTGTAGGGGCTAACCTCATATTCTCCGCCACCACCGAGCTACATGACATGGCACCCCTCAAAGTCGAGACGCCACCACCTTGCAACGTCGTCGAAGTCGATCCTCCGCCACCACCGAGCTCCACGCCCCCGTGGGCAGCCGCCCTCCGACGCCGAGCTCCACGACCTGACGCCCCTCAAAGATGAGATTCCACCACCTCATGCCATGATTTCCTCAACGAGATGACGAAGATCACATACAAAAGGAGTACGAACTCAAATTTTTTAAAGACAGCAGCAACAACTCGTAACTTGGCAAAAAAAACAGGTTCAGACGATGAACACATCCAACAGAAGTACAGAACTAGTACTAGTGAACACGCATGTATGCAGCTTTCAGGAGACACGGCCAATGTCGCCGGAGCACACACACGTCCAGAGAAGTCGGGGTCCCGAGCGCGTCTGAAACGTGGTGCTCCTCCTCGGCGACTGCAACCACCCGCCCCGCCAACCACAAGGGCTTGGGTCGGGGCGCCTATGCGTGCACCAGTTTGGTGTGCACCCATATGCGCCAGCTCGGCGTCTTCGTCACAACAACACAGACGACGGTGGGGATCCAAACTAGGAGGAGCGCCAGATGCAGGGACTTCGGGACAGCGGCTGGATCTGGTCGAGGGAGTGCAGGGCTTGTTCGATGGGAGTAGCGGAGCGACACGCAGGCAGTTCCACGCCTAGAAGGGGGCGAAGGTTGAGTGGCAGCATGGGGACTCGCCGTCGTTGCACAGGATATTGCAGGAAGGAAGCAAGTAGCCCAGAAATTTGGGAGGTATACACCGGATGTCCGCTGGCGGCATGCAGGATGTAGACAAGGGTGGATGTCGGCGCAGTTTCTCGACGATATCACGTAGGAGTTGGGGAGGGTGGAGGCCGGAGTACAGAGGTTGGAAGGCGGCGAGATGGTGGAGGAAAGGGAATCGCGTCGGATCAGGCGGCCGGCCGAGGTGGGGGCGGCGCCGCCGCCGGGTGGAAAAGGGTGTGGCGTGCCCGCGGATCTGAGGATAATGGGATGGCGGTGTCAACGGGTCGTGGGGAATGGGTTGAGGGAGGTGGATGGAGCATGTGCGTGAGTGGGGCCACCGACGGGCTGTCAGAACGGATTGTACAACACATACACCATCAAATTGATCGGGTGGCCTAAAACCGGAGGCTCGATCGTGTCTTTTAGCCTCCGAGCACTATTTAGCATTTGGGCTAAAATATAGTCTCGACGGTATCGAATTGGTGACGTATTAAAGACGTTTTAGCCAGTATAGGGAATACGAATAAATCAGAATTTCTTTTATGACCAACCTTGGATGGGTTAGAGATGATAGAAACACACCTCGGGCGTGGAATGCAGGTCGAGCGGAGTTTTTAGCTCGTTGATTACGCGAATATAAGTAGTAAATAGGGACGGCCGCGGAAATACTATTGATGTTTGGTACCTACTCGTTAGACATAGTGTAGTTCTTCCCATCTTCGTCTAGTGCTTCGTAGTTTCCTACAACTCGATGTACCATTCAGGGCAAAGCCATACTATGGTACTATGACCCGGTACTATGACCCGATGGCTGGAGAAAAACCGCACGGTCATGTGGGGGAAACCTAATCATCCCAGTGCCTACCGAATAGTAGATCTGGGATTTTTCACCTTCGGAGGGGACCTGAAGGGACCTGCTCGATCGAGCTTCACTTTCCACCCACAACCATCGCTTTCTCGTTCCACTCCAACCGGCTCCTTCGAATTCGACATCGGAGACGGTTGCTACTCTTCGACGGACCACGGCTGGTCATGTCCTCTGCCTGTCGGATAAGCGAGGTTAGTACACGGCAATACTATATTCGTTGCTCAGGTTGCGCCATATTAGTGTATCGATTATATTTTTTATTGGTTTCTAGTGGTGATGAACTAGATCTAACGCAACACGACAGAATAGGAATGATCTCTGTGCATTTTATCTAATTCCACCTCTCGATTTCACCTTTGTTACAGGTGAGTGTGAAAATCAAACTTAACGGTTGGTGGGAGGTATGCGACAGTGGGGTACAAGACGTCTGTTGATAATGTTGGCTTATGAATCCTTTGTTTTGTTTATTGTATCAGGTGTTCTACATTGATAACCTTGAGCTAGGATCGTCGAACCTGCCTCATACTGGTATGCCCAGGATGGTGGCGTACAGTGAGCACCTGATCAACAAAATAATAGGTACTGACCATATAAGCGGGAGAAGGGCAGATGTTAAAGTGTTTGGCAGGCTATTGGTACATTCAAACCGAATATATAGATCTCTTTTATTTTTTTCCACATACATGCCATGTGGAAGTTATTGAAAATATGCTATGCACTTGTTAACAGCCTAGGCCTAACGCGACGATATTCTATGGGAGGAACAAGACTTACAAATTCAGTCGGAAGGGACTACCATTATCATCGGAAGAAATTGGTGCATCTGATCCACTGATCGAAAAGGTAGCTCACTATATTCTGACTGTGGTTTATCAATATAGAAAAGTATGACGAAACCTGGTTTCTAGCTGACTTTTCAAATATCGGCTACGCTCCTTGAAAAGGATAGTAGATTTACATCTACGTGTCAGGATGATTTTGCAATGGCCTCAAGAAAGGGCAAGGAGATGAACCATCTCCATGCAGTAAAATAGTATTCCCTTGTTCAAGACACTAACTGCATAATAGCTTCACAGACCGCTACATTGATCAATGATATTAATAGAGTTAAGGATGTTATGGGGAAGCGCAGCAGAGTTTAGAACTGGAACATCATAATACGATTCAGAGTTCTCTGTTTTTTAATTTGAGTCATCGACGCTACTAAAACTGAATGGCTGCCTTATGGTTCAGGAGATATTCAACATCTTTTTGGTAACCAGTTCTTAACCTTGTAGATGAATTGGGCATGGGGTGCGAGGAAGGGAAACGACATCCTACGACCAAAGGAGAACATCCTGGCGGTGGTTCGAACAACAGAAAAGGTACCAAATGATATGGTTCGACTTCTAACCTATATATTGTTTTTTAATCCTCATACCAAACCTCGTGTTAATGATTTCAGAGGGAGTAGGCGAGCGTCCTGTAGAGACAATGCCACTTTCAGATCTGGGTGCATCAAAGCCAAGCGATAAATCATTCTCTCATACTGGTAAGTGGTGTACGTGCCATGGTCATAATTCGAACGTGTTGCCTGTAGTAAATAATATGTTAGTATTATGTAATATACACTCGAGCAAATTGTTCACCTAGAGACATTGTATTTGTTCCAGAGATAGGAAGGCGATCAGGGGGTATGCTCATTAAGACATCTTGTGCTGGAAAGGTGAATAGGGATTCTTGTAACATAGAAGGTATGTTGATAACTATTAGTACTGTGGCTTTACAGGTTAAATCAGTATACGTCTCCGTGCATGTGTATAAAATACTAAACAAAAGGCCTTGCTTGTAATCAGAACATGCTTTAGGAGGCGGTGGTTCGTCTGGAAGAGCTAACCTAAGCATTGGGAGGACCGACAGCGGTACAACTGCTAATCTTCTCTTCTAAACGATATGTATCTATGTCCAGTAGAACTGTGAGGGATAATATAATCATTGTTCAGGAGGGGGTGCGAACCGTTTCGCATGCGCTTCTACGGATGCTGCAATTAGTGTTGCTGCTTCTACATACCATGTGGGATCTACGATAGGTATTTTTTCTCTCTTAAGAATGTACACATTCCCGCATGACTTGATTTTATTAGGAATGAGAGATTATCCATATGATTTGACTTGCTTGCTTATGCTGTGTCTGGCAGGAGTTGGTGAGGGCGATGAATCTGTGGGTAAAGAACCGATTGGAATCAGTCAGGAAGCATGAGGATCATGTGGCAATGATGCAATGATACACCAAGAACAGAGGCCTGGAGGTAGGAGCATGCGGATAAAGCGGGTGGCCTCGCGCGGTAGCACCCCTAAGAGGATAAATATGTGTCCTGACAAGTGCAACGCAGCCCCAGATCCTGCTGACGTAAATCTGGACAGCTTAATAGATGGTATCGCCGTGGAACAAAGTCTAGGTGTTGACGTGTCCTCGCCGCCTCATATTAATCAAGCAGATATACTGGTGGAGGACCCTGAGTCAAAGAGGAGGAGGATGCAGATAAAAAACCTGGAGATACCATCCATGGAGCTGTTCAGCGATGAAGAGAGATCACCACAGATACATGGATCAAGGGGTTTCCATACTTATGACTATGTGTGTGTTGATACCAGTAAGAGGAACGGTAATGATCTAGGCAAAGGGGAGGCGATAATGCTGATAGATGTCGAACCTCACATGGACGGTACCCACAGACATGTTGGGAGACACTCCTCACGATACCATGGGGATATGTCCCTGACAATGGTTACTCATAGCTCAGGGCATACAAACATTACAGGCACACAGAGCAAGCAATATCATGTCTCGGACAGCGCCCTTAGAAAAAAGGACCTCATGGCCGAGTTCTGCGAAGCGTCGTGTTCCGCAGGTAAGTTGTTGTATTAACGGATTGCTAATAATTGTCCTTGCGTCACATATATGTATACCTGATTTATATATATGTCCTAAATGTTATCTGTTTGTAGATCAAAGGCAAGTCGTAAACAAAGGTTCTCGATATACCGGATGACCCAGGTATTACATTCCTCTGATCACCGACATTCTTTTGGATGACATGATGTGTTGTTTTATTCAACTTTAAACTTTTAGAAGAAACTATGCTCTTGACCTACTGTATTTATCAGTGATGTGGGTAAACTTGTCATATCTTTTCATGTGCTGGTATATCATTCGTCTGTATTTCTTAATGAATAGAGATATTTTTTTATCGAAGACTTATGGATCAGCGCTTATTGGTGTCCTGAACATTCCAGGGCGATTTAATTTCTTGGTGATACGATTCATGCATGAAACTTCGATTAAAATTAATATAACACCTTATCGCAGAACCGTTAACTGGGCTGGAGATGGTCTTAACGCCTTCCACGCCGTCCGGGGCAAGAAATGTGGTGCCTGAGAAGTCTCCTGTCAGCCGCAATAGAGAGGTCGCCGCTTTAGAGCTCGCTTATAGGGAAGAAATGGAGAACACATATCTTAACCTTAACCTGGAAGATGGTGAAGTAAACTTAAGCGCTCAGCTGATCAACCGGAGGATAGTGAAGCCAGGGCCTTGCGTCAAGTCTCCTTTTGTGCTTGGATATGAGCCGCCAGCGAGAGAGCCTTCAGGAGTTGTCAAGTTCTACGATGCATTCTTTCGAGAGAAGGGAGATAACCTAAGAAAGTGAGTAATAACACTCAATTTAATCCAAATAATTTGGTGTTGACAACACATATATTACCTTTTCAATATCGAGATAACTTATAATTTTTTATCCTTCGTTTCAGCAACTGGATAATTAGCTTGCAGCCAAAGTATATAGAGATAAGTGGCCATCTTCTCCAAAGCATGCTCCGCGAGAAGGGGTCTCTAGAGACAGAATTTGTGAACTTGGCCATGAGGCGATACCAACAGCTAGACATTGCTTTCGCTGAAGCGAATAAAGAGGGTTGCTGGCGGCTATTCTTGGAGGCTGACTTTGTGGTAAGGGTTTATCCATACCTTTGCGTTCCATATGCATGTCCAGCATATAATATCATTCAAAGTCAACATTCATGTCTTAACATCTAATGTTATATTTATGAACTATGGTCACCTACTAGAACCACGTGTTTCGAGGGGATGTGATTTCCAAATTGAAGTATATATATATGATTTGTTTAGAGGACCTAACATCACTTTCAAGGTCCACCATTGCAGAGAGGTAACCCTATTTCATATATGTATCTACCAGTTACAAGGCACCCCGGGCTATTTTATGCCGTCAGGTTTGATATGCTTGTTGACGTTCACAGATAGTCCTGTTAGTGAGATTCAAAGCAAGCTGGTCTACGTATATTTGTGATTTCCACAAGGAGAAAATAAATATACTCGACCCAACAATGAACAATGGTGACTCATCAGACAAGGTGAAACAGTCAAGGCACAGGAGCATTGCTACAGAACTCCATAAGGCACTAGAAGAGTACATAGCTGTTTTCTTCGAGGGGTGGGAACCTCTTATGAAGGATTGGGATGTATCGTTCCCCAAATGTTTAACTATTGGCGTATGCGACAGGTATGCATAATTTTAGAGGTCTCATGTTCTGTGTCTATAGCTGCCACCCAATGTTAATTGTATCCAACTGTACTGAGTACATTCCATTATTTCTTATAGTAACGACAGCGGGATTTACGTGCTTCACTTTGCAAGGAACTAGACCGGTACACGCTTGAAGAAGAGCCTCTCCTCAGTAAGTGAAACTAGGCTACAATATACACCAGGGGTTTCTGTACATCACACACTTGGTTTGTCATTCTGACACATATATATCTGCAGAATGGGGATCGTCTGATAGACTCTAGGAGGATACTACTTGTGGAGATGCTTTCTATCGAAGGGAACATCGGACATATTCCTGAGAAGTACAGGAAATGCCTCTTGTCGTTAGAAAAATGATTGTGAGCCAGCAATATTTTGATGTAATGTAGTTTCAGGCTACTTGAGCGTGTAAGCTATGGCATGATGGCTGTGAACTGTATTTTGGAGTAAGGCAACTATCTGTAAGACGTATTGTGGATTAAAACTGAACACCTGGGTCGATGATGTGTCGAGCAATACTATACTGTTGTATCGCCTTTTGAGTATTAACGGTCAGACTTCGTATTGCTATACATTAACTACTGGATGAATTAATATGTGTTTCCCACTAGTACTGCATGTTCGATGTTGTTCTCGTCAGCCGAAATTGTGTTTAATAGATGTTGCAAATATATATATAACAAATTATTGTAATGGGGTGAGCAGCGGAGGTCGAGTCTGAATTTGTACAGCAACCGTATGATCATCTCGTAGGAAAGGTCATGTTCTTGTATTATTTATTTTCTAAGATATCTCATTAGTAAATCAAACAAGTGAAAATAAAATTATTTATTTTGTGCAGACCTATGTATATTTCTCGACAGTTAACGTCTTTGAACCATAGGGATCATAACTATCGATATTGTCGAAGTGTACAGAGGTCTGCTTGTTGGAATAACACAATCTTGCTTTATATCATGATCAATATTACGGTTATTGCCAGCCATGGAATGCATGAAGATCTTACTCTGAAAAGGAAACAAAAATTGCACATAGATAAAGACAGGATCGATGATGAATTCTGACGACAAACGAACGATCGGAACATAAACAAATAACGCAAATAAATTGCATGAAATGTACCACATGCATTCTCTAGTGATGTCTCATAAGCAGGTGTAATGATAATAAAAGCTACAGTCCATGACATAGAAAAGAGTCTAAACCAACTAGGCTATGCGATTAACATGAGGATAATATAAGTGAAAATTACGGCGCTCAGAGTAGCCACTTATAATCTTGTCGGAATTGTAATTGTTCCCGAGTCGAATGCGCGGAGTGAACTGATTGTCTTTGGTGCCCCTATATCAGCATTTTTTATAGCCATTCATGTGTTGACTTCCTCTTCCGATATGTCATGGAACACTCTCTTGTGTTTGGTACGAGCTCCCTCTCAGCGTAGAGGATCTGTGGGTATGCTTCTGACAAAGCGCCAGAGATCAATAAGGGCCCTAGTAAGCACAGGATTCTAGGCTTCGTCAATCTATACGACAAAGCGGCATATATGACTCCCCTGA
Organism: Avena longiglumis; assembly: GCA_030063025.1. NCBI lineage: Eukaryota > Viridiplantae > Streptophyta > Magnoliopsida > Poales > Poaceae > Avena > Avena longiglumis. Next base: position 148,307,256 of record CP125975.1, on the reverse strand, counting down.
ATGGAACGATGGCAATACATTAAGTTTATAGAGAAGACGACTTCTCTGACAATTTTAGGTAACATAAAAAAGCGATACATACCTCGACAGGACATCCGAGGAATCTATGGCGTGTTGCGGCCATGTCAAATGCAACCTTCCACCGTGGCAGATACCCATGGAAGCAACGGTGGTAAGTGTTGAACTCCAGGCCACAGAAATATGGGTCTTCCGTTTCGTGAGGTATGTCATGAGAAGCTGGAGGATCTGTATAAATTTGTGTGAGGAAGGGAACCTTAGATTATTTTGATTTGTAGACGTTGGCTCATTTTGATTCAAGAGTAAACAAAAGGACGTTTGGTAAGCACTTTCGCATACCATACAAGAACACAACGTGAAACCAACATTTTTACGGACCTTGTACAGAATTCATATCAGCTAAGAGAAACAATCTAGAAGATACTTTCAGCATAAAAGATAAATAATTTGGTCAGACATTAGCGAGTATACGAATCGTGTGTTAACTAGATCGTTAGCGTATTCGTTTGTTTGTCTAAAATTTTGCATATACCATCGTGATATAACTCCCCGGAACCGCATATACCATCAGAACAAATCTAATTAGCGATGATGGCGCCTAGTTCGGACCTACTAATGAGCTAATAAATCAGTTGGTGGATTAACCCGATTTTTTGAGGACGCGCGGCTATAATAAGTCAGTGGGAGTCCTAAATGTTGTGTTTGCCTATAATGCCAGAAATAGATCATCAGTACCACAGTCACCACAGATAATGTACTGAAATACAAAAATAGTTGTCGGATTCATTTTATTGTTCCTGTCGTTATCGGTTTCTAGGCTAGGGCACCGGCTAATGTGAAAGACGGTACTAGATCCTACTATCAAGGAAATTGATGTATACAAGAGGGTGATCAATTCAATATATTTCGCTGCACTGGTTTACTAAATACTCATCAACAGATTAACATGGAGAGGTGATGAACATCCGAACCTGCGATTCTATGTCGCCCTGATAGGATATATCTAGATCTGGCTTGAATGACGGGTCTCCTCCGTCTGATTCATCAAACCCGAACCATGGAGCCATGATGGATCCTCCTAAGAGCATCTCCACTCGGCTACCCAGGACGCCCTTCCAGACGCCGAAAATAGGTCCGGACGTCGAAATTTCGTCCAGTCGCGTTCCAGGAACCTGTTTTCGTTCGGATTTGGGAAAACTTTGGTTCAGGCTTCCTAGGTTGTACCCAGAATCGCGGGAACGTCCTGGGAACGCCGGGCGAAGCGAATTCGGCGAGTGGACCCGCCCAGTCAGCATATATTCGCTCATATTCATCCAAAGTTCGCCCATATTCGACCATATTCGCCCACAGTTCGCCCATATTCGCTCAAAGTTCGTCCATATCGCCATATTTGCCTAAAGTTCATCCATATCGTCCATATTCGCTCAAAATTCGCCCAAAGTTCGTCCATATCGACCATATTCGCCCAAAGTTCATCCATATTCGGCCAAAACCGCTTATATTCGTCCATATTCGCTCATATTCACCCAAAGTTCGTCCATATCGACCATATTCGCCCAAAGTTTGCCCATATTCACCCATATTCGTTAAAAGTTCGTCCATATCGACCATATTCGCCCAAAGTTCGTCCAAAACCGCTTATATTCGCCCAAAACCGCTTATATTCGTCCATATTCGCTCATATTCGCCCAAAGTTCGTCCATATCGACCATATTCGCCCATATTCGTCCAAAGTTCGTCCATATCGGACATATTCGCCCAAAGTTCGTCCAAACCCGCTTATATTCGCCCAAAGTTTGCCGAAATTTATTAAATTTTAGCCAAACACGAGAACTCGTATGGGAACGCGAGTGGGAAACTCGGTGTTCTCAGGCAAAAACGAGTTTCGTCCGGCCAAAATTTGGTCCGGATTTTGGCCTGGGTTCGCCCAACAGTGGGGATGCTCTAATGAGACGAGAGAGATGGGTTGGAATCGCGAGATCTAGTTTGAACTGGATGGATCTGAAACAGGAGCGACTGCAAGAAGAAGAAGATTAAAGTGGATAAGGCTATGGGCGGGGAGACTTCTGCCCGTACGAGTTACCGGTTCGATTGGGAGGAGAGGCTGGTAGGTGGCCGGTGAGGCCGCACGAGGGCCCACACGCGATAGACGTCAGGAATACGGCCGGCTAAAAAAATACGGTGGTGTGGTAAATTTGGTCTACTATCGGGGGAATCGACGGATGAGATAGTTGTTCGGCCCGGAAACTGTTCGTAATTTTCCGGGTCGCCTAAGCGTGACCCCCTCGCATCAGTACCACGGAATGTGTCAGATTATCTGATATTCTCCGGCCTTTTTAGGGCAAGTGCAGCGTATGGAAAAATGGGTGTCTAAGAACCTTTAGCCATGGGTCTAAACACTGGAGCAATGGTAGCTAAGAAGCTTTTTGCTAGACTCAGATCTAGTACTAGACACAAGTAGCTAAGAAGCAAAGAGCTTTGGTAAGAAGAAAAGGATTGAAAAAAAGCCTCCATAAATATATTTTTTATTGTATCGGTGGGTCCTACAAGTGTGTCTAAACACTGGAGCATATTTAGCTTTGCTAGACTCATGTCTAAGGTATTTGCTAGACTCAAGCAACGCTGTACATGCTCTTAGCAATAGCATGTGCAATGGAGAAATACGCAAGTAAAGCTAGCCGTACATGCAGCTAGGTTGATCTGCTAGCTCGTCCAAAACACGGATGCGGGCGAACAGACACGTCGAGCTCAGTTTTCTAGTGCAGAGCTTCTCCCAGACAACTATCCCCTCCATTTTAATTAAAATATAAGATATTTTAATTTTTGTAAATGAATGTATTTGCACATCTTTTAGTGTCTATGTTTAGAGTAAACTTTAAAAATGTCTAGATGCATTTTTTATAAAAAATAAAACATCTTATATTATGAAAGAGAATACTAGATTAGTGTTGTAGGTGTATACTTTTAGGGCTGTTTGATTCGCGGGATAGAAAAAATAAAAGAATAGAAAAAACGCAGAACTAGAATATTATGTCCAGTTAAATTCTACAGGATTTATAGCCTACAGATTTTTTTTAAAGAAGTGTTTAATTTATAGGAAAAGCGAAGGAATCGTAAGACGAGGTTGAGATGGATGGAAAGTTTTCTCAAAAACATAGGGATCAAATCTTATAAATCAAACGATGCACGTAGAAAAATCCTAAGAATCAAAATTCCTACGAAATTCCTTTGAATCAAACGAGCCCTTTTTCATCAAATTAGTACAACAATGCTAGAAACCGATGCGGTATGTGCATAGGGAAGCTCATCATCCTCTAATAGTAGTAGAAATCTTCATGGAGTTCAGCAAACTAGCAAAACATATCGTATCTTCGAATTTCTCAAGAATAAAGTAACGAGCGGCAACGGCATGGCGGGCGGGGCGCAGGAGCACCTCAACGCCCTCCTCCTCCAGCGGCGTTGGTGAAGAAGGAGAGCAGGTCGAGGGTGGATCCGGCGCCACCGGACACCTGTACGCCCTCGTCCAGGAAGAGCTGCTCCTCGGGCACCCGGAACGCGCCGTGCGCGCATGCGATCGCGGCGCCGAGGGCGACCGCGGAGAAGACGATGGTGCCGACGGAGGTGAGGAACACGACGAACGCGGACGCGGCCACGAGCCCGCCCAGCGTCTCCCTGTCGGAGAAGGTGCGTCCGAAGGCGGCGAGCGGGGCCGCGTCGGCGGGGCGCAGCAGGTAGAGCACGCACCAGGCGGCGAGGAGCGCGAGGAGGGCGGCGAGCGCGAACGGGTGCGCCAGGAGGGAGGCGGCGAGGGAGAACGCGACGAGGAGGGCGTAGTTGACGCGGAAGTAGGCGAGGTTCCTGCGGGCGCGGGCGGCGGCGTCGGCGAGGGAGTCCGGGCGGGAGAGCGACGCGCGGTCCAGGAGCTCCGCCCAGGGGCGGGCGCCCGAGAGGGAGCGCTTGGCGGAGTCGAGGAGGCGGGCGAGGTAGGCGCGTGGGTCGGCGGCCGAGGAGGTGGAGTCCGGAGCGGTGAGGACGATGGTGGTGGTGGTGGTGGCTGCCGCTGTCGGGAGGACGTTGATAGGGAGGAGGGGAGGTGAAGCCGCGGCCATGGCGTCGGTGGCGCTGTGCGGTTGACACCGGCCACAGGGGAGGGAAGAATGTTTACGAACGAAGGAAGGCGCGCCGCGTGTGTTTCCCTCTCTCTGTTTAGCAGCAAACGTCAACGGTCAGCCTCGTCTCTCGTCTCTCTGCATTGACCTTTCTCTCCCCTAATTTGACATGAACTTCCATATACTCCCTCCTTCTTAAAATAAAATAAATGACTTTGATTTGTCTAGTTTCCGATATATGTACTTATATACTAAGACATGTTTAGATACATATGAATTCAAACAAATTTATGTCACTTAGAAGTAGTTACGATACAAAATTCTACAGCATTGTATTAGGAAGGTCTGGATTTGTCAAAGCTGAGAGAGCGAGCGTTGGGTTCAGAGTTTGCGGTGGCTGGGAAATGAAAGAACTTCTCAATGTGCGAGGTAAATCGGATAAAAGATGACATATACTCACTTCCTCCGTTTCAAGTGAAACTATACACTAAAAAAATGTCTAGATTCATTAGCTTCACAAAGCTAAAACATCTTATATTTTAAAACGGAAGGTGTACTCTTTATTGGTTTTTCATCTTATATATGTTCTGAACTGAGCATGGATACATCATTTCGCAACTTTGTTATTAACGAAAACAAACAGATAATCAAACGCCTGATGCCTTATGAGCATACCGAGACCAGCTGAACAGAAACGAGGTTATCACAGTTCACCCTCATGTCAAACCGCTATTATGTCCAACAAATCACGGGGCGTTCTTAACGCAAATTCTGAGCTTCCTGCTTGCAGCCTATTACTGGAACTCTACAACCCAGTCAATCACACTCACACCACAGGATGATTAGGTTGCACGATTCACTACCCTACCCGTATACTTGATAGGGAGCAAAACCATCTAGGTAGTAAGCAATTGGGAGTCGGAACCATCGCAGCCACGCAAAGACACCAGAAAGATTTCATGTTTAAAAACCAAACCTAACAGTTTGCAACACTCCAATGCCATGGCGCAAAAGTCTCAGGCAAAACACTAGACCACACAAGTACTCCAGCACTCATAGACAAGAGCCAATAAACCGACACATCTTACTGACAGCAGTTTCTCCTTGAATAGGCAATGGAAAATATCTCAGGAAGTCCGAAGTTCCAATGCATCCTCAGGCCATACGATGCATCTAAAACGTGGATCCGTTCCATCCGAAGTCAGAGCGCTGCATAGCAAAACAAAACAAGGGATTCATTAGAGTTTATCACCATCTATAGAAAGGAGATCACTGCGGAAGCTAACATCATGACAATGGCAAACTCAAACAGACAGATGGACAATTACATGATCTACTCTTGATGCAAAGCATGCAAACATTGAGCATGTTCTTGTGCACGATGGGCCTAACAAACAGCAGAATCGCAATGAGAAGTTGAACATGATGATGTCTGATGAAACACCCATGAATGAATGACCAGAGCAGTCAGCTCAGGAAATAATGTCTGCTTGCTTGCCTTTGAGTCGTGGAACTTGAGGTAGAAGCGGTCCTTGGGGATGGACAGCTTCGACTCCAGGATGGATGCGATGCCGGCGCTCAGCTTCTTGTTGACATCAGCATTCAGCCCTCCGATGGAAACCAGCTCGCCATAGGCTGCGGGCTCCTGGGTACCTCCGAACGCCATGGGCACCGAGCCCTTGAGAACAACCATCACATACTGTGGAATGATGGCGAGTAGTCAAGTTAGCATCCGAATGATAAAGCTGATGAGGAATACTACCAACTACGTTGTCAGCTAAAACAAGAAAACTGTTGTAGTCTAATCTTCAATGGTGACTGACATTATGCAGCGATACTGAATCTCCAAATCTGCACAGCAACAACAGGAAACTAAGAGCTTCGTTACAATTGGCTTTGGCATCACAAGTATAACCGGGCAAGCCATTTTGATCTTAAATACTCCAGTATATTTAGAACAGAACAACTGAGAAGCATGAGGCCATTTAAGCACTTAACACAGTGTATGTATGATTGCAACAAAATCATCTATTGGAGCCAATTTTACTACTCCCTCCGATCCATAATAAGTGTCGTTGATTTAGTACAAAGCTCTACTAAATCAGCGACACTCATTATGGGTCGGAGGGAGTATTATATTAATGTACTGCTAACCTTACAACTAACTGAAGTACAATTAGCTTTCCAATTATATTTAGGACAGAACAACTGAGAAACATGGAATGACCTCCTGCATTTCAGTAAAGACGTAAGTGAAGCTTGTAGGTGTGACATGCGTGGCATCCAGAAGCATCTAGTGGTAAATCATGTGATGTCCATATTTCCAAAAATATATATAATGGTACTGTATATTTTTTGTTGTTGAGAAATGGTGTCCTGAATTGGCAATTATTGAGGAACAAACAAAACATCCATATATCTTGTAAATATGTAATACCTCTACAGTGGAAAGACAAGCAGAGCAAGTCAGCATGTATTTCTAGAAAATACTATAGATATTGCTTCCCAACACAAAATATATGAACAGAATAAACTGTAAATAAAACATGTTTACTCTAGCTTTGCTACAGACAATAGGCATAACCTCCTAAACAACTCATCTGAGTGTCACAATGACCAAGAAAAATGGAATGTGTGAATGTTCCAAATTTCCTTTCAGAGAAACATACACATACGTTTATAAACAAATCTATGAACAATCAAAGACATCAATCATGTTTGTCAGGATGTTCGTTATCTGCTCTGTTTCGTAGGAGAGATAGGTTGGTTCTGGTTCATCCCTCCATACATTTTAAGTTTCAGCATATTCATGTCACAACAAGCGCGTACAATCATACTTCAAACACCCTTGAGTCTTATCATACCGAGACCAAGAGATACGGAAGGTGACTGGTTTGAAGAACATATCAGGAAAGAGAAGATTAAATCAACGACTTGTCCGCGAAATAGCGAGTAATTAAGCCTTGATTTCATTCTTCTAAAAGGTTGGTGTCTAGTTCACGAACACGGTACTACTCACAGTATCAAGTTTTCATTTCAGTGTATGCTAATGACCGCCAGAAAGATATCCCTGAACTGGACATGACGTCAGATATGACCTTGAATATCAAAATCCCATACTGTCAATTTCAACAGTCCCACAGATCTTCCTGCGACTACCATGGGAGCAAGCAAACACGAACAATTTCCGGACAGGAAGGAAGGGCGAGGCGAGACAAAACCCTAGCATCCATCCCCAATAAACGTAAAAGAGACAGATACAGTCCAGGAAACGAAACGGCCACGCGTATATGGATCGACGCGGCGAGGAACTAAGGACGCCTCGAGAAGAAAGATGCTAGCCTAGGGGAAGAGGCGGGGAGGGGAGCTTACGGCCTCCGGCTTGCCGATGACGGACGCGACGGTGCTGGAGGCTTCGGCGAGGACGGCGGAGGTGTCCACCCCCTCCAGGTTCACGTTCGTCGACACGTTCAGGCAAGGCATCTTCCTCCTCCTCTTCTTCTCGCCGGGGCTTTCTCTCTGCGCCGATGAGTGGAAGACCTCACTTGACCCTGCCCTGATGAGAAGAGAAAACCCTGACCACTCGTCGGCTCTCAGGTCAGCTGCTACGGCAATTCTACGCAATCGATCCAAATTAATGCCTCATAAACCGGAAATTTACAATAGTGCCCCTCGAATAGATTCTATGATAGTGACATTGTCTTCAAGTTTTTCCACGATTTTTTTGTGGTTGTACAAACATTTCTTTTGTGATTCAGAGTTCAAAATATATACTGTAGTTATTTCTCAATCAATATTTTGATATTTTCTCAATCTTTTGCACTTGCACAAACCCTGAGGTTTGAACAGACGGTTCTCAGAAGTGATGTAAAAATAGTTATTTCGCTGATGAAAATAGTGCAAAACAGACTTACTGAGAACAACTGTAGGATAAAAGAACCAAGGATCACATTTTCCACTAGAGAAAACTACAGCTCACGGTTAATAATAAGTGAGGAGCAATGAAGAAAATGAAGTGCAATTTAGAAACAGAAGAGCTAGAAGCCCTTTCACACCAGAAATTGCAATTCAACGTAGAGTACATGTTTGCCCGTAGCAAACTATATATTTTTTGGCAAAAGGTATACCAAACAGCTGAACCAACTCTTTGTAGCATTTTCACAAGAAATTGTTGAGAACAAGAAATTGCAAACTGAGTCTTACTAAGTTCTGGGGATTATAAAGCATTTTCACAAGAGAAAACTACAACTCATGGCTAATAACTCACGAACCTTAACACTTGCAACAGCTCTTATACCCAATTAAGAGGATGCTTCTACAGTTAGATATCGTCTACATCAGAACTACAGTTTACAGAATTGACAACTTATCTGCCTTCGTGACAAGCCTAGCCAGTAAATAAAGTTTGCAGCTCCCACTAGATCTATACATGTAATTTCCTTTTGACTGTACAAGAAAACCAACAGTTACTTTTTTCTGTCTCTCCATCTTTTCGTCAAATTATCTAGGTCACATCGTGTCACGTAACTCAGTCTCTGAGAAGATCAATTTCCAGGGACCACCTTTGCTCCCCAACCTGCAGCAGAAAATTAACTGAAGTTGTCAAGGGCTGTTCCAACTTCCAAGAGAAGGACAAGGGAAACCTCGATAATTTATGCTACCTCCACAACCCCGCAAATGCTCGCAAACTCATGAAAAGAACGAGACCAGTCCAGACGCCCCCGAGACCGAACTCAGGAGCAGCGACAAGTAGGAATGCAGATGAGACTGCTCCTGCAAAGAACTACGCAACACAGATGTCAAAAGTTTGTTAGTATGTTAACATTGAGGTACACTTCATAATGATGGCAATATGGTAATAGAGTGAAAACAGAGATCCAGACCATTGAGTATGCAGCATACGCAAAGTCCGATACACCATAGTAGAGCCCATCGATCACAAAAGCAACAGCGTTTATTGGCTGAGAAATGGCGACAAACTGCAAGATTTCATATCAGCACAATGAGTAACATGATACGAGTCTTTAGTTGTTGACTTTAGATGTTTATTTCAATAATTATAAACTTTTCTCATTACCCAGACTCCGGATTTTGCAATGTCCAGAACTGCTGGATCATTTGTGAAAAGCAAGGAGAAAGATCCAAACCCGAAATATAGGATCACAGCCAATGCCGTACCAGTCACACCTCCAATCTGCAAAACAGAGTACATCTTACACGGTTACACCTAGCAGTAAGGGAAGAATAGAAGAACTTCAGCAGCATTTGTGAACTCCCACACACACGACACAGAATGTGTTACACATTGGTAACCTGCAGAACTCTGAATAGAACCGTGCGGGCCTGCTTGTAATTCCCTTTCGTATATTCAGTTGCAAGTAGAGCCTGCATTGATTTATGGATGCTTTGATATAAGAAGGCAACAGGATAGAAATCAAATGCCACGTCATATAAATGTACAGACCTGTCCAGCAAGAGCTAGTGCATCATTCAGTAGAGAGATTGTCAACCACACTTGCAAGCATAATTGATGGCCAGCCATAGGGACAGGCCCTTCCCTTGCAACGAGGGATGTCGACAGTGTCATGGTAAGGAGTACTGCAATGGTTCTACCAATCAACAATCCACCTGTAGAACAATTCAAGTTAAATTGGATACCATATGCCCTGCAGAAATATCGGATACCATATGGATGTGAAGTGGTAATCAGCAATTTGGCATATATAAGCAACCAACTATTGGTGAAGTCTCATCATGGAATATCATATGTCAAAATGGATATTTTTCAAGTCTTTGAAAAATGGAATTAAGAATAGGAATATTCATCAACCTGATTTCAGATATCGGATCACTCCCCCACCAATGATGTTTCCTGAGAAGAGTACTACTTCACTATTCAACTTCCAGAGTAGGATGCAAGCTATCAAGTACCTGCTAACAGGAAAATATTTGTGCAGAGAATTAGAGACCATGGACTCACATCACTAAGCGGAGGAACTACAAGACAGCAATTAGGAAAGTACATTAGATTCTCATGATAGCTTTAACATACTCAGAGGTGACAGTTGCCAGGGCAGCACCTCTTACTCCTAGACCAAGAGGAAAAACAAATATTGCATCAAGTATGGCATTCACTAGGTTACCTACACCTGCATGCATAACATACATGTCAAAAGAACAAAAATGGAAAGTACATGCAGGGCATGTGTTCCTGGGACTTGCTTCTTACAGATACTCAAAATTGTAAAAAGCAAGAAATTGTGTGACGTGTTTATTCCATTTAGCCATAATTGGTTGCAAAATCTTACCGACAGCATACAAAGGAGTCTTCGTATCCATCAACCCGCGGAATGCACCCTGTGCTGCAAGTGCTACTATGATAGGTGGAGCACCATATGCCCTAAAAGTAAGAAATTGCTCTGCCGGTATTCGCACTGGGGAATCCTGTTTAGGCACCAAAGAACAACTTATTGAAGAGTTATTCTGACATAAGAACAATGCATAATAGAAACACAAGGGTTGAAATGACTGAACCGAAGCAAAGTTTGTTTTCAGTTTTATTCGCCTTTTTCATTTCATAAGATAAAGTAATCTTAGAGTATACTAGTAAACAAGTACCCACCAAATTATGATTATACTATAGCTTACTTTCCAGGTAGTATAACTGCTTCATTTTCATCCTTACTTGGTCCGTTTTCTCAGGAACATAGAAATGCATTTCTTGAACATGCTATCTAAGCACATAACTAACTGAGTGCAAGAAAAAAAACTGAGTGCCAAAAATTAGATACAATATTATTTAAGCGTAACAAACTAACAATAAATTAGTCATACATACCATGGGTATACCGATGATGTCCATCAGTGTACCAGATCCAAAAACAAGTGCCATGGTTTCCATCAACCCGATAATAGCAGCTAGAGCCAAAGATGTCGTAACCGCCGGAAGAAACTTCCTTTGTTCAGGAAAATTATCTGAAGATCTTCGAAATTCATCTTTTAAGTGAGAACTAAACACTAATTAGTGTAACATAAACAATGGAGACCATTTCAGAAATCTTTAAGCTCTTCAATAGCTTACTTTCTCCTGTTCCTCTATCATCATCATCCATTGCCTGCTGCTCAGCAACAAAGGATGTGGTCACATTAAGCAGTGGAACATTGAACAACTTCAACACCAAATTGAAGACCGAAATCGATACACCAACAGCTGCAAGTTCGGTTGAGCCTGATGACAGAGTAAAATTTGTGAATTGGTGATGGCTCACTGCCACAGAACGTTCGTGCTCATAACAATGTCACATGCAAAGATGCACTCTTACTTAAATCTCACGAAATGATATTTCAAATACCCACAACAACACTGCGGTATCTAGTTATACTGAGATAGCTAGCCACGCTTGCCGCGTGATGCAAGGATTACTGACAGAATCGTAACTGCTTATGCAGATTGAGAACACATGCATGTCACAGGCTTGAATTATTAGGTTCTGGGTTATAATGCTGCAATATAATACTGGTCTAGCATAATTTGGTAATGTAACTTGTTGGTTAAATTGGTCAGACACAGGGGCTCAGACAGTCAGCCTTGTATCAGGTAGTCAAAGAATTCAGGGGCATCCAGAGTAAGCAAGATTTTTAGATAATGGAAGAGATGAATCTACCAGCCTCTGCATGGTGAGGAAGAAGCTTTATTACCTAGATGTCCGACGAAGGCGGTGTCGACGAGTGCGGCGATGGGGTCGGCGGCGAGCGCGAGCACAGCGGGCGCGGCGATGCTCAGGATGCCCATTCCAACCCCGTCTAGCTTGAGCCAGCCCAGCACCCCGATCCCCGCAACCGCAGCCTTCTCTTTACTCTCAGCCTCTGACTCCCGAGAAGCGTCGTCGTCGTCGTCGACCGCGCAATCGACTGTCGGCTTCCCGCGGCATCGTGGAGTGCGCCACCGACGAGCGGCAGCAGTACGGCGGCGAAGGAAGCGCCCGGAAGGCATGGTGGATACATGGTTCCGACTTTGATGAAGGGCCAGGGTGAGCGCGGCGGCGGCGACGCCCCTCATCGGCGCCGGCGAGCCGAGCGTGTGGGTGGCAGCCGTGGCACGTGCGGAGCGGTTCAGTTTTCACTGGACGGGAGATGCCGTTTTTGTCGGGCCTTGGGCTTGGGCTAGGGCTTTGGCTTCGGCCGTAATACCCACTTACTCTTCTTCGTCCTCGCCTCGGCCGGTCAGCTTGTGTCACGACCACGATCTGCCGCCGCCGCCGCCTCCTCCTCCTCGCTCCGGCGGCCGCTGCTTCTGACGCCTGACAGGTACCGGCTATCTATGTCCTCTCATTCAGTTTCCCCCACCGTTGGCTCGTCAAGAAAGTTTCCGTGTAATTGATTGGGCTTTGTGGATGGAGCAGCTTGTAGCCAACGGCGCGGCATGAGGTTCGCGGGGTGGTACATGAAGATCGCCGCCGGCGGCGCGGCCATAGGCGCCTGCATGGAGCTGTTCATGATCCACACCGGCTTCTGTGCGTCCTTCTCTCTCTCCTCCATTCACCATCCAACCCCTCGTAATTAGCTGGTTGAAATCGTCAATGAGGATGTACAGACAATTTCATCTGTACACATGTTAAATCTTCACCAAAATTTACACCTAGCTCTAGTTTTAACTGCGGGTCAGTTGTTACTGCGAAATCCATTGGGCTTGTGGAGATCATTTGCCAAACTGCCAAGTCTCCCAAATTTCCTCTCAAGTAATTGAACTGGCATTAGTTTTAAACTTAAAATTTCATCCATCAGTAACAATATAATCTTCTACTGTTAAGGGCCCATGGAAATTTAAATTGTACCGTGCCATTAACTGTCAAGTTCCTTTGGTTTCTTTGGTGCATAACATTGGCAATGATGCTTTCTGTTTACTACAGATGAGCAAGTAACGATGCTGGAATCGGAAAAACGAGCTTGGGAAAGCAGTCCAGAAGCACAAGCTATGAGAGAAGCCTTGAATCCATGGCACAAGCGTGATGAAAAAGAGAAATGATAGGCACAAGCTACCATTGGTCTTCCTTTCAAGTAATTGCATTTCCATCCTTCAGTTGTATCGTAAACCCTTGAACAAAGTAGTATGGAATGTGGCATTTTTGCAATTGTCGAAATATGTACCCTGTCTCTCTGCGATTGCTGGATGGCAGCCTCCAGCAACATTCAAAAAGAGTATGCCTGTAAGGCATCCATATGTCTTCTTCCTTAGAAGGATATTTTTCCTGTTTCGGTAGACATGCGTCCATTTTGGATGTTAGTCAAATTCCATACCTTCCGTCTTTTAGCTATATAACAAAGACTTGTAGACTCGGAGAGCTCAAACCGGGCCTTCATTCTTTGAGTGACTACTGTGTGTTCAATGGGTTGTTACTACTGAAGTATGGGAATTTTGTGATTAAAGCTATTCTCGGGTTGCCTAGCTACCATTCATTCAGGTTGTAGAAATTTATTTCTCATTTTGTATTATGTAGAAATTTCTTTGTCGTGTTTGCTGTGCCATACTTGAAGTAGTAAACATGGAGAAATAGATGAGTTCATGTTAGGTCAGAAACAAACAGTCAGTGGTAAGTTAACGCAACCTTCTCGGAACATCAGTGCCCCTTTAAGCAGAACAACCGCTGCCCTCTTGTTGAATGTCGTGATGGTAGTAATTACATGTATTGCATCTAACCCGGTCCATCTAGAACCGAACCAAAACTTGTACAAGTTAGCCATGATTTCAAAGCTGTGAGGAACCGATCAAGGAGTTCCTTTGTCAACTCGAAACTTGGCTATGGTACTTACAACTAGACTGGTCATCAGCAGTAGCGTAAGCAAGTCTTGTTCTGAAGAATAGGGCTATGCTTGATCCTAACCCCAGCAATGTGATGCAACCCCACACAAAGAACGTGTTCGAGTAGCACTTTGCACCCATGCACATGATCATGGTGTCGACTGTGCCAGTGAGGTTGTCCAGTACGGTATTCCTTACGCCATTTGCATCATATACCAGGGCAGCAATCTGGCCATAGAGCAGTGAGCCAAGAGGGATATTAGTGATGAGGATGTTGTGGTTCACGCCAATGCTTTTTGGCCCAAAGAGCTCAGATGTCACCGACACCGCCGCAGCGAAGATGAAGCCTGAGCTTAGGCCAATTAACGCCGTTCCTGCTACCAGAGTGTTCTCATCATGCAATTTCCACATCAAGAAGAAAGCCACTGGCATGGGCACCAACGCAGCCGCAAGCCATCCTGTCCGAGCAAATGACACCTTCCTGCATTGCATATATAGTACAGTTAGCTAGGAGGCCAGTTCATGAGAGTTGAGGTATTTGAAACTGTATATTGTCTATAGAGTAAGGTGCAGACATACCCGTGAAGGAAGTCGGGGAGTGCAGAGAGGAGGCGACCAAAGAAGGAGCAGGAGGAGTAAACGGCGAGAAGCCTGGTGAGCTGCGGCTGTAGGTTTAATGACTGCGCAATCTGCCCCAAGTTGTTGCTGTAGACCAGCCCGACAGTGGCACCACAGAAGTAGGCTGTGTAGTAGAGCCAGAAATCTACACGCCGAATGAGCTTCTTTGCAGTATGCTCCTCACCAAGAACCGATACACGGCCCTTCTCCAGTATCGTCCCGCAGCAACAGCCCTCGAGCTGCCACTCCACTGATTTCCGCTCCCTGCTCATGTCTATCTCCTCCCTCTGGTGACCGTTCTCAAGCAGGAGCGGCTTCTGTGGGTCATCATGGCCGAGTGGTAACGCAGGGTCAGGACCATGCGTGCCCACACTAGAGAAGCTGATGACTGCAGGGAGGACGAGAGGAAGGGCGAGGAGGGCCAAGGCGCCCATGAGGACGACCCGTGCAGCGGAGCTGGTCGTGGTGACAGAGCCGAAGATCACCAGATATATGCCGGTGGCGAACGCGATGGCGTAGAAACCGAGGAAGACACGCCTGTCATGCCTGGACGTGGTGCGGACGCTGTTGCGATCGTGCGGGTGGCAGAGGAGGATCGCCGGGAGCGCGACGATGGAGACGACGAGGGGGAGGATTGCGTTGAGGAGGAGGTAGGCGGACGGGTCGCCGGGGTTGACGGCGTCGGCGAAGAGGGTGTAGAAAGCGGCGCTGAGCCCGTTGAAGCTTATGGAGAGGGAGAGCGCCAGCGGGCGGTTGCTCGCGGAGAAGCTGCGTATGCAGATGACGAAGCAGACCGTGTTGAACCAGCAGATGCTGCACCCCGCTACCAGGCAGACCAGGAACACCTGCGATGGATGCAACAATTATGAGTCAGAATTACTCGATTGCTTGATTAAAATTCGGTTCACTAACTCAGAATCTAGCATCAGTCCATTCGTCTTTGTTTCAGTGTTTCCAGTGGGAACAAACAGTTGCCTGTTGAGGGAAGTTTTCGAGCCATCTTCTGGGACAATGCTATAAATTTGATGTAAGCTGTTGTGGTCATCTTCTGAGACAATGCTATGGAACATGCAATGCATCTGTAGAAGAGAGTAGTATGTACTCAGTATTATTTTTTGCAAGAAAGAACGTAGCTGTCCAGCGATGACTTATCAATTAAGCAACGAAATCGCTAAGGTAAGCACTGGCACTGACAGATATACATGCCCCGAACTAATCAATTTCAGGGAAGCAATGAATAATAATTACTCCCTCCGATCCTAAATAAGTGTCACGGTTTTGAACTAACTCTAGTACAAAATGACGACACTTATTTAGGATCGGAGGTAGTACTATTATTTTTGTTATGTTATTGCTCTGCCTCTCACGTGTTAGTTAGTTTCCCTGGCTGGATCTGGTGAAGGGGAGCAGATTATGAAGCAGGTGTGGATGGTGCGCTGTTTTTTTTTTTTTTTTTTTTTTTTTTTGCGCTGTTCCGAGGATGCAACGCAGCAGGCGTGTGTGATCCTGCGGCGATCTTCACGCATCGTTCTGGGTTTTCCAGCTGAGCCATGTTTTTGCGGTGACTGGCAGGTCGGCATGTCCTTCTCTTTGGGGATATAGCCTTTTTCCTGTTGCCTTCAGAGAATCCGGACGATATGCCTGCTTGGCGCTTGTGTATAGTGGCAAAACAGGTGGACGAATCACTTTGTGATCAATTATTTTGAAGCATTAACATCACGGCACTCTCTCAGATGTACTGTATACAGTGCGACGACTGTAGTATTATTATGATGTAGTACTACTATTTAATTTAATCTTCTAAACATAAGGTGTAGAAGAAGGGCAGGTGGCTCATGTGCACGCCGGAGAGCAGGGCCGTGCGGGTAGGTAGGAAGTGAAGAGAAGGCATGAAATTGAGCTGCAAAATAAAGTTGATAGACAAGGGACATGTTTGACATGCTCGGCAACGGGTTGTCCGTTAGAAAAGCGAGCAAACCCATACTTGTGTTTCTGTTTGGCTCCACCTTTATTTCATCCTTTCGAAAAAGAGAAGGTAAAAGGTAGCAAGCTGGCTGTTGAGGCACGCACGATGCGTGTTAGTTGCACACTTGCACAGTTGGACTGGATGTAGACGAGCTCCACAGACCACAGATCCCCATGTACGCAGCATCATGGGGAGGCAAGAATGGATCTAGGTACATACATAGCTACTCTCTCGGTGGCCACGAATTCAGCACAGGTTGCCTGGATGACAGTGAGGTGGTCATGCCATACCTTTTTCTTCCCCTTTGTCCATCTTCATCTTCAGTTTAGAAAAAAGCAAAGAAGAGCGAGCAGGTCGCATCTTTGGCCATGGTGGTTCAGGCCTGCCTGCATGCTTCATGTTGTGTGGTGTTGTTTTACAAAGCTTCATGCTGCTCCATGTGGTGAATTAGTCAATTTGAAGATTATAATAATATAGTACTAGTACTAATGGAGATGAGCTGGACAGCCAGAGGCAGGCATTAAGTGGTGTTGAATCAGACCGGCCGAATCTAGGTAGTAGCTCTGTGGTGTGCAGGATCTCTGTCATCGCTCGCCACGCATTCAGTGAAAGTTAACTGAGTGACAGATCGAATCAGTGAAGTGGTAGTAACAACTAGTAGTAGTAGTACTAGCAGGTTACCAACCACACAACCAATCCCTTGACCCTTGTAAAGATAACAGAGAAAGAACGTGTGGCCTGGGAAACGGTTTGAGGCTTGGAAGCAAGAGGTTGACGGCGAAATAAATAGCGCGGCAGCTCGTTCTCAAAATAAACGTGAGGCTACAGGGCGATGGTCGACGGCAGCCACTCCTTGGCACCCAGCTTTTCCCTCCACATTCTTCCAATTCCTAGCTAGCTAGTAGTCACGCGTGGCCGCGGATGCTAGCTAACCGTTTCGAGTCAAGCAAATGATACCTTGCCTAGCTACCAAGCTACCATCGCTCGATCTCGACGTGTCTCCTTGTCTCGTCGCATCACTCGCGGTGGTGTATAGCTACTGCAGTCCCGTCGTTGGGAACGGAGGATAGGTACGTGTAATTAACCACGACGACGACGAAGACGGAAGGTACACTTTGCGACAGCGATGCCTATGGCGCTCCGGCGTCCAGGACGAATCCACCCCCAAGATATCTGGCTAAGCTATCGGGGCCGTACGTGTGCATGACAAAATCAGTGAGCCAATATTGAACACGTAAGGAGTATGGGTGATTTTCCTCTGATTAATTAATGGAGGAAGAAGATGGCCGGAAAAAATGAGAGAGACGGGAGTACGTACGGCTGGGTAGGGGATGCCGGCGGCGAGCGCGGAGGAAGGGAGGAGGATGCAGTACTGGAGCGCGTAGGAGGCGAGGCCGAGCGCGGCGGAGAGGAGGAGCACGGCCGGGAGGGGCATGTACATGAGGGCCAGCCCGGAGGACCACCCGAAGGCCTTGCCCAGGTCGGAGGCCGTGGCGAGGTAGTTGAGCGACTGCTGGGAGACCCCCATGGAGGCCTTGAGCGCCGACGAGTAGGCCGAGAAGTCGAAGTTGGTCCCCGTCAGCGCCTGCACCCACACCGTCGCCACCAGCACCGCCCACCGACGCCACTCGCCGTCCACGCTACCATGGACGCTGCTCCGGCGACCGCCGCCGAAGCTGCCCGCCGTGTCCATTGATGGGTTTCTTTTCTCTCCGCCCTCTCTCCCCGGCCGGCCTCGCCGTCGGCGCCCTCCCGCGACGACGGAGAGGACAGGAGGAGGATGCTTCTCCCTCCTTCCCTCCTTCCTTCCTGACTTTTTTTCTCCTCTTCTGGACCTTTAATTCCCCTCTCCCTATATATACCTGTCAACCTGTGCACTTCCGGGATGGTCTGCCTTTGCTAGGCTGCTATCTTAATCGATGGTCAGATCTGATGATACCGTGGCTCCGAAAACGAACGATTCTGTGTCTCCTTTTGATTCGTCTGTGTGTACGTACGTAAGCATGTGTAATCGTGAACCAATGCTCCTGGTCCGGGTCCGGCTGCTCGTGGACAAATGGACAAACTGTCGAATTACTTAGGATTCTGTTGGCATGTTAACCTATACTAGTACTCCGTAGCTGCTAATCATGCATACGTATACAAAACCAACAAAAAAGCAGGGGCGGCGCGTATAGTATGTGTAAACCCGCGGCCGACCTGTGACTCTCTTCACTATCGATCTGGATTCTGGTTGACACATGCGTATAACTAACGCTGTCAGTGCCACATGCTGTATAAGGCCGGCCACTTGCAAATAACCCCTACGGAAAATAAATGTTGGACGTCGGTAACCGGAGTATAATTTATCGGAGTATAATTTATCGGAATTGTTATTTCTCAGGCATATGAGAAATAACTATTTCTCAGTCGCGCGTCGTCAATGCGATTTGCTTCGATTGATTCTGTTTTTATGGTACTACGTGGTGTGCTATATCTTTTACCTTTTTCGGGAAGTTGAAGTGGGTTGCATACAATTTACTATCTTATTGCTGTCATTGCAAGAAAACCTTAGGAATCCACTATATACGTCTTTGGATGGGGTTGTACATCTGTAATGACTGTCTTTTTTACTTTGCTGTTTTATTTCTGTTATTTTGTTTCTGTTGTATCTAGGAGTGTATTTTCTTTTTTTGGATGTTTTTTGTTAATGTTTATGATTTTTCAAAAATTCAATTTTCCTTTTTTAAGGTTTTTTGTTCACGTTTTTTTGGTATGTTTTTGTTTTATGTCGTGAATTAACTATTTCAAACCCCCTTCAAATTTTTTTCTCTTCTATTTTGGTCATGAATGAAATTTTTTGTACTCCCTCCGACCCATATTAGTTGACTTTAATTTGGATGTATCTAGACAAGTTTTTGTGATAAATACATCCAAATTAGAGTCAACTAATATGGATCGGAGGGAGTAATTAGTTTTCTGCTATTTTTCTCATGTTTGGTTTTTCTCTGCTTTTTTTTTGGTTTTTTATTGGTCTGTTGTTTTTTCGAAAATGCATTTTTATGTTTTTGAAATTTTATGTTTTGCTTGTAAAGAGAACGCCCCGAGCCAGTTGCAATTATGTATCGACTAGGATTTTTGGATTTGAGTCATTTTGCAATTTTGCTTGTAACCAGAACGACCTGAGCCAGTCACAAGTATGTTGTGACTAGGATTTTTGGATTTTAGTCATTTGCATCTTGCTTGTAAGCGAGGACGTGCCGAGTCGGTCGCACGTATGTTTGCAACTGAACCATAATCCTAGTTGCAATTATGTTGATACTGTTTTTTACATTTTGAGTCATTTGCAACTTGTTCTGTAACCGGGAATGTATTGAGCCAGTCGCAAGCATGGTGTGACTGAAACCCTAGTTGCAACTGTGTCGCGACTAAATATACTTGGATTTGAATCATTTTGTAATTTGCTTTGTAATCGAGAATGTACCGAGCTAGTCGCAAGTATGTTGTGACTAACCCCTAAACCCTTGTAACTTGGAGGGGGACTTGATTTCCATTGACAGGCCAGTTGCAACTTGCTTGTAATTGGGGCCCACGAGGCAGTTGCAACTTGGTTATCGAGCTCTCTGGGTCTCGATTGCAACTTCCTTGTAATCGAGCACCCATCGGTGTGGAGGGGTGCAGTTGCACTTACTTATGGCGAGCTCAGCGGGTCTCAGTTGCAACTTGCTTATAACTAGGGCCCCGCCAAGGAAGGACGGTTGCAACTTGATTGCAACAGGGAGGGAGGGGGATCTCATCGGCGAGACCTCATCGCGGGGAGTCATTTTTGCAACTTGCTTTGTAACTAAGAATGTTTTGAGCCAGTCGGAAGCATGGTGTGACTGAAACCCTAGTTGCATCCATGTCGTGACTGGATATACTTTTGGATTTGAGTCATTTGCAACTTGTTTTGTAACCGGGAATGTATCGAGCCAGTCGCAAGTATGGTGTGACTGAAACCCTAGTTGCAACTGTGTCGCGGCTACATATACTTGGATTTGAATCATTTTGTAATTTGCTTTTTAATCGGGAATGTACCAAGCTAGTTGCAAGCATGTTGTGACTAACCCCTAAATCCTTGTAACTTGGGGGAGGGGGACTTGATTTCCATCGGCGGGCCAGTTGCAACTTGCTTGTAACTAGGGCCCCGCCGGATGGGCTAGTTGCAACTTGGTTGTAACTGAGCTCTGCTGGGTCTCAGTTGCAACTTCCTTGTAACTGAGCACCCATCAGTGTGCAGGGGGTGCAGTTGCAACTTACTTGTAACTGAGCTCTGACGGGTCCCAGTTGCAATTTTCTTATAATTGACAACGACGTCAGCGACTGAAAAATAGCTATTTCTCAGGCGCCTGGAACTTGCTTATAATTGACGACGACGTCAGCGACTGAGAAATAAGGCGCCTGAGACGTAGATACTCCCATAATTTATTTATATTATAAAAAAGTTTCTACATCTTGAATATATTACTAACATACTATGTGTTTTTTATCTTTTGGCCGCAACCAGCGTGGGTCAATTTAAACACTCAATGATCACAAGGTATCATTCCTGCGTGGCACAAGTTTAAATTTTTTCTTTGTTAAAAATAATATCATTCATGTATCTCTAAATAGACCAACATAAAGGCGAAACACCAATGTGAATTCTAGCCTTAGATGGTTTATCAACACCATTGAGCCAATTTCCAAACATATTTATCATACTCATCGGAGGGGGTAAATCATAAGCAAAATGAGTAATCCGCCATAAGAGACGTGCAAAAGGGCAAGTAATGAACTCTTGTGCCCCACCAAAAGAAATTTTAGTACACCCCACCCAATTTATTTTAGCCAGATTATCCTTTGTGAGTAGCACCTTGTTGTTCAGGAACCACATAAAAATCTTAATCTTTAGTGGAATTTTCAATTTTCAAAGGTACTTCCAAAGGAACATCGTATGGTCATTCATAAAGTCTTCATATATGGATTTAACTAAAAACACCCGGATGATGTCAAGTTCCACACGAACTTATCATTGTCATCCGTTAATCGAACCATCACGAGCCTCTGGCATAAGTGAAGCCAATCATCCCACTTATTACCATTACGTACTATCCTAAAACCGATATTTAGTGGTACGTGGTATAATATATGTGCAACGGTCACGTTCTTTCGTTGCATAATACTTCCTCCATTTCAAAATATAAGATGGTTTAGCTTTGTGAAACAAATGTATCTAAACTTGTTTTAGTGTATAGATTCACTCCAAACTTGAATGAACCTACACACTAAAACAAGTCTAGATACATTTTCTTCACAAAGCTAAAACATCTTATATTTTGAAATAGAGGGAGTATTAAACAAAGCTGGATATTGATGTAGCCTAGGCAAACTCTTAATATAAATGTTTAAGGTGCTCATTATTAGGCAAATAGCCATAAATTTAGTATGCCCCTCTGGCCGGAAGCCAATAGGGGTGTTGGTTCCGCCACTGATGAGGTGTACTTCGGTATCCACACTCTTTTCTAAACTTATGAAACCGAAAACACAAGAACGGTTAGGATTGGCCAATATCTCTTCATGTATTTGAAACTCGAAGGGTATCGCCCAATCTTAGTTGTCACCGTGTCTTCAGTTTCGTAAGTTCGAAGGAGGTAGACACTGAAACAAAAGTCAATGATTATAGTTTAATGAAGATATGATTATAGTTGAATCAAGATGGTCTTGTGCATGAACCGATGAACCTACCGAACATTCCCCTCTTCGAAAATATATCTGGTCAAATCCAACTAGTGAAAATACACAAAGAAACTAGCACACACCGAATACGCATGTGTGCACATAACCAACCATGGTCTCCATGGTTACCAGAGGTGCTTGTATCCCTATTGTATACTGCCTCACGGTTACATAACATAAAACATTTTGGTGAACTGCCCAAACATCTTATAATAGAGAATGGGGAGACCTTTTTTTTATCTTTTTTTAGGGGAAATGGTTGCGTCGTGTATTCAAACCCGTAGAAATCTCGGGCCAAAGCATCCAAAATACAATAGTAGGGGAAAAGGTAAACCAAGTGTTGCTTATTTCACTACCGTAACCTTCCTTAGCTAAACCTGGAGGTGGTCAGCGTTAGCTAGCTGCTGTCCTACTCATCATCAATAGTTAAACGATGGATAGTAGCTCCAAAAGAAAACAATTGTTTCTCATTTTGATTCGTCTATGCAGACATGTGAAATCGTGAACTAATGCTCGGGTCCGGCTGCTAGGTGCTAATGGACCATCCCTGGGGACAGATCACAGATGACCAATTAAGGATTCCGTTATTTTACTAAGCATGCACACGTACACGACCAAAAACCACCGGAAAAGACAGAGAGCTACAGCGCGTATGGTATGTTGTGTTAGTTGTAATAGTTTGCTTTATTTATGTGTATACCGTATGCTTGTATATGATACCGACCCAACTATTGTCCTTGTATAACACGGCTTCTAGCCACCTATATTAACACGAAAACCAGCATGGACTCAAGTGTCGTTCCCATCATAATTATTAACTTGGTATCAGAGCCCCTCTTCCTAACCTAGCTGCCGCCGCCGCCGCTACAATAGCCGCCGCCTAGCACAACCTTGCCGCCGTGGCAGCCAAGCGTTGTCGTCGTCGCAGATCTATAACCCAACAACCAGGCAACCTTCGCCGTCGCTGTCATCCAGCCACCCCGTCTACAACCAGACACAACAACTGTCGCCGCCATCGCTGTTAAGCAGCCACCGCCGCGTCCACAACCTCGCCGCCGTCGCTATTCTAAGCAGCCGCCGCTGCATCTCTACAACCACCAAAAAAAACCTCCTCAGAACCTCCATAAACCCTAGCCAAAACCCCCCACAAATCTTAGCCACAAACCCTAGCCAGAAATTCCTGAACCCTAGTTTCCCTCTGCCACGGCAGAAAAACACCCCCGATCTCTGCCGCGACAGCCTCTGCCACGACAGAAAAACACCCGCCATCTCTGTCGCGACAGCCTCTGCCACGGCAGGAAGAGAGGCCCAAATTCTGCTGCGGCAGGATATCATCACCTTCAACGCCATGAGTTCTACATCAAGATCCTCTCTGGCCGCTGCCCTGGGCAGTCCTCCGACTCAGCTCTTGACAAGGAACAACTTTCTCTTATGGCAGGCCCTAATCGTGTCGGCGTTTCATGGCGCCAACGTCATGGGCCTTCTCGATGGTTCAGATCGTGCTCCTGCAAATACTATCGAGTCAGAGGATTCAGAGAAGAACAAGGTCCAAGTGGAGAATCCTGCATACGTGTCCTGGATTGCTAGGGACCGACAGGTGCTGCATTTTCTTCTGAATTCGCTGTCACCAGAGATCCCGTCGCATGTTCTGGGCATGGACACCACTGTTGCTACATGGGCTAGTGTCAATGCTATGTTCAAGACATCATCTCGTACTAAGGCTCAACATCTGCGTGAAAAGCTCAATGACACCAAGAAACTTACGATGACTGTTGATCAGTACTACACCAAGATGAAGGGCTTCGCTTCCGAGCACTCTACACTTGGGAAACCTATTGGAGACGATGAACTTCTGGGCTATCTTCTTCATGGTCTGGATACGGGAGAGTATAATTCTTTGATCACCTCGGTCAATGGAAATTCAAGCACTACTATTGATGAGTTTTATGAACAACTGTGTCGATATGATATGCGCAACGGTGTTGAGGAAAACGACTCCTTCATCTCCTCGGCCAACTTGGCGCGTCGTGCCTATGAGCGCCCACGTGGCTGAACCCCTCCTCGACATGGCTACATGATGGCTTAGTTGATGTGGAGCCTGTTGGGAACCCCAAGAGCAAGGTGTGAAGCAGCACAGCAGCAAGTCTTCCCTTAGTAAGAAACCGAGGTTTTCGAACCAGTAGGAGGAAGGAAACGCCACACAGGTGTTGCAAGCAATGCAGAAACCTGCACAACACAAACTCAAGATTTTTCCCCAACGAATCAGTGAGGTTGTCAAGCTCACCGGTTTGATGTCACAAAGGATTAACTGTATGGTGTGGAAGGTAATGGTTTGCAGCAAGTAAACAAGTAACAGTGGAAGATGTATCAATGGATCAATGGTAAAGATTGGACCGGGGTCCATAGTTCACTAGAGGTACTCTCCTTAGATAAACAATATGGCATCAAGGGTAAAAAAATTACAGCAGGGCAATTGACAGGAACTGAGCAAGGCATGACAATGCAATACTAGACAAAAAGATCCTATGATATTCGATTGGGCAATACAACAAGATAGATAGACCGCCATCCAACTACATCTATGACTAGAAGTTCACCTTCAGGTTATCATCCGAACCCCCTCCAGTATTAAGTTGCAAGCAACAGACAACTACTTTAAGAAAAGTGTGTAAGGTAAACAATCCACTTGTTCCATGAACAAGAGACCGTTGTTTTCTCCCTAGTGGAAACATCACATCTACAACCGAAGAGATTTATGTCACTTCCCTTGGAAACTAGAGGCATGAACCCACTATCAATCATAAATACCATCTCTTGGAATCACTAGCAACTACTCGACCAAGATAACTACTAACAACGGAGAGCATGCAAGATCACAAACAACACAGACATGACAGAATCAAATAGACAAAATCATTAATAAATCTGACATAGTAATCTCAATATCTATCGGATCCCCGCAAACACAACATGCATGATTACAAATAGATAGATCTTGATCATGAACAGAGCTCACAAGATCTATACATGAAAGCACAAGGAGGAGATACAACCATCTAGCTACTACATGGACCCATAGTCCAAGGTGGAACTACTCACACATCATACCGGAGAAGAAGGCCTCCGGGATGATCTCCCCTCCGGCAGGGTGCCGGGAAGAACTTTAGATCCCCCGATCTAGGGACGATGGTGGTGGTGGCTACAAACGGTTTCATGGAGTTTTGATCGGGTGCCTAGGGTTTCTGCATCGGGGGCTTCTTATAGGCGAAGAGGCGAGGCTAGGAGGCGGCCAGGGGGGCCACACCCTGCCCAGGCGCGGGCCTACCCCTGGCCGCGCTTAGGGGGGTTTGTCCGCCCTGGTTCGCTTCTCCAACTTGTCTTCTTTCTTCGTGTCCCCCACAGTAAAATATTGAGTTTGGATTTTGTCCCGTCCAATTCCGAGAATATTGATTTTCTGCCTTTCTGGAACCAAAAACAGAAGAAAACATGCAACTAACACTATGGCAACTTGTTAATAGGTTAGTTCCAGAAAAGATGTAAAAACACCTCAAAGTGTAGACAAAGCAAAGCAAAGAAAAGTAGATACTAAACAAGCATGGAACATCAAAAATTATAGATACGTTGCCGACATATCAAGCATCCCCAAGCTTAACTCCTACTCGTCCTCGAGTAGGTAGGTGATAAAAAGAATAATATTTTAGGTGACATGCACCATCAAAACCAAGATCAAACCATTTGCAAGCATTGAAAGCTGGGATCAAAGAACTCTAAACATGTGCATGAAAGATGGAGTTCTAACAATAAGACAAAGTAACTAAGCATGCAATATGAAAGGCTACAAACAAAGATCATGAATAACATGCATTGAAAAACGTTTGTTTGTTTCACATACAGAAAACATAGCATAGTGGCAATCAGTTTGTCTCTCATAGAGTAGCAAATAGATGCATAGGACACCTTCAAAGTTCACAAGGGTAACTAGAAACAAATATCACAAGAACAAGTAATATCACAATATGCATCAATCAATAAGTTTTGGGACACTGCACATAGAGCTAAGAATGGCAACTATGTGATGACCCACAAGTGTAGGGGATCGCAACAGTCTTCGCGGGTAGTATTACCCAATTTATTGGTTCGACACAAGGGAAGACAAAGAATACTTGCAAGCCTTAACAACTGAGTTGTCAGTTCAGCTGCACCTGGAAATAGTTCTTGCTCACAGAAGTTTATCAGTAGCAACATTTTGTAGTAGCAACAGCAAAGCAACAGCAGCAGTAACAACAACAGTAAAACAATAGCAATAGTAACAGTAATAGTAAACAGTAGGATTCGAGTGCGGTAGGCACAGGGATGGATGGACGGGCGTTGCATGGACAAGTCTAAACATGTAACTTCAAAGAACTAGGGCATTGGAGATAAAAAATAATAAGCATACAAGTACTAAACAATCCTAGGCATGTGCTCCAAATATAGTCATATGTGCTCGCAATGAGAACTTGCACAACATCTTCTGTCTAGCCAGCCCGTGGCAGCAGGGCCTCTAGGGAACTACTGGCAATTAAGGCGCTCCTTTGAATAGAGCACCGAAGCAAAGCATTAACACTCTGTGAACACATGTGATCCTCACACCACAGCCATCCCCTCCGGTTGTCCCAATTATTGTCACTTTGGGGCCTTTGGATCCGGACAATGATATGTGTATACAACTTGCAAATAAGATCATAGAAAATACTATCATAATGATTCAATAATAAGTTCAGATTTGAGATCATGGCACTCGGGCCCTAGTGACAAGCATTAAGCACAACAAGTTGCAACAAAGTCAAATAGCACTAATAGAGATACTAGACACTATGCCCCTAACAGATCTTATTCGATTACATGATAGAACTCATCCAATCTCTACCATCCCCAAGCCTACAACAGGGGATTACTCACTCATGGATGAGGCAAACATCGGTGGTTGATGGAGATGCGTTGGTGATGACGATGGCGATGATCCTCTCCAAATTCCCCATCTCGGCAGGGTGCCAGAACGGAGTTTCTGGATCCGAATCTTGGTTTTTGGTGGTGGCGGCGGAGCAGAACTCTTTCTGGAAAACTATCGAACCCCCCCTGAGTTTTTAGGTCAGAAGGCAACTTATAGGCGCGGAGGGAGGCCGAGGAGCTGCCTGGGGTGGTCAAACCTCCCCTAGGCGCGGGGTCAGTGGGCCCGCGCCTGGGGTGGGTCTGGGCCACCTGGCCTCCCCTCTGTCTCCCCTTCTGGCTCCGTGGATCTTCTGGTGAAATATAATTTTTGGCATATTTTTCGGGATTTTTCCTGATAGTTCATTTTCTGCACACAAAAAAGGCACCAAAGTAATTCTGCTAAAAAAAGCGTCAGTCCGTGTTAGTTGTATCCAAATCACACAAGTTTAGAGAAGAAACAATAGCAAAGTGTTCGAGAAAGTAGATACGTTTTGGACGTATCAACTCCCCCAAGCTTAGCTCATTGCTTGTCCTCAAGCAATTCAGTTGAAAACTGAGTGCGATAAAAGAACTTTCACGAACACTTTGCTTCATATGATGTAAATATTCTCAGCACAGGAGTAGATGCTTATACAATTCATAATAAGAAGTATGCAACTAAGTATACTCAATAGTCATTGCAAGCTATGAAGATAAACCAACTCAATAAATAATAAGTAGCATGAAACATAAACATAAGCAACATTGCAATGCTTATAATAAGGTATGATAGAGTGGTATCTCGCTTGCCTTTGTTTGAAGAGCACAATATAAATGCTGAGGCACCTCTGAAGTTCACATGAATACTAGAGATAAAGATATCAGATATACAAGCATCAAAGTCATGACATAATTAACCAAGTTTTGAGACAAACACAAGAATGACAACTATGCTCTCAAGAAGGTGCTCATAGAGTAAGTAGTGACTCAACAAGGTTGTGAAAACGGTTTTTGAAAGGTTTGAAAGGCTTCCAAATGCTGAAAGGAAGGTACTCATTAGCTTCGAGCTCTCATTTCCCCTATCATAAGCATCTTTATGTGGTTAAGGTGAAAGTGAGTTCCACTCTGAATTATATGCTTGACAGACCATATACTGAAAATCCCGAGTCCCTTGAGTGCGAGGGACACTCCGCATACTACTCAACTTTGGGTCCAAGCAAGTTCTTGTCATTGTAAGTATTTGCATATCATCAAGAACCGCCAATGGGGTACCCCTTGCACATGGTATAGGAGCTTTCCCATAACCAAAATGACAAGGCAAGCATACAATGAGCATCTCAGCAATATTTTTATTTACTATATGCATATTTTTTTATTGAGGATGCTTCATAGATTGCTCACTAAGGTGATGCTGCAAGTTTCCACCATGATTAGGCATGGCTTAGGCTAGCGGCCCAGGTGTTTCTCTAACACAGAATACAAACTCCATGGACTCACAAGTCCCCCTCTCATTTCGCATCGTTGACATCCACAAACAAAAGAGCAAGGTATCAACTAGATATAAACGTATCTAAAAGGTGTTGAAAGCATTCCCCATGACAACACGGTTCTGCTGACTCCCAGCATATAAATTGCAAGCATATAACTTTCATGGACTAGTCACAATGGTTCAGGATTAAGTGCAAGGAATAAAGCGTGCCATCAAGTTCGTGAGAGCTTTACTAACTAACTTTCTCAAAACGGACAAACATTTTATTTTGGAAGAAAACATGGCATATAGAATATGCACTGAAATAGAAAATGATGCTAATAGGTAGGTATGGTGGACACAACTGGAAATATTGGTTTTGGGGAGTTGGAAACACAGGTAGAGCACATACTCAGTGCAAGTGAAGGCTAGCAATAGAGAGGGAGCGACAAACAAGAGAGCAATAGCTGTCATAATCATGCTTGCAACAAAACAGTACTAATTATGGCATGAAAGTGATACAAGAACTCTGAGGCAAAATAAATCATCGAGGCTTATTGACTATTGATTAGTCATATGCATGCGTGAGCATGTGCCAAGTCGATTCATATGAATAGTCAGAGGAGGATACCACAATATCATACCAACGTATGAATAAAACAATGCAAGCAAACATTCATATGACATGCTACAAACTATTAGCAAGCTGGAGCTAATCATAGACAAGCAAGAACTACTAAGCATCCATAATGACATACACCTGACACAAACAGGCTAAGCATGCTCGCAATGATGAGTATATGTACAAAAATGAAACAAATAGAGTTTGTTACCAGCCTCTTTACCACACCTCGAGTTGTCTTAATCTTCATTATTGCCCTTCACTTGTGTGACTTGAATGATAACATGAAAACCAATATCCACTGAGGACGGCTGAACCCTGCGAAGAACTCGCAAAACCAAAGAAGAACAACAAATATTTTTGGTGTTTTCGATTTTTTTAGAAACAAGCAAACAAAGAAAAAACCAAACAAGAAGCAAACAAGGCAAAACAAACAAAGCAAAATCTTTTTGTATTTTTCTTTTAACGAAAACCAAAGCAAAGAAAACAAACCAGGAGAAACAACGAAAATATTTTTGGTATTTTTGGGTTTTTGAGAAAGCAGCAACAAGAACCAAAAAGAAAGCGAAAACAATGGATATACAAAGAACCGACCGAACATGATATATATATGAGTGTGATGTCGGTATACCTCCCCCCAAGCTTAGGCTTTTGGCCTAAGTGGGGCTCAATCCCATGGTGCCCAAGTAGATGCACCTTCATAGTATGTCGAGGAAGCTCCCTTGTCCTGGTATGAGCTCGAGGCCTCCCCTGTGTAGTGCACAGCGGGGTCATATGCGGGCGCTTCCTCCTGATAGTGCCCATGGAAGTTAGGAGAACTCAACAACTCATCCATCTCCGCCTTCGAGCATGACCAAGGTCCCTGAGAAATACTGAACAAAGTGGTTTGGGGTAGAGGGATCTCTCTCTTCCCCGTCAGTAAATAGCATTCTATAAACCAAGTTCTCATGAGTAGAGATAGAGGTGACAAAGTGGTGCGCCTTCATGGCAGCAAGATCAAGTCTCTGAGGAGCCAAAACTGTATCATGTGGATCAACAGCAATGCCCAAGGCAGCAGCAATACGAGTAGCAATAATTCCCCCATAAATGGGTCCCCTAGCAGCTAAACGACGAGCAATGAGGGAACCAAGATTATACTTCTCCTCACCGTAGAGCGCAGCAGCTAAGAAGGCCAATTGATAGTTGTATATATTGCTAGTGTTCTCCCTACCAAGAACACTGGTGGTAAGATAGTAGGTGAAGTACCTGATGGCTGGGAGTTGAATGTTCTTGATCTTCCCTTGCTGAGCTCTGCGGTCATCATCATTGGTTATTCCGCGGTATAGTTCCAGCAAATCAGCGGGAAGAGCTGTAATCTTCTTTGATGACCCCTTTGTACCAAGTCCCAAGGCTTTGCAAAATTGCTTGGGAGCCTTGCCCTTCTAGGTGCATCACTCTCAAATATGTCACCAAAGGTATGGTGTTCCATGACTTGCCTTTGCTGATAGCAATGGTCCCAATCATAATAGTTTCAATATTTTCTTGTGGAATGGGACAATATATTTCTCCAACCTTGATGCATTCAATATTTTCAATGGAATTCAGGCAATAGCTCTTAACAACCTTCTTGGGGAAATAGACAGTGTGCTCTTTGTCATTAATATTGAAAGTTACTTTTCCTTGATTACAATTGATGACAGCACCTGCAATATTAATAAAAGGTCTCCCAAGAATAATAGACATGTTATCATCTTCAGGCATTTCAAGCACAACAAAATCAGTTAAAACCATGCAATTATGAGCAACTTAAACAGGAACATCCTCAGATATACCAACAGGGACAGTAGTTGACTTAACAGCCATTTGCAAAGATATATCAGTTGGTATCAACTTTTCTAGCTGGAGTCTCTTATAGAGAGAAAAAGGCATAACACTAACTCCAGCTCTCAAATCACATAAAGCAGTTCTAACATAATTATTCTTAATGGAGCAAGGAATAGTTGGTATACCTGGATCACCAAGTTTCTTTGGAACCTTACCATTGAAGGAATAATTAGCAAGCAAAGTAGAAATCTCCTCATTAGGAATCTTCCTTTTATTAGAGACAATATCCTTCATATACTTTGAATAAGGAGGCAACTTAATAGCATCGGTCAAAGGAATTTGCAAGAATAAAGGTTTCATCCACTCACAAAACTTATTGTAGTGTTCTTCCTCCTTTGACTTGTGTTTCTTACCTGGAAAAGGCATAGGTTTCTGCACCCAAGGTTCTCTCTCTTTACCATGTTTATTAGCAATAAAATCTTCCTTTGTGTACCTAGTGTTCTTAGTGTTTTTTTCAGGTTCTTCCTCAACTTCCTCCTTATCAGGGGGCTCATCATTATTATTACCACTCTCAGTTTCAGCATCAGAGACAAATATACTATTAGGATCTATAGCAGGTTCAAGTGGTTCCTCAACTTTCTTATGTTTCTTTTTCTTCCTCTTACAAGGACTACCATTATCTTCCACTTGTTGGGAATCCTGTTCTATTGTTTTAGGGTGTCCTTCACGATATAAAGGATCTTGAGTAGCTACACCACTCCAAGTTTTAATTCCATAAGCATGTTTATTTCCTGAAGCATTAACTAGCATATCCTTTTGTACCTTAGCAAGTTGATCAAGTTGGGTTTGAACCATTTGAAAGTGTTAACAAAGCATTTTAATATCATTAGAAGTTCTTTTCACAATATCTTTCAACTCATGAATAGCTCTAGAGTTTTCCAATAAATGATTCTGAACTTGTTTATTAAAATGACCTTGTTTAACAATAAAAATGTCAAGTTCCTCTAAGCATTGATCACAAGGCTTACCATAAGGAATATCACCTTCATCAAAGTGTTGGAGAGAGTGTACCTCAATAGTAGATGAGTGGGGAATTGGCTTACATAATTCTTCTATAGGAGGTAGATTCTTCACATCTTCATCTCTAATACCTTTCTCCTTTAGACACTTTTTAGCTTCCTTCATCACTTCATCATTTAATGCAATAACTCCCCTCTTATTTGTTGTTGTTGGTGGAACTAGTTCAGGAACAACTGGTTCAGTAGTAATAGGCTCAGGTGTATTCAGCTCAGTTGAAGTCCAATCATCATAATTCTTGCTTATCTTGTTCATTAATTCTTCAGCATCTGTAGGAGTCCTTTTCCTGAAAACATAATCAGCAAAGCTATCTAGGTATGTCCTAGAATCATCAGTTAGTCCATTATAATAAATATCAAGCAACTCATTCTTAGGGAATGGACATCCAGGATATGCATGATCAAGGAACATAATCTTTTCCATGACTCAGGCAATTTCTCTTCTTCTTCCTGTTTAAAATCAAAAAGTCTCTGCAAAGCAGCATGTCTACCACTGGGAGGAAAATATTTATGGAAGAAAGAAGCAATCAAGCAATAAGGGCTATCAATGGAACCAGGAGGTAATCTATTAAATCAAGCCCTAGCTTCTCCTTTTAGTGAAAAAGGGAAGATCTTAGCAACAAAGTACTTGCGCATCTTAAAATCATCAGATAACAAAGCACTCATAGTAGAAAGATCATTCATATGAGCCACAACACTCTCATTCTCAGTACCACAAAAAGGTTCTTTCTCAACAATATCTAAATAAGCTAAATCAAGAGAGAAATCATAATCTTTATCTTTAATATCTATGGGAGAAGTGGCAAACTTAGGATCATAGGACTTCTTGGGTATAATAGTATGTCTAGCAAGGAGACTCTTAATAGCACTAGCACCATGTGTGTTTCGGCACTCTTCAACAAATTCATCAGTGAGCTCTATGTAACCATCATTAATATCAAAACTCTCACTAGACTCAGGTGAGCTAATAGGTGTAACAGTGTATTCACTAGGAGTTTCGGTATTTCCTAGACTAGCCATAGTAGCATCTAGAAAAGGACCTAATGAACCACTCGCATCAAGCACAGTAGAAGTAACATCATGAGTATCAAAAGCAGTTTCAGATTCAGCAGTAGTAGCAGTGCGTGTAGCATGAGCATGTGGTGGTGGTGCAACAAGCTTACTTATAAGAGACGGTGAATCAAGAGCAGCATAGGTGTTTAGGATTGTACCTCTTCTTGTAGTGGATGGTAAAATAGGGAACTTCCCATCACGAGACTTCCCCATGATGAAAGGAGTAGAAGTGAACAATAATAGATCCAAGTGAACTTACAAATAAATCTGTGCTCCCCGGCAACGGCGCAAGAAAATAGTCTTGATGACCCACAAGTGTAGGGGATCACAACATTATTCGCGGGTAGTATTACCCAATTTATTGATTCGACACAAGGGGAGCCAAAGAATACTCCCAAGCCTTAACAACTGAGTTGTCAGTTCAGATGCACCTGGAAATAGTTCTTGCTCAAAGAAGTTTACGAGTAGCAACAGTTTGTAGTAGCAACAGCAAAGCAACAACATCAGTAATAGCAACAGTGAAACAACATCAATAGTAACAGTAATAGTAAACAGTCAGATTCGAGTGCGGTAAGAAACGTGTGTAAGGTAAACAATCCACTTGTTCCATGAACAAGAGACCGTTGTTTTCTCCCTAGTGGCAACATCACATCTACAACCAAAGAGATTTATGTCACTTCCCTTGGAAACTAGAGGCATGGACCCACTATTGAGCATA
Organism: Avena longiglumis; assembly: GCA_030063025.1. Taxonomy (NCBI): domain Eukaryota; kingdom Viridiplantae; phylum Streptophyta; class Magnoliopsida; order Poales; family Poaceae; genus Avena; species Avena longiglumis. Next base: position 148,273,320 of record CP125975.1, on the reverse strand, counting down.
AATACCCCCTCTTGGAGTCACTAGCAACTACTCGGCCAAGATAGCTACTAACAACGGAGAGCATTAAAGATCACAAAAAACACAGACATGATAGAATCAAATAGACAAAATCATTAATAAATCTGACATAGTAATCTCAATATCCATCGGATCCCCGAAAACACAACATGCATGATTACAAATAGATTAGATCTTGATCATGAACGGAGCTCACAAGATCTATACATGAAAGCACAAGGAGGAGATATAGCCATCTGGCTACTACATGGACCCATAGTCCAAGGTGGAACTACTCACACATCATACCGGAGAAGAAGGCCTCCGAGATGATCTCCCCTCCGGTAGGGTGCCGGGAAGAACTTTAGATCCCCCGATCTAGGGACGATGGTGGCGACGGCTATAGACGGTTTCGTGGAGTTTTGATCGGGTGCCTAGGGTTTCTGCATCGGGGGCTTCTTATAGGCGAAGAGGCAAGGCTGGGAGGCGACCAGGGGGGCCACACCCACCTTGCTGAACTACTCTGGCCGTGCCTGTGGGGTTTGTCCGCCCTGGTTCGCTTCTCCGTCTCGTCTTCTTTCTTCGTGTCCCCCACGGTAAAATATTGACTTTGGCTTTTGTCCAGTCCAATTCCGAGAATATTGATTTTCTGCCTTTCTCGAACCAAAAACAGAAGAAAACAGGCAACTGGCACTATGGCAACTTGTTAATAGGTTAGTTCCAGAAAAGATATAAAAACACCTCAAAGTGTAGACAAAGCAAAGCAAAGCAAAGAAAAGCAGATACTAAACAAGCATGGAACATCAAAAATTATAGATACGTTTCCGACATATCAAGCATCCCCAAGCTTAAATCCTGCTCGTCCTCGAGTAGGTAAGTGATAAAAAGAATAATTTTTTAGGTGACATGCACCATCAAAACCAAGATCAAACCATTTGCAAGCATTGAAAGCTGGGATCAAAGAACTCTAAACATGTGCATGAAAGATGGAGTTCTAAAAATAAGACAAAGTAACTATGCATGCAACATGAAAGGCTACAAACAAAGATCATGAATAACATGAATTGAAAAACGTTTGTTTGTTTCACATACAGAAAACATAGCATAGTGGCAATCAGCTTGTCCCTCATAGAGTAGCAAATAGATGCATAGGACACCTTCAAAGTTCACAAGGGTAACTAGAAACAAATATCACAAGAACAAGTAATATCACAATATGCATCAATTAATAAGTTTTGGGACACTGCACATAGAACTAAGAATGACAACTATGTGATGACCCACAAGTGTAGGGGATTGCAACAGTCTTCGCGGGTAGTATTACCCAATTTATTGATTCGACACTAGGGGAGCCAAAGAATACTTCCAAGCCTTAACAACTGAGTTGTCAGTTCAGATGCACCTGGAAACAGTTCTTGCTCATAGAAGTTTATTAGTAGCAACATTTTGTAGTAGCAACAACAAAGCAATAGCAGCAGTAACAGCAACAGTGAAACAACAGCAATAGTAACAGTAATAGTAAACAGTCGAATTCGAGCGCGGTAAGAAAAATGTGTAAGGTAAACAACCCACTTGTTCCATGAACAAGAGACCGTTGTTTTCTCCCTAGTGTCAACATCACATCTACAACCGAAGAGATTTATGTCACATCCCTTGGAAACTAGAGGCATGAACCCACTATCGAGCATAAATACCCCCTCTTGGAGTCACTAGCAACTACTCGGCCAAGATAGCTACTAACAATGAAGAGCATTAAAGATCACAAACAACACAGACATGATAGAATCAAATAGACAAAATCATTAATAAATCTGACATAGTAATCTCAATATCCATCGGATCCCCGCAAACACAACATGCATGATTACAAATAGATTAGATCTTGATCATGAACGGAGCTCACAAGATCAATACATGAAAGCACAAGGAGGAGATATAGCCATCTGGCTACTACATGGACCCATAGTCCAAGGTGGAACTACTCACACATCATACCGGAGAAGAAGGCCTCCGAGATGATCTCCCCTTCGGTAGGGTGCCGGGAAGAACTTTAGATCCCCCGATCTAGGGACGATGGTGGCGACGGCTATAGACGGTTTCGTGGAGTTTTGATCGGGTGCCTAGGGTTTCTGCATCGGGGGCTTCTTATAGGCGAAGAGGCAAGGCTGGGAGGCGACCAGGGGGGCCACACCCTGCCCAGGCGCGGGCCTACTCCTGGCCGTGCCCAGGGGGGTTTGTCCGCCCTGGTTCGCTTCTCCGTCTCGTCTTCTTTCTTCGTGTCCCCCACGGTAAAATATTGACTTTGGCTTTTGTCCCGTCCAATTCCGAGAATATTGATTTTCTGCCTTTCTCGAACCAAAAACAGAAGAAAACAGGCAACTGGCACTGTGGCAACTTGTTAATAGGTTAGTTCCAGAAAAGATATAAAAACACCTCAAAGTGTAGACAAAGCAAAGCAAAGCAAAGAAAAGCAGATACTAAACAAGCATGGAACATCAAAAATTATAGATACGTTTCCGACATATCAAGCATCCCCAAGCTTAAATCCTGCTCGTCCTCGAGTAGGTAAGTGATAAAAAGAATAATATTTTAGGTGACATGCACCATCAAAACCAAGATCAAACCATTTGCAAGCATTGGAAGCTGGGATCAAAGAACTCTAAACATGTGCATGAAAGATGGAGTTCTAACAATAAGACAAAGTAACTATGCATGCAACATGAAAGGCTACAAACAAAGATCATGAATAGCATGCATTGAAAAACGTTTGTTTGTTTCACATACAGAAAACATAGCATAGTGGCAATCAGCTTGTCCCTCATAGAGTAGCAAATAGATGCATAGGACACCTTCAAAGTTCACAAGGGTAACTAGAAACAAATATCACAAGAACAAGTAATATCACAATATGCATCAATCAATAAGTTTTGGGACACTGGACATAGAACTAAGAATGACAACTATGTGATGACCCACAAGTGTAGGGGATCGCAACAGTCTTCGCGGGTAGTATTACCCAATTTATTGACTCGACACAAGGGGAGCCAAAGAATACTTACAAGCCTTAACAACTGAGTTGTCAGTTCAGCTGCACCTGGAAATAGTTCTTGCTCACAGAAGTTTATCAGTAGCAACAGTTTGTAGTAGCAACAACAAATCAACAGATAGATTAGCAACAATGAAAGCAATGACAATAATGAATAGTAAACAGTAGGATTCGAGTGTGGTAGGCATAGGGATGTATGGACGGGCGTTGCATGGACGAGTCTAAACATGTAAATTCAAAGAAGTAGGGCATTGCAGATAAAAAATAATAAGCATCCAAGTACTAAACAATCCTAGGCATGTGCTCCAAATATAGTCATACATGCTCGCAATGAGAACTTGCACAACATCTTCTGTCCAGCTAGACCGTGGCAGCGGGTCCTCTAGGGAACTACTGGAAATTAAGGTGCTCCTTTTAATAGAGCACCGAAGCAAAGCATTAACACTCCGTGAACACATGTGATCCTCACACCACAGCCATCCCCTCCGGTTGTCCCAATTATTGTCACTTTGGGGCCTTTGGATCTGGACAATGATATGTGTATACAACTTGCAAATAAGATAATAAACAATACTATCATAATGATTCAATAATAAGTTCAGATCTGAGATCATGGCACTCGGGCCCTAGTGATAATCATTAAGCACAACAAGTTGCAACAAAGTCAAATAGCACTAATAGAGATACTAGGCACTATGCCCCTAACAGATCTTATTCGATTACATGATAGAACTCAGCCAATCCCTACCATCCCCAAGCCTACAGCGGGGGATTACTCACTCATGGATGAGGGAAACATCGGTGGTTGATGGAGATGCATTGGTGATGACGATGGCGATGATCCTCTCCAAATTCCCCGTCCCGGCAGGGTGCCAGAACGGAGTTTCTGGATCTGAATCTTGGTTTCTGGTGGCGGTGGCGGAGCGGAACTCTTTCTGGAAAACTATCGAAACCCCCTGAGTTTTTAGGCCAGAAGGCAACTTATAGGCGCGGAGGGAGGCCGAGGAGCTGCCTAGGGTGGCCAAACCTCCCCCAGGCGCGGAGTCAGTGGGCCTGCGCCTGGGGTGGGTCTGGGCCCCCAGGCCTCCCCTCTGTGTCCCCTTCTGGCTCCGTGGATCTTCTGGTGAGATATAATTTTTGGCATATTTTCCGAGATTTTTCCTGATAGTTCATTTTCTGCACAAAAACGACCAAGGTAATTTTTGCTGAAAACAGCGCCAGTCCGTGTTAGTTGTATCCAAATCACACAAGTATAGAGGAAAAACAATAGCAATGTGTTCAAAAAAGTAGATACGTTTTGGACGTATCACTATGCTCTCTTAATGGTGCCTAAAGGTAGAAGGTGGAGACTCAATAGTAGTGGAAGAAAGGCCTTTCATAAAGGGAAGCAGGGATTTCAAGCCTCAAAAAGAGCTTCCAAAAATTATGGTACTTGTTAGCTTTCATCCCTCATTGCCCCTATCATAAGCATCTTGAAGTGATTAAGGTTAAAGTGAACAAACTATGGAGTATATGCTTGACAAAGTATAAGTTGGCAATATCAAGTCCCTTGAATACGAGGGCCACACCTCTTGCTACTCAACTTTAGTCACCTGTAAGTTCTTGTCATTATAAGTACATTCATATCATAGAGAACCGCCAACGGGGTACCCCTTGCACATGGTACATGAGCTATCCCATAACCAAAATGACAAGGCAAGCAGACAATGAGCATCTCATCGATCTTTTTATTTACTATGTGCATGGATTTTTATTGAGGATGCTTCATAGATAGCTCACTATGGTGATGCTGCAAGTTTCCACCATGATTAGGCATGGCTTATGCTAGCGTCCCAGGCGTTTCTCTAACACAAAATACAAACTCCATGGACTTACAAGTTCCCTCTTTATTTCACACCGGTGACATCCATAGACAAAAGAGCATAATATCATCTGAGTACAAAGTACAAGTGCAATGTTGAAAACGTTCCCCATGACAGCATGGTTCTCCTAATTCCAACGTATAAGTGCAAGCATATACAACATAGACGACACAATGGTTCAAGTTTATTAGGGGCAAAGAATATAAAGTGTGCCATCAAGTTAGTGAGGGCTTTAATCACTAAGTTTCCACATAAAAAATAATTTTTAATTGGAAGATAGCTGAAAACAGGAATATACTTGGAATGGTGTAACACACCATGCATTAGAGTTTTTAGTGGATACTTCGTAATAACTTGGTTTATTGGGAGTTGGAAGCATGAGTAGAGCTTACTCATACAAGTGGAGGCTAGCAAAAGACTGGGAGCAACCAACTAAGAGAGCAATAGTGGCCAGAATCATGCAGAGTGACAAAACATTATTAATCAAAGCATAGAGTGGTACTACAAGTCAAGGACTAAATGATCATAGAGGCTATGGTGACTTGTCATAGTCATAACATGGTGTGAGCATGTGCCATGTCAACCCAAACAAAGCATCAAAGGAGAGTATCACAATACTATGCTTTTGCATGCTAAAACAACGCATAATTTCTTCAAGGCACACTAAGAAATCCCAATTGTTTGGAACAAGAAATGCTACAGCAATAATCACTAAGCATAAGGTGAAAACAACACCTAGCATGTCATGCTAAAGTCTAAGTCATAGTCAATGCAAGTTTCTCTTGCACTTTCAAGCAAGAACTTTCTACTCCTTTCCAACACCAAGCAACTTATTTGAAACAACACGGCAAGAACGGTGGTCCAAACTACTTTATTCAAGCAAACTAAACAAGATTATCAAACGAAAACTAAGACGCTCCAAGAACAACACAACTGTGCATGAAACAATAAAAACGAAGTGTCTAGACAGACCTAAGATTTTTATTGATGAAGAAGGGGATGCCCAAGCTTTGACGCTTGTACCTCTTGGATATTTCTTGGGGTGACAGCATTGTGGCATCCCCAAGCTTGAGCTTTTGTCCATTCTTCATCTCATTGCATCATTCTCTCTCTAAACCTGAATTTTTTTCCTTCATACAAAACTTCACACAATCTTCATTAGCAACATTAGTTTATTCAAAAGATATTAGACCTTAGGCAAAGCTTTGGAACAACAACAAAATTCACTAAAAACACAAGCTACTGTAGCAACTCCTTCAAAAAGCTCAATTCCTCAAAAGAGAACTCAAAAAGGAATCAATAAGAAGCAAATGCAAATAATGGCAGAAATCTGTCAAAACAAACCAGCAGGTAGAAACCGATTTTTTTTGAAAATCTTCTTTTGCTCAAATAAAAAAAGTGTTGAACTAACAAAAGTTAGCTAACATACTAGGGGATTTATTAGTAAATTATCATCTCAATCTGACTTAAAGAGACTCCTCACGAATTTTTATGGTGGAGGACAGAAATCTGTTTCGAGACATCAACTCCCCAAATCTTACTTCCCTCACATTAGAGGTCATTCTTGGCACAAAAAAGCAAACAAAAAGGATAAGGAGAGGTCATTACTGAAATAATAACTTCCAAGACTCAACTAAACTCTTGGGTTATCTCCCAACAAGTACTTTTATTTAACGCCTTTAAGTTAGGCACAAGAAGCAAGAAGAATCAAGTATTTTCAAATGAGGTATTACCCCTCTTGTTATTTCCTTTCTTACCTTTCTTCTTATCTTTAGGGAAGATATGATTGCTTATTGGAGGAGCAAAATGCATAATGCCTTTTCCCACATCTATTATTGCTCCAAGGTGTTTCAATAGGGATCTTCCAAGTGTGATCTGTCCTTTGCCTACACATTCAATAACAAGATAATCAGTAGACACCATTTTTCCCTGAGATTTTGTAAACACACCTTCAGCTATTCCATTGGGCAATAAAGTGGCATTATTAGTAAGAGATATTTCCTCTCCTCCTTTAGAAAGCCCCCAAAGACTCAAAGAATCATAAATATCTTTAGGCATGAGACAAAATTCAGACATGATATCACAGCGAGCATCAAAAAGTGTAGTATTTATAGAGACTTTGATTGTGGGAAACCACTTTGAAGGCTTAGAATTTATTGGGACATAATCATGGTAAGCCCTAAGCGTGTGATAACAACTATTCATAGCAGCAATACCGGTCTCAAGAGTGTTCAACCTAGCAAAAATATTTGTGAAAGAGGAATCAGACTTGCCAGGTGTATTATAAATTGTAATCAACTTATTTATGGCATCAAAAGCTTCATCCTCAGTACATTGAAAAATATATTTCTTAGCCACAACATCCAAAGCATATCTATAACAAAGAGCAATATCGTGGTAAAAATTATTGATAACCATGCTAAGACTCATCTTAGGCTCATTTTCCCTTTGTAAAGCAGTGATTCTAGACCAAGATTCTTTAAAACTCTCTTCACTTTTTTGCTTAAAAGTAAAGATATCTTCCAAAGGTGTAATAGAGATTGGCCCCAAACCAGACATGGTAGCAACTAGGGTAGGAACTAATTTTTTTTGTGTTTTTGAATAAAGAAAGCAAACAAAACTAGACTAAATTTTTTGGAGTATTTGAAAAGAGGCAAACAAAACCAAGCAAAAGAAACTAAGCAAAAACAAAGTAAAGAGAAAGGAAGTGGAGGACTCCCCTTGTGAAGACGTCCTTAGCCTCCCCGGCAACGACGCCAGAAAACTTGTTGATGGCTCAGTTGATGTGGAGCCTGTTGGGAACCCCAAGAGCAAGGTGTGAACTAGCACATCATCAAGTCTTCCCTTAGTAAGAAAACGAGGTTATCAAACCAGTAGGAGGAAGGAAACATCACACAGGTGTTGCAAGCAATGTGTAAACTTGCACAACACAAACTCAAGACTTTGCCCCAACGAATCAGTGATGTTGTCAAGCTCACCGATTAACTGTATGGTGTGGAAGGTAATGGTTTGCAGCAAGTAAACAAGTAACAGTGAAAGATGTATCAATGGTAAAGATTGGACCGGGGTCCATAGTTCACTAGAGGTGATCTCCTTAGATAAACAACATGGCATGAAGGGTAAACAAATTACAGCAGGGCAATTGACATGAACTGAGCAAGGCATAACAATGCAATACTAGACAAAAAGATCCTATGAGATTCGATTGGGCAATACAACAAGATACATAGACCGCCATCCGATTGCATCTGTTACTAGAAGTCCAACTTCAGGTTATCATCCGAACCCCCTCCAGTATTAAGCTGCAAGCAACAGACAACTGCTTTAAGCAAAGTGTGTAAGGTAAACAATCCACTTGTTCCATGAACAAGAGCCCGTTATTTTCTCCCTAGTGGCAACACATCTACATCCGAAGAGATTTCTGTCACTTCCCTTGGAAACTAGAGGCATGAACCCACTATCGAGCATAAATACCCCCTCTTGGAGTCACTAGCAACTACTCGGCCAAGATAGCTACTAACAACAGAGAGCATGAAAGATCACAAACAACACAGACATGATAGAATCAAATGGACAAAACCATTAATAAATCTGACAGTAATCTCAATATCCATCGGATTCCCATAAACACAACATGCATGATTACAAATAGATTAGATCTTGATCATGAATGGAGCTCACAAGATCTATACATGAAAGCACAAGGAGGAGATACAACCATCTATCTACTACATGGACCCATAGTCCAAGGTGGAACTACTCATGCATCATACCAAAGAAGAAGGCCTCTGGGATGATCTCCCATCCGGCAAGGTACCGAGAAGAACTTCAGATCCCCCCCGATCTAGGGATGATGATGGCGGCGACTACAGACGGTTTCGTGGAGTTTTGATTGGGTGCCTAGGGTTTGTGCATCGAGGGCTTCTTATACGTGAAGAGGCGAGGCTGGGAGGCGACCAGGGGGCCACACCCTGCCCAGGCGCGGGCCCTTCCCTGGCCACTCCTAGGGGGTTTTGGCTGCCCTGGTTCGCTTCTCCGTCTCGTCTTCTGTCTTCGTGTCCCCCACGGTAAAATATTGACTTTGGCTTTTGTCCCGTCCAATTCCGAGAATATTGATTTTCTGTCTTTCTGGAACCAAAAACAGAAGAAAACAGACAACTGGCACTGTGGAAACTTGTTAATGGGTTAGTTACAGAAAAGATATAAAAACACCTCAAAGTGTAGACAAATCAAAGCAAAGTAGATACTAAATAAGCACGGAACATCAAAAATTATAGATACGTTTCCGACGTATCACTACACCCCTCCTCGACGTGGCTACTCCCCTTGTGGTCGCAGTACCGATGGGGGGCCCTACCGTGGTGGTGGAGGGGGTGGTGGTGGTGATCACTACTGTGATGAGCGCCGTGATGATGATCGTTCTTGGCACCATGATGACCGCCGTGTTAATCGACGTGATGACCGCCGTGATAGGCGCAATCATGGTGGTGGACGTCGCCCAGACCGTACCCCCACAAAATATGTGGATACTGATTGTCAGATCTGCAAGAAGCATGGACACCCTGCTAGTGACTGTTGGTGGCGTTATTCTGATGAGAAAAAGAGATATGATGTAGAAAAGGGGGCACATATTGCCTCTTATGGTGTTGATACTAATTGGTATGCATATTTTGGCACCACCGACCACATCACCAGTGAGCTGAGCAAGCTCCTTACTGCCAACAAGTACCATGATCAAGACAAGGTCTGCACTGCTGAAGGCACATGTATGAGCATTAGTCACATTGGTAATTCAATATTACGTACCCCTCATGGTTCCTTTGATCTTAAGAATATTCTTCTTGTTCCAAATGCATATAATAATCTTTTATCTATTCATCGATTCACTCTTGATAATCATGTCTTTATTGAGTTTCATCCTTTCTTTTTCTTAACTAGGAAACGCGTCCGTGCGTTGCTACGGGTCAAATCACGTGACTATGAGATCGGTAGATCTCTCGTTTCTTTGCACCGCTTCACCAACACATAGTCGGCTGGCATCTTTATTTCTAACCGGATGTAATTCTAATTTATTTTAAGATATAGATGGCAGAAACCAATTTAAGCGGAATGAATAAATATTTAATATTGAATTGTTAAGAAATAACTACTTCAGAGTAATCACTAAGAGTTATCCCATCATACCTCGGAGGGCATGCACGTGGAAGACTTCATATCTCTCCAGCTAACTCTAATGCTGCCATGAATGTAAAGACAATGTCCTACATATCTATTCCAAAAACAAATTTGTATTAATTCATGACAGACCAAATGAACATGATTTGGAGCTAATGAAGGTTTTTCGAAAATAGTTGTTTTCCTCTGCAACTGAACATGCTAGTCAAGTAATAGGCGCTTGAGTATATTGCATTATCAAGAAAAATATATAAAAATATTATCTGTTATGTATGTAGCTTGACATATATAAGTGACATGCGCTAGTTCATCTAATTGCGCAACACGATGAATAGTCTGAGCTTCTCATACACGTATACTCCAAAACCAAGTTTAGATACAGTTCATCCTTCTCAATGTTAGAAAAGATACAATGCTTCAGAGCTACTACACAATTTGGGTGGTCAAGATGGCACATGGTCTGCATGCAGCCCACGGTTCTTGTAGGGCTTATCCTAATGAACCTTCTTTATAGCAACAGTGTTACCTGCACCCAACCATTTAGCCTGCAAAATGCTTACACCAAGATCACATTAGACACAATTTCGAAGTATGCACAGAGAAGTATATCGTTAGTCACAAGAAATAGCATGAAGGTTATATAACATATCCCCAGTATGTTGACTAACTATATATACGCTGAGCCATGTACCTCACATTCTGCAGGAGCATCCAGAACAACCTGTTTCAGTGTTGTCGACAACATAACAATAACAGGCATCCACCCCCCCTCCTCTCTGCTACTGTAGTTGAAGCCTCCCGTCGCAGATCCGGCCCGAACCGAGGCCTCTCTCGCAGGCGACGCCGGCGAGGGATGGCTGAGGGGAGGTGCTAGCGGTAGTTGTAGCTGTAGGTGTAGGTGTTTTCCCGTAGTGGAGTCTTGGAGCTGGAATCTGGATCTTTTCGGCAAGATCCAGGGCGTCGAGTTCTTCAACATCTGGTCGTGGATTCAACGGTTGAAGCGCGGCGGCGAGGAAGGGCTTGTGGTCTCCGTTAATAAAGCCGGTGTTCGTCGTGGTGCGGTGGAGCTGCGTTTCTCCTCCTCTCCTGGCCGGCTGTGGAAGCGGGGGGGGGGGGGGGCGAAGAGGCACAGGGTGTTGTGGCTTGTTCTTCCTGGCCGGCCGTGGTGGCGAGGAGGAAGAACACCGCCTTTCGCCAGCGATGGCGGTAGTTGGAGTCTTGTGTTTGGGCCTGGTTCTCTGCTTCTTCTCTGGCTTGGAGTCATGGAGGCGTCAAGTGCAGGAAGCTACGAAGGGAGCATGGCCCGGGGATGGCGACAGAAGCTCATCGGCGGAGCTCATCCACGAAGGTAAAGGTGCCAACGTGATCCTTGGCCAGCAGAGGCCTCTCCGCGCTGTGGTGTGGGGCTGGCACCACAGTTTCTCCTTCCTCCAGGTTTGGAGGTCTTCTGATCTCAAGGCGGCGCTCATCGACGACGACGGACCAAGTGGCGTAGTCCCCGGTGCCGGCGGCGACGACCGTTCTTCGAGATCTCATTCGAGTGATGGCAGTGAAGGACCGGATTGCTTTCTCTGTTTTTTCATTAGGGTCCTTCGTGTAAAATTTCAGGACTGCTTTTATCCCTTTGTGTTTGCAAGGGTCCTGTTTGTAAAACTGCCTTTTGAGTAATACAGCTTCTGGGACCTTCGGGTCCCTTCCCCGTTCAAAAAAAAAAGAACAACCTGTTTCGGTTGATCTCTTTTTGTGCCAGCTCCCACTTTCTATATATGTTCCTGCATATGTGTGGTGTGCATGAGTCTGTTGACCTCGGTCATGTGTGGAGCGCGAGGTGCACCTGGCCGGGCATGGTCCATGCCCTAGTTGAGTTTCAGCTGCCAAATTTCACCAAGGCAATTCATGAACTATGCATGTATTATACAGAACATCTACATAGCCTAAGAATTTCTGTGTTCCAAATCCACCGGCCTCAAGACATAAGCTAAATGCTAAGTACTACGCACATGCATGTGAGTTGAAAATCAATCTGTGATCTGATCAGTAGTTCAATACTTGTCGATTTCTTCTGGAAGAAATTTTGATTGCATGATGATCGACCCACTTGAGCTGCCCCTCCGTGGTGTGCTTCTTCAGCCGCCTGTTCTTGCTTGAGATGGTCACCATGAAACTCATCACCTGGTTCACCCCCATGAATTTGAGCCCGTTCGGTGTCACCGTCACCGACAACTACGCCATGTAAACGGCTTTGTTGTTCCTGACGTTTTAGATGTAAGGCTCCATGAACTCGTCCTAGACATTCATGTTGATGAATTGTAGCTCAAAGCTGTCCATGGTTTTGGACATGTTTGTTACCTTCGGAATCCTATCAAATTGCCACACTGGGCCTGCAGGAAGGAAATTCGGGTCACACGTCACAGAAATGAAATTTCTCCATCACCTTTCAATTGGTACAGATATGATTGAAATACGCGGCAGCAAATCCTCAAGCACAAGCACACATCCTTTTCACCATCTAACACAGCGTACGGAAATTCCAACCAAAATCAGGGAATACAGAAAGGGATACAAAATTAGTTCTCCACTATAAACAATTCGTAACTACGCAAGAAAATGGGCACAAAATTGCAGTATCCGTTCAAGCATCTGGATCATAGAAAGTCTGAATAAATTTGCACGGAAAAGTCTGCATAAATTTGCAGCATCCATGTATGGATAGATGATGTGTCAGATCTTATAGGTTGGAAGTAAAACAATCAGGCCTTGTTTGATTCATAGGAATTGTATAGGAATTATGTAGGATTTGGATCCTATAGGAATTTTTCCTATGTTATTGTTTGATTCATAGGAATCTTGTAGTGCAATTCCTATAGGAAACAAACATTAGATCAAACCTCGTGGAAAAATTCCTTTGCTACATCAAACAAAATTTCTCTTCCCATAGGATTCAAGTTGGCATGACATCCCAATCCTATGTTTTTCCTATTCCTATACTTTTACTATCCTATGAATCAAACAAGTCCTCAAGCTAAGAGAGAGGGAGGATCAAAACAAACATTTGGTTGAGGAGGAGGTCTGCAGATTCCGGTGGATGCAAAGCAGAGAGAGATGTCACTCCCTCCTTCTCGATGAATCTGATGTGGTTCAGATCGGAGGAATTCCCCATATCGAGCGTCACCACGAACTCGGCCATCACGGAAATCACGCCGGATGGCTTGGTCTGCTACCAGCTGGAGGGCGCCCTTTGCTGGCCGGAGATACCCGGGCGGTACACACATTGTAGGTTACCTCACCAGATCGGCGTCCTCCTAGAAGGCCAGGTGCTCGGAGGCGCGTAGCGGACCTGGGGCGTCACGCATGTCCGGAAGTAGCGGGATAGCGGGATGCCATGAGCTCCATTATTAGGTATAGAATAGGTGGACCGCGGTGGCCGGCAACAGAGAAGAAATTGGCGGCGCTGGCGGCGCCTCTGTATCCTCACGGGATGCGGCGCGGCGCCTCTGTTTCCTCACGGGTAATTTTCACTTAAGCGGTGGAAGCGGGGGTAATTCTTTTTTGAGCTGAGCGGGGGTAATTCTCGTTTCCGTGGGAGGGCAAAATCAGAATAAAAATGGCGAAAAGAAAAAAATACAAATAGTTACCCGACTTATGAATGGTACGGTGGGTAATATACTCGACTGATAGGGATAAAACCGTCTAGAAAAGTGTAGGTACTACAAAAAACACTCCTTCCTTTATTATTAGGTATAGATATAGATTAAGGACCAAGCAACTCGAAGAATTCTGTTTAGAGGCCTTGCTATGATGGTATCTATCCCTTGGTGCCTATGTTTCATGAGAATTTCAAGCATGCTTTCTTCTCAATAAAGCCATCATCCTCGACATGGCATCGCCGTTTAGGACATCCTCCTTCATTTGTGGTTCAAAAATTTCTTAGGAAAAATAAAATAACTTACATCCCAGAGATTACTCCATATGTTTGTGATTCTTATCAGTTAGTTAAAAGTCATCAGTTGCCATATCCTGTGTCTTCTATGTCTCCACTGATCCTTAGAGCAAGTTTTTTCTGATGTATGGGGTCCTGCCCCCCCCCTCTGTGGGAAAATATGCATATTATGTAAGCTTTATTTATGATTTTAGTAAATTTACTTGGATATATTTGCTTAAGAAGCGTTCTGATGTTTATCAAGCCTTTCTTAATTATCTGCAATATGTTGAGCGCAAATTTGATAGAAAAAATATTACTATGCAAACTGTTTGGGGAGGCGAGTATGAAAAATTAAACGGTTTCTTTCAGAAAGTTGGCATCACTCAACATGTTTCATGTCCTCATGCTCATCAACAAAATGGTTCTGCTGAAAGAAAACACCGTCACATTGTTGAAGTTGGTCTAGCCTTCCTTTCCAATGCCTCCATGCCTTTAAAATTTTGGGATGAAGCTTTTATTACTGCCACCTTTCTCATAAACTTGATTCCTAGCAAGGTTTTAGACTTTGACACCCATACTGAACGTCTTCTTCATGTTACACCAAATTATGATGCTCTTCGAACTTTTGGCTGTGCTTGTTGGCCAAATCTTCGTCCTTACAACAAGCGTAAGCTTACTTTCCGATCTAAACGGTGTGTTTTCCTTAGATAAAGTCCTATCCATAAGGGTGTCAAATGTCTTGATGTTTCCACAGGCAGAATCTATATATCTAGAGATGTTGTATTTGATGAAAATGTTTTCCCTTTGCCTCCCTTCATCCCAATGTCGGTGCTCTTCTCAAACAACAAATATTGCTTCTTCCATCATCTAATGAGGGTGTACCTAATATTGATAACCATGTGTCTCCAATTGTTCCTATTACTGATGTGTAGCAGGTCACATAAGCTCCAGGAACAAATCCGAGTCAAAACGGTGCTCTAAACAGTTCAGAAACTGAAGCTGACATTCAGGCGGAAGATGAAAAAACGGACACTGAAATTGAGGTTGATGCTCCTAGAAATTCTTCTTCCATGCAGGATCCCTAGGAGGATGCGCTCGAGGCAGATTCACGTCGCCCGCCGCCCGAGGAAGCACGCCGCCCGCCACCCGAGGAAGCGCGAGGCGAACAGACGCCCCCGCGGTCTCCCTCGCCCAGTGCGTGTGGCGGGCACACGCCGCGGTCCCCGTCGCCTGCTTCGGCCAGTGCCAGCCTACCACCTGGCACTCCAGCTGCTGCGACGCCCCCGTCTTCGGCGATCAGGTCGCAGTCCTCTAGCGTTCTGTTGGCTGCAGATATGGTCTTTGGATATTCTGTGGCCACAGCAGCTGGGGGGGATGTTGCAGAAAATGAACATGAAGATTCTGTTGATTCAGAAAATTCTGAAAATAATGTTCAACCCGAAGTGATGCAGCATGTTGGAGTGCGTACACGGCTTCAGAAAGGTATACGACATCCCAAAAAATATACTGATGGTACTGTTAGATATGCCATGTTCTCTTCCACAGGTGAACCGTGCACACTTCTGGAGGCTTTAAATGACTCAAAATGGCGTCAATCAATGCAAGAAGAATATGATGCATTAATTAAAAACAAGATGTGGCACCTTGTTTCTCCAAGCAGCAATAGAAATATAATTGACTACAAATGGGTATATCGTGTAAAGAGGAAATCAAATGGATCCATTGACATATATAAAACTAGGCTGGTTGCAAAAGGATTTAAACAGAGGTATGGTATTGATTATGAAGACACTTTCAGTTATGTAGTTGTAGGGGTTCGTAGCATGGAAAACAAAAAAATTCTACCGCATACAAACAAACAAGCCAAGATCTATCTAATAGATTGTAGCAACGAGTCGATTGAATAACTCACCCTTGAAGATTCCAAAGTGTTTAACGAGAGCGGATTCTCGTGGGTGATGTAGTCGTACTCTTGCCGATCTCAAGATCGTGTAGAAAATCCTTCCGGTGCTGCGTTCGGCGCTTCCTGATCGGTCACACGTTGTACTCGATGAAGACCTTCCATTCCCTTGTGCCAAAGACGGAGTTTGTAGCACTCTCCTCGCGATTCCAAAGCGGCCTGACGGCGTGGTGCAAGTAGAGGGAGATCTTGCTTGAGCCGCCTTAAGCCGGAGCGAGTATGGTGAGAGCCCTTGGCGATCTATGGTTTAGAGGCACCAAGGAGAGAGGGCTAGGCCGGCGGCTAGGGCAAGGGGAGAGCCCCAACTCGGCGGCTAGGCAAACCCTAGGGGCGGCGGCGACTTGGTGGAGGCCGGCGGCTAGGGCTAGGGTTTAGAGGATAGAGGTGTAGGCTAGAGGGGGCACCCCTGCCCATTCTTTTATAGGTGGGAGGGCGCCGGACAGGGGAGGAGAGTCCTCCCCCAAGTCGGCCTCCTTGGCCGGCGGGTGGAGGGAGAGGAACTCCTCCCCAAGTAGGTTTCCTACTATCCCTCCACCAAGCAAAACTATCGTTTGACTTTTCAAATTGGCGTTTGACTTTTCAAACTAGGATTTGATTTATCCCTTTATTTCGCCCAACCATGATACCTAGTACATGATACAACCATTCCAACTTGTTACGACACATTCATGTACCCTTCCCCTCCGGAGTGCCGGACCTTCTGGACCCTTCTAGAACATTTCCGATGAAAACACCGGAATCATTCTCCAACTCCGAAACAAGACTTTCCTTATATGAATCTTATTCTCCGGACCATTCCGGGTCTCCTCGTGATATCCTGGATCTCATCTGAGACTCCGAACAACATTCGGTCTCTTATTCATCATTCCATAACTACTCAACAAAATTGAATCCTTAAGTGTGTCTCCCTATGGTTCGTGAATTATGCGGACATGATCGAGACGCTTCTCCGAATAATAACCAATGGAGGAATCTGGAAATTCATATGGCTCCCACATATTTCTATGATTACTTTGTGATCGAATGAACCACTTACATACGATACCAATTTCCCTTTGTCTCACGAAAGTTTACTTATCCGAGGTTTTGATCGTCGGTATCTCTGCATACCTAGTTCAACCTCGTTACTAATAAGTACTCTTTTCTCGTTCCCGTGGTATGTAATCCCTAGTGAGACAGTCACATGCTTGCAAGCTAATTGGATGACATTCCACCGAGAGGGCTCAGAGTATATCTATCCGTCATATGGATGGACAAATCCCACTCTTGATCCATGTGTCTCAACCCATACTTTGTGAACACTCGATGCCACCTTTATAGCCACCCAGTTACGGTGTGGTGTTTGATGTCATCAAAGCATCCTTCCGGTGATGGTGATAAGCATGATCTCATGGTCGAAGGAATTAGGTTACTATGTATCAGAAAGCTTATAGCAATTGAACTATTAAAATGACTTGATCTATATGCTACGCTTATCTATAGGAGTATGTCCATCATACCATTCTCCTAATGATATGATCTTGTTGTTTAATAACATCTCAATATTCATGATAGGGAAACCACAATCATTTATTAACCAACAAGCTAGTATTATGAAGAGGCTTTACCAGGGACTCTAATTTAGTTTACAAATCACACAAGTATTAATGTTTCCTTGTTAATACTGTTATAGCATGAATGTAAACATTTATCATAAACACAAATATATAATAATAACTACATTTATTATTGCCTCTAGGGCATATCTCCAACAGTAGTCAAGAGTGCCACTATTAGAACTGTCTTGTCTCTTTCTGTCTCCCGAGGATGGAGTTTACGCCAGCTAGATGTCAAGAACGCGTTCTTACATGGTGTTCTGAAAGAGGTGGTATACATGAAACAACCTCCAGGTTTTGAAAATCCTCACGCTCTGCATCATATCCGTAGACTTGACAAGGATCTTTATGGACTAAAACAAGCACCTCGAGCTTGGTACTCTAGGCTCAGCTCCAAGTTAAGTGATCCTGGTTTTATACCCTCAAGGGATGACACCTCACTGTTTCTATATGACAGACCAGGTATCACTATTTATGCGTTGATCTATGTTGATGGTATTATAGTAACAAGCTCTGCTAATCATGCTATTACTGTTCTTCTTTGAAATCTCAATGAGAACTTTTCTATTAAAGATCTTGGTGACTTACATTACTTCCTTGGTATTGAGGTTAAGAAGGTACGATATGGGTTAATTATGACACGGGAAAAATATGCTAATGATTTGCTTGGAAAGGTCAGAATGCTTGGATGTAAAGAGGCGCCTACACCCCTGTCTTCTACAGAACAGTTATCTCTTATTGATGACACACCACTGGTCCTGAAGACAGTACCCAGTATCGTAGTATTGTTGGAGGTTTGCAGTACTTGACACTGACACGACCAGATTTGTCCTATTCTGTGAACAAAGTCTGTCAATTCCTTCATGCTTCAACCACAGAACATTGGTCAGCTGTGAAGCGTATTTTGAGATATGTATAAGATACCTTGAAAGTTGGAATCACCTTTGTTAAAACTTAATCTACACTTCTTAGTGCCTTCTCTGATGCAGATTGGGCATGCTCTCTTGATGATAGGCGATCCACAGGTGGTTTTGCTATATTTGTTGGACCAAACTTGGTATCCTAGAGTGCTAGAAAGCAAGCTAAAGTATCCAGATCAAGTACTAAAGCTGAATATAAGGCCTTATAAAATGCTACAGGAGAGTTAATTTGGGTTGAAGCACTTCTTAATGAACTTGGAGTTAAGTTAAAGGAAAAACCATGTCTTTGGTGTGAAATTTAGGTGCTACCTATTTATCTGTTAATCCAGTGTTTCATGCCAGAACTAAACACATTGAGATGGACTTTCATTTTGTGAGAGAGCGAGTTGCTGAGAATCTTCTGGACATCAAGTTTATTTTAAACAAGGATCAAGTTGCAGATGGATTTACAAAGGCACTTTCAGTAAAACAGTTAGATGAATTTAAACGTAACAAGATTTAGATTAAGGGGAGTGTTAGTTATAATAGTTTGCTTTATTTATGTGTATAATGTATGCTTGTATACGGATACCGACCCAACACTTGTCCTTGTACAACACGGCTTCTAGCCACCTATATTAACACGAAAACCGGCATGGACTCAATAGCCGTTCCCATCATAATTATTAGAGTGAATTCCACTTTTTACCCCCTAGTTATGCATTAGTGACACTAATTACCCGTCGAGTGAAAAATTGTCTGAATTATCCTTTTTTAGAAGTTTTGAACCCTCATTTTCTTATGTGTGTCTATTGGGCAAGGTGTAAGGTGTTGACCGGAGTTTAAATCTATCAAAACGATGAAGCGGAATTGAAAATATGGATACAAAAAGTATGAACATGATTATTGATCATGCCCTATGATATTTATATATTTTACCGTGTCACTCCAGCGTAACATGCGAGCTGTGTGTAACAAAAACAAGCAAAGTGCTAAATAAGGATAAAAATGTGTTCAAAGGCTCTTAAATGAGATATTTCGGTTTTAGTTCCACTAAATGGGTAATTAGTGTCACAAATGCATAACTAGAAGGTAAAAAGTGGAATTCACTCTAATTATTAACATGCTGCTTAAACCATCGATCGTCATGTGTAATTTGCCATGTGTAACTTGTTGGTCATTGGACGATTGGAACCTGACGATGTCTATTATAGCTCTGACATGGGACAGCGCTCATAAATAATCATGAGCTAATTAAGAATTTTGTTTGGTCAACTAGTTAATCATGCATATGTACATACGGCCAAACCAAAAGGAAACGAGTGGCGGCGCGTATAGTACGCATAAACCGGCAGCCTTTGTGTGTGGTCGTGGATGATTGACCCCGTGTGATGGATTATCGAACGTGAGATTTCGTTTGGTTTTACCGCTAACTAATCACCAAACAATCGAATAACATAAACAGGGGGCAGAACCAGGATTTGTGCATAGAGAATACCGAGAGAAAGCCACTTTTCTGTTGTTGAGCATGAATGGGGCGAATTGCTCTCTCTCTCTCTCTCTCTCTCTCTCTCTCTCTCTCTCTCTCTCTCTCTCTCTCTCTCTCTCTCTCTCTCTCTCTCTCTCTCTCTCTCTCCCTTTGTACCGTTCGTGATGTAGAGAACCAACCATAGTTTGGATGTGTGCAGAGAACCAACCATAGTTGTTTTTAATCCGAATAGCTAGATTATGCAAGCGGCGGTTATGGATGCCAAAAAGTCTACCATGAAAGGACAACGACAAGGACATAAATTAAACTCCAGGTTTGATGTAATGTACTCCCTCCGTCCCAAAATAGATGTCTTAGGTTTGTCAAAATTTGAATGAATCTATATACTAAATAGTGTCTACATTCATCCAAATTTTGACAAATCTAAGACATCTATTTATGGACGGAGGGAGTACCATATCTCGTCGAGGTGGACTATTATTTTAGTCGTGATGACACGACACATGTAAACCGGCGGCCGCAACAGCCTCTGGCGCTCCTCCTTCATCGATTGTCATGTGTATTGTGTTGTCGAGGATGATTGAAACTTGACGATGTATGTTATAGATTAGACATGGGAAAACTCATAATTTTTTAGATGAAAGGCATTCGTGTTCCCTGCTTTAAATTAATGAAGTCGCCAACGACAAGTTTGATACAAGGGTGTTGAAGAACAGCTTACAAAAATAAACATTACAAGCATAAAATAAAAAAGCATGAATCACCGCTTGAAGATGTTGATACCCTCGTCACAAAGCCACTGGTATCGAGGCAATGCAGACTCGAAGGATCCACGAACTGCCTTGAGGAAGACCACCATACGTCTGTATCCCAGGGGTGTAGGGCTGCAACAACTTCCTTCTCCAACGCCAAAGAGGGATCCCTACCCTCTTGTCCTGGATCGAAGGATGCCACACCGTCGGTCACCAGATGTGCTCACACCGAGCTAGGAAAAGGTGCTGATTGTAGGACAACAGGGGCAAAAACCAAAGGCTGTCTCGCTGCAACCGACAAAACATAGTAGCTAAAATTCCAAAGAAGAAGATGACCAAATGAAAAGCGCAAACTGCAGCCACCGTTGTTTAAGAAGGAGCAGGCCGCCACGACACAAATACGAAGAGGACGAGCAAGGAAACACCAGAAGCACAAAGTAGCCCAGGCACTCCACCACTTTAGCACAAGACTGTCACAGGGGAGGGGGAACCCTTTCCTCTCCCGCCCAAGATTGAGGGTGTCGACCCACCGGCGAACAACAACACATGACTACAGAGAGCACACCCAAAGGAGATGGTCGTGTACCCTTCAACCTCGTCGGCGATGACACCACCTAGAACACACCACCACCAACCTCCCTCCAACCTCGGCAACACTTAACCAAGCCCAAAAGTTCTCCAGGCAGCTCCTCCAAGGAGGGAGAGATGCCTATGGCACCGTCGCCACCCAATCTGAAGGATTTCAGGTTTTTCCCTAGGAACAGGGACCGGAGTTGGGTGAGAGGAACCTCAACAGTGCCTCGAGGGGAAGCAAGGTGCCTGAGGGCATCGCCACTCTCGTGGTCAGGCGAGCGGACCAAAGATTTCTCTCGGTTCCCCACTCACGCCACCAGCACCCCAGCCCTCATCGGATCCGCCACCACAGGGCCTCGACGACCAGATCAAGTGAGGGAGAGAGCCAAGGGGAAAGGAAAGGGCTAACCTTCATATCTGTCGCAGAAGATCGCTCGAGTGGACACCGCACCACGACCGTTGCCCATCGCTGCTACACCGCTCACACGATCGAGATCGACGACCAACACCCATGGATGTCATTCCGCCGCAGAAGTCTACACCGCTTCACCACCTGAGGTTGTTGCCTCGGCGCCCGAATATCCCCCGCCAAAGCAACGGAGCAACGGATCTCCGCTGCCATCTACACCATATCTGAGTATGGTGTAGATGGAACACGAAAATCTGAGGGGGAATAGATGGAACTAGACCATGGGAACGCAGGAGAAGGTAGATCAATAAGCTTAGCAAGTAATCCATAGATCAAAACCTATCAAAACCCTATATCGGTCCAAGAATACGAATTGAGCTATTTTTGATGATTTTTTTTCGAATTTAGGGAAGAAAATCAAGACGGATGGCTAGAAACTCAACACGCAACAACCATAGGTTCTGATACCATATGATAGAGGTTTGTACCTCTAGGCTGGATCGATCTTCATAGATTTGAGGGAGATTTGGAAAAGGAGATAAAGAACACAATAAACATGTGAGTCAGAATCGAAGATACAGACACACACCACACCCAAAAGTACATGGAGAATAAGGCATATTAGGAACAGTAAAAGGTTCTTAGTAGTTGGTACATAGAATAGGCAAGAAATTGGTGACAAAAGGCCAACACAGTTTTCTCAGTAGGAAATAGCAAATGATCAATACTACCGGCTATTGGTAACCTAATTGAAATGAAGTCCATTTCTCTCCTAATAAATAATAAACATAAAAAGTGATCTGAACTCTGAAGCCTTGACAAAACGGCCACTAAAGCAAGTTCGTGTAGATTGGGGGCGGCGGTGATCTCAAGTGCGCCAGACGTCGTGTAGATCGGAGAAGGACGCGAAGGAGCGGCCAGCTGCAGCACACGGCGTGGAGACGGCGCAGAGCGGTTACATGCGGTACGGCGGGTGGCCTGGGTGCAGCGGCCGCCGGCCAAGCCTCGGTCAGGGTCGAGCAGAAAAGAGTCAGCAGAAAAGCGAAAACGAAGCGAGGAACGAGGACGGGCCAAAGCCAATCGTGGCCTCGTCGTGGGTTGTGACTTGAGAAGCAGTGGAAATAAACCAATCCAAAAGAAGGCCGGAAACACCATAAAGGCTTCAAGAGAATTCACGGGAGGTGCTACGCTGGCCGCGCGCGCCGCCTGAAACGGGTAGCGACTGGGCCGGCCCAGTTTAAGCGCGGCTTTTATCTTTTTCTGTTTATTTTTTGTATATCTTATTTTAACCGTAACATTTTTGTAATTATGTTAAAAAAGCAGTGCTCAAATATTTTTGAAGAATTTCAAAATTTATGAACAGAAATTAGAAATACATAATAAAAAATTAAAAAATCATGAATTTTTTCGAAACATGAACATTTTTCAAAAAATTCATGAACCAAAATTCAAAAATCATAAACCAAGTTTTGAAAATCATAAACAAAATTTTAAAAACCATGAACCAATTTCAAAAAAACATCAACCAGATTCAAAATCATGAACTAATTTTAAAAAATCATAAACCAATTCAAAAACCATGAACCAATTTGAAAAATGCAACTATTGAAAGAAAAATTTTGCCCGATAAATGTTCGTAGGCTATATGCTATTCCTTTATCAACATGGGACTCGAAGACGAGGTGGCGTGGCACTTGACAGAAAATGGAAAGTTTTCGGCAAAATGTGCATATCACTTGCTGGAGCGCGCGGAACCATCAATTTGGTAGCCGAGCACGAATAATGCTTATGCTGCTACTAGTTCTCAGATAAACACTATACGGGAAAATGTGTGGAAACTATCTACACTAGAAAGCTTCACGGCATCATCCCCTGCATGTGCGGCTTGCAGATCGTCATATTAAAAGAATTGGACAGTGCAGAAGATGTAGCCCATATATCACAGGTAGAAAACGCCCTATAGGTCCCGGTTGGTAAGGGGCATTAGTCCTGGTTGTCCAACCAGAACGGGATAATCGAGACTAAAGGTCTAACCTTTAGTCCCGGTTGCCCCACCAACCGGGACAAATGGGGACACACGTGGTGGCATCGAGGCCTTGAGGGTGGAGCATTAGTCGGTTCGTAAACCACGGGACTAATAACCTTTCCATGCAGTAGATTTGACCCATTTCTGCATGGCGGAGAATTCATTTTGGCACATTTTGTTGCCGCGACAGCATTTTCGCCACTTTTTGTGTCGCGGCAGAGAATTCATTTAGGGTTGTTTTATTGTTTATTTAGTGATTTGCACTTATCAATGAAGGAACCTTATATTACATCATGATGACAACATTATATTCAATACACGGATCGGGTTTATGCACTACATACAAAAGTTGCTATTCGATGCTACCGACCAATTTCTTGAAAGTTGCTATTTTTACAATTTCTATTGTCTATACACAGCCGAGTAGTATTCCCCTTGTGTGTTTAGGACTTCTGCATCCAAGAATCCCGTCAATTCCTCCTGAATTGCTCGTACACGATCCTTTGGCAGAAGACCGTCCCGTAGACGTTCGATCTGATTTAAAAAAGGAGTCAGCCTATATAAATGAAACTAAACACAATTTGATTGTAATTAAGAACTATAGAAATTGTTTGCGTACGTGGAGTTGCTCTAAATTTTTGCCCTTCTCATCGCACGTCTGCCGGATGAACTCGCATACATAGTATCCACATAGATTGTTACCTGGTCCCTGCGTCAGACACTTTACGAGAACAGAGTTCAATCAAAATAATAATCAAGCATGATAATAACTGTATCAAAACTAGAATCAAAGAGATGCGCGGATATAGCTAGTGATGCTTACATTTAGTGGTTGAAATGTAAGCTCCTCTTTCCAAACACCCCTAGCCTTCTTGGTGAACCGTTTTCAAGCGCTGCCCGGCGTAGAAAACAAATAAAATAAGTTATTAAGTACTTGATATCATAAAATTCACGAACGTTGCCGATATAGTGTCGTAATGATTAGAATTACCGCTGGAGAAGTATCTGCATGTCCTTCCACGTCTCAAGGGGTTTATATTTCGAGTCCATGACTAGTACACGCCCTTTGTCAAGTTGAATGATTAACAGAATATAGTGGAAGCTGCAAATGCATAACTAATCAATTATATACTTAACATCGAGTAAGCGAAATAGAAAGTGTATACAAGACAATAACACTCACTCAAAGTTGTAAGGAAATAGTATTTTCCTTTTGGTTTCTTGAAACCTTAACGCGTGTACTATATTATCCTTCGTATCCTGGGGGCTTATTTTGAGATTAGCTTCATGAACCCAATATGGGTCAATGAAGCCAATGTCATAGATTTGTCCTCTGCTGCATTCGAGAATCTTCATTCTGCATATTACAGTATGATTATATACATGCAATAAACAAAATAATATAGCTGGAGACTAAATTAATTACAGAATTAATACTTACAGACAATAGGCACTGATAATCGATTTGTCCAAGGCATCTTGATTGAATAATTGAAATAGTTCATCAAATTCAATGGATATCATGTCATTCTTATCTTTCCCATGATGCTTTTTTGTAACCCTCAGCACTATCCAGTTAGCCCCGGCCCTTGTGGCATGCATGTACCAGTTATGCAATCTTCGCATTTTTGTTGGAAGATTGTTTACCTCCTCAGGTTTGACGAGAGGTTTTCCGTACTGGTATTTGTATGCTACTTCACTCCACGGGAAGAACTCTAATCGATAAGTACTAGGCAATACTCATACCTTGAGCAGCGGCTTCTCCAGACAGTAACTACCTGGATCATCTTGCTCTTGCCCCATATTTGCTCGACCCACATTGGTTTGAGAAATCACCTTGAGAGGCGCAAGTCTGCTTTGCTTGTTCTCGAGCTAGGCAGATTTCCGCTTGCATCGATCGCTCTTGAGGCTTTTTGTGCCGCATGTGACTTGAGAATAGAACGCTCATAGTCGATGACAGCTTTGGCTCGGGTTGATGAAGATTCTTTAGCATTTTCAACACTTTGGCTTTTTCTTCTTTGGTCTTTGGGAACTCTGTCTCTTTCGGCCGCCTCGACAGCAGCATTTGTCGTTCCATCAACGATCGCCATGATCTCCTCTTGATCAGATCATAAGCTCTCTTGGGAGGAACCGTTGGTACTTTTGGAAGAGGCTCTTGTTTACGTTTGGCGATCGCTTACGATTCATAGTAGCGATGCGCTTCGCTTTTTATCTGGCGCGCCGCGATGGCTCCATGGCGATGGCTGCACGGAGATTGGTGGCGGCGGGCGGGTGAGGCGAAGACGGCTGCCAGCGGCGGCGACCTCAGAGCGGGTGAGGCGGCGAAGATGGCCTTGGCGTGTGATTTTGAAGCACGATACATTCCTTGACCAAAGAATGGTGACGTTTTTGCGTCACCCAAGCCGATCATCCCTTCACCAAATAGGGTAGTGAAGATCCAAAACCTCAAAGGTTGGCATGATTTCATCCACGCCGACAACAGCGTAGCCCTCTGGAACCGGACGAAAGTGGTAAGTTGGTGTGGGTCCAATTGGTAAGGCATAGCCGACCGCCACCTTCATTGATATGTTCACAACTTTGACATGTAGCTCGATGTGTCATCTCGTGATATCATCCCTTTGGGTAGCCAACAGAGCCATCGTCGGTGCATCATCGCTATCGCCATTGTCATCACCGGGACCTCGGTGGAAGCCACAGCTTTTCGATTATTCGATAGGCGGTAGCATCGAATGCGGTGTCTTCTTGAGATGGGCCGGTAGTACTTTGCTCTTTAAGTCGTTAATTTCATCTTGTTGTTGCTTTAATCGTTCTTCAATTAAACGCATTCACTCTTTCGACTTTCTGCTTCAAGCCGCCTGTCCTTACTCCTCATGGCTTCTATCGGGATATTTCTTCCTCTCTTGAAACCCAGTCCTCCATGATTGGGAGCCTATTGTGCCTCGTGTTCGTCCATCATGTTCCTTATTTCCAAGGGCGAGTGTGAGCTCATCATTCTCTCTATCGGGAATGAAGTCCCCATCTTTAATGACCTTCTTTGCTTTTCGATCCTCTCGATTGGCAAGGGTCTTCTTTATGTCGTATGTTATATATACACCTCCTTCCGAGTCCAACGTGCCCCATGCCCGTAAAACCAATTCCTTGCACGTTACCCAATCGTCATCTGGGTGATCTTTTTATCACGCGGTTCTGCTCAAGTTTCTCCCACTTAGGAATGCCACTCAGCCACCTTGCCCCATAGTATGGTGATACTTCTTGTTAGCGAGATTCAGCTTATTCGTTTCAGACATTTTCTTAGCTTTTTCTGATTTCTTGTATTCCACAAACTCAGCCCAGAATGGTTTTATCTTCTCAAACTGAATATTCTTGAAATCGGGAGTCTTCTTTTTCATGACATAGTCAAGGTGAAATCTTTTCTTCCAGTTGGTGAAACACTGGGCCATCTTCTTCAAAGCCCACTCCCTGACCTTAGCCTCCATGGCTCTCCCATGTTGTAAGGCGTCCTCAACTGGATCCTCCGCATTTGGATCCAGCTCTATCTTCGGTAGTTTGAAATTAACCATGAGCCTCTTCCACAGTAAATCTTTGGCGTGGTTAGGGACAAATAAACATGTTCCCTCTTCATCTGCATTAGCAGGCCTATTCCAATTTCTAATGGTGATCGGGATTAAGTCCCTAACGATTAATCCGCATTGTGCCACAAATTTGGTTGCGACAACTTCGGGAGCCGTCGGTTTGCCGTCTTCAGCGACATCTTCGATCCTGAACCTCTCATGGTCTTGCAACTTTTTGGTTGGGCCTCGTCCGCTCTTTTCAGTAGATTCCTTCGATCCGGAGGGCTAAAAGAAGAAAGATCGTCGTTACTATTTCTATATAGATAGCGGATGATTAATTAATGAATTGATTTATATTACATGCACCTCATGGGCTGGTCGTCTTATCGATTACACAAGGCATCACCTTCCCTCGCGGAAGGCAACACCTTCAACCTCAAACAAGTTGTCTACTCCGGTAAAGAGGATCACCTCACGGAGTTGTTCGAAACGTTGATATGTCTAAATTATCTTCCCCACGGATCACACCTTGGATCAACTCTTCCTTTTCTTCGTCTCGGCGTGTGGGTCCATATTTTCTGCATAGGTGGAAAGCGAATAAGTCAAAGCGACTAAAGGAGAAAGTTAAGTACGGTGTTGAGAGATATAAACCCTAATTCGAGAAACCCTAATATATACATACACAATAATAAAAATGAAGAAAGGAAACCGTGTAGTAGATAGGCACATCGTCGAACCCACATGCACCTAAGTTGCTTGACAATGTGAATCGGTGCAGGGCTACCACATGGTGACCAGTGGGGCCGAAGACCAATAATACCAAAGTAATTAATAAACCTAATAATACCTAACTAATAATAAACCTAATAATCGAAACACCAAAAAGAAAGGGAAACAATCAACACATGTCATCGATGCAATGCTCAAGCAAGTATGATGATATGACAAGTTAATTTGCATTGAATGTAACCCTAAGACATGCTCGACGATTTAATCGGGGTTCCGAGGGGTGAAAACCCTAACTCGGGGAAACTCCGGAACATATGAGAGTGGTGCATTTGTTCTTATAATTATACTTGTCATTTAAGTTGTTGAACAATGCATGATTATAGTTTAGATAGATAGGTTTCATTTTTCTGAACAATTTGATATATTATTTGTATTTTTCTGACTTATAAACAATAAGTTATTGATTTTACAATATTAAATCATTTTCGAATTAAAAAAGGCAAATAGTTTTTACACGGGCGCCCCTAGCGGTGAGATCGATGAAGGGCCCCGGTGCCAACTCAGCCTCCGCAGCGTCAGATCATTTTCCTACCACAGAGAAGTCTACCCGAGGGCGACTAATGGGCCCAGTGCCACATCGCCACGCGCACGAGTGACGCCAAGACGACGTCACGCTAGCGTGAGCTCCTGAGCGGCGGCGATAGCGGGCACCCCTGGACGCGCGGATGGGCGCGTTAGAGAGAGCGCGATGCAGGGAGAAAGGAAGTGGCAGCGCCACTCCTTGTTGGTCACCGGAGCGTCACCTCCGTCGAGCTCGAGCGGCGGCGTCGTCGGGCACACGCGGGGAGAGTAGTACAAGAGGAGAGGGAGAGAAAGAAGAACACCGTGAGGATCAGCAGCTCACCAGGAACACGACGGAGGTGGTGGCGAGGCCGGGCGAGCACGGGAGACGCCGGAATCGACGGAGGCGACGCGCGGACGAAGCTTCCAATCCAGGCGATTGAAGTCACGCGCGAGGGGGAAAGTAGCAGGGGCGCGCGTGGACGGAGGCGATGGCGGGCAGGCAGCGGGTGGCGGCGGCTCAGGCGGCTGCGGCGTCGGGGCTTGGCGTCGGTGAGAAGCAGAGAAGTGAGATGGGGAAGAAGAAAGGAGACACGTCAGTTATAAACAAAGGGCCTTTAGTCCCGGTTGGTGGCTCCAACCGGGACTAAAGGGGCATACGTCCCGGTTGAAGCCACCAACCGGGACATATAGTCCAATATTTTCAGCAGACCAAGGGTTGGCACGC
The DNA here is from genome assembly GCA_030063025.1 of Avena longiglumis. Classification (NCBI taxonomy): domain Eukaryota; kingdom Viridiplantae; phylum Streptophyta; class Magnoliopsida; order Poales; family Poaceae; genus Avena; species Avena longiglumis. Next base: position 148,244,047 of record CP125975.1, on the reverse strand, counting down.
GGGGTCTTTAGTCCCGGTTGGTGGCTCCAACCGGGACATATTCCCCTGATTTCAAATTTTTTCAGGTATTTTCTCTCTGTTCCCACCTTATTTTTTATTTTGGGGTTTAAATTTGTATTGTTTTTTAAATGATAATTAATTTGGAATTTAGAAAAACTTTAAACATTAAAAGTGTTTGGATTTGAATAAATAATTCAAAACCATTTTCTGTTTTAAAAAATAATTAATGTAACCATTTAAAATATGAACCATTTACAATTAAAAATGAATGAACTTATATTTTTTAATATCAATTTGGAATTTAGAAAAACTTTAAACATAAGAAGTGTATGGATTTGAATAAATAATCCAAAACCATTTTCTATTTCTAAAAAATAATTAATGTAACCTTTTAAAATGAATTAACTTATATTTTTGAATATTAATTTGGAATTTAGAAAAAGTTTAAACATAAAAAGTGTTTGGATTTGAATAGATAATTCAAAACCATTTTATGTTTTAAAAAACAATTAATGTAACCATTTAAAATATGAACCATTTACAATTAAAAATGAATTAACTTATATTTTTTAATATCAATTTGGAATTTCGAAAAACTTTAAACATAAGAAGTGTATGGATTTGAATAAATAATCGAAAACCATTTTCTATTTCTAAAAAAATAATTAATGTAACCTTTTAAAATGAATTAACTTATATTTTTGAATATTAATTTGGAATTTAGAAAAACTTTAAACATAAGAAGTGTATGGATTTGAATAAATAATCCAAAACCATTTTCTATTTCTAAAAAATAATTAATGTAACCTTTTAAAATGAAATAACTTATATTTTTGAATATTAATTTGGAATTTAGAAAAACTTTAAACATAAGAAGTGTATGGATTTGAATAAATAATCCAAAACCATTTTCTATTTTTAAAAAATAATTAATGTAACCTTTTAAAATGAAGATAGGGGACGAGCATCGTTAGAACTTGCATTGGATCTCTGAAGAAACCACATATTGCGAGTCTAAAAATGATTTTTTCAAAAAATCACGGGCGATAGATCATGTACCTGTAGTACAAACCGGACCCACTTCCTACCGATTAATGAGACATTTGTCCTTTTACGGAATGGACGAAAAGGTTTGAGATGTACCGGTTGGGAGATAGTCCATGTAAGGTGGTCTAGTATTTTAGGAAAATGGGACGGTAGCATTGTGAAACGGCATTTTGGTGGTTACTTCACAAAACGACCCGTTTTTTGCGCTCGGAAAATGGAAAAGGGCTTTTCCGTGCGACAAAAAGGAAAACTTCCTCCTGCAACATTGTTCTCCATACCAATGTCCACACACATGCATAATATGGGCACAACATCACAAACTATGCCGTGATTCAGCACATAACATCGGTCATTTGGACCGAAAAAGCCATGAAACCTCGAACATGATAGGTCATTTTGTGAAGGTTTTTTTGAAACATGATAAATATACCAAGTCTGGTATTTTTCCTTTCAACTATGTAACAAAATATGACACCACGCGAAGGATTTTCATTGTTTGGATTTTTTTTGAATTTATTATGCCCGTTTTGAATTATCTGAATTTCTAACTATGGTCGAACCGGTGTGCATGAAGATAGGGGACGAGCATCGTTAGAACTTGCATTGGATCTCTAAAGAAACCACATATTGCGAGTCTAAAAATGATTTTTTCAAAAAATCACGGGCGTGTTATCGCCATATTTTGGCCAAAGGAGGAGATGGGCCGTAATCAAGATGGGCTTGGAAGATACATATATGCAACGTGTTGTTGAATCGGCCTTATGCGTGGATTTGGGCTAAATTGCCCGTGTATCTGTATATTGTAGTAGTTTCCATTTCGGTTTAAGTAAGAGATAGAGTTGTAGAGTTATTCCAAAGATAGAAAGTCTCCGGACTATAAATATGTACCTAAGGTTATTGAGAAAGGAGGACAATCACATTCACAACAAACATAATCTCGGCGCATCGCCACCCCTTGTTTCTAGGGTTTCTTTCGGGTAAGTGTCATGCTGCCTAGATCGCATCTTGCGATCTAGGCAGTGTCTGCTTATGCGTTATCTGGTGTTACTCGTACTGAATCCTTGTTGATGGCGAGTAATACTATTATCATAGATTTGTTTGGGTTAGCATCGGTACTTTTCGCTATGATTGTTTAGTTATGCTATCTCTAGTTATCTCGCTACCTTTGCACCTTTTCCCGGGTGTAAGGGTAGCACCTTTGCTGATCTTTATTCATCGATTTGATCCGTTATAGTTTTGCCTTGTTTTCCAAGGTTTAGTTTGATATCCACGTAGTCGGGCCTTGCAAGCGGGTTGAACGATCCGATGATACGTGAGGATATGGTTTGCTAGTTCGAGAGGAGTTGTTCCGGGAATTGACTTTACGTCGGTTGTTAGGCCTTCTCTAGGGTTAGTTTTCTATCATCTTTTGTATTTACCAGGCTCAATTACGTGTAGGATGTTCCAGTTACGTGGTGAGAACGTTAAACTGTCGTAGATCGATTCAACTCGTATTGATGAAGCAAAACCCCATGTTATCGTAGATCTAATGCAGAACCATGGGATAATCGGCTTTAGGAGCCGATTCACAGGGAAACCTGGGAGCCGGTCACGGCTCGAATTTTACGTATACTTGTTTGCCATGCAGGAAACCAATCGAAGCAATCCATCACCTTCCTGACCAGGTATAGGTCAGGTGGCACGCCCTCGAACCAAGCCAGGACGTGTGCCGGAGTTTTGCGGGCCGTTGCCCGAGGGACCGAGCCCCAGCAGTTCAGGAGCCTCCCGGCTCTTCGTGTTGCTCGTCGCTGCTCGCCGGTGGGTTTTGACAGGCAACACATTCTGGCACGCCCGGTGGGACCTTCAACAGCATCTGCATCAACATCCGACGTTGAGATGGGGGACAGACCGGTCACGTACGACGATCTGCCTGAGGAGCACAAGGCGAAGTATGATGATATCAAAGCTCTCTTTGAAGCCTATCTCATCGGCTCTTTTGAGAGGACCCGTAAGCATGGCATCAGGTGGAAAGGGTTCTCACCCGAGGGTGCTCTTGATGAGGTGGATCTGTCTGTTCCTTCAGAGGAGCGCACCAGAGCTCTGCGATAGGAAGTCAACTACATGGTGGCTCATTCTCTTCACCGCCACTCTGAGAGCCTGGTGAACGCTTTTGAGCGCATCGCAGTTCGCGTAGTCTAGGAGATCATGAAACATCAGTACTCTCCGTCGGGGCCTACTCTAGGGACTCACCAGGGAGAAAGACCGCTCCAGACCAGGCCACAGCTGCCATTCACACTTGCAGCTCCGGAGCCACCAGGGGCAGCGGCGTACGTCGTCTACAAGGTCGGAGGTGACCCAGGCGATTGCCAGTTCCTGTTTGAACTGCCTAAAGAAATCCCACATGGATATGTGTGCACCTACGTGCCGGACTGCAATAACCTGACGCGCACGAACCAGATTGCAACCGCAGGGATTTCTGCGGCAGGAGTTCCTGGTGCAGGGGCTTCAGGAGCAGGTATTGCTGGAGCAGGGGTGTCTGGGATGGACGCTGACAAACAGGCGTGGCTAGCCAAGTATGCCACCGGAACGAGTCATGAGAATTTAGCCCCTGCAGCTCAAACAGTGGAACAAATCCGTACTATCTTGAGAGACCAGTTAAACCGTGCGAGAGAAGGACAATCGGCTATTCAAGCCGTACCCCGAAGTTTGATCGATTCACGCCCAAGTATCGGCTCCCAGTTCTCAAGGTTTAGCGGATCGGAAGGGTCGAGCTCGATCGAGCACGTGAGCCAATACACAGCACGATTAGGCATGATTTCAGCATCGGATCGATTGGCGTAAGGTTCTTTCGCAATCTACGCGAGACCAGCTTTTGGGTGGTACACCTCGCGCCACTGATTCGATCCGGACACGGAAGCAAGCTGGAAGCGCATTCCACATTCGGTATCATTCGGCTACCGAGGCTGGCATTGCGGACACAGTGCGGCAAAGCGGGAGAAAGCGTAGCCAGTACATCCAGCGTTTGGACTGTCAAGAACCGATGTTATTCATCGTTTAGCGAGAAAGAAGCGATCGGTGGCGGTGTTGGGTCTCTCAAGGCACAAGATCTGGATTTCCAAGTAGAGTACAACTCATTGGCGCACATGGCCCAGAAGCTGACCATGTATGAACAACGCCACCCTGAGTTGTACCAAGACAAGTTCAAACGTCCGATAGGCCTGGTCGATACAGAAGAAGAGGATCCTACACAAGACCAGGAGGTGGCCGTGGCTGAATGGGCTCGGGGGGCAGATCCTGTGTCCTGCAAATGGGTGAAGCAGCAAGGGCCTGCAAAAGGGTTCGACTTCGATGTGAGCAAAGCTGAGCAGATATTCGATTCTTCTTTGAAAAGCGGTGAAGTTACCGAAGGCCACAAAATCCCTACGCTCGAGAGATGAACGGAGACCATCGCAAGTGGCATCACTCGTTCACCCACACCACCAATGATTGCAAGGAGCTACGTCGCCAGATCCAAACGGCGATAGAACAGGCTCGATCCTTGGGCAGTTCGCCATGAAAGTAGACACAAACCCATTTCCCGGCGTCAACATGGTAGAGCACAGTCACTCCACGAGGCGTCAGTTGGATTTCTCGTTCGATGTTAATATGGCAGGATCTGTGTACCACCATGGCACATACAAGGAGGAAGGCGGTCGCTCTCGGGGCAAAGAAAGAGAGGAGGCCGGTCCACGTGACCGGCCCCGGTACGATGACAGGCGGTATTTAACTGAGGAGCAGGTGAGAAGCGTGCGATATCAGAAGCCACACTCCACGCATCTCCTTAACAAATATGAGCGTCAACATGACCGACGTCGCCGGCGCGATAGAGACGATGAAGGATATGAGCACCTCGCCAGGGGAACGTCAAAATAAAAGGAAGGCGTAGACAAACATTGGGATTGTCCTTTCTTCAAGTATTGCTGGGATGCGGGAATGAGCCGATTGCCTACAATCGATAACTGCCCGGAATGTGGATAGCAGAAGGAGGACACGGGGCCATTTTCAGTGTTCAAGCGTCTAGGGCCTCTCCCATCTCAGATCCGACACAGGGAGTCCGCTCGAGCAAAAGATCTCGAGGAGCCAATGGATGACAGAGAAGAAGACAGATATCACCGGCCAAGGTGGTGTCCCGATGGTCTCAGACACACCCAAAAGCGTAGAGTTCAGCGACTGCGTAACTTGGAGGAAGCCGAAGCGCAGTACCTCCACGCTTTAAGGAAAGCACGGCCCGATCTAGCCGCGAAAATTCGGCAGACATTGGAAACGGAAGATCGTCCGAAAAGGAAAGAGTGGCGCCCCAAGCCAGTAAAAGCCGATGCGAAGACATCGGCTGGCACAAACATGGTGTTCATACTTCCGTCAGAGTTCTGCGCTCCAAGAACCAAAGAGCTACCAGTGGCCCAGTTTGACTGCGGCCCACAGCCGGTTATCTTTGAAAAGCCACGTGAGAAGGGCTACAAACATCTGAAAGCTCTGTACCTGCAAGGTTACATCAATGGGCAGCCCGTCAGCAAGATGTTGGTTGACACCGGAGCGACGGTCAATATAATGCCATACTCCATGCTACGGCGTTTGGGACGCTCCACTGCAGATCTGATCAAAACTAACGTCACGTTAAGCGACTTCAACGGCCAAACTTGAAGCAAGGCGTCTTGAGCGTGGATCGGTGGGCAGAAAAACCATCCCTACGTCATTCTTCGTCGTGGACAGCAAAAGCACCTCTGCTGTCTTCTTGAGGAGAGATTGGATTCACGCTAATCTGCATTCCATCCACGATGCACCAATGCCTAATACTGATGGGATGGAGATGAAGTGGAGGTCATTCATGCAGATGATTCGATCGAGATCTCCATAGCGGCATGAACATCGGAAGCGGAAGACCAAGAGCCGATCTGGAATCGATCTAGGCTGTGGCGCATTGAAGCTACAAAAAGCGGGGTGAGGCTGGTCTTATCCATCCCCGGCAGAGTAGCAAAGTCCACGATCGTGCGTGGTATGGCGATCCTGCGATCGGCCACAAAAATAAAAGCGATAATCTTCGACAAGCGGGTCATGCGATGTAGTAGGGAGATTCCTGCCATTGTAAAGCACAAATAAGGTGTAAACCGTCCTTGACTAATGCAACCAAAAGGGGCGATTCAGCAATCGGCCCAAATTATATTGTTGTCCTCACCAAACTGTTTGCCACATGTTTAGCATCGATTTAACAGGTGACGGAAAGCTAGGGTATGGGTTTACATCCGCTGATGAGCTAGAGGAGATTGACATCGGTCCTGGGGATAAGCCACGACCAACATTTATCAGCAGGAAGTTAGATCCGAATCTACGGGGTCCGATGATAGCTTTGTTGAAAGAATATCAAGACAGCTTTGCCTGGGACTATACAGTGATGCCTGGGTTAGACAGGAGCATCATTGAGCATCGACTCCGCTTAAAAAGGATTTCGCCATTCCAAAGGCGAGCACGGCGGATGAAGGCCGAATTCGAAGAAGTCAAAAAGAGGTCGAGAAAATGTTGTGACCCTAGTTAATCGAGCCATGCGGTATCTTGAGTGGATTTCTAGTATCGTACCTGTAGATAAAAAGGATGGCCGCTGGCGTGTTGCCATAGATTTTCGGGATCTCAATAGAGCTACTCTAAAGGATGAGTATCCGATCTGCGTAGCGAGGCGTTAATCAACGCAGCGGCTGGTCATAAGATCTTGAGCTTCATGGATGGCAATGCCGGTTATAACCAAATTTTTATGGCCCCAGAAGACATACACAAGACTGCGTTCAGAGTCCCAGGTTCGGTGGGGTTGTTTGAATATGTAGTCATGACATTTGGACTAAAGAATGCCGGCGCCACGTACCAAAGAGCCATGAATTACATTTTCCATGATCTGATCGGCAAGCTGGTGGAAATTTACATCGATGACGTGGTGGTCAAGTGCCTTGAACAAGGACACTTGGACGATCTGCAACGCGTCCTGGACCGAACAAGAAAATTCGGGCTACGGATGAATCCAAAGAAGTGTGCCTTCGGGGTGACGGCCGATCAGTTCTTGGGTTTCTTGGTCCATGAACGCGGAATCGAGATCGGCCTAAAAAGTCAGGAGGCAGTGCGAACAATGAAGCCACCTACCACGAAGAAAGAACTGCAGTCTCTCATCGGCAAGATCAACTTCGTCAGAAGATTCATCTCCAATCTGCCAGGAAGAATAGAGCCATTCATGGGACTGGTGAAAATTAAATCTGACGAGGAATTCCGCTGGGGGGCAGAACAACAACGAGCCTTCGACGAGATCAAAGAATATCTAACGAAGCCGCCAGTGTTGGTTCCGCCCGGCCGGATAAACGTCTACATTTACTTGTGCATGGTGACACGTCCATCGCCTCGGTGGTGGTGCAAGTTTATGATGATGGTCCGAGCGAGTCGTGTTTTACATAAGCGGAAGGATCTGGATGCGAGACAAGGTATCCGAGATCGATAAGTTGTGCCTCTGCTGTTTTTCACTGCACCAAGCTGCGCCACATCTTGCTCTCGCGGAGATTATCATCATATGCAAATCGGATGTCATAAAGCACATCTTTGCCCCCTATGTTGAAAGGCCGACTAGGCAAATGGATGTTTGCGTTATCGAATTTGACATCCGGTATCAACCCGCGGCGGTTAAGGGTCGCATTGGCCGACCTTATTGCTGAAAGGATCAACACTAATATAGCGGCGCTGTCCATACGGCGTGGGCTATGTTTTTCGATGGATCGGTTTGTGGCGATGGTTGCGGCATCGGCATTCTACTCGTGTCACCCGTGGGCAACATTTTCCTTCTCCATCGGTTATCTACCCTCCCACCAACAACGCCATCGAGTATGAGGCGATCGCAAGGATGGAGTTGCTCATCGGCCGGGCGAAGCAGTGGAAATTTTTTGAGACTCCAAGTTGGTGATTTCCCAACTCACGGAGGAATACAAGTGTGAGAGCGAGTCGCTCTTCCCCTGTTGGCTGCAATGCCGTGAGCTGATGGCACAGTTCCGGTACATAAACTTCACCTGGATCCCGCGATCGCAGAATACCGAGGCGAATGATCTTGCACAAATGGCTTCAGGCTACAAGGATGTAGCAGGGGGAGCTGGTGTTCAGGTACAGTTCCTAGAGGCCAACGACTGGAGAGCCGATATCTTCAATTACTTGAAGGATTCGGCTCGGGGGGCACCTAAACGGATAAGGTACAAGGCCATGAAGTATGTGCTTATTGGGGACGACATGTTTTACAGGACTCTGGAGGGGTTACTGCTCAAATGTCTGGGGCCAACCGAGGCCAATCGGCTCCTACACGAGGTACACGAAGGCGCCTGTGGAACTCACCAATCGGCTCACAAGATGAAGTGGTTGATCAGGCGATCAGGGTTTTATTGGCCCACCATGCTTGAGGACTGTTTCAAGTACTACAAAGGGTGTCAAGCATGTCAGAAATTTGGGAAAATTCAGATGGTACCCGCGTCAGCAATGAACGCCATCATCAAGCCTTGGCCATTCCGAGGTTGGGGCATGGATATGATCGGCAAGATCAATCCTCCATCAAGCAAAGGCCACATGTGGATTTTGGCCATTACGGATTATTTCACTAAATGGGTGGAAGCCGTCCCTATGAAGTCAGTGAACTCGAAGGACGTTATCAATTTTGTGAAAGAACACGTCATTCATAGATTCGGGATTCCCCAAACTATCACGACCGATGGAGGTTCGGTCTTCATTTCTCACGAGTTTAGAAAGTTCTGTGAGGACACGGGGATTAAGCTGATTCGGTCATCTCCATACTATGCTCAAGCAAATGGGCAAGTTGAAGCATCCAACCAGAGCCTTATTAAGCTGATCAAGAGGAAAGTTGATGAGCACCCTAGGAGGTGGCATCAGGTTTTGTCAGAGGCTTTATGGGCTTATCGCATGTCATGTCATGGAGCGTAAAAACCTCGCCATACCATCTAGTCTACGGACAAGAAGCCGTGTTGCCCTGGGAAATTACGGCTGGATCGAGACGTGTCACTTTTCAGAACGATCTAACAACTGAAGAATATGCGACCCTGATGAGTGACAGTGTGGAGGATTTGACCGAGCTCAGGCTGTGGTCGCTTGAGAAAATCAAAGAGAACAAGGCCAAGGTAGCTCGTGCATATAATAAGAAAGTGAGACCAAAGGAGTTCCACGTTGGCGATCTGGTATGGGAAGCTGTATTGCCATTGGGGACTAAGGATGCAACATATGGTAAATGGTCTCCAAATTGGCACGGGCCATACAGGGTCGATCAAGTTTTAAGAGGGAACGCGTACATGCTTGAGGAGCTGGACGGCGTGAAATTCCCAGTGGCTGTCAACGGTCAACATCTCAAGAAATATTTCCCAAGCATGTGGGATGATGGACAGTGAAATGTGGGGGCCGATACATGAAATCGGCCAAATGAAAAAACATGATACATAGCCGATGCACAGTCATCGACTCTAGAGGTTCAAACTGTTACAAGCAGTGCGGTTTACGAGCGAGCTCTCAAGGAATTCCTCGAAGGCGTGGAGGCGTCGACGCGGACACGATCCACCTCGGCGATCTCGGCCGTCATCTTCGTCCTTGCCGTCACTAGCTGCTTGTTCAGGCACGTATTTGCGGATCGATCTTGATTGAGCTTTGAGGCCTTCGCTTCTTGAGAGCGGGCGATGGATGCTTCCTTGTCGCGAATGAGCTGTTTAGTTGCCCGGACCTTCTCTTCAAGATCTTCCGACTCCCTTTTTAAGGATGCGAGCTCGGCGGTACTGACAGAGGTGTCAGTTTTGGCATCCAGAGACGCCTTTTTCTCGTTGAGCTGCGACATCATGCGCAATATTGGCCTTCACGGAAGTTGGGCGCAGATTGATCCTTTCACGAGCTAGCTTCACCCTTGACCGTAGAAAGACAGAGTTACAAGCGGCCAAAGCTTCACCGCAATGCTCCGGGAGTTGGTCCTTGATTTCGGCAAGAACGCTCTTCACCTCCTCAGAACCCTCGATCAACTCCTCGATCGGGGAGGACAGCAAGGCTTTAAGGCGCTGGAATTGAGGTAGAACAGCCCTGGTTTGTAGTTCAGTGTTGGCAACAGAGGGAGTTGGTTCGATGGATTCAGGGTCGAACGTCAGCAAGCCTGAAATATCACAACTCTGGCAGCCCTAAAAGGCGTCACTATGCGTCCAACGTGTAAGGATGAGCTGAAAGAAGCTAACGTACCTCTCCTAAGATCGAGGGGATAGCAGATGACGAGACAATCGGCTTGTGTGTGGTTGCTGGGGGCTTGGCCAAAGTGGTAGCCGTTTCATCTGCACCTTCGGGGATTGCTAGATCCGGCTTGGCTAAAGGCATCGGCACTGCCCCGGTTTTCCCACTAGAAGCGTTAGTCGTCTGCATGGAAGGTGTTTAGCCGATGTGAATCGGCAGATAAAAGGAAACAAGTGGTAAGAGCATGAAGGGTGGTGATTTTCAAAACCTCCTGGCTCGACGAAGAAGTTTGCAGTCCCTTGCGAGCCCTCTTGGGACTCACAGCTGGCCCCGCCTCGGGGTGCTCGGGCGATGAGGTTCAGGAACCGACCGTTTTCTGGAAGCTGATGGTTGTAAATCTGGCTGGCTCGATGTAATGGTCCTCTCAGAGTCTGTTGGGCCCAATTCTCCTCGATTGGTTTGAGTGTCCTCGCTGGAGGTGTCTTCGACGGAAGCCTGCAAGAGAAGGTGAGCTAGTAAGCACGAGCATGTCTGCAAGAATGGAAGAATGAAAGAGATCAGCCAAGGCATGGATCAGCGTACATGCGAATTTTCTGGAGAGGGGCTCCGGCGCCTCAAGGTCTTCCTGGCAGCTACCTTCCTCACCATCGTTCTTGTTTTAGTTGGAACTCGAGAGGCATCTGACTTAGAAGTTGCTTGGTTCCTGGAAGCCGAATGTGGTGATATCGGCTGGTTCTGCATCATGACCTTTTTCAAAGGTGGCGAGTTTTTGCAAAAAAGAACCACAGGAGCTGGCGGGAAGAACTCGAAGGGGGAGCCATCACTGTGCGTAGGTTCAGGACCATCTTGTTGCTGCAAAGAGAGAGAGTGGGTTAGTAGAAGAATCATTTGTGAGCTGCATCAAGAAAATGTACAGGTAGTGGTACCTGTTCCACGGGGATATCATAGTCAGCATCGAGCTGTTTCAGCAACGGTCCCAGAGCTCTCCTGAAGGCATGAGTCTTCCACATCGACCACCAGTTTTCAAAGCCATCGGTTGATGAAGAGAAGGTGAGGTCGTTAGGAATTGGGATGGCTAGAGCATCGAAGAAGGAATAACACCTTTGACTGGTGAGAGGATCAGGCAGGTCGGCTCTGCTTTCTGTAAGATGGTGGAGAAAGAAATGGGGAGGTACTTGTCCAAGGCCAAATTGCCGAGCCACTACTGACCGTGGTAGAATTCATACCAGGATTGATTACATTGGATGTACTCATGCCAACCGGAAGGAAACATGGGCGGATCACAGTGGAAAAGAGTCGCCGAAAGTCTTTGGTGTCATCGGCAAAGTTGTCTAACTAAAGGAGATTGGATTTTCAAAATGTTCCGATTCTTCCATGTAAGGAAAGAAGATAGGATTGTCCAGGCCTTGAAAGAAAGTGCTGAACCACTTGGATGCCTCCTGAGGGATCAGTTTACTACCTGGCAGTCTATACAAAGCTTGGCCGTAGCTGGTGCATCGGATCTGCTTCCCTTTGACATCTGGAAAGGTGCAACTCGCCAAAAGGGGGAAGTTTGGGACGTGGTTTTGGAAATACAGCTGAGCCCATAGCTGAATGAACCACCAGGGACCTCCTGTTTTGACTGCTATGCCAGAGAATAGCTTGGCAGACATCAACTGGAGATATCGATAAACCTCTCCAAGGAACAGTTTTCCGATGCCAAGTTGAGTGCCTTTGGCAAGTTCGTAGGCTAAGGAGAGATAATTCTTGGTTGGAGCAAGGGAAGGGCCACAGAATATGAAATGTTCCAGCCAGAAGTTGAGAAAGGCTGTGTGTTCTTTCTCCGTGGCCAGCCTTTAGTTTTCATATGGCGTTGGAGGTAGGCACCCCGGTTTGTGCGATCATTTTGGAAGACGACTTGTAGGGGACCTTGGTCACTTAAAAGCGGAGGGGCTGGGTGATGTAACATCCGGACGTAATCATCACCACGTCTAGAGTTGGTGTCATGGGGCCGTGACCGAACATAAAGCAGTTGAGCGTCGGACTGAAGTAGCCGATGGTTTTAGAATATTTTCATGTTTCTCAAGGGAGACAATGCGGATGCAAGGCATCGGCTATTCCGTGGTTTCCCATTGGGATTGGTAAGATCTAGCTACCCTGTGAACCAAGAGACCCAATGTTCGAGGGGATTGGGACGCTGTCAAGTAGTCAGCCCAGAGTTCAAATCTAGGTCTTGGCTTACGAAGGGATTCTTTGCTTGTAAAGAGATCGGATGGGCAGGACTAGATTCTCAGAGGGCCAAGAGAGAGAATTTGGGAGAGAAGGATGCGTGAGAATGTCAAACCTAAAAATTTAATGGTGGAATAAAGCATTAATTCAGGTGTTTGCCATTAATTCTAGCACCGTGTTCGATTGCGAGTAGGCGTACCTTGAACCGGAGACCTGGTTGTTGTTGGATGATTCCGCCATCTAGTTTGCGGCGGAGATGGATCTATGCGCTTGGGGATCGAGGGTTCTTGTCGCTGAGCTCGATCATTCGGTGAGCAATTGGAGATGGGTCGCCCTTTTTGAAGAGGGTCATGAGCTACCGTTTGAAACTGGAAAGTGACCGCTCAGATTTGTCTAAGTACGCGACCAAATTTGACCTTGTCAACGTTTTTGGGAAAGCCGATGTTTTACCATCGGCTCTTTGAGCTTTGACTTGGTTGTCTGTATGAGCGCAGTATGGTGAAAGCCGATCTGATACTATCGGCTTCTGGAACATCGACCTATTTTGACTATCAGCAAAATTGAGTCGGAAAAGCAATCTTCGAGTTGGAAAAGCAATCTTCGATTCATTCAAAAGACGATTGTTTACAATGGAGCTGATTGCTTACAAAAGGAAATCTACTACTAATGCTACTACTACTAGTTCCTAATCTAGAGGCCGGCGTCGTCGCCGCTGTCTTCGCCGTCGTCTTGTTCATTTGTCATCATTGCCGCGGCGTCGTCTTATTCTTCTTCTTGAAGACGCCAGCGGGGGCCTCCTCGTCCTCGTCGTCATCTTCGGTGTCCTCGCTGGACCCGGCGCGGAAGCGCTTCACCGGCGGGTACTCGTCGGAGGAGGTGTCCTCCTCTGCTTCCTCCTCCTCGTCGGAGGATTCGACGCCATCCCAGGACCAGGCGTCGTCGCTGCTCTCCGCCTCCAGTTCCCCGTCGACAAGGAACTGCAGGCCCTCCTCGCCGTCGGTCAAGGACTCGTCGTCCTCCGACCAGGCGGCCAAGTTCCAATCCCTCTCGTCCCACCATTGTGGGGCGAGAGTCTCGTACGCCGCCATTGGCGGGTGCTCCGGCGTCGGCTCCCGGTCGCTAATCGTGTTGGAAGATTGGGAGGAAAGGGCGGAAGAAGAGGAGGCCATGGCGGAGGAAGAGGGTTTTTTTGGCGGAGGAAGAGGGTTTTTTTTGGCTACTGGAGGAAGATGGGGACTGCAAACTGCTCAGATGAATTTAAATAAGGGGAATAGTGGGAGGCGGTTCAATGCCATAGCGGTTTCCCAGAATGTGGTGCCAAAATTGTCAAATCATGCACTGCGGAGGAGTTGAGAAGACAGGGCATCATGATGAAGGGGTGGCGTGTGATTACGCTCGCAGCGTAACCCGATGAAAAAAGGGGAAGAAAAACATCAACAGGCGGTTTGATTATTATTGCCAAAACCAGGGGGGCATGTGTTATCGCCATATTTTGGCCAAAGGAGGAGATGGGCCGTAATCAAGATGGGCTTGGAAGATACATATATGCAACGTGTTGTTGAATCGGCCTTATGCGTGGATTTGGGCTAAATTTCCCGTGTATCTGTATATTGTAGTAGTTTCCGTTTCGGTTTAAGTAAGAGATAGAGTTGTAGAGTTATTCCAAAGATAGAAAGTCTCCGGACTATAAATATGTACCTAAGGTTATTGAGAAAGGAGGACAATCACGTTCACAACAAACACAATCTCGGCGCATCGCCACCCCTTGTTTCTAGGGTTTCTTTCGGGTAAGTGTCATGCTGCCTAGATCGCATCTTGCGATCTAGGCAGTGTCTGCTTATGCGTTATCTGGTGTTACTCGTACTGAAGCCTTGTTGATGGCGAGTAATACTATTATCATAGATTTGTTTGGGTTAGCATCGGTACTTTTCGCTATGATTGTTTAGTTATGCTATCTCTAGTTATCTCGCTACCTTTGCACCTTTTCCCGGGTGTAAGGGTAGCACCTTGCTTGATCTTTATTCAGTCGATTTGATCCGTTATAGTTTTGCCTTGTTTTCCAAGGTTTAGTTTGATATCCACGTAGTCAGGCCTTGCAAACGGGTTGAACGATCCGAGAGTGCGTGAGGATATGGTTTGCTAGTTCGAGAGGAGTTGTTCGGAATTGACTTTCGTCGGTTGTTAGGCCTTCTCTAGGGTTAGTTTTCTATCATCTTTTGTATTTACCGGGCTCAATTACGTGTAGGATGTTCCGATTCGTGGTGAGAACGTTAAAGCGTCGTAGATCGATTCAACTCGTATTGATGAAGCAAAACCCCATGTTATCGTAGATCTAATGCGAACCATGGGATAATCGGCTTTAGGAGCCGATTCACGAAACACAGGAGCGGTCACGGCTCGAATTTTACGTGATACTTGTTTGCCATGCAGAAACCAATCGAAGCAATCCATCACCTTCGACCGGTATAGGTCGGTGGCATCTCGAACCAAGCGGGGCGTCTGCGGAGTTTTGCGGGCCGTTGCAGGGACCAGGCCCACCAGCAGTTCTGGGAGCCTCCGGCTCTTCGTGTTGCTCGTCGCTGCTCGCCGGTGGGTTTTGACAGCAGGCGATAGATCATGTACATGTAGTACAAACGGACCCTTCCTGCCGATTCGGCAGACATTTGTCCTTTTTACCCGGGATGGACGAAAAGGTTTGAGATGTACCGGTTGGGAGATAGTCCATGTAAGGTGGTCTAGTATTTTAGGAAAATGGGACGGTAGCATTGTGAAACGGCATTTTGGTGGTTACTTCACAAAACGACCCGTTTTTTGCGCTCGGAAAATGGAAAAGGGCTTTTCCGTGCGACAAAAAAGGAAAACTCCCTCCTGCAACATTGTTCTCCATACCAATGTCCACACACATGCATAATATGGGCACAACATCACAAACTATGCCGTGATTCAGCACATAACATCGGTCATTTGGACCAAAAGCCATGAAACCTCGAACATGATAGGTCATTTTGTGAAGGTTTTTTCGAAACATGATCAATATACCAAGTCTGGTATTTTTTCTTTCAACTATGTAACAAAATATGACACCACGCGAAGGATTTTCATTGTTCGGATTTTTTTTTTGAATTTATTATGCCCGTTTTGAATTATCTGAATTTCTAACTATGGTCGAACCGGTGTGCATGAAGATAGGGGACGAGCATCGTTAGAACTTGCATTGGATCTCTGAAGAAACCACATATTGCGAGTCTAAAAATGATTTTTTCAAAAAATCACGGGCGATAGATCATGTACCTGTAGTACAAACCAGACCCACTTCCTACCGATTCGGCAGACATTTGTCCTTTTTACCTGGGATGGACGAAAAGGTTTGAGATGTACCAGTTGGGAGATATTCCATGTAAGGTGGTCTAGTATTTTAGGAAAATGGGACGGTAGCATTCTGAAACGGTATTTTGGTGGCTACTTCACAAAACGACCCTTTTTTGCTCTCGGAAAAATGGAAAAGGGCTTTTCCGTGCGACAAAAAGGAAAACTTCCTCCTGCAACATTGTTCTCCATACCAATGTCCACACACATGCATAATATGGGCACAACATCACAAACTATGCCGTGATTCAGCACATAACATCGGTCATTTGGACCGAAAAAGCCATGAAACCTCGAACATGATAGGTCATTTTGTGAAGGTTTTTTCGAAACATGATCATTGTTCGGCAGAAATTTAGTCCCGGATGTAGTCACAAACCGGGACTAAAAATATTTTCCGCCATTTCCCACCTCTTCACGCCAAGTTTTCCCGCCCTTTCCTTTCTACTAGAGCTTTTAGTCCCGGATGTAGTCACTAACCGAGACTAAAGATATTTCCCGCCATTTCCCAAAGCTTCACGCCAAGTTTTCCCGCCCTTTCCCTCTATATTTAGGGTGATCGTGTCATGGCTATCCACACATCCACACCTTCCTCTCTTAGAACAATGGACAACGCCATCTTGGGCCATTCGACCCTCGAGGAGGCGAGGCTGCGCCTCAACTACCCTTGTCCGCCGGCTGCCGCCCTTGCCGCTGGATCTTGGCCGGAGGGTTCTGTCCCTCCTGTCCCTCAAGGTTCCGCACGCCAAAGGCCATCACAAACCACTTCTACCACGATCTCACGCGGGAGCGCGGATGGATCCCAGTGGGATCCCGACAACTCGACACAGAATGCCTTCTTCGCTAATAGGCGGAAAGGAGCTCGCCAGTACGAGGGTGATGGCCCACCGGTGAACCACAAGCCCGGCCGTCGTGCATGGTGGGCGAACCGTACTATCATCGGTGATGCGCTACATCGCCGGGAGACCATCCTCGCCACGGTGCCCACGAGTCCACCCGCCACGGGCCCCACATCGTCCTGATGGCGCGCCGTCTTCGAGACCCTCTCCCGCCGTGAATCCGAGGCTGGAATGGCCCTGGTATATGCCATGGATGGGCCGAGGATCCCGGAGTGGCGGTGACGATGGCGATGATGATGACGACGATGATGCGATCCACGGCTGCGTACTATAGGACTAGGCATGATTATGACTAAAGGCGGCTTTAGTCACGAGTGTTAGCTAGTCCGGTTTATCCGGTTTTAATATTAATAAATGTCTTGAGTGTTACCTAATAAATAGAGGGAAATGCCTATATAAAGAGGGTTCATATTTAGTCCGGTTGGAGAAACCAATCGTTGAAGGATTCTGGAGTGGGCGCAACACTAATAATAGGGGTGAGAGTCGACATTATGCCGTGTGGCTTGTACCTTGTCAGGATGGTGTCACCAACCGACTAAAGATGAACCTTTAGTCCGGTTGGAGACACCAACCGACTAAAGATGAGTCAAGACTAATAATAGGGGTGAGTGTCGACATTATGTCGTGAGTGTCGACATTATGCCGAGCTTGTACTATAAATATGCATCCTTGTGAGTCGTCCTCCAGCCAGTTTGAGGCATCTCCAAGATGGTTTTAGAGAGCGAGACACCACTACGGCCGATTCGGGGAGATGCCTTGAGCCCAGCCTCCGGCATCTCCGAGAAAGCTGGTCATAGAGGCACTCTAATATGTGAAATTAGTTAGCTGAGGCGTATTGATCTAGTTAGTGAAGTTACAAGCTGCAAGATGGTTTTCGAGGCGGGGACACCATCAAGCCAGTTTAGGAGATGCTGACGGAGCCAGGTCCTCGGCATCTCAGAAAGCTGGTCATAGAGGCACTCTAATATGTGAAATTAGTTAGCTCAGGCGTGATCTACTTAGTGAAGTTACAAGCTGCAAGATGGTTTTCGAGAGCGGGACACCATGCGGCCATTTGAGGAGATGCCGTGAGCAGTCCTCCGGCATCTCAAGAAAGCGGTCATAGAGGCACTCCTAATATGTGAAATTGGTTAGCTCGAGGCGTATTGATCTAGTTAGTGAAGTTACAAGCTGCAAGATGGTTTTCGAGCGAGGACACCACTACGACCAGTTTCGGGGAGATGCCGACGGAGCCCTCCTCGGCATCTCCAAGAAGCTGGTCATAGAGGCACTCCGGTCCAGCCACAAAGCAGGACTAACACTCAAGACATTTATTAATATTAAAAGCGAGACTACAAAACGGGACTAAAGGCCACAAACCGCGAAGATATCCTTCGGTCAAGCCACAAACCGCGAAAGACATGAACTAGAGTTACATAATATGAGCATGAACTTCTTGGCATATGTCATTCCTTATGACCGCTTGAGACGTAACCATGGAGCATCTTCTTTACTTAACGGAATGCTTGGGTCATTTTCCTTTGTAAAGGCGGAATTTCATCAAACTTATTATAATCTTTCGACATGTCATCTTGTCCTCGATTCCCACGATGTTTCTTTTCCTGAAAGAACTATGTGACGCTTTGGCTCATCATATGATGTATTCGTTTGCATATTTTTTCTTTTTTCGGATCCGGAGGACATGTCCTTCACATAGAAAACCCGAGACACATCATTGGCTAGGACGAATGGTTCATCTCTATAACCAAGATTGTTGAGATCCACTGTTGTCATTCCGCATAACCTGGTCTATCTTTACCCTTCCCCATTCAAAGTTGACCCATTTGCAGCGAAACAAAGGGACCTTAAAAGAGACTCCATAGTCTAGTTCCCATATCTCCTCTATGTAACCATAATATGTGTCCTTTTGTCCATTCTCGTCTATTGCATCAAAGCGGACACCACTATTTTCGTTGGTTCTCTTTTTATCTTGGGCGATCGTGTAGAATGTATTCCCATTTATTTCGTACCCTTGGAAATTCAATACAGTAGAAGATGGTGACGCGGCCAACAAGTATAGCTGATCTCCAACAGTGGTGTCATTCAAGAGATGTGTCCGCATCCAACCGAAAGACTTCATGTGTTCATCTGTAATCCATGATTCAGCTTCCCGGGTTTTGGAGCGTACAATATTCTTGTGTTCCTCGATATACGGAGCTGCCAAGGTGGAATTATGTAGAACTGTGTAGTGTGCTTTATTGAAAGAATCCCCGTCCCTACATATCATTGCTTTATTTCCCAGCGTGCCTTTCCCACTTAGTCTTCCCTCATGCCGCGAGTCAGAAACACCAATCGGCTTCAGGTCAGGAATAAAGTCAACACAAAACTCAATGAACTCCTCTGTTCCATATCCCTTGGAGATGCTTCCTTCTGGTCTAGCACGGTTATGAACATATTTCTTTAAGACTCCCATGAACCTCTCAAAGGGGAACATATTGTGCATAAATACCGGACCGAGAATGGCAATCTCTTCCACTAGATGAACCAGGAGATTGTAGGGGTTCGTAGCATGGAAAACAAAAAATTTTCTATCGCATACAAACAAACAAGCCAAGATCTATCTACTAGATTGTAGCAACGAGTCGATGGAATAACTTACCCTCGAAGATTCCAAAGTGTTTAACGAGAGCGGATTCTCGTGGGTGATGTAGTCGTACTCTTTCCGATCTCAGGATCGTGTGGACGATCCTTCCATGCTGTTCCGGCAGCTGCAATCAGTCACACGTTCGTTCGATGAAGACCTTCCTCTCCCTTGTTCCAAAGAAAATGGAGGTTGTAGCACTCTCCTCGCGATTCCGGCAGCACAACGGCGTGGTACCGGAAGTAGAGGGGAAATCCCGCAGGGCTTCGCCTTAAGCCGGAGCGAGTATGGTGGATTATGAGAGAGGGCTATTAGTGGTCTAGAGATTAGACACACCAATTAGAAGGCTCTAAACCGCAGGCTAAAGCAATTAGAAGCTCTAAACCAACGGCTCTAAACAGAGATTAGAGGTAGAAACTTGTGTGTCTCAAGGAGGCCCTGCCTCCTTTTATAGGTGGAGGGGCTAGGCGCCAGCCAGGGAGGAGTCCCTCCCCAACTCGCCTAGGGCTGGCGCCGCTTGGAGGAGAGGAACTCCTCCTCCAAGTTGGTTTCAACCTCCTCTTGCTTGTTTCCCACAGTTTCTCGCTTCCCACAGTTTCTGTTTTAGCCGTTTGACTTTCAAACTGGCAATTTGACTTTCATGTTTTTTGGAACAGCAAGAACACTTAGTACATGATGCAATCATTCAATGACACATTCATGTAGCCTCCCGGTCTTGGGACAATCCGGACCCTTCTAGAACATTCCATGAAAACACCTAATCATTTCCGAACTCAAAGCAGGACTTTCCTTATATGAATCTTATTCTCCGGACCATTCCGGATCACCTCGTGATATCCCGGATCCCATCCGAGACTCCGAACAACATTCGGTCTCTTTCTAATAATACCATAACTACTCAAAACAATGTCGAATCCTTAAGTGTGTCTCCCTACGGTTCGTGAATTATGCGTACATGATCGAGACACTTCTCCGAACAATAACCAATAGAGGAATATGGAAATTCATATGGCTCCCACATATTTCTACGATTACTTTGCGATCGAATGAACCACTTACATACGATACCAATTTCCCTTTGTCTCACGATAGTTTACTTATCCGAGGTTATGATCGTCGGTATCTCTGCATACCTAGTTCAACCTCGTTACCGATAAGTACTCTTTTCGTTCGTGATATGTGATCCCTTGTGACCCAGTCACATGCTTGCAAGCTAATTGGATGACATTCCGAGAGGGCCCAGAGTATATCTATCCATCATATGGATGGACAAATCCCACTCTTGATCCATGTGTTTCAACCAATACTTTCCGAACACTCAATGCCACCTTTATAGCCACCCAGTTACGGTGTGGTGTTTGATGTCATCAAAGCATCCATCCGGTAAAGGTGATATGCATTATCTCATGGTCGAAGGAATTAGGTTACTATGTATCAGAAAGCATATAGCAATTGAACTATTGAAATGACTTGATCTTTATGCTATGCTTATCTACAGGAGTATGTCCACCATATCATTCTCCTAACGATATGATCTTGTTTTTGATAACATCTCAGTGTTCATGATAGGGAAACCACAATCATTTAATCAACTGTGGCATCCCGCAAAACCACTACTAGAAAATCGCGTTGAAATTTGTGCATTGCATCGTCATCATCATGCATTGTTTGCCAAAACTATGTTCGCAAAGCCGTTTTGTTTTCTAAAACGCCCCACCTCTATTCAAATATCAAAGCCCGGTCTCCGGATTATATTTGTTTGAACGCTATCGGTCTGCAAAAGGTGCTTTCAAATTAAATAAAAATATTTAATTTATTTTAGTAGGGGCAGTCGAACGGGCCAACCCGACCCGAACGACCACCCCCGTATACCACCTTTCGGTCCAAACAGTCCCACCCTATTAATCCTAAAGCTACCCAGTCCCCTACCCACACACACCTCCACCTCACCCCAGCCATTCACCTCTTGCCACCTCACCTCTCCCCTCAACCCCCTCCAATCCCCTTTTGCCACTTGGCCCAGACCCCACCCCCTCTCTCTCCTCCCTCACCTATCTCTCTCAGCACACACCCTCCCCAGCCCCACGCACACGACGCACACACCACCCGACCCCGCGCCAACCCCCGGCCCCACGTGACCCCACCAGCCCCACCAACCCCCCCACGCGTCTTCCTCCTCTCCTCCCACCCCGCGTGCCCCTCTCCTCCCTCTCTCTCTGGTGCTCTCCCTCGCGTGCAGACCCGCCACCGCCTTGGCGCCTCCGCCCTCCGTCGCCGGTGGCCTCGCCTGCCGCCTGACTGGCCGCCGCGCCGCCTCTCCCTCCCATCTCCGCCCGCCGCTCTCTGCCTCCTCGCTCGACCCATCGCGACCTCGCCGCTCGCCCTCAACCACCCGCAAGAGCCTCTCCGGCCGCCCTCGCCTCTCAGCGCCTCCCTCACTGCGGCCGCCCGAGCCGGTCGCCTCCTTCCTCCTGCGTCGCGGCTCTCCTCCCATGCCCGCGCGCGCTGGGACCGCCTCTAGCCCCTCAAGCCCGCCGGACCTCCTCAGCCTTCCCGCCCTCACGCCGCCAACCATCTCCGCCCGCTCATGGCGCCGCTGTGGCGGACCTCCCCAAGGCCGCGCCCTCGGCGACCGGGCTGCAGTGCGCCGCTCCTCCAACCCCCGCCTGCGAGTCCTCGACCTCCCTGCAGCAACCCCGTGGGGCCCCACCTCGCCGCCCGTCCCCGCCGTCGGCCTTCCGGTGTCCCCGCCTCCTCGAGCCTGCGCGACCTCGCCCCCCCTCTGCAGGCCCCGCGTCCCCGAGTCTTCCCTGGCCCCGTGTGGACGCGGCTGCCCCTCGACGCGACCTCGATGGCTAGTCATGTACCGCGGTGGCGACAGCGTGCATACGTCCATATGTCCCCAGAACGCCCGAGTCCAACACAAGTTCGGCATCCGCAAACCAAGGGCGGAACCCCAAGTTCTTCGGAAGAAAACTTGGACTTGAGGACCAAGTTCACCGACCACCGAGGGAACCACCCGAGAAACACAGTGCATCGGAGGTCGACACAGGGCCTGAAGCACCAAGGCCTCCTTCATGGAAACGCCAAGACCGACCGACACGCGGACCCGACAAGTTCTTCTCAACGACGAGATCATCGACAGAGAACCCGAAGAAAACCTGTGCGACAAGTACTCCCTCAGGAACGCTAAGTGTTTCACCCCGGACACCGAGTCCGCCGAGAACCCCGATACGACAAGCGCTTCGTCCCGAACGCCATGACCGACAACGTGACCCGAAGACCCCGGATGCGCCAAGATCCACCCCGTTACCGAGAACGAGAGAACGAACCCGCCGGAAACGCTTCCATCGAACCCTGGACCCCGAGACCGGACCCTGGACCCTGTCGAACCCCGAACCCCGGATCCCCAAGATCGTCGAGACCCCTAATGTGTGACCCTTTTCCTCGATAACCTATTTTATAAATGATATCAACTTGTTGCATATTTAATTGTCATTCATCTCGCATGCATATCTGTGGTTTGGGGGCCTTATGCTGATTCACCTAATAATTAAATATGGGGCCTTATGCGGACAAATCTAGTCTCATATTGGCCTCAATTAAACTTGTGTAGCGAACCGGTGATATATTCTGTCTTGCTAAAACAACATTTAAACTGCGGGGGTTCTAAACAACTTGAACCATCTAATTAAATATTGTCGGGACTCCGGTTCCGCTTAATATGACCTAATTGCATCGCACCTTTGCCATGTCATGCATCATACATGCATCATGCCGATCTTCTGCCGTCGTATTAAATAGTGCATCCGGTGTTTCTTCTAGTGTTTTGCTTCTTCGCGGATAAGGCCGTTGAGTTGATGTGAGCTTCGCCCCAATCTTCGGTTGAATCCTTCGACAATGTTTTCAGGCGAGCATCTCCCCCTTTCTACCTATCTTACCTTTATAGTATTTACTTCCCTCCTGTTGATCTATTGCTATCTGTGTTGCGATGCTTTAGTTGCCGTACCTGTGATATACCGTGCAGCCCTATATTGCCTTGGACACACCCTATTACCTGTTGTTTGGTAGATAGCTGGACTTGCGCGTCGTAGTTGCTTGCTCAAGTGCTGATGTGTGTCGTCATATGCCACGATTCGATGTATTGCCGCATGTTGATGTTGGAGATGATTCTAGTTTTACTTATCGCACACTTTAATTTCTGTTTAACAACTAAAATTGAAATAAGCGAGGCATCGGTGGGTGATAGAAAATATTTGGTTTCGACGCCCACTTGTCCGTAAGACCCCGAG
This sequence comes from Avena longiglumis, assembly GCA_030063025.1. Taxonomy (NCBI): domain Eukaryota; kingdom Viridiplantae; phylum Streptophyta; class Magnoliopsida; order Poales; family Poaceae; genus Avena; species Avena longiglumis. Next base: position 148,220,378 of record CP125975.1, on the reverse strand, counting down.
TACTTGATACTGTTCCTTGATTTATCGCTATCCACATCCGGAGGTATATGGGACCCCGAGGCGAGCTTGATTCATCTTATTTCTTGGGGCCACAACTAGTTTGAGGTTTTATTTACTATCCTGTACTTATGCCATGCTACTTTCAGATTTAAATTGTGCGACGATAGCACACTGTCGCTTAGGAAGCGGAGTGATTACGCGGTATCGACACCGAGTTTTCGGGTTCCTACGCCGATGTTCTGACCATTGACGCGCAAACCTTGAGTCCGTCTCGAAGCTTGCTTACTTGTTGGTGTACTCCAAGGGTGGCCCCTGAAATATTTCAATCCTGTGATTGTTCAATGTGAAAGCCTCGTTGGGTTTGATTTGGTTTTTAGGTTGATCGAGCATGTGTTGCTATTGGTGCACCCGGGTAAAACTTTCAAAGCCGTGTCGCGGATATGGACGACTTGGAGCACAATATCTCGATCATAGACAAGCATAACTAAAGTTCGCTATAAATTGACTTATAATGACTAGTAATTAGCTTCACTATAATGGAATGGTTAATTAATACTGCCCACAATTGCTTGCTTGGTTGTCGCTTGCGACAATTGTACCTGACTAGTAAATCTTGCAACTACAACGATTTGGCTGAATAAAAGTACCAACAAGCTTGGGTTTTGGGTTTATCTCATGCTATCGATACCGATTAGTAATTGTTGCAACTACAACGGAATGGTTAATTAACACCCTTATCGCTTATTTTATCGTGACGATTATCTAAACGACTAGTAAAGTGCGCAACTATAATCGAATAGGTAAAACTGCCAACCGTGTGAGTTCCTGGTTGACTTCTCGTTTGGTCTCGAGGAAACACCGTGAAGGGTTTGTTTGGTGTTTCAGTTGGATCCGGATAGGTCACTCTTATCCTCTCTCATAACCGCCAGGTTATCGAGTCTCTATAGGTTGTTTAGTGCATGCTTTGCCGCTTGATCCACCATACCTATGTAGGCGAGGACCGAATTCTAGCCTCGCTGTCTTGGCCTCGATCTTGGCTCCTTCTTTTCCTTTGCCCTTTGTCGGCACCTTTTGTTTAGCAGGTTTTGAGTTACGCCGTTAGCGTGGTTACCCTTCCCGCTTAGCTCAGGCAGGGTTATGGACGCCATTGGTTATTCTTCAGGGCTCTTAGCCCCATTTGCTTCTTGTCCGTAGTCGGACGCTCTACCGTTTTCAAGGTGATTTGGATCTTGTATATTATATCTGTATTCTTGACTCTTTGAGTCGCTGTTGAATATATCTGTTCTGTGGGTCCCATCGAGGACTGTTGTGTAATGTTATTACTTCGTTTTCCACCCGCACGAAAGTGCCTGGTGGGCACCTTTGAATCGTTTCTATGCGGGTTTGGCGAATTTTGCTCAAACTTGCATAGGTCCGATTCTGAGGGTGTTACATCAACCAACAAGCTAGTGAAGTATAGAGGCTATACTAGGGACTTCAAATTAAGTTTACAAATCACACAAGTATCAATGTTTCCTTGTTAATACTATTATAGCATGAATGTAAACATTTATCATAAACACAAAGATATAATAATAACTACATTTATTATTGCCTCTAGGGCATATCTCCAACAGTCTCCCACTTGCACTAGAGTCATCTAATCTAGATTACATGGTAATATACCGAACACCCATGGCAGTTTGGTGTTGGTCATGTTTTGCCCTCGGGAGATGTTTAGTCAACGGATCCGCCACATTCAGATCTGTGTGTACTTTGCAAATCTTTATATCCCCATCCTGGATATGTTCTCGAATAGCGTGAAAACGCAGCTTGATATGTTTCAGCTTCTTGTGTGACCTTGGTTCTTGCGCATTGGCTATGGCGCCCATGTTATCACAGTAGATAGACATTGGGTCCAGCGCACTAGGAACCACACCCAGCTCTGTAATGAACTCTTTCATCCATATCGCTTCTTGTGAAGCCTCAAGCGACCATGTATTCGATGATTCGAAGATCTCGCCACAACGCTTTGCTTTGCACTCCTCCAGCTAACTGCTGCACCATTCAAAATAAATACGTATCCAGATTGTGATTTAGAATCATCCGGATCGGTGTTCCAACTAGCATCGGTGTAACCATTAACAACGAGTTGTTCATCACCTCCATAAGAAAGAACCATATCCTTAGTTCTTCTCAAGTACTTAAGGATGTTTTTGACCGATGTCCAATGATCCACTCCTGGATCACTTTGATATCTGCTAGTTAAACTAACAGCATATGCAATGTCGGGTCTAGTACATAGCATGGCATACATTAGAGATCCTATGGCTGAGGCATAGGGAGTCTTACTCATTCTTTCTCTATCTTCAACGATGTCGGACTTTGAGTTTTACTCAAGGTCGATTGGCAACATGGGCAAGTACCCTTTCTTGCTTTCTTCCATTCCAAACCTCTTTAGAACTTTGTCCAAATATGTACTCTGTGACAATGATATTTGGCGTTCGATCTATCTCTATAAATCTTTATGCCTAATATGTAAGCTGCTTCCAAGATCCTTCATTGAAAAACTATTATTCAAATATTCCTTGACACTATTAAGAAGGTCTACATCATTCCCAATCAACAATATGTCATCCACATATAGTATTAAGAATGCTACAGAGCTCCACTCACTTTCTTGTAAATACAAGCTTCTCCATAAGTTTGTATAAAACCAAAACTTTTGATTACCTTATCAAAACGTTGATTCCAACTTCGGGATGCTTGCTTCAATCCATAGATGGACCGTTGAAGTTTGCATACCTTGTTAGCATCTTTAGGATCGACAAAACCTTTGGGTTGCATCATATACAACTCTTCATCAATATCTCCATTGAGGAATGCTGTTTTGACATCCATCTGCATATCTCATAATCATAATATGCAGCGATTGCTAACATAATCCTCACAGACTTTAAGCTTCGCTCGTGAGAAAGTCTCATCGTAGTCAACTCCTTGAATTTGTCGAAACCCTTTTGCGACAAGTCGAGCTTTATAGACAGAACATTACCATCGACATCTGCTTTCTTCTTGAAAATCCATTTGTTCTCGACACCTTCCGGCCATCCGTAAGTCCACCAAAGTCCATACTTGGTTTTCGTACATGGATCCAATCTCGGATTTCATGGCTTCTTGCCATTTATTGGAATCTGGGCTCATCATCGCTTCCTCATATGTCTCGGGGTCATCGGTGTTGTCCACCAACATGACACTCATAACGGATCATACCAATGGAGTGGTACGAGTTCGTTGACCTCCGAGGCTCTGTAGCAACTTCAACCAAGTTTCATGATCATCATCATTAGCTTCCTCTCTAATTGGTGCGGGCACCACAGAACTTCTTCCGGTCGCGCTACTGCAATTTCGAGAGAAGGTTCGACAACCTCGTCGAGTTCTACTTTCCTTCCAGTCACTTCTTTCGAGAGAAATTCCTTCTCTAGAAAGGATCCATTCTTAACGAAGATTTTGCCTTGGATCTATGATAGAAGGTATACCCAATAGTTTCCTTGGTATCCTATGAAGACGCATTTTTCGCTTTGGGTTCAAGCTTGTCCGGTTGTAACTTCTTTACATAGGCTTCGCATCCCCAAACTTTAAGGAACGACAATTTAGGTTTCTTCCCAAACCATAATTCACACGTGTCGTTTCAGGATTTAGACGGTGCCCTATTTAAAGTGAATGCGGCTGTTTCTAATGCATAACCCCAAAATGATAGCGGTAAATCAGTAAGTGACATCATAGAACGAACCATATCTAAGAGAGTTCGATTCGACGTTCGGACACACCATTACGCTGTGGTGTTCCGGCGGTGTCAATTGTGAAAGTATTCGCACTTCTTTAAATGCTCGCCAAACTCGTAACTTAGATATTCACCTCCACGATCGTAACGTAGAAATTTAATCTTCTTGTTACGTTGATTCTCTACCTCACTTTGAAACTCCTTAAACTTCTCAAAAGTTTCGGACTTATGTTTCATGAAATAGATATACCCATATCTACTCAAGTCATCTGTGAAGGTAAGAACATAACGATAACCATCACGATGCTACACTCATTGGACCACACATCGGTATGTATGATTTCCAATAAGTCCGTAGCTCGCTCCATCATACCGTAAAATGGAGTCTTAGTCATTTTCCCATCGGACATGCTTCGCATCTTTCAAGTGATTCAAAATCAAGTGATTCAAGAAGTCCATCGAATGGAGTTTCTTCATACGCTTCACTCCAATGTGACCAAGGCAGATTGCCACATATAGGTCAAATTATCGCTTGATTTCAAACGTTTAGCCTCAATGTTGTTGATATGTGTATTTCCACTATCAAGATTCAATAAGAATAGACCATCTATCAAAGGTGCATGTGCATAAAACATATTACTCATATAAATCGAACAACCATTATTCTCGACTTAAACAAGTAACCGCCTCGCAATAAACAAGATCCCGATATAATGTTCATGCTCAACGCAGTAACTAAATAACAATTATTTAAGTATAAAACTAATCCCGATGGTAGATGAAGGGGTAGCGTGCCACCGCGATCACATCAACCTTTGATCCGTTTCCCACGCTGCCGTCACCTCGCTCTTCGCTAGCTTCCGCTTATTCTGCAAAGACTTTGTTTGAGTTACAAATATGAGCAACCGAACCAAGATCAAATACCGTGCACTACTACGGTACTAGTGAGATACACATTAATAACATGTATATCGGATATACCTTCTTCTTGATGTTGCCGTTCTTGATCCGCCAAGTACTTTGGGCAATTCCGCTTCGAGGACCTTCTCCCTTGCGGAAAAGCACTCGGTTTCAGGTTTGGGTCCAGCCTTGGTTTTCTTCGTCGGTGGTAACCTTTTTACCACCCTTCTTGAAGTGTCCCTTTGCTTAGACTTGCCCTTCTTGAGTTTGGTGGTCTTATTGACCATCAACACTTGGTGCTCTTTCTTGATCTCCACTTCGCAGACTTTAACATAGCAAAGTTCGCAACTCTTTGTTTATGTTCGCATGTTGTAGTTCATCACAAAGTTCCTGTAACTTGGTGGCGCGATGGATCGGAGGACGCGGTAAATCCCCAAAGCATTAGGAATCACTATACCCAAGCTTTGAAGTTTGTTTGCGTGCCGGACATCTTAAGCACATGCTCACCGACGGAGCTGCCCTCTTCCATCTTGCGCTTAAAGAACTTTTCGAAGCCTCATAGCTTTCAATTGTCGCATGAGTCTCAAAATCAATTTGAGATCCTCGACAATATCATATGGGTCGACTCTTCAAACCTTTTCAAGCTCGATTCTAAACCATACAAGATAGCACACGAACTATGGAGTACGATTCTTCCGAGCGAGGTAAACATTCTTTACTTCATCGGAAGCATCACCGCAGTGGGTCACCAATGTGCATCCAAAGACATAGGTCAAATTACCAACTGTGAGGACAATCCTCAAATTGCGGAACCAATCCATGAAGTTGCTTCCATTGTTTTTCAACTTTTCTTTCTCTAGGACGCATTAAAATTGATGGTAGGGGCTGCCATTGATCTACAACATATTTGCAATAGTTTAGACTAAGTTTATGACAAATTGAGTTCAAATTAATTAATGAAATTAAACTAGGTGAACTCCCACTCAAAAAAACATCCCTCACATTGTTTTAGTGATCACGAACCAAATCCACTACATCAACACCGATCATCACGAGAGTTGATATAGTTTCAATGGCGAACAATCGTCATGTTCATCATATCTACTATACGATTCATGCTTTACCTTTCGGTGATCCGTGTTCGAGACCATGTCTGTACATGCTAGGATCATCAAGATCAAACCTTAGTTTCTGCATGAGCAAATGGCTTGCTCACGTTGTATACACTTGCAGAATCTAACACACCCGATCATCACGTGGTGCTTCGAAACAACAAGCTTTAGAAACGGTGCTAACTAAGGGCGAACACTTTATGACTTGAAATTGATGTGCATGAGGGATCATCTTATAATGCTACCGTCGTCTACCAAGCAATACAAGATGCATAAAGGATTAACATCACATGCAATTCAATAATATGTGATATGATATGGCCTTTCTTCTTTGTGCTTCCGATCTCCATCTTCAAGCACGAACATGATCTCCATCATCACCGGCATTGCATCAAGGTCAATGACGCTTCTCCATGGTTGTCGTCCACCGGCTTCAACTATTAAAACTACTTTGAATAGACGCTGGTCTTAACATAAATTAAAGACAACCATATGGCTCTGCCGGTTGCCAACTTACAATAAGGAACATTGCATACATCAAATATAATCACAATCATGGCCATATCACATCATCGCACACCGCAAAACAAAGTTAGACGCCTCTACTTTCTTTGCATATTTTACGTGGTTTGGGGCTTTCAATAAGTGTCGTTCTAACTTACGAACAAGAACCACAACATTGATACTAGCATTGTTGATCACCCGTTGTAAATTGGATCTTAACTATGCTAGGAGAAACAAGCACCCGCAAAGCCACTTATGCAATACAAGTTGCATGTTAAGCGTGGAGCAAGTCTCATGAATGATGTCATGTAAGGCTAGCCCGGGCCGCTTCATCCCAACATACCGCAAGATGCAAAGTACACAAAAAGAAATCGACAATAAAAGCATCAACGCCCACAATGACCATTGTGTTCTACTCGTGCAACAGATCTACATATAGACACGGCTCTGATACCACTGTAGGGGTTCGTAGCATGGAAAACAAAAAATTTCTATCGCATACAAACAAACAAGCCAAGATCTATCTACTAGATTGTAGCAATGAGTCGATGGAATAACTTACCCTCGAAGATTCCAAAGTGTTTAACGAGAGCGGATTCTCGTGGGTGATGTAGTCGTACTCTTTCCGATCTCAAGATCGTGTGGACGATCCTTCCGGCGCTGCGTTCCGGCAGCGCTTCCGCAGTCGGTCACACGTTCGGTACTCGACGAAGACCTTCCTCTCCCTTGTTCCAGCAGGCAGCGGAGGTTGTAGCACTCTCCTCGCGATTCCGGTAGCACAACGGCGTGGTACCGGAAGTAGAGGGGAAATCCCGCAGGGCTTCGCCTTAAGCCGGAGCGAGTATGGTGGATTATGAGAGAGGGCTATTAGTGGTATAGAGATTAGACACACCAATTAGAAGGCTCTAAACCGCAGGCTAAAGCAATTAGAAGCTCTAAACCAAACGGCTCTAAACCTGAGATTAGAGGTAGAAACTTGTGTGTCTCAAGGAGGAGCCCTGCCCCTCCTTTTATAGGTGGAGGGGCTAGGCGCGCCAGGGAGGGAGGGAGTCCCTCCCCAACTCGGCCTAGGGCTGGGCGCCGGCTTGGAGGAGAGGAACTCCTCCTCCAAGTTGGTTTCAACCTCCTCCTGCTTGTTTCCCACGCTTTCTGTTTCCCACAGCTTCTGTTTCCACAGCTTCTGTTTTAGCCGCTTGACTTTCAAACTGCAATTTGACTTTCATGTTTTTGGAACAGCAAGAACACTTAGTACATGATGCAATCATTCAATGAAACATTCATGTACCCTCCCCCGGAGTGTCGGACAATCCGGACCTTCTAGAACATTCCGATGAAAACACCTAATCATTTCCGAACTCCAAACGGGACTTTCCTTATATGAATCTTATTCTCGGACCATTCCGGATCACCTCGTGATATCCGGATCCCATCCGAGACTCCAACAACATTCGGTCTCTTTCTCATAATACCATAACTACTCAAAACAACGTCAATCCTTAAGTGTGTCTCCCTACGGTTCGTGAATTATGCGGACATGATCGAGACACTTCTCCGAACAATAACCAATAGAGGAATCTGGAAATTCATATGGCTCCCACATATTTCTACGATTACTTTGCGATCGAATGAACCACTTACATACGATACCAATTTCCCTTTGTCTCACGATAGTTTACTTATCCGAGGTTATGATCGCTTGTATCTCGCATACCTAGTTCAACCTCGTTACCGATAAGTACTCTTTTCTCATTCCGTGATATGTGATCCCTTGTGACCAGTCACATGCTTGCAAGCTAATTGGATGACATTCCACCGAGAGGGCCCGTAGTATATCTATCCGTCATATGGATGGACAAATCCCACTCTTGATCCATGTGTTTCAACCAATACTTTCCAACACTCAATGCCACCTTTATAGCCACCCGATTCACGGTGTGGTGTTTGATGTCATCAAAGCATCCATCCGGTAAAGGTGATATGCATGATCTCATGGTCGAAGGAATTAGGTTACTATGTATCAGAAAGCATATAGCAATTGAACTATTGAAATGACTTGATCTTTATGCTATGCTTATCTACAGAGTATGTCCACCATATCATTCTCCTAACGATATGATATTGTTGTTGATAACATCTCAATGTTCATGATAGGGAAACCACAATCATTTAATCAACAAACAAGCTAGTGAAGTATAGAGGCTATACTAGGGACTTCAAATTAAGTTTACAAATCACACAAGTATCAATGTTTCCTTGTTAATACTATTATAGCATGAATGTAAACATTTATCATAAACACAAAGATATAATAATAACTACATTTATTATTGCCTCTAGGGCATATCTCCAACAGAGATGCGTCATAATATTGAAGAAGGATGGTGGGAACACTAATTCAAAACTAACAAGACATTGTACCACATCCTTCTGTAACCTTGGCAGAATATCTGGATTGATTACCTTCTGAGATATTGCATTGAGGAATGCACACAGCTTCACAATGGGTACTCGAACATTTTCCGGTAGAAGCCCCCTCAATGCAATCGGAAGCAACTGCGCCATAATCACGTGACAGTCATGAGACTTCAGGTTTTGGAACTTTCTCGCCATATTTATTATCCCTTTATATTAGATGAGAAGCCCGACGGCACCTTGATCCGTAAAGGACTTCAAAAGATTTCCTTCTCGCTTTGGTAAGAGCATAGCTACGACTTAAGTGACGCCTTTATCCGCCTTGTTATCTGTATGCATGTTCTTTGGGTCTTTCATAATTTGTTGGTCCTCCCGTGCTTCAGGTGTATCTTTTGTCTTCCCATACACGCCTAGGAATCCTAGCAGGTTCACACAAAGATTCTTCGTCACGTGCATCACGTCGATTGAAGAGCGGACACATAGGACTTTCCAATATGGCAGCTCCCAAAATATAGATTTCTTCTTCCACATGGGTGCGTGTCCTGTAGCGACGTCATTCAGAACTGATTGACCGCCGGGACCCTTTCCAAAGATTACTTCTATGCCCTTGACCATACCAAATACATCATCACCCGGCAGGAGTTCAGCTTCTTCCGTGATCGCCTCACCTTTGAAATGCTTGCCTTTCTTTCTTACGGGATGATTGGTCGAAGAAATCGTCGATTCGCCAGTACACAACCTTCTTGCATTTATGCAAATATGTACCTTCGGTCTTATCTAAACAGTGGGTGCATGCCTTATATCCTTTGTTTATGCATCCGAAAGGTTACTAAGAGCAGACCAATCATTGATGGTTACGAATAACAACCCTCGTAGATTAAATGGCTCTTGTTTGTTCTCATCCCACGCAACTACACCTGGTTTGCCCCACAACTGTAAGAGTTCTTCAACTAATGGCCTAAGGTACACATCAATGTCGTTGCCGGTTCGGGCCTTGGATGAGCTTGGCATCATAATGAACTTACGCTTCATGCACAACCAAGGAGGCAGTTGTAGATACATAGAGTCACGCGGGCAGTCTTTGTAGCTGCCTCTCCCAAAAGGATTCATGCCATCCGCATTACTTAGACCAAACCATAAGTTCCTTGCGTCACCTCCAAAGTCTAGGAAGTCTCTCTCGATTTTTCTCCACTGTGACCCATCAGCAGGGTGTCTCAACTTCCCGTCTTTCTTACGGTCTTCTTTGTGCCATCGCAACAACCTGGCATGCTCTTTGTTTCTGAACATGCGTTTCAACCTTGGTATTATAGGAGCATACCACATAACCTTAGCAGGAACCCTCTTCCGGAGGGGCTCTCCCTCAACATCACCAGGGTCATCTCGTCTGATCTTATACCGCAACACGTTGCATACCGAGCATTTATCTAAATTCTCATACTCCTTACATGGTAGAGGATGCATCATTAATGCATGCATGTATCTTTTGCACATCTAATCCTAGAGGATGAGAGTCTTTTTGCTTCAGAGGTACTCTCGGGAAGTTCGTTATGTTTTGGAAACTTGCTTCATTATTTTCAGATCTTTTCAAATGAGGAGTCATTAGACCACACTCGCCTTCCATCGCAACAATTCCAAAGGTGGTACCGAGCTTTGTCGCCATCTTCACAATTTGGGTACAACAATTTCTTGTGATCTTCTAACATGCCCTAACTTCAACTTCTCATTTTACTTTCACGTCTCGCTTTGCATCGAAATTACCCTACCAAGTTCATCACCGGCTCATCTGCCCGTTCTTTACCTCTTTCCTCTCCATTGTCTTCCATTGCAGTATCAGATTCAGAAACATATGATGATAGTTGTTATCATCATCTTCTTCTTCACCATCTTCCATCATAACCCTCTTTCCCCGTGCTTGGTCCAAAGAATTATAGTTGGGCATGAAACCTTTCATAATCGGTGTCCGCGAATGATTTTCGAGGAAGAATACTCCTTGTTGTTCCGACATTGAACACATGGACAACGATAAATCCATTCTCTTTGTTTGCCGTAGCCACATCGATAAATTTATCCACGTCTTTGATATACTCCACGCCACGGTCACCGTACATCCATTCCCGACCGCTCATCGCATCATATAAGTAAGTTTATCAAAAAACAGGACATCATAAATAGTGAAATAACCAATTCACCGACACATGAATTGTATCAATGACCTAGAAAAGATAAGATTGCTAACCTCGATCGAGGGAAATAACGAGGAGAAAGCTCAAGTGCGTCTCGGACACCTTCTATATTTTTGTTCTATGAGAAATTCAACGGGATTATTCACTCAAACATTTCATCAAACACCTTCAATGCATGCATGAGAAAAAACTAGCACACCCCCTCACACCTTCCACCATTCGAAAAAACAGAGTGGAGGCAGAGGGGGGGCTGCATTTAAAGAGGCGGGGTCTTTAGTCGGTTGGAGCCAGAACCGGGACTAAAATCGTCTACACGCCACGTGGTGGACGCATCTTTAGTCCCGTTGCTGGCTCCAACCGGGACGTATTGCCTACCAACCGGGGCATGCCCCTGGCCCGTGCCCGATCCAACGGATGCGTTAAGATTAGTCCCGGTTGGTGGCGCAACCGGGACAAATGCTCTGAGGGATCGCGAACGGATAGCCCTTTTTCCACTAGTGTATGTTTTTTAAGTGCGATAGAGCTAGGGAGGTACGGAGAGCTCTAGGCCTTGATGATCATGTCTAGCATGCAGCTCAAGTGGATCGATCTGGGAGTGTCATACTCGACTACCTCTATTCTAGGGAATTTACCAGTAAGGGCTTGTTTGGTAAGAGGGGAACCCAGTCTTTTCCTAGGAAAATAAATCCACTAGTAGGGAGGTGGGGAATAAAATCCGAGTGATTTAAACTGTTTTCGTGGATTCTCGGTCAGGATTTGATTCCCTGGGATAAAAATCCCGATACATCCAAACAAGACCTAAGAGAGAATATTGCTACTGTCCCATGGTTCATTTGCTGGGCGTCGACGTGAAATTAAGCACATAGGAGAAGTAACAAGGCGAGCCGCATGGCTCTCTCAATAAAAGTCATGGCTGGGAATTATCTGAAGGCGAAGAAGAACAAGAAGGGAACACCAAAGGCAAGATGGATCAGACCACCGTCGGGCATGGTCAAGCTGAACACCGATGTCGCGGTAAACTTGGAGACAAGGAAATGATTAGAGATGCGGGTGGACGTGGTTCCTGGGAGCCTGCCGGATGGAGGTGTGACGATGGCTGAAGCTCAAGCTCTGCGAGATGGTCTTCATCTGGCCAAACGTATTGGATGGATCTGCGTTTCTAGATGAGTGTCGGCTAATTATGGCAGGGTTTAGCTCGATTATCCAAGAGAAGCAAATAAGGCGGTACATATTATTGCAAAATCTAGGTAGATAGATACCAATGTATGGTTAGATGATCCGTCTATGTTAGGTGGTCCAATGATCTATTTGTGATTTTTATTACTACTTTTGGATCTCTTTGTAATGTTGTTGATGATTATAAATATATCCGTGGAATTTTGTAAAAAAAAAAACTGGTGAAAGATGTAACCTTGTTTGATTAATTAATTGAGGTTACGAATTTGATAAACAAACATTTGAAGGGGTTAATATAATATTCACCTCCAAATTTATATAGCTCCTTAATTCCATTCCACTTACCCATCTTCTTCCTCATCTCTTTACAACAAAAAATATCATGGGGGGCCATGTCCTACGCTTGCATAATTAAGCAGCCTAATCAAGGCACCCACGAGTTGAAAGAAACCACCAAACGAACAACACATGTTATGTACTGTACGGTATATATATATATCTACAGGGATCATCATTTGTGCACGAGATACGAGTACAGGAATATATTCCACACATCAGGAACACCGGGGAGGCACCAATGCGTGCAGTCGGCGTAGCTGCTGGGGTTGGCGATCTGCGCCGCGGTGAGGGGGGCGAACTGCCTCCTGTGGATGGTCGGGTGCGCGTCGATGCGGTTGTCGGAGAGCTGGGTGAAGTTGAGTATCTTCACGTGGATGCCTTTCTTCTCCAGTGGCCTGAAGATCTCCCTGGCCTTGTCCATCATGCTGTAGTCCGTGGTGGCGCCTTTGTACCCAACCTTCGGGATCGGCTCTGTCTCGTTCAGGCACTTGTTGCTGTCGTCTCCACCCCAGTCGCTTGCCCTGAAAATTTAAATCTGTGTGAGCTTGTGTTTCTGAACCAAGTATTTTTGTATGGTCACAGTAAATTTAGTCTGTCGCTGTCGGTTATCGAGTTTAACGGATGATGATTGATAGCGCAAAATGTAGTTTTCAGCCTTACCAGGTATGGGTAGGCGACGAGCCAGCGAAATAGATTTTAGTCTTGTTATCGATGTTGGTTTCGAGCCATCCGGTTAATTTCTTCAGAGCGATCTCGAAACCTTCGACCATCTCCACTTCGTCTAGCTTCGCATCACCATCCTCAAATGTACCATACCTGATCATCGCAAATGTTGGAGATCGAATCTATTAGCTTTGCGTTTTTATCAGTACAGATCACTCTTGTCTTCAAATATTTTGACATCATATATGTGAATGCGGAGCATCAGGAAGCAAATGAAATGTACTTACATGACTTTCATCCTCATATCGGCCCTCTGCTTCCTCCACCACAGGTAAGAGTTGAAGACAATAATGTCGGAATTGCTCCACATACTGGCATGCTTCTCGATCTTCTCCGCCCTTATGATCCGGTACTCCACCCGGTGAATTATCGGGTTGTCGCTGTTTGATTCCAGTATCAGCGGCGACCAGTAGAAGTCGATCGTCGCATTGTATTCCTGAGACAATGTGTCTAGATTCAGCTGACAGAAAGTGATACGCATGCATGCCTCTTGGGAAATTTACCGTATTCAGAGGTTCAGAAACATACGAATGCCTGGAAGGATATAAGAGAGCCGTTGTAAGTGCGCATCTTGAGGCCTTCAGGAATGGAGGACTCCACCATGCACACCAGGGAGGACCACTGGTTCCTGTTGATTGAGTCGCCGACGAAGACCATCCTCTTGTTCCTGAGCCTTTCAAGCAGTTTTGTGGCGTTGAATCTGTTCCACAGTTCAGCATTTCAATTTTCAGAACTTTTCGCTATCCATTGGTATTTTGTGTGTGTTTGTTTTCTAACTATGTAGCACAGTAGAGCAGAGCAATCCTGTTAGTGTTCAGTCTGGCTGCTAACAGTTTGTTGTCTCTGCACTACTTACTCTGAATTCAGCTACAGACCGAGCAAATATTTTACCCTCCAAAGAGTTGAAGCTCAAAATTCTCTCTGCTAATGACATAATAAGTTACACTCCCAAATATAATTGCTAGCCAACATGTAGCTCAAGGTGAGACATTCCCACTATATATGGATCTTTCACTATTTATTAGTTTCTCTCACTGACCTCTGTATTAATTTCTTTTCAACTTGAGAAAAATAACACTAAGCCTCTGATTCAGGAAAGCGATCTGATTAATTTTGCAATCTCAACAAAAGTTGATTTCAGATACAGACCAAGCAAGAATTCAAGTTAAGGATGCTGCTGCATTTTGGTTTTGGGGGAGACATGATGAGTAAACAGAACCGAGGTTGTTCAAGACAATTCATTTTAGCAAAAACAAGCATGTAAAAAGCAGTGAGTGCATGCATACCTTGCAAGATCACATCCGTCTGGCTGCCATCTCCAGTGCTGGTACTTGGTGTCATTCTGGCCATACTTCTCGCAGGCTACCTCGTCGAGGATGAAGGAGCAGTTGCGGCCGGAGTACATGGGGCGGGAGGTGTTGTCGTACACCCACCGTCCCACGGACAGGTCGCACTCCTTCTTCTCGCCGGCGGAAGCGGAGCCCCCCGCCGCGGCCTCGCCCATGAGGTCTGCCGTCCACCGCACCTGCGCCTCCTGGGTCCCGGCCGCCGCCACCGTGACTTCCTGGTGCCGGTGCTGCACCAGCAGCTGCACCTGCGACTCCTGGCCGCCGCGGTCGGCCAGCATGGATACGGAGCTGACGACGATGAAGAAGCCGACGAGGCATGTGAGGACGGCCCTCAGCCCGCCGAACGGGGACGGCTTGGCGTTGGCGCCCTGCAGCTGCTGCTCCGGCTTCATTTTCTGCGGAGAAGCGGTGGTGCTGAGGTGAGTGAGGCCCTCTCTTTTATTGTACGACGAATGCGGGCAGCCCTCCTTCCCAGGTTGTCTAGTATTGCACAAGCAAACGTGAACGCTGACCCGCGGGCTAACCTTCATCGTCATCGCCTATCGCCTTCTTCCCTGCCGCAACCGCAACCGCCGCTCCTCCTCCTCCTCCTAACTGGGATCTCTTCGTCTAATAAGAAACAAGAATGTGCGGCAGGTGCTACTGAATGTTCTGCCGAAATGACCTTGCACTACTAGTGAATGTTTGTTCTACTGGCCTGGCCTCTCGATCTGCGAATCATTTTATATGTCAGCCTCATGCTCTCACTCCATGCATGTGCTGAAGCAACCTACATATAATAGTAGTATAGGACTGGTTTGTTTAGTTAATTAAAGCAAAAGGAGGCAGAGGTACGAGTGCTGGTGTCTGGTGCCGACACTTCTGTCAATCCACCACCACCCCCACCGCGCGCGTCGTCGCACCAGCCCGTTTGAACAGAGGAGCTAGCTAGCGAGCTAGCCCAGCGAAAAATAGCATCTCATGAGTGTGTCACTTTCAGAATATGATATGTGCAAAGGAAGCAACGGGAAAGGTGAAACTTTTTTCTGCATTAGTTGTGTTTGTTCCCTTACCTAATTAGCATTAGGAATAAGCTAATGATGTAAAGCCAATCAGTATAGCACCCTGACCATAAAGCCCACTACTAATGCGTATTCAATCATTTCGAAATGGAAACCATGCATAGTTCTCTACCAGTCGATGTGATAGTGCTAAATGTTGGAATGGAGCAGCTTAGATTGACCATTTGGGACTAAAGTCCAATATACATGTATGGGCAAATACAAGAGCTATATATTTCTAATTAACATGTTCCTCAAACTCCTAGTAGGTTAACAACACCGAGTTTAGAGAGAAATAATCAAAAATGGCAACCATAGCTCTCTACCGGTTGATGCGGTAGCGCTAAACAAGTTTGACATATGTTCACATCGCTATGTGTATATCAGTGTTTCACACTAGTAGTTGTGTTTGTTCTTGGCACTAATAATTGTTAGAAATAATGGGCTAATTCCTATGGTCCACATAATTTCAGATTTTCCTTCAATCTCAAAACTCATGTGTGTGGAAGTCCATATCTGTGGCAGCCCAATATGGTGGCAGCTCACATGTGTGTAGTAAGAGAAGTGAGAACTAAAGTTTAGTCTCACATAAAAAGTTAGAGGGAGTTAGACCACCTTATAAGGAGGAATGTCTCACCACTTTGTAAGTGAGTGAGAATAGGAGTGGTACGCACGTGATCCTCCTCCTCGCTTGTTCGCTCGTCTCATCGCCGTGGTTAGCGGAATAAGCCTCGAGCCCCGAGCTACTCTATATAAGCACCTCTGTGGCTTCCACTAACGGATACACGAAACCAATCTAAGGTTTTGACACATCTCTACTTGCGTCGCCACCATAATCTACTCCATCCCGAGCGCCGGTATGCACGGCAAATGGGAGAGCAGGTATCTAGAACCACTCGTCTTTGCGATCCTATAAGGGAGAGGGTGAATAAGGTTTTTGGAAAGCGCTCCATACAACTTCTCATGTTCTTCATCACGGCTTGTCTTATCGTCAAGCAGGAACTCATGCACGTCGTCTTCTACACCGTCTTCTTCAATTGGTCTCCGCAACCTCTGCATCAACAGCTTCTCCATCTACAAACGGTTAGTACATGTGTTGTGTTACTATGGCTATTGTAGAGTTTGTAGTGCTACTGTTTATGTTGATTAGTACATCTAGTATGTCAGAGTTTCACATGATCATAGTTGTTGTATTCATGAATTATATTCCGGAATTAATTGTGGAATATTGATTAATAATCTAACAATCAAAATCTTTATTATAGGCAATTTACTGGGTTAAACATGGGATACTTGGATGATGCACTGAAGCCAGATAAGTTTACCAGAGTGCATTTTAAGAGTTGGTGGTACAAGGACACACTTTGGTTTCGAGCTCTAAAAGTATTCGAGGCTAGTAAAGGCTTACCTGAAGGAACCATATCTGATGAGGTTCAAAATAAGTTCGAGGAAGCCAATACTGTCTTTGTGGAATATGTTCTGAGTGTTCTTAACAATAAATAGTTTGATGTGTACATGCACACAGCAGATGGAAAAGAGATCTAGGATGTACTGAATGCTAACTTCGATGTAACAAATGCAGGCAGTGAATTGTACATCATGGAGAGTTTCCATGGCATCAGGATGGTGAACAACCATTCTGTAATTGAGCAAGCTCAAGAGATACCGTGCATCCAAAAAGATCTTGAACTCCTTAAGTGTATCTTACCCGACAAGTTTGTCGCTGGGTGAATTATTGCAAAGTTTCCCCTTCATGGAGGAACTTCGCCACAACTCTCAAACATAAGACACAAGAGATATCGGTTGAAAACCTGATAGCATCTCTTGATGCCGAGGAGAAGGCTTGGTCTGAGGACACTATTGAGAAACGAGGCGAAGATCATTCTAGATCCAACATGGTGTAGAAGAAAACCTTTCGCAAGAACAAAGGGAACAATAAGTCCTCATCCAACGATCATGTAAAGACTACAATCTTCAAGAAGAAAAGGCCAAACAAGGCTAAGTTAGGTTCCTTTACATGTGGAGAGCTCGGCTATTTTTCCAAAGACTACCCAGAACATGCAGATTGCAGAGGGAAAATATGGGAAGACTGTAAACATCATGACTGCTAGCAATACTGATGGGTATAGCAGGTATCTCAATTCAACGTTTTGGTGGATTGATACGGGTGCTAATGTTCATGTGTGTGCTGATATCTCTATGTTCATTTCTTATCGGGTCGCCCGGTATTCTTCCATCTTACTATTCATGGTGTTGGCACGATGAATCTGAAGTTCACTCCAGGAAAGATCTTGCAACTAAGGAACGTGCATCATATCTCTATTATAAACAAGAATCTCGTTAGCGGCTCCCTTCTATGCAGATATGGGTTTAAGGTTGTTTTAGAGTCCAATAATGTTGTTGTTTCGAAACATGGGTAATTTATTGGTAAAGGTTATGAGTTCGGAGGCTTGTTCTATTGTTCTCTTTCAGAGCTTTGTAATAAATATGTGAATCATTTGTGGCAATGTTAATGATGATACCAGTGTTTTGCACTCTCGTTTAGGTCAATTAATTTTGGTTTGATGTCTCGAATGTCCAGTATGTGTTTAATTCCGAATTTCACTATTTCCAAAGGTTCTAAGCGCCTAGTTCTATGCAATCAAATAAACATTGAAATACTCACAAGGCAGTTGAGGAGAGAAACTTGCCACCTCTAGAACTCATACATTCTGATATATGCGTGATGAAAGGTGTGTTGACAAAAGGTGAAAAGATATATTTCATGACATTGGTTTATGATGCTACTAATTCTACTATATTTACTTGTTGCAAATTAAAGACAAGGCTTTAGAGTACTTTAAATTTTATAAGGCCGAGGTTGAAACTCAACTAGAGAGAAATATAAAGCATCTTAGGTCAGATCATGGTGGTGATTATTTTCCCAAAATATTTGATGAGTTAAGTGAGGAACACGGTATATTCATGAGAGGATGCCTCCCTACTCGCCCCAATCAAACGGGGTTATCGGGAGAAAAAACTGCACATTGAATGGCTTGGTGAATTCCATGTTAGCCACAGTTGGTGTATCTAAGGCATGGTGGGGGAGGCTTTGTTGACATCATGTCATGTTCTGGATATGGTTCATAACAAGAATAAAGATAAGACCCATTATGAGTTGTGGGCAAGGAGGAAACCATCACTTTCTTAATTGCACACTTGGGGTGCGTGTGTGTGTCAAAGATCAAAATACCAATTCCCAAGAAACGCAAGCTCGAACCCAAGGAAGTGGATATCTATCTAGGTACCTGATATGCATGTTGACACTATAATGGAATTTCATGATGCAACATCTTTTGAAAATGTGTTTCCTATGAAAGATATCCATAACACTGCCAGAATTTCCTCTCAAATACTTCCTAAATCTAGTGCATCTATTAAGAATTTTGAACAACCATATGAGGAAGTCCTTGAGAAGGACAAGTGATTAAGTTGTTAATCAGAATAACATCGATAGTACATAATGAGTAAAGAGTACATGCTGAGAAAAGAGGATAGCTTGAATGTTTCACCTCGAGAAATGTGAAGTATCAAGAAGCAATGCAATGTGTATTAGAGTAATATAAAGGTTCACATGACAAAATAACTTCGTGTATATATGCGGGGTCACTATGTGCATGGAAGTATCGATGGTGATCATTGTTAAGGAATGAAGTTCCAAAATATTTTTGCACGTATCTGAACCCATAGGCACACACACTTAAGAGTATATGGCATTTAGAACGTGAGTGTGATTAAAGATTTGCGAACGAAGTGATTCTGAAGTTAGTCTGGAAAGTTTTGGGATATGCCGGAGGAGTCCTGGATATCGCCGAGAGGTGTTCGGAATGGTTCCGCACACTGAAGGAATGCATTGAATTGATTTAGGAATGTTCTAGAACAATTTGGAGGTGTCTGAGATTTTTCAAAATAATTAATAGAAGGTAAAAATCCTAGGTGGCACACGGGGAGGGATGGGAGGGGTCCGAATTGGACCCATCCCCTCCACTAGACCGGCGGTGGGAGAGGGAGAGGAGGGATTTGGGATTTGACTCCAACTCCCGTCCATTTGGTGTTTGAGAGAGAGAGAAGAAAATGGGAGTCCTACTTGTCGAGGGAATGACCACGGCAGATGCTGCAATTGGCAGCGAGTAGTAGAACGAAGGGCAAGGGCGGCCAGCCATCTGCGGTGCGAGATGAGGGCGGAGACTCAGGGTTTTACCCAGGTTCGGCCCCCCGGAGGGTAAAGACCTACTCCTGCTAGATTGTATTATGGAGGTGTTTACAATGGGCGAACTTCAAGGCGGCTAGAAGTTGCTTGGGTGTATGAGGGCGTCCTCTACTCACCCCTTAGGAGGTTTATATAGGCCTACCTCCCTAGGGTTTACATATCTCAACCGATTCGTTACAACTTTGTTAATCATTTAACTCGACCATCGGGCCTATCTACTACTGGGCCTTGACCTCCATGCTGGTACCTGATGGGCCTTGATCCATTCGCTCTGCAGCCCACTCGCCAACCTTCGGGCGGTCGGAACGTCCCGAGGATACCCCGTGAGGCATATCCCCATCGGTAGTCCCGAGGCCGTCGCCGATTAGGCGCGGGTGGCTGCCGCGATCGGTATACGGCTTCAAGTTGGCATCCAGTCGAATCGTCGGCGGGCTCCTGTACAAAGGAAAAAATCCGGCGAACCGAGTCGCGCCTCGGGCGACACGAACCAACGGGTCGCAACCTCGGCGAGTAACTTAGCGAGCCGAGTGCCAGAAGGCGGACCGTCGGGTGTGGTCAAACTAGCCGTTAAGGTAACTTAACGGTAACTTTTCGACGTAATCATCGTGCGGTAACGGCCCCCTAATTTGGCGGGCAGCTCTCGCTATATAAGGGGAATGGTTGGCCATCGGAAAGCCAACCGCCCACCATTTCTTCCGAGTACGCACATCTTTCGCCCGCTGATCTCGCGACCCGCAATCCTCCGACCTCCAAGCAAATCCTCAGCCATGGCCTTTTCCACCGAACCTTGGGGCAGATCCAAGTGCACCAGGGCGCAACTGGCCTCCTTCGAGGAGGCCGGAATCCTGGGGCAGTCTGGCGAATCCCGCGGAAACGATCCGAACCAGCGAGAGAGTTCATCCGCTTCACTAGTCACCTCGAGCGGGGTTTAGGGTTTCTCTCTGTTCTTCCGGCGCCTACTGGATCCAGCCCTCGATCGGGTCCCCATAGTATCGAGCAGCTCGCCATCTTTGTGGCGTTCTGCGAGTGCTACTTGCTTGGCCGCCCTATTTTCCCTTGTGGCAAGATCTTCCATGGACGGATCAGCCATGAGGAGGCGGCCCAATGCTAGCCGCGGCGGCTTAACCTTCCAAATGAAATCCAAAGCCTCCTTCTTCGACCTTATGCTGCCGGCCAAAGCAGCGAGCGACTGGAAAAAGTCTTGGTTTTACGTGACCGAGGCGACCCCAGAAGATGAGGCGGCGATCCCACGATACTCGGCCGACCGCCCCGAGCCGCGCAATCTCCAGGTCGCCAAACTACCCGACGACCAACGGATGGTCGTCGACGAGATGCTCCAGGCCATTCGCGGTCTGAAGAAGAAGGGGCTCCAGACGGTGAACAGCCTGTTGGCTGGCAGGCGGCGTCTTGTTCCACTCGCCCAGCGCGAGCATTATATGTACCAGTACACGGGCCGAGAAGACTCGACGAAGGCCTGCCTCGCCGAGTGGAAGCTGGAGGACTATCTCCTGGCGTTGAAGAGGATCACCCAGGCGGCATACACGGATGCGGGCGGGCTCCTCCATACACCACGGCGTCCGGCTCCGGTAATAATCGATCCCATTCGCAATGCGCATATGCAACGCGGTTCTAACTTTCTTTCATGTTTAACGCAGTTATTTCAAGTGGTGGAAGGTGGCTCCCACCCGCCGATGATTTAGAGTTCTGGCCATCCGCCCAGCGAAGTCGCCTCCGCCAAGGCAATGAGGACGCATTAAGACGAATCCGAAGAAGAGATCGCCCACCGATCCGAAGACCGTGGGCAACGCCAGCGAGCTTGAGGCGAGCAAGAGCCTCGGCGTCATGATGATGACGAAGAACTCCGGAGACCACCTCGCTCCGTCAAGCCACTCCCAAAGAAGAAGAAGGAGAAAGAGGCGAGGCCCCCGAGGAGGAGGGCAAGCCCGAGGATGGTCTCACCGCCGCGCTCAAGCGGCTCCGATGCCCATAGCTCGGCCGACGACGGGCGGCTCCGGCAACAGCGCTGGATGCGCCATCCATGGCGCCGCTGGCTTCACTACTCCGCCTCTTCGCGCGGTCTCCGGGCTAGGAGCGGCTCGGCGGCGGCCGCCTCGAGGAGGTCCCGGCGTGGCGGTCTCGCAAGGAGGCTCCGGCCGCGGCAGCTCCACTTCACGAGGGGGCCTCCGTCGAAGGTGTTCCGGAGGCACCAACCGCTACCTCAACGTCAAAGAAGCCCTCCGTATCTTGGGCCCCTGGCGTCCTGGACCTG
This sequence comes from Avena longiglumis, assembly GCA_030063025.1. NCBI lineage: Eukaryota > Viridiplantae > Streptophyta > Magnoliopsida > Poales > Poaceae > Avena > Avena longiglumis. Next base: position 148,198,362 of record CP125975.1, on the reverse strand, counting down.
GGGCTTAGTCGCCGACTGGGCCCTGAGCTGGAGAAACCGGCCGGCCTCCGTACTGGGCTGCGCTTCATTCCAGTTGCCAAGTAAGTGCACTCGGCCTTCATCTTCCTCTCTTAGTATTTAAATTGTTTCGACTGAGTTGTCTCGATACATAGGACCGGAGTGAAGAAGATGGGCCACCCAACGGTGGCCAAGGTGCCCTCCGCCGCTAGCGAGGAGGACCCTTCTCGTAAGAGGAAGGCGGACGAAGTCGCCGCCGCCACGGAGGGCAGCAAGAAGGCCAAGGGCGACATTGACGCTGTCTCGATGATACTGGCGACCGCTGGGCCCGTGGGAAGCGACCGCATCCACGAAGGGGCATCGTTGCCGAGGCCGAGGAGGCGAGCTCCTTGAGCGGGCGCGTCATCGCTACCTTCCCGCTTCATGACCAAGGCGGCCACGGCGAGTGCGGCTGCGAGCCCTACTCCGAGATCGCCGCGTCGAGATTGACCAACGTCGCGGACACACACGGCGTTGCTTATGCGTCAGGACGCGGCGCAACTGCACAACATGCTTGGCGCAGCCATCCAGGTACCTCTAGTCCCCGAGGATCAGGTCGTTGTTTTGCAACGGCCTGATTCTTTTTAATTTCCTGATTTGCGCGTTCGAGTCCAGTCCCCGAGTGCGCACTCGCTAAATTTTAGCGGGTGGGCACTTAGGAATTTTTTCAACCGCCAGTCCCCGAGTGCGCACTTGCTAAATTTTAGCGGGTGGGCACTTTAGGAATTTTTTCAACCGCCAGTCCCCGAGTGCGCACTCGCTAAATTTTAGCGGGTGGGCACTTTAGGAATTTTTTCAACCGCCAGTCCCCGAGTGCGCGCTCGCTAAATTTTAGCGGGTGGGCACTTTAGGAATTTTCATGTGTGCTAACTTTGACGATGTACAGGGTCTGCAGCTGGAGTCGGCAGAGCGATGGTCATGAAGCGTCGAGAAGGAACTGCTGCTCTCCGAAGCGAACAAGGAACTTCAGTTGTGGCTGCGGAGGTGGCTCGCCAAGGGCTTGTCCCTCGCTGGAGAGCTGGAAGCGGTCTGATGCATTGGGCACCGCCGAACAAAGATCGCCGACCTCGAGCTTAAGGAGGCGAAGAAGAAGCGAAGTTCGCGAATGGCAGGCGAAGGCTGCCAGGTTGTGGAGGACGATCGAAAGGCGTCTGAAGCCATCATTGTTGGGCTTCAGAACGACCATACATCGCTTCAAGGTTTCATCACGGGGCTCGCCCGCCCTTTGATTGGTGAGTGCGTCTTCCTTGCCTTTGCGATTGTACCGTTTGTGGGTTCCATTGTACTCATAGTTGTCTCCTTCTCGCAGGCCGTATGATTGATAGCCATGAAGAAGCGAGTTCTCTTGATGCGAGGGAGTGCGTGAGCATGCTCGTCGACTCGGCGACGCTGTCGGCGACTTGCATCCGCGCCTACCTTCAAGAGATGTCACCCACGGAGGTTATTCCCAATGACCTCATTGAGGTGTGGGAGTACTTGGAGAAGGCGCCCGCTGTCGTGGAGTTCATGACGCGGTCGGCTTTTCGTCGTGGAGCGTCGACGGCTCTAAGTCTGGGACTCGCCCACTTCCCCGAAGATTTCGACCTCGACGACGTGACGAGTGGTTATCCTTCATCGTCCGGCGCTGTGGATCTGTCTGAGGTTCTTAAGCTGCAAGAGCGTGCTGCCGCGTACTCGGAGCGTGTTTGGGCGATGGGCGACCTTCTTCCGTATCAGGAAACGGTCGTCGCGCCGAACGACGCCGAGCCGCCGCATCGCGACTTCAAGGTCGAGCAGCCCTTCCGCGCGGCGATGGCGGGCCAGCTGACGACTTATCCATCGAACCCGTATACTGTATTCGTCCGGAAGCGCCGGGACGCTGGTGCATCATCGTCGAAGCCTGCGGAGTAGTGTTAGTAACAATTCTGCCGAGTAGGCATATTTTGTAATGTAAGACAATGCGATATGCGATTTGAATTGAACGTTGTGTTCATTTTGCTATTTGTTTGCGTGTTTTGGATTGATTTTGGGTGAGTCCCCGAGCGTCCCGGCCTTTTTGCGGGTTTCACCTTAAATATGATGTTTTGTTGTTTATCATGTGTGTTGTTGGTTGAGTCGACTTCGCCCGAGCTCGGAGAGCCGATCAAGGCGACTCCTCGAGTGCTCAGATTTTACCGCTTTCCGTCTGTGACGGTGCCGGGTGGCCGAGTCCCGAGCGTGGTACTTGGTAGTTCGAGGCGACTCGAGGGTGGTTGAGGACCAGCGTTTGTGTTAGCGCGTCGCTCTGCCTGCCCGGTGGGTCATCGTGGCGAGTCTGGGCACGCTCTTACTTGGCGTTTCGTCCGATCGAGACGAATCTGGTATCCAGTCCCGAGCGTGGTACTTAGCCGCTCGAGTCGCTTCGCCAAGGATGCGGAGGACCAAGGTCGCTGTGGGAAGCGAGGACAGATGTCTTGGTTCAGAAACCAGTCGAGCTAGGCGACTCGATGGGGCTCGGATTGGCGTTTTGTGGACGATGCAAGACCTGAAATGACTCGTGCTCTTACATCGCACTACTTAGCCGTGCGGTCGCTGTACCAAGGGTTGACTTCGTATTTTAGCATGACTGTTTAATTACGAGTCAAGTGGCACAAGGAATGGAGAGTAGACAATTTTGCGGTAACCGTTTCTTTTATTCATAGCGACCGAGAGTACACATGTGGGGTTCTAGGTATAGAACTTCCGAGGAGATTTACATTCCACGGCCTTTTGACGCCGAGTTCACCGTCCCGCGACGCCGACGAGGTAGTAGGCGCCATTGCCGTCTGTGCCGATAGCGAACGGGCCTTCCATGGGGAGAGCTTGTGCATGCCCTTCTTGTCTGGATGAGGCGTAGCACCAAGTCGCCTTCCGGAAGGTGCGGGTTTTCACCGTCGGCTGTGGTAGCGACGAGCCCTTGCGATAGATAGCGGTGCGCGATCGGGCGAGGTCGCGCCGTCGAGTTGGTCGAGCCCATCTTGGCGGGCCAGTTTCGGCCTCCGTATAGTGGACGATCCGGCGAGTCGTGTTCGAGGTCGGTTGGCATGACGGCTTCGCGCCGTAGACCATGAAGAAGGGGTAAATCGGTCGACCTGTTGACCGAGGTGCGAATTCCCGGATGACGGAGGGAAGCTCTTCGACCCGGCACGGTGCGCTCGAGTGGTACTTGAGTCGCGGCTTGTGCCATGGAGGATGCTTTGGTTGGCTCGTTCCGCTGGCCGTTGGATTCGGGTGTCGACGCGAGGTCAAGCCGGATGTGGTGCTCCTCGCAGAACTCGCCATTGCTCCCTTGGCGAAGTTTGTGCCGTTGTCCGTGATGATGCTGTTGGGAAGCCGTGGCGGTATATGAGCTCGTAGGAACTTAGTGGCGCCTTCCGTCGCATTTCCGGACTGGCTTGGCCTCTATCCACTTTGTGAATTTGTCGACGGCGACCAGCAGTGGGTGTAGCAGAGGGGCCTTCTTGAAGGGACCGACCATGTCCATGCCCCACACGGCGAATGGCCGGTGATGGGTATTGTTTTGAGCGCCGAACTTGGAACGTCTGCGGTTGGCGTGCCGGCACCCGGCGCATCGCTGGACGATATCGACAGCGTCGGCGTGTGCGGTGGGCCAGTAGAAGCCGTGTCGCATGGCTTTGGCGACCAGGGAGCGCGCGGCGGCGTGGTGGCCGCAGTCGCCTGAGTGGATGTCGTGTAGGATTTTGCGTCCTTCAGCTGGTTGGACGCAGCGTTGGAACACGCCGGTGACGCTGCGCTTGTGTAGCTCGCCGTCGACGATGGTGTAGGACTTGCATCGGCGAACAATCATTCGGGCGCTTGTCTCATCTGCGGGCAGGTTGCCCGTCTCCAGGTAGGCGATGTAGGGCTTGGTCCAGTCGTCTGGTTCGGTGACGAGTGCGACCAAGGTTGCCTCTGGTTGGAGCGGGACTCCAATGTCGATCTCCTTCGGAGGAGAGACTGATGGCGTGAAGATGGTGTCGAGGAACACGCCAGCGGGTGGTGCGGATCGTGCCGACCCGATGCGAGAGAGGGCGTCGGCCTCCTCGTTTTTCCTCCTGTCGATCCATTCGACCGAGTAGCCGGTGAAGTGGCCGCCCACCTTGTCCACCTCTTGGCGGTACGCCGCCATGGTAGGGGAGACGGCGTCGCAGGTGCCGGCGACTTGACCCGCAACGAGGTCGGAGTCTCCGTAGCATCGAAGGCGATTGACGCTCATCTCCTTTGCGGCTCGCATGCCGTGGAGTAGGGCCTCGTATTCAGCCATGTTGTTGGTGCAGGGCGTGAATTCGAGGCGGAGTATGTAGCGGAGCTTGTCGCCTTTGGGAGGTCAGACTATCCCGCCTCTGCGCCGTCGCGTTCTTGGACCCGTCAAAGTACAGCTCCGAGAATGGAGGTACGGCGGCTTCTCAGCTGGGCCTCCTCCCGGTCGGCGAGAAGTCGGCGATGCTGTGACTTAATCGCCCTGCGTGGCTCGTACTTAATGTTGTGGACGCCGATCTCGACGGCCCACTTGGCGACCCGCCCGGTCGCCTCGCGATTGCGGATGATGTCTTGTAGTGGAGCGGAGGAGACGACCGTGATGGGGTGCTCCTGAAAGTAGTGCGGCAGGCGCCGCTGAGCTCTGAAGACCGCATATACCAGCTTTTGGTACTGTGGGTATCGCTGGCGCGACTCGGTTAAGACCTCGCTGATGTAGTATACCGGCCGCTGGGCGCTCTTTTCCTTCCTCTGGTCGTTCGACGACCATTACAATGACGACGCTCGGACGCCGCGACGTAAACCAGCATGGGCTCCTTCGACGGGTGCGGTAGTGGTGCGGCGAGTAGCACCTTTTGAGGTCGCGCGTCGTCCGCCTCCTTGTCCCATCGAAGGTGGGATTCTTCGCATCAGCGGTATAGGGGCATCGCCTTTGCCCAGCGGGGATGAAGCGGAGAGCCGCCACCCGCCGCCAGCTTCGGACGTCGCGCAGCACTCGGGTTTGCCGAGCCGCGATCGTGTCGATCTTCGTTGGGTTTGCCTCGATCCCACGTTTGGAGACGAGCATTCTAGTAATTGCTCCCGGGTACACCGAAGGTGCACTTGCTGGGTTGAGCTTTATCTTGTACCTCCGCAGGTTGGCGAAGGTCTCGCGAGGTCGGCGGTAAGTCGCCTTGGCGGCGGATTTTACGACCACGTCGTCGATGTAGACGTGGATGTTGCGCCAATTTGGCTCGCGAGGCATTCTTGCATGCACCGTTGGTACGTTGCTCGGCGTTCTTGAGGCCGAAGGTCATGGCGGTGTAGCGTAAGGCTCGAATGGCGTGATGAACGCCGTCTTCTCCTCGCCTCGACAGCCATTTTGATCTGGTTATACCCGGTAGGCGTCGAGGAAACACACGACTCGAGCCCGCGGTGGAGTCGATGATCTGATCGATCGGCGGAGGACGAACTGCTCCTTTGGGCGGTATGTTCAGGTTTGTGTAGTCGATACACATTCTCCAGTCCCGTTTTCTTTTCGACCGGACTGGGTTTGCCAGCCACTTGAGTATTTGATTGGCGAATGAAGCCGGCGAGTAGACGCTGCACTTCCTCGGCGATTGCCGACGGCGTTCTTCGTTGAATGGCCGTAGCGGGCTTGACAGGTCGCACCTTGGGGTCGGCGTTCAGCTTGTGCTCAGCGAGCTCCCTAGGGACACCGGGCATGTTGGAGGGTTTCCATGCGAAGATGTCCCTGTTCTCACGGAGGAACTCGATGAGCGCGCCTTCCTATGCTGGGCTCATGCCTGTCCCGATCGTCACCGTCTGGCTAGAGTCGCCTGGGACCAGCTCGACGGTGCGAGTGTGCGTCGTGGCCTCAAAGGTTGAGGTGTTTGTGCCCTCGAGTTGGGCTTCTTGAGTATTGTGGGGTCGTCGTTGTTGACCCGGCGTATTTGGCGAGCTCATCGGCGTGACTAGCTTCCGCGCGATCACGGCGTCGGCGAGTTCGGCTCCTTTGGCCTCGCATTGGCGGCCATGTCGGGTCGCCGTTGATGGTGATGACGCCGCGGCCGGGAGCTTCATCGCGTTATGCAGCGTAGTGCGGGTGCCGCCATGAACTTGGCGAACGCTGGCGCCCAGACGCAATGGTAGGGCTGTCGAAGGGCACCAGCTCAAGACGATCCGCTCGGTGCGGAAGTTCGCGGAGTGCGAAGGTGACGGTAGCGTGACCTTGCCGATCGGTACGCCTTCCGACGGGGGCGATCGTGGAACGTGGTGTGGGTTGTCTCGATCATCGACTGCGGGAGCCGCAGTCGCCTGAAGGTGTCGAGGTAGAGGATGTTGATGGAGCTGCCGCCGTCCATCAGAGTCTTGGGGAGCCAGTAGTCACCGACCTTGGGCTTGACCACCAGGGCGACTCGTCCTGGGTACTCGATCTTGCGGCCAGTGGTCTTTCCGGCTCGGTGATAGGTGCTCCGACCAGTTCGAGGCGGGGACGTCTGTCGCCACCGCGTTGACGGCAGCGCTGGCGATGACCTTCTTCTCGCCGTGTTGAAGCCGGTGAAGGTGTGGAGCGAGCCGCCACTTTGCGAATTTTCCGCCATTTTGCGGGTCGTTGTCGGTGTCCTCCCGCGTGCGTGCCTTCTCGATCTCCCCGAGGGTGTGGCGGTCGGCGGTGGTGTGCGTGGCGGGCTTCCTTCCCTGCGTGGAAACGCACATGGTTGGTTAAGGAGGGCGCGGATCGAACCTTGGCTTGTTCTTGTAGTTCCCGCCGTCGCGTCGTTGCCCTCCGTCATGGCGGTAGCTCTTGGGGTCGCGTTGTGCGTGCGGCATTGGCGGCAAGTCGACTCGCCCGTCGTTGCGGCGCTTGCCTGAGGCGAGTGCCAGTAGCGAGGTCTTTCGGCGGCCGTCGTTTCCGCCTGCGTCGTTGTCCGCCGGACTCGTCGTCGACGCCTTGATTGGGATCTTCCTCGGCGTCGTTTGGCGATCTCGAGGAGGTCGGGATGTTGTCGAGTGTGCGCGTGTCGCTTGAGCTTGGCGACTAGGGCTCGTGGCGGCACGAGGTCTTGAAGCAATGGATGGCGGTGTCCGGTGGATGCCGACCGCTGTACCGAGCTCTTGCCACCGTTGGACCCAGCGGGTCGACTCGCGGGGTCCCCTGGACGATCGTTCGTGTCCTCGATGGTGGTGGCGGGTGTAGGAGCACTCGAAGTGCTCGACGGCGTCCGCATTTCCTCCCGAGTCGATACATCACGGGGCGTGTTGATCCATTGCCCACGTCCCTCCATCATCGCGGGAGGTAACGCGGCGGTAGGTCGGTGTGACCGCGATCCCCATTGCCATGAGGTATGTGTCAAGCCGGACCACGGGTCGTCGAGTCGTATTTTCGATCTCCTTGGCGCCTTGAAGTTGGGTGGGTACTTTTCGCCTCGGATCATTGGTCCGGCACTTGGGCCTAGTCGATGGCGACCCCATAGGCTCGCCATCGCGCGAGTGGTTAAGGTGTGCCGCAATCGTCGGTCTGGCGCGCCGATTCGGTTGGCGATGATATGGGTGCGGCGTCGATTGGCTCTCCATTGGCGGCGGCAGGTTGGTCGCCGGCCTGGGATCGTTGTGGAGAGTGCGCATTTGCGGGTTGTTGAGCTGCGGTGGCTCCGGCGGGCAATTGAGGGTGTTTGCCACGGCTGGGCGGCTGAGGCCGCCTGCTTCGGAGGAGCGAGTACACTCGCCCTGCGAATCGGCGCTTCTGCTGTTCCACGGCCTTCGCGAGTAGGGCCCCGACGTCATGGATCTCAGGCACCGTCGCCGGCCGCCGTGATCTTTGCCGGCAGCGGCTCGGCTGCCACGAGGTTGTCCATCGGGGTGGAGAAACGGTGGAAGGCCGTTCGCGTCAGCTCTCGTGAGGAGACGACTATCCGCGGCTGGTCTCGGGAGGGTGCGGTTGGGTGGTGGTGGGGCACCCGCCGCGTTGATCTGGCGGGCGGTTGCTTCCTCCGGTGGCGCGTTCGCAGATCGCGCGGCTATGCGAGCCGGGTCGTTCTCGTCGTCGAAGTTCAGGCGCCCTGAACGGTGGGGTTCAGCGTGACCTGATCCGCTGGTGGTAGCGCGACAGTTCTGCTGTCACACCGAGGCGAAATTTTCGCGCCTGCTCATTCGCCTCCGCCCGGTTTGGCGGAGTTCCTCGACCTCCGTCGCCGTAGCGTTGGGAGGGATCGGTGGAGAAAGGGTCCTCCGGCGGATCGGTGCGGTGGCCATGTAGGCGCGCGTGGCGATCGCACCGTCGTGGAGGTCGGCGGAGTTCTCCGACCGAGTCGGAATCGAAGATCCGAGGATGGAGGGTCTCGAAATCTCCCGTTGGAGACCTGGCGATGGAGCCGCGGATGAGGCCGCGGTGATGGATCCGGCGAGTGACGCCGGGTCGCCGAGTCGGCGTCGTCGGTGGTCGCGTCTTCGCGGCGCTGAATTCTCGCCACGCGTTCTTTGTGGGCGAATCGTACTCGGGCGGGCGGTGGATCGTGCGGATCTGGCTCTCGTAAAGCCGATCGCGTGGTGGCGACTTCGCGGATCTGGCCGAGTCCTCCGAGGTGATAACGTCGGTGAAGCCGACGAAGAGGCTGATCGTGCCGGCGGGGATCACGCTGTGGCGTGACGGTCGCGCCCGGGGACGTATGCTCGGCAAGATCGGAGCATCTCGCCGATTGCTATCATGCGGCGGTGGCGACCGTCTGCTGATGGGCAGATTGGATCTCGCCGCGGGAACCAGCGGCCAGGCCCCACGGTGGGCGCCACCCGAGGGAATGACCACGGCGGCTGCAATCGGCAGCAGTAGTAGAAACGAAGGGCAAGGCGGCCAGCCATCTGCGGTGCGAGATGAGGCGGAGACTCAGGTTTTACCAGGTTCGGCCCAGGGGTAAAGACCTACTCTGCTAGATTGTATTATGGAGGTGTTTACAATGGGCGAACTTCGGCGGCTAGGCGGCGAGTTGCTTGGGTGTATGAGGAACGTCCTCTACTCACCCCTTAGGAGGTTTATATAGGCCTACCTCCCTAGGGTTTACATATCTCAACCGATTCGGTTACAACTTTGTTAATCATTTAACTCGGACCGGGCCTATCTACTACTGGGCCTTCGACCTCCGATGCTTTGGTACCCTGATGGGCCTTGATCCATTCGCCGTTCTGCAGGCCCACTCGCCAACCTTCGGGCCAGTCGGAAACGTCCCGCTGAGGATACCCCAGTAGGCATATCCCCATCACTACTGGGACTCCGAGTCCTACTTATACTCTCGCTAGGGCTTCCCTTGACCTATTTAAAGAGGGGCAAGGGCAAGGGCAAGGATAGAACTGACGATGCCAAGTCCTACACCCGCCATTGTCGCCGCATCGCCGCCACCGTCGACCTCCTCCATCGTCGGTCGCGGCAACCTCTCGGTTCCATCTGTCTTCTTCTCGTGCCACTGTCTTCATCGTCATGTGGAGACCTTCATTGCCATCACGGAAGCGCTACCGAGTTCTACCTCCGGTTAGATCTAATCTAGATGAAACTACGAATCTTCATCAACACGTTCCCGCTTCGACCGTGTGCTTGATCACACCATGACGCCATGTCATTGATCCCGTATGTGTGGATACTGGTGGAGGTGCTATGCTTGGAGAACTTGATCGTTGGAGCCGTCCGTGGTATAATCCATCTCCTCGCGAATTGCTAAGGCTTGTTGCGGGGATTGATGTTCGTCTTCATGAACCTCGTCATCGACAAACTTCCGCTAGTTCGATCTTCGAGGGTATGATATGTTGCCTCTCTCTCCTTGCATTGGATCTTGGTTATGCTCTATTTTTTTTTGTTTTGTGTAGCACTTTTATCAACAATGAATGGGAGAGAAGGTCTCCGGAACCACTCATCTTTATGATCATGTACGGGAGAGGTTGAATAAGGTTTTTGGGGAGCACTCCATGCGACTGCTCAAGTTCATCATCACAGCTCGTCTTCCTGATCATCAAGCAGGACCATGTGCGTGTCGTCTTCTATGCCATCTCCTTCGACCGGTCTTTGCAACCTTTGCACCAGCGGCTTCTCCATCTACAAATGATTAGTACGTGTGTTATGTTCTGGTATGTTCTTTTACTATGATTGTTTTAGAGTTTGCACTACTACTATTTGTGTTTATTAGTATGTCTAGTATGTCAAAGTTTCACATAATCATATAGCTTTTGTGGTCATGAATTATATTCTGAAATTAATGGTGAAAATATTGTATAATAATCCAACTAGAATAACTAATGTAAAGTCATTAGTATAGGCTCTAACCATAAATCCCAATTATGTATATTCGATCATTCCAACATGGTATCCATAATGATTAATCCTCTATCGGACATACGATACAGGGGTACCTCGGTCCCTCCACGACTGGCTTACACCCCGAGTCAACAGCACACCTCACGAGGGCGCGGAAGGTTCCGTCTCGAGGAGCGTCTTGTGAGGATATGCCAGGGGCCCTCCGGAGGAGAGTGTCCGCCCTAGAGGCCTCCCTTCGGAGGGGCCATGCTGGAGATATTTCGGCAGTGAGAGAGGGGTGCACGCACGTGTCTCTCGTGGGAAGATGACATGATTAATGGTGGCATTGGATGCCACCCCGATACGGTCTTGAGGCCTATGCTTTAGTCAAAAGAAGGGCTGACAAAGCCCCAACAAACGGGGCCGTGTCCCCCTGTTTTGGTGTAAGAAGCCAGATAAAGGCGCACCCCGGTGCAAGATGTCAGCAGTGACCAGAGCCCCAACGAGGACCGACACTTTGCAGAGGCGTAGACCTATTCCATACAAAGTGGCTTTGTACACCGGGATCTCAAGGGGCGGCAGTGTGGTGACCCTTCCTGCCTAAGAATTAGGGGAAGAGGACCGACACCTCTATATAAGGAGGCCTTCTCCTACCTTAGAACGTGTTGATCCCAGATATCTGAAACCCTAGAACATCATCCACCATTGTACCCATGCAAAGCACGCGAGCAATACAACAAAGCAGGATTAGGGCTTTACCTCCTCATAAGGGTCCTCAACCTGGGTAAAAACATGTGTTCACTCTCTGTTGTGTGCTTGCTCTGTTGTTGCCACTGTCGCTGAGACTACTTGGGAACGCGTGTTCAACCCCCTCACGAACCAAGGGCTCGTTGGACCCTTGTTCCTTCATGGGACACATTATCCGACATTTGGCACACCAGGTAAGGGGCTGAGGCGTGCTTCTGTAGTCCTCCCAATGTAGTGACATGGCGCCGAGAGTTGGCACAGAGGAAAAACAGGGAGGCGCCCCGTGGCAGTGCACATCCGGTGCCATCACTTGAATCCTAGGTGTCTCCCAAGATCCTACCTCCGGGTGGCACTTCAAACAGTTCTCCCATGAGCTCGCAGCGGTAAGGCCCAGTGCTACCGCCTCCGTGCTCAGTTGGTTGTCTCCTTCAGCGTCAACGACCACCCGCACTCTACGTGCCTGGTGGGCGCCACACCCATGGTGTGCACCCCCACCATCGGCGGTGTAGCTGTGTCCAATACCAGGTCGACGGTGGATCTGGTCTGAACGTGCTCACAGAGGAGGCATTCAAGCAGATTTAGGTGCCAACTACCTGCCTCCTCCTGGCTCTACCATTCATAGGGGTAACGGAGGGCGCTGCCATGCCTCTTGGACAGATCTAGCTCCTGTCACATTCGGGATGAACGACAACTACTGCATGCATCTCATCGACTTCGACGTCGCCTGAATCGCCCTGCCATACAACACCATCTTGGGCTACCCGGAAGTGTCGAAGTTCACGGCGGTCACCCACAATGCCTACAACATGGTCAAGATGTCAGGAGGCATTGGGACCACCATCACAGTCCCCTGTGATGAGGTCGAAGCCATGCGCTCCCTCGAGCAGGCCTAGAAAGGGACGGGGTCACACACCTAGAGGTTGTGGCCGACCAGGGCGACGGCAGGCCCGTCGCGAGGGAAGGGACCGCTCAGGGAAAAAGCACCGAGGGCTGACGAGGAGGATCCCACGACCCCTCTAGAGGAATAAGCCACGCGCTCGCTGTTCTCCCAAGAACAAGTGAAAATGAAGAAGATTCCCCTCGACCTTGCGGTCCCGGAGGCCACCATCACTATTAGTGCCCACCTCTTGGCCGAGAGGGAATAAGCGCTCGTCACCTTCCTCTGGGCCAACACATACATGTTTGCTTGGACCCCATCAGACATGACGGGGGTGCCACGAGAAATAATCAAGCATCACTTGGCAGTGTGCCCCCACGACACGACCGATGAAATAGAAGCCACAGAGACAATCCATGGAGAAGCGGCAGTTCATCATTGCTGAAATAGAGAAACCGGTCAAGGCACACCTCGTCAAGGAGGTACTTCACACTGATTGGTCTTCCAACCCGGTCGTGGTCCCCAAGGCGACAGGGAGTGGATGACTTAGCGTCGACTTCACCGACCTCAAGAACGCATGTCCCAAAGATCCTTACCCACTCCCACGGATCGACCAAATCATGGAATCCACGGCGGGCTACGGTCTGCTATGCTTAATGGATGCTTTTTCGGGGTACCATCAGATCAAGATGGCCAAGGAGGATGAGGATAAGATGGCCTTCGTCACCCTGTGTGTGGTATATACTGCTACACCTGCATGCCGTTCGGCCTCAAGAACGCCAGAGCTACATTCTAGAGGCTCATGTGCATCGCGCTAGGCGAGCATATGGGCAGAAACGCGGAGGCATATGTTGATGACATAGTGGTCAAGACCCACGAGAAGTAAACCCTGGTGGCGGACCTGTCGAAGACTTTCATCATCAAGCTCAACCCGACCAAGTGTGTGTTCAGAGTCTTGTCAGGCAAGCTCCTTGGTTTCCTGGTATCGCACCAGGGCATCAAGGCTAACCCTGACAAGATCAGATCCATCAAAGAGATGATGCCCCTAAGTGACTCAAGGAAATGTAGCACTTGGCGGGATGCATGGCTATCTTGGGAAGGTTCATCTCCAAGATAGGCGAAAAGGCCATGCCCTTCTTCAAGATCATAAAGCACTCTGGCAACTTCTAGTGTACTCCCGAGGCCACGAGGCTTTCGAGGACCTCAAGAGGTACCTAACCAGCCCGCCCGTCATGGTAGCACCAAGGGCTCGCGAGCCAGTGCTGTTGTAGCTGGTAGCCATGCCATAGACAGCGAGCATCGTCCTTGTCACCAAGCGTGAAGAAGTGGTGGATAACAAAAAGAGGCCTCGTGCCCCAAAACCTGTAGAGGGCCCGGGGGCTAGCACCGGCGAAGGGTCCAACGACATGCAGGAGGAGGCCGGTACCGAAGTCGCCAACATGGACTCAACAAAAACCACCGAGCTCGTGTAGCACCTAGTCTACTTCATCAGCACAGTGCTTTGGATTCTCATGAGAGGTACCTCATTTAGTATAAGTTCCTCTACGCGCTCCTCGTGGTGTCACACAAGCTACGTCACTACTTCCAGGGACACCCCATCAGGATGGTCACCAAGTTTCCTCTAGAGAAGATCCTGCACAACCCCAACTGTTGGAGATATGCCCTAGAGGCAATAATAAATATAGTTATTATTATATCTTTGTGTTTATGATAAATGTTTACATTCATGCTATAATAGTATTAACAAGGAAACATTAATACTTGTGTGATTTTTAAACTTAAATTGAAGTCCCTAGTAAAGCCTCTATACATCACTAGCTTGTTGGTTAATAAATGATTGTGGTTTCCCTATCATGAACATTGAGATGTTATTAACAACAAGATCATATCGTTAGGAGAATGATATGGTGGACATACTCCTATAGATAAGCGTAGCATAAAGATCAAGTCATTTTAATAAGTTCAATTGCTATATGCTTTCTGATACATAGTAACCTAATTCCTTCGACCATGAGATCACGCATATCACCTTTACCGGATGGATGCTTTAATGACATCAAACACCACACCGTAACTGGGTGGCTATAAAGGTGACATTGAGTGTTCGGAAAGTATTGGTTGAGACACATGGATCAAGAGTGGGATTTGTCCATCCATATGACGAATATATATACTCTGGGCCCTCTCGGTGAAATGTCATCCAATTAGCTTGCAAGCATGTGACTGGATCACATGTCACGGGAACGAGAAAAGAGTACTTATCGGTAACAAGGTTGAACTAGGTATGCAGAGATACCGACGATCATAACCTCGGATAAGTAAACTATCGTGAGACAAAGGGAAATTGGTATCGTATGTAAATGGTTCATTCGATCGCAAAGTAATCGTAGAAATATGTGGGAGCCATATGAATTTCCAGATTCCTCTATTGGTTATTGTTCTGAGAAGTGTCTCGATCATGTCCGCATAATTCACAAATCGTAGGGAGACACACTTAAGGATTCAACGTTGTTTGAGTAGTTATGGAATGATGAGAAAGAGACCAAATGTTGTTCGGATTCTCGGATGGGATTCGGGATATCACGAGGAGATCCGGAATGGTCCGGAGAATAAGATTCATATAAGGAAAGTCTTGTTTCGGAGTTGGAGAATGGTTCCGGTGTTTTCATCGGGAATGTTCTAGAAGGTTCCGGAATGTCCGGCACTCCGAAGGGGAAGGGTACATGAATGTTTTATATCAAGTTGGTATGATTGCATCATGTACTAGGTGTCATCGCTGAACAAAATAAAGGGTTTAATCAAATCCTAGTTTGAAAAAGTCAAACGCTAATTTGAAAGTCAAACGACTATTTTGGAAAGTGGAGAGGGAGGTGGAAACCGAGTTGGGGAGGAGTTCCTCCCCTCCACCGCCGGCCCACCTCCAAGCCGAGTTGGGGAGGGACTCCCCTCTCCTTGGCCGCACCTCTCACCTATAAAGGGATGGGTAGGGCTGCCCCTCCTAGTACACAAGTTCCCTACCTCTAAACCCTAGCCCCAAGCCGCCGCCGCCCTCCATAGCCGCCGCCGGCCCTAGGGCACTCGCCGATGCCTAGGTCAAACCCTAGCCGCCGGCCTAGCCCCCTCCTCGGCGTGTCTAAACCCTAGATCGTCGAGGGACTCTCTCATATTCCACCATACTCGCTCCGGCTTAAGGCGAAGCCCTGCGAGATCTCCCCTCTACTTTCGGTACCACGCCGTTGTGCTTCCGGAATCACGAGGAGATTGCTACAACCTCCGCTGCCTGCTGGAACAAGGGAGAGGAAGGTCTTCGTCGAGTACCGAACATGTGACCGATCATGGAGCGCTTTAACGCAGTACGGAAGGATCGTCTACGCGATCTTGAGATCAGGAAGAGTACGACTACATCACCCACGAGAATCCGCTCTCGTTAAACACTTTGGAATCTTCGAGGGTGAGTTATTCCATCGACTTGTTGCTACAATCTAGTAGACAGATCTTGGCTTATTTGTATGCGATAGAAATTTTTTGTTTTCCATGCTACGAAACCCTACAGTGGTATCAGAGCCGTGTCTATATGTAGATCTGTTGCACGAGTAGAACACAATGGTCATTGTGGGCGTTGATGCTTTTATTGTCGATTGCTTCTTGTGTACTTTGCATCTTGCGGGATGTTGGGATGAAGCGGCCCGGGCTAACCTTACATGACATCGTTCATGAGACTTGCTCCACGCTTGACATGCAACTTGTATTGCATAAGTGGCTTTGCGGGTGCCTGTTTCTCCTAGCATAGTTAAAGATCCAATTTACAACGGGTGATTAACATTACTAGTATCAATGTTGTGGTTCATGTTCGTAAGTTAGAACGACACTCATTGAAAGCCCCAAACCACGTAAAACATGCAAAGAAAGTAGAGGCGTCTAACTTTGTTTTGCAGGGGTGTGCAGTGATGTGATATGGCCATGATTGTGATTATATTTGATGTATGCAATGTTCCTTATTGTAAGTTGGCAACCGGCAGGAGCCATATGGTTGTCTTTAATTTATGTTAAGACCCGCGTGTCTATTCAAAGTAGTTGTAATAGTTGAAGCCGGTGGACGACAACCATGGAGAAGCGGCATTGACCTTGATGCAGTGCCGGTGATGATGGAGATCATGTTCATGCTTGAAGATGGAGATCGGAAGCACAAAGAAGAAAGGCCATATCATATCACATATTATGAATTGCATGTGATGTTAATCCTTTATTCATCTTGTATTGCTTAGTAGACGACGGTAGCATTATAAGATGATCCCTCATGCACATGAATTTCAAGTCATAAAGTGTTCACCCTTAGTTAGCACCGTTGCTAAAGCTTGTTGTTTTGAAGCACCACGTGATGATCGGGTGTGTTAGATTCCGCAAGTGTATACAACGTGAGCAAGCCAGATTTGCTCATGCAGAAACTAAGGTTTGATCTTGACGAGCCTAGCATGTACAGACATGGTCTCGGAACACGGATCACCGAAAGGCAAAGCATGAATCATATAGTAGATATGATGAACATGTCGATTGTTCGCCATTGAAACTATATCAATTCTCGTGATGATCGGTGTTGATGTGTGTGGTGGATTTGGTTCGTGTGATCACTAAAACAATGTGAGGGATATTGTTTTGAGTGGGAGTTCACCTAGATTAATTTAACTATTAATTAGAACTCAATTTGTCATTAACTTAGTCTAAACTATTGAAAATATGTTGTAGATCAATGGCGGCCCCTACCGTCAATTTTAATGCGGTCCTAGAGAAAGAAAAGTTGAAAAACAATGGAAGCAACTTCGCGGATTGGTTTCGCAAAGCGAGGATTGTCCTCACAGCTGGTAATTTGACCTATGTGCTGGATGCATCGCTGGGTGACCCGCCTGCAGCTGATGCTGCCGATGAAGTAAAGAATGTTTACCTCGCTCGGAAGACTCAGTACTCCACAGTTCAGTGTGCTATCTTGTATGGTTTAGAATCGGAGCTTCAGAAAAGGTTTGAGAATTCAGACCCACATGATATTGTCCGTGATCTCAAATTGATCTTTGATACTCACGCGGCAAATTGAGAGCTATGAGGCTTCTGAAAAGTTCTTTAACTACAAGATGGAAGAGGGCAGCTCCGTCAGTGAGCATGTGCTTAAGATGTCTGGGCACGCAAACAAACTTCAAAGCTTAGGTATAGTGATTCCTAATGCTTTGGGGATTTACCGTGTCCTCCAATCACTACCACCAAGTTACAAGAACTTTGTGATGAACTACAATATGCAAAACATGAATAAGCAGTTGCCAGAACTGTTTGCTATGTTGAAATCTTCAGAAGTGGAGATCAAGAAAGAGCACCAAGTGTTGATGGTCAATAAGACCACCAAATTCAAGAAAGGCAAGTCTAAGCAAAAGGGACACTTCAAGAAGGGTGGTAAGAAAGTTACCGCACCGACGAAGAAGACCAGGGCTGGACCTAAGCCTAATACTGAGTGCTTTTTTGCAAGGGAGAAGGTCCTTTGGCGGAATTGCCCAAAGTACTTGGCGGATTTGAAGAACGACAACATCAAGAATAAAGGTATATCGATATACATGTTATTGATGTGTATCTCACTAGTACTCGTAGTAGTGCAGGTATTTGATCTTGGTTCGGTTGCTCATATTTGTAACTCAAAGCGGTCTTTGCAGAATAAACGGAAGCTAGCGAAGAATGAGGTGACGATGCGCGTGGGAAAGCGGATCAAAGGTTGATGTGATCGCGGTCGACGCTACCCCTTCATCTACCATCGATTAGTTTTATACTTAAATAATTGTTATTTGGTGCTCGTTAAGCATGAACATTATATCAGGATCTTGTTTATTGCGAGATGGTTACTTGTTTAAGTCCGAGAATAATGGTTGTTCGATTTATATGAGTAATATGTTTTATGCACATGCACCTTTGATAGATGGTCTATTCTTATTGAATCTCGATAGTGGAAATACACATATTAATAACATTGAGGCTAAACGTTTGAAATCGAGCGATAACTCGACCTATATGTGGCACTGTCGTCTTGGTCACATTGGAGTGAAGCGTATGAAGAAACTCCATTCCAATGGACTTCTTGAATCACTTGATTTCAAATCACTTGAAAGATGCGAAACATGTCTGATGGGTAAAATGACTAAGACTCCATTTTCTGGTATGATGGAGCGAGCTACAGACTTATTGGAAATCATACATACCGATGTATGTGGTCCAATGAGTGTAGCATCGCGCGGTGGTTATCGTTATGTTCTTACCTTCAGGGATGACTTGAGTAGATATGGGTATATCTATTTCATGAAACATAAGTCCAAAACTTTCGAGAAGTTTAAGGAATTTCAAAAGTGAGGTAGAGAATCAACGTAACAAGAAGATTAAATTTCTACGTTCTGATCGTGGAGGTGAATATCTAAGTTACGAGTTTGGCGAGCATTTGAAGAAATGCGGAATACTTTCACAATTGACACCGCCGGGAACACCACAGCGTAATGGTGTGTCCGAACGTCGTAATCGAACTCTCTTAGATATGGTTCGTTCTATGATGTCACTTACAGATTTACCGCTATCATTTTGGGGTTACGCATTAGAAACAGCCGCATTCACTTTAAATAGGGCACCATCTAAATCCGTTGAAACGACACCGTATGAATTATGGTTTGGGAAGAAACCTAGTTTGTCGTTCCTTAAAGTTTGGGGTTGCGAAGCCTATGTAAAAAAGTTACAGCCGGACAAGCTTGAACCCAAAGCGGAAAAATGCGTCTTCATAGGATACCCGAAGGAAACTATTGGGTATACCTTCTATCATAGATCTGAAGGAAAAATCTTCGTTGCCAAGAATGGATCCTTTCTAGAGAAGGAATTTCTCTCGAAAGAAGTGACTGGAAGGAAAGTAGAACTCGACGAGGTTGTCAAACCTTCTCTCGAAATTTCGAGTAGCGCAAAGACCGAAGAAGTTCTGTGGTGCTGCACCAATAAGAGGAAGCTAATGATGATGATCATGAAACTTGTGTAGTTGCTCTGAGCCTCACAGTCAACGAGAACTCGCACCACCTCAGTTGGTATGATCCCGTTATGAGTGTCATGTTGGTGGACAACACCGATGATCCTGCGACATATGAGGAAGCGATGATGAGCCCAGATTCCAACAAATGGCAAGAAGCCATGAAATCCGAGATTGGATCCATGTACGAAAACCAAGTATGGACTTTGGTGGACTTACCGGATGGCCGAAAGGCTGTCGAGAACAAATGGATTTTCAAGAAGAAAACAGATGCTGATGGTAATGTTACTGTCTATAAAGATCGACTTGTCGCAAAGGGGTTTCGACAAATTCAAGAAGTTGACTATGATGAGACTTTCTCACCTGTAGCGAAGCTAAAGTCTGTGAGGATTATGTTAGCAATCGCTGCATATTATGATTATGAGATATGGCAGATGGATGTCAAAACAGCATTCCTCAATGGAGACATTGATGAAGAGTTGTATATGATGCAACACAAAGGTTTTGTCGATCCTAAAGATGCTAACAAGGTATGCAAACTTCAACGGTCCATCTATGGATTGAAGCAAGCATCCCGAAGTTGGAATCAACGTTTTGATAAGGTGATCAAAAGTTTTGGTTTTATACAAACTTATGGAGAAGCTTGTATTTACAAGAAAGTGAGTGGGAGCTCTAAAGCATTCTTAATACTATATGTAGATGACATATTGTTGATTGGGAATGATGTAGACCTTCTTAATAGTGTCAAGGAATATTTGAATAATAGTTTTTCAATGAAGGATCTTGGCGAAGCAGCTTACATATTAGGCATAAAGATTTATAGAGATAGATCAAGACGCCAAATATCATTGTCACAAAGTACATATTTGGACAAAGTTCTAAAGAGGTTTGGAATGGAAGATAGCAAGAAAGGATTCTTGCCCATGTTGCTCAATCGACCTTGAGTAAAACTCAAAGTCCGACATCGCGTAAGATAGAGAAAGGATGAGTAAGACTCCCTATGCCTCAGCCATAGGATCTCTAATGTATGCCATGCTATGTACTAGACCCGACATTGCATATGCTGTTAGTTTAACTAGCAGATATCAAAGTGATCCAGGAGTGGATCATTGGACAACGGTCAAAAACATCCTTAAGTACTTGAGAAGAACGAAGGATATGGTTCTTTCTTATGGAGGTGATGAACAGCTCGTTGTTAATGGTTACACCGATGCTAGTTGGAACACCGATCCAGATGATTCTAAATCACAATCTGGATACGTATTTATTTTGAATGGTGCAGTAGTTAGCTGGAGGAGTGCAAAGCAAAGCGTTGTGGCGAGATCTTCAACTGAATCATAATACATGGCTGCTTAGGAGGCTTCACAAGAAGCGATATGGATGAAAGAGTTCATTACAGAGCTGGGTGTGGTTCCTAGTGCGCTGGACCCAATGTCTATCTACTGTGATAACATGGGCGCCATAGCCAATGCGCAAGAACCAAGGTCACACAAGAAGCTGAAGCACATCAGGCTACGTTTTCATGCTATTCGAGAACATGTCCAAGATGGGGACATAAAGATTTGCAAAGTACACACAGATCTGAATGTGGCAGATCCGTTGACTAAACCTCTCCCAAGGGCAAAACATGACCAGCACCAAACTGCCATGGGTGTTCGGTATATTACCATGTAATCTAGATTAGATGACTCTAATGCAAGTGGGAGACTGTTGGAGATATGCCCTAGAGGCAATAATAAATATAGTTATTATTATATCTTTGTGTTGATGATAAATGTTTACATTCATGCTATAATAGTATTAACAAGGAAACATTAATACTTGTGTGATTTGTAAACTTAAATTGAAGTCCCTAGTAAAGCCTCTATACATCACTAGCTTGTTGGTTAATAAATGATTGTGGTTTCCCTATCATGAACATTGAGATGTTATTAACAACAAGATCATATCGTTAGGAGAATGATATGGTGGACATACTCCTATAGATAAGCGTAGCATAAAGATCAAGTCATTTTAATAAGTTCAATTGCTATATGCTTTCTGATACATAGTAACCTAATTCCTTCGACCATGAGATCATGCATATCACCTTTACCGGATGGATGCTTTGATGACATCAAACACCACACCGTAACTGGGTGGCTATAAAGGTGGCATTGAGTGTTCGGAAAGTATTGGTTGAGACACATGGATCAAGAGTGGGATTTGTCCATCCATATGACGGATAGATATACTCTAGGCCCTCTCGGTGAAATGTCATCCAATTAGCTTGCAAGAATGTGACTGGCTCACAAGGGATCACATGTCACGGGAACGAGAAAAGAGTACTTATCGGTAACAAGGTTGAACTAGGTATGCAGAGATACCGACGATCATAACCTCGGATAAGTAAACTATCGTGAGACAAAGGGAAATTGGTATCGTATGTAAATGGTTCATTCGATCGCAAAGTAATCGTAGAAATATGTGGGAGCCATATGAATTTCCAGATTCCTCTATTGGTTATTGTTCGGAGAAGTGTCTCGATCATGTCCGCATAATTCACGAACCGTAGGGAGACACACTTAAGGATTCGACGTTGTTTGAGTAGTTATGGAATGATGAGAAAGAGACCGAATGTTGTTAGGAGTCTCGGATGGGATTCGGGATATCACGAGGAGATCCGGAATGGTCCGGAGAATAAGATTCATATAAGGAAAGTCTTGTTTCGGAGTTGGAGAATGGTTCCGGTGTTTTCATCGGGAATGTTCTAGAAGGTTCTGGAATGTCCGGCACTCCGAAGGGGAATGGTACATGAATGTGTTATATCAAGTTGGTATGATTGCATCATGTACTAGGTGTCATCACTGAACAAAATAAAGGGTTTAATCAAATCCTAGTTTGAAAAAGTCAAACGCCAATTTCAAAGTCAAACGGCTATTTTGGAAAGTGGAGAGGGAGGTGGAAACCGAGTTGGGGAGGAGTTCCTCCCCTCCACCGCCGGCCCACCTCCAAGCCGAGTTGGGGAGGGACTCCCCTCCCCTTTGCCGTGCCTCCCACCTATAAAGGGATGGGCAGGGCTGCCCCTCCTAGTACACAAGTTCCCTACCTCTAAACCCTAGCCCCAAGCCGCCGCCGCCCTCCATAGCCGCCGCCTAGGTCAAACCCTAGCCGCCGGCCTAGCCCCCTCCTTGGCGTGTCTAAACCCTAGATCGTCGAGGGACTCTCTCATAGTCCACCATACTCGCTCCGGCTTAAGGCGAAGCCCTGCGAGATCTCCCCTCTACTTTCGGTACCACGCCGTTGTGCTGCCGGAATCACGAGGAGAGTGCTACAACCTCCGCTGCCTACTGGAACAAGGGAGAGGAAGGTCTTCGTCGAGTACCGAACGTGTGACCATTGCGGGGCGCTAACGCAGCATGGCCTAAGGATCGTCTACGCGATGTTGAGATCGGGAAGAGTACGACTACATCACCCACGAGAATCCGCTCTCGTTAAACACTTTGGAATCTTCAAGGGTGAGTTATTCCATCTACTTGTTGCTACAATCTAGTAGATAGATCTTGGCTTGTTTGTTTGTATGCGGTAGAAATTTTTTGTTTTCCATGCTACGAAACCCTACACCAACGCCACGGGTCACGTGGATGAATGGGCTATCAAAATACAGCTCTTTGAGCTGACATTCGACACCGTGTCGACCATCCGCGGGAGGGCCCTGGCAGAGTTTACAGCAGAATTGACCGTCCCTGGTGGGAACGAGCCCAAGGAAGAGATAACCCAGCTCCCCGGGAAGCTAGATCATGAACTTTGACGGGGCGTTCAACAGTGATAGGGCAGGAGCAGCTGTCGTGCTCACCTCCCTGGCCGGTGACAAGCTTTCTATGTCGTGTAGTTGTGCTTCAGGTACGAAGTCAAACGCTCCAACAACATTGCCGAATACAAGGGCCTCATTTCCGGCCTCAAGGTGGCAATCTCCCTCGGCATCAAGCGCATCATGGTCCAGCGGGACTCCCTTCTCCTAGTCAACTTTTCCAATAAAAGTTACATGCCAAAGGATGAGCACATGGCGGCATATCTTGAGGAGGTGCAGAGGCTCGAGAAGTACTTCCTGGACATGGACCTACTCCACATCCCTTGGGGGGACAACCACGAGGCAGACGAGATCGCCAAGCGCGCATCTTGGCGAGAGCCTTAACAACCCGGGGTCTTCGAATAAAGGTTGTTCTAACCAACATCTGCCCCGCCAAGTGGAGAAGGAGAGGTCTTCCCTAAAGAGTTGCCTCTGCCACTCTTGTCAGGCGCCCCTGATTGTGGTCCAACCTCAGGCGACAGGATTTTTCTGGCATCCACTATTGTGGGAATGTCCACAGCAGCCGCTATCAGGGGAAGCGATTGAGTCGAAGTAGGGCAAGAGCGAGTCGCCATCTGCAGATCGAGATGGGAGCGAGACACATGGTTTACCCAGGTTCGCCCCCCATAGGGTAAAGAACTACTTCCTGGTTGCTTGTATTGATGGCAGATGAATTAGAAGGTGTACGAGCTTGGCGTCAGGGTGGCGAGTCACTTGAATGGGGTAGCTAATAGCTCATGAGTACAAAGGGAACCCTAGGGAGGCTTATATAGGGGTTCCTCGCTAGGGTTTTATAGGATCTCAACCGAATCAGTAAAGGTTTCAGGGGTTTAACCTAATTCGACTAGTCCTAGCTACGGTCTTTGGCCTTCGCGTCCAGTCGCCGATCTTTTGAAGCCTCCTTTCCAGTCGCCATCATTGCTGGCCCGCTCAACATTGTCTTGGGCCTATCACTTCCTTCCCTCGTGGATAATCCGATTGGTATATCCCCATCAGTAGTCCCCGAGTGCGTCAGGGGTTTGGCGTAGGAGTCAACTTGGTAATCGGAGTAGGAGAATCCGGGTGGACACCCAGTCAAATCCGTGGCGAACTCCTCCAGTGAAGGGAGAAGCTTCTATTCTTGAATTGCATTGGTGGCGAATCATTTTTTTTCAAGTCTTCCTGCCTAACCGATTGGAGCAAGCAAATGGTGCAGGCGAATGGTATAGGTGAATGGTCAATTTGACCAAAGTTGTACCGTCAACGTGGTCAAACTAGCCGTTAGTTACCTCCTAATGGTAACTTTAGTGATTTTACCATGAAGTAATGGCTAATCCCGCGATTACTGGAGACGTGGCGCTATAAATGGCGAATGGTGGAGGAAACAAAGATCTCACTATGTTCTATCTGTACTTGATCTCTTCTTCATTCGCATTCGCCCCTGATCCGAATCTCAGCGAACCCACCTTCGTGGTCCAAGTCCAGATGCACCACAGCCGTCCTGCAGTCCTTCCAGAAAGCAGGGATCCTTACCAAAGGCAACTGGCGAGCTCCGTTGCCCAGTGAGAGCTTGCTAGCAACACCTTGGAGTTGTTTCCTTTCTCCTACTGGTTCGATAAACTTGGTTTGATAACTGAGGGAAAACTTGCTGCTATGCTCATCACACCTTGCTCTTGGGGTCTCCCAACGAAGCTCTACAACTAAGCCACATCGAGATTTTTTGGCGCCGTTGCCAGGGAGTTAAGGACAGCTTCACAAGGGGAGTCTTGCACAACCACTCACTTAACTTTGTTTTTCTTTTGCTTAGTTCCTTTTGCTTTGTTTTGCTTGCTTCTTTTTATAAAAAAATACAAAAAATAGTTTCGTTTGGTTTGCCTTTTCTTTTCAAAAACGCACAAAAAATACTTCCTACTCTAGTTGCTGCTGCTGTTGGCTTGCTCCACTTTTGCAAAAAATGAATTCTGCTGAGAACACCAAGTTGTGTGACTTTACTAGCACAAACAACAATGATTTCCTTTGCACACCTATTGATCCACCTGCTCCTGATGCTACCTTTTATGAAATTAAACCTACTTTGTTGAATCTTGTTATGAAAGAGAAATTTTCTGGTGCTAGTTCTGATGCTGCTGCTGCCCACCTTAATAACTTTGTTGAACTTTGATGTGAACTTCATTAGAAATAATAATTTTGGCAACAATGCTTATGGTAATAATAACTATAGGCCTTACCCCCCTAATAATGGCAATACTATCATGGTAGATCTGGAATGCCTAGTGAAGATAGGATTCTAGAAGTTGAAAGATCCACTAAAAACTTTATGCAAATGCAATATGAGCAGAACAAAATATTCACTAAAACCATGGAAGAACAATCTGCTATTTTGAAAAATATTAGTCATCAACTTGAGAATTTGAATAGGGAAATTCCTAGTTTGCAATCCAAAATTTTGAATGCTGAGAAAAATATTTCATATTTGTCTGAAGCACAATCCTCTTTGATTAATAAAATGGCTGCTAAACCTGAAACCTTGGAAAGTACCTTTGCTGCTACTCATGCCATACAAGTTACAATTGATGAAAATGTTAGACTATTAGCTAAATTACATGCTAAGTGGGAAATAGAAGATGAAATTTCTATAAACAATAGTATTTGTACTATTACTACCACCAATGTTAATGCTACCAAACCACAAGAAGTCCCCATTCCTTCTACAACAATGCCTAAACCCAATAAGAATGCTGAAATTTTTCGAAATATGGGAAACAATAAGTCTACTACCTGTGATGCTAAGTATGATTTTGATCTTGATGGTTGCAATATTTCTGAAGTGATTATGTTCCTACAAAAGCTTGCTAGAAGTCCCAATGCTAGTTCTATGAATATGGCTTTTACGAAACACATTACAGATGCTCTCATTAAAATTAAGGAAGAAAAATTGAAACATAAAGCTTCTATTCCTAGGAAAGTAGAAGATAGTTGGGAACCCATCATTAATATGCAAGTGAATGATTTTGATCTCAAAGCTTTATGTGACCTTGGTTCTAGTGTCTCTATTATGACTAGAAATATTTATGAAATGCTTGATTTGCCACCTTTGGAAGATTGCTATTTAGATGTCCCATTTGATGATAATGCTAAAAATAAACTTATGAGGAGTGTTAATGATGTTCTTATTATGGTTAACAATGCCTATGTCCTTGTTGATTTCTATGTTTTGGATGTTGAATGCAATGCTTCTTGTCCCATTACTTTGAGAAGACCTTTTCTTAGAACTGTTGGTGCCATCATTGATATGAAAGAAGGCGCCATTAAATATCAATTCCCGTTCAAGAAAGGTATTGAACACTTACTTATAAGGAGATATAAGTTACCTTTTGATCCTCCCTTTAAAGCAAAATTTGATGTTAATGCTTCTTCATTTGAAAATACTTGATTCTTGCTTCTTATGCCTAACTTAAAGGCGTTAAAGAAAAGTACTTCTTGGGAGATAACCCAATAGTTGTATTGAGACTTGGAAGTTATTACTTCTGTAATAACCTCTCCTTATCATTTTTTTTATTTTTTTTGCCAAGAATAACCTCTAATAAGAGAAGTAAGATTTGGGGAAGTTGCTGTCCCAAAACAGATTTTTATGCTTCACTTTAAAAATTCGTGAAAAATCTTTGTATGTCGGATTGAGCTGTAAGTTTTTGAGTAAATTCCCCAGGTTGTTATCTTACTTTCGTTAGTTCAACACTTTTCGATTTGAGCAACATAAGGTCTTCGAAAAAATCGGTTTTTACCTGCTTGTCTATTTTGACAGATTTCTGCCATTATTTGCATTTGCCTCTTTATCGATTTATTTTTGAGTTCTCTTTGGTAAATTGAGATTTTTAAAGGAATTGCTACAGTAGCTTGTGTTTTTAATGAAAGTTTTTTTGTGTTGAAACTAAAACCAAAGGTTTATTATCTTGAATGCACTAATGTTGTGAATAAAGATTGTGTGAAGTTTTCTATGAAGGAAAATTTCAAGTGTAGGGGAAGAATGATATGATGATATGAAGAATGGAAAAAATCTCAAACTTGGGGATGCCACCCCGTGTCGCCCCAATAAATATTCAAGATGTACAAGTGTCAAAGCTTGGGGATGCCCAAGGCATCCCCTTCTTCATCAATGAAAATCTCAGGTCTCTTTTTAGACACTTTGTTTTTATTATTTCATGCAGTGTTATGTTGTTCTTGAAGCGTCTTAGTTTTATTTTTTGGTTTTCGTGTGCTTAGTTTTCTTGAATAAAGTAGTTGGACCTCCGCTTTTGCTATGTTGTTTCAAATAAGTTGATTGGTGTTGGAAAAGAGTAGACAGCTTTATGCTTATAGTGGTACAAAAGGGAGCTTGTTTTGACTGTGGCTTAGACTTTATCATGTCGTGCTAGATGTTGTTTTGACCTTATGCTTAGTGATTATTGCTTTAGCATGACTTGTTCCAAACAATTGAGATTGCTTAATGTGCCTTGAAAGAATCATGTGTTGTTTTAGCGTACAAAATCATAATATTGTGGTATTCACCTTTGATGCTTTGTTTGGCTTGACTTGGCACATGCTCACACCATGTTATGACTATGAATCAGTCACCTCAGCCTCTAGGATCATTTAGTTTTTGACTTGTGATACCACTTTAAGCTTTGATTGATAATGTTTTGTCTCCCTACATGATTATGGGCATTATTGCTCTCTTAGTTGGTTGCTCCCAGTCTTTTGCTAGCCTCCACTTGTATTGAGTAAGATCTACTCATGCATCCAACTCCCAAGAAACCAAGTTATTCCAAAGAGTCCACTATAAATTCCTATGCATGGTGTGTTACACCATTCCAAGTATATTCTTGTTTTATCTATCTTCCAAATTAAACTTGTTATGTGAAAATTAGTGATTAAAGCTCTCACAAACTTGATGGCACACTTTTTATTGCCCCTAATAAACTTGAACCATTGTGTCATCTATGTTGTATATGCTTGCACTTATAAGTTGGGAATTAGCAGAACCGTGCTGTCACGAGGAACGCTTTCAACACCTGTAAATATCTACCTAGTTGATATCATGCTCTTTTGTTTATGGATGTCGGTGGTGTGAAATAAAAGGGGAGCTTGTAGGTCCATGGAGTTATGTATATGTGTTAGAGAAGCGCCTGGGCAGATAGCCTAAGCCATGCCTAATCATGGTGGAGACTTGCAACATCACCATAGTGAGCAATCCATGAAGCATCCTCAGAAAAAAATATAGAAAAGAGAGAGAGAAAAAGAAAAAACATGCACCATTCTCATGGTAAATAAAAGGATTGCTGAGATGCTCATTGTCTGTTGCCTTGTCATTTTGATATGGGATAGCTCATGTGTCATGGGGAATGGGGTACCCCGTTGGCGGTTCTCCATGATACACATATACTTACAATGAAAAGAACTTACCGGTAACTAAAGTTGAGTAGCATGAGGAACGACCCTCGTACTCAAGGGACATGAGATTGCCAACTTATGATTTGTCAAGCATATACTCCATACTTTGTTCACTTTAACCTTAATCACTTCAAGATGCTTATGATAGGGGCAATGAGAGCTGAAAGCTAATAAGTACCATAATTTTTGGAAGCTCTTTATGAAACTTGAAATCCCTGCTTCCCTGTGAAGGGCCTTTCTTCCTACTTTTATATTGAGTCTCCACCTTCTATATTTATGCACCAATTAAGAGAGCATAGTTGTCATTCTTAGTTCTATGTGCATTGTCCCGAAACTTATTGATTGATTCATAATGTTGATATTGCTTGTTATTGAACTATTTGTATCTAGTCACCATTATGAGCTTTGAAGGTGTCCTATGCATTTATGTTTTGCTACTCCATGAGGGACAAGCTAAATACCACTATTCTATATTTTGTATATGTGAAACAAACAAACGTGTTTCAATGCATTGTTATTCATGATCTTTGTTTGTATCCTTTCATGTTGCAACATAGTTACTTTGTCCTATTGTTAGAACTTCATCTTTCATGCTCATGTATAGAGTAATTTGATCCTAGATTTCAATGCTTTGAAAATGGTTTGATCAAGATTGTGATGGTGGATGTCACCTAAAAAATTATTCTTTTTTATCACTTACCTACTCGAGGACGAGCAAGAGTTAAGCTTGGGGATGCTTTATACGTCGTAAACGTATCTATAATAATTTTTATGTCCATGATTGTTTAGTATCAACTTTGGTATGCTTTTTCTACACTTTGAGGTATTTTATACATTTTCTAGGACTAGCCTATTAACAAGATGCTGCAGTGCTAGTTGCCTGTTCTCTTCTGTTTTTGGTTTCAGAAAAGCTAGTAAGGAAATATTCTCGGAATTGGACGGGACAAAAGCCAAATTCAATATTTTACCGAAGAGAACACGGAGTCCAGAGGCGGCACCATAGGGTGGACACACCCCCCAGGCGCGGGACCACCCTAGGCCACGCCTGGGTAGGGTGTGGGCCCACTGGCCGCCATCCTGTTTCACCTCTTCGCATAAAAAATCCCCCCGATGCAGAAACCCTAAACACCCGATTAGATCTCCATGAAACAGTCTATAGCCGCCACCACCATCATCCCTAGATCGAGGGGATCTGAAGCTCTTTTCGGTACCCTGCCGGAGGGGAGAGATCATCCGGAGGCCTTCTTCATCACCATGCTAGCCTCCGGTATGATGCGTGAGTAGTTCACCCTTGGACTATGGGTCCATACAGTAGCTAGATGGTTGTTCTCCTCCTTTGTGCTATCATGTTTAGATCTTGTGAGATTCATTCATGATCAAGATCATCTATTTGTAATCATACAAGTTGGGATTACGGGGATCCGATGGATATTAAGATACTATGCCAGATTGATTAATCATTCTATCATGTCTTATTGATTATTGATTCTATCATGGGTGTGTTGTTTGTGATCTTGCATGCTCTCCGTTGCTAGTAGCTATCTTGGCCAAGTAGATGCTAGTGACTCCAAGAGGGAGTATTTATGCTCGATAGCGGGTTCATGCCTCTAGTAATCTGGGGAAGTGACAAGAATCTCTAAGGTTATAGATGTGCTATTGCTACTAGGAATAAAACAACAATATTATGTTTATGGAACAATTGTATTGTTTAATTTACACGCATTGCTTAATGCAGTTATCTGTTGCTTGCAACTTAATACTAGAGGGGGTTCAGATGATAACCTTAAGGTGGATTATTAGTCATAGATGCAGTTGGATGACGGTCTATGAATATGGTTGTAATGCCCAATCAAATCTCATAGGAATCATGATGTCTAGTATTTGCATTGTTATGCCTTACTCAGTCATCTCAATTGCCCCGCTGTAATTTGTTCACCCAGCATGTTATTTATCTGAAGGAGAACACCTCTAGTGAACTGTGGACCCCGGTCCAATCTCTACCATTGTTACATCATCTACTGTTACCATTTACTTTCTACAATCAACCATTACCTTCCACACTATATGTTTAATCATTTTTTCAGCAAACCAGTGAGATTGATAACCTCACTGTAAGTTGGGGCAAAGTATTGAGTTTGTGTTGTGCATGATTCCAAGTTTCTAGCAACACCTTGGAGTTTTTTCCTTGATCCTACTAGTTCGATAACCTTGGTTATATAATTGAGGGAAAACTTGTTGCTCTGCTCATCACACCTTGCTCTTGGGGTATCCCAACGAAGCTCTACAACTAAGCCACGTCACATCACAGCCTCCTGGTGGTGGGACAGCTCCGACCTCCTCCGCGGGTGTTGTCGAGCTTCACCGCCTACTAGGTGTAGCCATCCAGGTAATCCTAGTCCCCGAGCGCTCAGTCATGAAGGTTTGACGATTGGGCGCTTAAATTTTGTGTTCCTTAGTCCTCGAGGGTCGGGTCGCTAGGGAATTGGCGGATCGAGTCTTTAGCATTTTTCTTGGTGATGACCTTGCTTTTATTGTTTGTAGGATGCGTTGCAGTGGATGGAGAAGGACTTGTCCATGTTGACAGGGAACCCAGCAGTCCGTGTTGCAGTGGATGGAGAAGGACTTGGTCGCAGCGCAAGGGGAGGCGTGTTGGCTGAAAGCTTCAGTCGGTGAGTATTTACGTTGGAGTTAGTCGCAATCGTCTGGTGATTATAGTGCTGATGCGTGCTGCTATTATGTAGATAACGAGGCCGCCAAGCTGGCAAGGGCTCACGAAGGCTATGTTCTAGTCGCTGAGCTTGAGTTGGTGAAGGTGGCCCTTGCCAAGATGGCAAGGGCTCGCGAAGGCGGCCACGAATTTGGACCACGCTGTGTCTGATTCCGTTATTATGGATTTGCAGACTAAGTTCTCAAATTTGGAGAAGCATGTGAAGGCGAGCTGCCACCGCCTCCTTGGTAACGACGCTCTTTTTATTTGTTAGTAGTGGAGGGAGTCCCCGAGCGGGTCTAGTCCCCGATTGAATCAGAGCGACCGCAACCTTGTTTTGATATGATCTGACTTTTTGCAAATGTTTTAGGTGAGGGTGATACCTCTGTGCGGGACTTTACCGCTGAGCAGTGCATGAATGCGGTGATAAACGCCGCCTCAAAGTCATCATTGTGCATTCGCGCTATCCTCCAGAACATAACCTCGATTGAGGTGCTTCCCACATGGTTCATAGATGTGTGGCACTATCTGGAGTTGGCGCCCGCGATGGTGGAGTGGATGGCGCAGTTAGCGTTCCGTAGCGGGGCGACTGCGGCACTGAGCCTTGGGCTGGCTCACTTCCCGGAGGACTTTGACCTCAACAACGTTACGAGCGGGTACCCGTCGATGACCGGGACGGTGGAGGCCTCCAAAGTTCTTGCTGTTCAGTCGAAGGTGGCTCCGTACGTGGAGTGGGTGTTGGCGATGAACCATCTCCTGCCTTATCAAGCGATGCAGGTGGCACGAGGTGACGCCGAGCCGGAGCACCGACATTTTCCATCGGTGCACCCCTTCCGGTCGGCGAGGGATAAGTCTTTGTCTACATACCCGATGAAGACTATCAACATGGCCAGGGTGGCGAGTGATGCTTCGGGGGCTCAGCCTGCAAAGTAGGAGTTTTTAATCATGTAATATGGTTAGTGCCGACTAGCTAAAGAACTTTTGATTTTTTTGAATGTGTTTTGTATGCATATGTGTGATGATGATCTTGGATTTATTTGTTTTGGTGATGACTGGGCGTTTTGAGTGCGTCGGGGGTAGCTAGTACCCAAGCATATTACTTGTGTTTTGCACGCGCGTGGCTAACGATTATGTGTTTGTGCGAGTTGTTCAAGTAGCTCTTAGTCGACTTGCCGTGGCTCGGGGAGCCAGTCGCGTGGCGACCCCAAAGGACCCATTGTACTTGGCGTTTTTCCCTGGACGCGTGCAGGTTCGTTTTTTACGAGTCCCCAGACATGGTACTTGGCCTTTCGAAGCGTTGGTTCTAAGGTAGGAAGGACCTATGCTGCGATGTTTGTTTGTAGTCCGTCATCCCTCCTGGCTCGTGTTGCCAGTCGCTAGGCGATCCCTGGGCGAGCTCTTTACTTGGTGTTTTTGCAAGGCGTGTGCGGGTTCATGTCATTACGAGTCCCTGAGCATGCTACTTAACCATTTGAGTCGCTGCGTACGAGGAGGGGAAGACAGAGTGCTATGAGAAGCATGACCGGTCGTCTTGCCCCGGTGGGCCAATCAAGTGAGGCGAGTCCGATGGGGGCTCTCTCTTGGCATTTTTGTGGACAACGCAAGGCTTGGGGTTCCCTGATGCACTTGCGCTGCACTACTTGGCCTCGTCGAGTCGCACTGCCAAGGGTTGACGACCGGTATAGCATATATGTAATTTACGAGTGAGATTTGCACAAGATAAGGAGAGTAAACACGATGTGCGGAACAATTACTCTATTCATTGGAGGAGGGGGTTACACAATTTGTGTTATAGTGTTGGGCACGAAGTGTAAGACTTGCGCCTGGTACGGAGCATGCCGGGGGTTACTACCTCCGGTCATCCTTTTTGCCCTTCTAGTTGACCCTAGTTGTAGGTCTTGGGCGAGTCACGCTCAGACTAGGTCGTTGTAGTCGAAGCACATTCTCCGAGTGTCGTTTCTTTTTAGCACCAAGAATGGTTTCGTCAACTAGTCGGAGTAATTGTTGGGGCGTATGAGCCCCATAGCAAAGAATCGCCATATTGTCCCAGCGATTGATAGGCCACGCTCTGCATTGCGAGGTGGAAGTATTTGCTTGTTGTCCCGACCCTCTGGGTTGGCATTTTGTCTGTGCTCAACAAGACCCTCCATTATGCCTGGCGTGTTAGGTTTGTCCGAGCTGTGGCATCATGGTTCTCATGCTAGGGCTTGCTGAGCGCGCTTTCCTATGCGCGGAAAAGGTATGCCTCTAGGGCCGAATGTTGTTCTGGCTCGCTGTGGGCAGTGCCGTCTTGAGCGTTTGGCGCTGGGCTTCGGAGGTGCCAGGGATGAAGCAAGTCGTCGCTTGTTTCTTTAGGACTGTAGGGTCGTCCTGGTAGGTGCCACTCGCCAATCCGGCGAGTCCGTCGGCGTGTTGCGCCTCTTCGACAATGACTGCGTCATTCATCTTTGCACTGTTGTCCTCGCATTCGACATCCACGTCTTGGTCGCCACACACATTGAATATTCCATGGGGCCCAGGAGCTTCATCATGTTGTATGCGTAATGTGGGGTCGCCATGAACTTGGAGAACGACTCCCTGCTGATGAGTGCATATTTGCATCATGTTTTATATTATTATTTTGTATTGTAGTTGTAGGATCTTGGTATTTTACAGTGTTCGCACACACCTTTTATGTTTATTTTCACCAAGATCAGGACAGATGATGGATACGATGGACACAATTCTTGGACCAGTTGTATTGGAGCGAAAAGGAGTCAAAAACAGCATAAATCGCTAAATTGGGAAATATCAATAAGACTAGAAGAAAATACGAAGTGATCACAGGAGGCAGAAGGTTTAACGACCAAATATATGACAGGAGAAAATTCTCCGGCCGTATAGTTCCCTCCATATAGTTGGCGCCACCACCGCCTCCTCAAATAGTTTCACCCCGTGCAACTAGATCAGGGATACGACATACAGAACGACCAGAAATCGCTGAAACCTCACCTTCGGAAGGGATCTGGAGGGGCAACTCATCCACCGGGGATCCATCTTCACCCTACGCAAATCCGGGGGGCTAAGGTATTGAACTTCATCATCAGCCGCTGCATCACCACCATCTCCATCCATCCCATCAACATCTTGTCTAGATCTTGTTGTAATTTCCGTACTCGTTGTGGATTTATACAAGTACTATTTATCTATGATATATTCCATTGTTTTTGCCATGATGTTGATTGCCTCCATGTCCGAGTAGATCATTAGTTCTTGGGGAGATGGAGTAACCCTAGCATGAGATTGAAATAAGAAAAAGTTTATTATGATATTCATTGTTGTGAACATGTGTTAGATTGTCTTAATATTGATGTTTGGAGAAGTCGACCTCTCAATATTTGCCTCTTATAGGGACTTGATGGAGGGAACTACTTGTTGGTAGACAGAGGTGTGCTAGCACTTACAGTGACTATAAAGCTGTTGGCACCCCTTACGTATCAACTTGGGAACAAGGAAACTCACAGAACACTATCCATTCCATGGGATACATCCTACGGGGTAAAGTCCCTTAATAGTGCAGTAATTCGATTGATGTCGATTGCTTGTCTGATGTGGTTATGAGGATGATGTGAGCAGTGGTTGCTGCCTATTCGTCCAAATACGGAGTTCCTCCCACAAATACATAGTTGATAATGTTCATGATAATAATCTTTACCTTAGACCCTTTATAAATGCTAGAGGTGTATCCACTACTCCTAGAGAACGCTTTTCCCATTGCAGTTTCACATCTCTTTTACATACGCGATACTTACTTTCTGTATTCAGTTTGTTTTACTTTACTTATTGTTCTCTTATACAAAAACCCAAAAACACCTTTTTTATACAACACACATTTTATCTTGTTACTTAGAACTTTATTTAGCATTTATGTTTTAGTATTTAATTCAAGAGTTATTAGAATTCACACTCCTGCTCCCTGTGGGATTGATATCTTTATTTCGAAACTAGCTACAAACGGTCTGTGCACTTGCTACAAACGGTCTGTGCACTAGAGGTGTATCCTCTACTCCCTGAGAACGCCTTTTCCCATTGTATTTTCACATCTCTTTTACATACGCGATACTTACTTTCTATATTCAGTTTGTTTTACTTTGCTTATTGTTCTATTATACAAAAACCCCAAAACACCTTTTTTATACAACACTCCATTTTATCTTGTTACTTAGAACTTTATTTAGCATTTCTATTTTAGTATTTAATTCAAGAGTTATTAAACTTTAGACTCCTGCTCCCTATGGGATCAATATCTTTATTTCTAAACTAGCTACAAACGATATGTGCACTTGCAGTCATCACCTGCCGAGTACGCAGTGGTACGGGCTTCTGAAGTTGACCATCTCGAAGATGATCTGTTCTATGCGGAAGTTAGCTAGTGTGCCGAAAGTGACTGGCAGCATCAATTTCCCGATTGGGTATGCCTTCAGTCCCGGAACTATGCCGTGGAAGGTACAGAGGGTGGATTCCACCATGGACTATGGGAGTTGCAGCCGTCTGAATGTGTCGAGGTAGAGGATGTTAATTGAGCTTCCACAGTTCATTAGTGTTTTGGGCAGCCAGTAATCGGCCACTTTGGGCCTGACAACTAGGGTGACTCATCCTGGGTACTCTATCCTGGGCGCGTGATCCTCGCGGATCCAGGTGATGCTCTGCTCTGACCAATTTAGCTAGCGCGGGATGTCAACTTGCTGCACCGCGTTGATGGCGATAGCGCGGGCCAGTACCTTCTTATTGCAGTATGTTCCCACGCTGGTGAATGTGTGGAGCAACCCGACGGAATTTTTGAATGCGCCGCTGTTGCCGTTGTTGCGTGGCTGATCGGGGTTCGGGTCGTCCTTGGCGCGCCTTGCCTTCTCGATCTCCTTGAGAGAGTGGCACTCGGCGGTGGTGTGGGTGGCGGGTTTGCCTTCCCTGCTGTGGCAGATGCAAGGTTGGTTCAGTATGGCAGGGGGGTCAAATTTCGGCCGAGCCATAGTGTTGCCGTGTGGGTTGTTACACTCGCGGCGGTATTTCTTGGGGTCACGTGGGCTATAGCTAGCATTGACGACGAAGTCGGCTCATCCTTCATTGCGGCTCTTAGTCGCCTGGCGAGTATTGCTATAGCGGAGGTCATGGCTTTGGCCACTGATTTGGCCGCCCATGCAACGTCTTCCACCCGACTCATTGTCAGATTCCTGGATCGGATCTTCCTCCAAGTAGCGATTGGCGATCTCAAGGAGGTCAGGGATGTTGTCAAGCGTTCAGTAGAATCGCTTGATCTTGGCGACCAAGGGTCCATACCAACACGCTTTCTTGAAATAGTGGATTGTTGTGTCTGGGTGGATGCCCGTGGCGTTTATCTAGAGTTCTTGCCGTCGTCGGACCCAGTGGAGGGTAGACTCGCTTGGCCCCTAAACGCATCGCTCTTGGTCTTCGATAGTGGTGGCGCGTGAGTAGGATCCTTCTAAGTGCTTGATAAAGGTGGCGCGCATCTCATCCTAGGAGTCGATGCTGTTCTCCGGGAGGGTGTTGATCCACTGGCAGGTTGCACCCTCCATTATCGGAGGGAGGTAGCGAGTGGCCAATAGCTTGTTGTGGCCAGCGATCCCCATTGCCATGAGGTAGGTGTCGATCCATACTTTGGGATCGAGAGTGGGATCGTATTTTTCCATATCCTTTGGCCCTCAGAAGTTTGAAGGGTAATTTTCGCCATGAACCATTGGTCCGAAGAATGACGGGTCGACTCGACTGAGGTCGCCACGGTTGGAGAGCGTGGGGAGAAGGTTGTATGGCTGACGAGCTTGCCATGCTTTGGTGTTGATGAGGTGGCCTCTCGCGTCGACTGGCTGGCCGTTGGTTGCGACCGTGTTGTACTAGGGACACGGGTCGTTGGGTGAGATGGCGGGGTTGGTGACCACACGTTGTTGCGGCCGTGGTTCTGGTGGCAGGCAGTTTGCGACGTTTGCGGACGTCCGCTCACCTGGGTGGTTGGATGATGTCGCTCTGCTATTGGTGGATCTTGAGTAGACCCACCCCTAAGAGTCTTGCCCTGCGTTCTTCTGCTCGACTACTTTGGCAAGCAGGGCCTAGGTGTACTTGATCTGAAGCGCGCCTTCTCCTGTGGGGTTCAGGTTGGCGACCGCAGCTTGACTCACGATGACATTGTCCATCGGAGTTGAGTACAGGGGGAGGCCATTGGTGTCGTATTCCCGTGGACAGATTAGTACCCGTGGTTGCTTCAGAGGAGGCGCACGGTGGGGTGGTGGAGCTCCATTCGCGGTCGACCCGACCCACGGGGGACTGCCTCCGGGTGGCGCGTTGTTACAAATTTCATGGTCGGCCACGCACGCAGAGTTGTTCTCGTCATTGAGTTTAGGGCGTGGCCCTGTGTAGAGAGGTTGAGTCACCGCATCACCCGAAGCTGGTGGTAGGCCGAAAGCTGTTGCACGGTTTGTTGCTCGAGGCAAAAAAAAATCGCGATCAGATTTTTCTTTATCCCTGCCTCATTCAAAGCCACGCGATGCTTCTCGATCTCGTCAACCATCACAGTTGGTGGGAGAAGGATGGAGAAAGGATACAACGGTGGCTCATTATTGTCGTTCGCCATGTAGATGGCGTGGTGGATGATGGGGTAGGTCTCATCTGGGGACTCTGACCCCGAACCATAGTCGAGGAGTTGGAGGATCGAGTCGTCCTTGTAGTCTCCAGCATTGGATACCTTGGTGACGGAGCTGGCTTTTGCAGTGGGGGAGGTGGGTTCCATGGTTTGTGCCTATGTTGCCGAATCGGCATCGTCTCTGAGGGTGGAGTTTCTTTGTACCGAGCCGTTCTCCTTCGAGTCATACTTTGAGGCGAGGAGGGAGATGGATTAGATCCGCTCTTCTGAGAGCAGATCGCATGGAGGTGATCCGAGACTGCTCGTGAATCCAGCGGGATCCGCCGGGTCGATGGCATCGGTGAATCGGACGAAGAGATCGGTGAATCAGACGATGTAGTCGATCACTTGCCGATCTCAAGATCGTGTAGACGATCCTTCCAGCGGGGACACTACTTTGCGGCCCGAAAGTTCACAGGCGAAGGCAACGCGGGGCCCGAGTTGCTTGTAATCACCGCGATTCGAAAAGTTCGAGGGGTAATTACCGAGAGGGGAATTTCGAGTGAATGTGGCCAAACCAAATAATTTCAAATCTTAGCCATTGTGTCAGTATATTCCGTTACATTAGTACCTGATGTGCCCCTTCTAAGTCACCGTCCACGTATTGCATGGGCAAATCCATTTTTGTACTTCCCTAACCCCCGACACTGAATCCGACGGCGGCTGTC
This sequence comes from Avena longiglumis, assembly GCA_030063025.1. Lineage (NCBI taxonomy): Eukaryota > Viridiplantae > Streptophyta > Magnoliopsida > Poales > Poaceae > Avena > Avena longiglumis. Next base: position 148,160,161 of record CP125975.1, on the reverse strand, counting down.
CTTTTTCTCCATCCCCTACACTGAACCCGGTTCGGTGGCAGCGACGGTCGTTTTTTCTGTACTTTCCCCGCCCCCTCCCTAATACATCGGAAACATATCTATAATTTTGGATGCTCCATGCTTGTTTAGTATCTACTTTTCTTTACTTGTCTACACTTTGAGGTGCTTTTTACATGTTTTCTGGTACTAACCTACTAACAAGTTGCAACAGTGTCAGATGCCTGTTTTATCCTATTTTTGGTTTTAGAAAAGTTAGTAAATAAATATTCTCGGAATTGGACAGGACAAACGTCAAAGTCAATTACTTTCAGTGGGGAACAAGAAGTCCAGAGGGGAGCTGGAGCGGCCAGCCAGGGAGGCCAGACCCACCCTAGGAGCGGGTGGGCCCTAGCCCGCGCCTGGGTAGGTTTTGCAGCGCCTGGCCGCCTCCTCGGCCTCCCCCTTTGCCTATAAGAAGCCCCCGATGCAGAAACCCTGAGTACACGATCAAATATCCACGAAACCGTCTATAGCCGCCGCCACCATCGTCCCTAGTTCAGGGGGGATCTGATGTTCTTCCCGGCATCCTGCTGGAGGGGAGATCATCCCAGAGGCCTTCTCTCCGGTATGATGCATGAGTAGTTCCACCTTGGACTATGGGTCCATGTAGTAGCTAGATGGTTGTATCTCCTCCTTTGTGCTTTCATGTATAGATCTTGTGAGCTCCGTTCATGATCAAGATCTAATCTATTTGTAATCATGCATGTTGTGTTTGAGGGAATCCGATGGATATTGAGATTATTATGTTGGTTTGGTTAATGGTTTTGTATTTATGATTCTATCATGTCTATGTTGTTTTTGATCTTGCATGCTCTCCGTTGTTAGTAGCTATCTTGGCCAAGTAGTTGCCAGTGACTCCAAGAGGGGGTATTTATGCTCGATAGTGGGTTCATGCCTCTAGTTTCCAAGGGAAGTGACAATAATCTCTTAGGTTGTAGATGTGCTGTTCCTACTAGGGAGAAAACAACGGTATCTTGTTTATGGAACATGTGGACTGTTTACCTTACACACTTTGCTTAAAGCAGTTGTCTGTTGCTTGCAACTTAATACTGGAGGGGGTTCGGATGATAACCTGAAGGTGGACTTCTAGTCATAGATGCAGTTGGATGGCGGTCTATGTATATTGTTGTATTGCCTAATTGAATCTCATAGGATCTTTCTGACTAGTAATTGCATTGTTATGTCTTGCTCAGTTCCTTTCAATTGCCCTGCTGTAATTTGTTTACCCTTCATGCCATGTTGTTTATCTAAGGAGAGCACCTCTAGTGAACTATGGACCCCAGTCCAATCTTTACCATCAATACATCCTCCATTGTTACTTGTTTACTTGATGCAAACCATTACCTTCCACACCATACGTTTAATCCTTTGTTACAACAAACCGGTGAGCTTGACAACCTCACTGATTCGTTGGGGCAAAGTCTTGAGTTTGTGTTGTGCAGGTCTCCGCGTTGCTTGCAACACCTGTGTGATGTTTCCTTCCTCCTACTTGATGGGGATATGCCTACTGGGGTATACCCAGCAGGATGTTTCCGACTGGCCCGTGAGTTGGCGAGTGAGCCTGCATAACGGCGAGTGGATTGAAGCCCAGGAAGGCACCGAGCGACTGGAAGCTGAAGGCCCAGGCGAGTAGATAGGCCCAGTCGGATTAGGTTAAACGACTACCGAAGCTTTAACTGAATCGGTTGAGATATGTAAACCCTAGGGGAGGTGAGCCTATATAAACCTCCCTATAGGGCGAGTAGAGATACGTTCCTTCATACACCCAAGCGACTCGCTTCCTTGCCGCCGAGCTCGCCCATTGTAGCACCTCCATAATACAATCTAGCAGGAGTAGGTCTTTACCCTCCGGGGGGCCGAACCTAGGTAAAACCCTGTGTCTTTTACCTCATCTCGCACCGCAGATGGCTGGCCGCCCTTGCCCCTCGTTCTACTACTCGCTGCCGATTGCAGCATCTGCCGTGACTATTCCCACGATAGTGGCGCCCACCGTGGGGCCTGGCCGGTCCGGCCGGTGTTCTGCGGCGAGATCCAATCTGCCCATCAACGATTTGTCGCCACCGGCCGCATGATAGCGATCGGCGAGATGCTCCAAATCTTGTCGAGCAGCTACGCCCCGTGGCGCGACCGTCACGCCTGGCGTGATCCTGCCGATCGAGACGATCGGCCTCTTCCGGTCTCACCGACGCCATCGCCTCGGAGGATTCGGCTCGCATCCGCGAAGTCGCCAGCGATCGGCTCCGAGAGCCAGATCCGCATGATCCATCGCCTCACCTCCGAGTACAACTCGCCCACAACGTGGCGGGAATTCAGCGCCGCGAGGATGCGGCCCTCACGAGGCCGACTCGGCGACCGGCGTCACTCGCCGGATCCATCACCACGCCGTCGCGGGCTCCATCACCAGGTCTCCAACGGGAGACTTCGAGATCCCTCCATCCTCGGGATCTTGAGTTCGACTCGGATCGGAGAACTCCGGCGACCCCCGCGACGGAACCGGTCGCCACACTGCGACCTACATGGCGACCGGCACCGATCCGCCGGAGGACCCGTTCTCCACCCCAATCCCTCCTAACGCCACGGCAACGGAGGTCGAGGAACTCTGCCTGAAACTGGCGGAGGCGGTGCGCAAGGAGCAAGCCGAGCGCGAGAAATTTCGCCTCGAAAGGTGTGACGGCGCAGAGCTATCACGCTACCACCAGCAGCGGATCGGTCACGCTGAACCACCGTCGGTCGCCCTGAACTTCGGCGACGCAACGACCCGGCCAGCGTGGCCGAGCGCGTGAGAGAACGCCACCAGGAGGAAGCGCCGCCCGCCAGATCAGCGGCGGCGCCCACCTCCACCCAACCGCACCTCAAGGGACCAGCCGATAGTAGTCTCCTCACGGGAGCGAGACGCAAACGCCTCCCAGTTTCCACCCCAATGGACAACCTCGTGGCAGGCGGCGGCAGCCGACAAGATCACAGCCACCGGCACGGCGCCTACTGATTCAATACGTCGGGCCCCTTTCGCGAAGGCCGAGCAGCAAGAGCGCCGACTCGGCAGGTTGAGTATACTCGCGTTCCTCGGGAAGCAGAGCGGCCTCCAGCGGACGCCCAGCGGCGGCAAACACCCTCAACTGCCCGCCACCAGAGCCACTGCAGCTCCAACACCGACCCGCGAACGTGGCACTCTCCACCAACGACCCCAGGTCGGCAAGTAACCTCATCGCTGCCAACGGGCAACCCATCGACGCCCTCACCCACATCATCAATAACCAAAGTTGGCGCGCACGCCAGCCCGACGACTTGCGACATACCCTAACTAATCGCCGCGACGGCGAGCCCATGGGGTCGCTCAGTCGACTCGGACCCAAGTGCTTCGGACCAATGATCCGAGGTGAGAAGTACCCGCCAAACTTCAAGGCGCCGAAGGAGATAGAAAAGTACGATTCCTCGTACGACCCCGCCGTCTGGCTCGACACATACCTCATGGCGATGGGGATCGCAGCCACATGACTGCTACGCTCGTTACCTCCCCCTGATGATGGAGGGGACGTGCAGGCAGTGGATCAACACCCTCCCCCAGGACAGTATCGACTCCTGGGAGGAGATGCGCGATGCCTTCGTCAGGCACTTCGAGTGCTCCTACACCCGCGCCACCACCATCGAGGACCTGGAGCGATGCGTCCAGGGACCCCGCGAGTCGACCCGCAATTGGGTCCAACGGTGGCAAGAACTTTGGTACAACGCGGCCGGCATCCACCCGGACACCGCGATCCATTGCTTCAAGACCTCGTGCCGTTACGAGCCCCTGGTCGCCAAGCTCAAGCGACACTCCCGCACACTCGACAACATCCCCGACCTCCTCGAGATCGCCAAACGGTACGCCGAGGAAGATCCAAACCAGGAAACTGACGACGAGTCAGGAGGTCAACGCCGCACGAGCGGAAACGACGGTGGACGCCGATCCGACCTACGCTACAGCGGCACTCGCCTCACCGGCAAGCGCCGCAGTGACGGGCGAGTCGACTTCGTCGCCAACGCCGGGCACGCGCAGCGCGAGCCCAAGAGCTTCCGCCGCGACGGAGGACAACGCCGCGACGGCGGCAACTACAAGAACAAGCCAAGGTTCGACCCCGCGGCCCTTCTTAACCAACCGTGTGCGTTTCATAGCAGGGAAGGGAAGCCCACAACGCACACCACCGCCGACTGCCACACCCTCAGGGAAATCGAGAAGGCACGGCGAGCGCGGGAGGACCCCGACAACGACCCGCCAAACGGCGGAAAATTCGGCAAAGTAGCCGGATCGCTCCACACCTTCACAGGCTTCAACACGAAGCGCGAAAAGAAGGTCATCGCCCGCGCCGTCGCCGTCAACGCGGTGGCCCAGGCGGACGTTCCCCAGTTCCTCAACTGGTCGGAGCAGCCCATCACCTGGAGTCGCCAAGACCACTCTCCACGCATCGAGTACCCAGGTCAAGTCGCCCTGGTGGTCAAGCCCAAGGTCGGCGACTATTGGCTTCCCAAGACATTGATGGACGGCGGCAGCTCCATCAACATCCTGTACCTCGACACCTTCAGGCGGCTGCGGCTCCCGCAGTCGATGATCGAGACAACCCACACCACATTCCACGGCATCGTCCCTGGTCGGAAGGCGTACCCGATCGGCAAGGTCACGCTGCCAGTCACCTTCGGCACACCGGCAAACTTCCGCACCGAGCGGATCATCTTCGAGCTGGTGCCCTTCGACAGCCACTACCACTGCGTCCTGGGGCGCCAGGCGTTCGCTAAATTCATGGCAGCGCCCCACTATGCATACAACGCGATGAATCTCCCCGGGCCGTGCGGCGTCATCACCATCAACGGCGACCCCGACATGGCCGCCGAGTGCGAGGCCAAAGGAGCCGAGCTCGCTGACGCCGTCATCGCGGCGGAGTCAACCACGCCGACGAGCTCGCCAAGTACGCGAGCGGTGTCAACAACGACGACCCCACCATACTCAAGAATCCCAACTCAGAGGGCGCAAACACCTCAACCTTTGAGGCCACGACGCACACCCGCACCGTCGAGCTGGTCCCAGGCGACTCCAGCCCAGATGGTGACGATCGGGACAGGCATGAGCCCAGCATAGGAAGGCGCGCTCATCGAGTTCCTCCGTGAGGACAGGGACATCTTCGCATGGAAACCCTCTGACATGCCCGGTGTCCCTAGGGAGCTCGCTGAGCACAAGCTAAACGCCGACCCCAAAGTGCGACCTGTCAAGCAGTCGCTGCGGCCTTTCAATGAAGAACGCCGTCGAGCAATCGCCGAGGAAGTGCAGCGTCTACTCGCTGCCGGCTTCATCCGGCCAATCAAGTACTCCAAGTGGCTGGCAAACCCAGTCCTGGTCGAGAAGAACGGGACACGGAGAATGTGTATCGACTACACAAACTGAACAAATACCGCCCAAAGGAGCAGTTCGTCCTCCCGCGGATTGACCAGATAATCGATTCAACCGCGGGCTCGGAGTCGCTATGTTTCCTCGACGCCTACTCTGGGTACAACCAGATCAAAATGGCCGTCGAGGACGAGGAGAAGACGGTGTTCATCATGCCATTCAGATCCTTCTGCTACACCGCCATGACCTTCGGCCTCAAGAACGCCGGGGCGACCTACCAGCGGTGCATGCAAGAATGCCTCGCGAGCCAAATTGGCTGCAACATCCACGTCTACATCGACGACGTGGTCGTAAAGTCCGCTCGCCAGGGTGACCTACTCGCCGACCTGGCGGAAACATTCGCCAACTTGCGAAAATACAAGATAAAGCTCAACCCAGGCAAATGCACCTTCGGTGTACCAGCAGGACAACTACTGGGGTACGTCGTCTCCAAACGAGGGATCGAGGCGAACCCCACGAAGATCGACACGATCACTCGGCTCGGCAAACCCGAGTGTCTGCGCGACGTCCAGAAACTGGTCGGACGAGTAGCGGCTCTCAGTCGCTTCATCCCCCGCCTGGGCGAAAAGGCGATGCCCCTATACCGCCTGATGCGCAAGAACCCCACCTTCTAGTGGGACAAGGAGGCGGATGACGCGATTCGCGACCTCAAAAAAGTGCTACTCGCCGCCCCCACCGACAAAGAACCCATGCTGGTCTACGTCGCGGCTTCCGAACGCGTCGTCAGTGCCGTCATGGTCGTCGAACGACCAGAGGAAGGAAAGGAGCGCCCAGTACAGCGACCGGTGTACTACATCAGCGAGGTCCTCACCGAGTCGCGCCAGCGGTACCCCCAGTATCAAAAGCTGGTATACGCGGTCTTCAGAGCTCAGCGGCGCCTGCCGCACTACTTTCAGGAGCACCCGATCACGGTCGTTTCCTCAGCACCGTTGCAAGACATCATCCACAACCGTGAGGCGACCGAGCGGGTCGCCAAGTGGGCCGTCGAGATCGGCGTCCACAACATCAAATACAAGCCGCGAAAAGCGATCAAGTCGCAGGCCCTAGCGGACTTCATCGCCGATTGGGAAGAGGCCCAGCAGCCAGAGAAGCTGCCATACCTCCATTACTGGAGCCTACACTTCGACGGCTCCAAGAACGCGGACGGCGCAGGCGCAGGGATCGTGCTTACCTCACCAAAGGGCGACAAGCTCCGCTACATCCTCTGCCTTGACATCACACCCTGCACCAACAACATGGCCGAGTACGAGGCCTTACTCCACGGCATGCGATCCGCCAAGGAGATGAATGTCCACCGCCTACGCTGCTACGGAGATTCTGACCTCGTCGCGGGACAAGTCGCTGGCACCTGCGATGCCGTCTCCCCCACCATGGCGGCGTACCGCCAAGCAGTGGACAGGTTGGGCGGACACTTCACAGGCTACTCCGTCGAGTGGATCGACAGACGGAAGAACGAGGAGGCCGACGCACTCTCTCGCATCGGATCGGCTCGATTCGCACCACCAGCCGGCGTCTTCCTCGACACGATCACCAAGCCATCAGTCTCTCCCCCGAGGGAGATCGACATCGGAGTCCCACTCCAACCAGAGGTAGCCTTGGTCGCACTCGTCAGCAGCGAACGACTGGACCAAGCCCTACATCGCCTACCGAAGCGGCACCTCACCGAGACAGACGCTCGAATGATCACTCGCCGATGCAAGTCCTACACCATCATCGACGGCGAGCTCCACAAGCGCAGCGTCACCGGCGTGTTCCAACGCTGCATCCAACCAGCAGAAGGACGCAAAATCCTCCACGACATTCACTCCGGTGACTGCGGCCACCACGCCTCCGCTCGCTCCCTGGTCGCCAAGGCTATGCGACATGGCTTCTACTGGCCCACCGCACACGCCGATGCTGTTGATATCGTCCAGCGGTGCGCCGGGTGCCAGAAATACGCCAACCAGACGCACGTTCCGAGCTCGGCGCTCAAAACAATCCCCATCACCTGGCCATTCGCTGTGTGGGGCATGGATATGGTAGACCCCTTCAAGAAGGCCCCCTCCGGCTACACCCACCTGCTAGTCGCCGTCGACAAATTCACGAAGTGGGTGGAGGCCAAGCCAGTCCGGAAATGCGACCGGAAGACCGCCACTAAATTCCTACGCTAGCTCATATATCGCTACGGGTTCCCAAACAGCATCATCTCGGACAACGGCACCAACTTTGCCAAGGGAGCCATGGCCGAATTCTGCGAAGAGCACCACATCCGGCTCGACCTCGCGTTAGTCGCCCACCCGGAATCCAACGGCCAGGCGGAACGGGCCAACCAAAGCATCCTCCACGGCCTGAAGCCGCGACTCCAAGTACCACTCGAGCGCACCGCCAGGTGCTGGGTAGAGGAGTTGCCTTCTGTCATCTGGGGGATCCGCACCTCAGTCAACAGATCGACGGGATTCACTCCCTTCTTCATGGTCTACGGTAATCTTCTTCAGTGCTGGGAGGTAGTCCTCCAGTTTCCACTCGTCGAGGCAGGCCTTCGTCGAGTCTCCCCGGCCCGTGTACTGGTACATGTAGTGGTCACGCTGGGCGAGCGGGACGAGCCGCCGCCCAAGCCAGCAGTTGTACAGATTTATCGTCTGGAGGCCCTTCTTTTTCAGACCGCGGATGGTCTGGAGCATCTCTTCGACGACCATCCGCTGGTCGTTGGGGAGCTTGCCGACTTGGAGATGGCGCGGCTCGGACCGATTGGCGGAGAATCAGCGGGATCGCCGCCTCGTCCTCCGGGTCGCCTCGGCCACGTAGAACCACGACTTCTTCCAGTCGCTCGCTGCCTTGGCGGGCAGCATCAGATCAAAGAATGAGGCTTTGGACTTGAGTTGGAATGTCAGGCCGCCCGTGGCTAGCATTGGGCCGCCTGCTTCCTCGCGGCTGATCCGTCCGTGGAACAGATCTTGCCACAAGGGGAAGTAGGGCCGGCAGCCCAAGTAGCATTCGCAGAACGCCACGAAGATGGCGAGCTGCTCGATGCTATGGGGACCCAGATCTGAAGGCTGGATCCCGTAATAGGCGCAGAAGCGCCGGAAGAACAAGTATGTAGGAAACCCTAGCCCCCGCTCGAGATGACTGGTGAAACAGATGAATTCCCTCTCTCACGGGTTCGGGGTCGTCTCTCCGGCTGCGGGAATACGCCAACAGCCGGCTCGTAGGATCCCGGCCTCCTCGAAGGAGGCCAGTTGCGCCCTTGTGCACTTAGACCTACCCCACGGTTCGGTGGAAAGGGCCATGGCCGAGAGGTTGTTGGGGGTCGAGGATTTTGGGTTGGCTGGATCGCGATGCGAGGGAAGGAAAATGCGCGCAGTCGGAAGAAGTGGTGAGAAGTTGGCTCTCTGATCGCCTGCCATTCCCCTTATATAATGGATGTTACCCGCCAAATCAGGAAGCCGTTACCGCGCGATGATTACGCCAAAAGTTACCATTGGATTACCCCAACAGCTAGTTTGACCACGCCTGACGGTACAACTCCGGCCACTCGGCTCGCCGACCCAATCACTATGACAGTGTTTCGCCGACTCGACTCGCCAAAGCCGCGACTTGGATCACTAGTTTTATCCTTTGTACAGGAGTCCGCCGACGATTCGACTGGATGCCTACTCTGAAGCCGTGTACTCTGACTGCCAGCAACCACCTACGCCTAATCGACGACGGCCTCGGGGACTACTGATGGGGATATGCCTCTTGGGGTATACCCAGCGGGGCGTTCCGGCCCGTGAGCTGGTGAGTGAGCACGCATAACGGCGAGTGGATTGAAGCCCAAAGAAGGCACCGAGCGATGGAAGTCAAGGCGAGTAGATAGGCCCAGTCGGATTAGGTTAAACGACTACCGAAGATTTAACTGAATCGGTTGAGATATGTAAACCCTAGGGGAGGTGAGCCTATATAAACCTCCCTATAGGGCGAGTAGAGATACGTTCCTTCATACACCCAAGCGACTCGCTACCTTGCCGCCGAGCTCGCCCATTGTAGCACCTCCATAATACAATCTAGCAGGAGTAGGTCTTTACCCTCCGGGGGGCCGAACCTGGGTAAAACCCTGTGTCTTTGCCCTCATCTCGCACCGCAGATGGCTGGCCGCCCTTGCCCCTCGTTCTACTACTCGTTGCCGATTGCAGCATCTGCCATGACTATTCCCACGACACTACTGGTTCGACAACCTCGGTTTCTTACTAAGGGAAAACTTGCTGCTGTGCTGCTTCACACCTTGCTCTTGGGGTTTCCCGATGAAGCGCTCCCACTTGGACTAGCGCTGCATCAAGCTTTTTCTGGCGCCGTTGCTGGGGAGGCTAAGGACGTCTTCACAAGGGGAGTCCTTCACTTCCTTTCTCTTTACTTTGTTTTTAGTTTGCTTTGTTTATTTTGCTTGGTTTTGTTTGCCTCTTTCCAAAAACCCCAAAAAAATTAGTCTAGTTTGGTTTGCTTTCTTTATTCAAAAACACAAAAAAATTAGTTCCTACTCTGGTGCTGGTTCGTGATTGCCTTGCTTGGTCATGCTTTCTATGAATGGATGGTTTCTTTGAAACTAGTTCTTATTGGCAAGGTGGGTTCATGGAAGAAGAAAAGTATTATTATAAGGAACATCATTTGTCACAAAAAGGGAAACACTTATGGGAACAAATTGATAAGTTGAATACTATTGCTAGAGACGCGTGCTCTACTTATAATGTTACTTATTTCTTTGATAAGTCTTGTTGCTGTAGGAGGTATAAACACATGCCTTTTCAATGTGATTATAATGATAATGTTACCATATCTTCTTATGTTAAAGGAAATTATGTTTTTTATGATGTGGAACAAATTAAAGAATTTATTGCTTTCAAGGGTGCATTTGAACTTGCCAGTTTGCTTGAAAATACTGATGATGCACCTTATGAATGTGAGGTTTATGAGATACTTAAATTTTGCTTTGATAATTACAAGGAAGAAAATGACTATATTCTTGAATATTTTAATAGATGCTTTCCACAGATGGAAAAGACTAATGCCTTGCAGGAGCCTATGGAAGAAGAAATTGTTAAAACTAGAAGCTCTTTAAATGAAAAAGAGGAGGAGGGTGATGAGCAAAAGGAGGAAGAATGGATTATCTACCCATGCCTACCTTCTAATGAGAGTAACTCTTTATCTCTTACATTATTTGATTGTCCCCCATGCTTACCAAAGGAGGATGAATGTTATGTTCCTGTGGATCCTTTTGGAATATCTACTTTGGGTAAAATCTGTGAAGGTTTTAGTCCCACTATTTTTGAGCTTGATAGAAATTATGTGTTTGTAGATCATGAAAAGCCTGCTTTATGTGATAGTTATATTTTTGAGTTTATTCATGATGCTACTGAAAGTTATTATGAGAGAGGAAAACATGGTCTTATGTATCTCAACAATATTAAGTTTCCCATCTTTATGTTGAAAATCTTGAAGTTGCACTTGTTTTGTTTTCCCATTCTTGTTACTATGTGCTTCTTTGATTTATTTTCTTAGAAGATTCCTATGCATAGGAAGAGGGTTAAACTTAAATGTGTTTTGAATTTGCTTCTTGATGCTCCCTTTTACCTCAATTCATATTTCTTATGGGAGCATCTTCTCAAACTATCATGCCTAACTTAAAGGCGTTAAAGAAAAGTACTTGTTGGGAGATAACCCAAGAGTTTCCTTGAGTCTTGGAAGTTATTACTTCAGTAATGACCTCTTATTATATTTTTGTTTGCTTTTTGTGCCAATAATAACCTCTAATGAGAGGGAAGTAAGATTTGGGGAGTTGTTGTCCCGAAACAGATTTCTGTCCTCCACCAAAAAAATTCATGAGGAGGGTCTGTAACTCGGATTGAGCTCACAATTTACGAATAAATCCCCCAGTATGTTATATAACTTTTGTTAGTTAAATACTTTTTGATTTAAGCAACATAAGATGTTCGAAAAAATCGGTTTCTACCTGTTGATCTGTTTTGATAGATTTCTGCCATTATTTGTATTTGCTTCTTATTGATTCCTTTTTGAGTTATCTTTAGGTGAATTGAGCTTTTTGAAGGAGTTACTACAGTAGCTTGTGTTTTAGTGAAAAGTCTTGCTGTTTTAAAGCTTTGCCAGTGGTCTAATATCTTTTGAATAAACTAATGTTGCTAATAAAGATTGTGTGAAGTTTTATATGAAGGAAAAATTTCAGGTGTAAAGAGAGAATGATGTAATGAGATGAAGAATGGACAAAAGATCAAGCTTTGGGATGACACCATAGTGTCACCCCAAGAAATATCCAAGAAGTACAAGCGTCAAACCTTGGAGATGCCCAAGGCATCCCCTTATTCATCAATAAAAAGCTCAGGTCTGTCTAGACACTTCGTTTTTATTGTTTCATGCACAGTTGTGTTGTTCTTGGAGCGTCTTAGTTTTCGTTTGCTTTGCTTATGTTGTTTAGTTTGATTGAATAAAGTAAGTTTGGACCCCCGTTCTCGCTGAGTTGTTTTGCAAATAAGTTTTGTTGGTGTTGGAAAGGAGTAGTAAGTTCTTGCTTGAAGTGCAAGAGGAGCTTGCATTGACTGTGACTAGTCTTTAGCATGACATGCTAGGTGTTGTTTTAGCATTATGATTAGTGATTATTGCTGTAGCATGTCTTGTTCCAAACAATTGGGATTGCTTAGTGTGCCTTGAAGAAATTATGCGTTGTTTTAGCATGCAAAAGCATAGTATTGTGGTATTCTCCTTTGATGCTTTGCTTGGGTTGACTTGGCACATGCTTACACCATGTTATGACTCTCACAAGTCACCATTAGCCTCTAAGATCATTTAGTCCTTGACTTGTAGTACCCCTCTTTGCTTCGATTAGTATGCTTTGTTGCATTGCATGATTATGGCCATTATGCTCTCTTAGTTGGTTGCTCCCAGTATTTTGCTAGCCTCCACTTGTATGAGTAAGTTCTACTCATGCTTCCAACTCCCAAGAAACCAAATTATTCCAAAGTGTCCACTATAAACTCCTATGCATGGTGTGTTACACCATTCCAAGTATATTCTTGTTTTCAACTATCTTCCAATTGAAAATTGTTTTGTTATGTGAAAACTTAGTGATTAAAGCCCTCACGAACTTGATGGCACACTTTATTCTTTGTCCCTAATAAACTTGAACTATTGTGACAACTTTGTTTTATATGCTTGCACTTATCAGTCGGAATTAGAAGAACCGTGCTGTTACGGGGAAAGTTTTCAACATTGCACTTGTACTTTTGTACTCAGTTGATATCATGCTCTTTTTTCTATGGACGTCACCGGTGTAAAATGAAGTGGGAACTTGTAAGTCCATGGAGGATGTATTCTGTGTTAGACAAATGCCTGGGCCGCTAGCCTAAGCCATGCCCAATCATGGTGGAAACTTGCAGCATCACCATAGTGAGATGTCTATGAAGCATCCTCAATAAAAATCTATGCATATGGTAAATAAAAAGATTGCTGAGATGCTCATTGTCTGCTTGCCTTGTCATTTTGATTATGGGAAAGCTCCTGTACCATGTGCAAGGGGTACCCCGTTGGCGGTTCTCAATGATATGCAAATACTTACAATGACAAGAACTTGCCAGGGCCCAAATTTGAGTATCCATGAGGTGTGGCCCTCATATTCAAGGGAATTGAGATTGCCAACTTATACTTCGTCAAGCATATACTCCAGATTTGCCACTTTAACTTTAACCACTTCAAGATGCTTATGATAGGGGCAATAAGGGATGAAAGCTAACAAGTACCATAATTTTTGGAAGCTCTTTTTGAAACTTGTAATCCCTGCTTCCTTTACAAAAAGGCCTTTCTTCCACCGTTATTGAGTCTCCACCTTCTACCTTTAGGCACCATTAAGAGAGCATAGTTGTCATCCTGTGTGCAGTGTTCCAAAGCTTATTAATTGATGCATATTGTGATATTACTTGTTCTTGTGCTATTTGTTTCTAGTCACCCTTGTGAACTTTGAAGGTGTCATGTGCATCTATATTGCTACTCTATGAGGGACAAGCTGATTGCCACTATGCTATGTTTTCTGTATGCGAAAAAAACAAATGTTTCTCAATGCATGTTATTCATGATCTTTGTTTGTAGCTTTCCATGTTGCATGCATAGTTACTATGTCTTACTGTTAGGACTCCATACTTTCATGCACATGCTTAGAGTTCTTTGATCCCAGCCTTCAATGCTTGCAAATAGTTGAATCTTTATTGTGAGGGTGCATGTTCACCTCAAAAATTATTCTGTTTATCACTTACCTACTCGATGACGAGCAGGAGTTATGCTTGGGGATGTTGATACGTCAGAAACGTATCTATAATTTTTGATGCTCCATGCTTGTTTAGTATCTACTTTGCTTTACTTGTCTACACTTTGAGGTGCTTTTTACATGTTTTCTGGTACTAAACTACTAACAAGTTGCAACAATGCCAGATGCCTATTTTCTGCTATTTTTGGTTTCAGAAAAGTTAGTAAAGAAATATTCTCGAAATTGGACAGGTCAAACGTCAAAGTCAATTACTTTCCGTGGGGAACAAGAAGTCCAGAGGGGAGCTGGAGGAGCCAGCTGGGGGGCCAGACCCACCCTAGGCGCGGGTGGGCCCTAGCCCACGCCTGGCTAGGATTTGCAGCCCCTAGCCACCTCCTTGGCCTCCCCCTTCGCCTATAAGAAGTCCTCGATGCAGAAAACCTGAGTACCGGATCAAATATCCACGAAACTGTCTGTAGCCGCCGCCACCATTGTCCCTAGATCGGGGGGATCTGAAGTTCTTCTCGGCACCCTGCCGGAGGGGAGATCATCTCGGAGGCCTTCTCTCCGGTATGATGCGTGAGTAGTTCCACCTTGGACTATGGGTCCATGTAGTAGCTAGATGGTTGTATCTCCTCCTTTGTGCTTTCATGTATAGATCTTGTGAGCTCCGTTCATGATCAAGATCTAATCTATTTGTAATCATGCATGTTGTGTTTGCGGGGATCCGATGGATATTGAGATTATTATGTTGGTTTGATTAATGGTTTTGTCTTTATGATTCTATCATGTCTGTATTGTTTGTGATCTTGCAAGCTCTCCGTTGTTAGTAGCTATCTTGGCCAAGTAGTTGCTAGTGACTCCAGGAGGGGGTATTTATGCTCGATTGTGGGTTCATGCCTCTAGTTTCCAAGGGAAGTGACAATAATCTCTTCGGTTGTAGATGTGCTGTTGCTGCTAGGGAGAATACAACGGTCTCTTGTTCATGGAACATGTGGACTGTTTACCTTACACACTTTGCTTAAAGCAGTTGTCTATTGCTTGCAACTTAATACTGGAGGGAGTTCGGATGATAACCTGAAGGTGGACTTCTAGTAATATATGTAGTTGGATGGCGGTCTATGTATATTGTTGTGTTACCCAATCGAATCTCATAGGATCTTTCTGACTAGTAATTGCATTTTTATGCCTTGCTCAGTTCCTGTCAATTGCCCTGCTGTAATTTGTTTACCCTTCATGCCATGTTGTTTATCTAAGGAGAGCACCTCTATTGAACTATGGACCCCGGTCCAATCTTTACCATCAATACATCATCCACTGTTACTTGTTTACTTGTTGCAAACCATTACCTTCCACACCATACATTTAATCCTTTGTTACAGCAAACCGGTGAGCTTGACAACCTCACTGATTCGTTGGGGCGAAGTCTTGAGTTTGTGTTGTGCAAGTCTCCGTGTTGCTTGCAACACCTATGTGACGTTTCCTTCCTCCTACTGGTTCGATAACCTCGGTTTCTTACTAAGGGAAAACTTGCTGCTATGCTGCTTCACACCTTGCTCTTGGGGTTTCCCGACAAAAGCGCTCCCACTTGGACTAGCGCTGCATCACTCCCCCTCCCACCCACCCACCCCCCCACACACACACTGAATCCGGAGGCGGCATGTCAAGCGAGGCCAAGGTGGTAGCTATGTCGGCGACTGATTCGGCTTCATCAGAGCCAGCGTCTCGAGCACAGTTGCCAGACAAGCAAAGCAACGGTCGGGTCTGTAGCCCAGGTTAGCGAGGAGGTCAGCCAAAAGTCTGCTAAAATGGTACCTATGAGTAGCTGGTTGAAGAGAATAGCTAGGACGGCGGTGGAGTGTTCGGCTGTAGCGCGGGGTCGTGCAACCCAGATCTCGAAGAAAACCACCAGGGAGAAGAGCGAGAGGTGGTTTTTTCTTATCTGTGCCTTGTCTTGCAAATAGATTAGTTACTGCAAAGTAGTGTCGAATAAACTAAAAGGTACCCTTTTTAATCAAATTAGGAACAACTTCGATGCAGCGGACCTATATGAGTTCACGGTTCATGTCCGCCAGTACACTGCAACACTAGATTTTGGTTGCGAGAGGGTTGTGTTCGGGCAGGATGCGCGTCTGCTTGTCAACTACAAATAGGTTGTGTATGTTTCGCAACTGATAGATATGCTTCATTCTAGAATTCCTTGGGGATCCAGACAGAGGGCAAAGTTGGTGTGGCGTAACATGAGTGATACCTATGTGTAAATTGAGTACTCCCATGAGCTTTAGATGCTTTGGGAGGGTTGTGCAGCTGATCGTCAGGTGAAAATTGAAGCGATGATTGATGATATGTATGCAGATACTGGAGATCTTGCTGCCAGAGCTTCTTCTACTTAGGTTTATGGACCACCAGATGCTGATCAAGCTAAGTTCAATATACACCTGGAGGTGGATTCATACACAACAAAACTTGATGGCGGAGTTAGTAAGCAAATTTCGTCATGTACTCTGGAGATAGCCATCGATTCCAAAAACATAACTCTTGTTGAACTGAGAGAGATGATTGGTAAGGAAATCATTATTGGCCCTAAGTAGATGGCACGACTCCGGTGGTGGCATCATAAGAAGCAGAAGTTCATATAGGTTTTGGATGCCGATGATCTGATGCAGATTATGCGATGAAAGAAGAAAACCAGGAGGGTGTTCTTCCTGGCTGCCATTTCTGATGTTGTTTGACAGGTTGTAGTGGATGCAGAGGCCCCTGCTGTGGCTAAACAGGACGAGGCGATATACATTGATTAGATCTAATGAGAGATGCTACCCAGGGCTTGTCAGATAGATCGCAGGGCTCCCTTTCCTGTATTTGTAACAAAGATTTTTGTTGCTTTGAAACTGTGTTGATGTGGTCGTGTTTGTTCAGAGATTGCAATCCGATGTTCCGTGAGCTGTTGATATTTTCGGACATATCACTCGATGAAATCATCGTTGTTGTAATAAGACACAAGTACATTGTAGTTGAAATGATTGTGTTTGCTGAGATGATGTGATAAATTTGTTTCTGGGATTATGATTGTTGAGAGATTGTAATATAATGTGCTGTGAGCTGTTGGGATTTTGGGGCATATCATTCATTGAAACCATCACTGAACAATGTGATATATAAGTACCTTGTAGTTGACATGATTATGATGTAATATAATGCTCTGTGGGATCAATAAAAAAACTTACTAAGTAGGAGACAGTGATCTATTAGACGCACAGGTTTAGGCTTTAGGAATAAGGGTTAAGGGGTTAGTAGAATAAACAGTTCATTAGACCCTAAACCCTAAACCATAAACCTATATTGTTCGGTACATAAGATTATGTATGTTGCTATAAGTCAAATATAGAATAAAGAGTATCATGGGCTTCTTGCAAAATAGCTTGTTTTTAACTCGGAATTTGCTTGTACACAGATACGTCCTTTGTACCACAAAACTCCTTCTTCATCTTCGGTGAATCCGGGTACCTTCCCTGTACCGATATGACATTTGATTCCGTTGATACTAGCATTTCCTTTCTGCGCCTCCTTGATCTAACTGATCAAAGTGGGTTGAAGTTCTATGCTAGCCAATAATCCTTTACTAACTAGCTCCATTCTGAAATTTTCCATCTCCTCATGCAAACTTGGTTGGGCTTCTTTTATCATGGTGTTAAATCTACACGACAATCTGCTAAGAGCATCTGCTACCACATTGTCTTTGTCGGGGTGATAGTGAATGCCAAGATCATAGTCCTTGATTAGCTCTATCCATCTCCTTTGCCTCATATTTAGCTCCTTCTGGGTGAAAATATACTTCTGACTCTTGTGATCCGAATAAATATCACAGTGGTTACCCATGAGGTAATGTCGCCATGTCTTCAAGGCTAAAATTACGACTACTAATTCGAGGTCATGGGTAGGGTAATTCTTCTCATGTTGCTTCAGTTGTCGGGACAGATAGGATATGACTTTGCCTTCTTGCATCAACACACATCCGAGACCAATCTTGGATGTGTCACAATACACATCAAAAGACTTCTTGATATCCGGAATAATCAAGATTGTGGCTATTCTTGAGCCCTTGAAAACTTGCTTCACATTTTTCCGTCCATTCAAACTTCTTATCTTTCTTCAACAACTGGGTCATGGGTCTTGCGATGCTCGAGAATCCTTCTATGAACTTGCGGTAATATCCCGCTAATCCGAGAAATGGATGAACTTGGGTTTGAGTGGTTGCGGCTTGCCATTCTTCAACATCCTTAATCTTGGCAGGGTCGACAGCAATTCCTCCTGCCGACACGATATGTCCTAGGAATCCTACTTCCTTTAACCAGAACTCACATTTGCTAAACCTAGCATACAACTGATGCTCTCTAAGGGTTTCAATGATGTTCCTCAGGTGTAGCTCATGGTCTTCTTCTGATTTGGAATAGATCAGAATATCGTCGATAAAAACAACGACAAACTTATCCAGGAAGTTCATAAAAATCTTATCCATGAGGTTCATGAAATAAGCGGGGGCATTGGTTAATCCAAAAGACATGACAGTGTACTCATACAATCCATATCTGGTGGTGAAGGCAGTCTTTGGAATATTCGTTGCGCAAATCTTGAGTTCATGATAACCAGTTCTAAGATCAATCTTAGAAAACACTTTGGCACCGGTCAACTGGTCAAACAGATCTTCTATCTTCAGTAGTGGGTACTTGTTCTTAATGGTGACATCATTCAGCTTCCGATAATCCGTGCACAAACGGTTACCTCTATCTTTCTTATCCACAAACAAAACAGGTGATCTCCATGGCGACGCACTTGGTTGAATCAAACCAATCTCCAGCATAGCATCCAGTTGCTTCTTTTAGCTCCACTAATTCGGATGGGTTCATACTATAAGGTCTCTGATCTATGGGTCTAGTTCCAGGGGTTAGTTCAATGATAAACTCGATATCCCGATCTAGGGGCATACCGGACAATTCATCTTGGAATACGTCGGGCTATTCATAGACTACTCTGACTTGGTCAATGGTTGGTTGGGCTAGACTCTTGTTGCACTTGAATTGACGGGGCAAAGTCTCAGATACATGATCTACTGATACTCCAGTGGTACTAGTCATGGTTATGGCTTTCTTGGCACAGTCGATTAATCCTTTATGTTTCGACATCCAATCCATTCCTAGTACTACTTCCAAACCTTTGGTTCCAAGTACTATTAGATCAGCATAAAAATCTATTCCATGGATTCTGATAGGTATGGCATTGCAAATTTGTCTAGCTTTGGTGGTTGAACCAGGTATTTGAACTATCATAACATGCTTCAATTTTGTTGGTTGAATCTTACTAGTGCATGCAAATTCTTCTATAACAAACGAGTGCGATGCTCCAGAATCAAACAACACTCTTGCAAGTACTGAGTTAACAAAAAACATACCCATCACGATATCTGGCGCTTCCTGAGCTTCTTCAGCATTCATGTGAAACAGACGGCCGTTGCAGTTGAGTGAATTACCTGGGGCAAATCTCTTTCTAGGCTGAACACGGCGTTGCTGCTGAGCCGGTGCATTCACATTGGTGGATTCTGCATGCTTCTTGGGGCACTCATTGGATTAGTGACCCTTGACTCCACATTCAAAACAAGTAATCAGATACTTGTATTTTCCTGCAACAGGCACAACATTGCTTCCAGTCCTTGGGACAACATTGTTGTTGTTGGTGTTGTTGTTGTTGGACTTGGGTGGTGCACGGTTGAAATTGTTGGAGTTGTCGGGGTTGTTGTTGTGGTTTCCTCCGGGCCTTGGGTTTCCTCCTCCATGGTTGGGATAGTTCGGATGGGACATAGGGGGTCGATTTTTTCTCGGGGCATATCCTACAGACGGGTTGGGGCGATACTTCGAGGTATGGTGGGATCCTGGTTGATGCATCATTCGACGCTTGGGATTCTCGTTGGCTTGGTTGATCTTGCCTTCCATCTGGATTGCAGAATCCACTAAGGCTTCAAGGTCAGCGAAGGGAATGTTGACCAGCACTATCTGCATCTCATCATGCATACCATTCAAGAATCTCTCCTTCTTCTTGGCTTCAGTACTAATCTCATCAGGGGCATACCTAGACGGAGACAGAAATCTGTCTCGGTACTCTACGACAGTCATCCTTCCCTGATTCAGCTCCTTGAATTCATTCCTCATCCGCAGAATCAAACCTGGTGGCACATGGGTTCGGCTGAACTTGAGTTTGAATTCATCCCAAGCCATCATTTGTCCTCCATTCATGGTACGGATGCTATTCCACCAAGATCGTGCATCACCTACCAGATAATGGGTGGCAAACAGTACTTTCTCATTGGCCTCCACTCCTGCGACTTCTAAGTTGTTCTCCATGGTCTACAGCCAGTCATCAACATCTAATGGCTCTTCAGACTTACTAAATATGGGGGGTGTTTTGAAAGTTTTTGAGCTTGGATCCATGGTTTTCCTGGTTTCCATGGACCTGATTATTATGGGCCATCTGAGCTATCTATTGATGGGTGGATAAATTCGATTGACATTCAGATCTTCCAGCTTCACGGTCAGCAACCAACATTTGTAGGATTTGCAGCATTGGATCCTAAGATGAACTGCTTCCTCCGGGATTTCCGCGAGTCATCTGAAGATTGAGATAGATAGTGTGACAAGAGGGAAAATTCTAAGGTTCATGGGTTTGTTTTTGAAAAGCTTTTAAACTTTGAGTTTGACTCTAGTTTTGCCAACTAGCAACTTTCTTTTCATTCATTCATAGAACCCAATACAAACACACACCACACTAGGGTAACAGGTGGTTTTAGGAACCATTCTGTGAAGCTACGATACAGTGGGACCTGATACAACTCACACCTACGATAGTGCTCAAGTGCTACTACTCATCAGAACTGGTGGCTTCTTCATCATCAATGAAGGAGGAACCATCATCATCAGTGTGGAAGTCCATGTCGAGGTCCTCTAGGTAGTCATCATCATCACTGAGGTAGGAGTAGGGATCTCCACGAATATCTTCCGCTTCGTTCTCCCTATCCTCAATCTGCATGTCCCGCTCATGGATGGTCTCCTCCAAAGATGACACCTTATGACGAAGGCGGGAAATGATGCGATCGTTCTTGTCACGCAGATGGCGAAGTGACTTGCACTCATTCACCAGGATGGCGAGGGTCTGGTCCTTCTTGACTGCAATGGCATGGTTGTGGTTTGCATAGGCGCGGGCGTTGTCCAACTCATTTTCCTATCATGCATCATGAAGTCAAGATTATCCACCTGATGCTTCAGCTCCGGATGACCTGGCACCTCCAATGGCTGTCCCATAGCATCATGCCTTGCGTAGTAAGCAAAGCGAGTGCCATTGATCTGGTCGATGCTTTGCCCACACAGACGGGCAAGAGCCTCCTGCATAGCCCTGGCGAGTCCATCTAGCCAGTTGTTCTCCCTCAAGCTGAATTGGATCCTCTTCGAGGTGGGTGCCTCCATCTTGCCTCTGAGTTCTGCAACTATCAGCCACTGTAGTTCTCTTCCTTGCTGTTCATTGAGCTGTGATCCGAAGAACTCGGGGTGCGGGCGCTCAAGAAGTTCCAAAAGTTAGCTTAAATCTCGCTCGAAGATGAGCTCTCCTCCATTGCCCAACTGGTAGAGTTTTTTATACTTGACTTCCATCTATATGAATGTAGGATGAGTAAGTTAGTGAGGTGATCAAGTGTGCCAAATTTTATGTAAGATTTCAAGAATTTTTGAGGAACATGAATTTTCTTGAAAGAATCTCAGTGATAAGAATGAGAATAGGTTTTCATAAATACTCACTTCTTTTGTTTTGAAACTAAGTTTTTGATTCAAGCGTCCTTTCTAACTAGGGTTTCCTATGGTCAGGATGGCTCTGATACCAACTTGTCAACACCCAGATTTTTAATCCTAGATGCCTGTTATGCCCTAGCTCGTAATCCTAGGATTACCATTTTTGCGAGACATAACATAATTGGTACCATAGTACATCATCCATTACAAACAATAATAAAGGTCTTACAAATATAGGATCTCATGATCCAGTCTTAATACAATCAACGCAGTGGAATAATAATAAAGGTAGCATGGTCGAGGCTCCATCTTCAGGGTCACATGCAATGCTGGCGATGGGAGATGATCCTAGTTATCATAGACTTCCTGCTATCCATCATCCTGGTAGTCCTCATAGTCTGGCCATGGGAATAGCAAGGGACAAAGCCATGAGTACTCTTTAAGTACTCGCAAAATATCACTAACAAGTAAAGTAGTTCGAGTAGTAATCCTAATCTATAGGTTTATTTGAAAAAAGCCAGATTTATTTCATACTGAGTTTAGAAGTAAAGAAAACTAGTTTAATGTTCTACAACACCTAAGTGGGAACTTAGTTTTCATGTTCACAACCCTGTTGTGGTCAAGTCAAAGTCATAGTTCATTTCACAAGTCATTTTGAAAACATCTGACGATGGAACAGTATGGCCACTCCAACTGTCCATGACCACGGACGCGGATATTCGAATAGTTTGACACTCTGTAGAGGTGGTACACTTTCACCACAACATTCGATACATCAATCAGGGATAACCCTGAATCATCATACTTAGTATGTGGATAATCAATCCTAACCTTTCAATTACACACCCTAGTATAGGCACCTCCCCTATGAGCTTGGCCTCCCAACCATGATCATATGTCATCTTGGGAACTGCATAGGTGGATATTCACATTCACGAGGTAGCCTCAGCTCAACCTCTTTCCGCAAGGGAACCCATACTAAGACATATAAACTTCCAGTTAAGCCCTACCCAATTCAGGTATTCTGGTTGTACGGTAAAATTGGAATGGTATCGCATCCGAACCCAACCATCAGCTTTTATAAAGGGCTAAGGCTCATGCCTCAACATTTTCATCATCAAATCATCTTGTGTTCATAACAAATGTCAAACATTTCAATAGAATGAATCTTCATTCCAAGGTTTTCATAATCATTTTCACCAAGTATTCCCATCTAAAGTGATCAACTTTTATGCTTAGCATTAGCCAGTAAAGTGGAGGGTATTCACTAATGAGGGGTGCTAGTCAAGTGTGACTATCCAAATCTAGTCTTATGCCTTTTGATGACATCTAGTTCTAACTACTTAGGCCTAGTTTTATGCTCTTTATGCTATCTATACTATTTTTCCAGAACTCACAAGTCACTAACTAAAAGTAAAGAACTTTGGTATAGATAAAATAATAAAGCTTGCAAGTAAAACTAGGATTGGTGTAATCAAGATTGCATAGGTTATCTTGCAAGGATGGCTTGCAAAGTTCTAGCTTGCATAGTTTAATAAACTTGCAAGTGTTAGCTTGCATAGTTAACTTGTAGTGTTTGTAGGCTTCGCAACATAGAAAACAAAAAAAATTCCTACGATGGGAACAACTATGTACCAAGATATATCTACTAGATACAAACAACAGACGGATGTATATCCGTAGAGAACATACCCTTGAAGATCGACAAAGATTAACGAGTCCAAACTCGTGGTTGATGTAGACGATCTCTTGCCGATCTCAAGATCGAGAGGAAGTCCTTAACACCGCAACTTAGTGGCGCATCCATGCTTGCACACACGTTCGAGGCACCGAGCAACCTCCGCCTCCTCGCTCCAGCGATGCAGCGGAAGCACAACTCTTTCTTGCCAAATAGCCACCGGGAACATGTATCTCGCTAGTCCGATACCATGGGGGATAAATACTAGAGGGGGAGAGAGATCCTTCACGAGGAGGTGTGAGTGAGAGAGAGGAGAGGGGGCTCCTTTTATAGGAGGAGGGGGGCACCCAAGGGGGTGGCCGCCGGCCATGGGGGCTTCCCCCTCCCCTCCTTCATTCATGTGGTTGGACACTCCACTCACTCAAATGACTTTCAATTCCCTCCACTCAAAATCCCACTCAAATTCCCATTAAATTTCCACCAAATTTAATGCAAACTCTCATTAAATAAAACTCCTTTTATTTATTCAGAATTTTGGAAATTACTTTAATGACAAACATTCACATATAACCCCTTGCTAGTATTTCATTTCACATGGAAAAACACTTTCTGCAATTTCACCCGAAAACCTGTTTTGGTATCAAGTGAAATAAATTCCCGCGCTTGTTATTCTTTCCGACATGAAACTTTTGCTCCAATTGGATGTCGGTGTCTCTTAAGTGTGTCACCCTATGGTTCACGAATAATGTGGACATGATCGAGACCCTTCTCCGATCAATAATCAGAAGCGGGATCTAGAGACCCATACCGACTCCCACACATTCAACGATGACTTTCTTGTGATCGTCGGAACCTTTTATGCTAGTATCTTAATCCTTTTGTTCTGTGATATATTACATGTCCGAGATTCGATCATCGGTATCTCCATACCTAGTTTGATCTCGTTACTGACATGTAATCTTTTCTCGTTCCCGTGATATAACATTCTAGTGATTAAATCACTTGCTTGCAAGCTAATCAATGTGATATCACCGAGAGGGCCTAGAGCATATATATCGGTCATCGGGATGAATAAATTCCACTCTCGATCCATGGGCCTCAACATAACACTTTATTAGTTTTGAACCCATCTTTATAATCACCCTGTTACGATGTGACATTTGATGTTATCAAGAAACTCTTCCGGTATTAGTGATTGGTATGATCTCATGATCTAAGGATAAGGATCACTTCATAAGTTGTTATAGAAATATAAACTCAGTGACTTTGATCGTAATGCTATACTTCGAATGAATGTTCTTCACATCATTACACTAATGTTGTGACCTCGTTATTAACAATGTCCAATGTCTATGATCAGGAAACCTTGATCATCTTGTTAATCAACGAGCCAGTTTATGAGAGAGGCATAACTAGGAACTTTCTGTTTGTTCATTAAACACACATGTATTAATGTTTCCATATTACTACAATTATAGCATGCGAAATAAACATCTATCATATACTTGGAATACACATAATAAACACTTTATTATTGCCTCTTAGGGTATATTCCCTTCAGTGTTAGGCTTGCCTTGAGTAGTGTAGTGGTTCAAGTTTTCTTCTTCTTCTTCTTCGTAGTACTCCTCCTCCAAGTAGCCTTGGTCGATACTAGCGTCTATAAATGAATACGAGGTACACATTCACCAAAAAATACTTAAATACCTCTACTTAGCACACAACGGTTCACACTAGATGATCTAGCATCATCACAATCATCACATGAAATAAAGACTGTAACATCCCAAAAATATTGATCAAGGTTACCAATTCCAATCACCCAAAATTAGGGTTAAAAAAACTTTTGTTAATTAAAATCCATTTGAATGCATGTGTGTATTGTATGAATGCATGAATGCTTGAATGGACTTGTGTGATTGTTATGGATGGCAATGATTGGTTTAAATATGAAAAGAACATCATCTCAATCATTTCCAAGCAGAACCAAATCAATAGAAATTCAAAAACAAACAAAATAAGCAACTGGTCATTTTTGCCAATCTTACTCACTAGACCACTTTGAGTGTTTATAGTCCAAGATTTCAAACAGAAACAAATCCAATTCTTTTCACCCCTTGCTAGACCAAGTGAAATTGAACCCAATCCCACCTTGCAAATCCACAGAAACATTTGGCAACCCTATTCAATTGACAATTGAAAATTGAATCTAGTTCATATGGGTTGATCATCATTTCTCAAAACCTAACCAAACCAGTGCACCTTGGAAAATCCAATCAACTAGAGTCTACCTAGTATATGACCAGTACACTCACCAAGTTTCAACCCAAAATTCAAATATGAATTTCTTGCGGCCATTTCATCAAACACTTGGAGACAAAAAATCAATTTGGCCAAACTTCACTGTTTTGAGCAGTGATCACCCCATCCATTGTTCACCATTGATCATCCATGTCTCCTCCAGTGCCAACCAATGCCTTGAACTAACCTAGCCCCTACCCAATGCACCATGCCATACCATGCCGAGAGCACCCTTGCAGCCGACCATGGCTAGTAGCCAGAGCAAGCGGCGTGCCTAGCCACCGTGTAACATCCCAGCATTAGATCTTAGAAATAAGTTGAACATAGGTGTGTGCATTGCATTCATGCATAGAAAATCTGAATAATTTTCGCGCTTTTAAATAAAAACTTGTCAAAGTGATTGAAGCTTCTCTTAACTTGATGGAACGGAAGTAGATCATCAAGTTGACTGCGATAAGTTTCAATATGACCTTTGCCAAAACCTTATTTTGGGTAAACATGATTTGATATAAGGGTAGATAAAATGGAATAAAGTTAAACCCTAATACATTACTTGATGATTTATATTTGATCCTTAGGTGATCATATCATAGTATTCATTATAATCACTCATGAGTACCAAGTTAAGGATATAACACAAATAATAGGAATGTAACAACTATATCTTAATCTTATCTACTTTTACCATGTGTATCATGGAAATACTTAACTTTAACTCTCTAGTGAGATTGTGTAGGAAAGAAACCAAGTCAAGACCATTCATTATATATCTTTCTTTCCATATCAATCTTTATCATCTCTATTGAATCCTATCCTTATAATTGTTGTTCATCAAAATTGAGTAATCAACTATTGATTCACCAATTCTTAACTTATCAATTCTTGATCTATCAACTCTTGTCCTTATTATAGCATTCACTTAAGGCTTAAAAAGGAAGAAGTAAGAAGAGGTAAATAGTTATCCTAGTTTGAGATGTTATCTATAGGATGAGAGTGATTGGAGGAAATCAAATCAATATGGTAACAAAGAAGTTTACAAGGATAAAGTCTAAAGATAGTTACCAAGAGTAGTCCTATTGGATCAAGTAGGTATAGTCAATGAATCATATCTCTTAATCCAATAGAGCTAGATATAAGATAATTTCAATACAACTGCAATGTTGTATTGATGAAGCCTTGATTATCCAATTGGAAACCTAAACCATAAAGGATCAAAGGATCATAATGATCATGCCTTACTCACCAATGTTAAATGCTTATACCAAGTATAAGTGACATTGGTGGATAAACATGATTTAACCATAGTCTAGATTTATTATCCTAGATTAGTCATTACAAGTCACATTAATATAATGTGAGGTTGGAATGTTAGATATTGGAGTAAGTAGAGAGAAGAAAGTATGATTAAAATAATGTTAGAGCAACATTGAATTAAAGAAGTAGTATTTTCCTCTTGGGGAAATACTAAACACTAGAGGAGAGTAGAACTTGATATAAACCTCTACTAGAGTAGTATTTGTGATGGATGATTTAGGAAGGGTATGAATGGAGTTAGAGGTAACCACTTGTTGGATTAGAGATTATTAATAGTAGAATAGTTGTTATAGCCAAGTATAAATATGGGAATATTATGAAAGCTTTAGTGTTAAGCACTTTGCATTTATAAATGGATTTAGAATAATAAAGGGTGGATAAGAAGTTTCTATAAAGCAAATCTCATCATGTTAGTATATGATGATGGACATAGAGAAGTAATATATCTAGGAAAGGAATTCCTTAAATAGAAGACCAGAATTATGAAGTATGGAATTTAGGAATCCTTGTTAAACACTAAACCCTAATTATAGAACCAAACATAGTATCCGTTTCATCTGATTGATCTACCATCTTGCTTCCTCAATGTTTCATAGGAATATTTTCCTATAACCAATCAATTAAGCATATCTTTGTCATTTCTAATTATCATTATCATAGGTGCTTAGGAACCATCATTATCAATTCTTTCTCATAATATAGCCTAGAAAACAATCCCATTATTTTACTTTGAATGGTGATATTATTAAATTCACCAACATAAAGACAATAGGTTTAGCCATTAATCTTTATTCACATCAACAAAAGAAAATAAGTATAGCAAGTACCTTAAACCTAGGGTGAGTAATTACAATTCAGAACTCTAAACTTATTAATAAGTTTCTCATAAACATTCCATAAATATTCTATATATAATCCTAAGACAAAATCTTTAATTCATTTATCTAACCACTCATCCCATTTGAGCATGGAATAAGTGGGGATCCAATAGGATAAACCATTCTATCTTATACTCTGTGATTAAATACATATAGATAAACCCTATGGATATTATTAAACATTTAAAAACTTAAATACTCCAAATAAAAGTGAAAACAATGTTATAGGAAAGAATATATACAATGGAAATAAAAAAATAAAAGAAAATATCACAATACATAATAA
Source organism: Avena longiglumis (assembly GCA_030063025.1). NCBI lineage: Eukaryota > Viridiplantae > Streptophyta > Magnoliopsida > Poales > Poaceae > Avena > Avena longiglumis. The sequence goes on along the minus strand of CP125975.1, from coordinate 148,132,166 downwards.
AAGTTTGCCAATTGATTTTTAGTAACTTTATTGCTGCTGCAATTATTTAGCTAATAATTTTATATGAGAAATATTCAATAATTGAGTATTATTCAAATCTTAAAAGAAAATGAAATACAAAGCAGAAAACAGGAAAAAAAATAAAAGAACTAGCTCAGTCCAGAAAGTGGCCCACGGCCCATTTCCTCTTCTCCTATTCACCGCTCGCGAGTTGCAGCCAGACCTCTCCGCTCACTCCGCTACACCCCAGCAACAGCCCAAGCCCGTATACAGTTTGGAACTCTAATCCGTCGTCTTCCTCCTCGCGTCAAGCTGCTCCCTGGAGCGCCGCCGACCACCCGATGTCGCCGTCGACGTCACGCCGCCACCGAGGTCTTCGCGAGGATAAGATCAACACGGCGACGCCCTATATCGCATCCTGATCATTTCATGCGTGCTCTCTCTCCAATTCCCTTCTCCAGCGCGCAATCCGTCGTCTTCGACCGCCCCGCGAGAGACCTTCTGTTTCCTTTCTCTTCCTACGAATCGACCTCCCCGCGAGAGACAGATGCCGCCGCCGCTCGCCGTCGTTGCGCCACCATCACCAGTAACCATTTCATGGCGGCGCCGCCACTATACGGTTCACCGCGACGTCCTCTTCTCGATAGGCTCTAGCACCAACGCGTGCAACCAGCAGATCCGAAGAATCAAAGGCTACTGTGAGGATTACCCATTGATGATGTCACCGTGATGTCATATTTAGATTTTCTTTATCATTTATTTCTTTTTAGTAATAATTCTGTAATAAATAAAACCATAGAAATGACATGGCAATGGCCCCACCAGTCAGTGGCTGGGTGTAGATTGAGTTCTGGTGAGAAAAACCCTTCAGTCCATGCTGACATCAGCATTACCTAATAAATACATTTAGTTATTTAATTAAGAAATTCATAAAATGATTAAATCTTGTAAATTTGATATCTTTTGTTTTATAATTCAGAAAATATTTTTAATATATGAAAATTTTCAGAAAAACAAAATCTACAACTTAAAAAAATTATTAAATATTATAATAATAATTATCTAAATAAATATTATTTAATAAATACTTTATAAAGTTTTAATACTTTGATAATTATTATTTTAATAATGGTAAATGTAAAAATATAAATAAAATACTAATTTTTTTAGAAAAATTAGAATTAGAGTTTAAAACTATAATCATGCATTATTATTCCACTTAATTAAATATTTATTATTTATTAAATATTTCTAAAGTAATAAACATTATTAAAATCATATCTTATTATTTATAAAATCACAAAAATAAATGTAATATACCAAAATAATCACAAAAATAATACCTATATGTTAAAAATGTGATATTCCACTTTTGAGTTAAATAAAAAGTTAAAGACTTCTATAACTTGAATTTAAACCTATTTCCTTAATCAATAATTCTTATAAAGGTAAATAAAACTTGTTAATACTTCTAAAAATTAACCAATTAAATGTAATAAATAGTATTAGTCGTAAATACTAATTTTATGAAGTCAAAATGGTTTAACACATTTTAAATATAATTTTATTAAGTTATCCTTCAACCATAAATATAAATTATTTTATAAAAGAATTCTTATTTAATATAAAATCTCTAAGAATAATTTGTAAAGAGATAAAACCATTCTTTTACTTCAACTATAAGTTATAAACAAACCAAAACACTATATTGAATCCATAAGTAGTTAAGTAATATTATTTCTTTGTTTACACACTATAACCACTCATCCATAAAAAGGAAAATGATTCTATACCATTAAACAATTAGGAAACCACTATTCAATAAAAGTAATGCCATTCTTAAGTAACTCTAAGGAAACAATATAAAGTGAATAATATATAAATATCATAAGTAATACATCCTACGTCTATCTACATTCTTGAAGTTACGTATAGTTACCAAGCTTTAAGTATAATACTAAAAGACTTTATTATATGCTTTATAGTTAACTTTGGTTTGTTGTAATTAAGTTATAAGGCACCATAATACCAAACCAACCCAGTTAAAAACCAAGATAGATAAGTCTCAAATATTACCAACTTTCAGTATTCCAATAAAGGCAATTCTTTATAACTTAAAGACTATAACTAGAAAGAACACCTCATAAGGTTAACTTAAAAGCTTAAATGCTTCTGTTTAATTGAGTAAGATTTTCTTCAAAAGTTATTCATTTTGCCACTTCAATCAACATATGACAATTAATAGTAAACACTTTACTTTATACTTTACTTGTATAATAAGATTGTTCATACTTAAATTATTTATAAGTGACATTACTTGTAAAGTAAAACTTGAAGATAAACAATTAAGATGTAAGCAACATTGAATAACATTCCATACTATGTATTTTATTGTTGTATAAATACATGTTGTATTCCACACACTCACAAGCCTTAATAAGAAGCACAAATGTGAAACTTAAACTAAAAGGGCAACACATTCCAAGGAAACCAATTCCAGTATCCAAACCTTAGAACAACGTTATTATCGGGATTCACATTTATCAACTTGCATTACATTAACTATGCATAAAAGAATCTTGCTTCTTTAAACATTAGTCCTTACCGGACCAATGATGCAGATTTCCACTATTGGATCTTTAATTGTCTTGAAGACTGTGAGTGCATAATCTTGCAATCACAAAAGGCAAGTTCACACTTCCTCATGTCCTTTGATTATTTTCTGTAAAGTATTTTACAAATACAATGTTGTCATCACTTGCATTTGAAAAAGGACAGAAAACACTATTTTCATAATAATGTGATTATAGGTTATTTACCATGAGGTAATAGCCTACTATAAGAGTTCCGATGGTAAAAGAACATAATATCTAGGACTTAATAACCAATGTCACCAGTGATTCTTGCGCCGTATACGCGTTGACCATGAGATTTGGAATGGGACGAAGAAGTGAGCTGTATCTTTTCCCTCTCGCATGGAGCTGGATGTGCGGGTCGTGGATGTTATCACTCGTAGCGTGCATATTATTTATGGTAATTCGTAGAAGATATGCAGCATATGGGTGGGAGCCCTCAACGTCCCACGATAGTTCCGGCATCTGAACGGTCTATACTGCCATTGCCGTAATTCAATAGGTGGGCTGGTGTACAGCAAGGAGACAAGCGGGGTCGTGGAGAAGGCAGTGATTGGCTTGGGTCTTAGTCTGGGCCTCACACCAAGGAAGTGCGAACGGGTTCGCGGCCCGGATGTGCAACAAAGCTAAGATCTCTCATGTGTAAAGTGACGCACCTCTGCAGAGTGTAAGAATAGTAACTTGTTACACCCTGTTCCGGGAAGGAGCTGCGAACGCGGCGGGAAAGAAACCCCATGAAGGTTCTGGTAAACCTGTGAAGGCTGACGGACATAGTTTTTCAGAATAAAAGCAACCTTTGAAGAAATGTTTATAAAAAATTGCATTGCATACGACCTATGGCCTTTGGCTGTAGCTATAGTGCATCAAACACTCATTTTCTAGTGAACTTGCTGAGTACGCTCGTACTCAAAGTATCTTCTTAACCCTTGCTAGGTTCTAAAGCCAGTACAGACGATGTCTACATCAAGTTATGCTCCAGGAATCATTATCATAAGCTAAAGCTCTTCAAGGAAGTCAAGAAAGTCAATATATACATCAACTCAAGTGAAGACGAAGTTGCTGATTAGATAAGAATAGAATTTCTAACCGTAGAACCTACTTCTGTAGAGTATTGCAATAGCAGCAATGCAAGCCAGTAGTTCAGCTACTAGTTTTATAAGTATGGTAGCTATGAGTTATTTATTCTTGATTCTTCTTCGTAAGAAGTTTCTTCTCTCTCTTTAACCTAGAGTGTTCTCTGGATCTTGTGTAAAGAGTTGAGTTGTAACCCATAGTCATGTCTTGGACCTGCTATGATTCTTTTGTACTACTCTGAGGGATGTAATACTTGTGAACGGTGTTTCATTGGTGTTATGTCAACGACTATAGTGTACTACATCATGCAGTGGTATGCTGGGTCACCGCAGTTGGTATCAGAGCATATGCTTTGACCTTAGGATTAAAACCATTTTAAGAAGCTCTGTAGGTTGGATAGTGACTATAGAAGCCATCTTATCTAAACCAAATATTCTTATGACTTATGATGAGTATCCACTTGAGGATAACCTTGTCACACCTAAGTCATATGCTTAAGTCATTCTTTCTTAGGAATAATTATTTATCTTTTCTCAATTGTAGTGCTCTTTAGTGTCCTCCGAGGGAGATATAAACCACCAAGATATGGTAGGAAAGTGTAAGACATCATATGGAAGTAGTCTTAATAGTATAGCTTAACCCTAGAATTTAAGTAAGAACAGTAAAATCTTAGTGTCAGTTGACAACCAAAGGCAACATAATGAATATCATTAGGATCAATGTTGATGTAATGAGTAGTAATCATGTGGGATTCACTTGAGAATTTCATGTGATGAAGTGAAATTATGTTATGACTTAATAATAGTGTGGTAAGAAGTAAAGTTATCATGGCTAGATTAACTCTTAAATCATAATGTATAGGTAAAACATAATAAGATCATGGTGAGATTAGCTCCGAAACCATGATATAAGTGTAAGTAGGACAAGTACTTAGTGAATTTTCTTGGAGTATAAGTATGAAATAACATGGAAGAGCTATGATAGAAGTCATGGGTGTTAAAAATTTCTAATAATCCTTGGTTTAAGTTAGCAAATAGAATCTGATTAGTTATTTGGAGTAATCATGTGAGGATAGTTTACCAATAAAGGAAGGTTGGTTATAGCTAGTCATTCCAAAAGTGAGACAAAGGGTTAGTCAAAACCAAATTGAGACACCTTGCTTAATATTATCCTATTGCAAGTGAGCAATTTGGGTAAAGGTTGAGACAAAGAATAGTTTGACCCTATGTGCTAAGTATCAGAATGTAAACCTATATGAGGAGGTGTCAGATACTACACAACTAAGCCGGAATTCTAGAGATATTATACTCAACTACTATATTCTGGGCTTAGAATATTATGTGTTATATGAACCACATTTGGATTTATTTGTTTTTCTTGGATCTTCTTGATTGACTAGATCTGTACATGAAGTTTGACTTGGTGTGGAAACGCATGTTGCAACATCCAGTCACTACTTGATGTTATAGACCTAGATAGAGTAAGGGAATTCGTGAAAGGGAGTGACGAATTTCCAAGACCAAAATGAAGACTGACATGAAGAATGAAGCCAAGTGTAAGGATTATCAACTCAATCTGGAGGATGAATTAAGCTCAAAACATTGTTAGTTCCTTATAAGAAGGAAGATTAGTATAGAAAATATATGGAGCAACAAGAAGTGATGAATTTAAATTCACCCCAAAGCAGGTAATATTGCTAAGAAGTTAATGGAGTGATTGTACCACGTTCATGGAAGTATCATGAATTAGTACAAAGAAGAAGTTTTAGAATACAAAATAGTATTCAAGCTCTAACAATTCAGAGAGAATGCTAGAAGTATGTTGGGAACCGTAGGGTAATAACTACACCCTAAGATTAGTCGCAGCTGGTATTTGATCCATAGCTAGTATGTGATCCACAGTTGGTATCTTGACCGTAGCCGATGTTGGTTGACATAGTTAACCAGATCATCCTAAAACTTGCATAAAGAGCATAAAATTTGGCCTAAGATAAATAGGACACAAAGGAGTATAGAAATTAAAAACGACCGTCTTTCGAGACTCTTCGTGAAGTCAGGTGCATCAAAGCGAAAATATCCGAATGAGTAAGTAAGACAATTAATGCTGAAAGATTCACATCGGAGATCCACAATTGTGTGGATACACTGTACAATCTTTCATCAAACTCTAACTAGGTGGAGTATAAGATGGATAGAGACTTATATTCTACTTATAAAGCCAATAAATACTAAATAGGCAGTTTGAAGACTATTAGTAAACCTTAAGGGGGAGAGTAAACATTATAAATGAAAGTTGAAGAAGTACTATTGGTGATAATGAAACATTATCTAAAGCTTAATAAGGTAAAAACTTGAAGGTGATAAAAGATTAAGCCTAACAGACTGATTCTTGAAGAAACAACTCTTAAGTGGTCCTTAAGAGTGAATAATCATATCCAATTGGATAAGTATAGAGGAGCAAGAAATTTCAATGGGTTCGGACTAGATGTGTTCAAATCCAATCTTCTGAAGGATCACCCGTACAACTCATACAATGGCAAATCAAAGATTAGTCTTTTGACCACACTATTGATTAATAAACTTTAAAATCCATCTTAGTAAGACTTCCTAGACCTTACATAATATAGTAAGGAAGTTTGATGATCAAGTTAAGGAATTGGATTAGGATACATAATTAAGAATAATAAACTAAAGAAGAAACCCCAATTTAAGAGGTTCATAATAAGGACATATCCCTAAGGGAGTAAAGTAAAAGAAACTTTGGAGTATTGGAGACAACAAGTTAAAGATTGCCAAGTGTAATGAGGATTCAAGGAAAAGATCTGGATATGGAATACTACAATTATGTCCATTGAGAGTAACATGGAGTGCGACCTATCATAATCAATGCAAGACAATTCCTTACTTCGAAACAAGAGAGTATGCGAACTTCGAGGACGAAGTTTATTTTAAGGGGGAGAGTCTGTAACATCCCAGCATTAGAGCTTAGAAATAAGCTGAACACAGGTGTGTGAATTGCATTCATGCATAGAAAATCTGAATAATTTTTGCGCTTTTAAATAAAAACTTGTCAAAGTGATTGAAGCTTCTCTTAACTTGATGGAATGGAAGTAGATCATCAAGTTTACCGCGATAAGTTTCAATATGACCTTTGCCTAAACCTTATTTTGGGTAAACATGATTTGATCTAAGGGTAGATCAAATGGAATAAAGCTAAACCCTAATACATTACTTGATGATTTATATTTGATCCTTAGGTGATCATATCATAGTATTCATTATAATCACTCATGAGTACCAAGTTAAGGATATAACACAAATAATAGGAATGTAACAACTATATCTTAATCTTATCTACTTATACCATGTGTATCATGGAAATACTTAACTTTAACTCTCTAGTGAGATTTAGTAGGAAAGAAACCAAGTCAAGACCATTCATTATATATCTTTCTTTCCATATCAATCTTTATCATCTCTACTGAATCCTATCCTTATAATTGTTGTTCATCAATATTGAGTAATCAACTATTGATTCACCAATTCTTAACTTATCAATTCTTGATCTATCAACTCTTGTCCTTATTATAGCACTCACTTAAGGCTTATAAAGAAAGAAGTAAGAAGAGGTAAATAGTTATGCTAGTTTTAGATGTTACCTATAGGATGAGAGTGATTGGAGGAAATCAAATCAATATGGTAACAAAGAAGTTTACAAGGATAAAGTCTAAAGATAGTTACCAAGAGTAGTCCTATTGGATCAAGTAGGTATAGTCAATGAATCATATCTCTTAATCCAATAGAGATAGATAGAAGATAATTTCAATACAACTGCAATGTTGTATTGATGAAGCCTTGATTAGCCAATTGGAAACCTAAACCATAAAGGATCAAAGGATCATAATGATCATGCCTTACTCACCAATGTTGAATGCTTATACCAAGTATAAGTGACATTGGTGGATAAAACATGATTGAACCATAGTATAGATTTATTATCCTAGATTAGTCATTACAAGTCACATTAATATAATGTGAGGTTGGAATGTTAGATATTGGAGTAAGTAGATAGAAGAAAGTATGATTAAAATAATGTTAGAGCAACATTGAATTAAAGAGGTAGTATTTTCATCTTGGGGAAATACTAAACACTAGAGGAGAGTAGAACTTGATATAAACCTCTACTAGAGTAGTATTTGTGATGGATGATTTAGGAAGGGTATGAATGGAGTTAGAGGTAACCACTTGTTGGGTTAGAGATTATTAATAGTAGAATAGTTATTATAGCCAAGTATAAATATGGGAATATTATGAAAGCTTTAGTGTTAAGCACTTTGCATTTATAAATGGATTTAGAATAATAAAGGGTGGATAAGAAGTTTCTATAAAGCAAAGCTCATCATGTTAGTACATGATGATGGACATAGAGAAGTAATATATCTAGGAAAGGAATTCCTTAATTAGAAGACCAGAATTATGAAGTATGGAATTTAGGAATCCTTGTTAAACACTAAACCCTAATTCTAGAACCAAACATAGTATCCGTTTCATCTAATTGATCTACCATCTTGCTTCCTCAATGTTTCATAGGAATATTTTCCTATAACCAATCAATTAAGCATATCTTTGTCATTTCTAATTATCATCATCATAGGTGCTTAGGAACCATCATTATCAATTCTTTCTCATAAGATAGCCTAGAAAATAATCCCATTATTTTACTTTGAATGGTGATATTATTAAATTCACCAACATAAAGACAATAGGTTTAGCCATTAATCTTTATTCACATAAACAAAAGAAAAGAAGTATAGCAAGTACCTTAAACCTAGGGTGAGTAATTACAATTCAGAACTCTAAACTTATTAATAAGTTTCTCATCAACATTCCATAAATATTCTATATATAATCCTAAGATAAAATCTTTAATTCATTTCTCTAACCAAACATCCCATTTGAGCATGGAATAAGTGGGGATCCAATAGGATAAACCATTCTATCTTATACTCTGTGATTAAATACATATAGATAAACCCTATGGATATTATTTGTCACGTCCCAAGATTTTTCAAATCTTGTAATGTGAATATAAATGAATAAAATAAAACTTTGTTTGATTTTCAGAGCCAGAAGAAACTTTTTGAATTCAATTGGAACTTCAAACCCATTTGAATTAAATAAAATCCAAAAGGGATTCATAAAGATAAACATTTAATAAAGGAAATTAAAATGTTTTGGAATTACTATTATTGGATCTTTTAATAAAAGATTGGTTTTCAAAAGAAAAGGTGGATTTATAAATAAAGGTTATTTTATAAAGCCAAATTAAACCTTGGCCAAGCTTTGGAATTAAAACATTTTATTTTAAATAAAATAGCAAAGGTTTAATTAAAAGTAATAAAGGATTGCTTAAATAAAATAATAAGGAATTAATATCCAACTTTATTTAATAAAAGGTATTACCAATTTAATTGAAACAACAAAACTTATTAATTTGTTTAAAATAAGTTTTTCAAATATTTATATTCACAAATAATACCTACTAAAATGTTTTGGCTTTATTTTAGGTTTCAAAATAAATGTCTCAATAAAACAAATCCTATTGGATTTAATAATGAAAGCCTATTATGTTAATTAATAATGGACACTAAAATAAAAGGTTATTTTGTTTTAAAACCAATTACCAAATATTATATACTTCCTAAATTAAACCTACTAATTTGATTTTGAAGATATTTAGGTTTCAAATAAAGATTTTATTAATAAAATCAAACTCTATTTGATTTAATAACTAAGGCCCATTTTATTTAATTATTAATGGACCCTAAAGTAAAAGGATTATTTTATTTTAAACAAGTTTTCCAAATATTCTTTATTTCCAAATAAAACCTACTGATTGGGTTTTGAAAATATTTGGATTTTAAATGAAGATTTTATTAATTAAAACAAACCCTATTTTATTAAATAACTAATGATCCATTTATTTAATTAATAAATGGAACCTAAAAAGATTTAAAATAATATTTTATTTTAGAATGTGAATTATGATGATAAACAGAACCAAAAACTCATTACAATAGTTCGAATTATTTGATTGGTTTGAATGTTTGAAATGTTGATTGAAAATCAAATCAGCAAATAGAAATAGAAAAAGAAAATGTTTCTGTACAAAAAAAAATGAAACAACAGCCAGCCCAGTCTGCCAAGCCCACCAGCCCAGTACCAGCCCAGTCTTTTCCCTCTCCATGAAACATTTTCCCACTCGGTATCTGACCCACGTAGACAATGACATGTGGACCCTCTTCTCCCTATCACTCAAGCGCTGACAAGCCGACCCCACCCCCTCCTATTCATCGTCTTCAACACGACCTCGTCGTCCTGGCTGTTACTGCCGATTGATTGCCTCGTCAATTCGCTTCAATGCTGTGCGATCAACGCCCCCTGACCACACACGCTTAAACGCCAGTGACTCCTCTCTCGTTCCCCTCTGTTTCCTTTCCCGAGCACGCCTCCAGTCCATCCCAATTTCTCGACCTTTGTCTCCGACGACGCTCCGGCAGGAATTCCGGCCGTGTCTTGCCACTCCTTGCCTCCCCAAGCACACAGGCACATTCCCCACTTCCTGTAGCATCTCCCTGCACCTTCCATTCGACCACGGGAACCTCAGAACCTCGACTCCAACACACCACTGAACGCCACCGTCTACTGCTGTTCTCCGACGACGTCTCCCTGGTAAAACCTGACTCCCCTCTCATCCCCGTGGACACGATAATGATCTACAAGCTCTCACGAACCTAACCGCACCTTCCGTTTGTCCTAGGGCGCCCTCTATCCTCACCTTCGACAACATCTGAACAAGACCGACGCCGCCCTGACTCCGGCGAGAGATTGCCGACCCATCTGTGCGCCCCTTGACCAACCACGAGCACCTTGAGCTTCGCCGTGTTCTCCTGAGCCTGGTGAGCATCTTCTTACCCTCTCTTGCTTCCTGCCTCGCCAGCGCCGCCGCCAACTGGTCGCTCCGCCGCTCGCCGATGACCTCGCGCCGCCAGTTCATGGCCATTAGATAGGAGCCGTTCGATCTAGATCGGGCGGGCACGATAGAATCATTTAACGCCGAAAGGGTACGTTTTCAGAGCCGCACGATTCGTTTAGATCCAACGCACAGCAGGCCACGATCCGGCCGAACCGGTATCGCCCAGTAAGATAACGCCGCGAGTCCCTGTTCTGATTAAAACTGAATTAGAAACCAGATTAAAATGCCATTTTCAAACCATTGTAACTTTCAAACCACACGTCCAAATTTGAAAAATTTTATATCAATGGATTCAGGAGAGCAAGCCCTAGCCAACCATGCCCTTGGTTTAGTAAATAGTAACTGTTAACTTGCTTGTTTTTGCAGAATCAAATGTATGCTTGTTTAGAGTATAAAAATTGTTTAAAATTGAATTTAGGGATAAAACTTTTGTAAAATGGTTTGTTGTGACCTTACTGACCCTAGGAACCAACCCATGGTTTGGAAAATGAATTTGGAAAAGTTTGGAATGGATTAATTAGTTTAGTCCATTTCTAGCCAAATAAGATTGTTGATTTTATTATAAAAATGTTTATGGAAAGAAAACTTTGAGAAAATAGTTTGGACCAAACCTACTGACCCAAAAACACCAAGCTTTGCAATAGCAACTCATTTGGTGAACAACTTAAGAGTTTTTGCCTTAATAAAAACATTTTTCACCACATGAAATGATGAATGGAATTAAAAATAATTTTTGGACAAAACCTTCTTACTAATAACTTTGACACTTTGGTAAATGACCAACTTGGAACTTACAAAGTTTAGAAACCCAATAGAGGCCCTCTTTGCAAAATAAAACTATCTTGTGCATGCTCCCATGCATAAATTGGTTTCCATTGTCTTGTGTGTGTGAATTTGTTTGAGTGATTATTGGTTTGGAATGTAAATTGAATTGGTGTTTGCTTGATTGACTTGTAGTGAAGTGTGAGACTAGCAAGATCAAGGAGTGAACCACCATTCTCTACCAAAAAGGCAAGTGATGCTTCATACTTTCTATCCCATTACTTTTCTATGCATTAGTGATTTTGCTAAATAAACTTGCATGGATTTTGCCAAGTATAGATCTTGCTATAGGAAAACCTAGTAGATGAATCCTTAGTAGGATTTCCTAAGTTAAGTTTCCTAATACTACCAAGCTTAGCCTAGCTAATATAAAACATGGGTGGAAAATATATTCACACTATGGAAAAATATTCTAAGTCTGAGGACTTATGTTTTGTTTAATAAAACAACTAAGTTAATGAATCACCTGGGTGGAATGGAAAGATTGGGTTATGTTGAGTGGTTCACAAGGCCCATGTTTATGGTTGACCTTGTGTACCTCACTTGTGGAATGCCACCCAGGAAACAAAGGGATTTGAGATGTCAAATGTTGAGAAGCTTCAAGTGCAACCACTTGCCAATATGGGCTCTGCCATGATCATATAGGTTGCAAGAACTTAGCCAAATGGATAGTGGGTGGTAGTGTTTGATAGGTTGGAGCGCGTCCATTTTGGTCTAAGGGAAGGCTTCTGAAAGATCTTGTCTTGGGAAACCAAGTCTTGTGGGTAAAGTGCACCACCTCTGCAGAGTGTAAAATCTAAGTACTTAGCCATGTCCCTGGTAAAGGACAATTTGAGCATCAAGACATGGAAGCAATCAAGAATCTCATCATTCCAATTTCTAAATTAAAAACTTGTGGTTTGAACAAGGGTTGTTTGAATTCTTCAATCATTGATGGAGAGATGGCTTGGTACAAGGATCTTGAAATCTTTGATTGAGGAAAATGATTTTGTCAAGCAAAAACTTAGTATTTTCAAAATGATAAGAAAAATCTATTTTGAGCAATGCAAGCCTCAACTCCACTTAGCCAAATGCATATAGATGATAGACTCCACTATACTACCATAGTATCACTTGCCAATACAATTCAAATGTATTGACCCTTTGTGGCTGTAACTTGTATGTTGCAGGTTTGATTGTTTTTAGTGAAGATTGATTGATTAGGATTACAAAGTCTACAACCAACATCTGCCTGTGGCACTTTGAAGATGATGGACCCCATGCTTATAGTTATTCCGCTGCAATGTAATGTAATAGCCTAATGAGCTATGTTTGATGTAATAAAATTATGTTATTCCTGGTTATAAAGTTATTTTATGACCTTTGTTTCTTGATATTACATCTTAACTGTGGATGCTAGCTATTGATCCAGGGACTAGCATTGTAAACACAGGAGGCTCTATCTTATCCAAGATTGGGACCCCTACAGATGGTATCAGAGCATTGTGTTGCCTGTAGGATTTGTAACCCTAGGATTGGACAAAAACCCTTAGAAAAATAGGAGTTGTGTTTGTACCAAAAACTTATTTACAAAACACTTGTAAAATTCTTTCCTCAACCATTTTGATTTCAACTCTACATCTCTTCTATTTTCAACTTGATGGAAAAACCAACCCCATGGCCAAAGACTACACCATGTGAAAGGACTTCTTCAACTTCTTCAACTCTAATGACTTCAACATCTTCAACTCTAATGACTTCAACATCTTCAGCATATTCACCAAGGACTTCCAGCATGGATATCACCAAGGACTACAAGTGAAACAAGGAAATCTTGCTCAAGATGTGGAGACTAAGGAAATGCAAAATAAGAGGGAACCATCATCACCTTTGAAGCTTTTGTATCCAAAAGTTTTTCCAAGGAAACCATGATCTCATGCAAAAAGAATCAACCAAGAAGGAAGGAAAGATCACAAGTGAACCATATAGATGGACCACCATATTGTAGTTAAGACAAAACCACCAACTTATGTGGTGTAACAAAAATATTTTGGTATGTACTAGAACTTTGTTGTTTGAGTGAAATGTTTGTTTGTGATTGCTTGTACATTGCTTGTGTGAATTGTGATGTGTGTGATTAGAAATATTTCCTTAGAAATATCTTGCCTATTCTAATCTCCTTCAACCCAAACAGATGTCTACTCCAAGAAACTCCAACATCAAGGTTGATGACAACATCAACAACCAAGAGGACAACATGAGAGAACTTATAGCAACCCAAAACCAGTTGAGCCAAGAGACAACTCATCTTTTAGCCAACAACAATGGACTAGACCCAGCCATACAAAGGATTTTAAAACTTCAATCCCAATTGTTGCAAGGATTGGTTATTCAAGTGATCAACATGAGAGAAAACTTTTCCCAAAGAGCTAATGACAACAAGGATGACAAAGATGCTATTCTAGAAGGAACCCAAGCTAACAATATTTTTAGATACAAGGATCTTGCATCCAAGGAACATGAAGATCAATGCCTCAAGAAGAGAGAAAGATCTCCCACCTATGAAGAATATGAACTGGAAGAACTCTTAGCTTTGGAGAAACCCAAGAAGAAGAAGAAATGTCCCAACCCAAACAAGAAAGATATTACTCAAGAGCAATGTTACATTTGCAAAGAGATGGGACACTATGCCAATGAATGCCCAGAAAAGAAGAAGAACCAAAGAAACAAACAAAAGGCAATGATACCAAAGGAAAAGAAAGATATCAGCCAAGTGATGTGTTTCAAATGCAAGGAACTAGGCCACTATGCAAGCAATTGTCCAGAAAAGATGAAGAACAAGATGAATCAGTCTATGAAGGATCTCAACCTTGGCCCCTGAGTCAAGTATGGAAACCAAGGACACCATGCAAAGTTGCTTAGAGAAAGTATTTCTCATGATCCCAAGAAGGACAATATGTAATTTTTGTTTGAAAATTTTTAAGGGTGGTAGTACCCTAGTTGTTTTGAACTTGCTTGTAACCCTAACCTTCCCAAATCTCGGGACGAGATTTGTTTTAAGGGTGGTAGCCTGTCACATCCCAAGATTTCCAAATCTTGTAATGTGAAAATAAATGAATAAAATAAAACTTTGTTTGATTTTCAGAGCCAGAAGAAACTTTTTGAATTCAATTGGAACTTCAAACCCATTTGAATTAAATAAAATCCAAAAGGGATTCATAAAGATAAACATTTAATAAAGGAAATTAAAATGTTTTGGAATTACTATTATTGGATCTTTTAATAAAAGATTGGTTTTCAAAAGAAAAGGTGGATTTATAAATAAAGGTTATTTTATAAAGCCAAATTAAACCTTGGCCGAGCTTTGGAATTAAAACATTTTATTTTAAATAAAATAGCAAAGGTTTAATTAAAAGTAATAAAGGATTGCTTAAATAAAATAATAAGGAATTAATATCCAACTTTATTTAATAAAAGGTATTACCAATTTAATTGAAACAACAAAACTTATTAATTTGTTTAAAATAAGTTTTTCAAATATTTATATTCACAAATAATACCTACTAAAATGTTTTGGCTTTATTTTAGGTTTCAAAATAAATGTCTCAATAAAACAAATCCTATTGGATTTAATAATGAAAGCCTATTATGTTAATTAATAATGGACACTAAAATAAAGGTTATTTTGTTTTAAAACCAATTACCAAATATTATATACTTCCTAAATTAAACCTACTAATTTGATTTTGAAGATATTTAGGTTTCAAATAAAGATTTTATTAATAAAATCAAACTCTATTTGATTTAATAACTAAGGCCCATTTTATTTAATTATTAATGGACCCTAAAGTAAAAGGATTATTTTATTTTAAACAAGTTTTCCAAATATTCTTTATTTCCAAATAAAACCTACTGATTGGGTTTTGAAAATATTTGGATTTTAAATGAAGATTTTATTAATTAAAACAAACCCTATTTTATTAAATAACTAATGATCCATTTATTTAATTAATAAATGGAACCTAAAAAGATTTAAAATAATATTTTATT
The DNA here is from genome assembly GCA_030063025.1 of Avena longiglumis. Lineage (NCBI taxonomy): Eukaryota > Viridiplantae > Streptophyta > Magnoliopsida > Poales > Poaceae > Avena > Avena longiglumis. The sequence continues at coordinate 148,116,573 of CP125975.1, read as the reverse complement.
TTAGAATGTGAATTATGATGATAAACAGAACCAAAAACTCATTACAATAGTTTGAATTGTTTGATTGGTTTGAATGTTTGAAATGTTGATTGAAAATCAAATCAGCAAATAGAAATAGAAAAAGAAAATGTTTACAGACAAAAAAATGAAACAACATGACCAATGGGCCAAGCCCAGTACCAGCCCAGTCTTTTCCCTCTCCATGAAACGTTTTCCCACTCGGTATCTGACCCACGTAGACAATGACATGTGGACCCTCTTCTCCCTATCACTCAAGCGCTGACAAGCCGACCCCACCCCCTCCTATTCATCGTCTTCAACACGACCTCGTCATCCTGGCTGTTACTGCCGATTGATTGCCTCGTCAATTCGCTTCAATGCTGTGCGATCAACGCCCCCTGACCACACACGCTTAAACGCCAGTTACTCCTCTCTCGTTCCCCTCTGTTTCCTTTCCCGAGCACGCCTCCAGTCCATCCCAATTTCTCCTTGACTGCCCTGTCTCCGACGATGCTCCTGCAGGAATTCCGGCCGTGTCTTGCCACTCCTTGCCTCCCCAAGCACACAGGCACATTCCCCACTTCCTGTAGCATCTCCCTGCACCTTCCATTCGACCACGGGCACCTCAGAACCTCGACTCCAACACACCACTGAACGCCACCGTCTACTGCTGTTCTCCGACGACGTCTCCCTGGTAAAACCTGACTCCCCTCTCATCCCCGTGGACACGATGATGATCTACAAGCTCTCACGAACCTAACCGCACCTTCCGTTTGTCCTAGGGCGCCCTCTATCCTCACCTTCGACAACATCTGAACAAGACCGACGCCGCCCTGACTCCGGCGAGAGATTGCCGACCCATCTGTGTGCCCCTTGACCAACCACGAGCACCTTGAGCTTCGCCGTGTTCTCCTGAGCCTGGTGAGCATCTTCTTACCCTCTCTTGCTTCCTGCCTCACCAGTGCCGCCGCCAACTGGTCGCTCCGCCGCTCGCCGATGACCTCGCGCCGCCAGTTCATGGCCATTAGATAGGAGCCGTTCGATCTAGATCGGGCGGGCACGATAGAATCATTTAACGCCGAAAGGGTACGTTTTCAGAGCCGCACGATTCGTTTAGATCCAACGCACAGCAGGCCACGATCCGGCCGAACCGGTATCGCCCAGTAAGATAACGCCGCGTGTCCCTGTTCTGATTAAAACTGAATTAGAAACCAGATTTAAAAGCCATTTTCAAACCATTGTAACTTTCAAACCACACGTCCAAATTTGACAAATTTTATATCAATGGATTCAGGAGAGCAAGCCCTAGCCAACCATGCCCTTGGTTTAGTAAATAGTAACTGTTAACTTGCTTGTTTTGCAGAATCAAATGTATGCTTGTTTAGAGTATAAAAATTGTTTAAAATTGAATTTAGGGATAAAACTTTTGTAAAATGGTTTGTTGTGACCTTACTGACCCTAGGAACCAACCCATGGTTTGGAAAATGAATTTGGAAAAGTTTGGAATGGATTAATTAGTTTAGTCCATTTCTAGCCAAATAAGATTGTTGATTTTATTATAAAAATGTTTATGGAAAGAAAACTTTGAGAAAATAGTTTGGACCAAACCTACTGACCCAAAAACACCAAGCTTTGCAATAGCAACTCATTTGGTGAACAACTTAAGAGTTTTTGCCTTAATAAAAACATTTTTCACCACATGAAATGATGAATGGAATTAAAAATAATTTTTGGACAAAACCTTCTTACTAATAACTTTGCCACTTCGGTAAATGACCAACTTGGAACTTACAAAGTTTAGAAACCCAATAGAGGCCCTCTTTGCAAAATAAAACTATCTTGTGCATGCTCCCATGCATAAATTGGTTTCCATTGTCTTGTGTGTGTGAATTTGTTTGAGTGATTATTGGTTTGGAATGTAAATTGAATTGGTGTTTGCTTGATTGACTTGTAGTGAAGTGTGAGACTAGCAAGATCAAGGAGTGAACCACCATTCTCTACCAAAAAGGCAAGTGATGCTTCATACTTTCTATCCCATTACTTTTCTATGCATGAGTGATTTTGCTAAATAAACTTGCATGGATTTTGCCAAGTATAGATCTTGCTATAGGAAAACCTAGTAGATGAATCCTTAGTAGGATTTCCTAAGTTAAGTTTCCTAATACTACCAAGCTTAGCCTAGCTAATAGAAAACATGGGTGGAAAATATATTCACACTATGGAAAAATATTCTAAGTCTGAGGACTTATGTTTTGTTTAATAAAACAACTAAGTTAATGAATCACCTGGGTGGAATGGAAAGACTGGGTTATGTTGAGTGGTTCACAAGGCCCATGTTTATGGTTGACCTTGTGTATCTCACTTGTGGAATGCCACCCAGGAAACAAAGGGATTTGAGATGTCAAATGTTGAGAAGCTTCAAGTGCAACCACTTGGCAATATGGGCTCTGCCATGATCATATAGGTTGCAAGAACTTAGCCAAATGGACAGTGGGTGGTAGTGTTTGATAGGTTGGAGCGCGTCCATTTTGGTCTAAGGGAAGGCTTCTGAAAGATCTTGTCTTGGGAAACCAAGTCTTGTGGGTAAAGTGCACCACCTCTGCAGAGTGTAAAATCTAAGTACTTAGCCATGTCCCTGGTAAAGGACAATTTGAGCATCAAGACATGGAAGCAATCAAGAATCTCATCATTCCAATTTCTAAATTAAAACTTGTGGTTTGAACAAGGGTTGTTTGAATTCTTCAATCATTGATGGAGAGATGGCTTGGTACAAGGATCTTGAAATCTTTGATTGAGGAAAATGATTTTGTCAAGCAAAAACTTAGTATTTTCAAAATGATAAGAAAAATCTATTTTGAGCAATGCAAGCCTCAACTCCACTTAGCCAAATGCATATAGATGATAGACTCCACTATACTACCATAGTATCACTTGCCAATACAATTCAAATGTATTGACCCTTTGTGGCTGTAACTTGTATGTTGCAGGTTTGATTGTTTTTAGTGAAGATTGATTGATTAGGATTACAAAGTCTACAACCAACATCTGCCTGTGGCACTTTGAATATGATGGACCCCATGCTTATAGTTATTCCGCTGCAATGTAATGTAATAGCCTAATGAGCTATGTTTGATGTAATAAAATTATGTTATTCCTGGTTATAAAGTTATTTTATGACCTTTGTTTCTTGATATTACATCTTAACTGTGGATGCTAGCTATTGATCCAGGGACTAGCATTGTAAACACAGGAGGCTCTATCTTATCCAAGATTGGGACCCCTACAGATGGTATCAGAGCATTGTGTTGCCTGTAGGATTTGTAACCCTAGGATTGGACAAAAACCCTTAGAAAAATAGGAGTTGTGTTTGTACCAAAAACTTATTTACAAAACACTTGTAAAATTCTTTCCTCAACCATTTTGATTTCAACTCTACATCTCTTCTATTTTCAACTTGATGGAAAAACCAACCCCATGGCCAAAGACTACACCATGTGAAAGGACTTCTTCAACTTCTTCAACTCTAATGACTTCAACATCTTCAACTCTAATGACTTCAACATCTTCAGCATATTCACCAAGGACTTCCAGCATGGATATCACCAAGGACTACAAGTGAAACAAGGAAATCTTGCTCAAGATGTGGAGACTAAGGAAATGCAAAATAAGAGGGAACCATCATCACCTTTGAAGCTTTTGTAACCAAAAGTTTTTCCAAGGAAACCATGATCTCATGCAAAAAGAGTCAACCAAGAAGGAAGGAAAGATCACAAGTGAACCATATAGATGGACCACCATATTGTAGTTAAGACAAAACCACCAACTTATGTGGTGTAACAAAAATATTTTGGTTTGTACTAGAACTTTGTTGTTTGAGTGAAATGTTTGTTTGTGATTGCTTGTACATTGCTTGTGTGAATTGTGATGTGTGTGATTAGAAATATTTCCTTAGAAATATCTTGCCTATTCTAATCTCCTTCAACCCAAACAGATGTCTACTCCAAGAAACTCCAACATCAAGGTTGATGACAACATCAACAACCAAGAGGACAACATGAGAGAACTTATAGCAACCCAAAACCAGTTGAGCCAAGAGACAACTCATCTTTTAGCCAACAACAATGGACTAGACCCAGCCATACAAAGGATTTTAAAACTTCAATCCCAATTGTTGCAAGGATTGGTTATTCAAGTGATCAACATGAGAGAAAACTTTTCCCAAAGAGCTAATGACAACAAGGATGACAAAGATGCTATTCTAGAAGGAACCCAAGCTAACAATATTTTTAGATACAAGGATCTTGCATCCAAGGAACATGAAGATCAATGCCTCAAGAAGAGAGAAAGATCTCCCACCTATGAAGAATATGAACTGGAAGAACTCTTAGCTTTGGAGAAACCCAAGAAGAAGAAGAAATGTCCCAACCCAAACAAGAAAGATATTACTCAAGAGCAATGTTACAATTGCAAAGAGATGGGACACTATGCCAATGAATGCCCAGAAAAGAAGAAGAACCAAAGAAACAAACAAAAGGCAATGATACCAAAGGAAAAGAAAGATATCAGCCAAGTGATGTGTTTCAAATGCAAGGAACTAGGCCACTATGCAAGCAATATTATTTCTTTGTTTACACACTATAACCACTCATCCATAAAAAGGAAAATGATTCTATCCCATTAAACAATTAGGAAACCACTATTCAATAAAAGTAATGTCATTCTTAAGTAACTCTAAGGAAACAATATAAAGTGAATAAGATACAAATATCATAAGTAATACATCCTAAGTCTATCTACATTCTTGAAGTTACTTATAGTTACCAAGCTTTAAGTATAATACTAAAAGACTTTATTATATGCTTTATAGTTAACTTTGGTCTGTTGTAATTAAGTTATAAGGCATCATAATACCAAACCAACCCAGTTAAAAACCAAGATAGATAAGTCTCAAATATTACCAACTTTCAATACTCTAATAAAGGCAATTCTTTCTAACTTAAAGACTATAACTAGAAAGAACACCTCATAAGGTTAACTTAAAAGCTTAAATGCTTCTGTTTAATTGAGTAAGATTTTCTTCAAAAGTTATTCATTTTGCCACTTCAATCAACATATGACAATTAATAGTAAACACTTTACTTTATACTTTACTTGTATAATAAGATTGTTCATACTTAAATTCTTTATAAGTGACATTACTTGTAAAGTAAAACTTGAAGATAAACAATTAAGATGTAAGCAACCTTGAATAACATTCCATACTGTGTATTTTATTGTTGTATAAATACATGTTGTATTCCACACACTCATAAGCCTTAATAAGAAGCACAAATGTGAAACTTAAACTAAAAGGGCAACACATTCCAAGGAAACCAATTCCAGTATCCATACCTTAAAACAACGTTATTCTCGGGATTCGCGTTTATCAACTTGCATTACATTACCTATGCATAAAAGCATCTTGCTTCTTTAAACATTAGTCCTTACCGGACCAATGATGCAGATTTCTGCTATTGGATCTTTAATTGTCTTGAAGACTGTGAGTGCATAATCTTGCAATCACAAAAGGCAAGTTCACACTTGCTCATGTCCTTTGATTATTTTCTGTAAAGTATTTTACAAATCCAATGTTGTCATCACCTGCATTTGAAAAAGGACAGAAAACACTATTTTCATAATAATGTGATTATAGGTTATTTACCATGAGGTAATAACCTACTATAAGAGTTCCGGTGGTAAAGGAAGATAATATCTAGGACTTAACAACCAATGTCGCCAGTGATTCTTGCGCCGTATATTATGCGTTGACCATGAGATTTGGAATGGGACGAAGAAGTCAGTTGTATCTTTTCCCTCTCACATGGAGCTGGATGTGCGGGTCGTGGCTGTTATCACTCGTAGCGTGCATATTATTTATGGTAATTCGTAGATGATATGCAGCATATGGGTGGGAGCCCTCAACGTCCCACGATAGTTCCGGCATCTGAACGGTTTGTACTGCCGTTGCCGTAATTCAATAGGTGGGTTGGCATACACCAAGGAGACATGTGGGGTCGCAGAGAAGGCAGTGATTGGCTTGGGTCTTAGTCTAGGCCTCACACCAAGGAAGTGTGAACGGGTTCGTGGCCCGGATGTGCAACAAAGCTAAGATTTCTCATGGGTAAAGTGACGCACCTCTGCAGAGTGTAAGAACTGTAACTTGTTACTTCCTGTTCCGGGAAGGAGCTGTGAACGCGGCGGGAAAGGAACCCCATGAAGGTTCTGGTAAACCCGTGAAGGTTGACGGACATAGTTTTTCAGAATAAAAGCAACCTTTGAAGAAATGTTTAAGAAAAATCGCATTGCCTACGACCTATGGCCTGTGGCTGTAGCTATAGTGCATCAAACACTCCTTTTCTAGTGAACTTGCTAAGTACGCTCGTACTCAAAGTATCTTCTTAACCCTTGCTAGGTTCTAAAGCCATTACAGACGATGTCTACATCAAGTTATGCTCCAGGAATCATTATCATAACCTAAAGCTCTTCAAGGAAGTCAAGAAAGTCAACATATACATCAACTCAAGTGAAGACGAAGTTGCTGATTAGATAAGAATAGAATTTCTAACCGTAGAACCTACTTCTGTAGAGTATTGCAATAGCATTAATGCAAGCCAGTAGTTCAGCTACTAGTTTTATAAGTATGGTAGCTATGAGTTATTTATTCTTGATTCTTCTTCGTAAGAAGTTTCTTCTCTCTCTTTAACCTAGAGTGTTCTCTGGATCTTGTGTAAAGAGTTGAGTTGTAACCTATAGTCATGTCTTGGACCTGCTATGTTTCTGTTGTAATACTCTGAGGGATGTAATACTAGTGAACGGTGTTTCATTGGTGTTATTAAACGACTATAGTGTACTACATCATGCAGCAGTATGCTGGGTCACCGCACACCGTGTCTGGGAAGCACGCCACCGTCCACCGTCACCCCCTATCGAGCCCACGACCCTTGCCAGGCACTGGACCATAGAGCGCCCTGCTCGACACGCTCGCACAGACCGCTCCCCGTCTTCTCCACTCGTGTACATGATCACCACCATCCCAGGAACCTCCCAGACAACCCCGTTAGCCGCCGCGCGACCCGTATCCACTGTGCGCCATCAAAACCGCCGTCGGTGCCACTCAGAGCGTCGACGCGTTCCGACCGAACCATACCGCCCCTTGCCGCACCTTCAAGACGTTGAGCTTCGCCAGGAGACCGCGCATCGCCCCCTACCGTCAACCATGCCCGTAGCACGCTGTATCGCCGACCCCGATGAGCTTAGCCTGCACGCTTCGGTTCCCTTGTCGCAGTATAAATAGAGGCCTTCCCCGTTTGATTTCTTCACACCATTTCACTCCCAACTCTCACTGATCGTTCCCACTTCTTCCCGGAGCAAGGCGAGCGCAGCATCGCCGGAATTTCACCGGAGCTTGCCGCTACTGGAGGAGAAGGGCGCCGTCGATTGAAGCCGCCCCAGGAGGAGCCACCAGTACAAGGAGAACCGCCGTCGTCAACTTCGTCGTTCGCCCCCATCGCCGACCATCGCCTGAGCCCCGGTGAGCCGCCATAGACCTCCACTGGCCGCACTAGGGTTCGAACTCGTCGCGTTCTGTTCGACGAGGACGACGACCCTCAGCCGTTGATCTTACATCTAATCCTACGGTCGTAGTTAGCCTGTACCCCTTTGCACCCCTGTCTCACTAACTAGTGGGGACAACCACTTAACCAGCCCGCGCGCGCTTTGTGTAGTGGGACGGCCCAGTTAGCTCTCCCGTGCGACCCAGTTCGTTTAAATTTAGGTTTATCTATTTAATTTCAAACCTAGTTCTGGGAGTAGATTCAGAAATCAATTCAGGAAGATTCACTGAACCAAATTGCATGAAACTAATTTTGTTATAAATATATGGAAATATTTAATCCAAACCCGTTGGATTCAAATCATTTGGAATAATAGATCACCTATAGTAAAAAATAACAAGACAGATACTTTTCTGCATTCAAACATTTTTCAAAATTCAACCATAAATGCTTTTGAGTTGATTCCAACTCTCAAAAATCACATTTGACAAGACCTTTCTGAATATATAAAAATATCTAGATTTTCTTGTAGTAATAATGAACAAGTAATAAAATAATACCCCATAGGCATTTCTAGTCACTTTAATTAATTAAAATAAAAAGGTTAAACCTTATTAAATTATCACACCACTTTAAATCACATTCCCAAGTATTGAAATATGTGGTGATGACATGTGTCAACATGATCCCATGTTTTAAATGGAGAATATTAAATCTCAAGTAGTTTTTCAATGAGTATAAATTACTTCTCTAAAATAAAATAAATAAAACTTTTGCCTTAATCCTTCTGATTATTGTGATGATGCTAGATCATCTAGTGTGAGAATTTGTGTGCTAAATAGAAGTAGTTAAGTATTGTTTGGTGATTGTGTACTTCATATTTATTTATAGACGCTAGTACCGACCAAGGATACAAAGAGGACGGAGACTAGTACGAGGAAGAAGCAGAGGAGAACTTCAACCACTGCACTGCACAAGGCAAGCAATCTAATGCAAGCCATACTAGCAAGCTAACACTTGTAGCTGTGAAAACTAGATAACCTATGCAATACATTAGGCATGCTTGGTTAGACAAATTTGATTATACCAAATCCCAGTTTTACTTGCAAGATTTATTATTTTATTTCTTTATCAAAGCGCCTTAATTATGTTTACTTTATGACTTGTGAAGTTTTGGAAAGATAATAAAGGTAGCATAAAGAGCATAAAACTTGGCCTACTAGGTAGATCTTTGATGTCATCCTGAGGCATGAGATTGGACTTTGATAAGTCACAATTGATTACCACCCCTCATTAGTGATTACCCCCAACTTTAGTGGATAGTTCTAAGCATAGAACTTGATCACTTTAGATGGGAATACTTGGTGAAAATGGTTATGAAAACCTTAGAATGATGAGTCATTCTAATGAGATGTTTTGACATGTGTTCTTGAACACCATATGTTTTTGATGATGAAAATGTTGAGTAATGAGACTTAGCCCTTTATAAAACTGATGGTTGTCTGGATGCGATACCATTCCAATTTTACTGTACAACCACAATAACCGAAATTGGGTAGGTCTTGACTAGAAGTTTATATATCTTAGTATGGGTTCCCTTGGGGCCGAGGTTTGAGCTGAGGCTACCTCGTGATGATTGTCCACCTGTGCAGTTCCCAAGATGACATATGGTCATAGTTGGAAGGACAAACTCATAGGAGAGGTGCCTATACTAGGGTGTGTAATTGAAAGGTTAGGATTGATTATCCGCATACTGAGTATGGTGAATTCAGGATTGTTCCTGACGGATGTATCGAATATTGTGGTGAAAATGTACCACCTCTGCAGAGTGTTAAACTATTCGAATAGCCGCGTTCGCAGTTATGGACAGTTGGAGTGGCCATATTGTTTCATCGTCAGATGTTTTTAAAATGACTTGTGAAATGAATCATGACTTGACTAGACCACAACAGGGTTGTGAAAGTGAAAGCTAAGTTCCCATTTAGGTGTTATGAAACCTTAAACTAGCTTTCTTTGCTTCTAAACTCAGTTAGAGACAAATCTGGCTTTTTAGCAAAACAACCTAGAGCTTAGTATTCCTACTTGAAACCACTTTACCTGTTAGTGATATTTTGCGAGTACTTAAAGAGTACTCATGGCTTTTTCCCTAGCTATTCCCGTGGCTAAACTATGAAGAGGACTGTCAGGAGGATGGACCGCATGGTTACGATAACTAGGATCATCTCCCATCATCAGTATTGCCTGTGACTATGAAGATGGAGCTTCCCCCATGCTACAATTATTATGTTATTCCGCTGAGTTGATTGTATTAAGACTGGATCATGAGATCCTTTATTTGTAAGACCTTATTATGGTTTGTAATGGATGATGTACTGTGATATCCAATATGTTATGTCTCGCAAAAATGGTAATCCTGGGATTGCGATGTATGGCATAACAGGCATCTGGGATTAAAAATCCAGGTGTTGACAAGTTGGTATCAGAGCCATCCTGACCATAGGAGACCCTAGTTTAGAATGGACGCTTGACTCAAAAACTTAGTTTCAAAACAAAATATGTGAGTATTTATAAAAACCTATTCTCATTCTTACCACTTAGATTCTTTCATGAAAATCCATGTTCCTCAAAAATTCCTGCAAACTTACATAAAATTTGACACACTTGATCACTCTACTAACTTACTCATCCTACATTCTTATAGATGGACGTGAAGTATAGCAAGTTCTATCAGTTGGGAAATGGAGGAGATCTCATCTTTGAGCGTGATTTGGACCAACTCTTGGAACTTCTGGAGCACTCGCACCCCGAGTTCTTCGGAGCCCGGCTCAACAATCAGGAAGGAGGAGAATTCCAATGGCTGATTGTTGCAAGTCTCCGAGGGAAGATTGAAGCCCCTACCTCAGAGGGAGTCCAGTTCATCTTAAGAGAGAACAACTGGCTAGATGGACTTGCCAGGGCCATGCAGGAAGCTCTTGCCTGTCTGTGTGGGCAAAGCATCTATCAGATAAAGGGCACCCGCTTTGAGTTCTATCCAAGGAGTGATGTTATGGGACAACCACTGGAGGCACCATATCACCCGGAGCTGAAGCATCAAGTGGACCACCTCAGCTTCATGATTTATGACCGGCAGAAGGAGTTGGACAATGCCAGCACCTACGCCAACCACAAACATGCCATTGCAGTCAAGAAGGACCAGATCATTGCCATGCTGGTGAAGGATCGCCAGTCCCGTCACCGTCAGCTTGACAAGGAGTGCATCATTACCCGCCTTTATCACAAGATAACATACTTGAAGGAGACCATCCACGAGAGGGACATGCAGCTTGAGGAGAGGGAGAATGAAGGAGAAGATATCCGTGGAGACCCCTACTCTTACCTCAGTGATGATGACTTCTTGGAGGATCAAGCCATGGACTTCTTCACCGATGAGGATGACTTTGCCTTCATTGATGATGATGATGAAGATGATGATGATGATGAAGCCACCGATTCCGAGGAGTAGTAGCACTTGAGCACTAGCGTTAGTGAAGTTGTATCCAGTCCCATTGTATCGTAGTTTCATAGAATGGTTCTTAAAACCATCTATTTCCTTGTTGTGGTGTGTGTTTTTATTGTGTGCTATGAATGAATGAAAAGCAAGTTGCTAGAAAAATCTGAGTCAAATGTCAAAAACTTTTCAAAAAAAACCCCTGAACCTTAGAAATTCCCCTCTTTTCTCATGATATATCTCAATCTTCAGATGCCTCGCGGAGGAAGCAGTTCATCCCCGGACCCAATGCTGCAAATCTTGCAAATGTTGGTGTCAGACCGCAAAGCTAAAAGAGCCGAATGACAAGCCAACTTATCCACCCTTCAACACATAGCTCAGATGGCCAACAACAATCAAGTCCATGGAAACCAGGACAACCATGGATCTAAGCTCAAGAACTTTCAGAACACCAACCCACCCATCTTTAGTAAGTCTGAAGAGCCATTAGATGGTGATGATTGGCTGCAAACTATGGAAAACAACTTAGAAGTCGCAGGAGTGGAGGCCAATGAGAAAGTCGTGTTTGCCACCCACTATCTGGCTGGAGATGCAAGAGCTTGGTGGAACAACGTTCGCGCCATGCCTGGAGGACAGATGATGACTCGGGATGAATTCAAACTCAAGTTTAGCAGAACCCATGTGCCACCGGGTTTAATCAAGAGGATGAGAGATGAATACAGAGAATTTAAGCAAGGGGGGATAATAGTAGTTGACTACCATGACAAATTTCTGTAATTAGCTAGGTATGCACCAGATGAGATTGACACTGAAGCCAAGAAGAAGGAGAGATTCTTGAATGGTCTGCATGATGAGATGCAGACAGTGTTAGTCAATATTCCGTTTGCTGACATTGAAGCCTTAGTGGATTCTGCCATTCAGATAGAAGGCAAGATCAACCAAGCGAATGAGAACCGCAAGCATCGAATGATGCATCAACTAGGAACCCACCATACCCCAAAGTATCGCCCCAACCCGTCTGCAGGAGTTACCCCAAGGAACAATAGACCCTCGATGAACCTTCCGACCTATCCCAACCGTGGAGGAGGAAACCCAAGGCCCGGAGGAAACCACAACAACAACCCCAGCAACCCAAGAATTTCAACCGTGCACCGCCCAAGTTCAACAACAACAATGTCGCCAATAACACCAATACTACCCCAAGAAATGGAAGCAATGTTGTGCCTGTTGCAGGAAAGGACAAGTCTCAGGTGACTTGTTATGAATGTGGAACCAAGGGTCACTATTACAATGAGTGCCCCAAGAAGCTTGCAGTAGCCCCCAATGTGAATGCCCCAGCTCAGCAGCAGCGCCGTGTTCAGCCTGGAAGAAGATTTTCCCTAGGGAATTCGCTCAATCGCAATGTCCTTCTATTTCTCATGAATGTTGAAGAAGCCCAAGAAGCGCCAGATGTCGTGCTGGTTATGTTTTCTGTTAACTCAGTACTTGTAAGAGTGTTGTTTCATTCTGGAGCATCGCACTTGTTTGTTACCGAAGAATTTGTATGCACTAGTAATATTCAACCAACAAAATTGAAGCATGTTATGATAGTTCAAATACCTGGCTCAACCACCAAAGCTAGACAAATTTGCAAGGCCGTACCTATCAGAATCCATGGCATAGATTCTTATGATAATCTAATAGTACTCGGTACCAAAGGTTTGGAAGTAGTACTAGGAATGGATTGGATGTCGAAACATAAAGGATTAATCGACTATGCCAAGAAAGCCATAACCATGACCAGTACATCCGAAATATAAGTAGAGCATGTATCTGAAACCTTGCCCCGTCAATTCAAGTGCAACAAGAGTCTAGCCCAGCCAACCATTTACCAAGTCAGAGTAGTCTGTGAATACCCCGATGAATTTCTAGATGTTTTGCCCGGTATGCCCCCAGATCGGGAAATCGAGTTTATCATTGAACTAATCCCTGGAACCGGATCCATAGCCCAGAGACCATATAGTATGAACCCATCTGAATTAGTGGAGCAGAAGAAGCAACTGGATGCTATGTTGGAGATCGGATTGATTCAACCAAGTGCGTCGCCATGGAGATCACCTGTCTTGTTTGTGGACAAGAAAGATGGAGGTAACCGTTTGTGTACAGATTATCGGAAACTGACTGATGTCACCATCAAGAACAAGTACCCACTGCCAAAGATAGAAGACCTATTTGACCAGTTGACTGGTGCCAAAGTGTGTTCTAAGATTGATCTTAGGACCGGTTATCATCAACTCAAGATTCGCGCAGAGGATAACCCAAAGACTGCCATTACCACTAGATATGGACTGTATGAGTACACTGTCATGTGTTTTGTATTCACCAATGCCCCTGCTTATGTCATGAACCTCATGAATAAGATTTTTATGGACTTCCTGGTTAAGTTTGTCATTGTTTTCATCGATGAAATTCTGATCTATTCCAAATCAGAAGAAGAACATGAGCTACACCTGAGGACCATCCTTGGAACCCTTAGGGAGCATCAAATGTATGCCAAGTTTAGTAAATGTGAATTTTGGTTACAAGAAGTAGGATTCCTCGGACATATTGTGTCGGCAGGAGGAATTGCCGTTGACCCTGCAAAGGTTAAGGATGTTGAAGAATGGAAAGCCCCAACCACTCAAACTCAAGTTCGTGCATTTCTCGAATTAGCGGGATATTACCGCAAGTTCATAGAAGGATTCTCGAGCATCGCAAGACCCATGACCCAATTGTTGAAGAAAGATAAGAAGTTTGAATGGACGGACAAATGTGAAGCAAGTTTTCAAGAACTTAAGAAGAGATTGATCTCAGCCCCAATCTTGATCATGTCGGATATCACGAAGCCCTTTGATGTGTATTGTGACGCATCCAATGTCGGTCTCGGATGTGTTCTAATGCAAGAAGGCAAAGTTATATCTTATCTATCCCGACAACCGAAGCAACATGAGCAGAATTATCCTACCCATGACCTTGAACTAGCAGCCGTAGTTCTAGCCTTGAAGACATGGTGGCATTATCTTATGGGAAACCGTTACGAAATTTATTCGGATCACAAGAGCCTGAAGAACATTTTCACTCAGAAGGAGCTGAATATAAGGAAAAGGAGATAGATAGAGCTAATCAAGGACTAGCTGAAGCTCCGGCTAAGGATGCCATCGGTAGCGGCAAGGCGGTGGTGGTTGCTGGTACATCCGCCGAAGGCGGCGCCTCTGCTCCCCAGAAACCCTTAGAACTGCCAAAGATTATCTTCCCGGTGCTTACGCCGGGTAGCACAACCACGGTTCCTGGAGGAGTGTCGTCATCTCCGACGTGCGGTCTTGAGGAGCTACTCCGACAAGCAGAAATCTTGCGAAGCAACAACGTTTCTTTTGGCAAGCTGCTGGCCGAGAGTGCTACAAACCTCAAGACCATCACACTTGTAAGTTTTACTTTACCTTTTGCATTTCATATGAGTATCCCACTGTAGCCCCCCGAGGATGTAGACGGAAAACCATTGGTTTTGCATCTATGTGCTCTAAGAGTGACTAGGTTAGAAAAAACTCTCACTGTAGCCCCCAAGCATTTAGATGGAATGAATTATTCCGACTAGATGCTTTAAGAGTAGCATACACAGTGCTCATAATTTTAAGTGTTGTAGACCCTAAGCCTCTAGTTGTAACTGAATTAGTTCCGACGAGATACTTAAAGAAAAGCTAAGCATTTTCTGAGTTAAAACTTTATACTGTAGCCCCCAAGATTCTAGTTGAGAACTGAATTAGCTCCGACTAGATGCTTTAAAGAAAATCTAAGTATGCTGCTAAGCTAAAAACTCTCGCTGTAGCTCCCGAGCACCTAGATGGAAAATCTCCGACTAGGGGCTCCAAGTAGACTAAACAACGACTTGACTTTGTATTTGTTTCCACAAAATGAGAATGCTCGGAGGGGCATGGCCAATGATAAGTACCAGAAGATGCGCACGGACCTTGAAGCTGAAAAGGGTAAAACCGCCATCTTGAAGGAACAAATCATCAAAAACAAGAGTCTGTTTTCTTTTTGCGCATTTCCGTCTTACTTTTGTGCCTTCCTTCTTCGAGTACTCACGGTGTACTTTGTTTTCTCCAACTTGCAGAGCATGTAGCCAAGGCCAAGGATATTGTCGAGTAGTCCAAGCACATCCAGCAGCTGGACAGCGAGAACAAGATCCTTAAGAAGGAGAGGGAAGAAATGTTGAAGATGCACGAGGATTCCATGAAAGCCCTGCAGGACTCCGCCTCCGCTGAGATCAATCGCCTGAAGGAGGAGCTTGCGATCCTACAGGATCAGAAGCAAGCTGCCGATGAGCAAAACCTTCACCATAGCGATGCGTTTTCGCTCCTTCAATAAGAGAAAGAATCCTTGGCGGACGTCGTCTGGCAGGCTAAGGCCAGCATCTTAAGTAAGTATCCTCCGCCTTGTAGCTCTGTAGTCTGGGTACTTAGAATTTTTGAACTCATGCAATTGTTGTCAGAATTTTCAGCGTCCCTGGGTTTAACCCGTTCGCCTCCTTCGGACAAGGAATGCATGATTCTTGCCAACAACTTCATCAACACCGCCATCACCCAAGCCAAGGAGATCGCCATGCCCCTGCAGATTTACATCAAGGCCTCGGACTCCATGGTGAAGTACTCGGAGATTCTGCGACGAGCCCCCGAGCGTGTCGCAGGAACTTTCTTGACAACGCCGAGCCTGAATCCTCCGAGTCTCCTCAAAGTGGCGACGCTGCGGGTGAATCTCCAGCTGGTGATGATGCGGCCTCCAAGTCCCCTGCACCCAAGGAGTGAAAAACACTTTGTAATTCTTGTTTCACCTCTGGAGTGTGCATTGAAAAAACTTGGTGATGTAATCTTAAGGCGGAAAACAATGCTTGTCGTATCCTGCTACTTAAGAATTAATTCCCATTATGTATATATTTTTTAAGCAAGTGTTGGCTTATCCATTACTCTGGTTTTTATGCTTGACTTTTCGTGAGTCGGAAGACTCGTTGTCGGAACCATGCGCTTAGGCGATGATACCCAATGGCACCGTCAATAACCTTAGCACAAAATCTCCGACAATAAGTGCCGAAAGTCACTACTCCAGAATCCACATAAAAACAACAAAGAACATGCAGACCAGAAAACTTAAGCTAACGCCCGTAGGTGGAATTTTCACAAGTGCAATCGCAAAGCTTGTGCATAAAGGTTTATATGATCCAAAAATGAACACTAAAGGAGGTAAAAGACTCAGAAAAATGAGTGAACCAAAGAGCTTTATTTCATTGATCATATAAGAGGTACACGATTAGATAAAAAATGCTAAGTGTAGAAAGGACGTAGCTGTGCTATGTTCCATGGCCGATCAAGCTCCGGGTAGTCATCATCCGGGTCACGTCGCTTACGCTTATGATCCTCGTTGGGTCTATCCTTGAGTTCACGATTGTCGACAAGGTAGTAAGACCCATTGAGCAGCGCCTTGCTTATGATGAACGGTCCTTCCCATGGCGGGGATATTTTGTGTGACTTCTTCTGCTTAAGTCGGAGCACCAAATCCCCCTCTTTAAACGAGCGATGTCGGACGCGGCGACTATGGTAGCTGCGTAGCTTCTGCTGGTAGATGGCGGATCTTTGGCATGCCAAAACGCGCTCCTCCTCGAGAAGGTCCACATCTAGGCGTCTGGATTCTTCAGCATCATCTTCGTCGTAGGCGGCAACTCTTGGTGCATCGTGGAGGATGTCGGAAGGTAGGATAGCTTCTGCTCCATATACCATGAAATAAGGGGTGTAGCCGGTGGATCTGTTGGGTGTAGTTCGTAAACTCCACAGCACAGATGGCAATTCTTCCGCCCAGGCTCCAGCTGCTCTATGTAGTGGTGCCTCAAGACGTGGCTTGATTCCCTGCAGAATTAATCCATTGGCTCGATCAACTTGACCATTGGATTGTGGGTGTGCCATAGATGCAAGGTCAAGTCGGATGCCTTTGTCCCAGCAATAGGCCTCCACTTCTCTGAGTTACAAGTTGCTTCCATTGTCGGTGATGATGCTATGTGGGAGACCAAATCTCACCACCAGATCCCGGACAAACCTGAGGGCAGTTGCCCCATCAAGCTTTCTAATGGGTTTAGCTTCTATTCATTTGGTGAATTTTTCAACTACTACAAGCAGATGTGTAAACCCACACGGTGCCGTTTGCAATGGCCCCACCATGTCTAGCCCCCAAACTGCAAACGGCCAAGTTATTGGTATTGTTCGCAATTCTTCAGCAGGAACATGTGGTTGTCGGGCATAATACTAGCATCCTGTACATGTCTCAACCAGCTTGTCGGCGTCCGCCTTCGCGGTCATCCAGAAGAATCCTTGCCGGAAGGCTTTCGCGACCAACGATCAAGGAGCAGCGTGATGCCCTCAGTCTCCGAGATGGATCTCGCGTAGGATTTCCATACCTTCTAGCTGGGAAACACACTTTAGGTATACACCAGTAGTGCTCCTTTTGTAGAGTTTCCCATTGATTATGGTATAACCCTTTGCTCGTCGTACTATTTGCCGTCTTTCAACCTCGTCGTCGGTCAAAGTTCCATTTTCGAGATATTCCATGAACGGTTTTGTCTAAGCCGGAGGGATCTTTGTCACCATGTTGACGAAAGAATCATCTCTATCCGGGTTGTCGATGTCGGCGCCCTTCACGGATGGTGTGCGTAGATGCTCTAGGAAAACTCCTGGAGGAATTTGCTTGCGCCCTGATCCAAGTTTAGACAATAGATCAGCCGCCTCGTTTTTCTCCCTAGGTACATACTTGACTTCGTAGCCCAAGAAGCTCTTGGCTATCTCGTCCACTTCGTATCGATATGCCGCCATCATAGGGTTCCGCGCATTCCAGGTGCCAGCCACCTGCTGGGCAACCAAGTCGGAATCTCCACAGCAAACTATGCGCTTGATGCCAATATCCTTGGCTACACGCGGTCCGTGAATGAGTGCTTCATACTCCGCCATGTTGTTTGTAGCCTCGAAGTGGATCTGCAGAATGTAGTGTAGCTTGTCTCCTTTTGGTGACTGTAGCAATACACCAGCCCCCGAGCCGTTGAGCAGCTTTGATCCGTCAAAGTGCATCACCCAGTACTCTGGTTCCGGCAACGGAGTGGCATCCGGCATCTCCGTCCAATCTGCAATAAAATCCGCCAAGGCTTGTGACTTGATAGCGTCGCGTCTTTTGTAGGTGATCTCGAAGCCGACAAGTTCAATGCCCCACTTCGCGACCCTTCCCGTAGCGTCGTTGTTGTTGATAATGTCGGACAGTGGAGTCTTGCTCACTACTGTGATTGGGTTCTCCTGAAAGTAATGCCTCAACTTCCGTGAAGCGAGTAATACTCCATAAGCTATCTTTTGTTAGTGCGGGTAACGCTGCTTGGACTCCGTCAAGACCTCGCTTACATAGTAAACTGGCCATTGAACTCCGTGCTCATAGCCTGGTTCCTTCCGCTCTACCATGACAACGATGATGATAACCCGGTTGGTTGCCGCCATGTAAATCAACAGGGGCTCGCCAGGCTCAGGTGCTGCAAGGATGGGCGCTGAGGAAAGAATCTCCTTAAGTTGCTTCAATGTTGCATCTGCTTTGTCCCTCCATGTGAATTTGTCCGCCTTCTTCAGCAACTTGTACAGCGGCAGAGCCTTCTCTCCAAGTCGGCTGATGAACCGACTAACTGCTGCAACACAACCTGTTAGTCGTTGGATGTCTTTAGGCATGTCGGACGGTTTATGTTTAAGATGGCCTTGATTTTCTCCGGGATGACCTCGATTCATTTGAAAAGCGATGAAGCCCACAGTTTGCTTTGGAACTCCGAAGACGCACTTCTTAGGGTTAAGCATCATGTTGTATTTCCGGATATTATCAAAGGTTTCTTTTAAGTCGGAGATTAAGTCATTTGACTTTTTAGACATTACCGCGATATCGTCCACATAGGCATGAAAGTTCCGACCAATTTGATCGTGAAGGCAACGTTGCATTGTCCGCAGGTAGGTAGCACCTGCGTTTTTCAGCCCAAAGGGTATCGTGACATAGCAAAACGTGCCGTATGGGGTAGTGAACGAAGTGGCCAATTGGTCCGACTTCCTCATCTTGATTTGGTGGTATCCTGAGTATGCATCGAGAAAACACAAAAGTTCCGAGCCAGCCGGCGAGTCAATGACTTGGTCAGTGCGAGGCAAAGCAAACGGATCTTTGGGACATGCTTTGTTCAAGCCGGTGTAATCAACGCACATTCTTAATTCATTGGTTCCCTTTTTGGGGACAAGTACAGGATTGGCCACCCATCGGGTGTGAAGGACTTCTCGGATAAACTCAGCCTTAAGTAACCTAGCTATCTCTTTGCCAATGGCGCGTCTCTTCTCATCTCCGAAGCGTTGTAGAGGTTGTTTCACTGGTTTACATTTTGGATCTATGTTTAAGCTATGCTCGGCAAGTTCCCTAGGTACACCTTTCATGTCGGCAGGTTGCCAGGCAAAGATGTCCCTATTCTTACGGAGGAACTCGACGAGCGTGCTTTCCTATTTGGGATCCAGGTTCGTCCCAATGGCGGTGACCTTGAAGGCATCGCCTACCACAAGTTCCACCGGCTTGGTCTCGATGGCGGCCTTGAACGCATGAGCGGAGTCGGAGATTTGCTTCTTCGACGCGGGCATCTCTGAGTCATTGACCTTGCTCTGGATCTCCTTGAATTCTTCGCTATAGAGGACAGCTTCTGCAACGGCTGCTTCATTGATCTCGCAGTCCCTTGCCTTGGTAAAGCTTCTGGATACGGTGATGACACCGTTCGGTCCGGGTATCTTGAGCTTGTTGTAGACGAAGCATGGCTTGGCCATGAACGTGTGTAATATTTCGCGGCCGAATATGACGTGGTACACGCTCTTGAAGGGGACCACCTCGAAGGTCATGCGTTCTTGGCGGTAATTATTAACGTCGCCAAAGGGTACCTGAAGTGTGATGCATCCAAGGGGCCAAGCCTCCCGACCAGGCACTACGCCATGGAAAACGGTGTTGGTCCGCCTTAGGTTTGCCTCCGTCAAGTTCATCTTCTGCAGTGTATCCAGGTACATAATGTTGATGCTGCTTCCACTATCCACCATGCACTTGGTGAACTCCACGCCGTCAATCAATGGGTTGATGACCATGGTGTACTGGTTCTCCGTGGGCACAAGGTCTGGGTAGTCCGTCCTGTCCCAAGTGATTGGAACTTCTGACCAGCGCAAGTATTGGGGAACTGGGGGGAGAGTGGCCATCAGGATCCTTAGAGAGGTCTTCTGTTGTCGGATGGTGGGGGTGCCAAGGAAAGTGTGGTAGACTGGGGCCTTCTTTGCGAAGGGGTTCTTGCCTTTGTCGTCGCTCTTGGCGGCGTGCTTGGGGTCAACGTCCTTGTCCATGTCACTGGAATCCTTGGACTCCTCCTCCTTATTCTTCCCCTTGCCCTTGCCTCGCGGTCTGTTCTTCCGACTTTTCTTGTAGCCGGACTCCGGGTCTTCCTTGAGGTCATTGACGAACTTGTAGTGTCGATTGGTATGGGTGGCCTTGCCGTTGGCGTCGAGGTGTACGAGGCACGGCATATCGCGGTACTCTTTGTAGGTTTGGGAAACGCGGAGCGGCGCCGAGTTGCTTTCACTTCCTCGCTGCCCACCCGCCTCCCTTCCTCGGCCACGTTGTCCGCCTTCTCCTCGTCCTGCAAAAGTCATGGCGACCATGTCGGTAGATTGCTTTTCTTCTGTAGCGGTTGTCCGCTTTATACTGTTGTTCCTCCGAGCTTGAGTTGGAACGGCCGTTGCCGGCAAAGAGCCACGAGCATCGTCGTCGGCAACTGTGAACTCACTAGCTAATTGAATCATCTGATTCAAGTCAAGCTGATGGTTGTCCTGCAAGTGCTTTAGCTTATGTCGGAGTAATGTGCATCTTTCCAACCCATCGATGAAGGAGGCCATGGTGGTCTAGGCGTGCACTCCTCCGCAGGAATTCTTCATATCCAGCCAGCGGGAGAGGTAGGCGTGAGATGTCTCGTCTTTCTCTTGCACGCACCGCTGTAGATCGCCCACAGTGCAGGGACGCTTGTATGTACCCTCAAAGTTTTTGGTGAACGCTTCTTGCATGTCCAACCAGTTGTAGATAGACTTCTCCGGCAAGTCGTCTGTCCATTGACGGGCCGTGCCCTAACGGGAGGTACTTGACGGCGACGTTGGGGTTGCCTCCGGCAATTTCCACCGCGTTGTCGTAGTCCTGCAACCATGTGGCAGGCTTGGCGGTGCCGTCATAGGGCTTGATGGTCTTTTCAACCCGGAAACCTTTGGGGTAAGTTGCGGTCTGTATTGCAGGTCCAAAGCAACGTGGTCCCAGGTATGGTCCTTCCCGGGCCTCATGGATCTTATCGATCCGCGAACGTGCATCGTATGGCTCCGGGTTCTTCTTCTTTTTGTCAACAAGGGATGGGTTGCACGAACAACGCGGTCCTCCTCCGCCATTGTGACTGCTTGGCGGCGACGGAGGTGGAGGTGGCAGTGGGTTAGCCTTCTTACTGTTACCCTCCTGCGACGCCTCACGCCTGTCACGGTTGCTTGTCGGACGCGGAGGGTCATGGCACGACCTGCTCTTGTGTCCTTCGTTGTGCTTTCCTTCATGACGGGTCTGCTTCGCGTTGTCGCGGATGACGATGCCACACTGCTTTGGTGGGGGCATATCCGTACGATGGTGAGCCTTGTAGTCTTCGTGACGTCGGGGGGATCGGGGCGGTGGCGATGGGCGGCGAGGTTGGGCTCTTTCTCCGTGGTCGGAGGATATGGGGATAGCATCCTTCCTATTGCGCGCATCCCTCCGTCTTCGTTCTAATGAACCCGTCCGTGATCCGACATCCTGAGGAGATCTGTCCCTTGGCGGTTTGTACTGGCTAGATCGGCAGAGCGCTGGGTCAGACTCAAGCCTCTGAGAGGTGGCCTTTTCCTGCTGCTTTACCGCCTTGGCCACTAAGTCATAGACCTGTTCCACTGCCTCAGGTGATCTATCCTGCTCTAGAAGGGTCTTGGAGACGGCGAGGTTGACGAGTGGGTGGGCATCACCTGCTTGCCTTCACTGTCAATGTATGGCTTGGCCTGTGCCGGCTTCGGGGGAGCCCATCTTAGGTTGCGCCATACACCAGGATCATTGATGACGCGAGCCGGAGCTTTCTTAGCCTTCTGCTGTTGCAGCAGAGTCTTGTACTCGGACTCCATTGCGCTTGCTTTCTCTATGGACTTCTGCGCATTGACCAGATCTCGATCTAGTTTAGCGCCTTGCTCCGCGATGGCTTGCGATTCCTCCAGTAGTTGCTGGCGCTTCTCGTCAAGCTGAGTCACGTTCCGGATATGATCAACAGTTAGTGGCTCAACGAGGAGGTTTCCATACATCACCCTATCAGCTGGGGTAACATGTGCTGCTGCCGACGTAGATGCTGGAGGCGGCAAGTTTGCGGTGTTGTTGTTGCTCGAACCGGTGCCGAGTTCCTGTGGCTGCTGCACTGGTTTAGGCGGAGGAGGCATGACTCTTGCGTGATCATCGTCGGCAGCAATAAGTGGCCCCTTCCCCTTATCCAGCGTCGTAGGCGGAGCTTGCCCGGGCTGGTCTTCATCCATCGCTGTCCCAATGGTGACGAACACCCCTCGGGACATGACGGTGTTATTAGCTTGTTCGTCGCGCGAGTACTCCTCCTCCATCTCCTGCATAGCGGAGTCTAGATCTTTTGGACTGAAGTCTATTTCCTCGGAATCTGCACTGAAATCAGCATAAAGCACGTCAATGACAGAGTCGGAGGGTGCCAGGACTTCCTCGATGATGGGCGGTTGAGGTGCAACGGCCTCGACAATGACTGGAGGTGGTGGCGCTGCTGCGACGATGGCGGCCGGAGGCGGTGGTGGTGGCTGAATCGGAGGTGCTCCGTCAACGAGCGCAAGCGCTGTCTGAGCTGCCGCTTCAGCCTCCGCGTAGTTGTTGACGGTGTTCACCATGCCTTCGAAGCTGAGGCATCCTGACGCCTGTTGCCGTCTTAGAGAATGTCGGAGAAGCGTGCCGTGGTCTAGTCCTTCCACAAAGTGATAGATGGCATCATCATTGGGGTAATTGGCCAGGTCGGCCCGTATACGGAGCCACCTGGAGAGGTAGTCGCGGGGGTTTTCGCCCTCTCTCTGAACGCAGCGCGCCAGATTGAAGACGGTAACCACGCCGACGAACTTGTATCTCTGTTGTCCAGACGCACGGGCGAAGCCGGCGGATTTGCAGTGATCTTCCACCTTTATATCCTGCACAGGGGTGGTTTGGGTGGGTCTTGAATTTTTCCGATCTTTGCCGGCAAACTCCAAAGAGAGATCCGACATCGATCCTTCCGCGAACGTATCCTGCCCGTAGGCGGTCCGTGCGGGTCTTGATGCTCCTCCGACTCCCAGGGAACTAGTGCCTGAGTCGGTTTCGCCGATGAAGAGGTGGATGTCTCCGATAGGAACAATCGAACACCGCCTAGGGTTTGTCTTTGCCGGGATCCAGAACTCATCGGGGGGGGGGGGGGATCGGAACGTTGCCGGAGAAGAGAACGCGACCGATGGCTACGGTTTTGCCGATTCCCGCGAAGATCTTGGTCCTCGCCATTGAAGAGCTCAAGCGCCTCTTGCCCCACTGGGCGCCAACCGTCGTGGTATTGCCGACGAGTAAGCCATGGAGGGTCCTCAAGGCGTGTTTAGAGGCGTGGGGTAAGGCGGATGGTTGACGGGTGCGGTAACATACCACCTGTGTTCAGATCCCACAACGGTGGTGGAATCCTACTCCTGCTATAAATCACTATAATGGCAATACGCCGAGTTACAGAGATAGGTTCGCTGTGCGAGGTGACTAGAAAGTCTAAGTTATCGTGCCCTAAAGGCTCCCATAGTCCCGGCTTATATAGTCGTCAGGTCCTAGGGTTACAGGGAAAAGTCCTAGCTGGACAGGTTACAGAGTTCTACACCGTCTATTACTAGTCTTGTGTATCTTGCACTCCGGGTACGCTGGTGACTCCACCGTAGCCTTCCTTTATCCGGCATGGGCCTCCCTTCTAGATCCACCTAACTGGGCCGCCCAGCAGGCCATAGGCCATGCTACCGACTATGGGCCACCCGGGTTAGTCGGATAAGAGACATGCTATGAGGATACCCATATAGCATATCCCCAACATTAGTGTCTCAATCTATCCATATAGACATTGATGCCTAATATCCGGGTTTTGCCTAAGTATTTCATCGAAATGAAATTCTTAACCTGTGTCAATAAAAGATACATCATTTCCAATCAACAATATGTCTTTCACATAATGCACTAGAAATATGTCTTAGCGCTCCCACTTAATTTCTTGAAAATGCAAGCATCTTCATCGTCTCCGATAAAATTAAAACTCTTTTAACAGTTTCATCACGTGAATTAACAAAACCCTTTGGATCATGTCATGTACATGTCCTAGGTAAACCATTCTATTAGAAGAACTTGTTTTGTTTGTTCAACTAGCATATAACAAAATTATATGTAGTGGTTGCTATATTAATCCGTCTAGACTAAATATCGCAATGAAATATCAAATCTTGCCATAGTCAACTTCTTGAACGTTGCCATAAACTCTTTACCGAAATGTCGATAGTTTCATAGATATGAAACATCCATGCCTATTTCTTTATAGATCCAAATATGACTATAAGGTCTTACACCTTTCCAGAGGGTCTTCCAAGTTCAAAAACTTGATTTCTCGTGTATGGAACTATGATGGATTTTATGGCTTCAAGCCATTTGACGGAGTCAGGGCCCATCATCGCTTATTTGCATATAGTCAGTTCATGATTGTCAAACAACGATTATTTACTCTTAAATCTTAGTATTTGATTGTTTACCAGACCTTCTTGGTTCAATAGGAAATTAGACCTCCATGACCACAACCTTTGAGGCACGTGAGCCATGGGCATTGTTGCTGCCTCGGGGATACTTTCCGGCGCTATGCAACTCAGCACATATAGCTAAGGTTCATTAACCTTATCAAAGTTCTATTATCCTCCCACTTAACATTTCACGAAAAGTTCCTTCTAAAGAAACTTGACGTTCTAAGCGACAAACACTTTTGTCTTTGGTGTTATGGAGGAATACCCAACGATTACTAAAAATAACATACACAGACATGCTTATCCTACTTTAGTTGTAAACATTTTATTTATGCCTAGCATTTCAAATTTTAAGAAAGGACACGTTGGGTTTTATACCAAAGCATAACTTATATGGTGTCATTTCAATGGATCACGATGGTTTTCTTTTTAGTGTAAAAGCAATAGTCACTAAAGCTTTTAATCTTTAAAATACAATGGCAGTTTTATAAGTCACACCTTTGATCTCACCATGTCCAACAAGGTTTCATTACATATCTCAAACACTCCATACTCCTATGGTGTTTTTGGAAATGCAAATCCATGGAACGATTCCTCAAATCTTAGGTGTTATGCTAAACTTGTAACTCAAATATCTTCCTTTATGATCCAATCATAAATTCTTTATTTTATTGTTACAACGATTTTCTACTTCACCTTGAAAGTCTTTGAACTTTTTCAAATATTTCACAGTTCATCCTTATTAAGTAAATATATACATATATTCACTTTTTTAAAACCGTTGTGTTGTACTTGTGCAACAGATCTATGCATAGACATGGCTTTGATACCACTTTAGGGTTCGTTGCATGGAAAACAAAAAAAATTTATCGCGTGAACACACAAAACCAAGATCTAATCTATGGCAAATCCAAGATCTGATCTACGAGATCGGTGCAATGAGATTGTAGAGAACTAACCCTCGTAGATCCAAAGCGTTTAACGAGATCGGATTCTCGTGGGTGATGTAGTCGATCACTTGCTGATCTCAAGATCGTGTAGACGATCCTTCCGGCGCCATGTTTCGGCAGCGCTTCCACAGTCGGTCACACATACAGTAGTTGATGAAGACCTTACTCTCCCTTGTTCTAGCAGGGCAGCAGAGGTTGTAGATCTCTTCGGAATCCCAACAGCACAACGGTGTGGTGGTGGTGGAGGAGGAAAGATTTTTGCAGGGCTTCGCCTGAGCCGGAGCAGGACGGTGGACGAGAGAGAAGAGGGGGCTGGGTTAGGCGCTAATAGATAATCGTGTGGAGGATGTGCCCCCACCCCTCATTATATAGGTGGGGGGCAGCCGGCCAAGGGTTCCAGCCCAGGCCGTGTCCCCCCCCCCCCCAACTCGGCCACCAAGGGAAGAGCTTGAAACCTTTTCCACCAGGTCTTACTTCTTACCAAAAACTAGAACTTGACTTTTCAAACTAGGATTTGACTATTCAAACTAGGGTTTGACCCTTTTACTATTCTTCTCCTAATTGGCCCTTTAGGGTTTGGTGCGGCTGGTCCCTAGGGAATGCCACTATCCAAGTGACCCCTCCCGGGGTGGTGGAACCACTGGTGGTCCCTCTAGAACATTCTAGAAGTATTCAGTCAAAACACCAAAACTTTTGCCAAACCCAGGAAAACTACTTTCCTTATATGAATCATATTCTCCGGACCATTCTGGATATCCTCATGTTGTCCTGGATCCAATCTGAGACTCCAAACAACATTCGGTCTCCAACTCATATTCCATATCTA
The DNA here is from genome assembly GCA_030063025.1 of Avena longiglumis. Lineage (NCBI taxonomy): Eukaryota > Viridiplantae > Streptophyta > Magnoliopsida > Poales > Poaceae > Avena > Avena longiglumis. Next base: position 148,089,805 of record CP125975.1, on the reverse strand, counting down.
CTTAAACAACATCGAATCCTAAAGTGTGTCTCCCTATGGTTCGTGAACTATGCAGACATGATCGAGACACCTCTCCGATCAATAACCAATAGAGGGATCTGGAAATACATATGGCTCCCACATATTTCTATGATGACTTCGTGATCAAATGAACCATTTACAAACGATATTGATTCCCTTTGTCGCGCAATACTTTACTTATCCGGTGTTCGATCATCGGTATCTCTTATACCTAGTTCAACCTCGTTACTGATAAGTACTCTTTACTCGTACTGTGATGTGACATCCCTTGTGACCTTATCACATGCTTGAAAGCCAATTAGATGACACTCCACCCAGAGGGCCCAGAGTATATCTATACCTCATATGGATGGACAAATCCCACTCTTGATCCTGAAGGGAATATGCCCGAGAGGCAATAATAAAGTGGTTATTATCGTATTCCTTGTTTATGATAAATGTTTATTTTACATGCTATAATTGTATTAATATGGAAATGTTAATACATGTGTGTTTAATAAACAAAAGGAAGTTCCTAGTTAAGCCTCTCTTATAAACTAGCTCGTTGATTAACAAGATGATCAAAGGTTTCCTGATCATGGACATTGGATGTTGTTAATAACGAGATCACAACATTAGTGTAATGGTGTGATGAACATTCATCCAAAGTATAGCATTACGATCAAGGTCATTGTGTTTATATTGCTATAACATCATACGAAGTAATCTTAGTCCTTAGACCATGATATCATGTCAATCACTAACACCGGAAGAGTATCTTGATAACATCAAACATCACACTGTAACAGGGTGACTATAAAGATGGGTTCAGTGCTACGAACGTGTTATGTTGAGTATCATGCATCAAGAGTGGAATTTGTCCATCCCGATGACGGAGAGATATACTCTGGGCCCTCTCGGTGATATCACATTAATTAGCTTGCAAGCAAGTGATTTGATCACTAGAATGTTATATCACAGGAACGAGAAAAGAGTACATGATGGTAACGAGATCAAACTAGGTATGGAGATACTGATGATTAATTCTCGGACATGTAATATATCACGAGACAAAAGGATTGAGTTACATGCGTATAAGGTTCACACGATCACAGAAGTCATCGTTGAATATGTGGGAGTCAGTACGGATCTCCAGGTACCGCTGCTGATTATTGATCGGAGAGGGGTCTCGATCATGTCTATATTATTTGCGAACTGTAGGGTGACACACTTAAGGGATACCGACACCATTTGGAGCAAATAATATGCCAGAGAAAGAAAAAGGAAAGCGCAGGAATTTATTTCACTAGACAACGAAACTGTTTCGGTTGAAATTGCTGAAACTGGTTCTGCATGTGAAATTGAATACTAGCAAGGGGTTTTATGTGAATTTTTGTTAATTAAAGTAATTAACAAAATTCGGAATAAATAAATAAAAGATTTTTATTTAAATGAGAGCTTGCATTAAATTTGGTGGAAATTTAATGCATGTGAGTGGATTTTTGAGTGGACGCTCTTTTATGGGAGTGGAGGCTTTTCATTTTGAGTGGGAGCTCCACCCACATGAATGTGGAAGAGGTGGGGAATCCACCATGGCTGGCGCCATGCCCCTTGGGGTGCCCCCCTCTCCCTATAAAAATCCCCCCTCTCATCCTCTCAAGCACACCTCCTCGTGAAGGATCTCTCTCCCCCCTTTAGAATTTCCCCATGGTCTCGGATCAGCGAGATACATGTTCCCGGTGGCTTTTTCTAGAAGGATTTGTAGCTTCCGCTGCTTCGCTGGAGCAAGGGCACGGAGGTTGTCGGCGTACCCGGACATGTGTGCGACACGGATGCACCACTGCTTTGCGGTGCTAGAAGTGATGGTGCTGGACCAGATGGACTTCATCACGATCTTGAGATCGGCAAGTGTTCGACTACATCATCCACGAGTAAAACCTTGTTAACCCTATACGGTCTTCGAGGGTATGTATTCTATGGATGTATATCCACCCGTTGCTTGTATCTAGTAGATAGATCTTGGTACTTAGATGTTCCCATCGTAGGAATTTTTTTGTTTTCTATGCTGCGAACCCTACAGTGGTATCAGAGCCAGGTTTATGCGTAGATGCTTTGCACGGGTAGTACACATATGAGTATGTGGGCGATGATGATCATTTTATTGCTTCTTAGTTGTACTTTGGATATTGGTGGCATAGTGGTATGAAGCGGCCCGGACAAACTTTACATGTCCTCGCACATGAGACATGTTCCACACTTGACATGCAACTAGTTTTTCATAAGTGGCTAGCGGGTGTCTGTCTCTCCTACTATAGTCAATATCTAATTTTCAATGAGTTGTCAAAAATTTGGTTATCCTCGTCGTGGTTCATGTTCGTAGGTATGAACGGTTCTAACTTCGAAAGCCCTAAGCCACGGAAAACTTGCAATGGATAAATTAGAGGCGTCTAGTTTAGATTGTTGCTGGGCTAGTGTTATGATATGGTGATGTTGTAAGTAGAAGTATGAGATGATACTCTTACAACACACATAGCGTGTAAGTTCCATAGACCTTGGCCTTACACATAAAGGTATGATAGAGATCATACCACGGTGCACATGATGGAGATCATATGCGGGAACCATATCATTTCACTTATAAACATGTGATGTTTGATTGCATCTTATATTGCTTGTTTGGAGTTTTATTAGAATAATAAGATGATCCCTCATTTAGATATCAAGATAAGAATGTGTTCTTCCTTAAGTATGCACCGACAATGTTTCCTCGCTTCAAGACATCACGTGATGATCGGGTGTACTTGAATCCACGAGCATAACTCGGGTGTAAGACAGTTACACACGAATACTAAGATTCTTACTTGGCGAGCCTAGCATGTACAGACATGGCCTCGGAACACGGACCGAAAGGTTAAGCATGAGTCATATGTTTTGATATGATGACCATATGGATGCTCGCCTTTGAAGCTACACCGACTCACGTGATGATCGAACTTGGTGTAGTGGATTTGATTCATGTAATCACCAAAAAGACACGAGGGATGTCGTTTTTGAGTGAGAGTTCATTTCTAATTTGCATTAGTAGAACTCAATTTATCATAAATTAAATCAAAGTGAATTTGCATAATTTGTTGTAGTCATTGGCATTCGTTCAGCACATTATGCATAGCTGTAATTGAGATAATAGAATTATATAATTCTGGATATTTACTTTACGAACTAGTATCGTATTGTATTGAGTGTCAATCTAAAGTTTAAAATCCTATTGCAAACTTTTAGCAAACTCTGTTTACTCCGTGAAATTTAATAATTGGTATTAAATCGAGAGTAACAATTCTAGTGTTAGTATCTTAAGTATCATGTTTGCCTCCATGATTCTTGATTTAAATATCATGTTTATCTAGGAGCTGAAAGAATTGTTTTGAGAAACCCTCATGTGTGACAGATATAACGATATCTGAAACAATGTTTTGGTTGCAATATGATAGAGCATAATGTTTGTTCTCATATTGGATGAGAATTTACAAAGGTTGGAGATGCTAGATATCCTAATCATCCAAAAAAAGGGTTTTGGAAAGTAACATTATACTCACGGTTCGTCTTTATAAGCTACATTAGCTTGATCATTAAAGTCTTCATGATAAGGATGAATAGAAGATGTATGTAAAGTGTTTACTACACTAAAATATTACTAAAGAATGGGTTTCGAAAGAATGCCGATCATTTTGATGATGGTGATCTACTTCAAAGTGCAAGTCCAAAGGTATTATTATTTGAATATACACGCTTTGGACTATGTGTCATGTATATGGCGCCACTTTTGATGTTGATAGATTCTTTTAAAAGAAAAAATAAAATGTTGAAAGACAATCTATAAAATATATTTGGCAAAAAAGAAAAGATTGGAAATATCCAATTTAGGTATATAGATGATATACATGTTATGGTTGTATTCTTTGCTTGTTAAACAATATGGTTCTTGGGTATTGGATACCGAATTGGTTGGTATGAAATTTCATACAGAACGACGCAATTCATGAACCACAATGGCCTAAGTAACTAGCAAGACAATATGTGATGATGTTCATCGAAAACAAACAAACCGTTGTTTGTATTTCTTGTTGACATCAAAGCTTGACTTTAAGATTTGTTTTAATAATGTCACGCTCCAAAATTTTGCAAATTTTGAAATGTGAAAAAAAATATAATCAAACAAAAGAAATAAATGATGAAATTTAGGGGGTAGAATTGTAACATCCTGATTTTTACGGTTGAATTTTTTTCTCAAAGGATATTGCGATGACATAAAATAATATGTTGTTTTCTATTTCTTCAATTAATTTCAACTATACTAGAATAAATAAGACTCGTATAAGAAGGAGGATATTTTCTCACAATGTATCATGTATTTTTATTTGGATCTTTTTTTTCAATTTGTTTCTTACTGATTCATTCATGTATATGCATGAACTGATATCTAGGCTACTATAGCATATACGTATATATGCCATTCTCTGCATCTCGTTTCTATTATCTGCTCATGTCCTCTTTGTTTGTTTTTTTTCCTTTCTCTCTACCAATCGATGCTTTTGGTTTACCAAGCCAAACTAAGACCGTCCAGCTCAAGCAAACATCGCTTGGGCCAAACAGTCTGTCATAACACGTCCTGCCTCTTAGCCAAGTCATTGAAACGTCGTGTGATACTCATCTTCTTTCAGCAGAGATATAAAACGCCAGCCTTAAATGCCATAATATCAGAAAATGATGCCATTACATGCTCGTATTAAGCCCAAATACAATGCCCCGGTACTACTCCTGCCATTCTCCTCCACCAGCGAGCCTTGGGCTCATATTCCAGTAAATCTTGGAGAGCACCGCCGATCGCTGCCGGACGTCGGCGACATTTCCGGTAGCTCCGATGAGGAGACGACGAGCTGCTAGAAGGACGAGCTGATGCGCCACCGGAAGCACAAGGACGTGGGGAGCCGACTCGTGGACTAGAAGGACGAGACGCGGATCGCCGGAGACGCACTTCGCCTACGTTCAACTCAGTTCAACATCTTCGTCTGACGATCGTGTCGCACTCGGTGAGCTTTGGCACAAATCTTTTCAACCACAACCTATCCGCACCTATGCCTATGTCCTAGACATGATTTCTAGCTATAGCTTTCTAGATGACCGCGGTACCGATGAACCGAATCCAATGGCATGGGCATATTAGACCACCATGAACACGCCTTATGATCTCGAGCCCAACACGAAAAACCATCCAAAGAGCACTAGAAATCCAGAACTGGCGTTAGTTTTGAAACAAAATTATTTTGATACACATACATGTATTCAACTGAGGAACAGGTTATTACGTTTCCTGTAGCGGCATATCTATTCCTATTTTCGGATGTTTAGACATAAGAATATAGAAACTTGTAAAAATCATATATTTAGTTTTGTATATCCAAATTTAGCAAATAATATGTCTATGGATTCAAAAAAACAAGTAGAACATAGTGGAGCCATAATTCGATATTTTTGATTCTGTTAAAATCACGTTTCATACAGAACCATTTGTGAAGTATTTTGAGCATAAAAATTGTTGTGTAAATTATTTTTAAGTGAATCCTTTTGCAAATGGTTATATATTGAACCCTCTATACAGTAAGACCAAAATATAAATTTTATTCTAGTATAAATAAAACCGTCGCAATTATTTAGTGAGAACGGCCTTTCCAACTGTTAGAAAATGTTGCTAATTGCTACAATTGCACAAATGGTTGCATTTGTAATCTTAAAAATATAAAACATTCATAAATCTCTTAGTAATGTTCAGAACCTTGTTATAACAATTTGTACAATAAAATGCCATCTTGCATGTTTGCATACTTTGCATGATTTTTGTGTTGTCATTAGTATTGATCTTGTGATTGTTTTGTCTTGGTTGTTTGGCTTGGTAGATTTTGTTGATTGTCAAGTGTGTTATTGCGAGGAGTGTACCAATGCCACCAACTACTAAGTCAAGTGACACTATCATCCATGTCCTACTATTTTCATTACACTTAGTGGATTTTTGTAACATGCATGATAGGACTACAATATTTCTATGTTATGCTATATCCTATTAGGATATCCTTATATCTTCCTTAGTGAAAACAATGTAGTTGTAGTATGCTTAGCCCTGTTATATATTTGAGATGGGATACATGATATGATTATATGAAGTGTTGGAAAAATATATGTTTTATATAATAAAACAAGTACTCAATGAACCACCTGGGTGGAAAGAGGATACTGAAGTTTTGGACAAGGTGGCAACAAAGGGAACCATGTTTATATGGCTATCTTTTTGTATGTGCACTAGAAGAAAACCACCAAGGGACTTAGAGATTGAACATGTTTCTCGTACAATGTCTTCCGTGTACAGCCACACGCTAAATGGGCTCTGGCTTAGTCAACTACATAGTGGAAGACCCATGCATTGGCATGTTCAGGTTAACTAGAATTGTGTATGGAAATATATCCCTACATTGGTGCCTAGTAGACAAGCTAGCATTGTGTATTGGGAGGACTTCTATGGAAAGAATTTGTCACATTCTCGATCTGCCGGTACTCCATTTGGTGAGTACTTATCGAGCGGCCACTGGTGGCGTCAAGACGAGATTGTGTCATGTGGGTAAAGTGTACAACTTCTGCAGAAGATCAAATTCTAAGTACTTAGTCGTGTCCCCGGTTATGGAAAACTCTGAGCAACTAAGGCCTGAAGCTATGGAAGATCTCGACATTCCAATTTCTCAAAGTAAAACTTGATGGTGACAACAAGGGATTTGAAGCACTTGGAGTTTTCCAAGGAGTTCAGAAAGATTTGTCAAAAGATCAAAACTATTTTGAAAAGATAGGATAAAACTATATTGCTTTCTGCAAATGAGCCTAAACCCTACTTAGCCAAATATGCATGTAATGATAGGATCCACTTATTTCTACATAGTAGTGAAACTTTCCAATGCAATTCAAATGTATTGACCCTTGTGGCTGCAACTTATTATGTTGCAGGTTTGTTTGATGTTAGAGAAGTGTGTTGAATAGGATTACAAGTCTACAACCAACACGATTGCATGTGGCACTTTGAAGATGAAGGACTCCATGCTATAGTTATTTCTGCTGCATTGTAATGAGATAGCCAAATGAGCTATGTAAGATGTAATGAATTATTTTATTCCTGGTTATAAAGTTGTATTATGAACTTTGTTTCTTGATATTACATCTTAACTGTGGATGCTAGCTATTGATCCAGGGACTAGCATTGTAAACACAGGGATCTCTATCTTATTAAAGGTTGGGACCGTTACAAATAATTGTTATTTAAATCAGGTATTATGAGAACAAAGGTTGTTGAAATAATTACCGTATTCCATATAAGATGGATGATTTACAAATCTAGTTGGAGAAATCACATCCATATAGCTAATGGTAAAATGTCGCAAGACAAATGATTGGAAGATCACTTATGAAGTGACATCGCCGTTTAAATTATATTGGAAAGAAAACATGAAGAAACTCCATATACATGGATTTTTGGAGTCTTTGATTTGATCAAGTGACACTTGTGAGACTTTCCTCGGGATAATTAAAACTTCGTTCAAAGGCCAAAGAAGAACGACCGACTAAAATTATTAGAATTTATACATATCGATGTATGTAGTCCATTATGTGTAGTCATAAGAGATGGACTTCAACTTCATATGCTTTCTCCGGAAATTTGAATGAATATTCACTTAATGAGAAAGAATTATAACATATTTGAAAAACGTTTTAAAGACTTTCAAGATGAAGTGGAAAATCTTTGTAACAAGAAAATAAATGATTTATGATTTTATCATATAGGGATTTATTTGAGTTACAAGTGTAACAGGAAAATAAATGAATTATGATTTTATCATAAAGGGATTTATTTGAGTTGCAAGTTTAGCAAAACACCTAGATTTACATCTCCCGAAACACCATAGGACTATGGAGTTTTTGAGATTTGTTATAAAACCTTGTTTGACATGGTTGGATCAAAGGTGTTATTTATAAAACTGCCATTATGTTTTAAAAGATTAAAGCTTTAGAGACTAATGCTTTTACACTAAAAAGAGCTCCATCTTGATCCATTGAAATGACACCATGGAAGTTATGGTTTTGGGTAAAACCCAAGTTGTCATTTCTTAAATTTTGGTATGCTAAACATAAGTAAGATGTTTACAACCGAAGTCGGATGATCATGTCTTTGTAGGTTATTTCGAAAAAAAATGGTTATTCCTCCATAACACCAAGGACAAAAGGGTTTGTCGCTTGAAACGTGAAGTTTCTTGAAGAAAAAAAATTTCATAAAAATTAAGTGGGAGCGCTAAGAAATATTTCTAATACATTATGTGGAGGACATTTTGTTGATTAGAAATGATGTATCTTTTATTGACAAAAAGGTTAAGGATTTCATTTCGATGAAAGACTTAGGCAAAACCCGAATATTTAGCATGAATGTCTATAGTGGATAGACTGTGACGCTAATATGGTTGTGCCAAACGTACATATATGAGATATTGAAGGAGTTCAATATAGAAACGACAAGAAACGGTTCTTGTCGCATGGAAAGGAATTGAATCAAGATTCAAGTGTATCGACACTTGATAAGTGAAACAAGATTCAAGTGCTTTGACACTTGATGAGTAAAATCACAAGGATGTTTTGATCAATCATACCATGATATGTACACCAGATGTGTCCTATGCTCTAAGTGTTATGAGCATATACCAGAATGAATCTTATTATGATCAAGGTCATTGTGTCCTATGCTCTAAGTATTATGATCAAGGTCATTGTGTTTGTATTTCTATAACATCATACGAAGTAATCTTACTCCTTAGACCATGAGATCATGTCAATCACTAACACCGGAAGAGTATCTTGATAACATCAAACGTCACACCGTAACAGGGTGACTATAAAGATGGGTTCAGTGCTACGAAGGTGTTATGTTGAGGCTCATCGATCAAGAGTGGAATTTGTCCATCCCAATGACGGAGAGATATACTCTGGGGCCTCTCGGTGATATCACATTAATTAGCTTGCAAGCAAGTGATTTGATCACTAGAATGTTATATCACGAAAACGAGAAAAGAGTACATGTCGGTAACGAGATCAAACTAGGTATGGTGTCGTGGTGGTGGTATGACAGATGCCATGGGTAGGCTAAAGTATGGGGCCAATGGATGCTAGAGGGATCTGGGGAGGGAAGATGTAGTTGATTCTACACTCAAAAGACTAAGGTAAAGATCTTTATTTCTCCTTCCTTGGGCTACAAGTGCTTCTTGAGCTGTATACAAGGAGAGAGGGAGAACTTTACCAGCCTAACGGTACTAAATGAGCCGATGCCCTTCTTAGAGTCCAAGCCTCTCCTTATAAAGGAGAACCTAGGGCTCCTCTAGGGCTGACGTGGCAAGCATATTCGAGGAATATGCTTGTCCCAATATAGTAACTCGGCGGCCTCCTTTCCGTGTCGCCCCTCTAACGACGGCAAGGTTCCAGAGGACCCCACCTGCATGCCTCGGGCTTCAGGACTGTCACCTCCGTGACCTCCTTCTGCCCCTCTGTCGCTCTGCGCCTTGTCCTTTGTGCTTGGCTCTGCTCAGATTCTCCCTAGCCCGCGACTAGAGTTTGACTATTGGCATCTCCTTCTCCTGCAAGCTTCATATCATTCGGCCCTGTCTCGCGTAACTCGGCTTGGCCTTCACCTGCATTAAGATTATTCGGGCTGACCCGGCCGACTTACGCAGTATCCCGGCCGGGTAATGCCTTGCTATTATCATATGGGTCCTACTCATTCACACCTCGGCCGACCTTTCTGAGATTCACCGATTTAGAGTGTAACTTCGGAGCGGGAATCTCCTTTCGTCTTTCCCCCGTCCTTACCCTATCCGGGGTCACCTCCCCAACATTAGTCCCCGAAGCTGGTATGGTACTGCCTATAATTTCGGCCGGGCTGTATCAGTTTCACGATGTTCGTTTCCCATTGTTTCCGAGGTATCTTTTTCTCGTTTGAGGTATCTGCGTATCTTCTCGCGTACGCCTCGTCCTACGTGTCATACTCATCATTGTTTCTCTAGTTTTTAGTTCCTCTACAGTGTCCACTGACAGGCTACAGTAATTATTGTGCTTGTCGCGTCGGCGCTGCGACGCCTCGCGTACCGTTTCCATCAGGGATCTTGATCTTTTCTATCATCGTGTGGTCGTTGGTGCGGTTCCACTTAGCGGCGTGCGATCGTGCCGCGTACACGATCTACACAGATAACTGCCACACCCACGATCCCACTACTTCTCAGGCGGCGCGGTTATAAAGAGGGGCTCGGGGCTAGGGGATTCACCTTCCCCCTCGTCTTACTGGTGCCCTTCTTCTTCCTCTCGCCTCCGCGCCCGTTCGTGCTTCCGCCGCCGTGCGCCCCTCTGGGTCTTCGACGGCAAGGCTTCCGCCGCACTGCTCCGTCGACCTCATCCCCGTTCGCTTGCTCCGGCGCCGTCGCCGGTGAGTTCATCCGGTCTTAATGCCTAGGCTTTCCTCTACACACCTCTGCTTTTGTTTAGTTCTGGCATGGTGTTTCCTTCTCTGCTCCGCCGCCGTTTTCGCGTAGAACCACGACGGGGCCTTGTAGTTCTAGGTTTCCCTCCGCCGCTATTTCTTCCTCCATAAGTTCCTCCGGCGACCTCATGTCGAGCTCCGTCAGTGGTGCGCTCGTTGAGGACGACGATGCTGCGTCTGGGCCCGAGCGGGGCTCGTGGCAGGGCTCTTCCGTCACCCGCCGTGAGATTGAGTGGCTAATCCGAACTCGCCAGATTCCTGCCGCGGTAGCCTGTCGCTTACCCGGCAGCGAATCGTCTCCAGTTCTTAGGAAGGGCGAGTACGTCGTCTTCATGTCACATTTCGCTCGCGGGTTTGGTCTCCCCCTCAGCGATTTCGCTAGGGAATTCCTTGATTACTTCGGCCTACAGCCGCATCATCTGCCTGCTAATGCCATTGCCTCTCTTTCTGCCTTTATCTCTGCCTCGGAGGGATACTTTGGCCTATGGCCGTCTATCCACGTTTGGTCAAAGTTTTTCCAGATTCGATCCAACATCATCCCAGACAAATCTCTTCAACCCTCCGAGAAGCTGCTTACCCAATGTGGTGCCGCGTCAATCACACCTCGGAGGAAATCCGAATTTCCTCGCGTTGCAGGTTTAGAATCATGCAAGAAGTTTCATAAGTCGTTCTTTTATGTCAAGAACTCTGGGAATGAGGATAAGATTCGGCTTCCTGCTTTTACCATTGGCCCTCCTTCCAAGAAGAACTGGCACTATAATCCGAGGAAGAGTCATGCTCTGGCCGAAGCTTTTGAGATTCGGCTGAAGGAACTGATCCGCTCCGGGCTACGCGGCGAGGATCTGATGACTACCTTCGTTAGCAGCCGATTCTGCCCATTCCAGAAACGCACACACAAGCTCTGCTACATGAGCGGTCCTCTTGATCCCAACCGAGTCTCGACGGTGGAGCTGGACAATTACCTTATCTTCAAGTGCGTCCGGGCTATCTTTAAGACACAGATGCCAGAGGACTGGGCCTGGGGATTGAAGCCGTTCACCCGCGAGAACCCCCCTCCCAGAGTAAGTTCTCACAGTCATGTTTTATCTTTTAATCGCATCCGTGTTTTCTCTTGTTAATTTTTCTCTTTCTTGTCCTGCAGAGGTTTGAGGAGCAGAAGGTTGAGGATGCCGAGGTTTAGTCCCTCCCATGGCCCGCGGACCGGAACACTCCAGACAGCGGGGAGCCGGACTCGGAGGAGTTCGTCCCCAAGTCGGATCTTGCTCCGGCTCGCGCCCGCGGCAAGACCACGGCCCGCGAGGAGGAAAGTGATTTAGATGAGGTCCAAGTTCTAGAGGTAGTTGCTGCAATGCCAATTTCTTATGCATTTACGGCTTCTACTTTCTCAGCTAATCCGGCCGGTCAGGTTCTCAACGCCGAGCCTCTTGCCTCCCGGCCTCCTGTTACCTCGGGGAAACGTAGCGCTCCAACTGGTGCCTCAGAAGAGGCTCCCAAGAAACGAATAAACAAGTCAGCCCAACACCCTCCGAAGCGCAAAACTATGCCCGAGGTTACTGGGTGAGTTGCTTTTGTTTGTATTTCTTGTTTCTCTCTTTCTGCTTTTTGACCTGATCTTCTTGTCTTTGTAGGGCTCCCCTTTCTGTTAAGCCCAGCGGTCCTAGCATGACGAGTCGTACGACTCGGCCGCCTTCTCCTCCGCCTCCTGAGGATACCAGAGTTCCGAGTACTGCTCGCGTTGGTTCTCCTCCTGCTCCGAATCAGACGCCAGCTCGCCAGGATGCGCCTGAGATTTTGCTATTGATGCCGATACAACTCGGCCAGTAGATATTTCTAATGAGCCTGCTGCCTCCTCCGTGAACCCTGAAGTTTCGCCTGAGGTCCCTTTGACCCCCACAACCCTTGCTGCTACTCCGATTTCAGCCGAGGATACCAATATCTCGGCGCCCTCAGACACCGTAATCCCTCCGGCTCCTAAAGACGTCATTCCAAGTGCCGAGGTAACGGCTCCTGCCGACGCCTCTCCTAAGGCAAGAAAGATCGTTGTTACCAAGCCTCCGTCCTCTCAGAAAGGACTTGCCATCTCATCTTAGCCTACAATTGCTGATGCGCTGCGCAAGGGGGCTTCCTCTGCCAAGAGCACTGTTACCCCGGCTGCTGATACACAACTTGCTCTCCACAAGAGTCCCGTGGCGGCGGTGGCTACCCAACATGTCCGAGGTAAAGTTCTGACTCGCACGGAAAGTGGGAACTGTCTCGGCTCGTTGGTCGAGTATGCCAACAATTGGAACGCTGCCGATCAGCGAGGGTAATCCAAGCAGCCAGCCGGTTCAACTCTCCGACATCAGTAGCCGCCTACATCTGGCTTCCAAGATCATTCTTGACAGTGACAAGATGAATGAGGTAATTATTTTTATGGAGTTTTGTTTAGTCCTCCGGATGCTATTATATATACTCTAGTCCCCGAAGCTTGCAACCGAATAACTTGTTATTCGTTTGGAAGTTTTACAATGCTTTACTTAGTTCAGTTTTTGTTAGAGTTCGAATATCCAGCCACTTAGATCTGAATTGAGCTTTGCTTGATTCGGATCTGCCTGAGGTTCGAATATCCAGCCACCTAGATCCGAATTGAGCTTTGCTTGATTTGGATCTGTCTGAGCTTTGAATATACAACCACCTAGATCCGAATTAAGCTTTTCTTGATTCGGATCTGTCGTATGTTCGAATATCCAGCCACCTAGGTACGGACTGAGCTTTGCTTGATTCGGATCTGTCTGAGGTTCGAATATCCAGCCACCTAGATCCGAATTAAGCTTTGCTTGATTCGGATCTGTCTGAGCTTCGAATATCCAGCCACCTAGATCCGAATTAAGCTTTGCTTGATTCAGATATGTCTTATGTTCGAATCTCTTATTGCTATTTGTTCTGTTGCTTAGGTTGCGCATGATCGGCGTACCGCCGAATTCCAAAGGCTGCTCTTTGCCCATAAAAAGTTGCAAGATAAGTACGAGAAATTCATTCCCGTGGTGAAGAAAGCTGGTAAGTTAACGAGCTTTTGCATTATTCTTAAAATTCTTATTGCTTTGGAAGTGAGGTGTTAGCTGACTTTGCTGGTGAATAGGTAATATCAACAATCTTAATATCCGTCTTGAAAAGAAAGTCAAGGCCCTGGAAGGTTAGTTACTCTTTTTCTTTTACGCATATCTATGTGAAATATGCACCGGGTTTCTCTTAACCCTTCTGGCTTCGGTATAGCCGAGTTACAAACTTTTGCAGCATCACACCAAGAATGCATACCCATTCCTGATATGATGCTGCATTTTTTAGAACAAGCCGCCACTCACTCGGCGCAATGAAGATAGATAAAGATAACGAGATATAACTTGGCTACCGAGGTGGAGTCCTCAAGCTTTCTCGAGAAATCTGGTTAGAAAAAGTCGACGGGAGTTCTCCTAGGAGAAGAATCGGTGGCTCTGCAATTGCGAGAAAAATAAAGAGCTCCTCGAGGCTGCGGGATGAGCGAGGGGATGGCGAGGAGATCACTCGCTTTGAGAAAAACAATAGTGACTGGCTAAAGATCTTGAAAATGCTGAGCTATATTCACCGAGTTATCTTTTTCCCTTTATCTTCTTTCCTTTTCTTTTGTTGATTTTTGTTTTGCGCAGACCATTTTCCAGAAGCTAAACCCGTGAGCTCTAAAGCGGTGATCAATGCTCGTGTGCGCCGAGGCGTTCCTGTTGATGCGAACCCAGATACTCAATGGAAGATTTCTTGGTTGTTGTTGGCGCTGCTGTTGGTCCGATGAAGATTATGGGCAGGGACTTGGTGCAGGCAGCCATCCGGGCCTACCATGTTCTCTGGCCGAATACATCTGGGACTCCTGATATTGATGAGGTCAAAGTATTGGTGGAAAGATTAATGGCATCTGAGAAACAGTTAAGTCTTTGGAGGGAATCCGCCGGACGAACTGGTGCTGATATGGCTCTCACAGTCATTATGTCATGGTATGAGGATATCTCCCTTGATACCCTAATAAATTTGCGCACTGGTTCCCGTTGGGTTGAGGACCCAGACTTTGTCGCTCTCCGGCAAGCTTGTGCCTTCCAGCTTGTTGAGTATGCAGACATGCATAACTGGAATGAAGGGCCGAGTTTCCTTCCTAACTCGGAAGATGAGGTCGAAGTTGAGGATGCCTCTGATGATAACTCAGCCGAACAGGGCGAAGATGAGGGTGACTCGGCTACTTCTGGTGATTCCAGTTTGAGCTCGGATGGTAATGGCGACGCGCGATCCTCCTCCAAAGGTACTGGGCATTCCACAGTGCAAGCTGACGTTCCTCAACAGCCTCGGGCTTCCCCCAAAGTCGCTCCTGGGTCTGTGGAGGGCGAGGCAACTTCGGCCGAAGTAGCACCAACCCCGGAGTGCCCATCTCGTGATCAAGTCGTTGCCTCTCCAGTTAAAAAACTCTAAGTCATTTCTTATCCCCGGTATGCCGGGCGTACGATGTGTGTCAAACATGTGTCCGTCTTTTTGTGTGGTATGAACCTCTTTTGCCTGTCTCCGCTGAGGCACACGTGGTTGTAATCTTTATCACTTTGTTTAAACTAATCTTTATTCGTCCGGATATTTGCTTTGATAGCCTTCAATTTCTTGAATTTGGAGTGTATGTTTGCCTTTGCCCTACCGTGGTTCGGCGTTCAATATTGCCTGACTTTGATAAACTTCATAACTTGACCATTGTGTTTTGGACTATTAATCTGGGTGTAAATCTCGAAGGCCGTATTTGGGGAGAGTGAAATAGCATCACTCTGGGTGCCGAAGTTTGATACTCACTCTTGTAACACGGGATACCCATACTTAGAAATAATATAGGGTAGTCCACGAGCCACTGCTCAAGGCACCGAGTTTTAATACATAAACCAAACTTAGAAACAATATAGGGCAGTCCCCGAGTCGCTGCTCAAGGTGCCGAGGTTTAATACATAACACAAATTTAAAAACAATATATGGCAGTCCCTGAGCCACTACTCTGGGCGTTGAGGTTCGATACATAAACCAAACTTAGAGACAATATAGGGCAGTCCCCAAGTCACTGCTCAAGGTGCCGAGGTTTGATACATAACACAAAATCAAAGACAACATATGGCAATCCCCTAGCCACTCACTACAAGGAATATGGCTATATATGACCCTCCATTTTCGTCACAGAATCGTCATAGTAGTCTGTTTATGACGATTCTATGACAATTTTGAGATCGTCAAAAGCTGGGCGTCGCAAATGAACTATAACGACGATTTTGATGAAATCGTCATAACTGTCTATGACGATCTTGGATCTTCATAACCTCTATGACGATTCAATATCGTCATGGGCAATAAGGCCTAGCCACGTCAGATCATACGTGGCGGTCAAACGTGGCACACAATCAGCCCGGTCCATTTCTATCGTTTGTATGGGCCAAGCCCAATAATTCAGTTTATGTTTTTTTATATCAATTCCGTCCAACTTTATGGGCCAGTCCCAACATGAAGGCCTTTTTATTTTCTAGTCTAGGCCTTTTATAGTTACTCTTTTTTTTGACATTTTATTTCTTTTTATTTCCGCCCTTTTATTTTCAGCAGGTCCCACTTGTTAATTTTATTTTTCACAGGTGTTAAACCTCCCAAGATTTGACAATAATTGATCAACTAATAATTTATTCATAAATGCAAGAATATTTTGACAATAGACATACACTTCAAATTACAATACGTTCAAATCACATACTATACAATATATGTCCCAGCACTCACACTACAAGTCACATTATACAATAATATCCCAGCACTCACACACTTCAAATTACAACAGTTCCATGGTTCCAATAATATACTACAACTTTCTTCCTGTTAGGCCATTCACATTTCACATGAACTTCTCTGGGTTCTTGATCTTGCTTAAGGGTGTTCCGCTGCAGCTCGTCCTACAACCACAAACAACCCAGATCAGCCGACCAACAACAAGCATAGATCCATGTCAAAAAACAGCAAACATAGATCATCCAACATCCATTTAGTTTCAATAAAAGAGAAGCATGATCAAACTGGAAAAACACAAACTATTCTAGGTGAATATTATGAGTTCACGACCAGTAGAAAATAAGGTGCAAAAGAAACAGCCATTGCATGCAGCGATAACATTAAGTAGTAAAAATAATGCCTGAATAATAATTACTAGACAGTTTCTATTATACTATTACAGCATTTGCTCATGGTAAGTACATTTGCATAACATAGTAATACACTTGTAAGGAAGTCTAGAATGTTTGAAGCTATGAGTCATGGATGAACAAAGTGTTCTAATCAAGAACAATCAGATATAAACATGATAGAACTCAGGGACAGTAAGAACAATCAGATAAATACAACAGAAGCTACTGCAGCTCGTAAATTCTATTACTTCAACTACAAGGAAAACATGGTTCTTCAATTACACTTATTAGTTCTTGTCCTTCCTGAACCCCTCCCTACAACATCATCATCAATATAACTATCTTACTAGCAGCAACAATGCTGTAACCTGCTTTCAGTTGTAATCTTCTAATGTTACTTCACGAAGTACGATGAACTAAGGTGCAGAACTGATGGAAAATAGGATAACAATTGCACACAACTGTTGTAAGCAGAATATGGAAAGAGATATCCCAAAATATCAGCATATAACAATATCTTTACAGTATATACAAAAGCAACAGCCACCATCAATCTACCTCTATCAATCTTTTACAAGATGCATAGTAGAGTGCAACAAATATGCCAGATCTACCTCTATGTATCTTTTACAACAGTACATATAGACCTTGTTGTTTTCTTTCAGGAATCATCTCATGAAAAATCTCTAGCAAATTATTCAAACCATGTAGTTTTATATAGGTAACCATGAATCAAACATGCCTAGGCTTCTAGAACATATATATGAAACAACGTCTACAGATTTTTCTAATGAAACCTGGGACTTTAGTGACATCCTAGAAGCCATTTCTAAGAACAGAAATCTCAGGTTTGTCCATAGTTTTACAAGGAAGGTGGAAGATTACATAGCAGCACAATATGATCAGAATTCAGGAATAGCTAGCAATGTTTTTACAAGGTTCGGTTGTATTTATTACTTCAGAGCATTGCTACATTGAAGATTTCAGCAAGAAAAATTTAGGATAACAACTAGGTTCAGTTGGACTTTAAAAGGCAAGATCAACTAGTAATGCTATCAGCAAGACAGAAATAGGATGATCTATATAAGCTAGATTGGGTCTCACCTGTAGCCATGTCACCCACCAGTTCGACGGTGCTGGAGACGTCAGGAGCAGCCAGATTCGGTTTGCTCTGTATCCTGTAGCCTCCTTCGCCTTGCTCTCTAGATCACGACCAAGCCTCCGATTTGGACAGGAAGCAGCAGTATCGGGTTGGCGTAGAGTGGCGTTGGAGGAGAGCAGCCACAAGTCCATTAGGTTGTCGACCTTCTTCAACCAGCGGCAGTGCATATGGATGAGGAACCTGCCGGCTTCCTTCCTTGAATGTAAAGAGTATCAGGCTTAAAAACTGTAAACACAGTCAGTCATTTATCTGAAAGAAACATTTTTTATTTACAGCCAATACTTCTTATACCTACTACACTAACACAATAGCTAGACGCAGGAAGAAAACACCATGCAAAGAAGCAGTACTCACCAGCGCTGCTAGGTGCTGCTGCTATCCTAGACAGTGATTGTTGGTGGCAAGGAAGGCAAGCAAAACATGAATGATGAATCACAGTAACAAGATAAAAACCTAATGAATCATCAGATGCAAGTAGCCAAGCACCGACATCCTAGTACACACAAGTCCCGACACAAATATGAAACTCAGATTAATAAGGACCTATAGACCTATTTACATTGGACTATCATCCAATTGAATTAGTTCATACTACTAATATTTTATCTTCTCAAGTGAACATGCATGTTTATAAATCAATATCACTTAGACAGAATGTTGAGCCTACCAGAATTTTCATCTACACTGATACCACCTCAAGCATCATCAATTTGGCAACAATAGAGCTTTTGTATAATAATTCTGATCCCCAAATGCCTCTGTTCAGTAATCACTAGCAAGTGCAACCGTCCTCGTGTGTACATGCATCAGTAAATGCAGAAAAATCAAGTTAGTCTTAGCTAAACTAGATATAAAAGAACATTTCAGAGATTATCAAAAATTCCTGGCAAGACAGTGATGCTACCAAGGCAACACATGAGTGCTCCAAGATCTCATTTATCAGACATGAACAACACGAGATCAAAGTACAGGTACATCTAGCATAAATATGGTTAGTGTAAGGATGCTAAACACAAGTACATGCAACATGCAATGAGTTTCAGGATAGGTCTAGCATACAATGAGTTTCAGGGTACATAAATAAAATTCAGAACACATGCTTCTTCTCATAAGCATCTAAGTCACGATAGAAATCAGAACATCTAGTGGTGGTAAGCATCTATGTCATCACAACTACTGTCCAAGTTTCCAAGTTTCCCAAATATGAAACAAATGAACATTGACAGAGAAAATGACTTAATAATCCCTTCTAGATGTTACAGGAAACATGTGGTACCAAAATCACGGAACGGATCAAGCGGGAACAGGTACAGAAGGCAGCTAGACGCATGGCAAAACAGGCGTATGAGGCAGCAGCAAGATCGGGGCGAGAGGGAGAAGGCCGAGGGTTTACCTTGTCATTGATCCCCTCGAGGCGGTTGAAGACGCTGGCCCGATGGCCTCCCTTGACGTTGTGGGACTAGTGCCCGCCGATGCAAGATGGGATCGGAAGTGATGGGGTGGGGTGGCGGCAGAGAGAGGAGGGAGTGGTGCTCGCGTTGTCACCACTGTGAAGGCCTCGATGTTGAGCAGCATGACGTTGATGTCCCCAGCGATGGCGAAGATGTCACCGACACCCACCTGCAAGAGCCACCACGACAGAGTAAGGAGAAGGAAGGGGGATTAGGCGACGACGCACGAATCTGGTTATGGAAGGAGGCATGGGGGACCACCGGCTTGCTGGCGTGCCGGCGTTGTGGAAGGAGGCGTGGGGGAGCAGATCGGGGCGGGTCGAAGCCTAGCCAACGATTGACCGACGACGGAGTTCGGTGGCGCTCGCCCTCCTCCATGACGACGGCGCCATCTTCCCGCTGCTCCTCCACTATAACGGCTGCGCCTTCCCGCTACTCCTCCTTTCCATGAGGGCAGCAAACTAGGGTTCGCTAAGACTGCGCCAATGGGAGGCGAACCTGGGAGAGGGTGGATCGGCAAGAGAAGAGAATCGGCGGCTGGAGAGGGTGGGAAGGAAGGGCGGCGCGAGGGGAGGCGGTATGGAGTTGGTGGGGTTAGGGTTTGTGAGGCAATGGGCGCGGCGGGGTGTGTGTTGTGTTTCTTCGGGTGAATCACATGGCATTGGATTGGGAATGAATGGTCCAGATCAGGCCGATAATCTGATCCGTGAGAGGCTGTTTGGTGTGCTTTGATTGGTTGGTTCACAGAGCACCTTATTTTTGGTTCGATCTACCACATTATGACGATTTTAACTAACAAAATTATGACGATTCTTATCCAATCGTCATAATTTTGAAGGGGTTTGGCCCTCCTGAAGTGGGTAGCGACGATCTGGTACAAATCGTCATAAAATTTATGATGATTTTTGCCATCGTCAAAATGAGAACGTCATAAGTTGACACATTTCTTGTAGTGACTGCTCAAGGCACCGAGGTTTAATATATAAACCAAACTTAGAAATAATATAGGGCAGTCCCCGAGTCACTGCTCAAGGTGCCGAGGTTTAATACATAACACAAAATCAAAAACAACATATGGCAATCCCCGAGCCACTTCTCAAGGCACCGAGGTTTAATATATAAACCAAACTTAGAAACAATATAGGGCAGTCCCCGAGCCACTGCTCAATGTGCCGAGGTATAATACATAACACAAAATCAAAAACAACATATGGCAGTCCCCGAGCCACTGCTCTGGGCGCCGAGGTTCAATACATAACTGATTCTCTGTCCTGAAGCGTCACTTTACGATGTGTCGTAGATGACTCCTATGAGTAAAATGGACGAAGTAAAGCTACGTTCCATGGTCTTTTCGATTCTTCGCCGGATTTGTCTGCCTTGTTCTTTCCTGGTGACTGAGCATCGATTAGGTAATACGCATCATTGTGCAATGCCTTTCTCACGATGAATGGTCCTTCCCATGGGGGCGACAGTTTGTGCATGTCGGCCGTGCGTTGCACCAGCCCGAGAACCAAACCTCCTTCTTTAAACACTCTTGGATTCACCTTCTTGCTGTGATATCGTTGCAAGTCCTGCTGATAGATAGCTGATCTTGATAGCGCCAGCTCTCTGGCTTCTTCTAGCAGATCGACATCATCTTGCCGAGCTACTTCATTTACTTCAGCGGTTGTATACTGGGTAACCCTTGGCGAGTCATGTATTATGTCGGCTGGAAGCACAGCTTCTGCCCCATACACTAGAAAAAATGGTGTATAACCTTTCAATCTGTTTGGGGTAGTCCTGAGGCTCCATAGCACTACTGGTAATTCCTCAATCCAACATCCTGCCGACCTTTGCAGCGGTTCGACGAGTCGTGGTTTTATTCCGAATAATAATAGTCCATAAGATCTTTCTACTTGCCCATTGGATGCTGGGTGAGCCACAGAGGCGACATCTAGTCTTATGTGCTTTTCTTGACAGAATCTAGCGAAGGCTCCTTCTGCAAAGTTTGTACCGTTGTCTGTAATAACACTGTGTGGGTAACCATATCTTAATATAATATCTTTGAGGAATTTCACTGTTGTGGGCCCATCACACTTCTTTATTGGTTTCACTTCAATCCATTTTGTGAATTTGTCAACCATGACTAAGATGTGGGTCATCCTGCCTCGGGCCGGCTTAAATGGTCCCACCATATCTAAGCACCATACAGAAAATGGCTAAGTAATTGGTATCGTTTTTAACTCGGATGATGGCATATGTATCTTGCTGGCATATCTCTGGCAACCATTACATTTTTCGACCAGTTCTTTGGCCTCTTTCAACGCTGTTGGCCAATAAAACCCATGCCTGAATGTTTTGGCCACTAAATCTCTGGATGAGGCGTGATGACCGCATTCTCCTTGATGTATATCTAGGAGGATCTCCTGGCCTTCCGCCGAGCTCACACATCTTTGCAACACGCTTGTGACGCTCCTTTTATACAGCTCATTGTTTATGATTGTATAAGCTTTAGCTCTTCTCACTGTCTGTCTTGCCAATATCTCGTTATTCGGCAAAATCGCATCTTTAAGGAAAGAGAATATGGGTTGCGCCCATGTTGGTGTGATTTTTTCTGTTGTAATCTCACTATCTATTTCCATATTTTCTGCCGACATAACTACCTCGGATTTCTCCATATTCATCCTTGCATCAGCCGGCTTCATTTTTGGAAATTCCGGGTTACATTCCTTGTCAATTTCCATCGGCACATTATCTTCTCTTGATTTTTCCGGAATGAAGATGGATTCGGACTCTGGAGATGGTGTTATTGATGGCTTCCTCAGGTGCTCTAGGGCGATACCTGGGGGAATCGACTATCTAGTTGATCCAAGTTTTGACAATGTGTCTGCGGCGTCGTTTTCTGCCCGAGGTATATGATGAAATTCACATCCATCGAAGTATCCACTGAGTTTTTGCACATGAAACCTATACAAGGCCATATTTTCATCTAACGCATCCCAATTGCCTGAGACTTGCTATACTACTAGATCCGAATCTCCGTAGCACAAGATTCGGCGTATGCCAATCTCTTTCGCCACCTTCAATCCATGGACGAGTGCTTCATATTCGGCTACATTGTTTGATGCGGCAAAATGTATTGCAACACATATCTCAACTGATCTCTTTTTGGCGAGGTTAACACTATTCCTGCCCCCAAACTATTTCTTAGTTTGGAACCGTCAAAGTGCATCGTCCAATAATTCGGATCTAGCAAAGGTGGCTCATACTGTACCTCGGCCCAATCCACGAAGAAGTCGGCCACAGCATGAGATTTGATTGCATCTCGCCTATCGAATTGCGGAGCATAAGGTGACAATTCAATTGCCCATTTTGCTATACGGCCACTTGCATCTTTGTTGCTCAATATGTCGGCTATGGGTGCTTCACAAATCACTCTGATGGGGTGCTCTTCGAAGTAATGTTTAAGTTTCTTTGCTGACATGTACACCCCATATGCCATCTTTTGATAATGTGGGTAATTTTGTTTTGAGGGTGATAGTACCTCGCTTAGGTAATACACCGGCCTTTGTACTGATTTATCATCTTCAATTCGCTCCACCACGATCACAGCGCTCACTACTCTGTTCGTGGCGGCTATGTAAAGTAACATAGGCTCTTTCCACAATAGAGAAGCCAAGACTGGCACTGTGGCCAACATCTTTTTCAATTCATAGAATGCATTGTCTGCTTGTGGTGTCCAAATGAACTTATCATATTTTTTCATCAATTAATAAAGTGGTAGTGCTTTCTCTCCCAGCTGACATACAAATCAGCTGAGCGAGGCTAAGCAACCTGTGAACTTCTGTATGTCATTTAGACATCTCGGCAATTCCATCCTTTCCACTGCTTTTATCTTAGTTGGGTTGGCCTCTATACCTCGGCTAGATACGAGAAAACCGAGCAGTTTTCCCGCAGGCACACCGAAAGTGCATTTTTCCGGGTTAAGTTTCATTTGGAATCTTCTCAGGTTCGCGAATGTCTGCCGGATATCATCCAATAGCATTTTGCTTTCTTTGGTTTTGATAACCACATCATCTACATACACTTGTACATTCTTTCCTATCTGGTCATGTAGACATTTTTGCATACATCTTTGATACGTTGCCCCCGCGTTACGTAGGCCGAATGGCATGGTGCGATAGCAATAAGCCCCGTACGGGGTAATAAACACAGTCTTTATTTGATCGGCCGGATTTAACGGTATCTGGTGGAAACCATAATACGCGTCTACAAATGACAATAGTTCACAACCAGCGGTCGAATCAATGACTTGGTCTATTCTAGGTAAGGGAAAGGGATCTTTTGGACACGCCTTGTTCAGGTTTGTGTAATCGATACACATTCGCCACACAATGGCTACATTTGGATCATCCTTCTTCTTTTCCACCAGCACCGGATTCGATATCCAATCCGGATACAGCACCTCCATGATGAACCCGGCCGCAAGGAGCCGAGCTATTTCATCTCCTATTATTTTTCTCCTGTCTTCGGCGAAGCAGCGGAGAGGTTGCTTCACCGGCCTTGCTCCTGGCCTTACATTCAGAGAGTGCTCAACCAACTCCCTCGGCACACCTTGCAGATCCCGAGTTCACCATAAAAAGATATCCCGATTCTCACGGAGGAAGTTGGTGAGCTCGCTTTCCTATTTAGCATCTAGGTCGGCACCAATGGTGACGGTGCGCTCTGGGAACTTCTCATCTATCTGGAACTTTTTTGTTTCTTTAGTCGGCTGAAAGGAGACACTTCCATGCGGGTTGGATAATGCCAGCATATTCAGTTGTGCCGACTGAGCGAGGGCCGCTACCTCCCGAATCCTTCTTTTTTCTCTTGCTATTACCAATGACTCGGCCAGATTTGATCCGGCTGAAGCACATTCCATTGAATTCCTGTAATCCCCTGCTACTGTTATCACCCCTTGTGGTCCGGGTAACTTCATTTTCAGGTAATTTATGTGGCAGCTGCCCATGAATTTTGCCAATGCTGGTCGTCCGAGTAGAGCATGATAGCAACTCTCTAGATCCACCACTTCAATCTCTAAATTTTCTGCTCTGCAGTTATCTCTTGTGCCGAATAACACATCCACTCGAACCTTTCCAATGGGTCCGCATGAAAGCCTGGTACTATCCCATGGAATGTGGTCCTCGTGGATTGCAGCATGTTCTGCGATATTCCGAGTTTATGCATTGTATCTTTTTACATGATATTGATACTCCTCCCATTGTCAATGAGTACTTTTGAAAACTTCACATTAATGCTTGGTCCGACGAATGTCGGATCTAGAACGAGTGCGTACGATCCTGGACTCGGCATTATTTTGGGGTGATCCTTTATGCTCCACGTTATTTCTTGGTCTGACCAAGGCACATATCTTGGTACTGCCGGCATAACTGTATTCACTTCCATATGCCGGCGTTGTACACTTTGCATGTCTTGTTGTTCTGTTGTGAACATGCAATATGATTGATGATGTTCTCTGTAATCGTTGCGTCCATTACTTCATGGATTTGTCCTTCCATCCGGACCCTGGTTTATCACTTGATGCACTGCGTCTCTCCGGTCCGAGTTTTCATACCTTGGGGGAGGAGGCGGTAACATCAGTTGCTGTGCATTTGCTCCAGTCAACTGTGGCTGATGTTGCTGATGTGCCTGGAGGGGCGTTGCTTTCATGCCTGCGGGTTTACTTTTCATCCAGGCACACTGGCGAGTTGTATGATTGGCCGGCCTGGCCGGGTTTGACGTGTGAAATTTACACGGCTGATCTAACATAGACTCAAACGTATACTTCGGCCTCTCCTACCATTGCTTCTTTTGCTCTGGTGTCCACTGTCTTTTCCCTTCATTCCTTGGTGTCCATTGCTGAGGACCATTCTTTTGCCGCTGATTGTTTCCGTGACTCGGCTGATCTTGCACTACTGCTGCCACCTGAGTTGAACCATATCTATAATCCGGTCTTTCTTCTCTTCTTCTTCCTCTGAAATCATTGCGCCTGGATGACCCGGCCACATATCTTGCATATTGAACTTGATGTTCCCGATGATCTGCTGACATTAATTCTGGTTGCGTCGGATCTCCCAACGCATAGGAATCCGCTATCCTGATGGTTTCTGCCAAAGTGGTTGGCATATCTCTTTGCAGTCGCTGCCATAATACCCTGGCATAGCGGCATCCTTGAGCGAACCAAGCTATTGACTGTGATTCTATAACTCCCTCACACGAATTTCTCAGGTTACACCACCGAGTCAAGAATTCTCTGCATCTCATTCGCCTTTGCTTGCACATGGCTGCTATGCGGCTGTTTGGCCTCTTGTAAAATCTTGTGAAGTTGCTAACGAACATTTCTTCAAAATCAACCAACGATTGATGCTTTTCATGGCAGGTTATTCAGCCATACTCTAGCTGGTCCTTCCAACATTTGCGGGACATATCGTACTGCCCATCGTAAGTTTCCACCAGCTATTTTTGCAGCAGTGGCATAATAGATCAGCCAATCATGTGGTTTGGTGCTCCCATTATATGTTTTTGTGCCTCTTGCCAGTTGAAAGTTCGGCACAGGCGGCTCGCCCATGATCCGAGGTCCGAAGCATGCCGGACCTAGTGGACCCTGTTCTTCTAGCAGTTCAGACCGGTATAGCCGGTCCAGCTTCACTCTGGCATCAGTTGACGGCAAATCTCTGTACAGAACTCTTTCCTGCATTCCATAGTGGTTATTTACACCATGAATCGCATATTCCATCTCGGAATAACCATCATTATACCTCTCATTCACCTGATTTTGGCGAACTGGTCTCACTTCTCTTTCCTGCCGAGGTTCATGTCTCGGCTGCGGGTTGGGTGGCGGTTCTCTCCTTCCTTCGACCGGGATATTGTTCTCGTGATTCCCTCTTCCGAGTTCTCCTCTTCCGAGATCTCCATTGCCTCGGCTTCCGCTGCCTTTCTCGGCACGGCCGGGGTTCTCTCGCCACTATTACCTCGGCTTCCATTGCCTCTGTTCTCATTTGCTTATCCGGCTATCGCCGGATCATATGGAACAATTTGCTTATTTCTCTTTCCCGAAGTTACCGCTTTGTCTTTTCGTGCATTGTTTCTGGGCGACGATGCTGCTTCCACAGATAAGGCAGGTGCTGCACCAGCCGAGTGAACCATTCGCGAGGCACCTGGCCTTGATGGGTCTGCCCTGAGCATTTCTTCATTCTGCTGGTTCGCAATGCGTACCAACTCATTCACTCTTTCTTGCTGTTTCTGTCGGGCTTCGCCGGTCAATCCTTCTAACTCTAATGCAGCGGCATTTGCTACCCTCAGGTTCTTTGCCGGGGTACTGTACCTCGGCAAGCCTAGATCAACTGATTCTGCCTTATGAGCATCATGCTCCTGGTTGATATCATCTATGAGGTTCTTTCCTCTTAATCTCAACTCTTCAACCCGCTCGGGGGCGACGCCAAGCTTGTTTGCCCTGGCATATTCTCGAAGGGTCCTGTTTAAGGACTCCCGCAAGGCCGACACCTTTTTTGCCTCTACCAGCACTTTCTTCCTGGTCTCTTCTAACTCTGCCTGAGCATTAGCCGGATCAAGTATCGGCGCTACAGGTGTAGTCAGATTATCTATAGTTGCCTGGAGAATGTTTTCGGGTTTTTCCAGAGGTGGCCCTCTTACTCTTGGTGCCTTTGGGGTTGTCTCTTGCGTCTCGGCCTGGTTGGCCGCTGAAGGAATTACCTCGGTGGGCTGTGGAGCTGTCTGCTTGGGAGCCACCTGCACCCCCGTCGTCGGATCCCTGCTAGATCCGGTGCCCGCTGCTCCTGCCTGCACCCCGGTTGCGACCATCACCTCGACGCTGCTGATAGGGCGCACTCTGCGCGGACTGTTTGTGGCGCTAAGGGGAGGTTCTCCTGCAACAACAACCTGGTGAGGATAAACTCCGGAGACGTCGACGCCGATGTAGATCTGGTGCATGCCCAAGTTGATGAAGACGCCGTTGCGCGGAGGAGTTTTTCCCTTGAAGCTGCCTGCGTTGTCGCTGACGTAGTCACAGAGATCAAGTCTCCGGACTAAGCCAGAGACAATGCGCTCGCCAGTGTTGATGAAGTTTCCCGTCTGGATCATGACTCCAGCTAGCACCGCTGCTAGCCCCACGGTGGGCGCCAACTGTCGTGGTGGTGGCACGGCAGATGCCATGGGTAGGCTAAAGTATGGGGGCCAATGGATGCTAGAGGGATCTAGGGAGGGAAGATGTGGTTGATTCTACACACAGAAGACTAAGGTAAAGATCTTTATTTCTCCTTCCTTGGGCTACAAGTGCTCCTTGAGCTGTATACAAGGAGAGAGGGAGAACTTTACCAGCCTAACGGTACTAAATGAGTCGATGCCCTTCTCAGAGTCCAAGCCTCTCCTTATAAACGAGAACCTAGGGCTCCTCTAGGGCTGATGTGGCAAGCATATTCGAGGAATATGCTTGTCCCAATATAGTAACTCGGCGGCCTCCTTTCCGTGTCGCCCCTCTAACGACGGCAAGGTTCCAGAGGACCCCACCTGCATGCCTCGGGCTTCAGGACTGTCACCTCCGTGACCTCCTTCTACCCCTCTGTCGCTCTGCGCCTTGTCCTTTGTGCTTGGCTCTGCCTAGATTCTCTCTAGCCTGCGACTAGAGTTTGACTATTGGCATCTCCTTCTGCTGCAAGCTTCATATCATTCGGCCCTGTCTCGCGTAACTCGGCTTGGCCTTCACCTCCATTAAGATTATTCGGGCTGACCCGGCCGACTTACGCAGTATCCCGGTCGGGTAATTCCTTGATATTATCATATGGGTCCTACTCATTCACACCTCGGCCGACCTTTACAGGATTCAGCCGATTTAGAGTGTAACTCGGAAACTGGACGGGGAATCTCCTTTCGTCTTTCCCCCGTCATTACCCTATCCGGGGTCAACTCCCCAACATATGGAGATACCGATAATTGAATCTCAGACATGTAATATATCGCGAGACAAAATGATTGACTTACATGCGTATAAGGTTCACACGATCACAAAAGTCATTGTTGAATATGTGGGAGTCAGTACGGATCTCCAGATCCCGCTGCTGATTATTGGTCGGAGAGGGGTCTCGATCATGTCTACATTATTCGTGAACCGTAGGGTGACACACTTAAGGGAAACCGACACCATTTAGAGCAAATAATATGCCAGAGAAAGAAAAAGGAAAGCGCAGGAATTTATTTCACTAGATACCGAAACTGTTTCAGTTGAAATTGCTGAAACTGGTTCTGCATGTGAAATTGAATACTAGCAAGGGGTTTTATGTGAATGTTTTTTAATTATTGTAATTAACAAAATTCTGAATACATAAATAAAAGAGTTTTATTTAAATGAGAGCTTGCATTAAATTTGGTGGAAATTTAATGCATGTGAGTGGATTTTTGAGTGGAGGCTCTTTTATGGGAGTGGAGGCTTTTCATTTTGAGTGGGAGCTCCACCCACATGAATGTGGAAGAGGTGGTGGCAGCCACCATGGCTGGAGCCATGACCCTTGGGGTTCCCCCCTCTCACTATAAAAGTCCCCCTCTCATCCTCTCAAAGCACACCTCCTCGCGAAGGATCTATCTCCCCCTTTAGAATTTCCCCATGGTCTTGGATCAGCGAGATACATGTTCCCGGTGGCTTTTTCTGGAAGGATTTTTTGCTTCCGCTACTTCACTGGAGCAAGGGCGCGGAGTTCGTCGGGCTACCCGGACGTGTGTGCAATCACGGATGCACCACTGCTTTGCGGTGCTGGACGTGATGGTGTTAGACCGGCTGGACCAGATGGACTTCATCACGATCTTGAGATCGGCAAGCGTTCGACTACATCATCCACGAGTAAAACCTCGTTAACGCTATACGGTCTTCAAGGGTATGTATTCTATGGATGTATATCCACCCGTTTCTTGTATCTAGTAGATAGATCTTCGTACTTAGATGTTCCCATCATAGGAATTTTTTTGTTTTCTATGTTGCGACCCTACAGATCCATGCGCTTCAATCCATACTTTCAGAATACCTAATGCCACATTTATAACCACCTAGTTATGGAAGTGGTGTTTGATGTCATTAAAGAATCCATTTGGTGATGGTGATTAACATGATCTCATGGTCGAAGGATTAGGTTACTATGTATTTGAAAGCTTGTACCAAACAAACTCTAAATGACTTGATCTTATGCTATGCTAACTATAGGAGTGTGTCCATCACATCATTATCCTAATGGAGTGATCTTGTTATTAATAACATCTAATGTCCATGATCAGGAAACCATGATCATCTATTAATAAACAAGCTAGTTTAACAAGAGGCTTACTAGGGACTCTTTTATGTTTATAAAACACACAAGTATTAATGTTTCCGGTTAATACAATGATAGCATGGGATGTAAACATTTATCATAAACACAAAGATATAATAATAACCACTTTATTATTGCCTCTTGGGCATATCTCCAATATAACCATGCCCCATGATGGGCACCACTGTCGTGGCAATGACCATGGCAGTCGCTACTAGGGGTAGAGATTGAGTCGAAGGAGGGCAAGAGCGAGTCGCCATATGCGGATCGAGAATGGGAGCGAGACACATGGTTTACCCAGGTTAGGCCCCTCATAAAGACCTACTTCCTACTTTCTTGTATTGTTGGCAAATGAATAACAAGGTGGGGGTGCTCGGCGTCAGGGCGGCGAGTCGCTTGGATGTGGTAGCTAATAGCTCGTGAGTAAAAAGGGAACCCTAGGGAGGATTATATAGGGGTGCCTTGCTAGGGTTTTATAGGATCTCAACTGAATCAGTAAAGGTTTAAGGGGTTTGACCTAATATGACTGGGCCTAGCTACGGTCTTGGGCCTTCGCGTCCAGTCACCAGTCTTCTTTGAAGCCTCCTT
This sequence comes from Avena longiglumis, assembly GCA_030063025.1. NCBI lineage: Eukaryota > Viridiplantae > Streptophyta > Magnoliopsida > Poales > Poaceae > Avena > Avena longiglumis. The sequence goes on along the minus strand of CP125975.1, from coordinate 148,059,479 downwards.
TCCAGTCGCCATCATTGCTAGACCACTCGACATTGTCTTAGGCATGTCGCTTCCTTCCCTCGTGGATACCCCAATTGGTATATCCCCACCATCCACTGCTCAGGAGTCATACTAGATCACCGAGCTCAAGAGCTACCTGCGATATGGCGCCCTACCGGACGATGAAGACATGGCATAAAGCCTCATCCGCAGGGCCAAGAAGTACTGCCTGGTGGATGGAGACCTCTATTGTCGCCATCCGAATGGTGCCCTATGGTGCATTTCCAATGACGAGATGTTGGCTGATATCCAAGATAGGGAATGCGGCCACCACACCTCGGCACGCACCCTCGTTGAGATGGCCTTTCGTAGTGGCTTTTACTGTCTTACTGCGCTCATCGACGCCATTGAGCTGGTAAGGTCGTGCGAGGCATGACAATTCCACGCCAAGTAGATACATGATGACTGGGTTTCCTGCACAAATAACATGGTTATTGTAGTACTTGTAGCAGCAAATATTTAAAGAGTTTGTCTCGATGGGAGCTTGGCGAACATGACCCCGCAGCCATGTTGTCAATGCGGCCATGTTCGCACCCAAACCGTGGTATGGAAATATCATATTCTATAAGTTGCTAGGATAAATGAATTTAAGATGATTTGTAACAACTACTACTATGATTGGAAGAAAACTAGAACATAAGTAAAACTGGAAAGAGGTGAATGCAATGAAGTGAAATATTAATGCAATGATTTCTCAAGTAATGTTGTGTATACCGGTGTGCATGATAAGTGCTTATAGAATAGCTATAAACTATACTTGTGGAGGTCCCTAAAATACTATTGTCTCCCACCGTTGGTAAGTGGAAACTAGACAACTCAATTGTACACACCGTCTTCGGACATGGGCCATCTCGTAAGAGAATAGTGTATTAAGGTAACAAGACCAATCAAGGTAAACCAGAGCAAAGGCATTAAGTTCTATGGACAACCGTACTCCTAAGAAAGTAGTGTGCTAGTCACAAGATATCCCGTCTATCACTTTGGGGTCAACAAGCAAATCGCAACACTATACCTATCTATGTCATGAGTGATCTTAGGGAACTCTGGGAGATGCATCCTAAGATTCTATTGCCTCCGCAAATCACTTATAGCAAATATCATATTAGTTCTACCCATGGAAGAGCATAGACAAATGATAAGTTTTGTGACACACTATGAATCCCTAGTAAATTCCTCTACAATGGATTGGACGTCTCCAATCACTAGAATAATATCATGAATAAAACAATGTAAATAGAAATCACAAAGATATTAATTAACAATAATAGACCACACTTCAATTACTCAAATCATCATAACATTAATAAAAGAGGGTTCAAGCCATGTTACAACCCATCACGGAGACTATGATGGGGAAGGATGAAGGAGTAGCAGTGATGGAGATGGTGATGATGGCGCGGTGATGGTGGCGTCGACGTGGCGATGGCAGCGTCCTTCTTCTCCTCCTCTTCTTGCTTGAATGGCTTGATGGTTTTGATGGAGATCTTGATCTTGGTGGAGCTGTAGAGGCTATGGAGGCGGCATGGCGGCCAGGGACCGCCGTGGAGGCGGTAGATGGGATCTAGATCTTGTATATGGTTGGTGGTGGCTTCCTTCTCTCTTCTTTGACTCCTCCCTCCTTTATATAGGCCTTGGGGGTGCCCTAGGGTTCCCCCAATACCGTCATATGACTTAGGGAAGGTTCTGGAGCATCTGGGGGTGAAATCCCGTTGTTTGCGACCTTTTCCGCAGCTATACAGCCGCAACTATACGGCGGGAGCAAAAGCTCTGGCTGTATAGTTGGTCGTTAAACCTTCGGTATCTTCAGTGTTTTGGATGCCATTTCTTCATACGAACTCCGTTTTGGGTGTTCTTGGGATAGTTGGATTCGTAACGAGGAGTGATACAACCCCATTGTCTTGGATATGTATTTTGAGAAGTTGGAAAAATTCACTTTTCCAACCTCTCAAGTGGCTATGTCTGGTCCCTACAGCTCATCCATACTATGCTCTCTTTGTTCCTTTTGCCTTTGTAATCATCATCAACACCTACACACATGTCAGAGACAAGGAAGAGGGATAAAATTCTACCTAAACTACTAAATGTGCAAAGCTCATATTGAATGTAATGAAAACAAGTAATCATGCATATCAGGCATAGCAATAGTTAGATGGAGCTTGATATGATAGGCAAATGCCACAATTTATATAGATAAAAAGTGTTGTATTATCACAGCCATCAACTTCCCCAAGCTAGATCTTGATCGTCCTCGACAAAAAGGGATCGATAACTTAATGGATGTGATCTTTTCTTATCATTGAAAATCAATTCACCGTACTCTTGTTTTTCTGCAAGCTCAAAGCAAGAGAGCACAAAATCATACAAGACAATATAAGCTCAGTTATATTATTCCAAACTGCTAGAGATTAGTCAAAAACTTCGATGCCCATGTCAATGTTAAATCTAACTTGCAAGTAAACTTGTGATCCTTCTATATGCACTTTATTGTATTTTTATTTGTATAAGGCAAAGTTTAACACGGTGAGTTGCCAATCATAAACAGATATAGAGTTTTCCAATGATGCCCACTCATGACATCTATTAAAGTCTCTCAAGTGCAAACTTCTATTGTTGAGCTCATAGAAAATCTATTTCTTAGTAACGAGACCATGCCAAAAGAGTGGTATATGTTCAATCGAGACTGTGTAGGCTAGCAACGAAACTCGTGACCATTACCAAGGATTCCCTTTTTGGTGTAATGATTTCTCATAACGGTTAAAGGAGTATTCTGACTTTTGCTTTTAACGCAGTCCCATGATAATACCAATGCATACCCAAATATAGCATTTTTCTTCATATGTTGGGAAACTCATAGCCAAACTCCAAGAGTTTCCTCTTTTTGGATTGTGCAAAGGCCAGCGTATTTGTTAGCATCCCATTTTCTGCGACTGTGGCGCAAGACACACATAAAGCAATATCTCACTTTGATTTCGAAGACAAAATTTTGGCATATGTAATCTCGAAACTTTGAAACATCATTTATTATTTGCCAACTCACTTAGTAAGCATCTATTAAGACCATCATTTCCAACACTATGGGGTCGTGGTACTCCATAACCAATCACTTAAGACAATTCTGAACAGTGACAACTAGAAAGTTTCAAAGAACTTCTTTATTATATTTTTTCTTTATAAAATGAAGAGAACATGACAATGTATATTTAGAGGATCACAATATTTTTCACAAGATAGATAAAAGTTGAACTAGGTGCATCAAACCTATGGCTTGTCTCCTATGGGGCCTAACATGAGCAAGTATATCCCTTATATAGATATGAACAAAAACTCACCTAAGCAAGCATTCAAAAAACAGAGGGATACACAATAGCATGAAAACTTTTTAAGATAAAGAACATTTTACAAGACTCTACGCATGCAAAATAACCTCCCCAAGCTAAGAACTTTTCAAATAACATCTTGAGAAGATCATAAAAACAAAAGAGAAAATGCGGTTATCAAAAGAGGGTATAAGAAGTGGTTACCTCCCCAAGCTTAAGTTAAAGCAAGGGTGACACATTTTACCATTGATGTACTAGTAACCTCTCTTTCAATGGACAAAGTACCTTTGCTTCAACATGTGTTTCTTGATATGGCATGGTGTGCCTTCCTTGAGAACCTACTTAGAAACTAAAAAACGAAAGAATTTTGTATTTTTGAAGACACGGGTTTAGCTCACAAGTGATAAAAATACAAGTCCCACTGAGTCGGTTCATCAACCTAAGCACCACGCTTAAGTCAACAAACTAGTTCTAAAATATGCATCTCCTAGATTGTGATGAGGTGCAAGTGAAACAGGATACGAGACACGAGTGTGCAACCCCTATGTGATTTTTAAAAGAGGTTCGATTCGAAAAGTTTTGCCACACATTAATAGGTAGGCATATTGAATTAAAGCAACCAAGTGTCTCATGCGAGTTTTTACGGTTGGCACTACCGTACACGTCGTTACATAAGGCTCAATTTCCTGTGAAAATAACATACAAAATAAAATTCAAAGGTTTGTAAACGAACATGGTTCGTTTACCCCATCGATAAAATAAAAGTAAAAAGAAAACATGAACTTCTATAGAGAATTACAGTCTAGAAAGTTTTTGAGGTAGAACTTTTTTGCTTACATATGCTCGATTCTCTAGAACATGGGAGAAGATCCCAGGTGGAGTTTCGAGGTTTTTAGAAGAAGTAGGGAGAAAGTATATCAAAATTTTGATACCGGGGTTACCTTACCATAGAGATTTTTTGGTTGCACCAACTATATGGCCAGAAAAATATTTCCCGCCGATAGTTGGTCGTCAAACATAGAGTAATCTGAAATAAGAATTCTAAGCAGGTATCGATATCTATACGGCGACAACTATACGGCCGGACCAAAAAGGTCATGCTGTATAGTTGGTCATTAAACGTGCAGTAATATGAAATAAGAATTCTACGAAGGTGTCGACATCTATACGGCAGCAACTATACGGCCAGACCAAAAAGGTCCCGCCGTATAGTTGGTCGTTAAACCTATTGTATCCTGGAAACGAAATTTGACGAAGGCATCGATAACTATACGACTACAACTATACGACCAAAATTTTTATTCCCGCCGTATAGTTGGTCGCTAAACCTTCTGGAGTCGCCAAAATTTACCTATTTCTTCGAAAATTCTTTCTTAACCTTAAACTTAGCGAAACACCATGTTTTGACAGAAAAATGACAACTCTAATTTTCAACCAACATTAGCATGTATAAAATGGGATTTAAGTATAACCGAGTTATACAACACATAATATAGTGACAATAAATTCTACGTTTTGAAAACTTCAACAAGATAACTCTAATAGCAAGACATGCAAAGAATAAAAGTGCCAATGCAACATGAATGCAACTAGACTCAAGATACAAAACTAAGAAAGACGCCTAATGACTTCCGGGTTGCCTCCCGGAAGCTCTCTCTTTAAATCCATAAAGCCAAGCTAGAATGCTCCATACATTACCCACCTGTATCCCAAGGGATGTCGACTCGAGGTGAGGTTATACATACTAGTTTCGAGCATCTTGCAGTAGAGTTCGGTCGGAGTCGTATCCCCTTACGGTGCATCGGCATCATGTATATGAACAAGTTCTTGCTTTCAAGTGAGTGTTGATGCACCATGCTTGGTGAACATGCCTCCGTGTATAGCTGCAATGAGAGGATTTGAGATTCATATAAAATTCTCAAATATTTACCTTGGTTACATGTGTAGGGGGACACTTTATAGTACTCTTCCTTCATAGCAGGGAGTTCAGGGCACTGCATGTTAGTATAACAAGGTTCTATCTCTAGTTCATTATTATTAATACTCTCCATATGAGTGTCTAGGCACAAGGCCTCCGCAGAACAACTATCAACAGTTTTAGCATCATAAAAATCATTACTAGAGTGAGAGGCATCACAAACAAAAGTTGTAGTGTGACTCTATTTGTCAACCTCACCTTTTTGTTCCTCCTTTTCATCGACTAGTGTTTTAATAGCAATGATAGAATCAAAAGTAGGAGTTGAAGGTGTGGGTGATCAATCCGTTCTTCCTCCTCTTCCTCGTGGTCCTTTTCCTCTCCGCTCTTTAATGAGTCCTGCAAAAGGTTATCTTTCTCCATGGCGGTTTTAGACCGCTACAAATAATATAATACCAATGCATTATTTGTCGTGGTATTGCCGACGAGTACGCCATGGAGGGGTCCTCACAGTGCGTGTTTAGAGACGTGGGGTAAGGAGGATGGTTGACGGGTACGAGGTAACACAGCTTACCCAGGTGTAGATCCCACAACGGTGGCGGAATCCTACTCCTGCTATAAATCACTATAAGGGCAATACGCCGAGTTACAGGGATTGGTTCGCTGTGCGAGGTATGTCATAGTCGACACTAGGTTGTCTGAAGTTGTCTATGATCGTGCCCTAAAGGCTCCCATAGGCCCGACTTAGATAGTCGCCAGGTCCTAGGATTACAGGGAAAAGTCCTAGACAGGTTACAGAGTCCTACACCGTCTATTACTAGTCTTGTGTATCTTGCACTCCAAGGCTCTGGGTACGTTGGTGACTCCACCGTAGCCTTCCTTTATCCGGCATGGGCCTCCCTTCTGGATCCATCTAACTGGGCCACCCAGCAGGCCATAGGCCATGCTACCGACTATGGGCCACTCGGGTTATCCGAATAAGTGACATGCTATGAGGATACCCATATAGACTATCCCCAACAGTAGCCCCCGGAGAACTCCGAGGTCTTGCGCCGTCTTGCCTTCTTAGATGAATGCTCTGTCTAGTTGGATGTCGGCAAATAGTCAAGCAATATCTTGTAGTCCTCCCAAAGAACCCTGCAAAGCTTTCTCCGTCTTCAAATTATAAGCCGGAAAAATGTTGAATCTTCCATCGTACTCTTCCATAGTCGGATTGAATCCGTCTATGTCGGAATCTTTGATGTGACGGCTGATCTACTCATGTCAGCAAGAACGACGTATACTTAGGTCAGCGACGCCTCATAACTCACACATGCAGAGAATGCAATCATATCCGATTTTCCCGCGCGAGCGATACGAACCGTTGGCGGCTACGGTTGGAGACGTGGCAAAATTTCCGCGCACGTTCGCAAACACGTTGTCTACGCGGCAACCGTCTGATCAAGCTGCACGATTCTTGAAGCCGAGGATGATAAATAGTAACCGTGGGGAAATTTCCACTTTTCACCTGATTCTCCTTGCATCATCTTCTTCCTCCAGCCGCGTGTCTCCTCGACCTCTCCGCGAGAAACCTCGAAAAAACCCAAGATCCAATCTGCACCAGTCGCACCCAATCTTCACTCCATGGCTAGCAGTAGCACTTCTCCATCAATGGCCGCATCGAGCGAAACTGTGGCGAAGCCGATGAGCTCCGTCGTCGTGCCCCTAGAGGGTTTGGTCATCCCCGCATCGGTGGTGATCGAGTCCACCAGCGGCGACCCAAATTTGGCGGCGCTAGAGCCACTGGAGGAGGAACCAAACTTGCACAAGGGCGACTGGCGCGGCTCGGACATCACCGACCGCGATATACAAGAGATGGTCGCCGAAGGTTACCTCCCCGCGATGGAGGGACTTGCCTGGCGGGCGGCGCCGACCGGCGAGGTGACACCTTCTCCCCAAGCTAGAGAAAAGGTATACTTAAAATCTCAACTAGTACGCGGCGTCTCCCTGCCCATCTCCAACTTCTTCCTCTCCGTCTTAAACCACTATAGGGTCCAGCCCCAGAACCTTTCCCCCAATAGTATCTTAGTGCTTAGCAACTGCGCGGCACTTTGCGAGGGATACCTAGGGATAAAGCCTAGGTTAGACCTTTTTGTGTACTTCTTCACCGTCAAACGTGAAGCCGGACATAGCAAGGAAGAGCTTAGGAATTGTGGCACCATAAGCTTCAAGATTCGACCTGGCCGGCGGTTCCCCGACATCGTCGGCCACGAGTCCTGCAAAAATTGGCAACGGACGTACTTTTACGGCCTAGACATCCTTTTGGCTGGCCGACAAGTTACGTACCCGGACTTTGTTGACGGAGCCGCCGCCGAAGCCTTGTCATGGAGATCCCAGGCCTCCCTTTCCTCCGACCTCGACGCTTCTCGCGCGATAAGGCGGATCGAATGGTTTGTAGAGACGGGTCTGACCGGCTTGGACCTATCCATGTGCTGGTTCATCAGGCGAATCCAACCTCTGTAGCATCGCGCGAAGCTCATGCACGAGTATACCAGCGACAGAAGGGATAGTCTCCGCATCTCTGTGGACAACTTCTCGAGCGACTCCGTCAAGCTCCGCCTTAAGGACATCGTCAAGGTGAAGGATAATAAGCGCGGCTTCACCATCACCTACGACATGTTCGTAGACGGCAAGTGCCCAAAGGTAGGTTTTTATTTTCCGTGTATGACATATACTCTAGTTCTTCCGTCTTGCAAATGTCATTTTATCTAACATGGTGACTTCTAACTTAACAACTTAGCGATCTAGAGGAGGGCAACCTGGCTGCCCAAATCTATGATCCAAAGATGAAGGAAGTCACGGTCGTGTCCGACAACGAAGCTCTGTTGGCGCGGAAGTGGAAGAGCTCCACCTCTGACGCTGCCGACGGAGGCAAGAAGAAGAAGACAGAGGGTGGAGCCTCCAAAAAGACTACCGCCGCCCTGGAGGCGGAAAAGAGAAGAACCACCGGGATCCCCTTTGCCAAAGCACCCCCCCACTAGTGTAAGCTTCTCATTCTCCGACATTGTCTATTTATCTGTCTTGTTCCTGTACTTACGCATTTTGCATGTTTCAGGAAGAAAGCCACGACCAGCCTCAAGAAGACCTCCAACACTTTGGGGGCTTCTCGAAATATCAAAGACATGCTGCATCGCGACGCCTCCCCCGCCATCGCCCCTACTACTCCTTTCGTCAAGCCCTCGTCTGCCCTGACAAGCTCACAAGCTAAGGAGGCATCAGGCCCTTCCGCCATGGAAGTGGATTCAGCGCCTACCTAACTCATTGTTGTCATGAAAGGTAACGCAGGAGAGCACCGCTCAACAAATGGCTGAAGCTCCAGCTAAGGATGCCATTGGTGGAGGCAAGGCGGTGGTGGAAGCTGGTACTTCTGCCGAAGGCGGCGCCCTTGCTCCCTAGAAACCTTTTGAGTTCCCCAAGATAATCTATCCGGCACTTACGCCGCGCAGCACAACTCTGGTTCCTGGAGCAGCACCGACATCTCCGACATGCGGTCTTGAGGAGCTCCTCCGACAAGCAGAAATATTGCGAGGAAATAGCATCTCCTTTGGCAAGCTGCTAGCCGAGAGTGCTACAAACCTCAAGATCATTGCACTTGTAAGTTTTAATTTGCCTTTTGCATTTCATATGAGTATCCCACTGTAGACCCCGAGGATGTAGACGGAAAACCATAGGTTTTGCATCTATATGCTCTAAGAGTGACTAAGCTAGAAAACTTCTCATTGTAGCCCCCAAGCATGTAGATGGAATGAAATGTTCCGACTAGATGCTTTAAGAGTAGCATACATAGTGTTTAGAAATTTCAGCATTGTAGCCCCCAAGCTTCTAGTTGTAACTAAATTAGTTCCGACTAGATGCTTAAATAAAGCTAAGCATATATCTGAGTTGGAAACTTTATACAGTAGCCCCCAAGCTTCTAGTTGCAACTGAATTAGTGCCGACTAGATGCTTAAAGAAATCTATGCATATTGTTAAGTCAAAAACTCTCGATGTAGCCCCCGAGCGTCTAGGTGGAAAATTTCCGACTAGATGCTCCAAGTAGACTAAACAATGGTATAACTTTGTTCTTTTTTCCATAGAACGAGAATGCTCGGAGGGATATGGCCAATGACAAGTACCAGAAGATGCACGCAGATCTCGAAGCTGAAAAGGGTAAAACTGCCATCTTGAAGGAATAGATCATCAAAAACAAGAGTCTGTTTTATTTTTGCGCATTCCGTCTTGGTTTTGTGCCTACATTCTCCGAGTACTTACAGTGTACTTTGTTTTCTCCAACTTTGCAGAACATGTTGCCAAGGCCAAGGACATTGTCGAGCAGTCCAAGCACATCCAGCAGCTGGACAGCGAGAACAAGATCCTTAAGGAGGAGAGGAAAGACATGCTGAAAATGCATGAGGATTCAATGAAGGCCCTGCAGGAATACGCCTCCGTGGAAATCAATCGCTTGAAGGAGGAGCTTGCAATCTTAAAAGATCAAAAGCAAGCTGTTGATGGGTAAAACCAACGCCACAGCGAGGCGTATAAGCTCCTCCAACAAGAGAAAGAATCCCTGGCGGACACCCTCTGGCAGGCTAAGGCCAGCATCTTCGGTAAGTTTCCTCCGCCTTGTATTTATGTAGTCTGGATACTTTGAATTTATTGAACTCATGTGCTCCTTGTCGGAACTTGCAGCTCCTATGGGTTTAACCCGATCGCCTCCTTAGAACAAGGAATGCATGGTTCTTGCCGGCAACTTCATCAACACCGCCATAACCCAAGCCAAAGATATTGCCAAGCCCCTCCAGATAAACATCAAGGCATCAGACTCCGTGGACAAGTACTCGGAGATTCTGCGCCAAGCCCCCGAGCGTATCACAAGCTGGAAAGCTTCATGTGCACGGGCTGGCGCAAGGATGGCGCTGTCAATGGTGAAGGCACACTACGAAGGTGCCGAAATCACCACGGTGACCTCTGGTATCCCCGACGTCGACGATGACGGCAAAGAGATTGATCATGAAGCCATCTTGTCGTCACTCGCGGGTTATGACACCAGAGTTGCCGAGTTGGTGGACATCGACGTCTTCGTGCCCATGAACATCATCGACAGTGGCAACCAAGATTCCTCGGAGTCCCACCATAGTGCCGACGTTGAGGGTGATTCTCCGGCTGGTGACGATGTTGCTTCCAAGTCTCCCACGCCAAAGGAATAAAAAACAACTTTGTAATATTTGTTTCACCTTTGGTGTATACGCGGAAAAAACTTGTTGATGTAACTTAAGGCAGAAAACAATGGTTGTTTATTTCCTGCCGCTTAAGAACTAGTTTCCAGCATTTATATATATTTTTAAGCAAGTGTTGGCTTATCCATTACTTCGGTTCTTATGCTTGACTTTTCGTGAGTCGGAAGACTCGTTGTCAGAACCATGCGCTTAGGTGATGATGCCCAATGGCACCGTCAATAACCTGAGCACAAAGTCGCCGACAATAAGTGCCGAAAGTCACTACTCCAGAATCCACATAAAAACGACAAAGAACGTGTAGACCAGAAAACTTAAGCTAACATCCATAGGCGGAATTTTCACAAGTGCAAACGCAAGACTTGTGCCTAAAAGTTTTACATGATCCAAAAATGAACACTAAAGGAGGTAAAAGACTCAGAAATATGAGTGAACCAGAGAGCTTTATTTCATTTACCATATAAGAGATACACAATTAGATAAAAAATGCTAAGTGTAAAAAGGACGTAGCTGTGCTATGTTCCATAGCCGATCAAGCTCCGGGTAGTCATCATCCGTGTCACGTCGCTTACGCTTATGATCCTCGTTGGGTCTATCCTTTAGTTCACGATTGTCAACAAGGTAGTAAGACCCATTGAGTAGCGCCTTGCTTATGATGAACGGTCCTTCCCATGGCGGGGATAGTTTGTGCGACTTCTTCTGCTTAAGTCAGAGCACCAAATCCCCCTCTTTAAACAAGCGATGCCGAACGCGGCGACTATGGTAGCTGCATAGCTTCTGTTGGTAGATGGCGGATCTTTGGCATGCCAAAACGCGCTCCTCCTCGAGAAGGTCCACATCTAGGTGTCTGGATTCTTCAACGTCATCCTCGTCGTAGGCGACAACTCTTGGTGCATCGTGAAGAATGTCGGAAGGCAGGATGGCTTCTGCTCCATATACCATGAAATAAGGGGTGTAGCCGATGGATCTGTTGGGTGTAGTCCGTAAACTCCACAGCACAGATGGAAATTCTTCCGCCCAAGCTCCAGCTACTCTATGTAGCGGTGTCTCAAGATGTGGCTTGATTCCCTGCAGAATTAATCCATTGGCTCGCTCAACCTGACCATTGGATTGTGGGTGTGCCACAGAAGCAAGATCAAGTCGGATGCCTTTCTCCCAACAATACGCCTCCACTTATCCGAGTGATAAATTGTTGCCATTGTCGGTGATAATGCTGTGTGGGAGACCAAATCTCACCACTAGATCTCGGACGAACCTGAGGGCAGTTGCCCCATCAAGCTTTCTAATGGGTTTAGCTTCTATCCATTTAGTGAATTTGTTAACTGCTACAAGCAGATGCGTAAACCCACAAGGTGTCGTCTGTAACGGTCCCACCATGTCCAGCCCCCATACTGCAAACGGCCAAGTTATTGGTATTGTTCGCAGTTCTTCAGCAGGAACATGTGGTTGTCGGGCATAATACTGGCATCCCATGCATGTCTCAACCAGCTTGTCAGCGTCCGCCTTCGCGGTAAGCCAGTAGAATCCTTGCCGGAAGGCTTTCGCGACCAACGATCGAGGACAGCGTGATGCCCGCAATCTCCGAGATGGATTTCGCGTAGGATTTCCATACCTTCTAGCTGGTAAACACACTTTAGGTATACACCAGTAGTGCTCCTTTTGTAGAGTTGCCCATAGATTATGGTATAACTCTTTGCTCATCATACTATTTGTCGTCTTTCGACTTCGTCGTCTGGCAAAGTTCCGTGTTCGAGGTATTCCATGAACGGTTTTGTCCAAGTCGGAGCGACCTTAGTCACCATGTTGACGAAAGAGTCAGCTCTATCCGGGTTGTCGATGTCGGCGCCCTTCATAGATACTGTGCGCAGGTGCTCTAGGAAAACTCCTGGCGGAATTTGCTTGCGCTTTGATCTAAGCTTAGACAGCAGATCAGCCGCTTCGTTTTGTTCCCTAGGTACATACTTGACTTCATATCCCAAGAAGCTCTTGGCTATCTCGTCCACTTCGTCTCGATATGCCGCCATCATAGGGTTCCGCGCATTCCAGGTGCCATCCACCTGCTGGGCAACCAAGTCGGAATCTCCACAGCAAACTATGCGCTTGATGCCAATATCCTTGGCTACACGCAGTCCGTGAATGAGTGCTTCATACTCCGCCATGTTGTTTGTAGCCTCGAAGTGGATTTGCAGAACGTAGTGTAGCTTGTCTCTTGTTGGTGACTGTAGCAATACACCGGCCCCGAGCCGTTGAGTAGCTTTGATCCATCAAAGTGCATCACCCAGTACTCTGGCTCCGGCAACGGAGTAGCATCTGGCATCTCCGTCCAATCTGCAACAAAATCCGCCAAGGCTTGTGACTTGATAGCGCCGCGCCTCTTTTAGGTGATCTCGAAGGCGGCGAGTTCAATGCCACTTCGCGACCCTTCCTGTAGCGTCACTATTATTGATAATGTCGGACAGTGGAGTCTTGCTCACCACTGTGATTGGGTGCTCCTGAAAGTAATGCCTCAACTTCCGAGAAGCAAGGAATACTCCGTAAGCTATCTTTTGGTAGTGCGGGTAGCACTGCTTGGACTCCGTCAAGACCTCTCTCACATAGTAAACTGGTCGTTGAACTCCGTGCTCATAGCATGGTTCCTTCCGCTCTACCACGACGACGATGCTGATAACCCGGTTGGTTGCCGCCATGTAAATTAACAGGGGCTCTCCAGGCTCGGGTGCTGCAAGGATGGGCGCTGAGGAAAGAATCTCCTTGAGCTGCTTCAATGCTGCATCTGCTTCGTTTGTCCACGTGAATTTGTCCGCCTTCTTCAGCAACTTGTATAGCGAAAGAGCCTTCTCTCCAAGTCGGCTGACGAACCGACTAACTGCTGCAACACAACCTGTTAGTCGTTGAATGTCCTTTAGGCATGTCGGACGGTTTATGTTTAAAATGGCCTTGATTTTCTCCGGGTTGACCTCGATTCCACGTTGGGAAATGATGAAGCCCAACAATTTGTCGGCTGGAACCCCGAAAACGCACTTCTTAGGGTTAAGCATCATGTTGTATTTCTGGAGATTATCAAAGGTTTCTTTTAAGTCGGATATTAAGTCATTTGACTTTTTAGACATCACCGCGATATCGTCCACATAAGCGTGAACGTTCCGACCAATTTGGTCATGGAGGCAACGTTGCATTGTCCGCTGGTATGTAGCACCTGCGTTTTTCAGCCCAAAGGGCATCTTGACATAGCAAAACATGTCGTATGGGGTAGTGAACGAAGTGGCCAATTGGTCTTACTTCCTCATCTTGATCTGGTGGTATCCTGAGTATGCATCGAGAAAACACAAAGGTTCCGAGCCAGCCGTCGAGTCAATGACTTGGTTAATGCGAGGCAAAGCAAACGGATCTTTGGGACATGCTTTGTTCAAGCCGGTGTAATCAACGCACATTCTTAATTCATTGGTTCCCTTTTTGGGGACAAGTACAGGATTGGCCACCCATTGGGTGTGAAGGACTTCTCGGATAAATCTAGCCTTAAGTAACCTAGCTATCTCTTTGCCAATGGCGCATCTCTTCTCATCTCCAAAGCGTCGTAGAGGTTGTTTCACTGGTTTACATTTTGGATCAATGTTTAAGATGTGCTCGGCGAGTTCCCTAGGTACACCTTTCATGTCAGTAGGTTGCCAGGCAAAGATGTCCCTATTCTCACGGAGGAACTCTACGAGCGCGCTTTCCTATTTGGGATCCAGGTTCGTCCCAATGGCGGTGACCTTGGAGGCATCGCGTACCACAAGTTCCACCGGCTTGGTCTCGATGGCGGCCTTGAACGCATGAGCGGAGTCGGAGATCTACTTCTTCGACGCGGGCATCTCTGAGTCATCGACCTTGCTCTGGATCTCTTTGAATTCTTCGCTATAGAGGACATCTTCTGCAACGGCTGCTTCATTGATCTCGCAGTCCCTTGCCTTGGTAAAGCTTCCGGATACGGTGATGATACCGTTTGGTCCGGATATCTTGAGTTTGTTGTAGACGAAGCATGGCTTGGCCATGAACGTTTGGAATATGTCGCGGTCGAATATGACGTGGTACACGCTCTTGAAGGGGACAACCTCGAAGGTCATGCGCTCTTGGCGGTAATTATTAACATCGCCAAAGGCAACCTGAAGTGTAGTGCACCCAAGGGACCGAGCCTCCAGACCAGGAACTACGCCGTGGAAGATGGTGTTGGTCCGCCTTAGGTTTGCCTCCGTCAAGTTCATCTTCTGGAGTGTATCTAGGTACATGATGTTGATGCTGCTTCCACTATCCACCATACACTTGGTGAACTCCACGTCGTCAATCAAGGGGTTGATGACCATGGCGTACTGGTTCTCTGTGGGTATAAGGTCTGGGTGGTCCGTCCTATCCCAAGTTATTGGAACCTCCGACCAGCGCAGGTACTGGGGAACTGGGGGGGATAGTGGCCATCAGGATGCTCAGAGAGGTCTTCTGTTGTCGGACGGTGGGGGTGCCAAGGAAAGTGTGGTAGACTAGAGCCTTCTTTGCGAAGGGGTTCTTGCCCTTGTCGTCGCTCTTGGCGGCGTGCTTGGGGTCAATGTCTTCGTCCATGTCACTTGAATCCTTGGACTCCTCCTTCTTCTTCCCCTTGCCCTTGCCTCACGGTGTGTTCTTCCGACTTTGCTTGTAGCCAGACTCCGGGTCTTCCTTGAGGTCGTTGACGAACTTGTAGTGTCGATTGGTATGGGTGGCCTTGCCATTGGCGTCGAGGTGTACGAGGCACGACATATCGATGTACTCCTCGTAGGTTTGGGGAACACGGAGCGGCGCCGAGGTGGTTTCACTTCCTCGTTGCTGCCCACGACCAGCTCCCCTTCCTCGGCCACGTTGTCCGCCATCACCTGGTTCTGCAAAAGTCATAGTGACCATATCGGTAGATTGCTTTTCTTCTGGAGTGGTTTTCCGCTTTGTACTTCTATTCCTCTGAGCTTGAGTTGGAACGGCTGTTGCCGGCAAGGAGCCACGTGCATCGTCGTCGGCAGCTGCGAACTCACTAGCCAACTGAATCATATGGTTCAAGTCAAGCTGGTGATTGTCCTGCAAGCGCTTCAGCTTATGTCGGAGCAGCGTGCCCCTTTCCAACCCATCAATGAAGGCGGCCATGGCGGTCTGAGTGTGCACTCCTGCGCAGGAATTCTTCATATCCAGCCAGCGGGAGAGGTAGGCGCGAGATGTCTCGTCTTTCTTGCACGCATCATCAGAGATCGCCTACGGCAGGGACGCTTGTATGTACCCTCAAAGTTCTTGGTGAACTCTTCTTGCATGTCCAACCAGTTGTAGATGGATTTCTCCGGCAAGTTGTCGATCCATTGACGGGCCGTGCCTGCCAACATTAATGGGAGGTACTTGATGGCGACGTTGGGGTTGCCTCCGGCAATCTCCACCGCGTTGTCGTAGTCCTGCAACCATGTGGCTGGCTTGGCAGTGAAGTCATAGTGTTTGATGGTATATTCAATCCAGAAACCTTTGGGGTAAGTTGAGGACCATATTGCAGGTCCAAAGCAACGTGGTCCCAGGTATGGTCCTTCCCGGGCCTCGTGGATCTTATCGATCCGCGAACGTGCATCGTATGGCTCCGGGTTCTTATTATTTTTGTCAACATGGGATGGGCTGCGTGAACGACGCGGGCCTCCTCCGCCATGGTGACTGCTTGGTGCTGATGGAGGCAAAGGTGGCGGTGGGTTAGCCTTCTTGCTGTTACCCTCCTGCGACGCCTCACGCCTGTCACGGTTGCTTGTCGGACGCGGAGGGTCATGGCATGACCTGCTCTTGTGTCCTTGGTTGCGCTCTCCGTCATGACGGGTCTGTTCCGTGTTGTCGCGGATGATGATGCCGCACTGCTTTGGTGGGGGCATATCCGCACGATGGTGAGTCTTGTAATCTTCGCGATGTCGGGGGGATCGGGGCGGTGGCGATGGGCGAAGAGGTCGGGCATTTTCTCCGTGGTTAGAGGATATGGGGATAGCATCCTTCCTGTTGCGTGCATCCCTCCGCCTTCATTCTAATGAACCCGTCTGGGACCCGACATCAAGAGGAGATCTGTCCCTTGGCGGCTTGTACTGGCTAGATTGGCAGAGCGCTGGGTCAGACTCAAGCCTCTGAGAGGTGGCCTTTTCCTGCTGCTTCACCGCCTTGGCCACTAGGTCATAGACCTGTTCCACTGCCTCAGGCAATCTATCCTGCTCCAGAAGGGTCTTGGCAACGGCGAGGTTAGGGAGTGGGGTGGGCATCACCTGCTTGCCTTCACTGTCAATGTATGGCTTGGCATGTGTGTAACACCCTCAGAATCGGACCTATGCAAGTTTGAGCAAAATTCGCCAAACCCGCATAGAAACGATTCAAAGGTGCCCACCAGGCACTTTCGTGCGGGTGGAAAACGAAGTAATAACATTACACAACAGTCCTCGATGGGACCCACAGAACAGATATATATATAACAGCGACTCCAGGAGCCAAGAATACAGATATAATATACAAGATCCAAATCACCTTGAAAATGATATAGCGTCCGACTACGGACAAGATGCAAATGGGGCTAAGAGCCCTGAAGAATAACCAATGGCGTCCATAACCCTGCCCAGGCCAAGCCGGAAGGGTAACCCTGCTAACGGCGTCGATCTCAAAACCTGCTTAACAAAAGGGGTGCCGACAAAGGGCAAAGGTAAAACAAAGAAGGAGCGTCAAGATCGAGGCCAAGACACGGCGAGGCTAGAATTCGGTCCTCGCCACATAGGTATGGTGGATCAAGCGGCAGCAAAGATGCAATCGAACAACCTATAGAGACTCGATACAATGGCGGCAATCGAGAGGGTAAGAATGACCTATCCGGATCCGACCAAGCTAGCACCAAACAAACCCATCTGGTGTTTCCTCGAGACCAAACGAGGAAGTCAACCGAGGAACTCACCGCTGGCGCTTTATTTATTCGTTATCGTTGCAGCAATTACTAGTCGAGTTTAGATAATCGTCCCGATAAAATAAGCATGGCACTTCTTAGTTAATCATTCCATTATAGTTGCAACAATTACTAATCGACATGATAGCATGTGATAAACCCAAAACCCAAGAGCTTGTTGGTACTTTTATTCAGCCAATTCGCTAGAAGTTGCAATACTTACTAGTCGATACAATTGTCTCAAGCGACAACCAAACAAGCAATTGTGGGCAGTATTAATTAGCCATTCCATTATAGTGAAGTTGATTACTAGTCATTATAAGTCAAATTTATAGCAGAAACTTTAGTTATGCTTGTCTATGATCGAGATATCTTGGCTCCAAGTCGTCCATATCCGCGACACGGCTTTGAGAAAGTTTTACCCGCCGGGTGCACCAATAGCAACACACACTCGATCAACCTCGGAAAAACCAAATCAAAACCCAACGAGGCTTTCACGACTGAACAATCACAGGATTCAGAAATATTTCAGGGGGCCACCCCTTAGAGTAGAATCCGCAACGGAGTAAGCAAGCTCCGAGACGGCCTCAAGGTTTGGGTATACGGCTGTGAACGACTGGGAACCCGAAAGTGTGGCTGGGCTTGTCGACACCGCGGAATCGTGTCCCGATCCAAAACAGTACAGTGTGCAGTACCTCGCACAATCGTAAATAAAGCGGTAAACATGGCATAAGTACAGGATCGTAAATAAAACCTCAAACTAGTTTGTGGCCCCAAGAAATAAGACTGAATCAAGCTCTGGCTCAGGGGGGTCCCATATACCTCCCGGATGTGGATAGCGCGCAAAATCAAGGAACAGGTATCAAGTACTCGGGGTCTTACGGGACACAAGTGGCTCGAAACCAAATATTATCTATCACCCACCGATGCCTCGCTTATGCAATTTTAGTTGTTAAACGTAAAGTAAAGTGACGAAGTAAAGCTAGAATCATCTCCAACAACAACATGCGGCAATACATCAATCGTGGCATATGACGACACACATCCGCACTTGAGCAAGCAATCGCGACACGCAAGTCCAACTATCTACCAAACAATGTAATAGGGTGTGTCCAAGGCAATATAAGGCTAGGGATATCAGTACGAAACTAAAGCATCGCACACAGATAGCAATAGATCAACAGGAGGGAATAAAGACTATAAAAGTAAGATAGGTAGAAAGGGGGAGATGCTCGCCTGAAAACATTGTCGAAGGGCTCAACCGAAGATCGGGGCGAAGCTCACATCAACTCAACGGCCTTATCCGCGAAGAACCAAATCACTAGAAGAACACCGGATGCAATATTTAACACACGGCAGAAGATCGGCATGATGCATGCATGATGCATGGCATGGCAAGGTGCGATGCAATTAGGTCAAGATTAAGCGGAACCGGGGTCCCGACAATTGATTATATTGTTCAAGTTATTTAATTACCCCGCAAATTAAATGTTGTTTGGCAAGACAACAGATGGAACCGGTTCGCTACACATGTTTAAATGAGGCCAATATAAGGCTAGATTTGCCCGCATATGGGCCCCATATTTAATTATTAGGTGAATCGGCATAAGGCCCCCAAACCACAGATATGCATGCGAGTATGACAAATCAATATGCAATCAAGTTGTTATTATGCATTTATAAAATAGGGTGTCGAGGAAAAAGGGTCACACATTTAGGGTTCGGCGATCTTGGGGTTTCCGGGGTTCGGGGGCGGGGTCCAGGATCCGACGGATCGGTCTCGACGGGATCGTTCCCTCGTTCTCGGATACCGGGGGTAGATCTTGTCGCATCGGGGTTCTCGATGTCCGGGGGCAGAACTTGTCGTTGCGAAGATCTTGGCGTTCGGGGTGCAGAGATTGGTGTCCGGGGCGGAGCACTTGTTGAACCGGTGGCGATCTTGGCGATCGCCGGTCCGGAAACGCCCGTGAGGAGATCTTGGAGTGTCGCGGTTCTCGGTCTTGGATCGGCTCGGGTCTCGCCATAGATCCGTGGACTTGGCGCCCGAGGAGAAGATCATGTTGTTCCGTGGCGAAGGCGTTCACCGAGAGGGCTCGACAGGTGGTTCGGTCGGGCGCCGCGAGGAAGATCCCGAGGTACCGCCGGTTCGTTGTCGATCTTCGGGTTTCGCGCCTCGTGATGAAGGCCTTGAGGTACCACCGTACTGCGGTGGCGGACTTGGGGTCGGCGCCATGGTTCGGGTTCGGTCTTGAAACCGTGAAGATCTCGATATTAATGTCGGGTATCCGTAGCACCGCATATCTTTCAAACATCGCACCGAGCCGCCTTGTCGAGGGATCCCGATGTCTTGTCGGTGTAACCTGAGTTCAGCCGTTTGGCATAGAAGATCTTCCAAGACGGCCTTGCATCTTGAACGGCACCACGTGACCGAAGGGACGATGGCGCGTGAGGCGGAACGGACCCGGGACGCGCTCGGGGCGAACTTGGCACCAAGGCGAGGGCGGTGGCGCTTGCGGCTGGACGGCTCGACGGAGCTTCGCGCAGCGGTACGGGCGACGGCTACAGGCGACAAGGGACAGCGCGGGCGCCCTGCACCCGCGGACTGGCGATGGCGGGCGGACGCCAGAGAGGGGACGCCCGGCTGCGGGCGGCGCGGCGCAGGAGGGCGGCGGAGACGCTGGCGACTCGGGCGGCGCCGGCCGGAGGGCCGGGGCGGAGCGCAGGCGGCGGGCGGGAGGCGCGGGCGGGGCGGGGCTGGGGACCAAGCGGGCCGGAGACGAGGAGGGTTGGCGACGCGGGAGCTGGCGGCGGCTCGGGAGGGAAGGCGCCGCGGCAGGCGAGGCGGGCTCGGTGGTGAGGAGAGAGAGGGTCGCGCTGCCGACGACGGGCGGCCCGGGCGGCGCTGGGAGGACGCGAGGCGACGGCGACCGCGGCGGCGAGGTTCGCGAGGATGCGGTGGAGGCGCGGCGGGTGCGCAGCGAGGCGGGCGGAGGACAGCGCGGGAGCGCGGGCGCGGCAGAGGCGGTGGCCGACGCGCGGGGCAAGGCGGAGGGGGCGGCCAGCGCTGGGCGCAGGGAGCGGAGAGAGGCAGCGCAATGCGGGGCGCTTGGCGGGCGCGAGGTCGGCGGCGAGCGCAAGACGCGGTCAGGGCGCAGGCGGGGCGGGCGAGGGAGGTGGTTGCTGGGCTGCAGGGCGGCAGCGGAGGAAGGGAAGAAGAAGGGAGAGAGGGAGGAGGCCGCGGCGTGTGGTGGGGAAGAGGGAGCTGACAGGTGGGCCCTGGGGGAGGAACGGGCCAGGGAGTGGGGTAGGTGGGGCGCGTGGCAGGACCGGGTGGGCCAAAGGGGTTGGGATCTGGCAGTGGCTACGCTGGGGCCCAAGGCGTGGAGGAAGTGGGGAGGTTGGCTGCTGTGTGGGTGGAAGGTAGGTGGCCAAGTGGCAGCCTGGGAGTGGTCCAGAGAGAGGGAGGAGGTGAGGTGGCGCGCTGCCATAGGGTGGGGTGAGGTGGAGGGTGAGAGAGGGTAGATTTCTGGGTAGGTTTAGGAATAAAGGGTGGCTGGATGGGTGAGGTGGCAAGGTGGGTAGAAAACTGGTGAGAGGGTGAGGTGGAGAGTTGTGAGTGGTGGGTAGGTTTGGTTTGGGTAGGAATAGGATTTCCGGGGGAGCTGTTTGTAATGGACCGATTTAATTTCTGGGGCGGTCGTTCGGTCAATCGCCCGCTCGCTGCCCCGCTAAAATTAATTATAATTTTTATTTATTGCAAACAAGGTTCTTGCAAACCGATTTCGGGCAAAACAAAATATTCCGGGAACCCGGTTTGGCGTTTGAACAAAAGACGGGGCGTTTTAGAAAACCAAAAACGGGCTTTGCAAACATAGTTTTGGCAAACAATGCATGATGATGACGATGCAATGCACAAATTCAACGCGATTTTCTAGTAGTGGTTTTGCGGGATGCCACAATTCGACACCACTAACGATGGATCTCGCCCTCGAGATCCGCCTCATGGTACCGGAAGGAAGGTCGACGGTCTGATCCTTCGCGCTTCATGTAGATCCTTGCGACACCACTAACAAGGGTTCATCCTCCATCTTGAAATTGGCGACACCACCAACAAAGGGTCGTTGTTCCTGATCGTCGAGAGAGCACTCCGGAACAAAAGGTCGAAGGTAGAGGTATCACAAATAAAGCCACCCCTAATTTCCGTTAGAAGAGGGAAAAGTTACATCGATCCACCAGTTCGATGTACAGAGCGAACAGTAAGAGTCGGGTAGGGTGATCAGTCCATCCCGGACCCAACTGTCAACTCTATACATGGTTAGGAGAATCAGGCAATTCAACTCTCGAGATTTAGACTGCAGACCTTCGTAGGCGGTATCTGAAACAAGGAATGATGCCAGCACAAATCGTATGAAAGACACAATGATTAGGTTTCGCGATGGTTCCATTGGCATGAACAACACATGCTCAAGGTTAACCCCAACTTCACCAAAGCTCGTCCGTCTCATATGTTTTTCAACGACACTGATATCCAAAGAAGGAACATGATGGATAAAGATCTCAAGAACAAAAGATCGGATGAAAGGCACAATGCAAGTTGCGATTGATGATCGTAGCACCTCCGCTAAAAAGGGAGAAAGCGAAGCCTCAAGGTACGACGGAAACCCAACCACGGAATTCTGGACTCAAGAGAGAGAAGAGAATGATTCAAACACGCCGAGGTAAGAGGAGAATAGCAGAGGGTAAGGAGTAAAATCAGACCTAATCGTAACTATCCAACCGCTTTTGCAAAATAGTTTTGACACTCTACCGGCCGTTAGCTAGGTTATCCTACAGTGGACTTGTGGGTATCGCAACCGCTGAGCTCGATACCACTCAGAACACCCTGATCGGACCTATGCAAGTTTGAGCAAAATTCGCCAAACCCGCATAGAAACGATTCAAAGGTGCCCACCAGCACTTTCGCATGGTGGAAAACGTAATAACATTACACAACAGTCCTCGATGGGACCCACGTAATGTATATATATAACAGACTCCGTGAGCCAAGAATACGATATAATATACAAGATCCAAATCACCTTGAAAATGATATAGCGTCCGACTACGGACAAGATGCAAATGGGGCTAAGAGCCCGAAGAATAACCAATGGCCCATAACCCTGCCTGTGCCAAGCCGGAAGGGTAACCCCGCTAACGGCGCCGATCTCAAAACCGCTTAACAAAAGGGTGCCACAAAGGGCAAAGCAAAACAAAGAAGGAGCGTCAAGATCGAGGCCAAGACACGAGGCTAGAATTCGCGGTCCTCGCCACATAGGTATGGTGGATCAAGCGGCGGCAAAGATGCAATCGAACAACCTATAGAGACTCGATACAACTGGCGGCAATCAGAGAGGGGTAAGAATGACCTATCCGGATCCGACCTGAAGCTAGCACCAAACAAACCCATCCTGGTGTTTCCCCCTCGAGACCAAACGAGGAAGTCAACCGAGGAACTCACACCGTTGGCAGTTTTATTTATTCAGTTATCGTTGCAGCAATTACTAGTCAGGTTTAGATAATCGTCCTGATAAAATAAGCAGTGGGCACTTCTTAGTTAATCATTCCATTATAGTTGCAACAATTACTAATCAGATACAGATAGCATGTGATAAACCCAAAACCCAGCAGTTGTTGGTACTTTTATTCAGCCAATTCGCTAGAAGTTGCAATACTTACTAGTCAGATACAATTGTCTCAAGCGACAACCAAACAAGCAATTGTGGGCAGTATTAATTAGCCATTCCATTATAGTGAAGCTGATTACTAGTCATTATAAGTCAAATTTATAGCAGTAAACTTTAGTTATGCTTGTCTATGATCGAGATACTGTGCTCCAAGTCGTCCATATCCGCGGACACGGCTTTCAGAAAGTTTTACCCGGCCGGGGTGCACCAATAGCAACACACACTCGATCAACCTCGGAAAAACCAAATCAAAACCCAACGAGGCTTTCACGACTGAACAATCACAGGATTCAGAAATATTTCAGGGGGCCACCCCTTAGAGTAGAATCCGCAACGGAGTAAGCAAGCTCCGAGACGGCCTCAAGGTTTGGGTATACGGCTGTGAACGACTGGGAACCCGAAAGTGTGGCTGGGCTTGTCGACACCGCGGAATCGTGTCCCGATCCAAAACAGTACAGTGTGCAGTACCTCGCACAATCGTAAATAAAGCGGTAAACATGGCATAAGTACAGGATCGTAAATAAAACCTCAAACTAGTTTGTGGCCCCAAGAAATAAGACTGAATCAAGCTCTGGCTCAGGGGGGTCCCATATACCTCCCGGATGTGGATAGCGCGCAAAAATCAAGGAACAGGTATCAAGTACTCGGGGTCTTACGGGACACAAGTGGGCGTTCGGAAACCAAATATTATCTATCACCCACCGATGCCTCTGCTTATGCAATTTTAGTTGTTAAACAGAAAGTAAAGTGACGGTAAGTAAAGCTAGAATCATCTCCAACAACAACATGCGGCAATACATCAGCAACTGTGGCATATGACGACACACATCCGCACTTGAGCAAGCAACTGCGACACGCAAGTCCAACTATCTACCAAACAACAGGTAATAGGGTGTGTCCAAGGCAATATAAGGCTGCAGGGGATATCACAGGTACGGAAACTAAAGCATCGCACACAGATAGCAATAGATCAACAGGAGGGAATAAAGACTATAAAAGTAAGATAGGTAGAAAGGGGGAGATGCTCGCCTGAAAACATTGTCGAAGGGCTCAACCGAAGATCGGGGCGAAGCTCACATCAACTCAACGGCCTTATCCGCGAAGAACCAAATCACTAGAAGAACACCGGATGCAATATTTAACACACGGCAGAAGATCGGCATGATGCATGCATGATGCATGGCATGGCAAGGTGCGATGCAATTAGGTCAAGATTAAGCGGAACCGGGGTCCCGACAATTGATTATATTGTTCAAGTTATTTAATTACCCCGCAAATTAAATGTTGTTTGGCAAGACAACAGATGGAACCGGTTCGCTACACATGTTTAAATGAGGCCAATATAAGGCTAGATTTGCCCGCATATGGGCCCCATATTTAATTATTAGGTGAATCGGCATAAGGCCCCCAAACCACAGATATGCATGCGAGTATGACAAATCAATATGCAATCAAGTTGTTATTATGCATTTATAAAATAGGGTGTCGAGGAAAAAGGGTCACACATTTAGGGTTCGGCGATCTTGGGGTTTCCGGGGTTCGGGGGCGGGGTCCAGGGTCCGACGGATCGGTCTCGACGGGATCGTTCCCTCGTTCTTGGATACCGGGGGTAGATCTTGTCGCATCGGGGTTCTCGATGTCCGGGGGCAGAACTTGTCGTTGCGAAGATCTTGGCGTTCGGGGTGCAGAGATTGGTGTCCGGGGCGGAGCACTTGTTGAACCGGTGGCGATCTTGGCGATCGTCGGGTCCGGAAACGTCCGTGAGGAGATCTTGGAGTGTCGCGGTTCTCGGTCTTCGGATCGGGCTCGGGGTCTCGGCCATAGATCCGGTGGACTTGGCGTTCCGAGGAGAAGATCATGTTGTTCCGTGGCGAAGGCGTTCACCGAGAGGGCTCGAGGGTTCGGTCCGGGCGCCGCGAGGAAGATCCTGAGGTACCGCCGGGTTCGTTGTCGATCTTCGGGTTTCGCCTCGTGATGAAGGCCTTGAGGTACCACCGTACGGTGGCGGACTTGGGGTCGGCGCCATGGTTCGGGTTCGGTCTTGAAACCGTGAAGATCTCGATATTAATGTCGGTATCCGTAGCACCGCATATCTTCGAAACATCGGCACCGAGCCGGCCTTGTCGAGGGGATCCCGATGTCTTGTCGGTGTAACCTGAGTTCAGCTGTTCTTGGCATAGAAGATCTTCCGAAGACGGCCTTGCATCTTGAACGGCACCACGTGACCGGCGACGGCGGCGTGCTTGAGGCGGAAACGGACCCGGTGACGCGGCTCGGGGGCGGAACTTGGCACCAAGGCGAGGCGGCGGTGGCGCTATGGCCGGACGGCTCGACGGAGCTCGCGGCAAAGCGGTACGGGCGACGACGGCCGCAGCGACGAGGGACCGCGGGCGGCTCGCACACGGCGACCGGGCGATGGCGGGGCGACGCCAGCAGGAGGGGGACGGCTGCTGGCGGCGTGGCGCAGGAGGGCGGCGGAGACGCTGGCGACCTCCGGCGCGCCGGAGAGGGGCTGCCGGGGGAGCGAGCGGCGGGCGGCGAGCTTGGGGAGGCGGCGGGCTGGGGACCAAGCGGGCCGGAGACGAGGAGG
The DNA here is from genome assembly GCA_030063025.1 of Avena longiglumis. Classification (NCBI taxonomy): domain Eukaryota; kingdom Viridiplantae; phylum Streptophyta; class Magnoliopsida; order Poales; family Poaceae; genus Avena; species Avena longiglumis. The sequence continues at coordinate 148,033,709 of CP125975.1, read as the reverse complement.
GTTGGCGGGAGCGCTGGGCGGCGCGAGCGGCCGGGAGGGAAGGCGCTGCAGGCGAGGCGGGCTCCGGTGGTGAGGAGAGAGGGTCGCGCCGACGACGGGCGGGCGCCGGGGAGGACGCGAGGCGACGGCGACCGGCGACGGCGAGGTTCGCGAGGGGATGCGGTGGAGGTGCTGGCGGGTGCGCAGCGAGGCGGCGGAGGACAAGCCGCGGAGCTGCGGCGGGCGAGGCGGGTGGCGACGCGGGGCTCAGGCGGAGGCGGTGCCGCAGGCGCCGGGCGCAGGGAGCGGAGAGGAGGCAGCAATGATCAAGGCGGGGGCGCTAGCTTGGCGGCGGGCGCGAGGTCGCTGCTGGCGAAGGCAAGACGCGGGGCCGAAAGCGGGGCGGGAGGAGGTGGCTGCTGGGCAGCGTGCGGCAAAGGCGGAAGGGAAGAAGAAGGAGAGAGGAGGAGGCCGCGTGTGGTGGGGAAGAGGGAGTTGACAGGGCCTGGGGAGGAACGGGCCAGTGAGTGGGTGGGCGCGTGGTGACCGGGTGGCAGGGGGTTGGGATCTGGCAGTGGCTACAGGGGCCCAAGGCCGTGGAGGAAGTGGGAGGTTGGCTGTGTGGGTGGAAGGTAGGTGGCCAAGTGGCAGCCTGGGAGTGGTCCAGAGGAGGAGGTGAGGTGGCGCTGCCATAGGGGCGGGTGAGGTGGAGGTGAGAGAGGTAGATTTGGTAGGTTTAGGAATAAAGGGTGGCTGGATGGGTGAGGTGGCAAGGTGGGTAGAAACTGGTGAGAGGTGAGGTGGAGAGTTGTGAGTGGTGGGTAGGTTTGGTTTGGGTAGGAATAGGATTTCCGGGAGCTGTTTGTAATGGACCGATTTAATTTCTGCGGTCGTCGGTCAATCGCCCGCTCGCTGCCCCGCTAAAATTAATTATAATTTTTATTTATTGCAAACAAGGTTCTTGCAAACCGATTTCGGGCAAAACAAAATATTCCGGGGACCCGGTTTGGCGTTTGAACAAAAGACGGGGCGTTTTAGAAAACAAAAGCGGGCTTTGCGAAATAGTTTTGGCAAACAATGCATGATGATGATGATGCAATGCACAAATTCAACGCGATTTTCTAGTAGTGGTTTTGCGGGATGCCACAATGTGCCAGCTTCGAGGGGGCCCATCCTAGGTTACGCCGCACACCAGGATCGTTGATGACGCAAGCCGGAGCTTTCTTAGCCTTCTGCTGCTGCAGCAAAGTTTTGTACTCGGCCTCCATTGCTCTAGCTTTCTCTATGGACTTCTGCGCGTTGACTAGATCTCGATCAAGTTTAGCTCCTTGCTCCGCGATGGCCTGCGCTTCCTCTAGCAGCTGCTGGCGCTTCTCGTCAAGATGGGTCATGTTCCGGATATGAGCAACGGTTAGTGGCTCGACGAGGAGATTGCCGTACATCACTCTATCAACTGGAGTAACTTGGGCTGCTGCAGACGTAGATGCTGGAGGCGGCAAGTTTGCAGTGTTATTGTTGCTCAGGCCGGTGCCGAGTTCCTGCGGCTGCTGCACTGGGTTAGGCGGAGGAGGCATGACTTTTGCATGATCATCGCCAGCAGCAATAAGTGGCCCCTTCCCCTTTTCCAGTGCCGTAGGCGGAGCTCGTCCGGGTTGATCTTCATCCATCGCCGTCCCAATGGTGAGAACACCCCTCGAGACGTGATAGCGTTGTTGGCTTGCTCGTCGCGTGAGTACTCCTCCTCCATCTCTTGCAAAGCGGAGTCTAGCTCTTTTGGACTGAAGTCTATCTCCTCTGAATCTGCACTGAAATCAGCATAAAGCGCGTCAATGACAGAGTCGGAGGGTGCCAGGACTTCCTCGATGACGGGCGGTGGAGGTGAAACGGCCTCGACGATGACTGGAGGTGGTGGTGCTGCTGCGACGATGGCGGCGGGAGGCGGTGGAGGCGGCTGCTGAATCGGAGGTTCTCCGTCTCTAAGCTCAAGCTCCATCTGGGCTGCTGCGTCAGCTTCCGCGTAGTTTTTGACAGTGCTCACCATCTCTTCAAGGGTAAGATGTCTTGTTGCCTGCTGCCGTCTTAAAGAATGTCGGAGAAGCGTGCCATGGTCCAGTCCTTCCATGAAGTGATACAAAGCGTTATCATCGGGGTAGTGGGCCAGTTCGGCTCGTATATGGAGCCACCTGGCCAGGTAATCGCGGGGGTTTTCGCCCTCTCTCTGAACGCAGCGCGCCAAATCGAAGATGGTAACCACGCCGACGAACTTGGATCTCTGCTGTCCAGACGCACGGACGAAGCTGGCGGATTTGCAATGATCTTCCACCTTTATATCCTGCACATGGGCGGTTTGGGTGGGCCTTGAATTTTTCCGATCTTTGCCGGCAAACTCCGAGGAGAGATCCAACATTGATCCTTCCGCAAACATATCCTGCCCGTAGGCGGTCCGTGCGGGCCTTGGTGCTTTCCAATATTTGCCGGCAAACTCCAAAGAGAGATCCGACATCGATCCTTCCGCGAACGTATCCAGCCCGTAGGCGGTCCATGAGGGTCTTGATGCTCCTCCGACTCCCAGGGAACTAGTGCCCGAGTCGGTTTCGCCAATGAAGAGGTGGATGTCTCTGATAGGAACGATCGAACACCGTGTAGGGTTCATCTTTGCCGGGATCCAGAAATTGTTAGGAGGGACGATCGGAACGTTGCCGGAGAAGAGAAAGCGAACGATGGCTATGGTTTCACCGATTCCCGCGAAGATCTTGGTCCTCGCCAGCTGAAGAGCCTGAAGCGCCTCTTGCCCCACGGTGGGCGCCAACTGTCGTGGTATTGCCGACGAGTACGCCATGGAGGGGTCCTCACAGTGCGTGTTTAGAGACGTGGGGAAAGACGGACGGTTGACGGGTACGAGGTAACACAGCTTACCCAGGTTCAGATCCCACAACGGGGGCGGAATCCTACTCCTGCGATAAATCGCTATAAGGGCAATACGCCGAGTTACAGGGATTGGTTCGCTGTGCGAGGTACGTCGTAGTCGACACTAGGTTGTCTGAAGTTGTCTATGATCGTGCCGTAAAGGCTCCCATAGGCCCGACTTATATAGTCGCCAGGTCCTAGGGTTACAGGGAAAAGTCCTAGCCGGATAGGTTATAGAGTCCTACACCGTCTATTACTAGTCTTGTGTATCTTGCACTCCAAGGCTCCGGGTACGTTGGTGACTCCACTGTAGCCTTCCTTTATCCGGCATGCCCTTCTGGATCCATCTAACTGGGCCCCCAGCAGGCCATAGGCCATGCTACCGACTATGGGCCACCCGGGTTATCCGGATAAGTGACATGCTATGAGGATACCCATATAGCATATCCCCAACATTATTACTTAAATTATTGTCACAAAAGAGGAATATGAGGTATACTAAATTAAAAACTCCATCAAGTGTTTCACATTCAACATAAATAATTCCTAGTCTAAATACCATTTCAGATGCACCTTTGAAAAGAACGTGTTCTAATACTTCCAAACTATCATAGGATTTATCTCCATTATAATTTTCTAGAGTAGGATTGTTGGAACACTTAAATTTAAAATTAAGGTGGTCATCTGTTATACTGTAACATCCCTAAATTCATATTCCAAAACTCATTCATATCATCCATGCATCCATCATCATTTAGGGTTTCAAAATCAAAACCATTTCAGAAAAAAAACAGAAACTTGATGCTATGATTTCATGTGAGCAAATGTAATTCGAATGGCCATCACCCTTTGAAACTTGAATGATTAGGAACTTGTTTGCTTGCCTCCATTGTTGGAAAGTTTAGGTGTAAAAGTTTGACCACAGTTTTCAACTTGGAAATAAATTCAAAACCCTATTTTTAAAACATTTGCAAACCAGAGGCAAAGTCTCTGATTGTTTTAAGTCCAAGCTTGACAAAGCCCTTGCAGGGTAACCACATGGTTAAATAACTGATTTTTTGAAACCACAAGATTCTGCAAAATCCTGAATTGTTTGAATTCAAAAAGGATTTGAATTCATATCTAAATCATTCCCGAAAACCAAAATAGAAAAGGAAAAGGAATAAACAAAATAAAAGGCCAAGGCCAAAGTTTCGCCCAAAGATCGAATCGAGCCCAACTAGCCCACCCGGGTTTTCTTTTCTCTAACGCGAAAGACGCACTCACGCCGATGCCGGACCCCACGCCCTCCGATTATTTTGTCGACCCGGGCCCCGCCCACGTAGCCCTCGCCCTCCCAAACCGCGCCGCGACCACGCCGCCGCAGTCAAGTCCGTAATGGCGGTGTAATTGACCATTAATCAGCGTGCTCGTCGCACTGAGCCTATTTAACCCTCTCGCCTCGAGCATTCTCCCCATTCACCTCGCCACTCGCCGCCAGTCGCTGAATTGCCTTGACTCCAAAACCGAGAACTTCGGCGACCAAATACGGTGAGCCTCGACCACCCCTCCCTCTCTGGTTCAAACGAGGATGATCAGAATGTTCTTGCGCACCCTCTGCTACTTTTATTTTGGCCGCTAGTGACCCAGGTTGTCATCTCCATCCACAGCCGAAACCACCTGCGCCGCCGACAAACTTCGGCGACCAATTAAGGTAAATCCAGACCGCCTTGCCTCCTCCTCACACGAGCCTGTTCACCGTGTCTTGCGCATGTACGATGCCACTCGTTAGGTACTGGCGACGCCAAACCTCGGCAAGGACCACGTCCGCAGCCATCGCCGCCCAGAACTCCGACGAGCTCCAGACCGTCTCCGTGCCTTCGCAAGCCAGACCACGCCGAGCTTCAAGACACCACCGCGATTCCGGTAAGCATCTCCTTCCTCCCGGCGACGAACGCCGCGCCACCATAGTCGACGCGCGCGCAACGCCGCTAGCGCCGCCAGCCAGGCTTGATGGTTGTGTCCGTTGGATCCAGATCGTAGGGCTAGGATAGATTGTAAATGAAGGGGTAAGCAGATCCGAGCCGCCAGATCCCACTTAGATCCTGCGGTCCGCAGAGCGATCCAACGAACGGTATGCGCCAGTGAGACTGCGACACGTGGCTAGAGTTTAAATCAAAAACAGAATTTAAACCAGATTTAGATCCAAACTTCAAAAAGCTATAACTTTTGATTGCCACGTTGTAATTTTGCAAACTTTATACCGTTGGATTCAGTGAATCGAGGCCTTTCTGATTATGCAAAGTGTTTAAAAAATAGTAACCATTAAAATGACTTTGTTTGTAGAAACAAGTTTAGGCCCCTTTTGATTATAGTTTTTGTTTAGCAATTTGTTTTAGGGTTAAATAAGTTTAGTTGGAAAACTTGTGACTTGTTAAGTTTCTGTAAACATGTACATGCTTGGTAGAGTTTTCAAAATCACCACTTAGTAAATTCTTGCATGCATGCATTCATATTATTTTTGATTGTATATAAATTGTGTGTAATTGTATGCCACAAATCTTTTTGTAGATTTTGCTAGTGACTGTGACTGTGAGGAGTGCTACTCTCCACATTACCAAGGCAAGTGATATTTCATGAATATTCCATCCTATGATTTGAACTAGCATTAGATATTTTGCTAAGTCTTGCATGCTACTTTTGTCAAATGATATGTTGGGAAATCCTATGTAGTTTAGATTGGTAGAATTGCTAGGGATTTTTCCTAAGTTAAATTGACATGCCATGCTTAGCCTAGCTATTAGCAAACAAAGGGTTGGTATAATCTATTCATGCTATATTGGCTATATATTTCTAAGTCATGAGACTTAAGTTTTCTTAATAAAACCACTAAGTCAATGAATCTCCTGGGTGGAATGGAAAGATTGGGTTATGTTGAGTGGTTACACAAGGCCATGGATTTGGCTTGTGTATCACACTTGGGGTATTCCACCCAGGCACAAAGAGATTTGGAGGCCAAGTGTTGAGAAAGCTTACAGTGCAACCACTTGGCAAAATGGGCTCTGCCTTGATCATATAGGTAGCTAGAACTTAGTCTTTTGGACAGTTGGTGGTAGAAGGGATTGATAGGTTGGAACGCGTCCATTTGACTAAGGGAAGGATTCTGAAAGGTCCTGTCTTGGGAAACCAAGTCTGGTGGGGAAAGTGCACAACCTCTGCAGATGGAAAACCTAAGTACTTAGCCAAGTCCATGGAAATGGACAACATGAGCATCAAGACATGGAAGCTACAAGAATCTCATCACTCCAACTTCTAAGTAAAAACTTGTGGGTGAACAAGGGTGAAGGACCCCAATGTCTATTGGTGGATTCTTTGGGAAGCTTTTGACAAAGAAAAACTTAGTGATTTCAACTAATAGGAAAAACCTATTTTGAGCAAAGCAAGCCAAGATACACTTAGCCAAAATGCATATAGTAATATAGTCCACTTAAAATAAACTAAGGTATCACTTGCCAATACTATTCCAAAGTATTGACCCTCTGTGGCTGTAACTTGTGATGTTGCAGGTTACTCCGATGATGAATAGGAGTCACGAGTCTACACTCAACATGCTTGCATGTGGCACATGAAGATGAAGACTTATGTTTATTTATTTATCCCTTAAACTCTTGTATTAGGCCTATGGCCCTGAGTTGTAAAAGACTATGTTTTATCTCTGGAATGAATGTAATAAACAACCTTTGTATCTGTGTACTTTATCTTAAACTGTGGATGCTAGCATTGATCCAGGGACTAGCATTGCAATCACAGGGATCCTTTTCCTTTACAAAGGAGGGGTCTAACAGATGGTATCAGAGCACTGTGTTGCCTGTAGGATTATGACCCTAGGATTGGAAACCACTAAGGAAAAAATTTCAACTACTTCTACACTTGTCTATTCTTCTCGTAAAACTTTTCTAATCTTCTCATTCTCATCTCTATTTGTAGATGAACTCCATCAACGAAGCCGTGAAGAAAGGACCACTCATGACCATGACCTTGGAGTGTGAAATTGAGTTTCCCAAAATTCTCAAAGACCTCATGGTGGCAATGGAAGCACATGGTGCAGCTGTGTACAAGGGCTTTCCAGTGATGGATGAAGGAGTGGAGTATTGGTGGGTGCAACTTCACTTGTACAAAAACAAGGAAGATAACCACAAAGAAAGGGGATTCTGCATGTATACCAACACTGTGATGCACACCACATTCTTTGAGTCAGCAAGAGAAGCAGCTTGGAGGACTATCAAAGAACTAAGTGCTAGAGTCAAGTGCAGAATGCTCAACCTCCAAAAAGACTTAGAGAAAGAGAAGGAACTTACCCAAGAGTTGGAAGCCACCAACCAAGAATTAAGGGGAGATATTATAGACTTAGTGATGGAATCATGTGAACAAGATAGGTGGATTACTTCTAGGAACATTGTGTTAGCCACCAGATCCAGTGAGATAGGATTGTGAACGCACTTCGTTAGTTGGACCACCATCTATCACCTTATTTTCCAAAAATGATACCTTAAATAAGTTTGGACCATGATTGATGTAATGGAATTATGTATGCATGACTTGGTTGATTTTGTGTTCCAGATATGTATGAATGTTTGTCTTGTTTTATCTTAAATTGTGTTGTTCTAACTTTTTCAATCTTATAAATAGATGCCTATTACCATCAGCACTGTTGAGGAGTTCCAGGTTACCCGTTTTGGTCCTCGTATCATAGAGCTTACTACCTTGCTCGATCTCCCTCTTCCCACCATTATGGTGCACCCACTCACCAAGTTCGAGAGGAAGGACCTCTGGGGCTTCAAGGTGAACCAGCCAGGACGCCGCATGTAGCCTACGGAGGCCATCGCCTTCAAGCTTATGCACGATGACAGGAGAGAGGCATGGAGGTCGCCATGCAGGACTGATAGGACGCCTCATAGGCCGTCACTCCCGATAGGTTAGGGCACCACTTTCACGCCTTCGAAGACGTGATGTTGATGGAGAGTCCATCGACTTTGAGGACGACTCGAGGGACGTGGCAGACGATACGTCTCTATCTCCGTGACTTAGAGTCTCTTATCCGACGTGGACACGGACAGACCAACGTCATGCTCAAGAATGACGAAGCTCAGTGCAGCTTCGCGAGAAGGACAAGCTTTTCGCACAGCAGGATGAGATAGTCAAGGAAATGGAGACGAATTTCGAGGCCCAGGACCGCAAGTTCAAGAGTCATGAGAAACGCATCCAGGATAGGAACAAGAAGATCCGGGACATGACCGAGGAACTGAAGTCCAAGGATTTCGAGCTAGAGCAGCAGCAGATGGTGATCGAGAGACTTCGCTCCCAGAATAGGTCTCTCAAGGCCAAGATCGATTCCTTGACCACTACGATTGAGGAGAACAAGACCGCGATGGAGAACGCAGGTCTTACCTTCGTCGAGGAGGAGATTGATGCTGATGAGTAGACTTGACTACTCGTTTATCTTTCATTATCATACTTGTTATTGGACCATCCGACATGTGGATGGCTTGTCACTTGTGTGTTTTACTTCATGAACTTATTATCTGGTTGTTGAACTTTTATTCTTGAGATGCATGCTATGTGTTTTGCTTGTGATGTATTGTGCATAAACATCTATGGGTATCTCATTCTTATCTATTTGAACAAACCACAGATGCCTCCCCGTCGCGCAAACCCCAACCCCAACAACATCATCCCGGAAATGCAACAAATGATGAATGCGCAAACACAGCTTATGCAAATGATGACAACATTCATCCAAAACCTGAATAACAACAACAACCCCAATAACAACAACAACAACAACAACAACAACAACCCCAATAACAACAACAACAACAACAACAACAACAACAACAACAACAACAACAACAACAACAACAACAACAACAACAACAACAACAACAACAAATAACAACAACAACAACAACAACAACAACAACAACAACAACAACAACAACAATAACAACAAATAAACAACAACAACAACAACAACAACAAACAACAACAACAACAAATAAATAAACAACAACAACAACAACAACAACAACAACAACAACAACAACAACAACAATAACAACAAACAACAATAAACAACAACAACAACAATGACAACAAACAACAATAAAACAATAATAACAACAACAACAACACCCACAACAACAATAACAACAGCAATAATAACAACAACAGACAATAACAACAAATAATCAACAACAAACACCAACAAACAAGAACAACAATAATAACAACAACAACAACAACAAAAAAAACAACAACAACAACAACAACAACAACAACAATAACAACAACAACAACAACAACAACAACAACAACAACAACAACAACAACAACAACAACAACAACAACAACAACAACAACAACAACAACAACAAACAACAACAACAACAACAACAACAACAACAACAACAAATAAATAAACAAACAACAACAACAACAACAACAACAACAACAACAACAACAACAACAACAACAACAACAACAACAACAACAACAACAACAACAACAACAACAACAACAACAACAACAACAACAACAACAACAACAACAACAACAACAACAACAACAACAACAACAACAACAACAACAACAACAACAACAACAACAACAACACTCCGGGTTTTGACATGCTCACCAGATTTCTGCGTTTGAGGCCAGCTAAGTTTTCGGGGACGACTGATCCCATGGTGGCCAATGACTGGCTACATTCTGTGAACAAAGATTTAGTGACCGTGGGCTGCAAGGATGCTGAAAAAGTCAGATTCGTAGCGCATCTGTTGGAAGGACCATCCGCCACATGGTGGGACAACTTCCAGATCACCACTCCTATTGATGAGGTGACTTGGGCTATCTTTGAAGATGGCTTTCGCACTGCTCACATCTCATCAGGAATGATGAGCCTGAAAAAGAAGGAGTTTCACAACCTGAAGCAGCGCCACCGCAGCGTGGCTGAATATATAGAAGAGTTCAACAATCTGGCGCGCTATGCACCGGATGAGGTTGACACAGATGCCAAAAGAAAGGAAAAGTTTCTGGAAGGCTTGAATGATGAACTGAATCTGCAGCTGTCTGTGGCATATGTTCCAACTTATCAGTCTCTATGTGACAAGGCTGCTATTTTGGAGAGTAAAATGAAGCAAGTCGAGAGTAGGAAGAGGAAAAACTCCGACAAGCACAGCTCGGGATCGTCTCACAAACGATCTCACTATGATGACAGTGGCAGCTCAGGATCCCATAAGCATGGGAAAATCAACAAGCACCACAACCACAACCGTCATGACAACAAGCATCATCGCAGTCATGACAATGATAAGTACAAGAACCACAAGAGTGGACATAAGAGCCACCACAGTGGAAGTGGAAGTGGAAACCAGCCTAAAAAGGACATCAGTCAAGTTGAGTGTTTCAAATGCAAGAAGCTGGGGCATTATGCTAATGAGTGCCCTAAGAAGAAAGTTGAAGGACCTATCAAGCCCAATCCTTTTCAGAAAGGACAGGTTAACCACATCAATGTGGAGGAGGTCTATGAGGAGCTTGATGCCATTGCTGGTAAGTTCAGACTCAATTCAATTCAAGCATTTGTACTCTTTGATACCGGTGCATCTCATTCATTCATATCAAAATAATTTTTCGAAAGAAATGAACTACCGGTAGAAACCATTGGGTGTCCTATAAGAGTAAGTTCTCCTGGTGGAGAAATGATAGTAAACTCAGGATGTCATGACTTAGTCATAGAGTTTGGAAAACATAAGTTTCCAGTGAACCTAAAAATCCTGAATTCCCAAGGATTGGATGTGATTTTGGGAATGGATTGGATGGCTAAGTATGAAGGGGTACTAGATTGTGCCAATCGTACAGTTACACTCATAACCCCTGAAGGTAAGAGGATAAAATTCAAGTCCAACTTTGAATCTAAAGGAAGTAAGCTGAATTCTCTTAAGGGGGTTAGCATGGACACTGTGCCAATTGTGTGTGAGTATCCGGACGTATTTCCGAAAGAGTTACCAGGAATGCCACCGGATAGAGACATGGAGTTTATAATAGATTTGGTACCAGGTTTTGGACCAAGAGCAAAGAGACCTTATAAAATGTCAGTGGACGAACTAAAGGAACTCAAGAAACAACTTGGAGAACAATTGCAGAAAGGATTCATCCAGCCAAGTTCTTCATCTTGGGGAGCTCCAGTTTTATTCGTAGGAAAGAAGGATAGAACACAAAGATTATGCATTGACTACCGTTCTCTCAACGAGGTAACCATCAAGAACAAATATCCTTTGCCAAGAATCAATGACTTATTTGATCAGCTAGAAGGAGCATGTGTGTTCTCGAAGATTGATCTCCGGTCAGGTTATTTTCAACTCAAGATAAGAGAGCAAGACATACCTAAAACAGCATTCACCACAAGGTATGGATTGTATGAGTACACTGTGATGCCTTTTGGTTTAACCAACGCTCCAGCATACTTCATGAATATGATGAACAAGGTGTTCATGGAATTCCTTGACAAGTTTGTGGTCGTTTTCATCGATGACATCTTAGTCTACTCCAAGAGCAAGGAAGAACATGAAAGACACTTACGCTTGATACTTGAGAAACTGAGGGAACATAAACTTATGCTAAATTCAGCAAGTGTGAGTTCTGGCTAGAAGAAGTTGGTTTTCTTGGTCACGTTATGACAAAGGATGGTGTAGCAGTTGATCCTGCTAAAGTTTCAGCTGTGACTGAATGGGAATCTCCAAAGAATGTGAAAGAAGTTCGTAGTTTCCTTGGCTTAGCAGGATACTACAGAAGGTTCATTGAAAATTTCTCAAAGGTTGCTAAGCCAATGACTGAATTGTTAAAGAAGGGCAAGAAATTTGCGTGGTCTGAAGGTTGTGAAGTCAGCTTCCAAGAATTAAAGAAGAGACTTGTGTCAGCACCAGTTCTGTGCCTGCCAGATTTGGAAAAGGATTTCCAAGTATATTGTCATGCGTCTCATCAAGGTTTGGGTGCCGTACTTATGCAAGGCGGAAAAGTTGTGGCTTATGCCTCGAGACAACTCAAAACTCATGAGGTAAACTATCCTACTCATGATTTGGAGTTAGCCTCTGTTGTTCATGCACTCAAAACATGGAGACACTACCTTTTGTGAAAGCGATGTGAAGTATTCACCGATCACAAGATTTTGAAATATATCTTCACCCAGAAGGAAATCAATATGAGACAAAGGAGATGGCTAGAACTTATCAAAGATTACGACTTAAGTTTTCAGTACCATCCCGGTAAAGCAAATGTAGTAGCAGATGCTCTAAGTCGTAAGGCGTTTGTAAATGGCCTTACCAAAGGTGAATTGCCAGATGACTTGTGTAAGCAATTCAAAGAACTTAGATTGGAGATTGTGCCAGAAGGACATCTTATGTCTTTGGATGTTCAACCCACTCTACTGGATAAGATTAAAGAAGCCCAAAAGACGGATAAAGAAATCGAAGAGATTAAGGAAAGGATTAGCCAAGGGAAAGCTAAAAGTTTCCATATAGACGAACAAGGTACTTTATGGCACGGGAAACGTATTTGTGTTCCACAAGACACGGAGTTGTGGAAACTGATTTTACAGGAAGCCCACAACTCTCTGTATTCTATTCACCCAGGAAACACCAAGATGTACATGGATATGAAAGAAAGATTTTGGTGGAACAATCTAAAAAGGGACATCGCCGAACATATTGCTTTGTGTGATGTGTGTAGTAGAGTAAAAGCGGAGCATCAAAAACCATCTGGTTTGCTTCAACCACTACCTATTCCTGAATGGAAGTGGGAAAATATCGGTATGGATTTCATTACCGGATTACCAAGAACCAGGTCAGGGTATGATTCTATATGGGTAGTAGTGGATCGCCTAACTAAAGTGGCTCATTTTATACCCGTGAAAACAACTTATACAAGTGCCAAGTTAGCCAAGATCTACATGAGCAGAATTGTATGCCTTCACGGTGTGCCTAAGAGTATTGTGTCTGATAGAGGAACTCAGTTCACTTCTCACTTTTGGAGACAGCTTCATGAATCTTTGGGAACGAGATTGGAATTCAGCACTGCTTTTCATCCTCAAACTGATGGTCAAACAGAAAGGACTAATCAAATTCTTGAAGACATGTTGAGGGCATGTGCCCTAGACTATGGGGCAAGTTGGGATGAAAGCCTTCCTTACGCAGAGTTCTCCTACAATAACAGTTATCAATCTAGTATTGGGATGGCACCATTTGAATTTCTCTATGGAAGGAAGTGTACCACCCCATTGTTATGGAATGGTGTGGGAGAAAGAAGTTTATTTGGACCTGATCTTATCAAAGGCAGAAAAAGAAAGTCAAATTGGTTAAGGACAGTTGAAGATAGCACAGTCCGAAAAAGCTACAGATTCTAAGCGTAGAGGTAACCCTCTGGTTGGAGATAGAGCCTATCTTAGAGTATCACCACTTCGTGGAGTGAAAAGATTTGGAGTCAAAGGAAAGTTGGCACCAAGATATGTTGGGCCATTCAAAATTCTAAGTCGCAAGGGAGTTGTATGAAGTTGAATTGCCTGAATCTCTGTCGGCTGTCCATAATGTGTTTCATGTGAGTCAGCTCAAGAAATGTCACCCAGAAATGGAAGAATCTTCTTTGAGGGATACCATACCTTTGGAATAAGTTCAATTAGAAAGTGACCTCACCTATGAAGAAAAGCCTGTCAAGGTTCTTGAGACCGCAGAAAGAGTCACAAGGACAAAAACTATCAAGTTTTGCAAAGTGCAATGGAATCATCATTCCGAAGAGGAAGCAACATGGGAAAGAGAAGATGATCTTCGGAAAGACCACCCTCACCTATTTGCTAGCCAATCCGAATCTCGAGGGCGAGATTCATCTTAAGGGGGTTAGATTTGTAACATCCCTAAATTCATATTCCAAAACTCATTCATATCATCCATGCATCCATCATCATTTAGGGTTTCAAAATCAAAACCATTTCAGAAAAAAAAACAGAAACTTGATGCTATGATTTCACGTGAGCAAATGTAATTCGAATGGCCATCACCCTTTGAATCTTGAATGATTAGGAACTTGTTTGCTTGCCTCCATTGTTGGAAAGTTTAGGTGTAAAAGTTTGAACAAAGTTTTCAACTTGGAAATAAATTCAAAACCCTATTTTTAAAACATTTGCAAACCAGAGGCAAAGTCTCTGATTGTTTTAAGTCCAAGCTTGACCAAGCCCTTGCAGGGTAACCACATGGTTAAATAACTGATTTTTTGAAACCACAGTACCCTGCAAAAATCCCCAGAATTGTTTGAATTCAAAAAGGATTTGAATTCATATCTAAATCATTCCTGAAAACCAAAATAGAAAAGGAAAAGGAATAAACAAAATAAAAGGTCACATGTGTTTTCGCCCAGCATCGAATAGAGCCCAACTAGCCCACCCGGGGGTTTTCTTTTTCTCTCTCATGCGCAAGCGCACGCACTCAGTCGCTGACAGCCAGACCCCACGCTCCCTCCGATTATTTCGCTGATCAGCGGGCCCCGTCCACGTAACCCTCGTCCTCCCCAAACCGCGCCCGCGACCACGTCGCTGGTGCAGTCAAGTCCGGTAATGGCGCGGTGTAATTGACCATTAATCAGCAGGCGTTTCACGCCGCTTTGAGCCTATTTAACCCTCTCCGCCTCATGAATTCTCCCCATTCACCTCGCTCACTCCGCCGCTCGCCAAGCAATTGCCTTCAAGCTCCATGACCGAGAACTCCGGCGACCAAATACGGTGATCCTCGACCACCCCTCCCTCTCTGGTTCAAACGAGGATGATCAGAATGTTCTTGCGCACCCTCTGATACTTTTATTTTGGCCGCTAGTGACCCAAGTTGTCATCTCCGTCCACAGCCGAAACCACCTGCGCCGTCGACAAACTTCAGTGACCAATTAAGGTAAATCCAGACCACCCCTTGCCTCCTCCCTCACACGAGCCTGTTCGCCTGTGTCTTGCGCATGTACTGATGCCACTCGTTCGTGCTAGGGCGACGCCAAACCTCGGCAAGGACCACGTATGCAAGCTATCATGCCTCAGAACTCCGCGAGCTCAGAGACCGTCTCCGCCTTCGCAAGCCCGGCACGTCGAGCTTCAGCACGCCACTGCGATTCCGGTAAGCATCTCCCTTCCTCCCCGGGCGACCTAGAACGCCGGCGCCACCATAGTCAGACGCGCCGCCGCCAGTCAACACCAGAAGAACAAGCACATACTCATGCGGTACCACCTGATTCGCCAGTTCGTGGATCAGGGTGATATCAAGTTATGCAAGGTACACACGGATTCAAATATTGCGGATCCGTTGACAAAGCCGTTACCCCAGCCGAAGCATGAGGCGCACCTGAGAGCCATGGGCATTAGATGCTTAGACATGTGATGTCGGAAGATTGACTCTAGTGCAAGTGGGAGACTGTTGGGAATATGCCCTAGAGGCAATCATGTATGATGATATTTCCCATTGTATTCATAAAGTTATTAAGTAGTCCTTGTATAAACATCGATGTGTATCATTGAATATGTGATTCAGTTGTGGAACTATGCATTCATGTTGTTTGTACTAAATATCCTTGGTCATTGAGGTTGTCTTTGGACACACAACTTAGACCAATGTGAAAGTTGGCTTGATGACTCGGTTCCACTTGTCATGGGCATGGAGATGCTATTCCAACTTACACAGACTAGGCTAAAGAGTTTAGCGAGTCGGATTGACCCATATTGAGGTACAACGAACTAAGTTGTCATTTGTATATCTCAATCAATGTAATCCTTAGACCTGAGGTTGTTGCATAGTCCGAGTTGAGGATCACCGACTTAGGTTACTCAACGCTGATCCGTGAATGGCGCTTATAAAGGCGTAGTTCGGTCGATCGAGAATCAAGCTGCGTGATGTGAATAACCAAGATGGGATTTTGCCCTCCACTCGGAGAGATATTCTGGGCCCTCTCGTGAGATATGATTCGAAAGCATGGCCATGCGACTCGGTTAAGTGTTAACCGAGGCGATCGGCTAAGAGTTAGTCGGGTGAATCACTTATCTCGGATCGAGAAGAGAGTTGGACTATTTAAGGGATGACATATATTCGCCTATAGTCTGACAAGGTATATCGTGAGGCAAAAGGGACTCAGACGTAAGTCGCATTGAAAAGGCAAGTCGTCATGACTCTTTGGTACTTGGGAATCGGTATGTTCTGCTAGGAGCCGATGCCGATTGATCGATTGTGAGTTGGACTCAAATCGTGTCCAAGTAACCATGAGCCTGCGGGGTCACACACTTAAGAGCGGGAGCAGGTTTGGATTGGATCCGAATCATATAATCTGGTTGGGTTGGACCTAAACCAGATTAGGACTGAGTTAGTGAGTTGGACTCACGGTGACTAGTTTTATATGGGCTTTAGTGAATGGGTCGCGCGAGCAGAGCCCACGTTCACTCCCTATATATAGTGGAGCACAGTAACCCAGAAAAGGTTAATCGTTGTTCGGTTAGGTTATTCCATGTGTTGGAAACCCTAGCTCCACGAGTCGGCCGCCGTAACGAACCTAGCGATTCGCCGCGCTCCTCCTGTATGCGTGTGGATACCGGCAGAGGTGTTGTCGATCAGCACCGGACGATCGGATCGTGAGGACTGAATCGCATCAATCGACGCTTCATCGGTAATCCGCAACTGCGTCTAGTGGTAAACCTCGTGGCCTTCTACCTCAGCTAGGTCTTGGGATCACCACGTTAGAGGAAAAGTTTTGTTTTATCTCTGTGGCCCAACAAGGGTATCGAGCGATAGCTTCTGGTTTTAGGCTCGAGATCTCGCATATGTGATATGTGGTAGGCTATAGATGAGATCTATGTGCTGTTTTGGTGGTCGATCTATGAGATAGATCGGTTTTGTACGAAGTTGATTGGATCAACTGTACTCGGGGAATGGTAGATCTGATTTCCGTGATCATACTGCTGAGGTCGTGGAACGACATACCCCTACCGGTCGGCTTCCGCCATCGGGGTAGACTGTGACACGTAAATCCAGAAGCGGTGATCGAAGATCAAAAAGTTTGATCGAATCGGAACGATGGTCGGAATCCATGTTCGGATCGTAGATGAGATCTACGTTTTGGGAAAAAATCGTCGGGTGCTGCCTTCACCATGATCCCCGATCCCCGCCACTATCCGGCTAAGCGGCACCGCCTGTCGTGGCGCCTTAGATGTCGTTCGAGTTTCACAACGCCGGTAGATATTGTATCTATGCATAACTTGTTTTGCAGGAAGTTGTGAATGGTATGGTTCATGTGCATGTGATGTATGTGTGTAATCCATACGTGATCTGCGAATCACGGTTTTTGTCACCTTTGGAGCCTAGGTGTGTCATCTTATTGTATAACGACTGCGTGTCGGATTCTCTATGTAATTTACTTTACTAAGCTAGTGTAGCTGTTTGAGAACCCGGAAGGCATGCAAGGCGTTGTACATGTCGGCGACATGGAGTAAGACGGCAAGTGACAAGAGTTGGCACGAGTCGGATTACAGGCTTTGTGGAGATGGAGATCGCCATGAAGAGAGCCATACCATTTCACATTATAATTGCTTTATTTTGTGTTATTGTTATGTCTCTGTTTACCTCTATTAGATAGTCGGTAAAATTTAATCCCTCAAAGAAGGTCTAGTCGGTTTTCCCGCCAGTGTTTGCACCATCACAAGTCGGACATTTTTGGTAGTGGGCTCATAAAATTGAGGTGCTGCCAATTCTTTCCGACTAGGTGGGTTCGAGTCGGACTCTTCTTGCGAAACACTTGGTAAGCTACACGGGTCTATCACAACGGTTGTGGGACTCGGGAAAGGTCGGATGGGAGCCGGGCATGTGATGCCACCCGTCCAGAGTCGCATGAGATGCGATTGACAAGGAGTTGTCTACCTAGATCACTTGGCGGCTAGCGGTGATGCTAAAGCTCACTAGCCGACTTGCTTATTTAGGATCCTGAATCACTAAGTAACCATCGTAGGGGTGTTGGTTCTAGTGGGAGCATAAAATATTAAAATGTTTAATATGCTTGCTCTTTTATGAATGCATGTCTTAAGTGTTTTGCATATTTTACATTGTAGATCATGGCACCAAGTAGCGATCACTCTCGGATATCCGGTTTTGCGTTGAGAACCATTCTTGAGAAAGATAAACTGACGACACTAATTTTACCAACGGTATCGAAATCTGAGAATTGTTCTCAAACAAGAAAAGAAGGACCATGTCCTAGACAACCCACTTCCAGATGAGCCGAATGAGAATGCGACTGTCGCAACGACCAATGCCTACCGTCGGGCTAAAGATGAGTCCACGGACATTAGCTGTCTTATGCTTGCTCACATGGAACCGGACTTGCAAAAGAAGTTCGAGCATGTTGAGGCCTACGATATGATCGAAAGCCTCAAAAGTATGTTCCAGGCTCGGTAAGACCGAGAGGTATCAAGTCTCTCGTGATTTGCCGAGTTGCAAGCTTAAGGATGGTGATCCACGAGTCCGCATGTGATCAAAATGGTTGGTTACGTGCGGTCTCGGAGACTTGGCTACCCCATAAGCGAAGAGTTCGCTACGGATATAATTCGAACTCTCTTCCTAGTGCATATGGGCAGTTCATTTGAACTACCACATGCATGGTATGGATAAGAAGCTCACCGAATTGCATGGGATGCTCAAGCAGAGGCGGATCTCAAGAAGGGCACCAGTCAAGTGTTGATGGTGCGAATAAGGCTAAGTTCAAGAAGAGTTCTTGGACTAAGAAGAAGGCTAAGTCGGAGGAAAGCAGGCTCGGGACCCTGTCCCAAGCGCTTCCTCGTGGACTAAGCCATCTCCTTCACCGGATCCACTTGCTTCTCCGCAAGGCGGATGGCCATTGGAAGGAACTGCAGCAAGTACTTGGCCGACAAAGCCAAGAGTGGAGGTATGACTTCCGACTCAGGTACACTTGTTTGCAATGTTATAGACATATATCTTCGATGCACCTAATAGTTCTTGGGTATATGATACGGATCGATTATTCACATCGCAACTCGTTGTAGGACCGGTAAGAACTAGGAGCGTAGCAAGGCGAGGTTGATATTCGAGTCGGCAACAAAGCAAGAGTTGCTGCGTTGGAAGTCGGCACGATGCAACTTCATTTACCTTCCGGATTCATTATGGAACTAAATAATTGTTATTATGTTCCGATTCTCATCGAAACATTATTTCTTCATGTTTGATGAGGCAAGGCTATGAGTCGAATATTAAGAATAATGGTTGTTCTTTGTATTTGAATGATATGTTTCACGGCTTTGCACCCGTTCAGAACGGGTTATTTATTTTGAATCTTGATGGTGAGTCGGTTTATAACATAAATGTTAAAAGGTTGAAACCAAATGATCTGAATATGACTTACTTTTGGCATTGTCGTCTTGGTCATATAAGTTGGAAACAAATGAAGAATCTCCATGATGATGGACTCCTAACTTCGTTCGACTTGGAGTCGTTCGAGACATGCGAATCTTGCCTACTCGGCAAAATGACCAAGACACCTTTTGCAAAGAGTTGCGAAAGGGCGTCCGACTTGTTGGGACTAGTACATAGTGATGTATGTGGACCAATGAGCACGACAGCCAGGGGTGGTTATGAGTACTTCATTACCTTCACTGATGATTTGAGTAGGTATGGATATATCTACTTGATGAAACATAAGTCGGAAGCCTTTGAAAAGTTCAAAGAATTCCAGAATGAAGCACAGAATCAACTCGGCAAGAAAATAAAGTTTCTTCAGTCGGACCGAGGAGGCGAGTACATGAGCCATGAGTTTGATGACCATCTGAAAAGTTGTGGAATAGTTCCTCAACTTACTCCGCCAGGAACGCCACAAAGGAATGGTGTTTCGGAAAGGCGGAATCGGACCTTGTTGGACATGGTACGATCAATGATGAGTCGGACAGATCTGCCTTTATCATTTTGGGGTTATTGTCTAGAAACAGCGGCGTTCACACTAAACAAAGTACCATCAAAATCGGTAGAGAAGACACCGCATGAGATGTGGACAGGCAAAAAGCCGAGTTTGTCTTTTCTTAAGATTTGGGGTTGTGAAGCTTTTGTCAAGCGACTTCAGTCGGACAAGCTTACGGCCAAGTCGGATAAATGTATTTTCGGGTATCCGAGGGAAACCTTGGGTTACTACTTCTACAACCGAGAAGAGGGCAAAGTGTTTGTCGCTCGGGCGGTGTCTTCCTTGAGAAAGAGTTTCTCGATCGGGAGTAAGTGGGAGCAGTGCAACTCGAAGAAATTCGAGAGGAATCGGCTTATAGCGAATCGGCAAAAACCTTGGAGGATGAGCCGATCGTGGCGATGAGCCGATAGCGGCACACTACTACGAAGATCGGCAAGATTACGAAGTGTTCGTGATGTGTTCTTGTTAGATGGTGATGAGCCGCAAATTATTGAGCGATGGTGGGATCGATTCAGTCATGGCTTGGAGCCATGAGATCCGAGATAAAGTCCATGGATGAAAATCAAGTTTGGAACTTGGTTGATCTGCCAGACGGTGCAAGACCCGTCGAGTGCAAATGGGTCTTTAAGAAGAAAACTGATATGGATGGAAATGTTTCAATCTATAAAGCACGCCTTGTCGCGAAGGGGTTCCGACAAGTTCAAGGAGTTGATTACGACGAGACTTTCTCGCCCGTAGCGATGCTTAAATCAGTTCGGATCATGTTAGCTATAGCGGCCTATTTCGACTATGAGATATGGCAGATGGATGTACAAACGGCTTTCCTCAACGGAAATTTAACCGAGGACGTGTATATGATACAGCCCGAGGGTTTTGTCGATCCGGCTAATGCTGACAAGGTATGCAAACTTCAGAAATCCATTTATGGGTTGAAGCAAGCATCTCGGAGTTGGAATATTCGCTTTGATGAGGTAGTCAAATCGTTTGGCTTCATCAAGAGTGATCATGATTCTTGTTTGTACAAGAAGTTTAGTGGGAACAAAGTAAATTTTCTAATCTTATATGTGGATGACATATTACTGATTGGAAATGACGTCCAGATGTTGCAAGAAACCAAGGATTCATTGGAAAGGAGTTTCTCAATGAAAGACTTGGGTGA
Source organism: Avena longiglumis (assembly GCA_030063025.1). Classification (NCBI taxonomy): domain Eukaryota; kingdom Viridiplantae; phylum Streptophyta; class Magnoliopsida; order Poales; family Poaceae; genus Avena; species Avena longiglumis. The sequence continues at coordinate 148,012,660 of CP125975.1, read as the reverse complement.
GGCAACATACATCCTCTAATCCGGATCTATAGAGATAGATCAAGGAGGCTCATTGGATTGAGTCAGTACTTATTTGGACAAAGTGTTGAAAAGTTCAACATGGAATCGTCTAAGAAGGGTTCTTACCGATGTCCCATGGTGTAAAACTTAGCAAGACTCGGTGTCCTTCGACAACCGATGAGCGAAGTCGGATGAGTGCGATTCCGTATGCTTCTGATCGGATCCATCATGTATGCCATGATTTGTACTAGGCGGATGTTTCCTATGCTCTAAGTGTTGTGAGATACCAGCTGATCTGGAGAGATCCACGGGCGGCTAAAATATCCTAAAGTACTTGAGAAGGACTAAGGATATGTTCTTGGTTTATGGTGGTGAAGATGAACTTAGTGTAAAGGGTTACACAGATCGAGTTATCTCACCGATGATTCGTTCGCAATCCGGATCGTGTTTATTATAAACGGAGGTCTTGTGAGCTGTAAAAGTTCCAAGCAAGAGGCGTATGCTGCGTCTACAATGTAGGTCGAGTATATTGCTGCCTCGGAGGCAACAAAGGAAGTGTTTGGATGAGGAATTTCCTCATGGATCTTGGTGTGGTTCGTGGCTCGTCCAATCCGTTGGGCGTGTATTGTGACAACAATGGTGCTATTGCACAAGCCAAGGAACCTAGACAACACCGTAAGAACAAGCACATACTCATGCGGTACCACGATTCGCCATTCGTGGATCGGTGATATCAAGTTATGCAAGGTACACACGGATGCAAATATTGCGGATCCGTTGACAAAGCCGTTACCACAGCCGAAGCATGAGGCGCACCTGAGAGCCATGGGCATTAGATGCTTAGACATGTGATGTCGAAAGATTGACTCTAGTGCAAGTGGGAGACTGTTGGGAATATGCCCTAGAGGCAATCATGTATGATGATATTTCCCATTGTATTCATAAAGATATTAAGTAGTCCTTGTATAAACATCTGGTGTGTATCATTGAATATGTGATTCAGTTGTGAAACTATGCATTCATGTTGTTTGTACTAAATATCCTTGGTCATTGAGGTTGTCTTTGGACACACAACTTAGACCAATGTGAAAGTTGGCTTGATGACTCGGTTCCACTTGTCATGGGCATGGAGATGCTATTCCAACTTACAGACTAGGCTAAAGAGTTTAGCGAGTCGGATTGACCCATATTGAGGTACAACGAACTAAGTTGTCATTTGTATATCTCAATCAATGTAATCCTTAGACCTGAGGTTGTTGCATAGTCGAGTTGAGGATCACCGACTTAGGTTACATCAAGCTGATCCGTGGCGGGCTTATAAAGGCGAGTTCGGGTCGATCGAGAATCAAGCTGCGTGATGTGAATAACCAAGATGGGATTTTGCCCTCCACTCGGAGAGATATTCTGGGCCTCTCGTGAGATATGATTCGAAAGCATGGCCATGCACGACTCGGTTAAGTGTTAACCGAGGCGATCGTAAGAGTTAGTCGGGTGAATCACTTATCTCGGATCGAGAAGAGAGTTGGACTATTTAAGGGATGACATATATTCGCCTATAGTCGACAAGGTATATCGTGAGGCAAAAGGGACTCGGGCGTAAGTCGCATTGAAAAGGCAAGTCGTCATGACTCTTTGGTACTTGGGAATCGGTATGTTACGCTAGGAGCCGATGCCGATTGATCGATTGTGAGTTGGACTCAAATCGTGTCCAAGTAACCATGAGCTCTTGGTCACACACTTAAGAGCGGGAGCAGGTTTGGATTGGATCCGAATCATATAATCTGGTTGGGTTGGACCTAAACCAGTTAGGATCGAGTTAGTGAGTTGGACTCACGGTGACTAGTTTTATATGGGCTTTAGTGAATGGGTCGCGAAAGCCCACGTTCACTCCCTATATATAGTGGAGCACAAGAACCGTAAAAGGTTAATCGTTGTTCGTTAGGTTATTCCATGTGTTGGAAACCCTAGCTCCACGGCAGCCCGTAATAACGAACCTAGCGATTACGCCCGGCACTCCTCCTTGTACGTGTGGATACCAGCAGAGGTGCTGTGCGATCAGCACCAGGACGATCGGATCGTGGGGACTGCACTGCATCAACTGACGCGCTTCATCAGTAATCCGCAACCGCGCGTCTAGTGGTAAACCTCGTGGCCTTCTACCTCAGCTAGGTCTTGGGATCACCACGTTAGAGGAAAAGTTTTTGTTTTATCTCTGCGTGGCCCAACAGAGCAAAGCAAGCCAAGCTACACTTAGCCAAAATGCATATAGTAATATAGTCCACTTAAAATAAACTAAGGTATCACTTGCCAATACTATTCCAAAGTATTGACCCTCTGTGGCTGTAACTTTTGATGTTGCAGGTTACTCCGATGATGAATAGGAGTCATGAGTCTACACTCAACATGCTTGCCTGTGGCACATGAAGATGAAGACTTATGTTTATTTATTTATCCCTTAAACTCTTGTATTAGGCCTATGGCCCTGAGTTGTAAAAGACTATGTTTGATCTCTGGAATGAATGTAATAAACAACCTTTGTATCTGTGTACTTCATCTTAAACTGTAGATGCTAGCATTGATCCAGGGACTAGCATTGCAATCACAGTGATCCTTTTCCTTTACAAAGGAGGGGTCTCAAGTAATGTTGTGTATACCGATGTGAATGATAAGTGCTTATGGAATAGGTATAAACTGTACTTGTGGCGGTCCCTCAAATACTGTTGTCTCCCACCATTGGTAAGTGGCAACTAGACAACTCAATTGTCCACACCCTCTTCGGACATGGGTCATCTCGTAAGACAATAGTGTATTAAGGTAACAAGACCAATCAAGGAAAACCATAGCAAAGACATTAAGTTCTATGGACAACCGTACTCCTAAGAAAATAGTGTGCTAGTCACAAGATATCCCATCTGTCACTTTGGGGTCAACAAGCAATTCGCAACACTATACCTATCTATATCATGAGTGATCTTGGGGAACACTAGGAGATGCATCGTAAGCTGCTATTGCCTCCGCAAATCACTTATAGCAAATAGCCTATTAGTTCTACCCATGGAAGAGCAGAGACAAATAATAAGTTTCGTGACACACTGTGAATCCCTAGTAAACTCCTCAACAATGGATTGGACGTTTCCAATCACTAGAATAATATCATGAATAGAACAATGTAAAGAGAAAGCGCAAACATATTAATTAACAAGAACACACCACACTTCAGTTACTCAAATAATCATAACATTAATAAAAGAGGGTTCAAGCCATGTTACAACCCATCACGGAGACCATGATGGGAAAGGATGAAGGAGTAGCGGCGATGGAGATGGTGATGACGGCAAGGTGATGGTGACGTTGGCGTGGTGATGGCGGCGTCCTCCCTCTGCTCCTCTTCTTGATTGGATGGCTTGATGGTGTTGATGGAGATCTTGATCTTGGTGGAGTTGTAGAGGCTATGGAGGCGGCGGATCTAGATCTTGTATATGGTTGGTGGTGGCTTCCTTCTCTCTTATTTGACTCCTCCCTCCTTTATATAGTCCTTGGGGGTGCCCTAGGGTTCCTCCAATACCGTCATATGACTTAGGGAAGGTTCTGGTGCCTCTGGGGGCAAAATCCTGTCGTTTGCAACCTTTTCCACAGCTATACGGCCACAACTATACGGCGAGAGCAAAAGCTCCGGCCGTATAGTTGGTCGTTAAACCTTCAGTATCTTCAGTGTTTTGGCCACCATTTCTTCATACGTACTCATTTTTGGGTGTTCTTGGGCTCGTTGGATTCGTCTCGAGGAGTGATACAACCCCATTGTCTTGGATATTTATTTTGAGAAGTTGGAAAAATTCACTTTTCCAACCTCTCAAGTGGCTAAGTCTGGTCCCTGCAGCTCCTCCATACTATGCTCTCTTTGTTTCTTTTGCCTTTGTTTTGTCCATAATCATCATCAACACCTACACACATGTCAAATACAAGGAAGAGGGATAAAATTCTACCTAAACTACTAAATGTGCAAAGCTCATATTGAATGTAATAAAAACAAGTAAGCATGCATATCTAGTATAGCAATAGTTAGATGGATCATGATATGATAGGCAAATGACACAATTTATATAGCTAAAAAGTGTTGTATTATCACTACCATCAATACACCAGCTGGATCAGCAGCTGTAGACCATCCCGCTCTCATGGACCTTCGTGGTCTGGGGGCTAGACATCGTCCTGGGGCCTTTCCCTAGAGTGCCCGGGGGCTATAGGTACCTCTATGTTTCCATCAAAAAATTCACCAAGTGTGCGGAGGTGAAGCCGGTTAGGACCATCCCAGCGAGGTCGGCGGTCAAGTTCATGCAGGGATTGGTGTACCGGTTCGGTGTGCATAACCACATTATCACCGATAACGACAACTAGTTCACCAGCGGAATGTTCAAATCCTACTGCGAGGACATTGGCACCAAGATCTGCTACGGATCTGTCGCCCACCAACGCAGAAATGAGTAGGCCGAGCGAGCAAATGCGGAAGTGTTGAAGGGATTCAAGACCAAGAGTTTCCGCCCCAAGCTCAGAGACTATGGATGGGGATGGATCAACGCGCTTCCTGGAGTACTGTGGTCCATCCGCACCACTTCAACCAAGCCAACTGGTGAGACCCCCTTCTTCCTTGTTTATGGCACTGAGGCTGTCATCCCCACAGAGCTCAAGCACGGCTCCCCACAGGTGCTCGCCTTCAATGAGATGGCACAAGAGGGACTCCGCCAATATGATCTCACTCTCCTCGAGGAAGCCCACCAAAGGTCAACATACAGGTGGCAAGGTACCAGCATGCTCTACACTGTTACCAATGTTAGAACATACGAGCATGCACTTTGGAGGCCAGGGACCTTGTCCTTCAGGGGGTCCTCTCTCGCGAAGTTCTACATAATCTCTCCCCGATGTGGGATGGCCCCTTCTGGGTCGTGCATGTCATGAGGCCAGGGGAGGTCCGGCTGGAAATTGAGGAAGGAGTCCCAATTCCAAACGTGTAGAACATCCAGCACCTCCGCAAGTTCTAACCCTGAGCTTCGCTCATAGCGGCGTCGGTAACGAACCACTCTTTTCTCGGACCATGTGAAAAATCAAGAATGATTTCCCATTTTCTGGTGTTTTTCCGATGGCTTTATTGTTGCATCTTCCTTTATTTGTGGTGTTTCTCCCTTTCATGCATCGCGTTAGCAGGGGCTAGGCACGGTGTCTATTATCGGAGTCACCCTCGGTCAACACTGAGGCCTAAAGTGTCGAGCTCTAAACTTGCGGACTAGGTCCGGCAATAAGTCACCTTATCCATGGTTCCCGGTGCTTGATAATCCTCACATGGTACACGAAGGGAAAACTCTCACCGTGCGGAACCTACGGTTACCTCCCCCGAGGAACTATACAGGGAAAGTATGTGTCCTGCGGTCACCTTCTCTAGGGGCTTATGGGACGGAACCAAAGATACAGAGCTGATAGGCCGCCTCTCTGAGGAGCCTACAGGACAAGTACAAGCCTCGCGACCCTCTCGTCAAGAGGTAAGCAGGGCAGCCCACAAGGGGAACCTCCTCAAGCGGCACTAAATAACACAAAAGCCTAAGGCCACCTCCTCGGATGGTTGACGGGCTAGTGCGAGGTCACTTCCTCAAAGGACTAAGAAACAAAGCAAAAACAGGAAGTTAAGGCCTCATCATGGGTAAAGTACCCTTGAAGTCTTGGCTGAAACTAACAGTTTCTAAAGCGCCCCACGGGCATTACTCATAAAAAGATCAAACCGCTCCTGTGGCAGCGTTAGTGCTTGCCTCATCAAGGCCGACCTCTTCAGCCACGGAGCCCCCCGAATCATTGGACCCATCCTCCTCCTTGTCATATACCTTGCATGGAAATGCCTAGATCAACATGTCGACAAGCAGGGAAACCCTTGCCTTGAGGACCGGCACGACCTTCTCCTAACGCACGACTTGGGTATAGTCAAGCCCGGGTGCCAGCTGCAGGATATTGGTGAAGAGGGACCTTCCTACCACAGTCAGCATGGCTTGGCACTCCCCGGTGATGAATCCATCTAGGCCTTGTGCCGCCGCTCCCAAGGGAGCCAGAACCCTATGAGCGAGCTTGAGGAATGACTTGGCCTCATGGCCGGCGGAGGGCTCCGGAGCGATGAAGCCCTTGACCCCCAGGACAGGGAGGACGGCGTCACCCTATTCAACGAGAGAGGAGAAGGGCTTACTTAGGCCCCACAGTGCCTCGCGAGTCTGTCGCTCGCACTCCTCGCGAGCTTGGGCAGCATCATCAGCGTCCTCCTTCAGGGTCGCAATCTTGCCTTGAAGGCCCTCAGCCTCATGAAGTGAGCTGCCTCGCAGCCTCTCCGCGGTCTCAAGAGCCTACCGGAGCCATGAGATCTCCATATGCTCTCTGGCAAGGGAACCCTAGGCCTTCAGCAGTTTTGCACTGACCTCACAAGATAGAGCATAAAGCTCTTCCTAGCGTTTGGCCATGGCTGCCTCCCGAGAGGAGACTCCTTCCTCGCGAGCAGAGAGGGTGGCCTCACACAGGGATGCCGGGGCCTCAACATCAGCGATGATCTTTGTCACCTGCGCCGAAGCACTCTAGAGCACATCCTCTGCACAAAGACGATTCCTCTCCTCCAACAACACCACCTTCTGGTACTCATTAAGCTGGCCTCGATCCAAGACCAGCTAGTGATCCTCCCGGATGATGTCCGCCAGGAACCGGTCCAGTTCATCATGGACATCGAAAATGAGATTTACTAGAATCTCAGCCTGGGAGGAATACGGGGGCCCAGGCACCGAAAGAATGAGCGTCCGAGACTCACAGGGCTTCACGCCTAAAGAAGCTCTCTCAGGGGTACCCGTCAGAGGAGCTGGGATCGCAGGAGCTGGCTCAGGTGCCATGCCCGCTTCAAGGCCGTTGTCGGGCTTCTCCCCAGGGAAGCGGCGCTCGAGTCTGGGCTGACCCCCGCCCGAGGGGCATCTTGACCCCCAGTGACTACGGGGAAGTAGTCGCTCACTCCACGAGCGATACATCCTGAGCATGGTCCTCCATAGGCGAAATAACGTCAGGGGGACTCCTCGAGTCGGAGTCTCCACCTTGCTTGTCCCTCTCTACTGCTGACGGCGGTGGAGAAGCTGAAGCGGCGGTCGCACGCCCTGGTGCAGTGACTGTCTCCACCTTAGGGGCATCCTGTGTGGCCGGTGTATCCTCGGCCTGGCCCAGGGGGAGGGGATGACCAAATGAATCTTCTTTGACAAAGTTTGCTTCAACCATAATTGCTTGCGCGGGCAATCCTCATTGCAAAGCCCTAACGTGTGAGTCCCTGAGCGGTGGATTCGGGAGAACGGATAGGGCACGGCGGAGCCTTACCTGGAGTCACCAGCGTGCAGGGGCCGAATGCCCCAGTCTCCCCGCCTCGCGCCAAGAGGGACAAAGGGCCTCGCGAGACCTGTCTTCGCACTTCTCGATGCGACAACTTCGGGAGGGGAATTCACCTCCCCGCTTAGGTTGACGGAGGTCGACGTGCGAGCATGTTTCTTCCGGGCGACCTCCCGCGGGTCTGCTTTGCTAGCATCGCTCCACGCCTCCGCTGCCTCCTCAAAGGCGTCCTCCAGAGGACCCTCGTCAGAGGTCAAGGGGAGAAAAGGGCCTAGAGGATTCTCGCGCTTCCCCACATGACCGGGGGGAAGTATTCCCCACTCGTTGATTTGGGGGAGGGACGCACGAATCTCGGCATTCCGTGGGTCAAGGCAGAGGGGCATGACTTCACGGAAAGATCCGATGCGGTGGAAGTATGGAGAAGTTCATGGGAGAACCTCGCCACAACGGAATCGTCGGTGATGCCGTCTCCCAGGGTCGAGTGATCTCTCTTGTCTAGATCCCACGGATCCTTGCTATGCTTCTATAGCAGGTCAATGCGGCGGTGGAGGAACTCCATGGCCACCAGAGGCCTAGTCAGGACAGCAGAGTTGAGAAAATCGATGCGCGCATTTAAGGCGTCGGCCTTTTCCCCCTCCAGGTTCATCGTGGACAATCTGTTGCTGACCTTCTTCACCAGTGCGGTGGGAAGCTAAAGGCGAGGACTATTCTCCAGGACATCCAGGAGGAGCCAGCGCTTCTAGAAATCCTCGATGTGCTCCGTCCAACCCATGTGGAGCCCGAATGACCCCTCCTTCATGAAGGAGGTGTAGCCGACGCTGTGGGAGGTGGAGGTCAAGCGGAGGGCAACGTCCAAAGTTGTCAGAATCATGATTCTAAATCGGTCGGAACCTCTATGGTAGGATCGTAGATCATAGGATCATAACTTCTAGAATTGTGAAATCGTAGATTCTACTTAGTAGAATCGTAGAATCGGTCCACTCAATTTGGGTCATCAAGTCATAGAATTGCATGGTAGAATCACGATTCTAACAATTTTGCATACATCTGGCAAAGCAGCACCATAGAGGATTTCACCCTGATAAACATCTCGCACCAGAAGGCGAAGATAGCAAGGGTGGTGATAGAGTTAGGTTGAAGATGCAGGGTGCAGATCTGGTAATGCTCCAGAACCGCCATGAAGAATGGAGAGAACGGAAGTATCAACCCTGCTATCACGATGTCGTAGCCAGCGAGGCTCGTCTGATCGGGGCCATACCCGGGTATCCCCCACTCATTCTGGTTCGAGGCGGGTTGCGACCGGCACCGGTCGAGTCAGGGGTCTGTCCGAATCGTGGACGGTATCAGCACCTCTCTGATCTCCTCCTCCTCTTCCTCAACCCGGGAGGGTCCAGCAGAGGACGACTTCCCCGTTGCCAAGACCAGAGATCCTAGGCGAGACATCGCGCATGGCGAGGGCTTGCGGTTGACGAGCGGGGGAAAGCGCTCATGGAAATGACTTAGGGAGGCAAAGCTGAGAAGAATGGATCTCTGTGTACGAAGGTGAGCCCTTCCTTATAAGAGGACATCGGATCTGGGTGAACACGTCTCCTCTGAGAAGGCAACACGGGAACCCGGAACGACACACTTCTTCCGTAGCGCCAGTCATCAGTGTGGCCGCATGACCCTTCGCCCCGACGAGCGGATCGTGTGGGCTAGACGCCTGGGGGATACTTTCGGACATATGGTACATGGGGTACCTCGGTCCCTCCATGATTGGCTTACATGCCGAGTCAGCAGCGCGCCTCGCAAGGGCGTAGAAGGTTCCCTCTCGAGGAGTGTCTCACGAGGCTATGCCAGGGGCCCTCCGGAGGGGAGTGTCCGCCCTGGAGGCCTCCTCCAGGAGGGGCCAGGCCAGAGATATTTCGGTAGTGAGATAGGGGCGCGCGCATGCATCACTTGTGGGAAGACGACAAGATCAACGGTGGCATTGGATGTCACCCCGCTATGGTCCCAAGGCCCACACTTTAGTCAAAAGCAGGGCTAACAAAGCCCTAGACGACGGGGTCGTGTCCCTCCTGTTTTGGTGCAAGAAGCCAGAGGAAGGCGCGCCCCTGTGCAAGACGTCAGCAGTGACCGAAGCCCCGACGAGGACCGGCGCTTTCCAGAGGCGTAGACCTATTCCGTACAAAGTAGCCTTGTACACCGAGATCTCGAGGGACGGCAGTGTGGTGACCCTTCCCGCCTAATAATTGGGGGAAGAGGTTGACGCCTCTATATAAGGAGGTCTTCCCCTACCTTAGAATGGGTCGATCACAGAGATCTGAAACCCTATAACATCACCCACCATTGTACCCTCGCAAAGTATGTGAGAAATACAACAAAGCAAGAGTAGGGGTTTTACCTCTTCACGAGGGCCCCGAACCTGGGTAAAAAACCCTATGTCCACTCTCTGTCGTGTGCTTGCTCCATCGTCGCCTCCATCGCCGAGACTACTTGGAACGCTTTCACAATGGATTGTATCTTAGCAGAGGGAGTATTAGACAAAGTACTTCTCTCTTGGGGACACTTGGGATAGTATTAGAGAGAAGTATTGGACCATGCATTGGAATTGGAAGAGAGATGATAATAAATGAGAAAGTCCTTGTAATTTTTAATGTATAACATTTTTAAAAAGCTCTTAGGCCTTGTATAACATTTTTAAAAAGCTCTTAGGCCTTATATAATAATCCCTAATGGAGGAGTATTTTCTAGATGCACATTTAGTCGAGGACGGAGGAACTTGATGTGGTAGTGCTAATTAAACAAGCTGATATGTGGTGACGTCGCTATACGTGTATATCAGTTCGTCAATCAGAGTTTATTTAAATATGCTTACTTCTGATCTAATCAGTCAACAAGTCTATTTTTTTGACACGTTACAGTCAACAGGTCTTAACGTGTGCGCATGCAATGCAATATAACGCATGCGTCAAAGCCCTACTCTTTCTCCACTCACTTTTGTCCGTCGTATACACATCTTTCCAACACGGCGCGAGCGCGGTGCTTGAAGCTGTCGACTTGCCCGATTGGCATGCACCACACGAGGAGTCTCCCCCCCCCCCCTCCCTCCCCTCCGCTCTCTACTGTAGCTGAGCGACTTCCCCTCCACTTCTGGCCGAGCCAAGGCCCTCTCCGGCGACGCTGCTGCCGGAGAGTGGCGGAGGCGAGGCCCTCCCCGTAGTCTAGGTTCCTGGCTTCTCGCCGTAGGTGTCGTAGGGTTAGGTTTAGGTTTTGTGTTTGCCCATGTGGCGTTTGGCGAGATGCCGTTGGTCCTATCCCCTCCGGCGCTCCTGCATGGCGTCGGTCGGCCGTCCTCGCGGTGGGTTGGCAAGCTCCAATGGTCAGAGCTTGCTGATGCTGCTGTCGCGGATGGAGGACAGTTGAATAAAGTGCTGCCGCCTCTGGATCTGGTAGCTGCGGGTGCTCTTTCTCTTCCTGGCCGGCCACGGTGGCGAGGGGGAGAGGAGGCCGTGCTGGTGGCTGCGGGGCTCACGAGGAGGTCGGGGTGTCTGATGCGATTCTTGGCCGAGCTGCCATCTTGGGCTGACCTTTCTGCCCAGAAGTTCGGTCGGAACCAGATTCGGCGGGAGCATCGTCTCTGGAAGCCCCATCCATAAGGTCAGTTGCTTTGGCATGCGCAAGCCTGATTCGGGTGTTCACTGCTCCTCTCCGGCCGGCCGTGGTGGCGAGGAGAGCTGGCGATGTGGCTGGAGCTGCTTTGTTGCTACGCCAAGCTTGCAGTACCCTGGTGCTGCAGTCGGTGAAGCTGCTTCTTCGATCTTTCCTCAACATCGGCAAAGATGCGCCGGTGTTATCAGTGGCGAGAAGGGCCACTTCTTTGCTCGGTTGAAGCCGAGATTGTTCTTCCGCGAGAGGCGGATTCTTCTTGTCGCCCTGTCCGGGTGGTCCATAGCTGGCATCGCCCCAAGTGGCAAGTTCCCCGGCGACGATGCGGGCTCCAGGGCGTCGACGACGACCAGTTGCGGTGGAGAAGGGCAAGGACCTGATCGCGTTTCTTTTCGTTCTGTTGGGGTCCTTTTTGCATATGTGCTGTCCCTTTTCTGTTTGGCCCCTTTGTTCAGGGGTTTCTTTGTAATTATACCCACCGCCGTTAATTGAGCCGCTTCTAGGGCTAATTTTTTTTAAATAATACATTTTTTTTATTCATTTTCACAAATAATACGCAAAACTGAAAATTTTCAAATCATCGTCTGCGTCCGTTGAGCGGACGGCAGAGTGTCGTTAGCTTGAGCGGACGACGTGAGTCGTCCCTTGAACAGACGACAGGGCGTGTCGTCCTTTGACAAGACGACTCACCAGTGCTCCCGCCGCTACATAATCTTCGCTAAATAATCGTCCGCTCGGCAATCCTTCGCGCCGATTTTTTCCGCCGGTACTCCCCGCCATTTTTTCCCGCCGTTACTCCCGGCAAATTTTTCACGCCAGTAATCCCGCCCTTTGTTCCGCCACGACTTCCGCCTCTTTTCCGCCATGACTTCGCCTTTTTTCCGCCTATTCGGTTCGGTGCCTCTATAAATCCGGCAGCAGGATGTATCCTTTAACCAGTTCATCTCTTCCTCCTCTTACTCTCTCATTTCCTCTCTCCTTTTGCTCTCGCATTTTCCTCCACTCCTCTCCACTATGACCGACGCGTCTCCGGCACGTAGATATGTCCATTGGGCTTTTCTTCATAGCGAACTGTTGAGATAGGCCATAAACCAGCCGATGGGATATGTTGGTATCGAACCATGATGCTCTCGTTACACTTGGTAAGTCACTTTATCTAAGAGGGTGGAAACGAAGACCCCAAATCGTGCAGTGAGAGCTTCTCGGGATCAAGGCAAGGTGGGACAAGCTCACCTTCAAGAGTGAAGCTTCGCATGATGGAGGTGGCTAATGCACCTTGGTCCTGGATAGAAGAAAGCGAAGATGAGGATGATATCTTCATGCCGCCACCGGTTGGAAGCAAGGCAAGAGCTGAGTGGGACAAGAGACAGGAGAAGAAGAAAGAGCAGGCCAAGAAGAGTCAAGCTGACATGACGGAGCAGTTTGTGGCACGTAGGGCCTAGATAGAAGAGAGCGAAGATGAGGATGATATCTTCATGCCGCCACCCGTTGGAAGCAAGGCAAGAGCTGAGTGGGACAAGAGGCAGGAGAAGAAGAAATCGCAGGCCAAGAAGAGCAAGTGTGAGGGATCGTCCAAGGGAAAGGGCGAGGCATCATCGAAGGGAAAGGGAAAGGCATCATGCTAGGGATAGATAGGACTCTTATTTATGTACCACAAGTTATGTTGAACTATGTTGCAAGTTATGTTGAGTAGTTTGTCGAATAAAATCATGAAATAATAGAACGATGTCTCATACATAGATAGGTAAATGACTGATACATAAGTAGATATCACTGGTGTCGATTTACGAGGTGGCGGAGGCCTCGGTGTACTCCATCCATATCGTGGGGTGGAATCACATCACGGCGAGGTGCGATTGACCCTTCACCTTGATCCTGTATTCTGTGTGGGGATAGGTGGTGGAGTACCTTGTTGATCTTGACTAAACCAGTCTACCCGCCGTCGTGTCTGCCGATGACGGTCGAAGATCGTCCCATGTAACGAGTCTCCTGCTAGTGTACAAGAAATTAAGTCTTGAACAATGACATCGCATCTAATAATAGTAGGAAGGGACACGCTTACCACGAGGATGAGATTGTGGTTGATAAGCAAAGTCCATGTAGGGATCGGTCGATGCCGCCATTGTTCAAAGTAATCTGTTCTGCTGCAATCGGTCGAAGTAAACGTGATTGCTGCCACGAGCCTCCACTGGTGCGGAGGTGGTGCTCTCGGCGCTTCTGTGAGAGTCGTGGACGAGGCCCGCCGGAGTGGTGGATAAATATGCTCTCGTGCGTCCCGATCCTCCGGCATGGTGCGGAGAAGGTGGCTGCTCCATGGATCGACGTGGGGCGCGCTCCTTCACCGAGTGACGCGGTGGGCGCTGCTGTGTGGATCGCCGTGGGGCGCGCTCCTCCACCGAGTGACGCGGTGGGCGTTGTGCTTCTCGGTGTTGAACGACGTCTGAGACGCTGGTGCACGTGATGGCGAGATACGCCGCAGCTTCTCCTCGACCGGGCAAAGGATCGAGCTCGCCGACGGGGCACAAGAGGAACGGACGAAAGCGATCGTCCGTACTGAGCCACCTCAGTTTGTAGCTCCCACGTCATGTCGGCCTGCATTTTTCTCATAGTTAGGTATGCACTACATATGCACTCATGTTTATTGTGCTCTAAATAAAGTACTTACGACCGTCTGACTCCGGTGTTGGTAGCTAGGGTATATCTCATCTTCATGTGCGTGTGGAATGGGACGTAGCCGTGTCATCGACATGTACCTCTGTAGGTATCCGTGGAATAGCTCCATATCAAACGGGCCAGCGTGCCACACTTGTGTTGGTGCATTCTGCCACTCGTTGACGTAAATCCCCACCCGTTGGAGCCATTGAGTGGCACTCTTGCTACTTCTCCGAGAGTACCTGTCATTAGAATTTGTTAGACCATCATTAAAGAACATAGGTGAAGTATAAGATGCGTTCCTTATGTACATATATTTACTTACGTGCGCACGACATCCGGAAGGGAACATCCGGACGCTGGGGATCTACCATCCGGCAAAGACCAAACGTCGCATGACCCTCTGTTGAGACATCTCCTCAACTTGGCAATCAAAGATGATCTTGGATGTAGTCACCGATTCTCGATCTCTAGTGCACATAATAGATATGCCTCCGGGATATCGTGCGTGTCGTGTCTGCGGGGTGTACGGCTCCCAAATCACGACATCCTCTTCGGTGTCGAATCGCTGCATTGAGCGATGGATAGCATCTAACGACTTGCTCTCCGAAACAACACTGCATGACAAAATAGTTGTTAGTAACTTTCATATTGTAGTACCGAAGTGCAATTTATTAAGACATTACACGACCTTGCGACGGGTCGGAGTGCCAAATGTAGGCAAATCAATTTGCTCTTCGTCAACAAAGCAGTCGATTGGTAGACAATTGTTTCATGTTCCTGGTTGCCGACTATTTGGTTGACACTTACATCTGGACGGCCGATAGGGAACCTCTCCCACGACCACAGTTGCAGCAACAATGGGCATCCTAGCAAGGCAGAACTGTCCTTGGTTAACTGGCAAGCATTGCACATACCTCGGTACGTAGCTGCTAAGACAGCTGAACCCCAACTCCACTGTGTGCATTCTTCCTGGCACGTCGCCTCCGCGATCCCTCTAGCAAAATGGATGTATCGCGCACTAATGGTCGACACGTGGTTCTCAGTGAACATCACCTTCCCGAGCAGCCACATAAGGTATGCCTCCAGGCTGCGTGTAATCTGTGGGGCGCCATCGAGTGGCGGGAACCCAAACCTCTGATTCTGCATTGGCAAATAGAACAATTTTAGTACATGATACTTCTCCAACAAAATAGAACAAATAAATGAAACACACGATCTTGCTCCAACCATCCAAATTTTGGCCCATGATTGTCATGGCCAAAGGCGAGCTCCATCGCGGATGCCAAAGAATCGTTGGGCCATCTCTTGGTCCCAATTTGCCGGTGCATCCACTGGGCCTATGGGCACGCGCCAACGGAAGTCCCAAAGTACGAGGCGTCACGAAGGGTAGGAGCCATCTCCCCATCGAAAATGGAAAGTGTGAGTCTCGGGCCTCCATCGATCCACCAAGCACGTGAGTAAAGGCGAGTCGTCATCAGGCGACTAGTCTGGAACCCAAGTAGTCCCTTCTATCTCCTCCATATGAGTGGCCTCAACCAAGCGAGCAGAATGGTAAGAGCCCAGCCCACTTCAATCTACATAAGAAGAAAGCAGTTTAGTCACATTGGCCCATAAATATCCCAACAACAAGAGAAATAAATGTCACATGCCTCTGAAGCCAATCGGGATGTATGCACCAGTTCGAAATGGGAGTGCGAGTCGAGGTGCTTCAAGGACCCGGGTTAGCATCCAGACCGTTGATCGGTGCTTTCTATCTATGTCGATTCAAAGATCCCGCCATCTGCACATTAGTTCCACACATATTACAAATTTAAGACATAGTTCCACACATGTTACAAATTTAAGACATAGTTCCACACATATTACAAATTTAAGACATAGTTCCACACATATTACAAATTTAAGACATAGTTCCACACATATTACAAATTTAAGACATAGTTTCACACATATTACAAATTTAAGACATAGTTTCACACATATTACAAATTTAAGACATAGTTTCACACATCTAGTTTCTTCCTCTGCCTCTTCTTCCTCGGCTGCCACGTCCACGAGGAGCAGCTCCACCAGTCCCGAAGATGTGGCAACTGGTGTCTATATGACCAAATTGATTACACAGAAAACATTGCCTAGTAGGGCCTCCGGCTTCAGATTCATCCATATCATTACGGATGCGGACACATTGTCACCTTCCTCTTCCTGTCCTCATCAGTACAGGATCTGGGATGTAAACCCTTTCACCTGGATTTACTTTATTGAAATTTCCCCATGCCCTATATCCCATCATCTCGCCTGTCCACGTATTGACCACCGCGTTCTTGAGGAAATAAGGAGACACAAACGAGATCGCATCCATACCCATCAGCCCGCATGCAGCTAGTACATAAGAGGAAGGCAGATGCAACAGCTTGGGTTTATTGCACGTGCACTCACACGTTGGCCAGGCTTCGTTGCCTATCCTCACCTCCTGTGTCTTTACCTCATCTCCTATTCCAATCCGGTTGGAAGGGAGGCGTACCTCGAACCTTCTTTCCTGATTACCGATGGCGATGACATGCATGAACCGAGCCTTCTCCATCTTGGCATCCATGTAATGCATGATCTTTGAACAATACCTCGTGTTTGGGTTGTTCATGATATGCATCTGAGCCATCTGGAGTCTGTCTCTGAAATACTTCAGAGTTCCCGTGAAAATACACTCCACAATTCTTTGTTAATGGTAGAGCCCTACTTCCTCTCAAGACAAAGTTGTAAGTTTCACAGATTTGTAGTCATGACGCCAAACCTAGTACCATGAGTGTCATGCAGAGACCACCTCTCTGAGGCTCGTGTTGTATCCATTCCGAAAATTTTAATCATACTGCCGGGCCTTCTCCTAGTACCGGGTTGGTCAAATCCTGCAAGTCACAAAGGGCAATGGGTTCTTCCTCCGTGGTGCTGCTCCTGTTGTTGTCTGCACTAACGCATGTTGCATGAGCCGCGATTCTTGCTCGCTTCTAGCTCTCCTCTGAGTCACATGTTTTTAGTGAAGTCATCAAGATAGCCACGACATTTGATATACTTCCACTCTTGGTTACCTTGCAAAGCTTCTTGAATAGGTTCATAAGAGCCTTGTTCTGAACTGTGAGAAAAAATTGGCCCCTAGATGCGCATGCACCAACGACTGCATGTCCAGCCATGGAGTTACTTCATCGAGGTGGGTGTGTGAGCTTCTTTATCGCGCTTAGTATACCTGGATGTCTATCATGAATCACGCATACATTCGGTGTATCTCTCACAATTGCTATCTTCAGCTGCCTGAAAAACCATACCCAACTCTCTGTGTTCTCGCTCTCCACGAAAGCAAAAGCAAGTGGAACCACTTGATTGTTTCCATCTTGGCCTATGGCGATCAATATCGACCCCTATACTTGCCGGAGAAATGTACCATCCACACGATGACCGACAGTGAGTGAAAGCTTCTATGCATATAGCAAATGAGAAGAACACTCGATGAAGTACCCTCAAATTAGGTTCGTGTGGCAATGTAAAGTGTTGGATGTCCACGTAGGTGCCTGGATTCCTAGCACTGCGATTATGCGGAGCATCCTAACAACACGTCATACCGTCTCGAAACGAACCAAACCTTGCCTCCAGTGCCCTTTGCTTAGTCCTCCAAGCCTTCCCATATAAAATATTGTAGCGGAATCTGACAGAAACTTTGTGAATGATAGCATTCACCCCCATGGCTTTGCCCTCCACTATCTCTGTGTACAACAGTCTAGCCAGGAGGGTTGACGTGAGGTTACGATGGTCCTGAAGGACACTTTCAAGTGTGCATGTGTACATCACAACATCGGTGACCTTCCGTTTGTGTCATACCTAGGGACATGGGCATGCACCCTTGCAGACATCCAGCTTCCTCGCAAACCAATGTCAAATATTGTTGAGATGACACCTTCGTTTCATGACCCGTTGCATGGACATTGACCACTCAACAATTGCTTCGCAGATGTCTCTTGCTAGGATATAATGCACCAGAGAGATGTTGTTCGTGATAATGCCACGAATCATGCCCATCGTTCACGATCATTGTTGATGTGTTGTCATTATTCCATGATGCGGAATAGGTTGGCGATCTCTTCTTGATCAGACTCGCGGAATCATCACCGTATCTTTGTTGCCTTACGAGTCTTGACTTCCATTTGATGTTGCAAAAACCATCATATATCTCGTCCTCATCGCTTCGCCACTGAATATGTCTTCCTAATCCTTCACCACCGTCCTCGATACATAACCATCACCCCGGTGTGCATAGCCTCGTGACTGATTCATATCCATGCCACCCTCTTGTCACGACTACTCGGCTATGATCATAACTACCTCCGGATGACCGTCCGACTACTCGCCATGATCATAACTACCTCCAAAGATGACCGTCCGACTACTCGCCATGATCATAACTACCTCCAAGATGACCGGTCGACTACTATGGTCATGATCATACCCAGCCTCTTTCACCAGGTAACACTAAGAGACGGGTTAACTTCTCTTTTCGGCAAGCTTGCACAAATTTGACCCATTTACATTGCGCTTCTATTGGCCTTAAATAAAAATTAGGGGTTTGCCTTGACTTAGTCCATAAAGCATGCACCGAAGCGTATGGGTAGGAGGGAGCCCTAAGCGAACACATAACCAATCCTTCAAGCGAGTAACGCAATTGTTTCAGGATTACAAGCACTTCATCCATAAATCTAAACTCGCTCAAATCAACTCCGTCTTTGGTTCATTCGACGGAACGGACCATACAAGAACCTAAACACTACATTATTTGACATGATTTTCGACCTAAAAAATACCAAAAATAGTCAAAAACAGGTACATTGACACATAATACTCTACAAATATCTTGCATCTAACAGACCCCATCAAACGCTACCTATGAACATACACACATGACTGCAATAAGCAAGAAATTAGGGTTTACCCTTGAAGCGTCTGACCGTCTGCCACCGCCTCAGTCAACGGATCAAGACCTCCACCATGCACCTTCCTCAAGTCCCAGCACCAGCCTCCACCATGGCCATTGCTCAACAAGAAGCTAAGAACACCACCAGATCCCTCCACCAAAACGCCTCAAATCACCACACCAGGCTATCCCATTAGTAGATCGGGACTCTACTAGCTTGCTTGTGTTAGAGCAGCGAGTTTAGATAGAAATCTAGGCTAGAAATCGATGCAACGGCTGAGAAAATGAGAGCAAGCGAGAGAGGAAGAAGAGCTAGCGAGGAGCCGGAAATGAGAGCGAGACGATGGGCACGGGCGGGCGAGCTAATATAGCCGGGGTTAAATGCGTCGTCAAGGGGCAAGCGGTGTCGTCCGTTCAACGACCGACGGTGACCCCTGTCAGCCGACAGCGCGCGTCGTCCGTTCAACCAACGACCGGGCCGACCCCTGGCAGCCGACAAACTGGTCGTCTTTTGAACAAAAGAAGACAACCTGGTCGTCTTTGCAACAAAAGACGACATGTTGGTCGTCTCGTGAACAGACGACGGGGCTGTTTCGTCCGCTCAACGGACGACGGACAGACAAATTTGAAAATTTTCAGTTTTGCGTATTATTTGTGAAAATGAATAAAAAAAATGTATTATTTAAAAAAAATTAGCGCTTCTAGGCCTTCTGGCCCTTTATCGTTAAAAAAAATGCACCACACGATCAATTATTGGCAACCGAAAGAGGCGTACGGCCACACACATCAATAATTCGATCGGGTATGACAACACGACTATTTAATCCGGCGCGGGACCTAGCCATAAGTGAGCGACACATCAGGAAATCCCGATTCGGTCTGGTGCCGAATCCTCAAATGACCCTACTGGGAGCAGAATAATTAGCCTCTTTTCCTCGTGCAGTCTCCTCTTTCAGCTATGGCTAGCTAGCTAGCCAGGAGCGAGATGATCGGTGCAGTGACCCTAAAGAGGGCAAATAAAGGGTTAGGTGGAATTTCTGTGGCCACACATGCTTTGTTTGGTATCACGTCCTGACTCCCTAGCTTGTGGGGCCTAGGCCTACGACTAGCGAAGGAGCAAGAACGGTTGGCCGACGAGAACCTGGGATCTGCATAATACTGTGTGTCAGTGTGAGCCAGTCGGTCAGTCAGTCTGACATCTGCTCTCGCGTTTCCAACAGAGATTCTCCATGAACAACTTGGCGCGCAGCTGGTGGACAGAGACACGAAGGACCGTGTAACTGAACCGGTACAAAACTCCTTCCTTCCCCTCGGTGATCGCCACAGATCCATCCTGTCTCCAACGGTCTTAGCGTCTCGGAGAGGCGTGACGTACCATAACCTTTTATTGGCAAGGTTCTCGTGTTTTATTTAGACTATTTTTAGTGTTTTTTAGGATGTTAAGGTGATAATTAGATTCTGAAAATAGAATAAGGTCCCTCATAATATTCTTGTTCTGGTAATGCGTCTAGCATCGATGGAGGATGCGTCGAGTCGTGTATACGGCGGATCTCTTTGAATCTGATCAATTTTTTGTATTCATTGGTGTAGTTTGAGGCTAATCTTCTTTAATCTATGTTTGTGATCTTGGATGATGGTTGCTGCTTTAGTGCGTTTTTTTGAACGGTAAAAGGGTCCAGAGGACCCAGGAAGCTTCCAGTTAATTCACGTGGCAGGTACAAATTACAGCGAGGCCCTTAGCAATAAGAACTCTAGCAAAACTAGACAAAACAGAAAAGGGCCTAAAGCATAAAAAGCAATCAGGTCCTAAAGCATAAAATGCACCCTAGGACTAAAGCATAAAAAGCAATTAGGTCCTCGAGGACCTCCGCCACCAGTCCCCGGCGACCTCCACCCAATGGCGAGATCATGTGAGTCTCTTGCTCGATACGCTCCACAATCCGGAGAAGAAACAACACCGTCGGCCACCTTGCAATCCACGGGGACGTACCACTTGCTGACAGCGAGACGTCGAGCACCAGCAATGTGCTTCAAAGAAGGGCCTCCTATGGAGGTTGATACCCTTGGCCGCCCTTCGGCCAGAATGGGCAGCAGCCTGGCAGCTCCACCGCCAGAGAACCACTGCAAGGAAATCTCACTTGTCACAGCTTCACAGACCATAGCACCCATATGAAGCAGGCTTGGCATCGCAGAAGGCCAAGCCTGAGGAACGCCGCCCCTTCTCTCCTCGCCACCACGGCCGGCCAGAGAAGAGCAGCAGGAACCCGAAGCCAGACTCTGCAACCCAAGCGCACCGGCCTTATGAAGGGGGGCCTCGAGACGAGGATCATCGCTGGACTAGCTCCAACCAAGGGAGCGCAGCAGCAGGGTAAGACTCCTTCTGAGGACAACGGCTCGGGCCAGAGCGAGCGCGCGTCAAGCACCCCACTAGTCTTGCGAACCCAACAGACAACAATGTGGCATCCCGCAAAACCACTACTAGAAAATCGCGTTGTTTTTGTGCATTGCATCGTCATGACCGCATGCTCATGTCATCATGCCACATTGCATTTGAGCATCGTCATCATCTTGCATTTTGCTTGCATAAAACTATTTCGGAAAAACCTGTTTGTGTTTTCTAAACACCCCGTCTTTGTTCAAACGCAAAACCCGGGTCACCGGAATATTTTGTTTTGTTTGCTATCGGGTTGCGAAAGTCGGTTTGAAACAAATAAAATTATTTAATTATTTTTGTGGGGGCAGTCGAACGGGCCGAATCGACCCAGTCGACCACCCCGGTATTAAAACGGTCCATCTAAACCAGCCCCCCTATAAATCCTATTTACACCCAGACCTAATCTACCCTCCAACCACCGGCCGCCACCTCACCCTCTCCCCAAACTCCTACCCACCCTGCCACCTCACCAATCCACCCCTTCCCCCCCCCCCTCTCTTTCTCACCCAGCCATCCACACACCCCTCTCTCTCCCTCTCTCTTACACACCGGTCCCACCCCTGGCCCCGCAGACCCCGGCCCCACTCCCGCTCTCTCCCTCCACTCACACGCCAGCCTCACCCCTCCTGGACCCCACCTGGGCGCGCCCTCCCCCGCGTCGGGCCCCACCCCAGACCCACTCGCCCCGGTCCACCCCCCTGCCCGCGGGACCCGCCTGCCCCAACCTCTCTCCTCCCCACCTTTCTCCTACCTCCTGCCGCAAGCTCCCTCCCTGCCTCACTTTCGCCTCCCATGGCCGCCGCCCAACTGGCCCTCCGCCCTCCACCCTCCTCCTCCAAGCCCGCCATGCCCGCCGCTGGCACCCTCCCGCCTCCTCCCGCCTCGCCCTCCCTCTCCGACCTCAGCGTCGGTCCCGCCGCCCTCCTCCCTCCGTGAAGCCACCAGTCCGCCTCACGGAGCTCCCAGCCTTCCCCACTAAGCTCGCCCTCCCCTCCGCCACCGGACCTCCGCCTCTCCTCTCACATGCCGCCGCACTTCTCTCCTCCTGACCCGCCCGCCGGCTTCCGGCCCGCTTCGCCCGACCCGCCTTCCCTCCCCAGACGCAGCCGCCTCCTCCTCCGCCTCTCCTTCCCTCGCTCGCGGGATCCAGCCGGCACCGTCCTCTGCCACGAGCGCCTCCGAGGCGTCCCCGTCCTCCCCGTGGGTCCACGCCAGTCCTGCCTCGCAGCACCCCAAGCGCCGCGTCGGCCTTGCGCTTCCCTGGCTCCCTGCGCCGCGTGCCGGAGCGGTTCCCCTCTGACCTAGCCTTCCCCTGCTCCGGCTCTCCTTTCATCAAGACCGCAGCCGCCCGGAACCGCACCGGTCCGTCCCCGTGAACCGCCATGGCTCGACTTGTGCAGCGGGTCCCAGGAGCCGTGTGTTGTAGCCCAAGTCACCTTCGAACGCGGCACAAGCAGCGCCGACTCCATACAATAGGCTGGTCTTCGATCTGCCTGTATGTCTTCGCCGTATGTGAGATCATCTCCAAGTCCTTCCCCGTCCTCGTCAGGTGATGAGGCCTGTGAAAATGTCACAGCAAGAGCGGGCATCGACAAGACCTCCGTCATGGAAGCCGCAAGATCCACTGCCGGAATCCGAAGACCGATCCCGGCGCCCGAACCCCTCGCCAAGATCTTCACCGAAACCCCGAGAACTCCGCCGCGGTACCCAGGGATCCCCTACGTGGAACCATCGGGCCACATAAGACCATCGACGCCACACCTGGATCCGAAGACCGGACCCGATAACCGCCAAGGCCGCCGACACGGATACACCGAGTTCTCCATCAAGGACACCAAGACCGTCGACATGGAACCAAATGACGCCAAGCACTTCGCCGCGGAATGCCAAGATCTTCATCCCGAATGCCAAGACCGACTCGATGGCGCGGACCCGACAAGGTCTTCGCGACGACAAGGTCGACACCGACTCAGGGGAAATCCGATGCCCCCCCCGACGCCAACCAAGTCCGGCTATCCGGTTGCGACAAGACCTTCCTCCCGTACCGAACCCGATCTCTTCGAGCCGTTCCCCGTCGAACCCTGAGACCGCACCCCGAACCCCGGAACCCCAAGGTCTTCGAACCCTAATGTGTGACCCTTACCGAGAACCCTATTTTATAAATTGCCAACTAGATAAATTGATGCATATTTAATTGTCATACTTGCATGCATATTTGTGTGGTTTGGGGGCCTTATGCCGATTCACCTCATAATTAAATATGGGGCCCATATGCGGGCAAATCCAGTCTCATATCGGCCTCATTAAAACTTGTGTAGCGAACCGGTGATATATTCTGCCTTGTTAAACAACATTTAAATTGCGGGTTAGCTAAACAACATGAACCACCTAAATATTGTCGGGACCCCGGTTCCGCTTAATATGACCTAATTGCATTACACCTTGCCATGCCATGCATCATGCCCGATCTTTTGCCGTAGTATTAAATATTGCATCCGGTGTTTATTCTAGTGTTTTGCTTCTTCGCGGATAAGGCCGTTGAGTTGATGTGAGCTTCGACCCGATCTTCGGATGAACCCTCGACAATGTTTTTCAGGCGAGCATCTCCCCCTTTCTACCCATCTTACTTTTATAGTATTTATTCCCTCCTGTGGATCTATTGCTATCTGTGTTGCGATGCTCTAGTTTTCGTGCCTGTGATATCCCCTGCAGCCTTATATTGCCTTGAACACATCCCATTACCTGTTGTTTGGTAGATAGTTGGACTTGTGCGTCGTAGTCGCTTGCTCAAGTGCTGCTGCGTGTCGTCTAGTACCACAGTTGTTGGAGTATTGCCGCCTGGTTGATGTTGGAGTTGATCATGGTTTTACTTATCGTACACTTTAATTACTGTTTAACAACTAAAATTGAAGTAAGTAAGCAGAGGCATCGGTGGGTGATAGATAATATTTGGTTTCCGACCGCCCACTTGTGTCCCGTAGGACCCCGAGTACTTGATACCTGTTCCTTGATTTATCGCGCTATCCACATCCGGGAGGATTATGGGACCCCCCTGAGCCAGAGCTTGATTCATTCTTATTTCTTGGGGCCACAAACTAGTTTGAGGTTTTATTACTATCCTGTACTTATGCCATGCTACTGCTTTATTTACGATTGTGCGGGGAGCACACTGTACTGTTTAGGTAAGCAGAGTGTTTTCGCGGTATCGACAATCCCAGTTTTGGGTTCCCGATCTGACCAGCGACGCAAACCTTGAGTCCGTCTCGGAGTCATCTAGCTTCGTTGCGGGTGTACTCAATGGGGTGGCCCCCTGAAATATTTATGAATCCTGTGATTGCTTTGTCGTGAAGGCCTCGTTGGGTTTTGATTTGTTTTTTCCGAGGTTGATCGAGTGTGTGTTGCTATTTGTGCACCCCGGCCGGGTAAAACTTTCTGAAAGCCGTGTCCGCGGTTATGGACGACTTGGAGCACAGTATCTCGATCATAGACAACTATAACTAAAGTAGTGCTATAAATTTGACTTTATAATGACTAGTAATCAGCTTCACTATAATGGAATGGCTAAATAAAACTTCCAACAATTTCTTGCTTGGGTTGTCGTTTGCGACCATTGTACCTGACTAGTAAGTATTGCAACTACAACGGAATGGCTGAATAAAAGTACCAACAACTGCTGGGTTTTTGGGATATCTCATACTAATTGTATTTGACTAGTAAGTGTTGCAACTACAATGGAATGGTTAACTAAAATGGCCCACTGCTTGTTTTATCAGGATGATTATCTATACCTGACTAGTAATTACTGCAACGACAACCGAATAAATAAAACTGCCAACCATGTGAGTTCCTCGGTTGACTTCCTCGTTTGGTCTCGACGGGGAAACACCAGGATGGGTTTGTTTGATGGTAGTATCAGGTTGGTTCCGAATAGGTCCTTCGTACCCCTCTCTGATAGCCGCCAGTTGTATCGAGTCTCTATAGGTTGTTTAGTGCATGCTGCCGCTGCCGCTTCAGTCCACCATACCTATGTAGGCGAGGACCGCCGAATTCTAGTCTCGCCGTGTATTGGCCTCAGTACTGACGCTCCTCTTTTTCCTTTGCCCTTTGTCGGCACCCCTTTTGTTTAAGCAGGTTTGAGATCGACGTCGTTAGCAGGGTTACCCTTCCGGCTTGGCCTGGGCAGGGTTATGGACGCCATTGGTTATTCTTCAGGGCTCTTAGCCTCATTTGCATCTTGTCCGTAGCCGGACGCTCTATCGTTTCAAGGTGATTTGGATCTTTGTATTGTATATCTGTATTCTTGACTCTTTGAGTCGTTGTTGTATATATCTTTTCTGTGGGTCCCATCGAGGACTGTTGTGTAATGTTATTACTTCGTTTTCCACCCGCACGAAAGTGCCTGGTGGGCACCTTTGAATCGTTTCTATGCGGGTTTGGCGGGTTTTCGCTAAAACTTGCATAGGGCCGATTCTGAGGGTGTTACAAACAACACCTTATTCTCCCGCCCCTCGCCACCACGGCCGACCGAGGAGAGAAGAAGGGAAGCAGGCTGCCAGATCTAGGGACGGCAGCACTTATTAGGGAAGCCTCCGTCCACGGCAGCAACAGCAGCACGCTCCAACCACTGGATCTTGCCGAACCACCATAAGGACGGTCAGCCGGCGTCGTGCAAGAACGTCGAAGGGGACAGGCCAGACAACATCTCGCCACACGCCACTAGGGTAGACATAAAAAAACCTAAACCTAGACCTACGACACCTACAACGAGAAACCAGAGACCTAGCCTACAAGGGGGACCTAGCCTACGGGGAGAATATTTTGTAACCCTGTCTATGTGAAGATGCATAACTCTCATAATCTATAAGGCAGGTTTGCAACATGCCTTAATGTGTTTCTGTTGGTTTTAATTAGCAAAGATGTTGTGCTGCAGGGCATTCTTAAAAGAACACACCTATATTAGATCGACTGTAAACATTGCGGTCTATGAGACTTGGGTGATCTCTAGTAAACTCATGAAGAGACCAGGGAGTGTGACGCATATGCTCCAACCCACAGGGTAGGCTACTGGAAGCCAGGTACTAGTTATGATTTTGAGTGAAATCTATTGGCACCAAACTTGCAATTCAAGGTTCGTCTATTTTTCAAGTTGTTGATATACGTAGTTCAAGATTCTAGGCGGAAGTTCAACTTAACAGTCTCTGCTGAAACACTGGTATATAAAAAAATAGCGAGGATTGGCAAATCTTCAAATGGGCATTTGAGATATGATGGGGGATTGTTAGAAATAATGGGCTAAATCATTAGACCCATCTGTGATTTCAGATTTTCCCTAAATATCAAAGCCCATGTATGTGGAAGCCCATATATGATTTGGCCCACATTGATGGCAGCTCACATGTGTGTGGCAAGAGCAGTGGGAGATAAAGTTTAGTCCCACATAGGAAGTTGAAGGAGAGTTGCGCCACCTTATAAGGTGGAGTGTTGCACCACTTTATAAGTGAGTGACAATAAGAGAGCTACACGCGCAATCCTCCTCTGACGACGCCGCTCGCATGCACGCTCGCCTCGTCACGACACGCACGCCGCGGGTTGCGGGAATCTCGCCTAGCCGAGCTTTATTTTGCTGCTCAGGAAAATGTGTGCGGTTAGACAGACGTATCAACAGTTAGTGGATTCGGGTCGCTCCCGGATCATGGGCTATCTGTAACCGACCTGAACGTGCGTGACATGACTTGGCCCACACCGTATCCTGTACGGGATTTCCGAGCCGCTCTATATAAACGCATGTGCGGCTTCCACAACATATAACACCAAACCAATCTAGGGTTTTGCCATCCTCTCTGTGTGCGCCGCCACCGTAGTCTACTCTAACCCTTTTTGCCGGCGTGCACCGATGGTCGGGAGAGCAGGTCTCCGGAACCACTCGCCTTTGTGATCCTGTATGGGAGAGGACAAATAAGGTTTTTGGGAAGCGCTCCACGCGATTGCTCAAGTTCGTCATCAAGGCGCATCTTCCCGGTCGTCAAGCCGGACCTACTACACGCCGACTCCTTCGACAGGCTACTGCACCAACAGCGACTTCATCGGCAACTGATAAGTACGTATATCGTCATCAGATCTATTCCTTTATTATGGTTGTTAGTGTGTATACTCTGCTACTATTCATGTTGATCAATATATCTAGCATGTTAGAGGTTCACGTGATTGTAGTTGTTGCTGTCATGATTTATATTCTGGAATTAATTGTGGCAATTATGCCTAATAATCCAACAATCCAAAAACCTTATTATAGGCAATTTCCTGAATTAAACATGGGACACTTGGCCGATTCTATGAAGCCGGAAAAGTTTACCGGTGTTCATTTTAAGAGGTGGCAGTATAAGACCACTTTGTGGCTGCAAGCTCTGCAAGTATTCGAGGTTAGTGAGGATTTATCTGAAGGAACTACATCTGACGAGGTTCAGAACAAGTTCAAGGAAACCAATATTGCCTTTGTGGGATGCGTTCTGAGTGTTCTTGACAATAAGCTGTTTGATGTGTACATGCACATCAGAGATGGAAAAGAGCTCTAGGAGGCACTGAACTCTAAGTTTGGTGTAGCTGATGCTGGCAGTGAGTTGTACATCATGGAGAACTTTCATGATTACATGATGGTTAACAACCGTTCTGTAGTTGAACAGGCTCATGAGATACAGTACTTTGCCAAGGAGCTTGAAATCCTCAAGTGTATCTTACCCGACAAGTTTGTGGTTGGGTGCATTATTGCAAAGTTGCCTTCTTCATGGAGGAACTTCGCCACAACTCTCAAACAAAAGAGACATGAGATATCAGTTGAAAACCTGATAGCGTTTCTTGATGTTGAGGAAAAGGCTCGGGCTAAGAACACTACTGAGAAAGGAGAGGGTTATGCTATGATACGTCGGAAACATATCTATAATTTTTGATGTTTCATGCTTGTTTAGTATCTACTTTGCTTTGCTTTATCAAAACTTTGAGGTGTTTTTATATCTTTTCTGGAAATAACATATTAACAAGTTGCCAAAGTGCCAGTTGCATGTTTTCTTCTGTTTTTTGTTCCACAAAGACAGAAAATCAATATTCTTGAAATTGGACGGGACAAAATCCAAATTCAATATTTTACCATGGGCGACACGAATCCAGAAGACGATACGGAGAGGCGAGCCAGGGCGGCCAAACCCCCCTAGGCGCGGCTAGGGAGGGCTTGCGCCTGGGCAGGGTGTGGGGCCCCTGGTTGCCTCCCAGCTTCGCCTCTTCGCCTATAAGAAGCCCTCGAAGCAGAAACCCTAGGCACCCCATCAAAACTCCATGAAATCGTCTGTAGCCGCCGCCACCATCGTCCCTAGATCGAGGGGATCTAAAGTTCTTCCCAGCACCCTGCCGGAGGGGAGATCATCCCGGAGGCCTTCTTCTCTGGTATGATGCGTGAGTAGTCCCATCTTGGACTATTGTCCATGTAGTAGCTAGATGGTTATATCTCCTTGTGCTTTCATGTATAGATCTTGTGAGCTCCGTTCATGATCAAGATCTAATCTATTTGTAATCATTCATTACGTGTTTGCAAGGATTCAATGGATATTGAGATTACTATGTCAGATTGATTAATGGTTTTGTCTTTATGATTCTATCATGTCTGTGTTGTTTGTGATCTTGCATGCTCTCCGTTGTTAGTAGCTAACTTGGCCAAGTAGTTGCTAGTGACTCCAAGAGGGGGTATTTATGCTCGATAGTGGGTTCATGCCTCTAGTTTCCAAGGGAAGTGACAGATGTCTCTTCGGTTGTAGATGTGATGTTGCTACTAGGAAGAAAACAACGGTCTCTTGTTCATGGAACAAGTGGATTGTTTAACTTACACACTTTGCTTAAAGCAGTTGTCTATTGCTTGCAACTTAATACTGGAGGGGGTTCGGATGATAACCTGAAGGTGGACTTCTAGTCATAGATGTAGTTGGATGGCGGTCTATGTATCTTGTTGTATTGTCCAATCGAATCTCATAGGATCTTTTTGTCTGGTATTGCAATGTTATGCCTTGCTCAGTTCCTGTCAATTGCCCTGCTGTAATTTTTTTATCCTTCATGCCATGTTGTTTATCTAAGGAGAGCACCTCTAGTGAACTATGGACCCCGGTCCAATCTTTACCATTGATACATCTTCCATTGTTACTTTTTTACTTGCTGCAAACCAACATTGCCTTCCACACCATATGTTTAATCCTTTGTTACAGCAAACCGGTGAGCTTGACAACCTCACTAATTCGTTGGGGAAAAGTCTTGAGTTTGTGTTGTGCAGGTCTCTGCGTTGCTTGCAACACATGTGTGACATTTCCTTCCTCCTAATGGTTCGATAACCTCAGTTTCTTACCGAGGGAAATCTTGTTGTTGTGCTACTTCACACCTTACTCTTTGGGTTCCCAACAGGCTCACGTGTAGCCATCAAAAGCTTTCTGGCGCTGTTGCCAGGAAGGCCAAGGACGTCTTCACAAGGGGAGTCCTCCACTTCCTTTCTCTATACTTTGTTTTTAGTTTTCTTAGTTTCTTTTCCTTGGTTTTGTTTGCCTCTTTTCAAAAAATCCAAAAAAATTAGTTTAGTTTGGTTTGCTTTCTCTATTCAAAAACACACAAAAATTAGTTCCTGCTCTAGCTGCTGCTGTTTTTGGCTTGCCCACCTTTGCCAAAATGAACTCTGCTGAGAACACCAAGTTGTGTGACTTCACTAGCACCAACAACAATGATTTCCTTACACACCTATTTCTCCACCTCCTCCTGATGCTACCTTTTATGAAATTAAGCCTGCTTTGTTGAATCTTGTGATGAGAGAGCAATTTTCTGGTGTTAGTTCTGATGATGTTGCTGCCCATCTCAATAACTTTGTTGAACTTTGTGAGATGCAAAAGTATAAGGATGTAAATGGAGATATTATTAACCTCAAGTTGTTTCCTTTCTCCTTGAGAGGAAAAGCTAAAGAATGGTAGCTATCTTTGCCTAGAAATAGTATTGATTCTTGGACTAAGTGCAAATATGCTTTTATTGGAAAGTACTGCCCTCCTGCTAAGATTATATCTATGAGAAGTGATATTATGAAATTTAAACAACTTGATAATGAACATGTTGCTCAAGCCTAGGAAAGAATGAAATCTTTGGTTAAGAATTGTCCCACTCATAGACTCGCTGCTTGGATGATTATCCAGACTTTTTATGCAGGTTTGAACTTCTCTTCAAGAAACCCGCTGGATTCAGCTGCTGGAGGTACCTTTATGGGCATCACTTTGGGTGCTGCAACAAATCTCCTTGACAATATGATGGTTAACTACTCTGAATGGCACAGTGAAAGAGCTCCACATGGTAAGAAGGTAAATTATGTTGAAGAAACCTCCTCTTTGAGTGATAAGATTGATGTTATTATGGCTATGCTTGTTAATGGGAAAGCTCCTCTAGATCCTAATAGTGTTCCCTTAGCCTCTTTGGTTGCTCAAGAAGAGCAAGTTGATGTGAACTTCATTAGAAACAACAATTTCAACAACAATGCTTATAGGAGTAATTTTGGTGGTAACAAATATAGGACTTATCCTCCTAATAATGGCAATTCCTATGGAAACTCTTACAACAATACTAGAAGTGCCCCCTCTAAAATTTAAGTCATGCTCAAAGACTTTATTAGTAAACAAACCACTTTCAATAAGCTCACTGATTCGTTGGGGCAAAGTCTTGAGTTTTTGTTGTGCAGGTCTCCACGTTGCCCGCAATACCTGTGTGACTTCCTTCCTCCTAGGGAAACTTGCTGCTGTGCTGCTTCATACCTTGCTCTTGGGGTTTCCAACGAAGCGTCCCACGACAAGTGGTGGGCGCCATCAGGTCCAGTGCACTAGGAATCACACCGATCTCTGTAATGAACTCCTTCATCCATATCGCCTCTTGTGAAGCCTCCGAAGCAGCTATGTATTCCGATTCAGTTGAAGATCTCACCACAACGCTTTGCTTTGCACTCCTCTAGCTAACTGCTGCACATTCAAAATAAACACGTATCCAGATTGAGATTTAGAGTCATCCGGATCGGTTCCAACTAGCATCGGTGTAACCATTAACAACGAGTTGTTCATCACCTCCATAAGAAAGAACCATATCCTTAGTTCTTCTCAAGTACTTAAGGATGTTTTTGACCGCTATCCAATGATCCACTCCTAGATCACTTTGATATCTGCTATTCAAACTAACAACATATGAAATGTCAGGTCTAGTACATAGCATGGCATACATTATAGATCCTATGGCTGAGGCATAGGGAGTCTTACTCATCCTTTCTCTATGTTCTGTCGTAACAGGACTTTGAGTTTTACTCATGGTCATATTGGGAAACATGGGAAAGAACCCTTTATTGTTATCTTCCATTCCAAACCTCTTTAGAACTTTGTCCAAATATGTACTCTATGACAATGATATTAGATGTCTCGATCTATCTCTATAAATCTTTATGCCTAATATGTAAGCTTGTTCGCCAAGATCTTTCATTGAAAAACTATTATTCAAATAATTCTTGACACTATTAAGAAGGTCTACATCATTCCAAATCAACAATATGTCATCCACATATAGTACTAGGAATTCTAGAGAGCTCCCACTCACTTTCTTGTAAATACAAGCTTCTCCATAAGTTTGTATAAAACCAAAACGTTTGATTACCTTATCAAAATGTCGATTCCAACTTCGGGATGCTTGCTTCAATCCATAAATGTACCGTTGAAGTTTGCATACCTTGATAGTATCTTTAGGATCGACAAAACCTTTGGGTTGTACCATATACAACTCTTCATCAATGTCTCCATTGAGGAACGTCGTTTTCACATCCATCTGCCATATCTCATAATCATAATATGCAACGATTGCTAACAAAATCCTCATAGACATTAGCTTCGCTACCAGTGAGAATGTCGCACCATAGTCAACTCCTTGAATTTGTCGAAACCCTTTTGCGACAAGTCGAGCTTTATAGACAGTAACATTACCATAAGCATCTGTTTTCTTTTTGAAAATCCATTTGTTCTCGATAGCATTCCGGCCATCCGGTAAGTCCACCAAAGTCCATACTTGGTTTTCGTACATG
Organism: Avena longiglumis; assembly: GCA_030063025.1. Lineage (NCBI taxonomy): Eukaryota > Viridiplantae > Streptophyta > Magnoliopsida > Poales > Poaceae > Avena > Avena longiglumis. The sequence continues at coordinate 147,980,473 of CP125975.1, read as the reverse complement.
GATCCAATCTCGGATTTCATGGCTTCTTGCCATTTATTGGAATCTGGGCTCATCATCACTTCTTCATACGTCGCAGGGTCATCGGTGTTGTCCACCAACATGACACTCATAACGGGATCATACCAATCAGGAGTGGTACGAGTTCTCGTTGACCTATGAAGTTCCGTAGTAACTTCAACCAAAGTTTCATGATCAACATCATTAGCTTCCTCTCTTATCGGTGTAGGCGCCACATGAACTACTTCCGATGATGCACTACTCTCAAGTCCGAGAGAAGGTTCAACAACCTTGTCGAGCTCTACTTTCCTTCTAGTCACTTCTTTCGAGAGAAACTCCTTCTCTAGAAAGGATCCATTCTTGGCAACGAAGATTTTTCCCTCGGATCTATGATAGAAGGTATACCCAATAGTTTCCTTCGGGTATCCTATGAAGACGCATTTTTCCGCTTTGGGTTCAAGCTTGTCGGGCTATAACTTCTTTACATAAGCTTCGCAGCCCCAAACTTTAAGAAACAACAATTTATGTTTCTTCCCAAACCATAATTCATACGGTGTCGTTTCAACGGATTTAGATGGTGCCCTATTTAAAGTGAATGCGGCTGTTTCTAATGCATAACCCCAAAACGATAGCGGTAAATCTATAAGTGACATCATAGAACAAACCATATATAAAAGAGTTCGATTACGATGTTCGGACACACCATTACATTGTGGTGTTCCCGGCGGTGTCAATTGTGAAAGTATTCCGCATTTCTTCAAATGATCGCCAAACTCGTAACTAAGATATTCACCTCCACAATCAGATCGTAGAAATTTAATCTTCTTGCTACGTTGATTCTCTACTTCACTTTGAAATTCCTTAAACTTCTCAAAAGTTTCGGACTTATGTTTCATGAAATAGATATACCCATATCTACTCAAGTCATCCGTGAAGGTAAGAACATAACGATAACCACCGCACGATGCTACAATCATTGGGCAACACACATCGGTATGTATGATTTCCAATAAGTCTGTAGCTCGCTCCATCATACCAGAAAATGGAGTCTTAGTCATTTTACCCATCAAACATGCTTCGCATCTTTCAAGTGATTCAAAATCAAGTGACTCAATAAGTCCATCGGAATGGAGTTTCTTCATACGCTTCACTCTAATGTGACCAAGACGACAGTGCCACATATAGGTCGAGTTATCGCTCAATTTCAAATGTTTAGCTTCAATGTTATTAATATGTTTATTACTACAATCGAGATTCAACAAGAATAGACCATCTATCAAAGGTGCATGTCCATAAAACATATTACTCATATAAATCGAACAACCATTATTCTCGGACTTAAACAAGTAACCATCTTGCAATAAACATGATCTGGATATAATGTTCATGCTCAACACAGGCACCAAATAACAATTATTTAAGTATAAAACTAATCCTGATGGTAGATGAAGAGGTAGCGTGCCGACCGTGATCACATCAACCTTTGATCCATTTCCAACGTGCATCGTCACCTCGTTCTTCGCTAGTTTCCGTCTATTCGCAAAGACTGTTTCGAGTTACAAATATGAGCAACCGAACCAGTATCAAATACCCAGGCACTACTACGACTACTAGTGAGATACACATCAATAACATGTATATCTGATATACCTTTCTTCTTGATGTTGTCGTTCTTCAAATCCGCCAAGTACTTAGGGAATTTCCGCTTCTAGTGACCTTCTCCTTGCAGTAAAATCACTCAGTATCAGGCTTAGGACCATCCTTGGTCTTCTTCGCCGGCGCGGTAACTTTCTTACCGCCCTTCTTGAAGTTTACCTTTTTCTTAGACTTTCCTTGCTTCTTGAATTTGGTGGTCTTATTAACCATCAACACTTGGTTCTCTTTCTTAATCTCCACTTCTGCAGACTTTAACATGGAGAAGAGTTCGGGCAACGACTTGTCCATGTTTTGCATATTGTAGTTCATCACAAAGTTCTTGTAACTTGGTGGTAGTGATTGGAGGACATGGTGAATCCCCAAAGCATTAGGAATCACTATACCCAAGATTTGAAGCTTGCTTGCATGCCCAGACATCTTAAGCACGTGCTCACTAACGGAGCTGCCCTCTTCCATCTTGCAGTTAAAGAACTTTTCAGAAGCCTCGTAACTCTCAACTGCCGCATGAGCCTCAAATATCATTTTGAGTTCATGGACAATATCATGTGGGTCATGGTTCTCAAACCTTTTCTGAAGCTCCGATTCCAAACCATACAAGATAGCACACTGAACTGTGGAGTATTGATTCTTCTGAGTGAGGAAAACATTCTTCACCTCATCGGTAGCATCAGCTGCAGGTGGGTCACCTAGCGGTGCATCCAGCACATAGGTCAAATTACCAGCATTGAGGACAATCCTCAAGTTGCGGAGCTAATCCGCGAAGTTGCTTCCATTCTTTTTCAACTTTTCTTTCTCTAGGAACGCATTAAAATTGATGGTAGGGGCCGCCATTGATCTACAACATATTTGCAATAGTTTAGACTAAGTTTATGACAAATTGTGTTCTAATTAATAGTTAAATTAATCTAGGTGAACTCCCACTCAAAACAAAATCCCTCGCATTGTTTTAGTGGTCACACGAACCAAATCCACCACATCAAAACCGATCATCAAGAGAGATGATGTAGCTTCAATGGCGAGCAATCAACATTGTTCATCATATCTACTATATGACTCATGCTTTACCTTTCGGAGATCCGTGTTCTGAGACCATGTCTGTACATACTAGGCTCATCAAGATCAAACCTTAGCTTCCACATGAGCAAATCTGGCTTGCTCCTAATGTATACACTGACAGAATCTAACACACCCAATCATCACGTGGTGCTTCAAAACAACGAGCTTTAGCAATGGTGCTTACTAAGGATGAACACTCTATAACTTGAAATATTGTAAGAGGGATCATCTTATAATGCTACCATCGCAAACTAAGCAATACAAGATGCATAAAAGGATTAACATCACATGTAATTCATAATATGTGATATGATATGGCCTTTCTTCTTGTGCTTCCGATCTCCATCTTCAAGCACGAACATGATCTCCATCATCACCGGTATGGTATCAAGGTCAATGGCGCCGCTTCATGGTTGTCGTCCACTAGCATCAACTATTACAACTACTTTGAATAATAGACACGCAGGTCTTAACAAAATTAAAAGACAACCATAAGGCTCCTGCCGGTTGCCGACTTACAATAAGGAACATTGCATACTTCATATATAATCACAATCATGGCCATATCACATCACAACACACCCCTTCAAAACAAAGTTAGACGCCTCTAATTTTCTTTGCATGTTTTACGTGGTTTGGGCCTTTCAATAAGTGTCGTTCTAACTTACGAACAAGAACCACAATGTTGATACTAGTATTGCCAATTACCCGTTGTAAATTGAATCTTCACTATGTTGGGAGAAATAGGCACCCGCAAAGCCACTTATGCAATACAAGTTGCACGTCAAGCGTGGAGCAAGTCTCATGAACGATGTCATGTAAGGTTAGCCCAGACCGCTTCATCCCACCATCCCGCAAGATGCAAAGTACACAAAAAGCAATCAACAACAAAAGCATCAACGCCCACAATGACGATTGTGTTCTACTCGTGCAACATATCTACATATAAACCTGGCTCTGATACCACTGTAGGGGTTCGTAGCATGGAAAACAAAAAAAATTCTACTGCATGCACACAAACAAGCCAAGATCTATCTACTATTGTAGCAACGAGTCGATTAGAGTACTCACCCTCGAAGATTCCAAAGCGGTTAACGAGAGCAGATTCTCGTGAGTGATGTAGTCGTACACTTGCCGATCTCAAGATCGCGTAGATGATCCTTCCCACAAGGCTGCGTTCGGCGCTTCATGATCGGTCACACGTTTGGTACTCGATGAAGACCTTCTTCTCCCTTGTTCCAGCAGGCAGCGGAGGTAGTAGTTCTCCCCTCGCGATTCTAGCAGCATGATGGCGTGGTGTCAGAAGTAGAGGGAAAATCCTGCAGGGCTTCGCCTAAGCCGGAGCAGGTTATGGTGGATCTAGGGTTTCCGGTGATCTCAGTTTAGAGGGCCGAAGAGGAGGAGGTGGAGTCGGCGGCGGCGCGGCGAAATGCGGTGGAGCGGCGGCTTGGTAGGCGGCGGCGGCGACGCAAGGTGGGGAGGGATGGTTGTCGCCTCTTGGGGCAGCCCCTCCCCTCTATTTATGAGAGGGAGGGCAGCTTGGGAGAGGGGAGTTTGAATCCTTCCCCAAATCCCTGTGCAAGTTGGAGGGAAAGAAGGACTCTTTCCTTCTTCCACTAGGAAACCATTATTCCAGTTTGACTTTTCAAACCTGCCTTTTGACTTGTAATTTGGAGATTAATTCCTCTCTTGCAAATGCCCAACCAAGTGACCTAGGACATGATCCAATTATTCCACTTAACCATGACACATTCATGAACCATTCCCCTTCCGGTCCGGTGAACCTTCTAGACCCTTCTAGAACATCTCCGATGAAATCATTGGAATCATTCCCGAACTGTGGAATCGGACTTTCCTTACATGAATCTTATTCTCCGGACCATTCCGGATATCCTTGTGATATCCCGGATTCCATCCGATACTTCGAACAACATTCGGTCTCCCTACTTACATTCCATATCTACTAAACAACATAGAATCATTAAGTGTGTCTCCCTACGGTTCGTGAATTATGCGGACATGACCGAGACACTTCTCCGATCAATAACCAATAGAGGAATCTGGAAATTCATATGGCTCCCACATATTTCAATGATTACTTTGCGATCGAATGAACCACTTACATATGATATCAATTTCCCTTTATCTCGCGATACTTTACTTATCTGAGGTTTGATCGTCGGTATCTGTAGCATCCCAATTGTCTAACAACTGTAATGCTACTTGATCTAGTAATAAAATGGCCCCTTCCTACATATATTTGTTGCTTCATCATCATATCATGCTCATGTCATCATGCCACCTTGCATTTGAGCATCATATAAAACCCTTTATGTTTTGGTTCTTGTCTCATATACATTATTAATTGTAGTTGCCTCTTGATATTGTATTTGGTTCTTGATATATTGTTAAATGCCCAAGTTGAGTTGGGGGCATATCTTTTATTAAACTCCACCACCTTTCTTCACCACCTTATAATTCCACCATCCAATTAATATGAGCTGGCATTTATTTGAGTTTACCTAGCTCATGTGGGTTGGGTGGATCCAATACTAGTCCCTTTTTGCTTGGCCTTATTCCACCTTTTGGTAATGCATGGAATAATGCCATGTGATTTTATGTTGTTTTCACAATATGAATACATGGCATTTATTATTTGCATGGGCCATGCAAGCACCACCTCATCTCTCTCCCTCTGTTTTGTTTTCTACAAGCCTTGGATCCATGTGAAGGTTCCCTAATTTTACAAATGATTTCATCTAAATTGCAAAACCCCCATATCTTCATAATCTTGTAAAATGCCCCACTTGGCTCATTCATAAACCATGTATGTGGGCATCTCCTTATCCTCCATCTCTTTTGCCCCTTGCCTCTCCTCTTAGTCAAGCTCCCTATTCAAAACTCAGAAAAAGTTCAAAAGAATTTGAATTTATAAGCTGGTTTGAAAATTGTAATAGAATAAAAAGAACAAAGAAATAACTAATAAACAAAAGAAATAAAAGGGGGGAACCCAACCTGGCAGCAGCCCTTACCTGCAGCCCAGCCGCAGCAGCCCGCAACTAGCTCCCTCATTCGGCCCATCTCCCGGCCCACTTCCCTCAGCCGGCCTTCCCAGCCCGTACCGCTTCAGCGCCGTCGCTCACCCCTGTTCCTTTTCTTCCTGCCTCTGACGCCGTTCGCTCGCTCACCCTCGGCAGCAGACGGAAAGCAGCTGCGCGGCAGGTGGCCGTCCTCCGCCGTCAGCCGCGTCACCCTCCGCCCTTCTTATCCACCCAGCCGCGTCCCTGGAACCCTAGCTCCCTCCCCTCTTCCTCGCGCCGCTGTTTTCCCTCTACCTCTGTTTCCCCCCAAGCTTCTGGTGTTGCCATGGCGTCGCCGCGCTAACCCTCTCCCCTGCCCCCTTTGGTTGCCGACACCGCCCAGGCGCCCACGCCTTCACCTCGACGCCACCTGGGACCGTAAGAAGCAGCCAAGCCGCTCTCCTTCCTCTGCTTCCCGACGCGGAATCACTGCTGCCGCTGCCGAGCCGTTCTTCACCGCCGTCGCCGTCATCATCTCCGACCACCCCCATCCTCGATTCCTCTGGGAATCGGTCAAGGTGAGTGCCACCTCTTGTTCCCCCTTCCTTTTCCCCTCCGTTCTGCTTCATACCGCCTGGTTTTCGCCGTCGCCGTCGTCGGGAGCCACTGCCGCGCGCGCAGCATCCGCTTTTAGCAACAGCAGCAGCTCCTGGCAGCAGTATATCGTCCTCTGTTCCTAGTGTGCTCGCGACCCCTGTAGGTTGACTCCGGCGCCGAATCTTTTACTCATGCGTAGAGGGATCTCCCAGCTTTCTGTAGGATCAAACGACACTTTAATCGGCGCAGTAGATCTCTCGGAATCATCCTCCGAAATCGACGCAATCTCGTAAAACATCTGTCAGAAATTCAGTAAACTGTGCCTGCAGTTCTTCCCCTATGTTCAGCTCCTTGCCCCGTCCGCTGTAGTTCTCCGATGGCAAAGCTCCAAACACGAAAGATGTAGCTCTAACTAATCCCTACATTTTATGTTTTTGTGGTTTTCCCTAATTCGCAACAGTTTGCTCGGCATCGTCGATCAGTAGGGTCACTAGCAGTTCGCCCTCGTTCAGTTTTGAGTTCAATCTAGCAGCTCCTGGCAGAATTGCACATAACCCCTCCCCTTTCGAGAAGCTCAACCCGCGGCCCCTTCCTTCAGGGTTTTTTGTAAAAAGGCACCCCATTATTTATGTCCTCAACCCGCGGCCCTCAACCACCTGTTCTATGCGCAGTCAGCGCCTGACCCCACCTGTCATTGGTAGTGGCTAGAACGGCCTGAGTGTAAAAAGTTTTCCCTGTATCTGTTTTGAATTCTTTCCTTTTCAAATTAGATCAATTCAAATTCAAATCTCAAATCTGTTTAAATAGGAATTAATTCATAACTTTCAAATGGTTTAGAATTTGAATTCAAACTTAATATGAAAAATGTTTAGTTTTTGAATGTTAATTCAAATCTTTAATCAAATATTTTCAGAATTAATTTAATTAGTCAACCTTTGACTTTGACCCTATTTATTAATTTTGACTATAAAATAAATTTAAATTCATAATTTCAAGTAATACAAATAATATATGTTTTTTAATCAGAAAAATGTGAGGATTTCAAATATGCCATTCAAAATATTATTTGAACACTTTAAATTTCAAGTTGAATTAAATTACAACAAAATGCCCCTCACCTTCATTAATTAATAACTTTAGCTTTATAACTCCGAATTTGACAAATGATATGTCTAAAATGATCATTTCACGAGACCTTTCTGTTTATGCTATCCATGACTTCAATTGCAGCATGCATCATATAAATATAGAGTATACAGCAACTAATATGACAAAAAAATGTGACCAAAACCCAATAAAATGTTATTTCTTGTATTCTACACCTCACCCATGCCATGCTACATTATTGCCATGCAACTTGTGCATCATTCATCATGGCATGATTGTTTGCTTGACGCATTTCATTCCTATGCTTGTGCACTTTATTTATGTTGGCCCTTGTTTGTTTGGTTCTTCTTCGAATAGACCTTGGCGGGATATATCAAGAGAACCGAGCACTACCAGATCCGTCTCTCGCTTCAATCGAGTTGCCGCAAGCACTACCACATGCTTGCATACATACAGACATATTGCCTCTATCTTATTCTTGCATCATTGAGTCGCGATTGCATTAAATGAATCCCAAGTATTGCATAGCCTTTACTAGTAAACCCCACCAAGCTTGTTCCTCCATCCCATGAGCCATTACTACAGGAGTTGTTTGAGCCATGCAGTCGTAGAAAGACATGTGTAGGGTATGTGAGTCTGTTGGATAACGAGGTACCTAAACAACTTAACCCGAGTAGTAATGGGATAACTAATGAAAGTGGCACCGGTGAGCAATATCTGCTATTTGGTTTTCCTGCTCACTTGTGTCCGTGGGACCCCGAGTACTTGATTCCTGTTCCTTGATTATTCGCTATCCACATCCGGGAGGCTTATGGGACCCCGAGCCGAGCTTGATTCATTCTTATTTCTTGGGGCCACAAACTAGTTTGAGGTTTTATTTACTATCCTGCTTATGCCATGCCTTCTTGCTTTATTTACGATTGTGCGAGGAGCACTGTCTTGTTAGGATCGGGACACGATTCCGGTATCGACAAGCCCAGTTTTGGGTTCCCGATCGTTCTGGTCCATCCAAACCTTGGGTCCGTCTCGAGTCGCTAACCGTTCTTGGTGTACTCAATGGGGTGGCCCCTGAAATATTTCTGAATCCTGTGATTGCTTTGTCGTGAAGGCCTCGTTGGGTTTTGATTTGGTTTTTCCGAGGTTGATCGAGTGTGTTGCTATTTGTGCACCCTAGGTAAAACTTTCAAAGCCGTGTCGCGGTTATGGACGACTTGGAGCACGTTTCGATCATAGACAAGCATAACTAAAGTACCGCTTTTAATTTGACTAAGTAATTGACTAGTAAATAGTGCAACACTCATGGAATGGTTAATAAAATTGCCAACGTATGGGGGTTGTTAAATCCGCTTCCTCGTTGGTAGCGAGGAGGAGGATGGATCTGTGGATATTCTTGTTATAATCGTTGTCATTAATTTCACGGACATCCGTCTATCTTTGGTTAGGCGGATGGTTAGCAAGTATCTATAGAACTGTTAGGGTTTATCTTTTGCTGCAATTACGTCACCCAGTTGTGTCCCCTTTAGAGGCATAAAGACTTGCTGAGTACCCTAGGGTCTCACACGATAAATTATTGGTTCGGATGAACAGTACACTCGCGGAGATGATCTTTGGGTGGAAGAGGCTGATGATGTGGGCAACGATCGTTCGGTGTAGAGATTCCGGGAACGGGGATCCGTGAGATCTGTGGGCGGGATGTGCTTATTTATGTGGCATCTTATGCCGATTTGCTTCTTATCCGTACTCGGAACTTGTTTGCCGCTTCCGCCTGATTCTCTGATGTGTGATGTATGAGGAAATATCCTAAAATATTAGAACTATCTAGAACATTTGAATCTTGCCGTATGGCGTTGCTATATTTCCTTTCTTTTTAGATGGAATGGCTCTGATGTACTATTGTATGGTGGCTTGCATACATACTCATTTGTGTATGTAGTTGATCCCTTCGCCACGATTACGCCCGTGCATTTGTCCCGATGACTGGAAGTGGTTGGGACGGCCGAAAGGTCTACCCGTGAGTGGCTTTTGGGCCCCACCGTACTATTTCAACCACTTCCGTTCATCCAGGCTTGTATCTAGGAGCGTAATTCACCGAGGTAGTTACAATTGGTATCAGAGCCATCCCGCCCTTCAGGGTCTCAGCCAAATGGTCGTTGTCAGTCTAGCAAATATTTTTGGTAGTTATGTATACTAGGGAAAAACAAAACGCGAGAGTAGGACTGCTTCCATTTTTCTTCTTACCCATCCACCCACCCTTTTCTGGTAAGGAAGTGTAACGTTTTCAATCCTCTTCTTAAAGTTCAAACTAGGATTCACGTGTTCTGGGTTTCCGTAGTACCATAGGTTGTGTGTGTGTGTGTAATTCCTTGTCTATCTGTTGCATCCAAGTTGTTATCTAATCGGCCTTTTGGTTATCAACTGTTGGTAGATTCCATACCGACAGGCTTTTGCAAACCGACGCGATCTATCTGATTCGTTATATACGACGCAATCTGTCTTACTCTTTGTTATCCGATGTTATCTTGTTTGGGGTGTTCGTTTCCGTAGTTACCAATCTTTAGGTTCAACGTAAGAAGAAGGGGTTAGGATATGTGTTCTACTTATTCATGTGCGGAGTAATGATTTGAGTGCGGGATGGAGTCGCAACCATACCACTACTCGTATCATTCGCTTTTGTATATTGAATTGGTAGAGTCACTAATCTTGATTCATTAAGTAATTTTGCGCATCTATTGGTATTTTAATGCCGAAATTTGTGGAAAATTTTTCTTTGATATATTTGTGTACCACACTCCTTTCAGTCGTGTGCGATATGCTTAATATCTTCTAGGTGCTTTGAACTTTGTTGATATTTTAATATCATCTTAGTAATTTGTATCCTTTAATCTTGGTTAATTCCATCTTGGTACTATTTTGGATTATTATCATTCTCCATTATAGTACTGACTTGTGTTTTATATCAATCACAGGATGGCTCCACCACTGCTCGATGAGGACATACCACCGAACTGGGCTCATGTTGTCAAACATCGCCAATGCTTTGACAACAATGCAGCAGAACCAGCAGCGCTTTGAGGAAAGTGTTCGGAGGAATGAGTTTGCTCCACTACCTCCACCTCCCAAGCGAGGAGACATCAAAAGCTTCCTGAAATTCAACCCTCGCCAATTTGATGTTTCTGATCGACCACTGGATGCGGATGATTGGTTGCGTGAGATGTCAAGGCTACTCGAGACTGCTGATGTTCCTGAGCAAGAGTGGGTAAAGTGTGCTACTCACCTTCTGAAGGGAGATGCAGCTCTCTGGTGGGAGAATTACCTGAAGGCAAACTGCACTGGTTTTCAGCCTACTTGGGAACGGTTCACTAGAGCGTTCAAAGAGCAGTATCTGTCAGAAATTGTCATGGAGAGGATGAAGGAAGTTTTTCTCAACCTTAAGCAGGGAAATGATAATGTCAACACCTACATCAGGAACTTCATGAATCTTTCTCGTCATGGTGGCGATGAGATATCTGATGACAAGAAGAAGCAAAAGAGGTTCAGGCAAGGGCTCAATGCATCGATCAAATATGCAATCACACATGCAAGGCCGGCGTCTTTTTTGGAACTTCAGCACACAGCTCTGCAAGAGGAAGCAAGTAGGCAAGTGTTTGAGGAGTCAAAGTAACACAACCATGATGCACCAAGATCTTCAGCTATGTCAGCTCCTTCTAAGCGGCGTGTCTGGGTTCCTAACACCCCACCGTCGCTCCCGGCTCCACCAAGACCTGCAAGCTACGCGTCAAGGCCACCAAACTTCACCACTGCTGCTCCCAGGGGCTACAACCACCACTACCCTGGAGCGCCTGGCGGAGTCCCTGGCTACGTTGCTCCACGTCCACCTGGTGCTTGCTTCACGTGTGGAGACCCTGGGCATCTCAACTGGAACTGTCCGTTGAAAAACAAAGCTCTTCCTCCACCCCCTCCAAGATCTGCGGCAAGCTCTCCTTTGGTTCGTGCACCACCACCTCGGGCTCTCAACATCAACACCAAGACCGAAGTCTCGTTGCTCGTGCTAATCGTGTCAACGCCGCTCAAGTGAGCATGCACAGGTTGTGATGGGTATGCTTTCCGTTAACTCGATCCCTGCACGAGTTTTGTTTGATTACGTGCATCGCATTCATTTGTTTCTCACAAGTTTGCAAATGAGAATGAGTTAGTCTTGGTTCCTCTCCTTAAGCGGTTAATGGTCCTTTCTCCCGAGCAAACATGAGGGCTGTTCATATCAGCCATGGCAATCAAATTGAGATTGGTGGCTCTTCATTCTCGGCTTCCTTAATTGTTCAGGCAATTACATTGATGTCATCTTGGGCATGGATTGGTTGACAAATGCATGTGATTGATTGTTACGAACGCCGGTTTCTCTCAAGATTCTCAAGGCCATATAGTCTTTTCTCCAAGTCGACTCCTGCTGTCCAGCTTTTCTCTTTGGCGGCTGAATGATGATGCTATGGAAGCTATTCAGAGTGTTCCGGTGGTCTGTGAGTTTCCAGATGTCTTTCCTGAAGAGTTGCCAGGTATGCCTCCGGATCGTGAGGTTGAGTTTGTAATTGAGCTTGAACCTGGAACGGCTCCTATCTCCAAGCGGCCTTATAAAATGGGTCCTTCTGAGTTGGCTGAACTCAAACGTCAACTTGATGAACAAGAGAAGTTGGGTTTCATTCAACACAGTACTTCTTCTTGGGGTAGCCCAACAATCTTTGTGAAGAAGCGTGACAGGACTGATAGACTTTGTGTTGACTATCGGGCTCTCAATGCTAAAACCATCAAGAACAAATATCCCCTTCCGCGGATTAATGATCTCTTCGATCAGCTAGCTGGAGCTGTGGTGTTCTCTAAGCTTGACTTGAGAAGTGGTTATCACCAAATCAAGATTCGCAAGGAAGATGTGCCTAAAACAGCTTTCACCACCCGCTATGGCCTGTATGAGTACACGGTCATGTCTTTCGGTCTCACCAACGCACCTGCTACCTTCTCGAGGCTTATGAACTCGGTTTTCATGGAGTACCTTGATAAGTTCGTTGTGGTCTATCTGGATGACATCCTAGTCTATTCCAAGTCCAAGGAAGAGCATGAAGAACACCTTCGGTGTGTCCTAAACAAGCTTCGTGAGAACCGCTTGTATGCAAAGTTCTCAAAGTGTGAGTTTTGGCTGCCTGAAGTAACCTATCTTGGTCATGTCATCTCTGCCAAGGGCATTGCAGTCAACCCGGAAACTGTGAAGACAATTGTTGAATGGCTTCCTCCTGTTAATGTCAAAGAAGTAAGGAGTTTCCTTGGTTTGGCTAGTTATTGACGTCGCTTCGTTCAGAACTTCTCGAAGATAGCGAAGCCTCTTACCGATCTCCTCAAGAAAGGCAAGAGATACCTTTGGACTCCTGCATGTCAAGCAAGCTTTGAGACACTCAAAGAGAAGCTCACTTCCACACCAGTCTTGGTTCCTCCGGATACATCTAAGCCTTTCCAGATATTCTGTGACGCCTCTTTGCAAGGATTGGGTGCGGTCCTTATGCAAGAAAACAAGTGGTTGCTTATGCCTCTCGGTTGAAGACGCATGAGACCAACTATCCACACATGACCTCGAGCTCAGCAGCTTGTCTTTGCTTTGAATCTATGGAGGCACTACTTGCTTGGCAACCGTTGTGAGATATTTTCGACCACAAGAGTTTGAAGTATATCTTCACTCAGCCTGATCTCAACCTTCGGGAGGAGATGGATTGAAGCAATCAATGATTTTGATTTGACCATCAACTACACTCCGGCAAAGCTAATGTCATGGCAGATGCTCTCACCAAAGCTTATGTCAACAACCTCGTGATGGAAGAGCAATGACCTCTCTTGTGCGATGAATTCCGTCGACCAACTCACAGAAATTGTGGAACAAGGGCATCTCCTGAACCTTCTGGCTACTCCTCTCTTGGAAGAAAAGATTCGCTCTCGTCATCTTGGTGATCCGCACACCAAAAAGATCATCTCCAAACTTGAGCTTCCGAAGTATGAGTCCTTCCACGTCGATGATCAAGGCACGATTTTCTTTGAACACCGGATGTTTGTTCCAAACTACCCGGCTTTGAGAGAGCAAGTTCTCAAGGAGGCGCACGATTCTGTTCTATCTATCCATCCTGGCAGCATAAAGATGTACAAGGACTTGAAAACACAATATTGGTGGCCGGGTTTGAAACGATATTGTGCCAAGTATGTCTCGGAGTGTGATGTCTGCCGCCGAGTGAAAGTTGTCCATCAGAAACCTTTCGGTCTTCTACAGCCATTGAAACCCCCGGAATGGAAATGGGAGAAAGTAGAGATGGACTTCATCACTGGTTTTCCAAGGTCGCAGAAGGGCAACAATGCAATCTTTGTTGTCATCGACAGGCTTTCTAAAGTGGCTCATTTCTTCCCCGTCAAAGAAAAATTTTCTGGAATTCAGTTGGCTGAGCTCTATATCAAGTAATTGTCTCTGTATGGGGTTCCGCTTGAGATCGATTCGACTGTGGAGCATCTTCACTTCCAAGTTCGGGAAAGTTTCCAAAATGCTTTGGGAACAAAGTTGAACTTCAAAGACCGCTTACCACCCTCGATCAAGGACAAGTTGAAAGGATCAATCAGATTCTGGAGGATATGCTTCGTGCTTGCGTTATCTCTTTTGGCATGAAGTGGGAGGAATATCTTCCTTATGCTGAATTCTCTTACAACAACAGCTTCCAGAAAAGTCTGAAGATGGCACCATTTGAGGATCTCTATGGTCGCAAATGCAGAACTCCGATTGGTTGGTCAGTGGGAGAAAGAATATGGTTTGGCCTGACATTGTAACTCAAGCGGAGGAGAAGGTGCATATCATTCTTGAGAACGAAGATTGCTCAAAGTCGTCGGAAGAGCAATTATGACAGAAGCACGGACATGGTGTATATCCCTGGTGATCTCGTTTACCTTCGTGTCACTCCCATGAGAGGCACACACCGCTTTGGTATCAAAGGAAAGCTGGCTCCTAGATACATCGGTCCTTTCAAAATTCGTGGTAGAAGAGGAGAAGTTGCTTATGCCCTTGAGCTCCCGGAAAAACTCAAGGTTCATGATGTTTTCCACATCTCTCAACTCAAGAAATACTTCAAAGATCCCGGCAGGACCGTGGATCATGAGCTTATCGATCTCCAAGAAGACCTGTCTTATCAAGAACACCCCACAAAAATCCTTGAGACCGCAGAAAAAAGGACTCGCAACAAGTCCATCAAGTTCTGCAAGGTGCAGTGGTCGCACCATCATTCGCTGATGAAGCCACTTGGGAGCGTGAAGATGAACTCCGTGCCAACTATCCTACCCTCTTTGTGTCTTCTTCTTCTTCCTAGAATCTCGGGGCGAGATTCCTGTTTAGTGGGGGAGAGTTGTAGCATCCCAATTGTCTAACAACTATAATGCTACTTGATCTAGTAATAAAATGGCCCCTTCCTACATATATTTGTTGCTTCATCATCATATCATGCTCATGTCATCATGCCACCTTGCATTTGAGCGTCATATAAAACCCTTTGTGTTTTGGTTCTTGTCTCATATACATTATTAATTGTAGTTGCCTCTTGATATTGTATTTGGTTCTTGATATATTGTTAAATGCCCAAGTTGAGTTGGGGGCATATCTTTTATTAAACTCCACCACCTTTCTTCACCACCTTATAATTCCACCATCCAATTAATATGAGCTGGCATTTATTTGAGTTTACCTAGCTCATGTGGGTTGGGTGGATCCAATACTAGTCCCTTTTTGCTTGGCCTTATTCCACCTTTTGGTAATGCATGGAATAATGCCATGTGATTTTATGTTGTTTTCACAATATGAATACATGGCATTTATTATTTGCATGGGCCATGCAAGCACCACCTCATCTCTCTCCCTCTGTTTTGTTTTCTACAAGCCTTGGATCCATGTGAAGGTTCCCTAATTTTACAAATGATTTCATCTAAATTGCAAAAAACCCATATCTTCATAATCTTGTAAAATGCCCCACTTGGCTCATTCATAAACCATGTATGTGGGCATATCCTTATACTCCATCTCTTTTGCCCCTTGCCTCTCCTCTTAGTCAAGCTCCCTATTCAAAACTCAGAAAAAGTTCAAAAGAATTTGAATTTATAAGCTGGTTTGAAAATTGTAATAGAATAAAAAGAACAAACAAATAATTAATAAACAAAAGAAATAAAAGGGGGGAACCCAACCTGGCAGCAGACGGAAAGCAGCTGTGCGGCAGGTGGCCGTCCTCCGCCGTCAGCCGCGTCACCCTCCGCCCTTCTTATCCACCCAGCCGCGTCCCTGGAACCCTAGCTCCCTCCCCTCTTCCTCGCGCCGCCGTTTTCCCTCTGCCTCTGTTTCCCCCCAAGCTTCTGGTGTTGCCATGGCGTCGCCGCGCTAACCCTCTCCCCCGCCCCCTTTGGTTGCCGACACCGCCCAGGCGCCCACGCCTTCACTTCAACGCCACCTGGGACCGTAAGAAGCAGCCAAGCCGCTCTCCTTCCTCTGCTTCCTGACGCGGAATCACTGCTGCCGCTGCCGAGCCGTTCTTCACCGCCGTCGCCGTCATCATCTCCGACAACCCCCATCCTCGATTCCTCTGGGAATTGGTCGAGGTGAGTGCCATCTATTGTTCCCCCTTCCTTTTCCCCTCCGTTCTGCTTCATACCTTTGGTTTCGCCCGTCGCCGTCGGAGCCACTGCCGCAAAGATCCGCTTAGCAACAAAAGCAGCCTCGGCAGATATCGTCCTCTGTTCCTAGTGTGCTCGCGACCCCTGTAGGTTGACTCCGGCGCCGAATCTTTTACTCATGCGTAGAGGGATCTCCCAACTTTCTGTAGGATCAAACGACGCTTGAATCGGCGTAGTAGATCTCTCGGAATCATCCTCCGAAATCAACGCAATCTCGTAGAACATCTGTCAGAAATTCAGTAAACTGTGCATGCAGTTCTTCCCCTATGTTCAGCTCCTTGCCCCGTCCGCTGTAGTTCTCCGATGGCAAAGCTCCAAACATGAAAGATGTAGCTCTAACTAATCCCTACATTTTATGTTTTTGTGGTTTTCCCTAATTCGCAACAGTTTGCTCGGCATCGGCCAAGTAGGGGTCACGATTTTCGCGCCCTCGTTCAGTTTCGTCAGGTTCTGAATCTAGCAGCTCCTGGCAGAATTGCACATAACCCCTCCCCTTTCGAGAAGCTCAACCCGCGGCCCCTTCCTTCGGTGTTTTTTGTAAAAAGGCACCCCATTATTTCTGTCCTCAACCTGCGGCCCTCAACCACCTGTCCTATGCCCAGTCAGCGCCTGACCCCACCTGTCATTGGTAGTGGCTAGAAAGGCCTGAGTGTAAAAAGTTTTCCCTGTATCTGTTTTGAATTCTTTCCTTTTCAAATTAGATCAATTCAAATTCAAATCTCAAATCTGTTTAAATAGGAATTAATTCATAACTTTCAAATGGTTTAGAATTTGAATTCAAACTTAATATGAAAAATGTTTAGTTTTTGAATATTAATTCAAATCTTTAATCAAATATTTTCAGAATTAATTTAATTAGTCAACCTTTGACTTTGACCCTATTTATTAATTTTGACTATAAAATAAATTTAAATTCATAATTTCAAGTAATACAAATAATATATGTTTTTGAATCAGAAAAATGTGAGGATTTCAAATATGCCATTCAAAATATTATTTGAACACTTTAAATTTCAAGTTGAATTAAATTACAACAAAATGCCCCTCACCTTCATTAATTAATAACTTTAGCTTTATAACTCCGAATTTGACAAATGATATGTCTAAAATGATCAGCTCGACGAGACCTTTCTGTTTATGCTATCCATGACTTCAATTGCAGCATGCATCATATAAATATAGAGTATACAGCAACTAATATGACAATAAAATGTGACCAAAACCCAATAAAAATGTTATTTCTTGTATTCTACACCTCACCCATGCCATGCTACATTATTGCCATGCAACTTGTGCATCATTCATCATGGCATGATTGTTTGCTTGACGCATTTCATTCCTATGCTTGTGCACTTTATTTATGTTGGCCCTTGTTTGTTTGGTTCTTCTTCGAATAGACACTGAGCAGGGGATATATCAAGAGAACCGTGAGCACTACCGCATCCGTCTCTCGCTTCAACTGAGTTGCCAGGCAAGCACTACCACATGCTTGCATACATACAGTACATATTGCCTCTATCTTATTCTTGCATCATTGAGTCGCGATTGCATTAAACTGAATCCCAAGTATTGCATAGCCTTTACTAGTAAACCCCACCAAGCTTGTTCCTCCATCCCATGAGCCATTACTACAGGAGTTGTTTGAGCCATGCGAGTCGTAGAAACACATGTGTGTAGTGTGTGTGTCTGTTGGAACGAGGTACCTAAACAACAACTTTGAGTAGTAATGGGATAACTAATGAAAGTGGCACCGTGAGCAATATCTCGCTATTTGGTTTTTCCGCTCACTTGTGTCCGAGGACCCCGAGTACTTGATTCCTGTTCCTTGATTATTCGCGCTATCCACATCCGGGAGGCTTATGGGACCCCCCTGAGCCAGAGCTTGATTCATTCTTATTTCTTGGGGCCACAAACTAGTTTGAGGTTTTATTTACTATCCCGTACTTATGCCATGCCTTACTGCTTTATTTACGATTGTGCGAGGAGCACCTGTACTGTTTAGGATCGGGACACGATTCCGCGGTATCGACAAGCCCAGTTTTGGGTTCCCGATCATGTACCGCCCACCCAAACCTTGGGTCCGTCTCGAGTCATAACTTCGCTATGGTGTACTCAATGGGTGGCCTGAAATATTTCTGAATCCTGTGATTGCTTTGTCGTGAAGGCCTCGTTGGGTTTTGATTTGGTTTTTCCGAGGTTGATCGAGTGTGTGTTGATATTTGTGCACCCCTGCAGGGTAAAACTTTCTGAAAGCCGTGTCCGCGGTTATGGACGACTTGGAGCACAGTTTCTCGATCATAGACAAGCATAACTAAAGTACCGCTTTTAATTTGACTAAGTAATTGACTAGTAAATAGTGCAACACACATGGAATGGTTAATAAAATTGCCAACGGATGGGGGGGTTGTTCGTCCGCTTCCTCGTTGGTAAGCGAGGAGGAGGATGGATCTGTGGATATTATTGTTATAACTGTTGTCATTAATTTCACGGACATCCGTCTATCTTTGGTTAGGCGGATGGTTAGCAAGTATCTATAGAACTGTTAGGGTTTATCTTTTGCTGCAATTGCGTCACCCCAGGTTGTGTCCCCTTTAGAGGCATAAAGACTTGCTGAGTACCCTTAGGGTCTCACACGATAAATTATTGGTTCAGATGAACAGGTACACTCGCAGGACGGATAATGGGTGGAAGAGGCTGATGATGTGGGCAACGATCGTTCGGTGTAGAGATTCCGGTAACGGGGATCCGTGAGATCTGTGGGCGGGATGTGCTTATTTATGTGGCATCTTATGCCGATTTGCTTCTTATCCGTACTCGGAACTTGTTTGCCGCTTCCGCCTGATTCTCTGATGTGTGATGTATGAGGAAATATCCTAAAATATTAGAACTATCTAGAACATTTGAATCTTGCCGTATGGCGTTGCTATATTTCCTTTCTTTTTAGATGGAATGGCTCTGATGTACTATTGTATGGTGGCTTGCATACATACTCATTTGTGTATGTAGTTGATCCCTTCGCCTGCCGACACGCCTGCACTTGTCCCGATGACTGGAAGTGGTTGGGACGGCCGAAAGGTCTACCCGTGAGTGGCTTTTGGGCCCCACCGTACTATTTCAACCACTTCCGCTCATCCAGTCTTGTATCTAGGAGCGTAATTCACCGAGGTAGTTACAGTATCTCTGCATACCTAGTTCAAACTCGTTACCGATAAGTACTCTTTTCTCGTTCCCGTGATATGTGATCCCTAGTGAGCCAGTCACATGCTTGCAAGCTAATTGGATGACATTCCACCGAGAGGGCCCAGAGTATATCTATCTGTCATATGGATGGACAAATCCCACTCTTGATCCATGAGCCTCAACACATACTTTCCGAACACTCAATTCCACCTTTATAGCCACCTAGTTATGGTGTGGTGTTTGATGTCATCAAAGCATCCTTCCGATGATGGTGATTAACATGATCTCATGGTCGAAGGAATTAGGTTACTATGTATCAGAAAGCTTATAGCAAACAAACTATTGAAATGATTTGATCATAATGCTACGCTTATCTATAGGAGTATGTCCATCACATTATTCTACTAATGATATGATCTTGTTGTTAATAACATCTCAATGTTCATGATCGGGAAACCACGATCATCTATCAACCAACAAGCTAGTATTACAAAGAGGATTTTTACCAGGGACTCTAATTTAGTTTACAAATCATACAAGTATTAATGTTTCCGGTTAATACTATTATAGCATGAATGTAAATATTTATCATAAACACAAAGATATAATAATAACTACTTTTATTATTGCCTCTAGGGAATATCTCCAACATATAGATCGTGTGAGCTCCATTCATGATCAAGATCTAATCTATTTGCAATCATGCATGTTGTGTTTGCGGGGATCCGATGGATATTGAGATTACTATATCAGATTGATTAATGGTTTTGTCTTTATGATTCTATCATGTATGTGTTGTTTGTGATCTTGCATGATCTCCGTTGTTAGTAGCTATCTTGGCCAAGTAGTTGCTAGTGACTCCAAGAGGGGGTATTTATGCTCGATAGTGGGTTCATGCCTCTAGTTTCCAAGGGAAGTGACAGAAATCTCTTCGATTGTAGATGTGTTGTTGCTACTAGGGAGAAAACAACGGTCTCTTGTTCATGGAACAAGTGGATTGTTTATCTCACAAACTTTGCTTAAAGTAGTTGTCTGTTGCTTGCAACTTAATACTGGAGGGGGTTCGGATGATAACCTGAAGGTGGACTTCTAGTCATAGATGCAGTTGGATGGTGGTCTATGTATCTTGTTGTATTGTCCAGTCGAATCTCATACGATCTTTTTGTCTGGTATTGCATTGTAATGCCTTGCTCAGTTTCTGTCAATTGCCCTGTTGTAATTTGTTTACCCTTCATGCCATGTTGTTTATCTAAGGAGAGCACCGCTAGTGAACTATGGACCTCGGTCCAATCTGATACATCTTCCACTGTTACTTCTTTGCTTGCTGCAAACCACCATTACCTTCTGCACCATACGTTTAATCCTTTGTTATAGCAAACCGGTGAGCTTGACAACCTCACTGATTCGTTGGGGCAAAGTCTTGAGTTTGTATTGTGCAGGTCTCCGCGTTGCTTGCAACACCTGTGTGACGTTTCCTTCCTTCTACTGGTTCGATAACCTCGGTTTCTTACTGAGGGAAAGCTTGATGTTGTGCTACTTCACACCTTACTCTTTGGGTTCCCAACAGGCTCACGTGTAGCCATCATGCTACTACTAACTATGTGCAGAAAGGCAAATCCTTAGGTAAGAACAAAGGAAACTATAAGCCCTCGTTTAACAAGCCTGAAAAGACTACAACCTTCAAGAAAAAGAAGAAGTCAAACGAGGCCGAGCTATGTTGTTATTCATGTGGAGAGCTCGGCCACTTTTCCAAGGACTGCCCAGTACATGCAGATCGTAGAGGGAAAGCTGGGAAGACTGTCAACGTCGTGACCGCTAGCAACATTGATGAGTATGGTAATTTATTTACTATCCTTTTAGTATTTCAATCACCATGTTGGTGGATTGATACGGGTGCTAATTTTCATGTGTGTGATGACATCTCTATGTTCACTTCTTATCAGTTCACTCGGTATTCATCCTTCCTAATGGGGAATAGATCACATGCTTCTGTTCGTGGTGTTGGCATGGTGGATCTGAATTTTACTTCCAGAAAGATCGTGCAGCTGAGGAATGTGCAGCATGTCCCTACTATGAACAAGAATCTCGTTAGTGTCTCCCTTCTATGTGGAGAGGGGTTTAAGGTTTTGTTAGAGTCCAATAAAGTCGTTGTTTCGAAACATGGACAATTTATTGGTAAAGGTTATGAGTTCAGAGGCTTTTCCGGTTTTCACTTTCAGAATTTTGTAATAAATCCGTGAATCATATTTGTGGTGGTGTTAATGATGATACCAGTGTTTAGCATTCTCGTTTATGTCACATTAATTTTGGTTTGATGTCTCGGATGTCCAGTATGAGTTTAATTCTGAATTTCACTATTGTCAAAGGTTCTAAGTGCCATAGTTGTGTGCAATCAAAGCAACCTTGAAAGCCTCACAAGGCTATCGAGGAGAGAAAATTGGCACCTCTAGAACTCATACATTCTGATCTATGTGAGATGAATGATGTGTTGACAAAAGGTGGAAAGAGATATTTCATGACGTTGATAGATGATGCTACTAAATTCTGCTATGTCTACTTGTTGCAAACTAAAGATGAGGCTTTAGACTACTTTAAAATTTATGAGGCTAAAGTTGAAAATCAACTAGAGAGAAAGATCAAGCGTCTTAGGTCGGATCGTGGTGGTGAGTACTTTCCCAAAATATTTGATGAATTCTGTGAGGAACATGGAATTATTCATGAGAGGACGCCTCCCTACTTGCCCCAATCGAACGGGGATGCCGAGAGGAAAAACCGCACGCTGACTGACTTGGTGAATTCCATGTTAGCCACTGCTGGTTTATCAAAGGCGTGGTGGGGGAGGATTTGTTGACTTCATGTCATGTCCTGGATAGAGTTCCTAACAAGAAGAAAAGACCCCTTATGAAGAGTGCGCTGGGAGAAAACCATCACTTTCGTATTTGCGCACTTGGGGGTGTCTGGCGAAGGTCAACATACTGATTCCCAAGAAATGCAAGCTCGAACCTAAGATAGTGGATTTTATCTTTCTAGGATATGCTCCATGGAGTGTAGGCAGTAGGCTATAAATTTTTAGTGGTTAAATATGTGGTACCTGATATGCATGTTGGTACTATAAGGGAATCTCGTGATGCAACATTCTTTGAGAATATTTTTCCTATGAAAGATATGCATATCATTGGTAGAATTTCTTCTGAAATACTTCCTGAATCTAGTGCATCTATTGAGAATTCTGAACAACCACATGAGGAAGTCCTTGAGAAGGATGACGATGAACCTCTCACGAGGAGTAAGAGACAGAGGATTGCAAAATCCTTTGGTAATGATTTCATCATGTACCTTGTGGACGATACTCCTAGATCCATTGTTGAGGCATTTGCATCTCCTGATGTAGATGATTGGAAAGAAGCTATCAAAATGAGATGGACTCGATTCTTTCTAATGGAACTTGGGAATTATCAGAACGACCCTATGGTTGTAAACCCGTGGGCTGTAAATGGGTGTTCAAGAAGAAGCTAAGGCCTGATGATACTATTGAGAAGTACAAGGCGCGTCTTGTAGCTAAGGGCTACACACAGAAAGAAGGCGAAGATTACTTTGATACATATTCACTTGTCACTAGACTGACCACCATTCGAGTACTACTGTCCTTGGCTACCTCTTATGGTCTGCTTGTTCATCAAATAGACGTGAAGACAGCTTTCCTTAATGAAGAGCTGGAAGAGGAGATCTATATGGATCAACCGGATGGATTTGTGGTAAAAGGTGAATAGACAAAGGTGTGCAAGTTATTAAAATATTTATATGGCCTGAAACAAGCACCTAAGAAATGGCATGAGAAGTTTGACAGAACTCTACTTTCTGTTGGCTTTGTCATTAATGAGGCTGATAGGTGTGTTTACTATCACCATGGTAGGGGCGATAGTGTTATATTATGTTTGTACGTGGATGAAATTCTGATCTTTGGTACAAACATGAAAGTGATAAATGAAGTCAAGTCTTTCCTGTCAAAGAGTTTTGATATGAAAGATCTGGGAGAGCTGATGTGATTCTGGACATCAAGATTATTAAGAACAAAAATGGGATTACTTTAATGCAATTTCATTATGTTGAGAAGGTCTTGAGCCGATTTAGCTTTATTGATGGCAAGACTTCTCCAACACCTTATGATCCCAGTCTGGCATTACGAAAGAATAAGAAGGAACCAACAGATCAACTAAAATATTCACAAGTTGTTGGTTCTCTCATGTACTTAGCAAGCGCTACAAGACCTGATATCTCTTTTGTTGTGAGCAAGTTGAGTAGGTTCACGTCTAACCCGGGTATTAATCATTGGCATGCACTTGAAAGGGTCATGCACTATCTATGTGGTACAATGAGCTATGGGATTCACTATTCAGGGCACCCTGTTGTGCTTGAAGGATATAGTGATTCGAATTAGATCTCTGACGTTGATGAACTCTATGCCACAAGCGGGTATGTGTTTACCCTTGGAGGTGGCGCAGTGTCATGAAGATCCCGTAGATAGACCATATTGACGAGGTCAACTATGGAAGCAGAGTTACTGCTTTAGACACAGCCATTGTTGAGTCAGAATGGCTGCGTGATCTCTTGATGGACTTGCCCGTGGTTGAAAAACCTGTGTCGGCAATCCTTTTGAATTGTGATAACCAAATTGTTATTGTCAAAGTGAACAATTCTAAGGATAACGCGGAGTCATCAAGACATGTGAAGATACGTTTGAAATCTGTCAGGAAATTGAGAAACTCTGGAGTAATAACTGTTACGTATATTCAAACAGACAAAAACCTGACAGATTCCTTTACAAAGGGACTATCACGAAATGTGATAGAAAGTACATCGAGGGAGATGGGGTTGAGACCCATGGATTTCACACCTAGTGGTAACCTGATCTATGTGATCGGAGATCCTGTAAATTAGGACCTAGGAAGAACAAGCTAGTGGTTTGACTGAGGAGAGTATTTTGTAACCCTCTCTATGTGAAGATGCATAATTCTCATAATCTGTAAGACAGGTTGGCAACATGCCTTAATGTGTTTCTGTTGGATTTAATTAGCAAAGATGTCGTCCTACAGGGCATTCTTGAAAGAACACACCTATATGAGCTTGACTGTAAACTTCACGTCTATGAGACTTGGATGATCTCTAGTAAACTCATGAAGAGACCACGGAGTATGACGCATATGCTCCAACCTGCGGGGTAAGCTACTGGCATCCAGGTACTATTTATGATTTTGAGTGAAATCTATTAGCACCAAACTTGCAATTCAAGGTTCGTTCATTGTTCAAGTTATTGATAGACGTAGTTCAAGATTCTAGACGGAAGTTCAACTTAACAGTCTCTGCTGAAACACGGGTATATAAACAAGTAGCGAGAATTGGCAAATCTTCAAATGAACATTTGAGATCTGGTGGGGGATTGTTAGAAATAATGGGCTAAATTATTAGACCCATCTGTGATTTCAGATTTTCCCTAAATCTCAAAGCCCATGTATGTGGAAGCCGATATGTGATTTGACCCAAGTTGGTGGTAGCTCACATGTGTGCGGCAAGAGAAGTGGGAGCTAAAGTTTAGTCCCACATGGAAAGTTAAAGGTGAGTTGTGCCACCTTATAAGGTGGAGTGTTGCACCACTTTGTAAGTGGGTGACAATAAGAGAGCTACACGTGCGCTCCTCCTCTGACGACACCGCCGCTCGCTCGCACGCACGCTCGCCTCGTCACGACGCGCGCGCCACGAGTTGCGGGAATCTCGCCGAGCCAAGCTTTATTTTGATGCTCAGGAAAATGTGTGTGGTTAGACAGACGTGTCAACAGTTAGTGGATTCAGGTCGCTCCTAGTCGTGGGCTATCTGTAACCGACCTGAACGTGCACGACGTGGCTTGGCCCACACCGTGTCCTGTACGGGATTTTTGAGCCGCTCTATATAAACGCATGTGTGGCTTCCACAACATATAACACCAAACCAATCTAGGGTTTTGCCATCCTCTCTGCGTGCGCCACCACCGTAGTCTACTCCATCCCGCTTGGCGGTGTGCACCGGTGGTCGAAAGAGCAGGTCTCCGAAACCACTTGCCTTTGTGATCCTGTACGGGAGAGGGCGAATAAGGTTTTTGTGAAGCGCTCTGCGCAACTGCTCAAGTTCGTCTTCACAGCGCTCTTCCCGGTCGTCAAGCCGGACCTACTGCACGCCGACTCCTTTGACAGGCTACTGCACCACCAATAGTGACTTCATCGGCAACTGATAAGTACGTATACCGTCATTAGATTTGTTGCTTTACTATAGCTGTTAGTACGTATACTTTGTTACTGTTCATGTTGATCAATACATCTAGTATGTTAGAGGTTCACGTGATTGTAGTTGTTGCTGTCATGATTTATATTCTAGAATTAATTGTGGAAACTATGTCTAATAATCCAACAATCCAAAAACCTTATTATAGGCAATTTTCTGAATTAAACATGGGACACTTGGCCGATGCTATGAAGCCGGAAAAGTTTATCTGTGTTCATTTTAAGAGGTGGCAGTATAAGACCACTTTGTGGCTGTAAGCTCTGAAAGTATTCGAAGCTATTGAGGGTTTACGAAACTACATCGGCGAGGTTGAGGACAGTTTTTTAAGGGAATCTTGCTTTATGGGATGATGATGATTGTTCTGACAATTTTGTTAAGTGTTGTGATGTGTACATGCACAAAGAAGAAAAAAAAAAAAAAGGGCACTGAAACTAAGTTTGGTGTAGTGGTGTAGCGAGATGTAGATTTAATTTATTTTTTCATGATTACAAGATGGTTAACAACTGTTTTGTAGTTGAATAGGCTCATGAGATATAGTACTTTGCCAAAGAGTTTGAAATCGTCAAGTGTATCTTACTCGACAAGTTTGTGTCTGGGTGTATTATTATAAAGTTGTCTTCTTTGTTGAAGAACTTCGTCACAACTTTCAAACAGAAGAGAGTGGAGATATCCTACAGCTTGGCCAAAACGAGCTCTAAAATTGGTACTAGCTACCAAACACACCCGAAAGGCGTGACTGGTCAGCACCAACAACATCCATGGAGCAATCTGGCTTGCAGGGACGGAGCACGGGACAATTATCACTGGATCCGTATCGTGGCGTCAGCTGGGCGCGGAGACTTGGAAGGCTAGTAACATCTGCCGCGCAAGCAGTTGGCGACATCATGCATGCATGGGGGATGTCACGGTACAGGTATACCTACTAATGGTCCACGCCTTGTTCCCCAAAAGCTAACGCACAAGTCCAACGAGAGACTGTGGAGCCAGTAGTATTTGGGCGTCTCCACGACGACTCCATCCATCCATCCATCCATCCTGTACTACTCCTGTGCAAGGAGAACGACGCGGCAAGTACGATGTATTTTACGAGCTTGCTGCCAAGGCACGCATTGCTATAAAAATACACATGCCTCATTAAGCTCTCTCGTTAACAAATTCGTCGAGTACTGATTAGCATGATCCGAATCCAGAAGTGAGATCACTATGGGCCCTGTTCCTCAAATAAGAAAAAAGAGTACAGAGACGAAGCTTTATTCCAGGACCTCTCTACCCAAGTGAGTACTAGCTCGATTGCCGACAGAGCTACTGCCTAGTCTCACCTGCAAGTATGCTCAACGTTTACTGTAGTTTTAAATTTTTATAACAAACAAGCTGCAGATTTTCGTTAGTGAATGGGATGCAAGGCTAGTCTTACAAGCAAAACATCAGATCAATAATGCAAAAGCAAAAAAGAAGACATGATGGTTAGCTGGTGAAAGCAAGCTATGTGATTGCTACATCCAGGAATTGCCCAAAGACCAAATATGGAGTCGTTAATTACTTATCAGCATAGACCAAATATGTATTTTTCAGAGGTAGCACCATGCATGATCGATCCTCACTTCTGAGTGGAGGCGAGTCAACGATTCTCGAGCCAACATGCATGTACTCCCTCCGTTTCGAAATATAAGATGTTTTAGGTTTATAAAGAAAATGAATCTAGACTTATTTTAGTATGTAGGTTCACTCAATTTTGTGATGAATCTACATACTAAAAAAAGTCTAGATTCATTTTTTTCACAAACTTAAAACATCTTATATTTTGAAACGGAGGGAGTATATAAGAATTCAGAAAGCAATCCCCACTGCTATCCGATTTGTCGAGTCTGAGGGAAAATTCCAGCTAGTACATCAACTCTATTCGAGCGAAAAAAAAAGGAGCAGCAGCATCTACCTGCAGTAAAACCTGTCGCGGTGACATGTGCGAAAATGATTGATGGTCCCAGGTCAAAAAAAAGAGCGAACGCCACAGCGGACCTACCTAGCTAATCCCCAGCAGGGACAAGGGGAAAAGGCTACCGTGTCCTTGCTCCAACCACCTCACCAAACCATGTTATTCTAGTACCACCAACGACAATGCACATACCCCATTGATGATTGCATTTGCATGGCATGGCTTCAAAGTTTCAGAAGAATTATGTGATCAAACAATACGCGCAAGTGACACATTGTGGAAAACAACGGAAAACCTTCTTAATTAGCTTAGACTCATGTGATATGGCTTCGAAGTTTCTTAATCAGCCGTGCGCCGACGAAACAAGCGTACGTGTGGGCAATGCTTAAAACAAGCTGGAACTGATTAGTGCCGTCTTTGTTAATTTCTCTTGTGCAATTAATTAATGTAAGAAAGGAAATACATCTGGGTCTTAAGGTTTTCATCAAGCTCTAGTGGGTTAGGCCGGCTAACAAGAGTCTTCGGTCAAAGTCCTAAAGAACATAGAGTACCCATGAGTAAATCATAACTCTATGCAAGATGAACAATTTTTAGCATTCCTTTGTTTGAAAGAGGCATTTACTATAATATGCTCAAGAGAACATCAAAAGTTGCAGATATAACCTATCCAGTATACTGACTCTGTGGAAAGTTAAGGTGGTTCAAAGCTTGCAGCCGTCATATTATCAGGTGGTGTTTAGTATTCTTCCTACAGTGCACACAGATCATTGCAAAGCAGGACAAAAAGCATACACGAACTTAAATCTTAATTTCTCTAAACAAAAGATAAACTGTGCCTATTAGCTAGTGTTAAAAATCTTCAAAACATAAGTCTTAAAGAACAGAGTACCGACAAAGTAAATCATAACTCTATGCAAGATAAACAGTTTTAGCATTCCTCTGTTTGAAAGAGGCATTTACTAATATTTCCCAAAAAAATTGCATATATAACCTATCCAATATGCTTACTTTGTAGAAAGTTAAGGTGGTCCAAAGCTTGCAACTGTCATATTTTCAGGTTGTGTGTAGTATTCTTCCTACTTCCTCCGTTTCAAAATATAAGATGTTTTAGGTTTGTGAAGACAATATATCTAGACTTGTGTCTAGATTCACTTTAAAACTGAGTGAACCTATATACTAAAAGTAGTCTAGATACATTTGCTTCATAAAGCTAAAACATCTTATATTTTGAAACGGAGGGAGTACATTGCAAAGAAGAACAAAAGGCATACGCAATTTAAATCTTACAACATCAAAGACTTTTTTCCAAACAAATTGGAGTAAGCTAGATATGAAACCTAATAAAAACATAAGAAAACAAAAAAAGGAACAGAGGATGAATAAACTAAGGTTATGGCACTTGAATTGCCGATTTCCATGCAATTCTATCAAAAGCCAAATCTTTTAAACCTTAATTTCTCTGGAAAAAAGGTAAGGGGTTAAAGATCTCCAAAATTATGCTTATCAACTATAGAACTACCTCTATTCTAAAATAAATGTCTCAACTTTATCTATATACGCTAGACTTGTTTACTTGTTTTAGTGTGTAGATACATGTAAATCTAGACAAAATTGAGACACTTATTTTGATTTTTTTTGGCAAGTATTATATAGTAGTTGGCAGCACTGAAACAAAAACATGATCAATCTAGAAACTGCGTTGACAAAATTACAGTTCCCTTCTAGGTCCCAATTGTGACAGCCTGATAGGCCCAAATTATACAATAGACCCAAGCAGAGATAAGTGTTGCTGAGCTACATGCATGTGTACTCGGCCCAGCTCTGAGAATGCATGTATGAAACTGTGATTTGGCCCAACTTAAACTAAAGAATAAGGCTAATGCTCACCAAGAATTCAGAACAGAAGTACACACAATCAACTATGGCCTCTCAGAAAGGAAAAAAATAAATCACGTATGGCCCGTTATATCTTCTTAAAGAAAACTAATGCCAGCCTATGTCGGGCTTAAATAAACTAAACAAAAACAGTATAACCAGTGTGCTAAAAGTCTCTTGGCGACATGCTTTTCACCAGGAACAAGAGAAAGGACGGTGGGAGATGGTTAGTGTTGATCTTAAGCGATCAGTGCTTACTGTTGATGAAAAGATGAAACAGAGATTGATTGATCTGGAGCAACCCTGATCCATCCAAGAGGTCTGATATGATATTATTTCTATGGATATATGGACAATTTTGCTCAGCAGTGGGAAATGGTTAGTGTTCATCTTAAGCAATCAGTGCTTACTGTTGATGAAAATATGAAACAGAGATTGGTTGATCTGGAGCAACCCTGATCCATCCAAGAGGTCTCCTTGCCACACTATATATTTGAGGAGGAGACACGTATGTGTGCAAAAAGCCAAAAGCTCTACAAAGATGTGTTGATAATGTAAGCAGCATTGTGGGGGCTAGCTACAACTGATCCTTTGTTTGTCCTAGATTGACACTTGATGCATGCATGCACACCTTGACAGCTACTAATATCATAACCAATCCAATCATGTGTAACTAGTAAAAGAACTTCATCTCTATCAATCATGCCTAACAAACCCGTTATTAGAAACTATTTATAGACACTTCATCAAGCAAAATACTTTAAAATTCATTCCCCTGATGAAAGACAGAGCTTAGAAAGCAATTAGGTTTTGTCTGTATTGGTGACACGAGGCACTCAGCCATTCATAGCCACGTAGATCCAGCTATTATCATAATGTTTGCAATTAACAAGCCATATCTGACAGGTCAAATGTTAGTGAAGCCAGGCAGGTGCTTGTTCAAACCGGACACATGTCTTGTGCAGAGGCATTAGGAATCTTGTAGGTCAGGTCTTCCCATTTGGAAGCATTAATTGGTTCTTCTACCTTGGGATGCTTCGTGTCGTGATGTGCACGAACAAACTATTTGGATCCTACTCTACACCATGTGAGTGGAGCCAAATGCGCTTCACATCTTCAGCAAACAACAATATCTGCAAGCAAAACGGCACTTTGAATCATGACTTGTGGAAATAAAGCCTGAACTAAACTAACTGAACCTTGCGGTTCAGAAAACCATTTGGTTTCTGTCTTCATGACCCATGGACAGAAATGAAGATACTATGCAATGCATAAAAATGTGCCCCCAACTGACTGTCCCAATTGATCTGACCCATGATCTTATGATGCGAAAAGGCCGCAGGGATTTCTCGTCCAATATGTAAAAAAAACATGTGTCCCAATTAATCAATCAACTTTCTTCTCAATTTCCCAATTCTCAGAAAATTACAGAAGCAGAGACAATGTTTTATGAATCAAAAGTACAGAACACTAGACAAAGAACGATCATGTCCACAGGGACTCTTTCTTGAGGCACGCCTCCTGCAGCAGCAGCGTGCTCATCAGATCATTCTGCATGACGAGGCTACTGTACACCTTGTCATCATCGTCCATCTGCATTTGCTGCTGCTGATGCTCCTGGCGCTGCTGAAGCTCTTGCATATGGAACGCAGCGCCTGGAGACGGGTGCTGGATGCGCTGGAGGATCTCGGCCTGCGCGACGGCGAGCTGCACCTGGAGCTGGGCAACCTGCTGCTGGAGGTAGGAGATTGCACCGGCGCAGCCGTAGACAGGGTCCCGCATCCGTGCGGTGGCCTCGTACACGAGGCTGCTCACGGCGTCAGCCCGCTGCGCAGCCGGGAGCTCCTGCAGCATCTTGCTGACGTTGCTGGCACCGAACACACGGTGCACGGTGGCAAATCGGTGTGGGTCCTCAGGGGGGAAGTAGGGCGCGAACACGCAGTCCCTGGCGCACCGCCGCCGCAGAAGCTTGCATGACGCGCACGGTGTGGCGCTGCTGCTCCCGCTCTGAGCTCCAGCCATGGCAGTGTGTAGTACCTCTTAGCTAAGGAGCTTGGAGAAGAGAAGAGAAGAGATAGCAACTGATGGAGATGGTTGGAATTGTAAAGGTGAGGGGGAGGGTGATGGGTGTAGAGCTTGACCTTTTTATAGAGGAAGCAAGGCAGCCAGGAAGATGGAGGCTAAGCTAGGTGTCAATGGGGTTATGAGAGAGATTAATCGTTAAACTGGAAGCCCTCATTAATTAGTCAGGACTCACGACAAACAAGCAAGCAAACAAGCGTGATAGGTTAGTTTAGTGGTGATGCTATGCTAATTAATGAGCGTTGTTTTCCTGCTTGCTGGAGTATCATTGAATGGGTGTAGCCATGGACTACCTACTGGTAACGCATCATGCAGTGTGTGTAAAGGCATTCTGCCTTGTTTGTCTCTACTTAGCAGCCAAGGTTGATTAATTAGCAGTAGTAGTACTAGACTCTATGTATACATCACGCACCCAATGGTCGTTATGGTCTGGAAAAATTCTGCTTACCTTTCACTTCACGCGGCACCGCCACGCTGAGCTAGCTGTACAATCTGCAGCTGGATCATTTGACCCTGCATGCACGCACGTTCAGAGAGTTGACCATTGAGATGAGACACTCATGATTAATTAGCACTTCTAGTCTGAAGAACGCTATACTTGTTAAATTAGCCTAAGCTTCCCGGAGCATCAATGAGGTGAAGATAAGTCTTAGCCCTAATTATGCATTAATTGCACACAGTGCTACTACTAGTGCTTACCCTAAAACAAGTGATACACTAGTGCTTACAGTAATTTCCTAGCTAGCTAGAGGTGAGTAATTAATTCAGTCGAGATGGGAAATGGCGGGGCTCGACATGGATGTCTGTTTCACAGTTTCACTCCTCTCTACAGATTGGGGATGCATGCATGATAACCAGACCAGATATATTACTTCTACATACCAGCTTCAGTTTTTAATGTTCTAATCAACTACAGTACTAATCAAATACGTGCAAGAAGACGACAGATACTGGCGTATTTGTTTATCCCATGTTCATATTAAACCATGTCAATACCAGGAGGAAACCTGAAACGTATGTAGACAGCGAGATTGGGGATTTGTCCTGCACCACACAGTATTACATCATCGTATAGAAGCATATTCAATAATAGTATGCTAGCTAGAGACAGGTATCCCTAATGTCTAGTGCTTTAGTCATCAAGAGGTGACATGTGGTATCCCGTACGTACATGCACCCATGCGGCCATGCCGACGCCATTAAGGTCTCGTACCAACTTGTGATGCGGACCTTGCAACCACATGATATACCTCTAATCCGGATTTGTTTCCGGTGTGGATGACAGGACAAATTCATGCTGGAGCAACACTACAAGAAGCACAGTTTTCCTCAACAAAACATATCACCTCGAGAGAAGAATCATATAGTAGACTACTAATATCAAACACGTACAGAAGTCTGGGCTCATGAATCGATCTTCATTTGTCCAGAAGAAAAAGAAGCATGTTCTTTCCTTGTCTTCCTTTTCTCATGGAGTGGGAAAAAGGGTATCACTGTACAAACTACCAGTCTCAGCGGGAGGCAGGATTTCTAAAGTTGTTGCGGTGCGCGCATGCACATGCACGTTGCTATCGTAACCCAAAAGGTCGTGTTTTTAACCGCTAGACTAGATTATTAAGCTGCCGACAATGTTTCACCGCCTAGCTAACCCCAAGAAACCACTGCAACTAAAAGTCTTCATCATATGGTTCAGACTTGATTTCAAAGTCCAAATTGGATCCATCACATGGTTTGGTAAAATTCACTTGACCGTAGTCTCATTTACCTCGTGTGCTTTTAATTACCACCTTCTGTCTATCCGGGTTAATTTCCAGACACTTAGAAACCAAAAATGTGGTAGAAAAGCTAA
This sequence comes from Avena longiglumis, assembly GCA_030063025.1. NCBI lineage: Eukaryota > Viridiplantae > Streptophyta > Magnoliopsida > Poales > Poaceae > Avena > Avena longiglumis. The sequence goes on along the minus strand of CP125975.1, from coordinate 147,947,084 downwards.
CTTCGCACTGGAACATGCAACAGACATCTCCTTTCCCCAACACGATGACTTGTTCCCATCCCGTCCCATCCCACGTAAACGCCTCCAAAGGACATATAGAACCTGCTTTTCCAGAAAGAAAAACGAACAGAGGCTCCAAAGATTCTATCTATCAGGAAGGACCTGGACCACTAGCTAATTCACGTTAGCTTCTTGTTATGCGCGCATGTTCTCTCTGGGGTCAAACTTCCAGAGTTGGGTTTAACCGACACTGCCACATGTTAAGTGCCGGACGTTCCAAGGTAACTCACATGACTTAACTTCTTGATCGGTTCTCACTACCAACCCTATAGGTTTTCATGTGTGTTCCATGAGATTTTTTTTCCTATTCTGAATTCTATAAGGTGAAGTGTCCTATTGCTCAACGAAACGTAGCTAAGGCCATGTCTTAGGACTGTCATGTACTCATGCCCTATACTGCTAAATAGCACCTCTCCAAGAAGTAAAATGCGCAGTATTTCCCTATGGAATTATCTTAAAAGAAAATATAGCACTTTATATGTGTTATTTCACATGATCCTAATATCTACAAATATGTAAAGCACGAGATTAGCCTAGCTTATTGCTCTTTATAGCGAATTAGCAGTACACAGTGAACACATAACTAGCAGAGAGGTCGAAAGTAACATACTCATTATGCCCATGATCTGGATGTCAAATATCTTTTGTGAGAAAACCTCACCTAATTGAACTTGATATAACAAAGATAAATCATAATATTAAGCAGCTACATTATTAAGATGATGAAACAGAATTCTACATGGTTATTGGTTAAGCTCACTTAATCTAATCAGATCAAGCAGTAGACAATCAGCAAAACATTAATAGTGCAAATGCAGTTAAAGATTGCTATGGTGGATAATACGTAAGCTGACAGGAATATCCTATTTTCGTTGCATTAACAGCTATTGGACGTCCAGTTGAATCGAGAGGCGGTCATCTACTTGTTGGTATTTTTATTACAGGAATCCAATGCTCTCAAGTAGACATATTACTTATGGATAACAGGTGTTAAGTTACACATGGCATGGTAAAACAGGAGTTCCACATAGCACATGCATGATACCAAAGAAAATGAACATGATTGTCATGCACATGCTACCGATATCCGTCTTACATAATCAGACTTATGACGTGACATAGTTATCTTACAAAGAGAAAGTTCAAAGTGGTCTTCTTTTGATCAAAACACTAATCATTGCAATCTGAGAAGGAGCCACATACGGAGGTATGGATGTAATCAATGAAAATGATGGAGAGAATATCCCCAGCTATCGAAGTACATAGATCCAATCCATAACTGAGATGAAATATAAAGTATATATTGATGTTATGCTCAATAGGTACTAGACTGAGAAGTTCAAAGCTACTGTAGGAAAGTAAACCAAAGGCATGAAATTTCACCTCTTATATCAAAATGGCTTAGAAGAAAGATCAAGCCACTCTTCTTGGTCTCGAGGGAGATGTCACACTGATAGTGCTTGAATTAAACATCTTCTGGGTTCTTCTTGCGGCTACAGAGTAGTTTTTGTGCATTCCTTGTTTTGATCCCTAACCTAAACATCAAGTTTCCTGGTAACTTCGGTTTTTCTGAGTGTAAATTGCACTTTTCGCTAATGCCTGAAGCTTTCCTTTTCATGTATTCGGTGGATTGTGCCTGAACTGTCAAAGTACAAGATGCAGTATTAAAGTTTGGAACTCCAAGGTTTGAAAGATCAAATAGAAGATTCACTGTCTTGACTTGAAACAGACAAACCATACAGATTGTCAGACTGTTATAATAACAATGGCTAAAGGTGTATTCACTATTAAAGCAGGATCAGTTTCTCGACATGTAATTTAGACCTTTCATGGCATTACAGAACTAACCAGAACGCTGTGCAGATAATGACTTGGCCAAGTTTTGGAGTCCTCTTATATCATTGATCTTGTCCTTCTTCAGAAACGCATTAGTAGATTTCAAGTGGCCGGGATGAATGTGCATAAGAGCATTTGCAAAAGCCTAAAGGTACATAAAGAAGCAGTAAGAAATATAACAGGTGAGACACTGAGACTAACAATACAATCAGGGGTTCATGCAGGATACAAAGTTACAGTTCAAACAGCACAATGCACTTCTCCAGAAAAGTTAACAACAAAGAGCTGATCAGATTGACATGCTAAATGACACATAGTCGCAAGTGGTACTGATGAGACAGTATCCACTATCCAGTATTAGATGATATAAAGGATTCAGACTAAACAACCCAGAGCAATGTTGTTCTCTAGAATGTTCTATATTTATATGTGATCAGTTGTACAAAGCACAAAGAACACCACCATAAATAGCATGCAGTCATCAAACACCTTTCATCACTTCATTCAAGTATGTGCTAATAGGATTGCTTTTCCATTTGAAACAGTTGGTAGGTTTCACTTTATAGTTAAAACTAGTCTTGGGGTATTGAAATGATCAATATATAAGATTAAGGCAGCATGAAATTACTATCTCCTGGGAGAAATATTCCAACCATTATTTCTACCATAAATAAGCCATCAGTTTTGTCATGTCAAAAGTATACCAGATCACCAGTTTTATTATCAGAGTAAAATAATCTTAAAGATAACATCAGTTTATCAAATTAACAGAACCAGTTCCAGTCTATATTTAATGTTTAAGTGAAATAGGAATGTAAAACGGATAAGAGAAGAATGCAGATAAGCATCTTCTAGCCCTTCAGGGATCAGGCTACAGAACCTACCGCATGAGTTATAAGCCGCTACAAGTGGTCCACTTCTTTGAACTATCAAAATATTGTTGATTTGTATTCTTCACCAACATCCTGGACCATTAGTAGTACCAGCATGTGATGTTTGGGACTCCGAGCGTAGTAGCTCTGGATTATACCTTTTCAACAAAGCTAGAACAAAAGCCCAAGTGAGTTGTGAAGCATGAGTAAGTCTGTCCCGCATGGGGCTGGGCTTTGCAAAATTTGGGCCTAAGGACATTCAAACTATCAAGCCTATCTGCGGTAGTGATGAGTCATTTTAATTGGGTAGGGAGTGTATGTTATAACCGTACAAAGAAGAATCACCAATAAAATGCAAGCAAAACCAATATCTGAGGATATGTTCAAGCACCAACCAATATAAGATAAGTGAAGACATACTACAGCTCAATCAGACTGCGGATTACCTTGGAAGCAACGGCGTAGAACCCATTATCAAGAGAGTCCTGTGCAAAGGTTAACCATTCTTCATCTGACACACGCAGATGTGGGTCGTTGGAATATTTGGCCTCTCGCAGAACCAGTGCTTCATATCTCGTAGCAAGGCAGCTCTAGCAGTAAAAGTTAGCAGAATTAGTGAAGTGACAGAGAACAACACGAAACACGCTTGTTTACCATCCATTCATCCAAAGAACTAAGACGTCACTGTGAACTCTCAAGAAAAACAATAATAATAAACACATCATGATTGATAAGTGCTCTGTGCAGTGTAATGGGGTTTCTCTGTAATGGACACAAGCACTGAAACTGCATCACCAATCGAACCCTGAAACTGCATCCCAAATCACACGTGCCACAGCACGCTCCTATACTGAACCGAAGGACTGAAACTGTGTCACAACCCACACATGCCGCAGAACGCTTCTATACTGAACCCAAGCACTGAAACTGCGCCCAAAATGTAACCCTGAAACTGTAGCCCAAATTACACATGCCACAGCCCGCTTCTATACTGAATCGAAGCAGTGAAACTGCACCCAGAATCAAACCTAAGAGCTCAAACAATGGGGTCTGACTTACAAAATGTGCACAATTGGTCCTCACCTCGACATCGCCCGCGAGGGCAAAGGCACGCGCGAAGAAATCGGCCACGGAGAGCCTCGTCCCGACCTCCTCAACCGCAGCCACAGCGAACGCCTCAGCCGAACGCTCCCGTAGCATTCTACGGGCTTCCGATCGAGTGGCTAGCATAGCGGCCACGTCGCCACCAGCGGAGAGAGCCGCCTCAAGTACCCGGAGCTCCTCGTCCCCATAGCTTCGCGATCGACGCGGAGAGACATCAAATCGGAGGTTCTAGAAGATAGTGAGGGGAAGGATGGAGCGTGCGTGCGTGCGAACCTGCGGTGGAAGAGGCGAGAGGCGAAGAGAGAGAGGGCGTCGGTGATGGCGCCGCCGCCGTCCCGCTCGTGGGCGGTCGCCCCTTGCGGCTCCGCTGCCATTCGCTGTACCGTAGTGGTGGTGTTCTGATTTGATTTCAAATCGGGGCCGATATTCAGCCTGCTTGTGTTGCTTTGTAGAAGCTATATGAGTGGCAGAATCGGGCCCATAATAAACGGGTATGCATGGGCCTGATTTAGTGATTCATAATCTGAGATTTGTTGATCACCCCGGTATGTATCCGCTTATTACGTCTGTTTTTGCAAAGTCTTAGAGCATTTCTAACGGATGATATATAATAGAACACCAAAAACAGGTGATGTAAAAGTTTTAGATCACTAAAATAGCTACTCTCTCTCCCATTTTAGGACATGCAGCGCTTTGGTTTTGGCTGGAAATGTGCATGGAGCTGCTCTAGTTAGAGGCAAAATGAGCAGTTTAGCACTAGTTTAGACTGATATGCACAGTACGTGTGCTAAAACGATAATTCCATGAAAAAGTTATATGCATCATAAAGTGGGAAGGAGGGAGTATTTTACATCATCTGTTCACTTTCTTATTTTTTAGATAATGTATTTTAGATCACTTGTGCCACAGTAGGTCATGATCCACGCGCAGAAGCAAGTTCCGAGGTGAAACCCTTCATCTTGAAGATGTACATGGTGACGATGAGGTCACATTTTTTTCGTGTTGGTGATGGCTCCGCCCAGCATCCTGATCCACACCTTGGATTGGGCAGAGAACTTATTAGTGATGGTGGCCCAAACGTTCGCAACATGTTCCAAACCGAGAAGATCAGCGAGCACATCCGGTGTGACGGCCTTGAGCAAAAAGCTCACAACCTATTGGTCCCTCAAGATCTAGACCCCATAGGCTAGATTGGGGACTTGTATTTTCTTCTTCTCATCGTCTTCAACCTATTGGTCCCTCGAGATCTAGACCCCATAGGCTGGATCTAGATCTTCGAGGGTGTTGGGCCGGAGCCATCAAGTAGCCCCATATAATATGTGCTCCTCGTAGGGTTGGGAGCACCCGCTCTTTCCAAAATCCGACAGAGGAGCCCCGAGGTGCGTCGCTGGCGAGGAGGACGTCGTGGGAGGGAGATATGGATGGATCAAAGGATTGTTGTTTTTCGGTCGTAGTTGTTTTTTATTGGCTGTAGTAGACGTCAAGAAAGAGGTGCTCTGATTACGATGTTGAAATAGAGGGAAACAATCTTTCCCGCTAGGGAAATTGGTTATCTATCTACTAATTTTACTTGAGGTAGGTTAGTCAAATACGTTTCTGACAAGGTTTGATCTCATCAATGCCCATTGTTATGGACTTGGGTTTTGGAGAAGATGGGGATGCTGGAGATCGTGGAACGGTTAGCAAACAAGCAACACGGGGACACAAGGTTTACCCAGGTTCAGTCCCCCGGAGGGAAAACCCTACTCCTGCTTGTCTGCTCTTGATTACGGCGGAACCGAAGGTTACAGGGGTGCGCAGATGCAATCTGGCGTGGAGGTGTGTATGTGAGAGTATGAGAGATTGTAGGAGAGCTCTAGATCTGTAGATCTATCATGGAGGTGGAGATCGTAGATCTATCTATTGGTGGGTTATGGCGTCTGTAGGTCGTGCCCTCCTCGTTGGACCCTCCTAGCCTTTATATATGGGGAGGCTAGGTCTCAGGTACTGATACGAGTAGGTTACAAGTTGTATTCAAACTCTAGTCTTGAGCTTTCCTTGTCTTGTGTGCTTGGGAGTCCGTGTCCATATGGGCTTCATAGCAGTCGAACCGTCATAGGCGTCATGGACCCTGGTAGGCCATCGAGTGGGCCTTCCGTCGGGCTGAACCAGGTATGCTAACATCGGGTACCCGCAGGGTATAACCATGTCAGTAGCCCCCGAGTGTTCAGTCGAATCGTAGATTTGGCTGAGGACTCTTCAATCCTTCGGGTGCAGCTATCTCTGTCTTTCAAGAGAATGTGTAGGGATTGTTGATGCGTGTGCCTGACTCTCCCGACGGATCAGGGTCAGTTAACTGTCTTAGGACAAAACAACACGATCTTCTTCAGATTCGATTCCCTCGACTCGAACCCGGAACATATGTTGGCGTAATTCGACTCAGGCCGCGGAGGACTTACAGGAGTGGAATTCCAGTGAATTTAAATGATGTACCCAACGCGTTCGTCGGGATTTTTCATCGCGCCTGTTGGCACGGATTTTTACTAGCAGAGCGTAGTCGTGTGCGTTACCAGGCCATCCGATGATATCTGTAGGTCTTTGTGTCGCAGACACAACATCCGAATGTTTATCACCGCGGAGGTGTTTCGGGTGCCCAAGGAGGATGTTGTTCACTTGGCGTTAATTGGGGCAGAGTTGCCGAGAAGTTTTTGAATGCTGATCCGAAGGATCGCAGTCGAAGAATTCATAGGGTGCGCGACCAGCGCTCCCTATGGGAGTGGCCCCCGAGTGTATGTTCGAGTCGTAGACTCGAGCAGAGACTTTAATTCGGCCGTTGTTTGGCTTCAGGTCCGTAGGACACAAATTTTTAGGATGCTTGAATCCATCCTCCCTATGGGAGTAGCCCCCGAGTCCGTAGTGGAGTCGCGGACTTGACGTAGGACTCGAAGAATATTTCAATGGTGTAGTGCTTTGTTCATTTTTCGGGTGCGCGACCAGCGCTCCTGATAGGAGTAGCCCCCGAGTGTCTGGCGGAGTCGTAGACTCGGGCAGAGACTCGAGTCTTGTATCATGTAGTTGTAGCCGAAAATCCCGTGGGCGTACCGCTGACCCGGAAGTACATCGGGTGCGCGACCAGCGCTCCTGATAGGAGTAGTCCCCGAGTGTCTAGTCGAGTCGCAGACTCGAGTGGAGACTCATGCGAGGAGAAACCACTGACCCGGAGGTGCATCGAGTCAGCGTCTCATGCATAAGGAGCCAAGAATCGATGATGCAGTCGGAGTTAACGTGGCGGAGTCGTGCGGCGTTTAGCCGGAAGGACTCGACGTTGCGGATGAAGTCGACGCCGTTGCTTCTGTTGGGTGCGTGACCAGCGCTGCGCCTTTATAGCATCAAGCGATGCAACCATCCGAGGAGGGACTCGGTTCGGGTCTTGAGTTTATGGCATAGCCAGTTATTTCGTCGACTCCTGTTGGAGGATCCAATAGAATAGCTCGGTACAGTCGACGTCCTTGTAAGCTGCAGAAAACATAAAAAATTGTGAAGTATTTGTATCTTGTAAAGAATATATGCCTTTGGGCTTGTATAGTAAGATTCTGGTGCCGATCGAGTTGACACTGTTGCACTGTATGCTAGGCCTTTTTGTTAGCCTGATTACCCTTAGTCTCAGTACCTTGCCGAGGCACTCGGAGTTCAAGGATTCGACGGTTAGGCAGAAACAGCTACTCGGGCTGTCGCGTTCGAGGTGCTCGAGTGCGTGGAGCCGATGGCACATTAGGTTACTCGAAGAGGGCGCAGCCCCCGAGTGTTTCAAGTGCGATTAAAGTAAGAAAGAAAATCAAATCTGAGTAGAGAACTTAGCTTTGTTGGTTGTAGTTGTCGTGGACGGAGTCGACACGGTAGTGGGTCGCGCGCGGATGCGGTCGACGCGGCGAACCACAATCATAGCAGCGACGGGTTTCCGGAATTGATGGTGGTAGCGAGCTCCGCATCCGAAGATTACCGGCATCCGAAGAATGTATCGGGTCATCGCAGCTGAAAGCCGCATCGGATGACTAATGTCGAGGGAGCCCCCGAGTCGAAGACCACACCGGGTCACCGCAACCGAAAGCCGCGGCTGGTCGCCGAGGCGGAGGGAGCCCCCGAGTCGTCGGAGCCGAAGATCGTAGAGGATGACCGGAGTCGAAGGAGCTCCCGATTCGCTGTCACCGAAGCTGATTCGACTGGTCGCCGCAATCGAAGATCGCATCGGGTCGTCGCAGTCGATAAACACAACAGGTCGATGGTCGCGAGTCATGTGGACAAGTGGGCGCAGCCCGAGCGTGGACTTAATGTGGTCGAGGCGGTGTCCAAGAGCCGATGCGACGGACCGGAGTTAACACGGCAGCGGGTCACTGAGGCCGACGGTGGTAGCAGTTTTCTACAATCGAAGATCGTGGTAGGTCGTGCAGCATATGGAGTCGATGCGGTAGCGGGTCAGCCCAGCCATCGGGCGATGGTTGTGGCAAAATCGAGTTTACCCACGTAGCCCGGTGACTACAGATGTAATATACCACCGTCTTCAATCTATATATGTATGAATATACGGGCTTGATCTTCAATTGGTACACGCTGATGTATGTACGTAGGTAGCTGCTCTATCGAGTTTTTTTCTTTGCTCGAATTGTTGTATGACTTGATCTTCACGTCGAATAACACCAGCGCTTTTTTGTTCCTACTAGAGTTGATCCGTCTGAGGCTAGCTATGCCTTTGATCCTTTTTATTGTTGAGTAGCACTTGCAAAACGATGCGAGCTAGTACTGTTTTCCTGATCACCTCATGGCTGGTCTTGCTTAAATTTTGATGCACGCAACTCGATGTAATCAAATCTTCGCAGATCCTATATGGCTCAGCTCGCTGATCAATTTTTCCAGACCAAACGTGTGTCTACCTCTTTTTCTCTGATTGTCTTGGATCTTGATATAAGAACACATCCGATTTGAACTCAGCTAGTTGTTGCGCTGACGGCAATCAATGCTTCTGGCCGCACGTATGGCCATCCAGCCATAGGCGTATAACCAATCGGAAAGAGACGATCTGTGCACTTGGTTGGCTCTATATTATTTCTCGATCCTTGCGTTCGTGCTGGTGAAGAAAAAGACGGCTGCTGTGAATATGTTTGATGAAGAAATTCAGCGCCTCTAGATTGGAATCAAAGTGGATCTTCTCGTCGGAAGCCGATGAATCATAGATTGCAGGTGATGGAACCGTCACGATCGCACAATCAGCGTCCCCAGTTCCCATAGACGGCGCCAATTGACGAGGTTTGATCCCATCAATGCCCATTGTTATGGACTTGGATTTTGGAGAAGATAGGGATGCTGGAGATTGTGGAACGGTTAGCAAATAAGCAACACGGGGACACAAGGTTTACCCAGGTTCAGGCCCTCGGAGGGAAAACCCTACTCCTGCTTGTCTGCTCTTGATTACGGCGGAACCGAAGATTACAGGGGTGCGCAGATGCAATCTGGCGTGGAGGTGTGTATGCGAGAGTATGAGAGATTGTAGGAGAGTTCTAGATCTGTAGATCTATCATGGAGGTGGAGATCATAGATCTATCTATTGGGGGTTATGGCGTCCTCGTTGGACCCTCCTAGCCTTTATATATAGGGAGGCTAGGTCTCAGGTACCGATACGAGTAGGTTACAAGTTGTATTCAAACTCTAGTCATGAGATTTCCTTGTCTTGTGTGCTTGGGAGTCCGTGTCCATATGGGCTTCATAGCAGCCGAACCGTCATAGGCGTCATGGACCCTGGTAGGCCATCGAGTGGGCCTTCCGTCGGGCTGGACCAGGTATGCTAACATCGGGTACCCGCAGGGTATAACCATGTCAGTTTCCATCCGCAAAAAATATGTTTTCCGTCTGCCGATATTTGGACAGTTTTGCCCCTTGATGTTAAAAGATATTACTAGCACTGCCACCGTAAAGTCAAAACTAAAAACTGACCAGTTCCTTCCTCTATCACTCCGCTGTTCCACCAGCTCTGCCTCACCATGGCTGTCGGCCCCCTCCCCTGCTCCTCCGGGTCAATCCCCTATCGAGCACCGACGCGTCCACGGATCCACCTCGTGACGCCATGCCATGCTGCTGAGGTCATGTTGTCTCTTCTCCCTCTCGCATATGTCCATAGGTCAGAGATTTAAGGTTGACGGGGGCGTCACATCCGGGCTGGCCGGAGGTGAGTCCAAGCCATCTCTTCGCTCCCGGTCGTCTCTCGGTACTCCTCTACTTGGACAGGGCTGCCGAGCATGAAGCACCGGCGGCTGCAGGGCACATACAGGGCCAGGATTTTGAGGGCGTGGGGGGCAGATCTGTCCAGTTATTTGTTTTTTTGGAAACAACCATTTGATCTGAACGCCTTGACGACTGTCTACGCACAGCCTGTTGGGAACCCCAAGAGCAAGGTGTGAAGCAGCAGGCAGCAAGTTTTCCCTCAGTTGAGACCGAGGTTATCGAACCAGAAGGAGGAAGGAAACATCACACAGGTGTTGCAAGCAACACGGAGACCTGCACAACACAAACTCAAGACTTTGCCCCAATGAATAGTGACGTTGTCAAGCTCACCGGTTTACTGTAACAAAGGATTAAACGTATGGTGTGGAAGGTAATGGTTTGCAGCAAGTAAACAAGTAACAGTGGAAGATGTATCAATGATAAAGATTGGATCGGGGTCCATAGTTCACTAGAGGTGCTCTCCTTAGACAGGCATGAAGGGTAAACAAATTACAGCAGGGCAATTGACAGGAACTAAGCAAGGCATAACAATGCAATTACTAGTCAGAAAGATCCTATGAGATTCGTTTGAGCAATACAACAAGATACATAGACCACCATCCAACTGCATCTACGACTATAAGTCAACCTTCAGGTTATCATCTGAACCCCCTCTAGTATTAAGTTGCAAGCAACAGACAACTGCTTTAAGCAAAGTGTGTAAGGTAAACAATCCACATGTTCCATGAACAAGAGACCGTTGTTTTCTCCCTAGTAGCAACAACACATCTACAACCGAAGAGATTATTGTCACTTCCCTTGGAAACTAGAGGCATGAACCCAATATCGAGCATAAATACCTCCTCTACGAGTCACTAGCAACTACTTGGCCAAGATAGCTACTAACAACGGAGAGCATGCAAGACACAAACAACACAGACATGATATAATCATTAAGACAAAACCATTAATCAAACCAACATAATAATCTCAATATCCATCGGATCCCCGCAAACACAACATGCATGATTACAAATAGATTAGATCTTGATCATGAACGGAGCTCACAAGATCTATACATGAAAGCACAAAGGAGGATATACAACCATCTAGCTACTACATGGACCCATAATCCAAGGTGGAACTAGTCACGCATCATACCGGAGAGAAGGCATCCGGGATGATCTCCCCTCCGGCAGGGTGCTAGGAAGAACTTTAGATTCCCCCGATCTAGGGACGATGGTGGCGGCGGCTACAGACGGTTTCGTGGATATTTGATCGGGTGCTTAGGGTTTTTGCATCGGGGGCTTCTTATAGGCGAAGGGGGAGACCAAGGAAGTGTCTAGGGAAGCCAAACCCTAGCCAGGCGCGGGGCTAGGCCACCCGCGCCTGGGGTGGGTATGGCCCCCTTGGCTAGCCCCTCCGGCTCTCCTCTAGACTTCTTGTTCCCCACGGAAATTAATTGACTTTGACGTTTGTCCCGTCCAATTCCGAAATGATTTCTTTACTAACTTTCTTGAAACCAAAAACAGCAGAAAACAGGCATCTGGCACTGTTGCAACTTGTTAATAGGTTAGTACCAGAAAACATGTAAAAAGCACCTCAAAATGTAGACAATCAAAGCAAAGTAGATATAAAACAAGCATGGAGCATAAAAAATTAGAGATACGTTTCCAACGTATCAACATCCCCAAGCTTAACTCCTACTCTTCCTCGAGTAGGTAAGTGATAAAAGAATAATTTTTGAGGTGACATGCACCCTCACAATAAAGATCCAACCATTTGCAAGCATTGAAAGATGGGATCAAAGAACTCTAAACATGTGCGTGATATATGGAGTTCTAACAATAGGACATAGTAACTATGCATGCAACATGACAAGCTACAAACAAAGATCATGAATAACATGCATTGAAAAACATTTGTTTGTTTCACATGCACAAAACATAGCATAGTGGCAATCAGCTTGTCCCTCATAGAGTAGCAAATAGATGCATAGGACACATGCAAAGTTCGCAAGGGTGACTAGAAACAAGTAGCACAAGAACAAGTAATATCACAATATGCATCAATTAATAAGCTTTGGAACACTGCACACAAAATGACAACTATGATCTCTTAATGGTGCATAAAAGTAGAAGGTGGAGACTCAATAATGGTGGAAGAAAAGCCTTTTTTGTAAAGGAAGCAGTGATTACAAGTTTCAAAAAGAGCTTCCAAAAATTATGGTACATGTTAGCTTTCAGCCCTCATTGCCCCTATCATAAGCATCTTGAAGTGGTTATGGTTAAAGTGGCAAAGCTAGAGTATATGCTTGACGAAGTATAAGTTGGCAATCTCATGTCCCTTGAATACGAGGGCCACACCTCATGCATACTCAACTTTGGGTCCAGGTAAGTTCTTGTCACTGTAAGTATTTGCATATCATTGAGAACCGCCAACGGGGTACCCCTTGCACACGGTACAGGAGCTTTCCCATAACCAAAATGACAAGGCAAGCAGACAATGAGCATCTCAGCAATCTTTTTATTTACCATATGCATAGCTTTTTATTGAGGATGCTTCATAGATAGCTCATTATGGTGATGTTGCAAGTTTCCACCATGATTACGCATGGCTTAGGCTAGCGGTGAAAGAACATGTTGGGCCCCCATGTGTGGTTTTGGTAATTAATGACAATCTTTATGGACTAATGTGTGCATTAAGTTATACTTGTAGGATTTGTCCATTGGCATCGCTTGGAGCATGTGTTGGCTTCAAGGTCGATGAAATGCAAAGAAGATATGTTGGTCAAGCTCAATATGCGAGGTCGATGATGAGGAATTAAGAAAGGCGTTCCATCTTGAGAAGGTCAAGACCGTCTACATCGAGCTCAAGTGGAATGCTCAAGGCAAAGGTATAATCTTGATAGGTTTTTACTTTTGTCGGTCTCACGTTGTGTGTGTGTGAGACCGGGTTTAGGATAGATAACCGTACTATCAAGAGGGGCTCTCGTATGAGTAATTCGGTCACATCGTTCGGAGAAAGCTCAAACCTTTGCATACTTGCATCATCGTATTTGGTTGTTATTTGGTCTTATCCATGTGAGGATATAGAGCTTGTGGTAATCTCCATAACAAGCTCTTGTTCATCAAAATCGGATCTTCCGTTTGTATCTTGTTGCGCTTTTGATTTATGCGGCTTTCGGTTTCTCACCAAGTGAGGTATTTCACATTATTCTACTTGATACTTTCTCACTTGGTGATAATCAATATTTCCACTTTTTATTGGGAAGCCCTTGTCGTCCTCTATCCAACGCAAGTTGAATCGGGTCAATCGGAGTTTCCAGTCAAAAGTTCTTTCTGCCTCGCTAGGTACCTAAATCCGGTACTACCGGCCGGCCCGGTAGTACCGCCCGGGTGGGCCGGTAATACCGACCGGCCCAGTTTATTTGCCCAGATATTTTCCCAGATCCAGATCTTGTTTTCCTGGCCCGCTGCCGCCGCTAAGGCGCCCGGCTCGCCCAAGATGCTTGCGTTGACTAGCCAGCCGGCTTGGCCCACCGCCTGCTCCCCGCTTGGCTTCCGCCGCCGCTGTCGTCTGCTGCTGCCGCTAGCCCCGATTCCCCTCTGATTTTCTCTGGCTGTGCTCGCAGGGTGCGGTACTACCGGTTAAATCCGGTAGTACCGGACCGTTCCGAAAAACTGCCCAAACGGCTAGATTTTCTGGGCCTATTTATACCCTTTGTACATTTTCAGTTTAGTTAACTCCTCTCTTATCTATTAGGCTAAACTTTGTCCACACTTTCTCTAGATCTTGAAGCTTGCCTAATCTTTTTCCTCCGATGATTCTTGCCCATATTTGAGTGGAAGAGAGAGGAGATCTAGACCCACGTTTTGACCTAACCAATTCATCTCTTTGTGAGTGCATCTTTGGGGATCTAGATTTTGGGGGATTTTGTGTCTCTCTTTGATTCCTCCTCTCTTGTTCCCCCAATAGCTTTAGTAGCTTTTTTGGAACTTGAGAGTGAGGGATTTAATCATCTTTGTGGTGTTCTTGCCATTTGCATTTGGTGCATCGGTTTGAGTTCTCCTCGGAGGATTTGGTTTGAGTTGCTCAGTGGAGCTTGTCCCTCTTGGGTTCTTGGAACCCTAGACGGTTTTGTGGCCTTGGTGGCATTTGTTGAGGCCTTTTGTGGCGTTTGTGGGAGCCTCCAATTAAGTTGTGGAGAAGTGCCCCAACCTTGTGAGAGGTTCCGGTTGCCACCGACAAGTGCACCGATAGTGGAAGCGTGGATCGATCCCATTGGGGTGAGATTCACCGGAGAATAAGGGAGGCCTTTTGTGGCGTTGGTGGTTTGATACCACCCCCTCTCCAAACGATAAGTACTCCATGTTGGGAGGAACTCGGTAAAATATCGATGTCCCCGCGTCCCTCGGTTATCTCTATACCCGAGCTCTTTACTTATGCACTTTACATTGTGATTGCCTTCGTGCTTGAAGTACTATATATCTTGCTATCACTTTGTTGCTTGTATTGCTTAGCATAAGTTATTGGTGCACATAGGTGAACCTTAGTTGTTCTAGGTTGTGCTTAACAAAGTAAACACTAGTTTTATTCCGCCTTTGTTGAGCCACTCTAGGAAAAGTTTTAATCGCCTATTCACCCCCCCCCCCTTCTAGGCGACATCTGTATCCTTTCAAGCGGCCTAGGAATTTCTATAACACAGGATACAAACTTCATGGACTTACAAGTTCCCTCTTTATTTCACACCGGTGACATCCATAGACAAAAGAACATGATATCAACTGAGTACAAAGTACAAGTGCAATGTTGAAAACGTTCCCCGTGACAACACGGTTCTGCTAATTCCAACTTATAAGTGCAAGAATATACAACAAAGTTGTCACAAGGGTTCAAGTTTATTAGGGGCAAATAATAAAGTGTGCCATCAAGTTCGTGAGGGCTTTAATCACTAAGTTTTCACATAACAAAATAGTTTTTTTAATTGTAAGATAGTTGAAAACAAGAATATACTTGGAATGGTGTAACACACCATGCATAGGAGTTTATAGTGGACACTTTGGAATAACTTGGTTTCTTGGGAGTTGGAAGCATGAGTAGAACTTACTCATACAAGTGAAGGCTAGCAAAAGACTGGGAGCAACCAACTAAGAGAGAAATAATGGCCATAATCATGTAGTGCAACAAAGCATACTAATCAAAGCAAAGAGTGGTATTACAAGTCAAGGACTAAATGATCATAGAGGCTAATGGTGACTTGTCATAGTCATAACATGGTGTGAGCATGTGCCAAGTGAACCCAAGCAAAACATCAAAGGAGAATACCACAATACTATGCTTGTGCATGCTTAAACAACGCATAATTTCTTTAAGGCACACTAAGCAATCCCAATTATTTGGAACAATACATGCTATAGCAATAATCACTAAGCATAAAGTCAAAAAAACACCTAGCATGTCATGCTAAAGTCTAAGTCACAGTCAATGCAAGCTCCTTTTGCACTTCAAGCAAGAACTTACTACTCATTTCCAACACCAAGCAAACTTATTTGCAAAACAACATAGCGAGAACGGGGGTCCAAACTACTCAAGCAAACTAAACAAACTATGCAAAGAAAACGAAAATTAAGACGCTCCAAGAACAACACAACTCTGCATGAAACAATAAAAACGAAGTGTCTAGACAAACCTGAGCTTTTTATTGATGAAGAAGGGGATGCCTTGGGCATCCCCAAGCTTTGACGCTTGTACCTCTTCGATATTTTTTGGGGTTACACCATGGTGGCATCCCCAAGATTGAGCTTTTGTCCATTTTTCATCTCATTGCATCATTCTCTCTTTACACCTGGAATTTTTCCTTCACACAATCTTCATTAGCAACATTAGTTTATTAAAAAGATACTAGACCTCTGGCAAAGCTTTGAAACAACAAGGCTTTTCACTAAAAACATAAGCTACTGTAGTAAATCCTTCAAAAAGATCAATTCACCTAAAGAGAACTCAAAAAGGAATCAATAAGAAGCAAATACAAATAATGGCAGAAATTTGTCAAAACAGACCAGCAGGCAGAAACCGATTTTTTCGAACATCTTCTGTTGCTCAAATCAAAAAGTGTTGAACTAACGAAAGTTAGCTAACATACTGGGGGATTTATTCGTAAACTTTCAGCTCAATCCGAGTTACAGAGCCTCCTCACGAATTTTATTAGTGGAGGACAGAAATCTGTTTCGGGACAGCAACTCCCCAAATCTTACTTCCCTCTCATTAGAGGTCATTCTTGGCACAAAAAGCAAACAAAAAGGATAAGGAGAGGTCATTACAGAAGTAATAACTTCCAAGACTCAAGGAAACTCTTGGGTTATCTCCCAACCAATAATTTTCTTTAACGCCTTTAAGTTAGGCACAAGAAGCAAGAAGAAATCAAGTATTTTCAAATGAAGAAGCATTAACATCAAATCTTGCTTTTAAAGGAGGAGCAAAAAGAAACTTCTCTCTCCTCATAGGGAAGTGTTCAATACCTTTCTTGAATGGAAAATGATATTTAATGGTGCCTTCTTTCATATCAATGATATCACCAACTGTTCTAAGAAAAGGTCTTCCCAAAGTGATAAGACAAGAAGCATTGTATTCAACATCCAAAACATAGAAATCAACAGGGACATAAGTATTGTCAACCATAATGAGAACATCATTAATACTCCCCATGAGTTTCTTCTTAGCATTATCATTGAGTGGAACATCCAAATAACAATCTTTTAATGGTGGCAAATCAAGCATTTCATAAATCTTCCTAGGCATAATAGAGACACTAGAATCAAGATCACATGAAGCTTTGAGATCAAAGTCATTCACTTACATATTAATAATGGGTTCCCAACTATCTTCTACTTTTCTAGGAATAGAAGATTTGTGTTTTAGCTTCTCTTCCTTAATCTTAACAAGAGCATTTGTAATGTGTTTGGTGAAAGCAACATGCATATCACTAGCATCGGGACTTCTAGCAAGCTTTTGCAAGAACATAATCACTTCAGAAATATTGCAACCATCAATATCAAAGTCAAACTTAGCATCACTAGTGGTAGGCATAGTAGGAGGAGGAATAGGGTATATTTGTGGTTTAGTGGTGATAGTGCACACACTATTGTTTCTATCAATTTCAGCCTCCCTTTCCCACTTAGCATGAAGTTGAGCTAACAGCCTAACATTTTCATCAATAGTAACTTGTATGGCATGAGCAGTAGCAAAGGTGTTTTCCATATTTTCAGGTTTAGCAGCCATTTTATTAACCAAGGAAGTTTGAGCTTCAGACAAAGAGGATATATTTTTGTCAATAGTTAAAAGCTTTTCCTCTATAGTCTTATTGAAAGTGGTTTGTTTACTAATAAAGTCCTTGAGCATGACTTCAAGTTCAAAGGGGGCACTTCTAGCATTATTGTAAGAGCTTCCATAGGAATTGCCATTATTAGGAGGATAAGGCCTATAATTATTGTTGCTACCAAAATTGTTCCTATAGGCATTATTGTTGAAATTGTTGTTTCTAATGAAGTTCACATCAACTTGCTCTTCTTGAGCCACCAAAGAGGCTAAGGGAACACTATTAGGATCTAGAGGAGCTTTCCCATTAACAAGCATAGCCATAATAACATTAATCTTTTCACTCAAAGAGGAAGTTTCCTCAACAGAATTTACCTTCTTACCACGTGGAGCTCTCTCAACATGCCATTCAGAGTAGTTAACCATCATATTATCAAGGAGCCTTGTTGCACAACCCAAAGTGAGGCCTATAAAGGTACCTCCAGCAGTAGAATCCAACAGATTTCTTGAGGAGAAGTTCAAACCTGCATAAAAAGTCTGGATAATTATCCAAGCAAGGAGTCCATGAGTAGGGAAATTTTTAACAAAGATTTCATTCTTTCCCAAGCATGAGCAACATGTTCACTACCAAGTTGTTTAAATTTCATAATGTTACTTCTCATGGATATAATCTTAGCAGGAGGATAATACTTTCCAATAAAAGCATCTTTGCACTTAGTCCAAGAATCAATACTATTTTTAGGCAAAGAAAGCAACCATTCTTTAGCTTTTATCCTCAAGGAGAAAGGAAAAAGCTTGATCTTAATAATATCTCCATCTACATCCTTATACTTTTACATCTCGCAAAGTTCAACGAAGCTATTAAGATGGGCAGCAGGATCATCAGAACCAGCATCAGAAAATTGCTCTCTCATCATAAGATTCAACAAAGCAGGCTTAATTTCATAAAGGTAGCATCAGGAGCAGGTGGAGCAATAGGTGTGCTAAGGAAATCATTGTTGTTGGTGCTAGTGAAGTCACACAACTTGGTGTTCTCAGCAGAGTTCATTTTGGCAAAGGTGGGCAAGCCAAAAACAGTAGCAACAGCTAGAGCAGGAACTAATTTTTTTGTGTTTTTTGAAAAGAGGCAAACAAAACCAAGCAAAAGAAACAAAGCAAACGAAAAACAAAGTAACGAGAAAGTTAGTGAAGGTCTCCCCTTGTGAAGACGTCCTTAGCCTCCCCGGCAACGGCGCCACAAAAGCTTGACGACTGTCTACGCACAGCCTATTGGGAACCCCAAGAGCAAGGTGTGAAGCAGCAAGCAGCAGGTTTTCCCTCAGTTGAGACCGAGGTTATCGAACCAGAAGGAGGAAGGAAACGTCACACAGGTGTTGCAAGCAATGCGGAGACCTGCACAACACAAACTCAAGACTTTGCCCCAACGAACAGTAAGGTTGTCAAGATCACCGGTTGCCTGTAACAAAGGATTAAACGTATGGTGTAGAAGGTAATGGTTTGCAGCAAGTAAACAAGTAATAGTGGAAGATGTATCAATGGTAAAGATTGGACCGGGGTACATAGTTCACTAGAGGTGCTCTCCTTAGATAAACAACATGGCATGAAGGGTAAACAAATTACAGCAGGGCAATTGACATGAACTAAGCAAGGCGTAACAATGCAATTACTAGTCAGAAAGATCCTATAAGATTCGTTTGGGCAATACAACAAGATACATAGACCGCCATCCAACTGCATCTATGACTAGAAGTCCACCTTCAAGTTATCATCCGACCCCCCTCCAGTATTAAGTTATAAGCAACAGACAACTGCTTTAAGCAAAGTGTGTAAGGTAAACAGTCCACATGTTCCATGAATAAAAGACCGTTGTTTTCTCCCTAGTAGCAACAACACATCTACAACCGAAGAGATTATTGTCACTTCCCTTAGAAACTAGAGGCATGAACCCACTATCGAGCATAAATACCCTCTCTTGGAGTCACTAGCAACTACTTGGCCAAGATAGCTACTAACAACGAAGAGCATGCAAGATCACAAACAACACAAACATGATAAAATCATAAAGACAAAACCATTAATCAAACTAACATAATAATCTCAATATCCATTGGATCCCCGCAAACACAACATGCATGATTACAAATAGATTAGATCTTGATCATGAACGGAGATCACAAGATCTATACATGAAAGCACAAAGGAGGAGATACAACCATCTAGCTACTACATGGACCCATAGTCTAAGGTGGAACTACTCACACATCATACCGGAGAGAAGGCCTCCAGGATGATCTCCCCTCTAGAAGGGTGCCGGGAAGAACTTCAGATCCCCCGATCTAGGGACGATGGTGGCGGTGGCTACAGACGGTTTCGTGGATATTTGATCGGGTGCTTAGGGTTTCTGCATCGGGGGCTTCTTATAGGCGAAGGGGGAGACCGAGGAGGCGGCCAGGGTAGCCAAACCCTAGACAGGCACGGGGTTGGGCCCACCCGCGCCCTGGGTGGGTCTGGCCCCCCTGGCTTGCCCCTCTGGCTCTCCTCTGGACTTCTTGTTCCGCAAGGAAAGTAATTGACTTTCACGTTTGTCCTGCCCAATTCCGAGAATATTTCTTTACTAACTTTTCTGAAACCAAAAACAGCAGAAAACAGGCATCTGGCACTGTTGCAACTTTTTAATAGGTTAGTACCAGAAAACATGTAAAAAACACCTCAAAGTGTAGACAAGCAAAACAAAGTAGATACAAAACAATCATGGAGCATCAAAAATTATAGATACGTTTCCAACGTATCACGCCTTTTCGTTCTATTTTTTATGCATTTCTTGAGAACTTGATGCTCCAGATCCGAAATACGGTTGATTTTTTGTGCAAATGATTCTCCAGACTCTTGAGTACTTGATGCTTCGGATGCGAAATACGGTGATTTTTTGTGCAAATGATTCTCCAGACCGTCAAAGAATTTTATGTTTCCTACTATAAAATTATCGTAAGGTGTTCTTGCTAACGTTTAGTACTCTAGGCGTTGTACTTGCCCTCGGTGGTTTTGAGTATCATGGTGGAGTTTTGGACTATCTGAAATTATAGAAGGTGCTGTCATGTGACATTGATTCAAGTTTGTTGATATCGCATTATCTTGGCTGCTGGATTTCAAGGTCCTGTGTGCCATGGATGCGATGTTGTTCTGAATAGATTTTTCACTACTGATTCATGCGGTGGTTGGCTTATTTGTGTTGAAACAATTAGGCTTTACTTTGTAGATGCCCTCCACTAATTAATTGATGACTGCTAACAGCATGCGGCATGATGTTACATTCAGCGGGATGGCTCGGCTGGTTTGGATCGTAACTAAACAGCAACTGAAGAAACGATTTTCGACTGTTTCCTCCACACCAGAATTTCATAGGATAACTGAGGTCATTTTAAAGTACTAAATGCCTTCTTTTTAGCATGTTTGATTGTTTATAATCTGTTCGGATATTAAAAACCAAGCCGACACTTTCGATTTTGGCCAAAGCTTTGACTTCCAGGTCAGACAAGGAGGAATTTTAAAACTACCTTCATGTGTAAAGTGGTTCCTAAGAATAGCTCCATCTGTCCTCTGTATTTTTATTACGGACTATAAACCATATGACACTAACTGAATTTTATTTAGTTCCTGAAATCCTTCTGGAGTAAAAAAATTCGTCCATATTCCTAAGTGGAATATAAATAAGCAATTGATACGTTTTCATTATTACCTCCTCTAAAATGTAGTTTTCAACAAAAAGAAATACATGCCTCAACACATTTTTTGTTCATAGTACGTGAGAAATGTGTGATGATTGAAGAAAATTTAAGTCAATCAAATGGTTAAAAAAACTATTTCTAAAGAGTAGGAACATAGTAAGATTGGAAAGTTTTTAATTTTACATGGAAAACTACGACATGCACGAAAGGAGAAACGTGGGAGATGGTGACGTGCAGGATCGGGGAGGGTTGCGAGGCAAACCCTCGATGCATGGTGGGAGGAGAGACGAGGGCAGTACTAGACTAGGAGGGAGGCGCTCTTACTTTTTTCTCTCTTGTTTGATTGCACGGGCATGTCTACTATTATTTATCATGTAAAAAACCCAGCAAACATAAGTGCCAAAGCGATGTTATTGAAAGGGAACTAAAACTTAGCGTCATATGTGATAAGACAAGTAAAATTTAAAGCCTGTGGCAACGCACGGGCATTCAACTAGTACATGTTAAATAGGATGGAGAAATCTCATCAGTGGCATCACAAAAGCTAATTTCCAACAGTGGCGTACTAGACGATTTTATCAAGAAACTAAACAAGAAAAGTACAAATTATACTACCTCCGTTCCATAATATAAATATTTTTAGCAAACTGTTTTAGCTTTTAAAAAAGTGTTTTAGCTTTTAAAAAAGCTTATATGATGAAACAAAGGGAGTATTTGACAACTGAAACTTAAAACACTTCCTAAAATTCCCCATCAAATATGATCAAAGCAATCCACTTAACAGCAGGGGAGTCACTACACCACAGACAATTATTTAGGACACAAAAAAGTGCCTTAGAAAATACGAATAATGCCTATAAAAATCTTTAAAGGCAATGAAAAAAATGCCGAATCAAACAGGGTAGGGAAAAATCATTGAAGGCACTATTGAAAAGTGTCTTAGAAAATTGATTTTTTGAGGCACTTTTAGAATTGCCTTAAAAGATAGAGAGGCACTTTAAAATGTGCCTCAAAAATATTCTAGGCACTTCTCAAAATGCCTTAAAAAATAATTTAAGGCAATATACAATATGTTGGAGATATGCCCTAGAGGCAATAATAAATGTAGTTATTATTATATCTTTGTGTTTATGATAAATGTTTACATTCATGCTATAATAGTATTAACAAGGAAACATTGATACTTGTGTGATTTGTAAACTTAATTTGAAGTCCCTAGTATAGCCTCTATACATCACTAGCTTGTTGGTTGATAAATGATTATGGTTTCCCTATCATGAACATTGAGATGTTATCAACAACAAGATCATATCGTTAGGAGAATGATATGATGGACATACTCCTATAGATAAGCGTAGCATAAAGATCAAGTCATTTCAGTAGTTCAATTGCTATATTCTTTCTGGCATTGAGTGTTCGGAAAGTATTGGTTGAGACACATGGATCAAGAGTGGGATTTGTCCATCCATATAACGGATAGATATACTCTGGGCCCTCTCGGTGGAATGTCATCCAATTAGCTTGCAAGCATGTGACTGGCTCACAAGGGATCACATATCACGGGAACGAGAAAAGAGTACTTATCGGTAACGAGGTTGAACTAGGTATGCAGAGATACCGACGATCATAACCTCGGATAAGTAAACTATCATGAGACAAAGGGAAATTGGTATCGTATGTAAGTGGTTCATTCGATCGCAAAGTAATCGTAGAAATATGTGGGAGCCATATGAATTTCCAGATTCCTCTATTGGTTATTGTTCGGAGAAGTGTCTCGATCATGTCCGCATAATTCACGAACCGTAGGGAGACACACTTAAGGATTCGACGTTGTTTGAGTAGTTATGGTATTATGAGAAAGAGACCGAATGTTGTTCGGAGTCTCGGATGTGATCCGGGATATCACGAGGTGATCCGGAATGGTCCGGAGATTAAGATTCATATAAGGAAAGTCCCGTTTCGGAGTTGGGAAATGATTCCGGTGTTTTCATTGGGAATGTTCTAGAATGTTCCGGAATGTCCGGCACTCCGGAGGGGAAGGGTACATGAATGTTTTGTATCAAGTTTGTATGATTGCATCATGTACTAAGTGTCCTCGCTGTTCCAAATAAAGGATTAAATTGAATCCTAGTTTGAAAAGTCAAATAGCTAAATTGAAAAGTCAAACGGCTAAATTTGGAAAGTGGAAAAGAGGAGGAGGGGGTGAAACCGTGTTGGGGAGGGAGTCCTCCTCCCCAAGCGGCCACCACCAAGCCGAGTTGGGAGGACTCCCCTCCCTGGCCGTCGGCCCTCCACCTATATAAGGAGGCGGGGCTCCTCCTCACCTCAAACCCAAGAAGCTGACCCACCATAGCCATGGCCCCTTAGGGTTTGCCCTAGCCGACTTGGGGTCCCCGAACCCTAGCCGGCTCTAGCATCCCTCCTTGGTGTATCTAAACCCTAGAACACCGAGGAGCTCTCTCATACTCCACCATACTAGCTCCGCCAAGGCGAAGCCCTCACGAGATCTCCCTCTACTTCCTGTACCACGCGTTGTCTTCTTGGGAATCGCGAGGAGAGTGCTACAACCTCCATTTTCTTTGGAACAAGGGATAGGAAGGTCGTCAGTCGAGCGATGTGACCCGGCCTGCGAGCGCCTTGGCATGGGAAGGATCGTCTACGCGATCTTGAGATCAGGAAGAGTACGACTACATCACCCACGAGAATCCGCTCTTGTTAAACACTTTGGAATCTTCGAGGGTAAGTTATTCCATCGACTCGTTGCTACAATCTAGTAGATAGATCTTGGCTTGTTTGTTTGTATGCGATAGAAAATTTTTGTTTTCCATGCTACGAAACCCTACAGTGGTATCAGAGCCATGTCTATATGTAGATCTGTTGCACGAGTAGAACACAATGGTCATTGTGGGCGTTGATGCTTTTATTGTCGATTACTTCTTGTGTACTTTGCATCTTGCGGTATGTTGGTATGAAGCGGCCCGGGCTAACCTTACATGACATCGTTCATGAGACTTGCTCCACGCTTGACATGCAACTTGTATTGCATAAGTGGCTTTGCGGGTGCCTGTTTCTCCTAGCATAGTTAAGATCCAATTTACAATGGGTGATTAACAATACTAGTATCAATGTTGTGGTTCATGTTCGTAAGTTAGAACGACACTTATAGAAAGCCCCAAGCCACGTAAAACATGCAAAGAAAGTAGAGGCGTCTAACTTTGTTTTGCAGGGGTGTGCAGTGATGTGATATGGCCATGATTGTGATTATATTTGATGTATGCAATGTTCCTTATTGTAAGTTGGCAACCGGCAGGAGCCATATGGTTGTCTTTAATTTATGTTAAGACCCGCGTGTCTATTAGTTGAAGCCGGTGGACGACAACCATGGAGAAGCGTCATTGACCTTGATGCAATGCCGGTGACGATGGAGATCATGTTCGTGCTTGAAGATGGAGATCGAAAGCACAAAGAAGAAAGTCCATATCATATCACATATTATGAATTGCATGTGATGTTAATCCTTTATGCATCTTGTATTGCTTAGTAGACGACGGTAGCATTATAAGATGATCCCTCATGACCATGAATTTCAAGTCATAAAGTGTTCACCCTTAGTTAGCACTGTTGCTAAAGCTTGTTGTTTCGAAGCACCACGTGATGATCGGGTGTGTTAGATTCTTCAAGTGTATACAACGTGAGCAAGCCAGATTTGCTCATGCGGAAACTAAGGTTTGATCTTGACGAGCCTAGCATGTACAGACATGGTCTCGGAACACGGATCACCGAAAGGTAAAGCATGAATCATATAGTAGATATGATGAACATGTCGATTGTTCGCCATTGAAACTATATCAACTCTCGTGATGATCGGTGTTGATGTAGTGGATTTGGTTCGTGTGATCACTAAAACAATGTGAGGGATGTTGTTTTGAGTGGGAGTTCACCTAGATTATCTTTATTATTAATTTGAACTCAATTTGTCATAAACTTAGTCTAAACTATTGCAAATATGTTGTAGATCAATGGCAGCCCCTACCATCAATTTTAATGCGTTCCTAGAGAAAGAAAAGTTGAAAAAACAATGGAAGCAACTTCGCGGATTGGTTCCGCAATTTGAGGATTGTCCTCACAGCTGGTAATTTGACCTATGTGCTGGATGCACCACTGGGTGACCCACCTGCAGCTGATGCTTCCGATGAAGTAAAGAATGTTTACCTCGCTCGGAAGAATCAGTACTCCATATTTCAGTGTGCTATCTTGTATGGTTTGGAATCGGAGCTTCAGAAAAGGTTTGAGAATTCAGACCCATATGATATTGTCGAGGATCTCAAATTGATCTTTGAGACTCATACGACAATTGAAAGTTATGAGGCTTCTGAAAAGTTCTTTAACTGCAAGATGGAAGAGGGCATCTCCGTCAGTGAGCACGTGCTTAAGATGTCTGGGCACACAAACAAACTTCAAATATTGGGTATTGTGATTCCTAATGCTTTGGAGATTTACCGTGTCCTCCAATCACTACCACCAAGTTACAAGAACTTTGTGATGAACTACAACATGCAAAACATGAACAAGCAGTTGCCAGAACTGTTTGCTATGTTAAAGTCTGCAGAAGTGGAGATCAAGAAAGAGCACCAAGTGTTGTTGGTAAATAAGACCACCAAATTCAAGAAAGGCAAGTCTAAGCAGAAGGGACACTTAAAGAAGGGTGGTAAGAAAGTTACCACGCCGGCGAAGAAGACCAAGGCTGGACCTAAGCACGATCTTGAGTGCTTTCTTGCAAGGGAGAAGGTCCTTTGGGCGGAATTGCCCAAAGTACTTGGCGGATTTGAAGAACGGCAACATCAAGAAGAAAGGTATATATGATATACATGTTATTGATGTGTATCTCACTAGTACTAAGTAGTAGTGCACAGGTATTTGATCTTGGTTCGGTTGCTCATATTTGTAACTCGAAGCAGTCTTTGCGAATAAACGGAAGCTAGCGAAGAACGAGGTGACGATGCGGCGTGGGAAACATATCAAAGGTTGATGTGATCGCGGTCGCACGCTACCCTTCATCTACCATCGGGATTAGTTTTATACTTAAATAATTGTTATTTGGTGCGTTGAGCATGAACATTATATCGGGATCTTGTTTATTGCGAGACGGTTACTTGTTTAAGTCCGAGAATAATGGTTGTTCGATTTATATGAGTAATATGTTTTATGCACATGCACCTTTGATAAATGGTCTATTCTTATTGAATCTCGATAGTGGAAATACACATATCAACAACATTGAGGCTAAACGTTTGAAATCAAGCGATAATTCGACCTATATGTGGCACTGTCATCTTGGTCACATTGGAGTGAAACGTATGAAGAAACTCCATTCCGATGGACTTCTTGAATCACTTGATTTTGAATCACTTGAAAGATGCGAAGCATGTCTGATGGGTAAAATGACTAAGACTCCATTTTCTGGTATGATGGAGCGAGCTACGGACTATTAGAAATCATACATACCGATGTGTGTGGTCCAATGAGTGTAGCATCGCACGGTGGTTATCGTTATGTTCTTACCTTCACGGATGATTTGAGTAGATATGGGTATATCTATTTCATGAAACATAAGTCCGAAACTTTCGAGAAGTTTAAGGAGTTTCAAAGTGAGGTAGAGAATCAACGTAACAAAAAGATTAAATTTCTACGTTCTGATCGTGGAGGTGAATATCTAAGTTACGAGTTTGGAGAGCATTTGAAGAAATGCGGAATACTTTCGCAATTGACACCGCCGGGAACACCACAGCGTAATGGTGTGTCCGAACGTCGTAATCGAACTCTCTTAGATATGGTTCGTTCTATGATGTCACTTACAGATTTACCGCTATCATTTTGGGGTTATGCATTAGGAACAGCCGCATTCACCTTAAATATGGCACCGTCTAAATCCGTTGAAACGACAACGTATGAATTATGGCTTGGGAAGAAACCTAGATTGTCGTTTCTTAAAGTTTGGGGATGCGAAGCCTATGTAAAGAAGTTACAGCCGGACAAGCTTGAACCCAAAGCGGAAAAATGCGTCTTCATAGGATACCCAAAGGAAACTATTGGGTATACCTTCTATCATAGATCCGAAGGCAAAATCTTCGTTGCTAAGAATGGATCCTTTCTAGAGAAGGAATTTCTCTCGAAAGAAGTGACTGGAAGGAAAGTAGAACTCGACGAGGTTGTCGAACCTTCTCTCGAAATTGCGAGTAGCGCAAAGACGGAAGAAGTTCTGTGGTGCTGCACCAATTAGAGAGGAAGCTAATGATGGTGATCATGAAACTTGGTTGAAGTTGCTACAGAGCCTCGGAGGTCAACGAGAACTCGTACCACTCCAGATTGGTATGATCCCGTTATGAGCGTCATGTTGGTGGACAACACCGATGACCCCGAGACATATGAGGAAGCGATGATGAGCCCATATTCCAATAAATGGCAAGAAGCCATGAAATCCGAGATTGGATCCATGTACGAAAACCAAGTATGGACTTTGGTGGACTTACCGGATGGCCGGAAGGCTGTCGAGAACAAATGGATCTTCAAGAAGAAAACAGATGCTGATGGTAATGTTACTGTCTATAAAGCTCGACTTGTCGCAAAAGGGTTTCGACAAATTCAAGGAGTTGACTATGATGAGACTTTTTCACCAGTAGCGAAGCTAAAGTCTATGAGGATTATGTTAGCAATCGCTGCATATTATGATTATGAGATATGGCAGATGGATGTCAAAACAGCATTCCTCAATGGAGACATTGATGAAGAGTTGTATATGATGCAACCGAAAGTTTTTGTCGATCCTAAAGATGCTAACAAGGTATGCAAACTTCAACGGTCCATCTATGGATTGAAGCAAGCATCCCGAAGTTGGAATCAACGTTTTGATAAGGTGATCAAAAGTTTTGGTTTTATACAAACTTATGGAGAAGCTTGTATTTACAAGAAAGTGAGTGGGAGCTCTGTAGCATTCTTAATACTATATGTGGATGACATATTGTTGATTGGGAATGATGTAGACCTTCTTAATAGTGTCAAGGAATATTTGAATAATAGTTTTCCAATAAAGGATCTTGGCGAAGCAGCTTACATATTAGGCATAAAGATTTACAGAGATAGATCGAAACACCAAATATCATTGTCACAGAGTACATATTTGGACAAAGTTCTAAAGAGGTTTGGAATGGAAGATAGCAAGAAAGGGTTCTTGCCCATGTTGCCCAATACGACCTTGAGTAAAACTCAAAGTCCGACTTCGGCAGAAGATAGAGAAAGGATGAGTAAGACTCCCTATGCCTCAGCCATAGGATCTCTAATGTATGCCATGCTATGTACTAGACCCGACATTGCATATGCTGTTAGTTTAACTAGCAGGCATCAAAGTGATCCAGGAGTGGATCATTGGACAGCGGTCAAAAACATCCTTAAGTACTTGAGAAGAACTAAGGATATGGTTCTTTCTTATGGAGGTGATGAACAGCTCGTTGTTAATGGTTACACCGATGCTAGTTGGAACACCGATCCGGATGATTCTAAATCACAATCTGGATACATATTTATTTTGAATGGTGCAGCAGTTAGCTGGAGGAGTGCAAAGCAAAGCGTTGTGGCGAGATCTTCAACTGAATCGGAATACATGGATGCTTCGGAGGCTTCACAAGAAGCGATATGGATGAAAGAGTTCATTACAGAGCTGGGTGTGGTTCCTAGTGCGCTGGACCCAATGTCTATCTACTGTGATAACATGGGCGCCATAGCCAATGCGCAAGAACCAAGGTCACACAAGAAGCTGAAGCACATCAAGCT
Source organism: Avena longiglumis (assembly GCA_030063025.1). Taxonomy (NCBI): domain Eukaryota; kingdom Viridiplantae; phylum Streptophyta; class Magnoliopsida; order Poales; family Poaceae; genus Avena; species Avena longiglumis. The sequence goes on along the minus strand of CP125975.1, from coordinate 147,918,112 downwards.
ATGTTTTCACGCTATTCGAGAACATATCCAAGATGGGGATATAAAGATTTGCAAAGTACACACAGATCTGAATGTGGCGGATCCGTTGACTAAACCTCTCCCGAGGGCAAAACATGACCAGCACCAAACTGCCATGGGTGTTCGGTATATTACCATGTAATCTAGATTAGATGACTCTAGTGCAAGTGGGAGACTGTTGGAGATATGCCCTAGAGGCAATAATAAATGTAGTTATTATTATATCTTTGTGTTTATGATAAATGTTTATATTCATGCTATAATAGTATTAACAAGGAAACATTGATACTTGTGTGATTTGTAAACTTAATTTGAAGTCCCTAGTATAGCCTCTATACATCACTAGCTTGTTGGTTGATAAATGATTGTGGTTTCCCTATCATGAACATTGAGATGTTATCAACAACAAGATCATATCGTTAGGAGAATGATATGATGGACATACTCCTATAGATAAGCGTAGCATAAAGATCAAGTCATTTCAATAGTTCAATTGCTATCTGCTTTCTGATACATAGTAACCTAATTCCTTCGACCATGAGATCATGCATATCACCTTTACTGGATGGATGCTTTGATGACATCAAACACCACACCGTAACTGGGTGGCTATAAAGGTGGCATTGAGTGTTCGGAAAGTATTGGTTGAGACACATGGATCAAGAGTGGGATTTGTCCATCCATATGACGGATAGATATACTCTGGGCCCTCTCGGTGGAATGTCATCCAATTAGCTTGCAAGCATGTGACGCTCACAAGGGATCACATATCACGAACGAGAAAAGAGTACTTATCGGTAACGAGGTTGAACTAGGTATGCGGAGATACCAAGCGATCATAACCTCGGATAAGTAAACTATCGTGAGACAAAGGGAAATTGGTATCGTATGTAAGTGGTTCATTCGATCTCAAAGTAATCGTAGAAATATGTAGAGCCATATGAATTTCCGATTCCTCTATTGGTTATTGTGTTAGAAGTGTCTCGATCATGTCCGCATAATTCACGAACCGTAGGGAGACACACTTAAGGATTCGACGTTGTTTGAGTAGTTATGGTATTATGAGAAAGATACCGAATGTTGTTCGGAGTCTCGGATGTGATCCGGGATATTACGAGGTGATCCGGAATGGTCCGGAGATTAATATTCATATAAGGAAAGTCCCGTTTCGGAGTTGGGAAATGATTCCGGTGTTTTCATTGGGAATGTTCTAGAATGTTCCGGAATGTCCGGCACTCCGGAGGGGAAGGGTACATGAATGTGTTGTATCAAGTTGGTATGATTGCATCATGTACTAAGTGTCCTCGCTGTTCCAAATAAAGGATTAAATTGAATCCTAGTTTGAAAAGTCAAATAGCTAAATTGAAAAGTCAAACGGCTAAATTTGGAAAGTGGAAAAGAGGAGGAGGGGGTGAAACCGAGTTGGGGAGGGAGTCCTCCTCCCCAAGCCGGCGCACCACCCAAGCCGAGTTAGGGAGGGACTCCCCTCCCTCCCCTTGGCCGCCGGCCCCTCCACCTATATAAGGAGGGGCAGGGCTCCCTCCTAGAGCACACAAGTCCCTCACCTCAAACCCAAGAAGCTGCAGCCCACCATAGCCGCCCCCGCCCCCTTAGGGTTTTGCCCTAGCCGCCGACTTGGGCGTCCCCGGAACCCTAGCCTCCGGCTCTAGCATCCCCTCCTTGGTGTATCTAAACCCTAGAACACCGAGGAGATCTCTCATACTCGACCATACTCGCTCCGGCTTAAGGCGAAGCCCTGCGAGATCTCCCTACTTAGGTACCACGCCGTTGTGTTCTTGGAATCGCGAGAGAGTGCTACAACCTCCGCTTGCTAGAACAAGGAGAGGAATGTCTTCGTCGAGTACCGAACGTGTGACCGATCATGCGGAGCTTGGGAGCAATGTGGGAAGGATCGTCTACGCGATCTTGAGATCGGGAAGAGTACGACTACATCACCCACGAGAATCCGCTCTCGTTAAACACTTTGGAATCTTCGAGGGTAAGTTATTCCATCGACTCGTTGCTACAATCTAGTAGATAGATCTTGGCTTGTTTGTTTGTATGCGATAGAAATTTTTTGTTTTCCATGCTACGAAACCCTACACAATACTGCCTCAAAAAATAATTGAATGCAATAATTTTCACACACTTTTCAACGTGAATTCTATTAGATGTATATATCTGTATATTGTATTTCCCCCATATGTTAGGGGGCTTCCTGCATATTTGCCCTGTACCTGTACTATATATTGTGGCCTTTGGCCCCAGAGGAATACAACTTTGTCTATTCCTAACATGGTATCAGAGCCTAAGGTCTCGAGTTCGAGTCCCGACTTTCACAATTTATCCTAAAATTGCTGTTGACCCCTCTGTGTTCACGCGTATATACCTCTTGAGTCATACTTGAGTTTCGCGTGCCGTCGCTATCTTCCGATTACACGTGCTGACTTCTCTCCGTCACACGTGAGAGGGGGTGTTGAAGTGTATAAGTGAATTGTACAGCTCTTTCCATCAGTTCGGACTTTTGGTTGCGTTGGCTAGTGCATGAAGCTTGACATGGTATCAGAGCCGGTTTTAGGGTTCCCGTGCCCACCGGTCCTCTGTTTGTAATCTTCGCCGTCGTCAGCTCGCCCCGGCCACCGCCGGTTCCCGTTCTGGCCGTTTGCGTCGACGCCGCCCAGATCGGATTTGTTCCCGATCGAATCTGCCAGCTTCTCCGTCCTGGTCGTCTGGTACCGATCCAATCTGCACCCACCTAATGACGATCGGGCCCCGCCCCGGCCGTTCTCTGCTCCCACGTGAGGTGGTCGTCCTTCATCCCGCGTGGCCGTACTACTCACGTACTACTCCATACTACTCACGTACTACTTCATCCCCTGCACCTACACTTGTCGTCCTCTGCATATACACTCAGGATCCACACGTGGTTGACCTCCTCTGCACCTACCCTGCCACGACAAGTCAGCGGCAGTCGGGCCCTCACCCTATTGCATTGTCCTCTTCATTAGCGCCTTGGCCACGCGTGTGGCCCGTCTGGCGGCGTGCACTGCGTCGGCTGATATGATCTGTGCAAAAAAAGAAAGTGAGAGAGAGATGTCTTCTTCATCGGGTTATGTTGCGATTCCTCGCTGCCCGGTGATCTTCGATGGCGCGAATTATCCTGATTTCGCTGCCTTTATGCGCGTTCACATGCGCGGTCTCCGTCTTTGGGGTGCTCTCCGTGAGGTCTCTTGCCCCGTTCCCCTCTCCGTGGCTCCTCCGCCGACACCGATTTTTCTCGTCTTGATGCTTCTCGGAGGCCAAGGATGCTTGCCGAGTCTTGATGATAGTGCTGTTGCTGCTTATGATCTAAAGTTCAAGCAGTACTCTTCTGATCTCGAGGCCTATCGACACGCTCTGACTGCTTACACTTAGTGGGTTGATTAGGATGCTCGTGTTGCTGCTGTTCTCACCTCTAGTGTTTTGCTCCAGTATGCTGCTGAGTTCATGAGTCTCCCTACTGTTGCCGCTCAGTGGGCCCATCTTCGTCAGCGCTATCAGCCGTCTGGGGATGCTATTTACCTGTCTGTAGTTCGCCAGGAGTATGCTCTCCAGCAGGGTGATTCCACTATTGATGAGTTCTATACTCAGAGTGCTGCTATCTGGCGTCAGCTTGATTATCTTCGTACTGCCGTTTGTGGCACATGGTCGTGCTGCCAGATTGTGCACTCGGATTTGGAGTTTCACCGCATCTATGGGTTTCTGTCTCGCCTTCGCCAGGAGTTTGAGCCCCAGCGTGCTCAGCTGAATGCTCGTGGTCGTGTTCCGCTTTCTGAGGTGTTGTCTTAGCTTCGGGCTGAGGAGACCCGTCTTCGTGGTGCTGGTCTTCTTGCGGTTCCATCTGTGCTTGCTACTCGTGGTCCTCCTATGTCGTTTGCTCCCTTGACTCAGCCACGGTCCTCTGTGCCGCCGCCGATACTATCCACTCCTCCGTGTCGTGGTCGAGTCGGCCGGCGGTTGAGTCGATCGGCATCAGCGGCTTGAGGCGGTAGTCGCACCAGCAGCTCGTGGTCGAGTCGCCGTGGTTCTCTTCGTCACTGCTCTTACTGTAACAAGGATGACCACACTTGGGCCACTTGTTATACAGGATCCCGATTTCGTCGGCGGCACGAGGTTAGTTCGTGGGCGGTCGGCTCATACGGATCTTCAGCTTGCTCTCTCCGATCGTAACATTATCGAGTCTTCGCGGCTATTTTGCTGCCACAGCTCTTCTTGACAGAACCTTGCTGGTTACGTGATCGATTCTTGCACCACGCACCGCGACCACCACCTTCTACACAGTCAGGTACGTCCCCATGGTATCTGGATTCTGGAGCTTCCTTTCATATGACCTCTGAGTCTTCTTTTCTATCCGCTCTTCGTTCTCTCCCTTCTCCTGTCCGTCTTTTTACAGCTGATGGTACCTCTCTTCATGTTTCTAGTCGAGGCACTCTTTCTACTTCTTCTTTTTCTGTTCCTGATATCTCTCATGTCCCTCTTCTTAAGATGAATCTTCTCTTCCGGTGGTGACTCTAGTTGTCGCGTCATTCTTGATGATGATTCTTGTGTTGTCGGGACCGCGACGCAGTCTGAGCCTGGTTGGGAGCCGCCCTCGGAGCCGTGACTCTTCAGGACTTTTGGATTTAGACTAGCTTCGTGTTCCCTCCGCTGCCACTTCATCTGCCAGTTCTTCTCCAGTCGTTGCCTCTGCTACCAGCTCCTTTCAGAAGTGGCATCATCGTCTTGGTCACCTTTGTGACTCGCGTCTGTCGTCTTTAGTTCATCGTGGTCTTCTGGGGTCTGTCTCAGGAGATGGGTCTTTACATTGTCAGGGCTATAGGTTGGGTAAACAGATTCAGCTTCCCTATCCTGTTGGAAATATGCCCAAGAGGCAATAATAAAGTGGTTATTATCATATCTTCATACTTATGATAAATGTTTACATACCATGCTATAATTGTATTGACGGGAAACATTAATACTTGTGTGATTTGTGAACATAAAAGAGTCCCTAGTAAAGCCTCTTGTTAAACTAGCTTGTTGGTTAATATATGATCATGGTTTCCTCATCATGAACATAGAGATGTTATTAACAACAGGGTCATATCATTAGGAGAATGATGTGATGGACATACTCCTATAGTTAAGCGTAGCATAAAGATCAAGTCATTTAATATAGTTCATTTGCTATAAGCTTTCTGATACATAGTAACCTAATTCCTTCGACCATGAGATCATGCTTATCACCATCACCGGAAGGATGCTTTGATGAAATCAAACACCACACCATAACTTGGTGGCTATAAAGATGGCATTGAGTGTTCGGAAAGTATGGGTTGAGACACATGGATCAAGAGTGAGATTTGTCCATCCATATGATGGATAGATATACTCTGGGCCCTCTCGGTGGAATATCATCCAATTAGCTTGCAAGCATGTGACTGGCTCACAAGGGATCACATACATACCAGGGAACGAGAGAAAAGAGTACTTATCGGCGAGGTTGAACTAGGTATGCGAGACCGACAATCAAAACCTCGGATAAGTAAACTATCGTGAGACAAAGGGAAATTGGTATCGTATGTAAGTGGTTCATTCGATCGCAAAGTAATCGTAGAAATATGTGGGAGCCATATGAATTTCCAGATTCCTCTATTGGTTATTGATCGGAGAAGTGTCTCGATCATGTCCGCATAATTCACGAACCGTAGGGAGACACACTTAAGGATTCGATGTTGTTGAGTAGTTATGGAATGATGAGTAAGAGACCGAATGTTGTTCGGAGTCTCGGATGGGATACAGGATATCACGAGGAGATCCGAAATGGTCCGGAGAATAAGATTCATACAAGGAAAGTCCTGTTTCGGAATTGGGGAATGATTCCGGTGTTTTCATCGGGAATGTTCTAGAAGGATCCGGAAGGTTCGGCATTCCGGAGGGGAAGGGTACATAAATGTTTCATAACAAGTTGGAATGATTGCATCGTGTACTAGGTATCATGGCTGGGCAAAATAAAGGGATAAATCAAATCCTAGTTTGAAAAGTCAAACGCCAATTTGAAAAGTCAAACGGCAAGTTTGCTTGGTGGAGGGAGAGTAGGAAACCTACTTAGGGAGGAAGTCCTACTCCCTCCACCCGCCGACCAAGGAGTAGGAGTTGGAGGAGGACTCCCTCCTCCCAACCGCGCCTCCCTCCCACCTATAAAAGAAGGGGCAGGGGTGCCCCCTCTTCTCTACACCCAACACACCCAAACCCTAGCCCCAAGTCGCCGGCCACCTCCTGCTGCTGCCGCCTAGGGCCTCCTCTAACTCGGCAAGTTAGGGTTTCCCCAAACCCTAGCCGCCGGCCAAGCCCTCCCCTTGGTGCCCTCTAAACCCTAGATCACCAAGGCCTCTCTCATACTCCACCATACTCGCTCCAGCTTAAGGCGAAGCCCTGCGAGATCTCCCCTCTACTTCCGACACCACGCCGTCGTGATGCCGAAATCACGAGGAGAGTGCTACAACCTCCGCTGCCTGCTGGAACAAGGGAGAGGAAGGTCTTCATCGAGTACCAAACGTGTGACCGACTGCGGAAGCATTGCCAGAACGCAACGCCGGAAGGATCGTCTACGCAATCTTGAGATCGGAAGTGTACGACTACATCACCCACGAGAATCTGCTCTCATTAACCGCTTTGGATCTTCGAGGGTTAGTATTCTATCGACTCGTTGCTACAATATAGTAGATAGATCTTGGCTTGATCATAGATTAGATCTTGATTGTGTGTTCATGCGGTAGAATTTTTTTGTTTTCCATGCTACGAACCCCTACAGTGGTATCAGAGCCGTGTCTATATGTAGATATGTTGCACGAGTAGAACACAATGGTCATTGTGGGCGTTGATGCTTTTGTTGTCGATTTCTTCTTGTGTACTTTGCATCTTGCGGGATGGTGGGATGAAGCGGCCCAGGCTAACCTTACATGACATCGTTCATGAGACTTGCTCCACGCTTGACATGCAACTTGTATTGCATAAGTGGCTTTGCGGGTGCCTGTTTCTCCCAACATAGTTAAGATTCAATTTACAACGGGTGATTGACAATACTAGTATCAATGTTGTGGTTCTTGTTCATAAGTTAGAACGACACTTATTGAAAGCCCCAAACCACGTAAAACATGCAAAGAAAATTAGAGGCGTCTAACTTTGTTTTTGCGGTGTCTTTGTGATGTGATATGGCCATGATTGTGATTATATATGATGTATGCAATGTTCCTTATTGTAAGTTGGCAACCGGCAGGAGCCATATGGTTGTCTTTTAAATTCCGTTAAGACCTGCATGTCTATTCAAAGAAGTTGTAATATTTGATGCTAGTGGACGACAACCATGAAGCGACGCTATTGACCTTGACGCCACACCGGTGCTTGAAGATGGAGATCGGAAGCACAAGAAGAAAGGCCATATCATATCACATATTATGAATTGCATGTGATGATAATCCTTTTATGCATCTTGTATTGCTTAGTTCACGACGGTAGCATTATAAGATGATCCCTCAAGCACACAATTTCAAGTTTTAAAGTGTTCATCCTTAGTAATCACCGTTGCTAAAGCTCGTTGTTTCGAAGCACCACGTGATGATCGGGTGTGTTAGATTCTGCGAGTGTATACAACGTGAGCAAGCCATATTTGCTCATGCGGAAGCTAAGGTTTGATCTTGACGATCCTAGCATGTACAGACATGGTCTCGGAACACGGATCACCGAAAGGTAAAGCATGAGTCATATAGTAGATATGATGAACATGTTGATTGTCTACATCAACTCTCGTGATGATCGGTTTTGATGTGGTGAATTTGGTTCGTGTGATCACTAAAACAATGTGAGGGATATTGTTTAGAGTGGGAGTTCAACAGCAATATGATTAAAAGTTGAACACTATTTATCATAAATTAAATAAAAGTGAATTTGCATAGTTGTTGTAGTCATTGGCATCCGTTTACCACCTTGCGCTTAGTTATAATTGAGAAGATAGAATTATAGAATTCTGGTTAGTTACTTTACGAACTGGTATCGTATTGTTTTGAAGTGTTAATCTAAAGTTTAAAAGTCCCATTGCAAACTTTCAGTAAGTTTCGATTACTCCGTGAAATTTAATAGTTGGTATTAAATCAAGAGTAACAATTCCAGTGTTAGTATATAAGTATCATGTTTATCTTCATGATTCTTGATATTCAAAGGATTGTCTTAATATCAAGGTTATCTAGGATCTGAAAGAGTTGTTTCAGAAACCATGATGTGTGGAAGATATTGCGATATCTCGCGAAGTTTTAGTTGCAACATGATAGAGTATAATATGGCAAAAGTCATGTTCTCATATTTGATGAGAATTTGCAAAAGGTTGGAGACACTAGTTGTCCTAAACCTCCAAAAGGTTTTGGAGAGCAACATTATACTCGTGATTCACCGTTATAAGCTAAAAGTAGCTTGATCATGGATGATTCTATGATAAGGGTGAATATTTGATGTAGGTAAAATGTTTACTACACCAAGAGATTACTAAAGAAAGGAATTTGAAAGAACACCAAACATTTGATGATGGTAATCTACTTCAAAGTGCAAGTCCAAAGACATTGGTATTTAACTATACACGTTTGGACTATGTGTCATGTGTATGGCTCCACTATTGATGTTGATAGATTCTTTCAAACAGAAAAGAAATACTGAAAGAGAATCTCATAAATATATGGCAGAAAAGAAAAGACTAGAATTGTTCAGTTTAGGTATATAAAGGATATACGTTTTATAGCTATATTCTTTGCTTGTTAAACAATGTGGTTCTTAAGTATTTGATACTGAATTTGTTGGTATGAATCGTCATACGAAACAACAGAATTCATGAACTACAATGGCCTAAGTAACTAACAAAAGAATGTGTGATGATGTTCATCGAGAACAAATAAAGGGTTATTGTGTTGCTCGTTAAAAGCTTGCCTTCAAGATTTGTTTTATCAGGTATTATGAGAACAAAAGGGTTGTTCAAATAATTGCCGTAATCCATAAAAGATGGATGATTTACAAATATCGTTGGAGAAATCGCATCCATAGAACTAGTGCTAAAAATGTCGAAAGACAAATTGATTAAAAGATCACTTAGGAAGTGACATCGCCGTTTAAATTATATTGGAAAGAAAACATGAAGAAACTTCATGTGGATGGAATTTTGGAGTCTTTTGATTTTTGATCAAATGATGCTTGTGAAACTTTCCTAGAGATAATTAAAACTTTGTTCATAGGCCAAAAGGGAACGAATGACTAGCTTATTGGAACTTGTACATATTTTTGTATGAAGTCCATTATGTGTAGTCAAGAGCGATGGATTTCAACTTCATATGCTTCCTCCGAAAATTTGAGTGAATATATGAATATTTACTTAATAAGGATGAAGTATGAAACATTTGAAAAGTTCAAAGACTTTCAAGATGAAGTGCAAAATCATTGTAACAAGAATATAAATAGTTTATGATCAGATCATAAAGGAAGATATTTGAGTTACAAGTTTAGCATAATACCTAAGATTTAAGGAATCGTTCTGTGGATTTGCATTTTTCGAAACACCATAAGAGTATGGAGCATTCGAGATTTGTAATTAAACCTTGTTTGACATGGTAAGATCAAAGGTGTAATTCATAAAACTGCCATTATATTGTAAAGATTAAAAGCTTTAGAGACTACCGTTTTTCCACTGAAAAGAGCTCCATCATAATCCGTTGAATTGACACCATATAAAGTTATGGTTTGGGATAAAACCCAAGTTGTCCTTTCTTAAACATTGGTATGCTATGCATAAGAAAGATGTTTGCAACCAAAGTCGGATGAACCTGTCTTTGTATGTTGTTTCGAATAACAGTTAAGTACTCCTCCATAAGATCGGAGACAAAAGTATTTGTCACTTAGAACGTCAAGTTTCTTTGAGAAGAAATTTTTCGTGAAAAGATAAGTGGGAGGACAATAGAACTTTGATAAGGTTAAAAGAACCTTAGCTATATGTGCAAAGTTGCGCAGCACCAAAAAGTGTTCCGGAGGCAGCAACAATGCTCATGGCTCACGTGCCTCAAAGGTTGTGGTTACGGAGGTCAAAGTTTCTATTGAACCAAGTAGGTCGAGTAAACAATCAAATACCAAGATTTGAGGGTTGAATCGTTATTTGAGAATAACGGACTACATGCAAAGAAGCGATGATGGGCCCTGACTCCGTAAAATGTCTTGAAGCCATAAAATCCGTGATAGTTCTATACACGAGAAATCAAGTTTTGAACTTGAAGGACCCTCAAGAAAGGTGTAAGACCTTACATTTGTGTTTGGATCTATAAAGAAATAGACATGAATGTTGCACATCTATGAAATAGTCGACATGTTGGGAAAGAATTCACAACAATGTTCAAAGGTTGAATATGACAAGATTTGATCTTTCATAGTGATATTTAGTCTAGACGGATTAATGTAGCAACCACTACATATAATTTTGTTATGTGGTAGTTGAATAAACAAAACAAGTTCTTCTAATAGAATGGTTACCAAGGACGTGTGCATGACACGGTCCAAAGGGTTTTTGTTAATTCAAAGGATGCTAAAAACATATGCAAACTTCAATGGTTGAAGTAAGCATTGCGGAGTTGGAATCTTCACTATGATGAAACTGTTAAAAGAGTTTAATTTCATCGGAGACGATGAAGATGCTTGCATTTGCAAGAAATTAAGCGGGAGCGCTAAGACATGTTTCTAATACATTACGTGGAAGACATATTGTTGATTGGAAATAATGTATCTTTTATTAACACATGATAATAATTTCATCTCGATGAAAGACTTAGGCAAAACCCAAATATTTGGCATCAATAGACGCTAATATGGTTGTGCCGAAAGTACATAGATGATATATTGAATGAGTTCAATATAGAAACTACAAGAAAGGTTCATGTCGCACAGAAAGGATTGAATGAGTTCAATATTGATGATATATTCAAGTGTATTGACATTTGGTAAGTGAAACAAAGATTCAAATATAAATTGATACTTGATGTATAAAATCACAAAGAGTATTTTATCAATCATGCTGTGATGTCTACAAATCCAGATATGTCCTATGCTCTAAATGTTATGAGCATATACCAGAATGATTCATAAGATGATTATTGGACAATAGTAAAGATATTCTTATGATCCTGTAAAATAAATAAGAATATATTATTTTGTAGAAGTGGCAAATAGATGGTTAGTTCATTGTAAAAGTACTACATTGATACTAGTTTTGTCACAAAGTACAAATTAAGTTTATCTCAATCTAAACTAAGGGTGGCACAATATAATGGAAAGTAATTTCCATAATGGATTTGGATGAGTTCCAAAGTTAAGACATTGTGACAGATACTACAACAAAAGGCTAAGTATATGACTGCTATTATAGCAGCTAAAGAGGGAATTTGTGTAAGGTAGTTTGTTATCAAACTAGGTGTAGTTCACAACGGGATAATACTATGAAGATATATTGTACGACAATATTATCAACATGTTTTAACCCCAAAGAACTAAAGGTCTCACCAAAGGACCAAATTTATACAAAGCCATCTCATTAGAGAATGAGTGATGCGTAGAGACGCAAAGACATGCAATTACACACGGACCTGGAAGTGTCAGATCCGGAGATCAGTTGACCACTAGCAATCGTGTACATACAACACCGGAAAGCCATAGGTGTTGAATACACAAAGGTTTGAAACTAGATTACTAACTCTAGTGCAAGTGGGAGACTGTTGGAAATATGCCCAGGAGGCAATAATAAAGTGGTTATTATCATATCTTCATACTTATGATAAATGTTTACATACCATGCTATAATTGTATTGACAGGAAACATTAATACTTGTGTGATTTGTGAACATAAAAGAATCCCTAGTAAAGCCTCTTGTTAAACTAGCTTGTTGGTTAATATATGATCATGGTTTCCTGATCATGAACATAGAGATGTTATTAACAACAGGGTCATATAATTAGGAGAATGATGTGATGGACATACTCCTATAGTTAAGCGTAGCATAAAGATCAAGTCATTTAATATAGTTCATTTGCTATAAGATTTCTGATATATAGTAACCTAATTCCTTCGACCATGAGATCATGCTTATCACCATCACCGGAAGGATGATTTGATGACATCAAACACCACACCGTAACTGGGTGGCTATAAAGATGGCATTGAGTGTTCGGAAAGTATGGGTTGAGACACATGGATCAAGAGTGGGATTTTTCCATCCATATGACGGATAGATATACTCTGGTCCCTCTCGGTGGAATGTCATCCAATTAGCTTGCAAGCATGTGACTGGCTCACAAGGGATCACATACCACGGGAACAAGAAAAGAGTACTTATCGGTAACGAGGTTGAACTAGGTATGCAGAGATACCGACGATCAAAACCTCGGATAAGTAAACTATCGTGAGAAAAATGGAAATTGGTATCGTATGTAAGTGGTTCATTCGATCGCAAAGTAATCATAGAAATATGTGGGAGCCATATGAATTTCCAGATTCCTCTATTGGTTATTGATCGGAGAAGTGTCTTGATCATGTCCGCATAATTCACGAACCGTAGGGAGACACACTTAAGGATTCGATGTTGTTGAGTAGTTATGGAATGATGAGTAAGAGACTGAATGTTGTTCGGAGTCTCGGATGGGATCCGGGATATCACGAGGAGGTCCAGAATGCTCCGGAGAATAAGATTCATATAAGGAAAGTCCTGTTTCGGAGTTGGGGAATGATTCCGGTGTTTTCATCGGGAATGTTCTAGAAGGATCCGGAAGGTTCGGCACTCCGGAGGGGAAGGGTACATAAATGTTTCATAACAAGTTGGAATGATTGCATCATGTACTAGGTATCATGGATGGGCAAAATAAAGGGATAAATCAAATCCTAGTATGAAAAGTCAAACGCCAATTTGAAAAGTCAAACGACAAGTTTGCTTGGTGGAGGGAGAGTAGGAAGCCTACTTAGGGAGGAAGTCCTACTCCCTCCACCCACCGGCCAAGGAGTAGAAGTTGGAGTAGGACTCCCTCCTCCCAACCGCGCCTCCCTCCCACCTATAAAAGAAGGGGCAGGGGTGCCCCCTCTTCTCTACACCCAACACACCCAAAACCTAGCCCCAAGTCGCCGACCACCTCCTGCTGCCGCCGCCTAGGGCCTCCTCTAACTCGGCGAGTTAGGGTTTCCCCAAACCCTAGCCATCGGCCAAGCCCTCCCCTTGGTGCCCTCTAAACCCTAGATCACCAAGGCCTCTCTCATACTCCACCATACTCGCTCCAGCTTAAGGCGAAGCCCTGCGAGATCTCCCCTCTACTTGAGCACCACGCCGTGTCTTTGCCGGAATCACGAGGAGAGTGCTACAACCTCTGCTTCCTGCTGGAACAAGGGAGAGGAAGGTCTTCATCGAGTACCGAACGTGTGACCGACTGCGGAAGCGCTGCCGGAACGCAGCGCCGGAAGGATCGTCTACGCGATCTTGAGATCGGAAGTGTACGACTACATCACCCACGAGAATCTGCTCTCGTTAACCGCTTTGAATCTTTGAGGGTTAGTATTCTATCGACTCGTTGCTACAATCTAGTAGATAGATCTTGGCTTGATCATAGATTAGATCTTGATTGTGTGTTCATGCGGTAGAATTTTTTTGTTTTCCATGCTACGAACCCCTACATATCCTACTAGCGTGTCTGTATCTCAGCGACCTTTTGAATTATTTCATTTAAATGTTTGGGGTCTGGCTCCTTTCGCTTCGAAAGGGGGTCATCATTACTATATTTTATTCATCGATGATTTCTCTCGGTACACTTGGTTGTATTTTATGCGCTCTCGTAGTGAAGTACTCTCCATATATCAGCGTTTTGCGGCCATGGTTCGTACTCAATATTCTACCCCTATTCGTGTGTTTCGTGCTGATTCTGCTGATGAGTATATCTCCCAGATGTTGCGAGGTGTTCTTGTTGAGCAGGGCACCCTTGCTCAGTTCTCCTGTCCTGGCGCACATGCTCAGAATGGCGTTGCTGAGCGTAAGCATCGCCATCTTCTTGAGACCACTCATGCCATGATGATTGCTTCTTCTCTTCCGCCGCATTTCTGGGCCGAGGCTGTTGCTACATCGGCTTACCTCATCAATATTCAGCCTTTTGCCGCTCTGCAGGGTGGTATCCCTCTTGAGCACCTATCTGGACAGTCTCCAGACTATTCCATGCTTCGCTTGTTTGGTTGTGTTTGCTCTGTTCTCCTTACTCCTCGCGAACGCACCAAACTGACCGCTCAGTCTGTTGAGTGTGTTTTCCTTGGATACAGTGATGAGCATAAGGGCTATCGCTATTGGGACCGTGTTGGTCGTCGGATGCGTATCTCTCGTGATGTTACTTTTGAGGAGACGCGTCCTTTATATCCTCGTCCCACCGCTGGTACCTACCCGATGGAAGATATCTCGTTTCTTCTTTTTCCTGACACACCCCCTCTGTCTACTCCTTCTACTCCTATTGTGTCTTCTTCAGGATCTCCTCCCCCTGATGTCTCTTCTTCTACACCGTCCTCCTCTGTTCCGTCTAGTTCTCCTAGTTCTCCTCGTTCTCCGGAGTCTTCCTCTCCTATTCCTTCTTCTTCATCGTCGTCTCCTGAGTCGTCTTCCTCTGACGAGCTTCCCTCTACTCGTCTTGTTCGTCAGCGTCATGCCCCCAATCGGTACTCTCCTAGTCATTATGGTCTTTCTGTTGCCTCCGAGCCGACTTCTTACCGGGATGCTGAGCATCATCCTGAATGGCAGATGGCCATGGCTGAGGAGATTGTTGCGCTTGAGCGCACTGGCACCTAGGATCTTGTTTCTCCCCCTCCTAGTGTTCGTACTATCACGTGTAAGTGGGTCTATAAGATTAAGACCCGCTCTGATGGATCTCTTGAGCGCTATAAAGCGCGTCTTGTGGCTCGTGGTTTTCAGCAGGAGCATGCTCGTGACTATGATAAGACCTTTGCTCATGTGGCTCATATGACCACTATGCGTACTCTTCTTCTTTGTTGCTTATTGCGTCACAGTGCGTGTCCCGACTTGATGTTCGTAACGCCTTTCTCAATGGTGAGTTGAGTGAGGAGGTTTATATGCAGCCTCCTCCGGTATTATGTTCGAGGATGGTTTGTCGTCTTGACGGTCTCTTTATGGCCTCAAACAGGCCCTCGTGCCTAGTTTGAGCGCTTTGCTTCGTAGTGACCGCTGGTTTCCCCTAGTGCTCATGATCCGGTATTGTTTGTTCACACTTCTCCTCGTGGACGCACTCTTCTTCTTCTCTATGTTGATGATATGATCATTACTGGTGATGATCCTGAGTATATCGCCTTTGTTAAGACTCGTCTTCGTGATCAGTTTCTTATGACTGATCTTGGTCCTCTTCGATACTTTCTTGGGATTGAGGTTTCCTCCACTTCTGATGGCTTTTACATCTCTCAGGAAAAGTATATTCAGGATCTTCTTGCTCGTGCTGCTCTTGGGGATGAGCGCACTATTGAGACCCCTATGGAGCTTAATGTTAAGCTTTAACCTACTGATGGTGATCCTCTTTCTGATCCGACGCGTTATCATCATCTTGTTGGGAGTCTAGTTTATATTGCTGTCACTCGTCCTGACATCTCTTATCCTGTTCATATTCTGAGTCAGTTTGTTTCTACTCCTACCACTGTTAACTATAGTCATCTTCTCCGTGTTCTTCGTTATCTTCGTGGTACGATCACTCGTCGCCTTTTCTTTCCTCGTTCCCGCTCCCTCCAGTTCCAGTGCTATTCGGACGCTACGTGGGCGAGTGATCCTTCGGATTGTCGTTCACTTTCTGCTTACTGTGTGTTTATTGGTGGTTCGCTCATTGCTTGGAAGACGAAGAAACAGACAGCGGTTTTCCGTTCGAGTGTTGAGGCTGAGTTGCGTGCTATGGCCTTGTTGACTGCTGAGGTGACCTGGTTACGGTGGTTACTTGCGGATTTTGGGGTCTCTATTACCACACCCACTCTGGTTTTGTCTGACAGTACATGTGTTATTAGTGTTGCACGTGATCCGGTCAAGCATAAGCTTACCAAGCATATTGGTGTTGATGCTTTCTATACACGTGCTCCGGTGCAGGCTTAGGTTGTTGCGCTTCAGTATGTGCCTTCAGATTTACAGTTGGCGGATTTCTTTACGAAGGCACAGACCCGAGCGCAGCATGCTTTCTTACTCTCCAAACTCAGTGTTGTGGATCCACCATGAGTTTGAGGGGGGGGGTGTTAGATGTATATATCTGTATATTGTATTTCCCCCATATGTTAGGGGGCTTCTGTAACACCCTCAGAATCGGACCTATGCAAGTTTGGGCAAACTTCACCAAACCCGCATAGAAACGATTCAAAGGTGCCCACCAGGCACTTTCGTGCGGGTGGAAAACGAAGTAATAACATTACACAACAGTCCTCGATGGGACCCACGAGCATATATATAATGACTCAAAGAGTCAAGAATACAGATATAATATACAAGATCCAAATCACCTTGAAAAGCGGTAGAGCGTCGACTACGGACAAGAAGCAAATGGGGCTAAGAGCCACGAAGAATAACCAATGGCGTCCATAACCCTGCGAGCCAAAGGGAAGGTAACCACGCTAACGGCGTCGATCTCAAAACCTTAACAAAGGGTGCCGACAAAGGGCAAGCAGAAACAAAGAAGGAGCGTCGATCGAGGCCAAGACAGCGAGGCTAGAATTGCGTCCTCGCCTACAAAGGTATGGTGGATCGGCGGCAAAGATACACTAAACAACCTATAGAGACTCGATACAACTGGCGGTTATCAGAGGGGGTAAGAAAGACCTATTCGGATCCAACCTGAAGCTAACACCAAACAAAACCCATCCTGGTGTTTCCCCCTCGAGGCCGTCGAGGAAGTCAACCGAGGAACTCACACAGTTGGCAGTTTTACTTGTTCAGTTATAGTTGCGGCACTTTACTAGTCAGGTTTAAATAATCGTCCTGATAAGGTAAGCAGTGGGCACTTTTAGTTAACCATTCCGTTATAGTTGTAACTCTTACTAATCAGGTGCAGATAGCATGAGATAAACCCAAAACCCAGCAGTTGTTGGTACTTTTATTCAGCCAATTCGTTGTAGTTGCAATACTTACTAGTCATATACAATTGTCGCAAGCGACAACCAAACAAGCAATTGTGGGCAGTATTATTAGCCATTCCGTTATAGTGAGGCTGATTACTAGTCATTGTAAGTCAAATTTATAACAATAAACTTTAGTTATGCTTGTCTATGATCGAGATATCGTCTAAGTCGTCCATATCCGCGGACACGGCTTTGAGAAAGTTTTACCCGGCCGGGTGCACCAATAGCAACACACGCTCGATCAACCTCGGAAAACCAAATCAAAACCCAACGAGGCTTTCACGGTGAACAATCACAGATTTCCTTTATTTCTTGGGGCCACAAACTAGTTTGAGGTTTTATTTACGATCCTGTACTTATGCCATGTTTTATCGCTTATTTACGATTGTGCAGCGAGGTATCGCATCTTCGCTTAGGTAAACGGATGTTTTCGGTATCGACGATAGCCCCGATTGGGGACTCTTGTCGCTTCTGACCATCGACGTAAACCTTGAGTCCGTCTCGAGCTTGCTTACTCGCTATGGTATACTCCAAGGTGGCCTCAAATATTTCTCAATCGTGATTGTTCACCGTGAAAGCCTCGTTGGGTTTTGATTTGGTTTTCCGAGGTTGATCGAGCGTGTGTTGCTATTGGTGCACCCGCCGGTAAAACTTTCAAAGCCGTGTCCGCGGATATGGACGACTTGGAGCACAAGATCTCGATCATAGACAAGCATAACTAAAGTTTATTGTTATAAATTTGACTTACAATGACTAGTAATCAGCCTCACTATAACGGAATGGCTAATAATGCCCACAATTGCTTGTTTGGTTGTCGCCATACAATTGTATATGACTAGTAAGTATTGCAACTACAACGAATTGGTCAATAAAAGTACCAACAACGCTGGGTTTTGGGTTTATCTCATGCTATCTGCACTGATTAGTAAGAGTTACAACTATAACGGAATGGTTAACTAAAAGTGCCCACCGCTACCTTATCGTGACGATTATTTAAACGACTAGTAAAGTGCCGCAACTATAACTGAACAAGTAAAACTGCCAACTGTGTGAGTTCCTCGGTTGACTTCCTCGACGGCCTCGAGGGGGAAACACCAGGATGGGTTTTGTTTGGTGTTAGCTTCAGGTTGGATCCGAATAGGTCTTTCTTACCCTCCGATAACCGCCATTGTATCGAGTCTCTATAGGTTGTTTAGTGTCGTCACGCCGCCACCACCATACCTTTGTAGGCGAGGGCCAATTCTAGCCTCGCTGCAATCGGCCTCGATCGACGCTCCTTCTTTGTTTTCTGCTTTGCCCTTTGTCGGCACCCCTTTGTTAAGCGTGTTTTGAGATCGACGCCGTTAGCGTGGTTACCCTTCCGCTTGGCTGGGCAGTTATGGACGCCATTGGTTATTCTTCGGCTCTTAGCCCCATTTGCTTCTTGTCCGTAGTCGGACGCCTACCGCTTTTCAAGGTGATTTGGATCTTGTATATTATATCGTATTCTTGACTCTTTGAGTCATATATATGCCTCTGTGGGTCCCATCGAGGACTGTTGTGTAATGTTATTATTGCTTTCCACCATGCGAAAGTGCTCGGGCACCTTTGAATCGTTTCTATGCGGGTTTGGTGAAGTTTGCCCAAACTTGCATAGGTCCGATTCTGAGGGTGTTACAGCTTCCTGCATATTTGCCATGTACATGCACTATATATTGTGGCCTTTGGCCCCAGAGGAATACAATTTGTCTATTCCTAACAAATTCAAGCTATTATAGGCTCATTTCATATATATTATGATGAACAAATAATAATTCTAAATAGGACGTAGCATTTTAGTTAATCGATTAACATCACTTAAGTTCCATCGTTTGTTCAATACAAGTTACATAATTGAATTCAATCAGTTGGAACTACATAATTCTGAACTATTGCGATTGCACATGCTTGTACATGCTTCACGATAGCATCCATCAACATATTGGCCTAGCCTTGCTCCATTCTTTCCTCGTGTCCCTTCTTCTCATCCTGGAAACATAAAGCTCAAAATGTCACTACAATATGACATTGGTCAAAGAAAGTAGCATATTTTGAACCATGCCGATATCACATTCATAGATCAAATAAGACAATAACACTCTCAGCAAAGCATGTTCGTAACAGTCTCAGAAAGCATGTTAACTAAACTTAACATGTGAGGCTCAATATAGGAGTTTCACACTGTATAAATATTTTTCTTAATTAATTAAACATGTTCATTTATAGTAATTGCAACAGATCCACAACCACATCCAAATTTCTTTCATAGTCATTGCAATAGTCAGATCATGTATATGACGACACCATGCATGACCTATAGTAGCATAGCCAAGAAAAACCCTAGGAAGAACTGCCAAATGCTTACTCACTTTTATCCAAGAAGTCGTATGTTGGACTTTAGAAGATATTCCTGTTAAAATGCTGGAAGTCAAAGTGGCATACCTAAACGTTGCTTTCCTCCATCAATATCTCTTTAGCTTTCTCACCCAATGCTCGCACCTGCACAAGAAGTATTTATAAGGATGACTGTAGTTTATATGCAGTTGATTTGGTGTGCTGCAACTAAATTCATAAGGATGATTGTAGTATATACGCCTAAAAGGAAATGACCTAGCCATAAATATTGACAGCAAGCAAGCAAGCAAACTGTACAAGCTTATATTTACAGCAAGCAAGATAAAGATACAATGCTACTGTACAAGCTTATACTCACAACAAGCAAACGATTGAACATAACAAATTGAACAAATTTTCCAGCAACTTCTCCATTTCCGTACACACAATATCTTTAGTGGCACAAGTTGACTATGAGCTTACTACAAAGTTTTAGACCTTCATTTAAGCTTACTATAAACCTTATTTAGTTTTAGACTGAAATTTATGCTATGGAAATACTGCTCATATGGAATAACCTCAAACGAGTGCGTGTGCCCATACTCTCTTGCATGCTCAACAGAAACAATCATAAAGGAAAGTGAAACATGTGTTCAACCATCAGGATTCAATTAATTGCTTCTAACTTCCATTGCTACTTTTGCTAAATCTGAAAGTTGATTATACAACGAGAAAGCGGTAAGAAGCAATACCTCCGCTACAAGAATTTTTTGCCTTCAATACGTCAACATTATCCCAAGATAATCCTGCTTGAGTTTTTGCATCACTGAGTATATCACATACCCTAGAAACATATCAGATATCACTTCTCATGTAAAATACTCTTCAAATGGTATTCCAGATCACTGACAGAACACATTCAACTCTGAATAAGCGACGATCAGCATGTAGATTATTCGCCACAGTAGAAGCATACGTGTCAACATCAGACACCCCGTCCTCCATCGCCTTTGCCCCTAACCCGCCTCGATCGATTCGTACGGACGCTCAGAGCTCAGACCCACGGTGCCACCTCGTGCCCTCCTGCGCGCAAACAAGATGGATTCCGATTCGAGAGGCGGAACACTGACCTCTAAGCACGCGGAGGCGGCGGGCCGCGCCTTGTCCGTGTCCTCGCGTCGAGGCCCCTTCTTCTAGCCGCGGCGAGGGCGGGAGTGGCGGGAGCAGGAGCAGTGGGCGGCGGAGCCTGGGTAGCCGCCGTCGGGGCCATGAGATTGTCGGCCGAAGTTGTGTGAGCAGCAACATCGCCACGGCGTCAGCAGACCGTGCCACTACATGCCGCGGGGAGGGTGGAGAGAGGACGTCGTGGGGTGGTCGGATCTGGTGGCGGCCGTCGAAGAGGGTACTGGAGAGAGGAGATCAGGCCTCCGGCGCCTCCGGCGCCATGGTCGGGAGAGTCGTGTTTTATTTTTCTGGATCGTCCTCGTGCTGGCTTGATGGTTTGACTTGATTGTGATGCCGTTTTCGAAAAGGTGAAGTAATAAATGAGAAGCTATTTTCTCAGGCACTAATCAAAGTGCCTAAAAAATCTATTTTACAGGCAATTTTAAAAATGTCCAAATAAATATTACTTTTTCAAGCAATCCTGAATAATGGCGCTAAAAATCTTTTTTCTAGGCTATTTTCAAAAAGTGCCAAAAAAAAACCTTTTTTAAGCATATTATAAAAATGCCTCTAGCAAGGTGCCTTAAAAAATAGACCGTGACGTAGTGAGTCGCAGCGTTTACCAGTTACTTGAAAAGAGCAAATGGATCTTCGCCTTCCTGAACTACAAGCACGGGTGCTTTGACTAACTGGATCAAACCATTTGACTGGAGCCGCTTCGAGATGATCCATCCACGGAGGAGACTCCTGGAGAGATCGAGACGCGTGTGCGAGGACGAGCCGACGCGGATACAGCGCAGCTCTACGTGGATTTTCATGACAAGGACGTCGAGGGCATCCTGCGGTGGCAGAGCCCCGGCCAGTCTGGTCCAGAGCGCGCGCGAGCCGGCCACACGTCGCGCAGCGCCTAGCCGGAGGAAAAGTGGAAAACTCCAACACTCTTGCCGTGCGACCCGTCTGGAGCGTTTGCTCCGGAAGGCTTTTCCCGTGTGCCGTCGCCGTCAAATTTCAGTACCACCTTATCTCCTGATTCAACTTTTCTTGCATGTGTGGCAGTCTGGCATGTGCTCGCCACACGACGTTGTGATATTTTCCTCTGCCACTTTCAAAAGGGCGTGTGGATCCGTGGCTGTGAAAACTCCCGCCCAAAGCTTCTTTCCCGTGTCTTGAATCCAACACAGTCAGCAAGATAACGTTGTTAGCGAAATACTAGTCTGAAATCTATCTTTCTCTCCGCATCTTTTCATGATATGTTTTAGCGCGTAGGTTCACACTTGAACCTACTACACGCTAAAAGATGTTTAAATACATTAGTTTCATAAACCTAAAATATTCTGTATTTTTAAATAGACTTGAATCTACACATTAAAAGATGTTTTAGATATATTAGCTTTACAAATCTAAAACATATTATACTTCAAACGGAGGGAGTAGCTCACATTCACATAAAGCTTCGAGAAAAACCTCATGTGACTTTTGTCATGTTGATGGTCGTTGATTTTCATGGAATGGAAGGAACGTGTGAGATTACTTCAACCATCTAGCAGGTTATTTCGATGTAATTCTTGTTTGATCTGGCATACGAGTCCTCTCGATGTGCATCTCTTTGGAAAATGGGGATACTAGATGTGATAGGATAATTCCAACAAGCAGGCTGCGGTGACTCAGCATACCATTGCATGATGTAGTACACTATAGTCGTTGACATAACACCAATGAAACACCGTTCACTAGTATTACATCCCTCAGAGTGGTACAACAGAAACACATCAGGTCCAATACATGACTATAGGTTACAACTCAACTCTTTGCACAAGATCCAGAGAAGCCCAAGAGGATTTCGGATAGCCCAAGCCCAAGAAGAATGCGACTCCTTGAAGAACACGGCTAGCTTTAGATAGAAATTCAAGGAGAAAACCCCAATCTGTAACCGACTCGACCTACCCCGAAACCTGGCCTCCCCATATAAAGGCCAGGAGGGCACATCAAGGAGGGCAATCCATAACCCTAGCATACACACCGCTAGATCTCATATGTGCACCCCATTTAACCTTCGGCTTCATCATCAATTAAGAACAAACAAGCAGGGGTAAGGTTTCCCTCCGGGCTCTGAACCTGGGTAAATCTCGTGTCCTGTGTTGCTTGTTTGTTAGTCGTTCCACGATCTCTAACGTTCCCCTCTTCTCCAAAACCCAAGTCCATAACAATGGCATTTGAAAGTACAAAGTAAGTCGCCTAGAGGGGGGTGAATAGGCTTTTAAAAATATTACGGTTTAAGCTTAAGTAAATGCAGAATAAAACTAACATTTAATTTATTGAGCACAAAACCTAGCCACTAAGTTTACCTAAGTGCACCAATAACCTATGCTAAGCAATACAAGCAACAAGGTGATAGCAAGATATAAATACTTCAAGCACGACGGCTATCACAATGTAAAGTGCATAAGTAAAGGGCTCGGTTGAGAGATAACCGATGGAAGCGAAGACGAAGATTTGTTTCCTGAAGTTCACTTCCAAAGAAGCTACGTCTCCGTTGGAGAGGTGCGATGGCGCAATGCTCTCCGAGCGCCACAAATGGCTCACCTCGAGGTGTGGTGGCTCGATGCTCACCCAACGCCACACAAGGCCTCACCTCGGATCCGGAAGCACGCAACTCACCGATGCCACAAAAGGCTCACCCTATTCTCCCAAGTGCGCACCACAAAAGGCGGGCACTTGCTCCACTATGGGACGCTTGAGGGCGGTCACCGAACCCTTACAAGATTGGGGCTAACTCCACAACTCAATTGTAGGCTCCCAACAACAAAGCCACAAAAGGCTACAATGCCACAAAAGGCCAACAAAGCCATAAAAGGCTACAAGACCATAAAAGGTCAACAAGACCACAAAAGGTCAACAACCCAACCACACAACTGTCTAGGGTTCCAAGGAACCCAAGAGAAACAAACCCACAAGCATGAACTCGCCGAATCTCCGAGGAGAACTCAAACCTATGCACTAAATGCAAGGGCAAGTCCTCCTCTCCCAAATTCCAACAAAGCTACAAAAGCTATTGGGGGAATAAGGGAGGAAGAACACAAAACTCTCCAAGATCTAGATCCCAATGATTCCTTCACAAAAAAATGGATTTAGCTTGAGGGGGTTGTAGATCTAGATCTCCTCTCTCAAGCCCCTCAAAAAGATGCAAGAATCATAGGAAGGAAAAGGGGAGAGGGAAAGATTCTTCAAGGTCAACAATGGAGGAGAGAGAGAAAGCCAAGAACCAAGAAAAGAGTTGTTTCCCATGAAGGGGAAGAGGAGCCCCTTTTAAAGGGCTCCCAGATCTGCCCGTTATGGGCATTCGCGACTCCTGGCTGGAACTTCCGGTGGGAGGCCGGAAGTTCCGGTGGCACATAGCCAACGGTCAAAAACCGCTGAGCGAGAAACTGAAAAAAAACGAGTCCTGGTCGGAACTTCCGCCGGTTCACCGGAACTTCCGGTGGAAGTTTCGACAGAAGTTCCGCTAAATAGACAAAACCAACACAAAAGGTTACTGAATCGTGAGCGGAACAAGAGCCAGAAATTCAACCGGAACTTTCGGCGGCAACTAGGCCTGAGCGTAACTGTCGGTCCCTGGCCGGAACTTTCGGTGGGAGCGGAACTTCCGGTGGAAATTCCGACTGAAGTTCCGTCAAATAGCACATCCAAAATAGAAGGTTATTGAACGTGAGCGGAAGAAGACCCGAAACTTCCACCGGAACTTTCGGCGGCAAAGATGCCCTAGCGGAACTTCCGGTGGAAAGCCGGAACTTTCGTTCAGGGAAATTCCAGAAACCAGAACACCAGAAACGCAATAACTTTTGCATCCGAACTCCAAACGGGATGAAACCAATTTTGTTGGAAAGATAACGACAAATATTGGGTATCACCTTGGGAGAAAATACCATGAACATATATGTGAAGTATCCCCCAAGGTGTGGAGCCGAAAAACTCACAAGATCAAAAACCACAATAAGATATGCAAGTGAAATCCTTAGATGATGAACTAGAGCTTGTTAAGATGATGACCACAAGCTCTAGATCCTCTCATGGGCAAGAACCAAATAACAACCAAGAAAAAAATGCTATGAATGCAAAGGTTTGAGCTTTCTCCGAACGATGCAAACGAGACACCCGCTTGAGAGCCTCTCTTGATAGAACGGCTATCTATCCTAAACCCGGTCTCCCAATTAACAATACGAGACCGGTAAAAAAAAGCCCTATCAAGAACATACCTTTGCCTTGAGCATCCCACTTGAACTTGATGTAGACCATCTTGTTCTTCTATAGTGGGAACACCTTTCTTGGATGCTTTTGCTTGATGAAGATGAAGACTTGCAAATTGTTCCCCCATACTCCATGGGGAAACCTCTTCTTTGAACTTGTCTTCATCATTCCATGAGCACGAGGATGGCAAGCTTCAAGCATGCGATCTTCTAGAGATGGCGCATCTTGAGCTCGCCCTTTTTCATCCCTACTTGAGGTTGATTCATCTTGATGCAACTCTTTGCACATGTCTTGATCAACCTTCAAGCCCCTTCTTTCTTCATGATTCCAATGGGAACAAAGCCCTTGGACATTTCTTCATCTTCCAACCTTAAGACCAACACATGGCCCAAGCGATGCCAATGGACAAACCTATAAGTGAAACTCAATTTAAACATTAGTCCATAGAGATTATCATTAATTACCAAAACCACACATGGGGGCATACATGTCCTTTCAGCATTGACGAGTCAAAACCTCGTCACAGGTGTTGGCTAGCCATCAAGTACTATTTTCTTATTTTTGTATGAAGAAAAGATAATACTCTCAAGAAAATATGTATAGAAATTAACCGCAACCAATTTGTACAAAATATGTATAATACTCAAATATAATTTCTTAATTTTGTATGAAGAAAATATGTATAAGAAGATATGACGCTAACAAATTTAACTACTGCAACAAACAGAGATTCCCATGTCCAGTAGAATAAGTGAAGTTTGATAAAAAAAATACAATGCGTGAAGTAGATTTTTTTTAGATCATCCCTTTCCATGTTAGGAAGGAGAAGAAGTGTATCAGCGTGAACTCCTTACAACCATTCGAATGCACCATGACAAAAATGAGAGAGAGAGAGAGAGAGTAACCGATGTGAAATCCTTTCAACCATTCAAATGCACCATGAGAAATCCTTTCAGCCAATATGAAGGAACACCAAAGCAAAAGAAAACCAAAATTACATTGATGTTCCACGTCTCAGGTGTAACCGGCGCAAGTAGTCCCTCGTTTATTCAACAAACCTAGATCGAGAGTCCCGATCAATGAAGCTAGTGTAAAAAGGTTGTTTTCCCCTAAAGGGGCCACACATGCATCAAATGTTCTAGAGCATATACAATGGGACGACGTCAGCATTTTCTAAGAGCTGTCACGTAAGATTTTTTGCTTATTTTAAGGAGAGAATTAAAAAAAAGAGACCGCCTTCTCTTAGCTAATGAATGATCTCTTATAAAATAAAAAAAACTATTTTTTCCATTGTACCATATGTTTTTCCTTAGCAACATACTTTTATATTAAAAATAGTTAACTCTCAATAATTGCTAGAGATAATAGTTAGGGATAATCCGTTGTACAACTTATCTCTAATGTCTTCTCTAGATGATGTGGATGTCTAAGGACATGTAAAGTGGTAGAGAAGGCAAGTCTTTTCTTAGCCCTCCACATAATCTAGAGAAGTCAATAAAAATAAGTCATACAATGGGTTACCTTTTATTGTCATCTCTAAGAATTAATGTGAATTGACTAATTATTGTAAAAAATTGTGTTGATAATGGAAGACACAAGATACAATGGAGAAATTAGTATTCTCTTATTTTTAGGGATCATCCCTTGGCTAAGGGAAGGCAGCCTTATATTGTTGGAGAAGGCATGCCTTCTCTTAGCCCTCCACATCATCTAGAGAAGACACTATATAGAAGTCATACAATGCACTCTCTCTTATTGCCATCTATAACAATTAATAAGAATTAACTATTTTTAGTAAGAAATTGTTTTTTTAAGGAAAGGCATATGGTACAATGGAGAAAATAGCCTTTTCTTTTTTCTAAGAGATCATCTCTTAGCTAAGGAAAGACAATCTTCTCTTTCTTATTTCTCTCACTTCCAACTAAGAAAAAATCCAATATGGCAACCATAAGGAACGACTGACACCAACCATTATACATGTCCTTAGCAAGCAGACAATCTTTTGCTAGCGAACATGTATACAAGACGACATCATTCGATCATAACATATATTGTATTCTTAGAAATATTGTATAGTAAAAGAGGCATTGATGATTTTAATTAAAGCATTCCTTTTCAACCCACAACCTCGCAATATTCTCATAATACTTTGGCACATACTACAGCTTAACTACTGCATGCCACCGGATTTTAACTATATACATGACACTAATAAGTTACTATACCCCTGTCTCAAAATTATAAAACGTTTTGGAAGACTAAACTAACTTTTCAAAACGTCTCATAATTTGAAAGTGAGGAGTAATAATACATTAACAAGTTTGGCTATTGTTAATTCGTTTTAAGAATTCAACAAACCTCAAACAAATTAGCAAAAAAATAAATAAAGACATGCTCGTTTGTTCTCCCTACATGACCGGCTGAACTTGCTCCACCTCCGCTGCCACCGGGCTCCACCACCACCGCACAACCCAAAATATCCCCAGCCCGTGCGCTCGCCCGCCACGCGCACCCCACGCGCCCCCGCTCCCCCAAACCCATCGCCGCCGTCCACGTGTAACCGATCCGCAGACACCACGCGCCTATATCTATCCCCATCTCCTCCTCTGCCCTCTTCCACCGCACAATTCCATCCCACTCCCACAAACTCCGGAAACGCAAGCACGCGCCGCCGTCCGAGTTCGAGATGCTACCTAGGGTTGCGCCCTCTCCGGCCCCCGCCGCCGCCGCTGCGGTTGGCCAGCTCTCTGCAGCAGGCCTGAGCGCCGGTTCGGTGTGGGTGCCGCCGGGGACCCTGTCGTCCGCCGTGTCGACTCTGTGCTGCAGGGCGGCGGCGAAGGGGAAGGAGGTGCTCAGCGGGGTCATGTTCCAGCCGTTCGAGGAGCTCAAGGGAGAGCTCTCCCTCGTGCCCCAGGGCAAGGACCAGTCGCTCGCCAGGCACAAGTTCGTCGACGAGTGCGAGGCCGCACTCAACGAGCAGATCAAGTGAGTGTTGCTCTGCTCTAGTAAATTCCCCTTCCCGTCCCTGTTGCGCGATTCTTCCGAGTCTCGCCCGCGTTTTCTGTATATGAATCGATGTATGCAGAATAAAATTGCCACTCATTCGAGAAAACAGAATACTCTGTTCTGGCCATTTTTAATCCAAAATGGTTGCAAATTCTGATTTAAGACCTTAAATTGTCGTTGCAGTGTCGAGTACAATGCATCGTACGCGTACCACTCCCTCTTCGCCTACTTCGACCGTGACAACGTTGCTCTCAAGGGCTTTGCCAAGTAAGTCATCAGTCACAACCTCATTTGGTCTGTTCATTCGGCGAATCCATCAGTACAGCGTTGTGATGCCGTTTTGGCTCTCCCAGGTTCTTCAAGGAATCAAGTGACGAGGAGAGAGGTCACGCCGAGAAGCTCATGGAGTACCAGGTATCAATTTCGCTACCGCTCGGACTGATATGTTTGATGGATCCATGCCGTGCTGATGCGATTGTTTTTCGGCTGAGCAGAACAAACGTGGAGGGAGGGTGAGACTCCAGTCCATCGTGACACCTTTGACGGAGTTTGACCATCCTGAGAAAGGCGATGCTCTTTATGGTGAGTTGCTCCTTCGTTCATTTTGTTCTGAATGTGTCTACCATCTACCTGCGTTATGTTACATGAGTCATGAGGGGTGCATGTGCTGTGCTTATTGTATGATTATGAGTGTTTGGTTGTTCATGTAAAAAATGGGTTGTTTCGGGTGGGTCGCATGCTTGTGCTAGATTGGTGAAAGTAACAAAAAGGTCACTATTACCAAACAAAATTGGTAAGTGAATCTGGTTGCCTGAGTCGTGGCTTTTAGCAGATAGTGATTCAAAGATAAAGGAAAAATAGGGTGATACGCAAACTGGTTAGTGATTACACATGGACATGTGGAAGAGTCAGATCTTTCAAAAATATTTGCTGGGTATAATTTGTGTGGCTCGGCTATGGATGGACTATTGTGCATGTGTACTGGATGTTGTATTTGAAAGCTTTTATTTAAAATGCATCAGCAGACAGAAGAACTGAAACTTGTAGTAAGAGAAAATTGCCAAGATTCAAAATTCTGATAATTTCCCTGACTTCTTATTTTCCACGGTACAACGGCATCCTTAGATTATAGCAGAACAGATAATTTCCCTGACTTTATATTTGTTAGTTGGAACCTCGTGATACATAAACTTTGGCTGTGACATCTGCCAGCGTAAATATCCCACATATCCTTTGTTTTAACACGAGCATCTATTGTGGTTTCAGCAATGGAGTTGGCTCTAGCTCTTGAAAAGCTGGTGAATGAGAAGCTTCACAACCTGCACAGTGTAAGTTGCTCTGCCATGCTACTTACAAAATTATTGCAGAAAAGAGACAGTGCATTTTTTTCCAGACGAATTCCTGATTGATTCGGTATTGCCAATAGATGCAATCTCACAGGATCTAAATATCTTTTGTCCCAATTAACAGGTAGCAACAAGGTGCAACGATCCTCAGCTGACTGACTTCGTGGAGAGTGAGTTCCTTCAAGAGCAGGTAAAACCTCTAAACTCTTCAACCAAGCACCGAATGATATGTCCAGCGCACCATGTGTGCTCTTGAGGTATGTTTATTTTGCGCATTACTAACTAGAAACATCTGAATTCATGTGAACAGGTTGATGCCATCAAGAAGATCTCCGAGTATGTCTCGCAGCTGAGAAGAGTCGGCAAAGGCCACGGTTAGTGTCTTGCTGAACATTGCTGCATCTTTCTGTCGTCTGTTTTTTCTCGGTTGCTTACATTGTTTGGATGCAATGCAGGAGTGTGGCACTTTGACCAGATGCTGCTCGAGGAGGCGGCTTGAAGGACATGGTGACGGAGGCAAAGGGAGGACGTAGGTGTCAAAGTAGTGGACCAGCGGACCAACCACTGGACGTGGTTTTGAGGGGGTTTTGCAGTGTGTTTGTAGGATGCATATGCTGCCGTGTGTCTTGGATTTCTTTGAAATAAAACGAAGGGAGATATGTTCTGGTCTTAATGCCAGTCGTTTGCGCTACGCTTTGTCAATTTCTTTCTGTTGCATTGGTGTTTTACTGTCAAGTTCTCATTGTGATTACTGACCGTGAGGGAAAAGCGGTCTTATATTGGATAATAACTAACCAGAGTAAATCAGACAGAAATGAATACTCAGGGATACTAAAAACTGTAAAAAGACACAGCTTGCATAGACTGGACTAACTTCGTAGCTTTAGGGGAGGAAAATTTTCGTGAGCACAACCGACGAGGAGTGTGACCCGAACCATGACTACTGTTTTACGGACCCTGTTCATTCATGCAGATGGGTACCCTTAATTTGGTTGCAGGCTGGTTTGTGAGGAAACCTGGCTACATTGGTCTCGTGCCACCGACGTGCCGCTGCCCGTTTGACTATTCCAAAATGGTTTTTTTAAACCATGAAACTTACAACCCCTCAAGACAAGTTTACATCGTTTATTACAGAAGAATTAATAAAACTAGAGGAGTCACTATCCCAAAAAAACATGAATATTGGAATCAAAGACAAAATCTAGCTAGAGTATGGGCCACCATATTTGCTTCTCGAGGACAATGTTTGACTGAAACTCTTTCAATTCTTCTGGCAATTTCGAAGCAATCAACAAGAATGGCAGTGTAAGGGCTCCAAATATCAACCTCCCCATTGTATGCATTGACGAGCTCAAGGTGAATCGGTTTCAATTATAATCGGAGTACAACCCAAATTCTCAATATAATAAAGGCCATTATGAAGTGCCAAAGCTTCTTTAGTAGTAGCATCAAGGATATGATCAAAGATCCAGCTTTCACATGCAACATCTTGTCCTTTTGAATTCCGGAGCACAGCCCCTATAGCTCCAGTACCATTTGGAAAAAAGCATGCATCAATATTCAGCTTGTAGGAATTGGGAGGAGGCCGAACCCAATACACCTCACGTGGCACCACATTTTCTACAACACCTTTATAGTTGAGAATAATCGCTTGGATGGAGAAGGCTGTTTGATTAGTTGGAGCAACCTTTTCGCTATTAACTTGCTCCCTTTGTTGCCACCAGATGTACCAAGCTCCCACAAGAATTAGCTCCTTCAGACCTACATTCTTGAGATCATCTCGATCTGCAACATTTGTTTCACTCCGTAGGAGTTCTTCCAGGATAACAGACCCTGATCTGTCAACAAGAACTTAATCGATTAGATTAGCGACATCAATAGACTTCCATACCTCTTGTTCTCTTACACAAGTAAACATTAAGTGTCGAACATCTTTAGCTCCTTGTAAGCACACATGACATTGTCCAGACACCGGTATATGCATGTTAGCAAGGATAGACATCCCTGGAACATGAAGAGCTCGCCTGGCAAAGATTTTGATCTTACTTGGAACTTCTAATTTCTAGAGAATATCCCATACCGGGTTGATTGATGATGGCCCCTCCTCGGCATTAGTTTGCAGTCTGTGTCATATACATGGTTCCAGGCAATAGGCTGATCTCACCGAGAAACTAAAAGTCTTGGTCCGATGCCACGCAACAAAATCATCAATGAGGTTTTCACTAAGGGGTATGCACATAATCCTTTGTACATCCAATGAATTAAACACCTTCATCAACATCTCTCCGTCCCAATTACAAGATACTAGATTAATAAGCTCATCATCTGTCTTGAGCAATACTTGGTCTCTAGGAGTTTGAATCATGTGGTCAGGGTGACATGGTTATACCCTACGGGTACACGATCTTAGCATACCTAGTCCAGCCCAAGGAAGGCCCACGAGAACATGCGCCAGCCCATGAAGACTTTCGGGTGGCCAGGGCCCATGACGCCTTCGTATCCTTGGAGAGCAAGACTAGAATAGATAGAATATTTAAAGGGACAACCCTAAAACCTGTAACCGACTTGATCTGTGCCTGGGACCTGCCTATCTCTATATAAAGGCTAGGAGGGCACGACGAGAGGGCACTTCATACCACCGCATACACACCTCCACGCCAGATTGCATCTGCGCACCCCTGTACTTTTCGGTTCCACCGTAATCAAGAGCAGACAAGCAGGAGTAGGGTTTTCCCTCTGGGGGCCTGAACCTGGGTAAACCTCGTGTCCCCGTGTTGCTTGTTTGCTAACCGTTCCGCGATCTCCAGCATCCCCATCTTATCCAAAACTCAAGCTCATAACAATGGGCATTGACGAGATTAACCTCGTCAATTGGCGCCGCCTGTGGGAAGCGGGGACGCTGATTGTGCGGTCGTGACGGTCCCAACCAAAGCGATCTACAACTCCGCGGCGACGGAGAGTCATCTCCTCTTCGGCGCTTCTGACTTCACCGCCCACTCGCCAGCCACCCTGAAGGACTTCGAGCCCGTTGGCGACGGGCTCGAGATCCTGTCGAGCTTCCTTCCAGCGTGACCGGCACTCTCCGTCTCCCAGAGCGGGTGCCCTGCCATCGATCAGGCCCGCTTCGTGGGTGCCACACCCCGTGCTACGCACATCGCCATCAACAGATGAGTCCTATAACAACAGCAGATGCAACTCAGATCTATGCGATCCGCCATCGGAGGAAGGGACCTACGATTCCGAATCCGAAAGATGCGGCAGCAACGATCCAATCTAAGAGCTCTACCAATGTGCCGCAGTCATCCAGAGGGACGTGGATCAGGAGCACAACCCGCCACCCAACCCACAGGGTAGAAACAACGAGAACAGGAGAAACCAGTCCCCCCGCCCAACGAGGAGGACACCGATCCCAATCGGATCGTCCACCTCAGTGATGAAGGATGGGCTCAAGCACGCGAAGCCGTGGCAGGCAACAAGATCCTGCACGTGTGTGCCTCATGTGACCTACTGAGGGCGTACCACCCGCGCCTAGTCAAAGAGCACAAGAAGCAGGTGAAGATGCAAGAAGTACTTGACAAGAGCAAGCAAGCAGCATCGGAGTCCAGTGCGCGGCGAGTTGCGCTCTCCGCCATGGGTGGCTCCAGCTCGCACCATTCTCGCACGGAGAACATGGACCCCAAGACACGTCGCGAGGTGACTCGGACCCTCATGGAGATGGATGCCGACGGTAACGTCATCCCGAAGACACCACAAGCTGCGATCATGGCAGCCACCACATACCTCACGTCCCACCCACCTCCGACGGGGGACCCAAAAAGGGCCATGCACAAGTCAGCACTTACCGGACTCGGGCTCATTGGAGCTGCGCTCCACGGAGAAGCTCCTGCGGAGCCAAAGAAGAAGGCTGCGGTCAGGTTCAACCGCAGCCCCACGCCTTCATCCGACGAGGAAGAGCACGACCTACCTCGAAGGCACAAGAGCTCGCGCCATCGCAGCCGCGATTACGACGCCCGAAGCGAGCTCACCCAACGCAAGAGCGCGTATGCTCGTCCAAATCCGAGGAGGAGGATGACGAAGGAGAACTCTACGGAGCCCGATGCTTCAGCAGATCCATCCGGCGGACAAGGATGCCGCGGAACTTCAAGCTTCCTTCGGACACTCCAAAGTTTGACGGTACACAGGACCCCAAGGCGTGGCTCAGCGACCACCTGTCGTCCGTCAAACTACACGGCGGAAACAAGGACATCGCCCTGCAATGCCTCCAGCTGCAGCTGATAGGCGCATCCCGAATCTGGCTCAGTAGCCTATCCTCGGGATCCATTCGAAGATGGGAAGAACTGGCGTACAATTTCATCCGAAACTTCAAAGGCACCAGCAATAGGCTAGCCTCGAACAAAGAGCTACGGGCCTGCACACAAAGAACGGGCGGATCCATTCGCTCGTACATATTACGCTGGTCCAACACGAGAACTTCGCGGCGCACATCTCCGAGGAGAGAGCGATCGACACCTTCAAGGATGGCGTCAAGCGCCAGGACTTCAAGGAAGAACTTGGGCGCATCAAGCCCAAGACAGTCGACCACCTCATGGACATCGCCAACAGGTGGGCATATGGCGAGGACTCCGTCCACCGAGCGCACTCGGAGGAGGAAGATGACTACGGCCGTCAACGTGAACGCCGTAGCAAGAGAAGATCGCGTGTCTACGACGATCGCGACGGACCCGACATGGTCGCGGCTGGCTACGCCGACCGCCGCAGCGACGGCAACTGCAGCAATAGCGGATACCACGGAAACAACTTCCGCGACGGAGGATGCCCAGCGCAGTCATGGCAACGTCGCGGCCATGACAATGGACCCTCAGCATACGACAAACTGTCGGGTCCATGCATCATCCACTTCTACATCGACAAGCAGGATGGTAAAAAGAAGACAAGCCACATGCTCAAGGATTGCCGCGAGTTCCAGAAACTCAGCGAGAGCATGTCCTAGATGAGGCAACAAGCCCCGAACCCCGGGTACGGGAACGCACCCGCACCAGGCGACATCGCCCATGGAGCTCCTCCACCACCACCCGTGGGACCTTCGAATCATCCAATCGCACCCGCGCAAAACAACGGCGGAAACGGGTACCCCGTGCCAAAAGGATCACTGATGATCTAAAAGGGGCGTCCAACAAACAAGGTGCAGAAGAAAATCACCTGTCAGATCAATCTGGCTGTGACCGCTCCACCCGCCAACCCTGAGTACCTCAGCGGATCGGAGTCCTGCCGTTCGGATCACCCTTGCCAGGTCCCTTGCCCAGGTCATGCTGCCCTGGTGCTTGAGGCGCAGATCGGAGGGTTCGACATGAGCCGCGTCTTCATGGACGGCGGCACGTGCATAAATCTGATGTTCGCCAGTACCTTAGTAGCAATGCGGATCCCGCCGTGCAGCCTGGAACAATCCGATACAACGTTCCACGACATCGTCCCAGGGAAGGGCATATTCCCCTGGGAAAGATATGGCTCGACGTCATCTTCGGCAAGCCCGACAACTTCCGGTGCGAACGACTCGAGTTCTAAGTGGTGGACTGGCCATCACAATACCACGCCATCCTCGAGCGTGTGGCATTCGCACGGTTCCTGGTAGTACCGCACTACACGTACATGCTACTCAAGATGCTAGGACCTAAGGGCGTCATCACGGTCCACGGGAGCTTCACCCGATCGGACCACTGCGACAGGGACTTCAACAGAATCTCCCAGTCATTCGGCATGCAGGAGGATCTCACAAGGCTCCGAGAGGTGACAGACAATGGGGCACCCCCAGTTGCAAGACAAAACGCACCCGACATGTCCTTCGACTCCACCGTCAACACAAAGAAGGAGCAGGTCCACCCGACGGACGCCTCCAAGATGGCGCTGATCGCCAACGACCTCAGCCCCGCATAGGAAAGCGCGCTCGTTGAATTCCTCCATGAGCGCTAGGAAATCTTTGTCTGGTGTCCTGTGGACATGCTAGGAGTTCCCAGGGAATTCGCCGAGCATGCACTCAACGTCTTTCCAGACGCCAAGACCGTCAAACAGTCCATCCGACGACTGTCCAAACCACGGGCCGAAGCCATTGGAGTCAAAGTCAACAGACTACTCGACGCAAACTTCATCAGGGAGATCAAGGAAAGCGAGTGGCTCGCCAACACCGTAATGGTCCCCAAAAAGGACACGGACATCCTGCGGATGTGCGTGGACTTCACATCGCTGAACAAGCACTGTCCGAAGGATCACTTCCCTCTCCCTCGGATCGATCAGATTATCGATTCGACTGCAGGATGCGAGAAGCTCTCCTTCCTCGACGCCTACTCAGGCTACAATCATATTCGACTAAAGGTCGAAGATCAGGAGAAAACGACGTTCATCACGCCGTTCGGGGTGTTCTGCTACAACACAATTCCCTTCGGGCTGAAGAACGCAGGCGCCACATACCAACGGTGTATGCAGGCATGCCTAAAGGACCAGATCGGCCGCAACATCCAAGTCTATGTCGAAGACATAGTAATCAAAACAAGGGAGGCCAAGACACTAATCGACGATCCCCGCGAGACGTTCGACAACCTTGATCGGTACAAGATCAAGCTAAACCCAGAAAAGTGCGCCTTCGGCGTTCCATCTGGTCAGCTGCTAGGCTACTTCATCTCCCAGCGAGGGATCAAAGCAAACCCGAAGAAAATTCGGGCCATAATGGCCATGGAGAAGCCGAAGAAGCTCAAGGACGTCCAGCAGCTTGCTGGGCGAATAGCGGCGTTGAGCAGGTTCATCAGCCGCATGGGCAAAAAAGACATGCCTTTCTATCAGCTGCTACGCAAGGCAGATAAATTCGAGTGGACGCCCGAAGCGGACGACGCATTCGAAGATCTAAAGCGGCTGCTCTCTACCTCGCACGTCTTGGTCATGCCAAAAGAGCGCGAGCCTCTACTGCTATACATAGCAGCTACACACCAGATGGTAAGCACCGTGCTTGTGGTCAAAATACCCGAAGATGGAAAGACCGATGGGGTCCAACGCCCAATCTACTACCTCAGCGAGGTATCGATGCCGACAAAGCAGAGGTACCCTCACTACCAGAAGCTCGCCTACGGCGTATTCATGACGGCTCGTCGGCTGAGCCAGTACTTCCAGGAGCATCAGGTGATGGTCGTCAACGAAGCACCCCTGGACAACATCCTGAACAACCCGGAAGCCACAGGACGTGTGGCCCTGTGGGGCATAGAGCTGTCACCTCTAGACATCGTCTATGAGAAGCGCCACGCGATCAAGTCTCAGGTCCTTCCGGACTTCCTCGTCCACTGGATGGAACTGCAGCTGCCAGACACACCGGACATGACACAGTCATGGACGATGCACTTCGACGGCTCCAAGCGCGAGGCCGGAGCAGGAGCCAGGTTCATACTGGCCTCCCCGCAGGGCGACAAGATGAAGTACGTCCTCCAGATGAAATTTCGAGCTTCCAACAATGAGGCCGAGTATGAGGCCCTCATCCACAGCATGAGGATGGCCAAGATCTGCGGCGCGACGCGCCTGATCATCTACGGTGACTCGAACCTCGTCGTCTAGTAGACAATGAACGAGTGCGACGCACACGCGACCAACATGATTGCGTACCGCGCACTCTACAACGCACTCGAAGGAGACTTTGACGGCTGCGAACTTTGGCACGTTGGGAGAGAAAGCAGCGAAGAGGCCGACAGACTCGCCAACATTGGCTCCACCTGCGCACGGGTGCCACCAGGTGTGTTCCTCGAACATATCTGCGTGCCATCCATCAAAAGGAAATTCCCAAAGGGATCACCCGAAGAAGCAGAGCACTCTGGGGCTGCGCTACCCGAAGGATAGGAAGGACCAGAAAAACTCGACACAGAGGTTGCAATGGTCAACCTGATGCAGGTCATGACAGTCGAAGAAACATGGACACAACCATACCTCTAATATCTGATAGACGGGGAGCTGCCTGATAGCCCGACAGATGCCCGACGCATATCTCGCCGGTCCAAGGTCTTCACCATCATCAATGGGAGCTGTACAAGCGCAACATTTCGGGTGTAATCCAAAGGTGCGTCACCATCGGTGATGGAAAAACCATCCTCCAAGACATCTACGAGGGTATCTGCGGCCATCACGCGGGCAGCCGCGCCCTTGTCGCCAAAGCCCTACGAGCTGGGTTCTACTGGCCAACGGCCATGAACAACGCCAAGGACATCGTCCGAAGATGTAACGGGTGCCAGAGGTTCACAGATAAACCACACGCACCAGGATTGGAGCTCAGGCCCATACCCCTGGCTTGGCCCTTCGCCCAATGGGGCCTCGACATGATCGCAAGCTGTCCAAGTCCCCGAAATGAGGCCACGTCTACCTCCTGGTCACAGTCGACAAATTCATCAAGTGGATCGAGGCCATGCCCGTTACGAACCAAAAGGGCAAAACGGCCGTCAAGTTCTTCGAATCCATTGTTTACAGGTTCGGCGTACCGCACAACATCATCATCGATAATGGGTCGAACTTCATCTCCAAGGAATTCCAGGACTTCTACGAAGACCTTGGAATCAACATCACATACGCCTCTGTGGCGCACCTACAAACAAATGGGCAGGTCGAAAAGGCCAACGGCCTTGTCGGTGGCAGCATCAAGAAGCGCCTAATGAGCCCACTCCAGCGACTCGCAGGAGCCTAGACACAAGAGCTACCCTCCGTCCTTTGGAGCTTGCGCACGACGCCAAACAACTCAACTGGCTACACACCCTTCTTCATGGTGCATGGAGCCGAAGCCGTGCTGCCTGCAGAGGTACGCCACAAGGCTCCACGGGTCGTCGCCTACAGCGAAGCCGAATCGACGACCGCACTCGAAGACGCCGTCGACACACTCGACGAGGCACGCGACATCACCGCGGCTCGATCAGCGGTCTATCAACAGAGCCTCCGCAATTACCACAGCCGTCGACTACGCCCAAGGTCCTTCGTCGAAGGAGACCTAGTCTTACGACTCAAGGAAGAGCGACCGAAGAAGCTCGAGTCGCCCTGGGAAGGACCCTATGTCGTCACTGAATTCATCCCAGGTGGCTCCTATCGCCTCAAGCACGTGGAGTCTGGAGTAGCATACTCCAACCCATGGAACGTCGCACAACTGTGACGCTTCTACCCCTAGCTACCCCCCTCTTTTTACTTTTAATAAGGCTATTCAGCCAAGTCTACTCAGCCGAACAATGTACCTCCTCCTTACGATATGAATAAATTTAAGTGTCTCGCCCCAAAAATTTGTCTATTATTCGCATTTTTTTCATGTTAGAACACACTGGGGGGCTCCCCTCACCTCACGAATTCGTCGATTGAGGATAACGCGTGTACACCTGAGTAGCTGACCACGTCAGGCTAACGAAAAGGGCACGCATACAAACAAAGCACCACACGCTAACAACAATAAACCTTTACAGCAAATGGCATAACACGCCCAGTCGAATACATACAAATTTTACATCTATATTTTTACAGGTCATACCTATTATGAAGAATCACCTACGCACACTGCTCAAAAAGACCTACAATTTGTTCGGCATACTGCCTTACAGCCGCATAATGTGGACGCATGTCCCACATGCCACCATCCGGCCGAAGAGGCGGCCTGGCCGCCACAGCAGCAAGATCTACATCAGGGCGATGCAACCGCACGAGGGAAAGCGCATCCTTCACCCCTGCAACTAGCTGATGCCACACCAGCTCCCTGACATGATGCACATCCCGACACTTCGTCAGCAGGCCCTATAGAGTTGATGGTGCCTCATCCAGGGGAAACATCACATGCAGAATTGACGCCAGGGAAGTCTTTGCTTGCCGCAACACACGCGACACCTGGTGAACACGATCCTGCACAGTCGCAAGGACCATCGCACGATCTCGATCCATCCAGAAAAAGCCGCCGGCCTCCATGTCCTACTGGGTTAGGCAATTGATCCGAACAACAACACGCTCTTTTTCCTTCCTGGGAACAAGGTTAGCACCTGCAACAAACTGCAACGTAAGATGACAGGCCAACAGGCGCATCCGAAAAATGAGCAGCAGCTCGAGGAAACTCACATTGAAGCTGTTCGGCCAAATGCCACAACTCCCCCATCAGATACTCCTCCCTGGAGACGCCCCGTTCCGCCTTCGACTTCCAAACATCTGCGTGGCCTCAAACGCCAAGCAACTCTTTCTCAGGACTACGGATGCGATCACGAAGAAATACAAGCTGCGACGCATCATCCAAAGAGGGTCGCAGTGTTGGAGCAGGCAAAGTATCAACGGGATCATCACCCAAATGTCCCTAGAGGAAAAGAGGGCAAGGATGTGAACAAACGCGCGAATAAGCAAACAACTCAGAGATTCATTATATACAGCAAAAGCCACTGCGTGGCACAAGGAGTGTTCATAGATACATCACAACAAAAGAAACAAAAGCTATCCTACAACAACAAGGCCTAAGAAGCTGCATCCTGAGTAGCCTCGGAGCCGGACTGCCTGCTCTTGGCCTCTCCCTGCTGCCTCGCCGCGTATTCCGTTAGTAAGTCAATCAGCTTTGGCCCATAGCGTTTACAACGGGCAGCGTAGAGGGCGAAGGCTACCTCGGATCCGTCGGCAGGTGTCGGCATCTGGGAGGTGACCTGATGAAGATCCAGCTCCGCTCCAGACGCCATGGCCATCGCCAACCCCATGGACGCGCCGATACCCTTCTGCTTGCGCTTGTACGCCGCGGGAACCTCGGATGACAGTGCGTCCGTCAACAATTCGACATCCTCCAGGGCGACGCCCTTGGGGACGAGCTCCTTGTAGAAGCGTCCGAGAACCACCTTGGCCTTGGCAAGCGAGCCGACAACGGTACTGCAGCGGTCTTTGACCGCCGCAGTGGCGTCATCCAGAGCACTTCCATGCTCCAGGACACGACGATCAAACTCGATGCCTGCGACATCTAGAAAAACGAAAGAGGCAACGTGAAAACTAAGCAAAACAAGAGATACAAGGAAGCCGAAAAGAATAGACGAAACTACTCACCCAAAATAGCCTTCGTGGCGGCCATCAGCTTGCCGGCTACCTCCTTCTCGCGCGAGGCCGTAGCGGTGTCGAGTTGCTCCTCGCGATCCGTGGCCTCCTGCTGCAGGCACTCCTTGGCCGAAGCCGCGTCGGCTAGCTCCTGCTCAAGGCGCTCTTTAGCGCCAACGACATCTTCAGCTTTTTTCTCCGCTCGCCCGAGGCTCTTTTTGAGAGCATCAAGCTCGCGGAGGGCAGTGTTGTTCTCCTCTACAACAAAGAACAAGCATGAGATTCATGGGTAAGCAAGCAGCTAAAGAAGGAGAAGATCGATAAAAAACACACGAACCTTGGAGCCGCTGAAGGCTGGCCTCCAATGCCAGATGCTGCTTCACCAGCTGGTTGGTACCTTGAACAAAAGGCTGTGAGAAGACGCAACTTGTCAGGAAAAAGGCTCGGGGGCTGCTCCCAAGAAAACGAGCAAAGCAAATCACACATACGAAAACACTCGGGGGCTCCCCCGAGATACGTACAAAAAAATGGCATGATCAGCAGATCATCCGACAGATGCTCGGGGGCTCCCCCCGAGGCACAAAACAAAAACGATCAGCAGATCATCCGAAAAATGCTCGGGGGCTCCCCCGCGGCAAGAACGAAAACACTTACATGGTCAGACGGCGACTCTGAAGGTCCGGCTGCAGTCTTCTAGGGACAACCACCCGAACCTCCTGTGGAGAAGGGTTCGGAGCTGCCCCTCAGAGATGGCCACCGTCTGAGGAGGAGGAGGAGCAACTTTCAATTCCCCCACCATCTCCTGAGCGCCATTGCTGAAGGATCCATCAGAGGAGTGGCTACAAAATAAAAAATCAGACAAGTACAAGCAAGAAGACGAGAGAAAGCAAAATCAATGGCAGATACTTATGAGTTGAAATCGCTCAAGTCGAAGACAGGCGGGGCCCTCCTGCCTTTCTTCTCTTCCTTCTTCTCTTCCTTCTTCGGCTTCGCCGGCGGCTGCGTTTCCACGGCCCGCACGGGCACGGCAGGAATAGGAGAGGAAGAGCCACCATGACCCCCACTGTGACGCTCAAGGCATGACGGGTTCCTAGGGGTCGGCGGAGTCGAAGCATCCGACGCTTCGCTCGATCTCCATGTCCGCTTTCGAGTCTGCTCCTCGCCAGACTCAAAAGTTTCTTCCGCTGGTGATCGCGCCGAGGGAAGCTCAGACATGGAATCCACTACCTCATTGTCCGGTGCATCCGGAAATAGTTCGGGTAGTGGAGGCGACATGCCCGGTACCTTGAACTCCTGCGCAAAAGAAACAAACTTTCAGAACACAAGCAAGTGCAAGAAAAACACAGTCGAGAAAAGCGGTACGCGCACGCCCCAGATCTAAACCTACAGAACCAGACGAGAGGCGGCGAACGGAGGAGTCAGCGAATTATCTGGGAGATCTTCTTCGGCTTTGTACTTCAGTAGCGGCCGAAGAATCCTGTCAAGATCCCCCTTGGAGAGCTCCTCAGTCGAAACCCTAGTCGGATCATGGCGACCAGAATAAAGGAACATCGGGTGCGTCCTAGCCTGGAGCGGCTACACCCGACGTTTGAGGAAGGTGCGAATGATATCCACACCGTTCACCTCTTTATCCGGAATCAACTGGAGATCCTTCACCCGACGGTAGAGCCCCTCTATCTCCACCACCTCACCATCCAAGATGTGGTTCTTCCAGGACCTCTTTCGGCTGGATTTTCTGGAGGGGTTGAAAGGAGCAAGGCCAAAGTCCTGCCCAGCCACTGTGGAGTCGCAGATGTAAAACCATCGCCTCTGCCAGTACTGGACAGATTCAGACATAGAAAAAGAGAAGAAGAGAAAGTTGGATTTAAGGGAAATGATGCAGCCACCGATGGGATAAACGCCATCGGAGCCAGATTGCCTCTTCATGGAATAGAGCTTCCGAAAGAGGCCAAAGTGCGGCTCGACACCGAGCCAACACTCGCAGAAAGTGATGAAGCAGGCGATATGAAGAAGAGAGTTCGGTGAAAGATGATGGAGCTGGATGCCATAAAATAAAATCAATCCACGGAGAAAATCGTGGATCGGGAAAGAAAGGCCCCGAAGGACAAAAGCGATGAACATGACCTGAAACCCAGCGGGAGGACGGGGAATTACCTCGTCGCTGGGAACCCTGACGGCCTCCCTATCCCGCGGGATCAGACCCCGCTCACGGAGCTTGCGGAGATCGCCCTCGCGCGTCTCCGATCATCACCAGCCACCATCGGTGACGCGAGTAGTGGCGGAACCCTTCTTGCCGCCGGCGGCAGCACTAGTACCAACTGCGGTGGAGGCCTTCTTGGACTTCCCCATCGCAGTGCGCTGATGACGACGATGTGAACGCAGAAACAAGGATGTAAAGGTTCGAAGAAAATTCCAGCGCGTAGCGAGAAAAGCTCAAAGAAGATGGGAGCAGTGAAACGAGAATGACTGC
The DNA here is from genome assembly GCA_030063025.1 of Avena longiglumis. NCBI lineage: Eukaryota > Viridiplantae > Streptophyta > Magnoliopsida > Poales > Poaceae > Avena > Avena longiglumis. The sequence continues at coordinate 147,875,259 of CP125975.1, read as the reverse complement.
GGTGAAAAACAAACTAACTTTTCCCTAGTGATTATAAGGACGAGGACGATGCACGATGACCGTTCATCGGGAAGACCTAAAGCCAACATCAAAATTCGACCGTCCACGTGTCGGCACAGCAGCGAACCGTCGCTCACACGCCGTCCACTACGCACGGAAATCGAGGCGACGCCGTAATTATCTCCACGCCGCGTGCGACCAGTCAACTCAAAGTCAGAAGGTGGGACCCATGTTCGTCCAGTCACGTCATCTCTGGCGCCGTAGACGCTTGAGGTCACAGATCGTCAGCAATGACGTCATCAAAATCTATATTAGCAACGATTACAATTCCGGATCGTCCTGATGATCCTTTAGTTTTGACCTGATCTTTCACAGCTAGTCAACCCGGTAGATAATCTTCCAATTACGTGATGAACATAACCTGAATAAGAGGAATCAATCTGGATAGTAACGTGATGAAGATCACCACGCCTCAAACCTAAGCACGACAATCCTTGATAAACACAAGGACCTCCGTAGCAATCTCGAATCTGATAAACGGTATCGCCTTCCCCGGAGGGATGATACACGGTGGAGCACAATATAGTTTTTAGACTAAACAGTTTAACTCCCTAAACCCTAACTCGACCAGCTCCTTATATGAGGGCTGGGGCGCCCCACTAATGGGCCGCGACTTGACTTGGTTGGACAAGCCCAAACCAAGCCCACACACATAATAAAACCTAATTGGCCCAAAACATGACCAGAAATAATAAAACCTATTTATTAAATTACAAAGACACGCCTAGCTTGGTGGAGTCCTGAAATTAGGTTGCACCTCCTCCGTCGTGCCCATATCATCCTCCCCCCTTCAAGAAGCGTTGTCCCCAACGCGTGCGGGTCGGGTCGGAAAGGTGGCGTGATATGAACAAAAGCTTCATGCGTCTTCTCCATATTCAAGTCTTGCTTGCCTTCCAGTCCACATCCTCCCTCTCGGCTTGCTTGACTTGAAACCGCCCTTGGAGCCTGCACCTCCTTGCGTCTCCATACGAGCTTGGACCTAGGCGCCATCATCTTCTTCTTCTCAACTATTGTTGGAACCCGTGGTTGCTGAACATGGACCTTCTTTGCACGAACCTGCATATGATGAGTAATGCCTGGTCCATACAACTGACGAACATGTCCATCCTTGCCTCTATGCATCTGCACATCTGTCCCAACAAAACTCCTCACAAGTGTGCTAACAAAAATACTCTTGTTACCCTGCTGCACCACATGCACTGGAACATCAGGAGCACAAATATCATCCGTCTGAACACCTATGTCAACATAAACAACCTTCTGAACACATGCTGCAACATCCTTCCTCTCAGTAATAAGAGAATGCACCTCAACTGGCTTGTCACCAACAAGTTCCACCGGCTTGTCATCTACAGGCATAGCTGAACCAATATCAACATTGTCACATTGTGCATCATGCTCTCCATTCGGCACCTTGGTTAGCCCAGATTTTGGCTTAGCCTTGCGTACCTTGTCCTTATGTACCACCAGCTCCACATCAGACTTTATGTGATCATCCTGCATAGGCTTCAAAGTATGTTGTTTTCCATCATGCATAAAAGAATATGTATTTGCTCTCCCTGCATGAGCAACATTGCGATCATACTACCCTGGACGTCCAAGTAACAGTCCACATACCTCCAATGGTAGCACATCGCACTCCAGCTCATCAACATAGTCACCAACTGTAAATGGCACACGCACCTTGTGAGTAATCCTTATCATACCGCAGCTATTCACCCACTCAACATGCCTCGGTTCTGGAATACGCCATTTGGATAAACCCAATGCTTCCACAACTGCCTTGCTAATGCCATTACGGTAGCTACCACTATCAATTATCAACTTGCATGCTTTGCCCTTGATCATGCACTGTGCCTGAAATAAATTCCATCGCTGACCTCTATCAACTGTCATGCAAGCATCACCTTGTACTTTCTTGAGTTGCAAATTCAGCCCACTCAATAGTACATCATCCTCAGAACTAACCACCTTGTCCATCTCCTTGGACTTCTCCCAAAATCTGTTGTGCAGAAATTGCTTCAAATCTGCCCAACTAGGTGTTGTTATGCCCTTTGCGGTACTCTCTTCCTTCCACCAACTAGCCACAGTCTCATCCACACGCCGGTGTGCAAGAGCAAATTCAATGCGACCACCAAACTTGGAATCGATAGAACGACATTTGCCGAAACCACCATCCATGTCAGACCTCCAAGATCTAAACTCCGCATATGTGGCAGAACTGTTCAACTTCCATTTTATATCTACAGAATTAAGTGATGATCCCACGATAATAGTAGTGTAGTCAAAGAACACATCATCCGCTCTGTCTATCTTACGAACTTCCCTTGCTATGCCCATATTAATCCTTCGCAGAAAAAATTTCTCTATAGACTATTTGGTTATATCCGTAGACTGTTTGAGGATATTTAGAATAAAACAGTGCTACACCAAAAAAATATGGACAAAATTTTAGCCTAGGTTTTGGTTTGCACACGCCCGAGCAAAGTAGCATGTCTGCTCCGCAAACTCTAAGTGCGGCCGAGCGATCACGTACGTGAGTCGTACGGACTCTGTCTTGCCTTTTTTAATTGACTCTCTTTTGAGACGTATGGTGGGCAGACTCTCTTCTTCTTTTTTTAATCTCTGTGCCTTGTACGAGCTCTGGACTTGTGGAATCCCGATCGGTTCACGCGAATTGATTCTGCGTGAAGAATTTGTACATAGGAATCCTAGCAACTGATTCCGATCTGAACGCCGATGGATCCAATCAACACGATCGATCAAAGACAATCACCAGCAAGGCTTGACTCGAGATCAATCTTCAACAACAAACGAGAAAAGAACAACTTCCGATTTGAAAACTACTTATGATCTGTAAATTGCTTGTAGAAAAACAGTCCGCAGATGATTCAAAAACACACTGTGATCAACGAGTGCTCTGATACCACATGATACAGATCGTTCCGATGATCCTTTAGTTTTGTCCTGATCTTTCACAGCGAGTCAATCCGGTAGATAATCTTCCAATTACGTGATGAACGTAACCTTAAAAAGAGGAATCAATCCGGATAGTAACGTGATGAATATCACCACGCCTCAAACCTGAGCACGACAATCCTTGATAAACACAAGAACCTCCGTAGCAATCTCGAATCTGATAAACGGAATCGCCTTTCCCGGAGGGATGATACACGGTGGAGCACAATATAGTTTTTAGACTAAACAGTTGAACTCCCTAAATCCTAACTCGACCAACTCCTTATATGAGGGCTGAGGCGCCTCACTAATGGGCCGCGACTTGACTTGGTTGGACAAGACCAAACCAAACCCACACACATAATAAAACCTAATTGGCCCAAAACATGACCAGGAATAATAAAACCTATTTATTAAATTACAAAGACACGCCTAGCTTGGTGGAGTTCTAAAATTAGGCTGCACCTCCTCCGTCGTGCCCATATCATTCGGCTACACAGCTAAAAGTACTCAGTCGAATCTACGATTCGACTAACTACTCGGGGGATACTCCTATCAGGAGCGCTGGCCGCGCACTCAAAAAACGACCAAAATACTACACCATTGAACTATTCTTCGAGGCCTACGTCGAGTCTACGACTTCACTACGGACTCGGGGGTACTCCCATAGGGAGGATGGATTCAAGCATCCGGAAAATTTGTGTCCTACGAACCTAAAAGTCAACAAAGACGAAATTAAAGTCTCTGCTCGAGTCTACGACTCAAACAAACACTCGGGGGCTACTCCCATAGGGAGCACTGGTCACGCACCCTAGGAATTCTTCGACTGCGAATCAGCATGCAAAAACTTTTCGGCAACTCTACCCCAGTTAACGCTAAGTGAGAAACATCCTCCTTGGCCACCCGAAACACCTCCGCGGTGATAAACATTCAGATGCTATGTCTGCGACATAAAGATAAGACCTACAGATATCATCTGATGGCCTGACAACACACAAGACTACGCTCTGCTAGTGAGAATCCGTGCCAGCAGGCGCGATGAAAAATCCTGACGGACGCGTTGGATACATTATTTAAAATTTACTGAAATTCCACTCCTGTAAGTCCTCCGCGGCCTGAGTCGAATTACGCCAGCATATATTCCGGATTCGAGTCGAGGGACTCGAATCTGCAGAAGATCGTGTTGTTTTGTTCTAAGACAATTAACTGACCCTGATCCGTCGGGATAGTCAGGCACACGCATCAACAATCCCTACACACTCAAATCGTTCTCTAAACGAACAAAGATAGGTGCACCCGAAAGAGTGAGGAGTCCTCAGCCGAATCTACGATTCGACTGGACACTCGGAGGCTACTGACATGGTTATACCCTACGGGTACACGATCTTAGCATACCTAGTCCAGCCCAAGAAAGTCCCACGAGAACATGCGCCAGCCTATGAAGACTTTCGGGTGGCCAGGGCCCATGACGCCTTCAGATCCTTGGAGAACAAGACTAGAGTAGATAGAATATTCAAAAGGGCAAACCCTAAAACCTGTAACCGACTCGATCTATGCCTGGGACCTGCCTATCTCTATATAAAGGCTAGGAGGACACGACGAGAGGGCACTTAATACCACCGCATACACACCTCCACGCCAGATTGCATCTGCGCACCCTGTGCTTTTCGGTTCCGCCATAATCAAGAGCAGACAAGCAGGAGTAGGATTTTCCCTCCGGGGGTCTGAACCTGGGTAAACCTCGTGTATCCATGTTGTTTGTTTGCTAACCGTTCCGCGATCTCCAGCATCCCCATCTTCTCCAAAACCCAAGCTCATAATAATGGGCATTGACGAGATTAAACCTCGTTAGAGGGCTACTAGGAATCCATGTATCAGTCCATATGTTAATTTTTTGACCTGAGCCAACTCTCCAAATACGTCCTCTCTTGAAATTAGCTAGACCCGCAACAATGCTCTGCCAAGTAAAATAGGAACCACTTTTTGGACCAGCCTGAATAATATCATTATTTGGATAGTACTTTGCTTTTAGAACTTTTGCACAAAAAGAATCAGGCTTTGTGATCAATCTCCAACTTTGTTTTGCCAACATTGCCAAATTAAAAGCGTGAATGTCTCTAAACCCCGTACCACCATTCTTCTTTGGGATGCATAACTTCCACCATGCCATCCAATGCATGCGGTTTTGAGCTTCTATATCTCCCCACCAAAACCCAGCTATAGCATCTGTCATTTTAATTAGTATAATTTAATATTTTCATTGAGTTTTATATGTAGGAATATTCCATAGGTAATACTTGTAGGATATTTTTTAATAATATATTTTATTTATTTATTTTGAAATATAGTATGCGAATTTAGAAATTTGCAAATCTAGCATGTAGTTTTGGCCAATACGAATGGACCAGTCGGTGTGGCCCAACCGACTGGGCCAGTCGATGTCGGCCACACCTAATGATCACGCCATTAGGTGTCGGCCATGCTGATATGCAATGACCTGCATGCGATGGTCCAGTTGGTTTGGTCCACACGGTTTTGGCCACACTGACTGGATCAATCGGTTTCTGCCACGCTATTTTTGTAAATTTCTAAATTTGCGTATTATATTTCAAAATAAATAAATAAAAAGTGTTATTTAAATTTTTTTAGCATGCTTGTAGTCCATGTGTTGGTTTCAAGTATGGGTGCCATGAAGATAAAGATATATCTAGAGTATTGGCATCAAGATCATCGATTTGAAGAAAAAAATATGATATGATTAAGATTTTGAGAGTTTGATCTTAATAGAAAAATCAAAATATGGCTCTAAGTCGGTGTCATGATAGCCTCAAGAGTTGAGCCATGGTTGATTAAGATTTAGAGCATGCGATCAAATTACGAATTATTTATGTACCTCAAGATATTGAGATAGAGCATGAGAAGATGCATGGTTGACTAATATAAAGAGTGAAGAGTGAATTCAAATTGGTCAACACATCAAACATAAAGAATATACCATATGGATCTTGTGGCATGCTTCATGAACTAACCCATTATATGTGCCTTTGCATTTTTTATATGGGCTAGGTATCATTCCATGGGCATGCATCAAAGGTGAAGATTTCATATAGCCCATGAGAGGATGAAAGCATGTGATGATCGCCATCAAGGTTGAGAAGTGCAAGTTTAATATATGCATCTCAAGAAGATCATATGGTTGAAGCTTGTTGTCCATATTGGTTATAATGGACATGTGAAGATGTGTTCGAATGAAGCTATTACATAGTGGTGTATGGGGGAGCAAATTATAAGTCCTCACATAGCAACATTGATCAAGTGTTTTGTATTGGTAGCTTGGTTTGGATGCAACGTAGGTCATTGTGCCGATTGACCATGATCATGGTCTATGCAGGGCCGACTCTGGCCCAGGACAAGAGGGGCGATGACCCGGGGGACAGCCAAAATAGGGGCCCATATCTGGTATACAATACATATAGGCCATAGTAGAAGAAAGGAAAAAATAATCCCATATTTGATGCATCGTATAGCCAGGCCAGCTCACGGAAGCGCTTGCCGTTTCGTTTTCTCTCGATCCAATCATGGATGGGGTGTCGGCTGTCGCATGTCGCTCGCCTTGCCTAGTGCCCTAGTCGCCCTGAATCCCTAATTTCCTATTCCCTAATCACGCATCGTTACTGAGAGTTGGAGATGGAGGTATGGGAGCGGCCTCTAATATGGCCCAGGTGTTTGCATGAAATTAGGGATAGATCAAGATTAACAAGTATTTCTTGGATCAAAAGATCTATGATATTGGGCTGGCTGATTCTATTTTTAGTGTTCTGAATCTAAATTGTGTGGTGACTGTTTTTTCTCTCCTTATTTGGTTGTTTCGAAAAGAAACAACAATAAATGAGTAAAAAAGTCGACTAAATCTCATAAGAGGGGCTATGAATAAGTTTGTTCTGAGGAATGACGCTATCGAGAATTCTGAGCTATTGATCTTGACATTGTTATTAATGACTTTGCGTAAAGAAATGGAGGAAAATCTCGTTTCTCATGATTATTGGAGTCTTGGAGGTTTATTAGTATGATATATCTCTTTTTTGTGTGCCTTGTAGCTTCTACGATATTTGGTTTTGGATAAAGGTAAGGAAAAGTTATTAGATATTTGATGCTAATGAAAAGTAATCAGAGTTTGTGACTACAATAATTTCATCCATTCATGCATTGAATACAAAAAATCTCTGAAGGGCCCATTGATAGAGTTCGCCCTTGGGCCTTTGGAATCCTAGAGCCGGCCCTGGGTCTATGTGGTACTTTATTTGACCAGATGCTGCTCGAGGAGGCGGCTTGAAGGCCATGGTGACGACATGCATGTAGGTGTCTAAGTAGCGGACCAGCAGACCAACCACTCGATGTGGTTTGGAGGGATATTTGCAGTGTGTTTGTAGGATGCTTATGCCGCTCTGGTCTAGGATTTGAAATAAAACGAAGGGTGATATGCTCCGGTCTTGATGGCAGTCGTCTGCGTTACTCTCTCGTATAACCTTCTTACTATTGCATTGTTATATTACCTTGGAATTCTGTCAACTGAAATATATATGATTTTTTTGAGAACTCACATTCCTTTATTAAGACCGATAGGTGGCTCTATTAGCCAGATATGTTTACCCGCCGGTAGACTCGAAGCTGTTAGATCCTCCTCGTCGATCCCGTTGAGGACAAACAGCTCATCAAGATCCTCCTCGTCGGCCTTAATCAGCGCTTCAACAAGCAGCAGTCCTTCATCCCCATGATGCGGCCGTCTCCTTCCTTTGCAGAAGTCCGCTCCATGCTCTCCTGGGCGGACCGCGCCATGACCACTCAAGAGTCTCGCCCTCAGGCCTATGCTGCTGCTCCACGGCCTCCGGCGCCGCTTGCGCCTGTTCCACCGCCAGGTTGGCGCCCCAGCCCCAACTATAGGGGCACCCGGCCTATCTATCGGCTGCCTGCACCACGACCTCCTCTAACAGCACAGGCTCCTCCACCTGCCCCGACACCACCATTGGCTCCACCTGCAGCACCAGCTTGGCGTTCTTCTCAGGACCCTTGGACCGGCATGGTTTAGGCTTGGCCAATGCCCTGGACCGCTCCCGCTCCTGTTGGCGCGCCACCTGCCTACACTGGTTCGTGGCAGCCCGGCGTGCATCCTCATACAGGCTCACCTGGCCTCCTTGCACCACGGGTCCCTGCACAAGCTCATTACGCCGCTCCTTCACCGCCCATGTATGCTGCACCATCGTCGGCTCCCTATGCCTCGCCGATGCACTCGCCAATGCCCTTTGCTATGGGTCCTTATGGCCCTTCGGCACCGGTCACTTATAATCCTGGAGGCTACTACTCGCCATACACCATGTACTCGACTCCTGCTGCACCGCCACCACTGCGCCAAGACTGCCCGTCAACTACACCGACTCCTCTACTCCAAGCTGGGACCAAGCTGCTTTCTGAGCCATGAATAATTTTGCTGCTCAAGGTAACTCAGTCTGATTGGATTTTCGATTCTGGTGCTTCTAGTCACATGTCTTCATCGAATACTATGCTGTCAACTTGCATACCATCTCATTTTTCATCCATTACATTAGGCGATGGTTCCTCCATACCAATTTCATGTGTCGGTCATACAAACCTTGCATCTTCCACTTCCAAACCACTCCTACTTAAAGATGTCTTAGTTGCACCAGCCCTCATTAAAAATTTAATCTCTGTTCGTCGTTTCACCAAAGACAACTATGTTTCCGTCGAATTTGACCCTTTTGGCCTGTCTGTGAAGGATTTCATGACCAAGGCGGAGATCGCTCGCTTTGATAGCTCTGGCGACCTCTACTCTGTTCATGGCGCTCCTGCGGCCTCGTCTCCATCATCCATGCTCGCCTCCGTAGATCTATGGCATAAACGCTTAGGCCATCCGAATAAATCCACTTTATCCTCTCTACTTAGTGATTTTTCGATCCCTTGTAATAAAGAGGTTCATAATTCCTCCGTTTGTGAGTTTTGTCAACAGGGAAAACATGTTCGTTTACCATTTGCGCATTCTACTTCTCATAGTACTTATCCCTTTGAACTTTTGCACTGTGATCTATGGACCTCTCCAACTGTGAGTCTCTCCGTTTTTAAATACTACTTAGTTATTTTAGATGATTTTACACACTTCGTTTGGACTTTTCCACTTTGCAACAAATCTGATCTCCACTCCCTTTTTATCAACTTTAAAACCTATGTCAACACACACTTCTTTTTACCCATAAAATTTATCCAATGTGACAATGGAAAAGAATTTAACAACTTTGCAGACCGTAATTTCTTTCTCCAACATGGCATTCTCCTTCGTTTCTCTTACCCTTACACTTCCCCACAAAATGGCAAGGCTGAGCGATCACTCCGCACCATCAATGACATAGTTCGCACACTCCTCATTCAATCATCTATGCCCTCCATGTTTTGGGCTGAAGCTCTTAGAACCGCAACCTATCTCCTCAATATTCGACCATCTAGCACTAACCCAAACACCACACCTTTCTACTCCCTTTTTCTCTCTCACCCAAACTACACTGAGCTGCACGTTTTTGGTTGCCTTTGCTTTCCCAATGTCTATGCAACTTCCCCAAACAAACTCTCTCCACGTTCCCTTCCTTGTGTCTTCCTTGGTTATTCAGATGAACACAAAGGATACCGGTGTTTTGATCTTGTGACCGGTCACATTCACATCTCTAGGCATGTCACTTTCGATAAAAACATCTTTCCTTTCGCCACTAGAACCCCTACATCTACTCCCACCACATCCACCCCTCGCCAAGCCAATTCCATAAGACCTCACTTTTTCGTTCCTAACCTGCCCTACAACCCTGCCACGGCTGTCCACTATCCTGCCTCGACCAATACCGCTCCCGATTCCCCTGCCAAGGTAGTCCCTAACCTTGCCTCGGCCGACTCGGCTGCCCCGACAGCCCCATCAGCACCCGTGTCTCGACCACCCATAACCCAGGTTTCTGCTCGCCGCCCCAAAACTCCTGCCCCCGACAATCAAACTACCCAATCCTCTGCCCCTCTTGCTGCTGTGTCCTCCTCCTTCGCTGCGCCGGATGCAACAACTCCTCCTTCACATGCCGTTCACATTATCGCACCTAACAACGACCATTCCATGCGCACACGTGCCAAGTCTGGTTTTCGACTTCCTAAAACACGCCTCAATCTTCATGCTTCTCCAACTCTCTTACCTCTTCCCAAAACATACAAATCTGTTCTTCTTGATCTGAACTGGTCCGCTGCCATGCGCGATGAGTTTCAAGCACTCCAATCCAATAACACATGGCAACTTGTTCCCCGACCTCCTAATGCAAATATTGTTTCAGGAAAGTGGGTGTTCCATCAAAAATTTCATTCTGATGGCACTCTCTCTCGTTATAAAGCACGTTGGGTTTGTCGTGGGTTCTCTCAACAACACGGTGTCGATTACGACGAAACTTTCTCTCCAGTAGTTAAACCTAGCACCATCCGAACCATTCTTAGTCTTGATGTTTCCTCTTCCTGGCCCATTCATCAACTCGATGTAAAAAATGCTTTCCTCCATGGTTCCTTAAACGAAGTCGTCTATTCTCAACAACCTTCCGGTTTCGAAGATTCTTCTTTTCCTGATCACGTTTGCCTTCTCCAAAAATCTCTCTATGGCCTCAAACAAGCACCCCGAGTCTGGTTTCAACGTTTTTCTACCTTTATTCAAACTATAGGATTCATTCCCTCTCGTTCTGACTACTCTCTTTTTGTTTACCACTCTAACACCCAAGTTGCATATCTCCTACTTTATGTTGATGATATAGTTCTCACGGCCTCCTCCACAACTTTTCTCACTCATATTATTTCTCTCCTACAAACTGAATTCTCTATGACTGATCTAGGTTCCCTTCATCACTTCTTAGGTATAGCTGTCACTCGTGATTCTTCTGGTCTTTTTCTCTCTCAACGTCAGTACTCTGTTGATCTCCTAACTAGGGCTGGAATGTTAGATTGTCAACCATCCCGTACACCCGTAGATACTTCTTCTAAATTTTCCTCGGATGGTGATATTTTTCCTGATCCGACTCTATATCGTAGCTTAACTGGAGCCCTTCAGTATCTCACCATTACACGTCCAGAAATATCATATGCTGTCCAGCAAGCTTGTCTTTACATGCATGATCCAAGAGTCCCGCATTTTAATCATGTCAAACGCATACTTAGATATCTCAAAGGTACATTAGATCATAGTTTACATATCAACCACTCCTCACCCACATCATTGACAGCATATTCCGATGCAGACTGGGCTGGTTGTCCAGACACTCGTCGATCCACTTCAGGATACTGTGTTTTTCTTGGCAATAATTTAATTTCTTGGTCTTCGAAGCGTCAGCTCACGGTTTCTCGCTCGTCCGCAGAGGCTGAGTACCGTCTTGTTCACGCAGCTTGATTCTTTAAACAGTTTGGTTGCGTCAGTTACTTGTTGAGTTACATCGACTTATTGGTCAGGCCACAGTGGTATATTGTGATAACATTTCAGCTGTTTACATGTCTGGAAATCCAGTTCAGCATCGGCGGACAAAGCATATCGAGATTGACATCCATTTTGTTCGAGAGAAGGTCGCGTTGGGAGAAGTGAGTGTTCTTCATGTGCCTTCTACGGCTCAGTTTGCAGATATTTTTACCAAAGGACTTGCTACTCCACCATTTATAGAGATTCGTTTCAGTCTCAATGTTGTCGATCCCACAGTTGAGACTGCGAAGGGGATGTTAGATTATATTTACTTGCATATCAAGTTAGGGTTTAGGCCGGTGCGCTGCACCTCCTCTCTCCCCTCTCCTATATAAACCATTGTATTATCTCATTGTATAATTATCAATTATTATTATTATCACAAATTTACAGAAGCAAACCTCGCCAGCCTACGGGCCTCTCCATTAAACTCCCTCTTCTCATGAGAAAAAAAAAGGTGTTTACCACTCACCTGGGCTCTCTCCTTGATCTCAGTCAAAATGAGACCCATATTCTTCCCCTGCTGACCATTCATAACCTCTAGATAGTCCAAGGCTACATGAAGGAGCCCTCTCTCGAGCCACAAACCCTCCTACTGCCCGAATTTGTAGCATCTACTCCAAGTTAAATCAAATCAAAACTAAAATAAACATGAATATGTCTCCTTTCATCTTAGTGTCGTATATGTGTCAGACAAAAACTGTTGTATGCAGAGCAGATTTGTTCTATGTAAATGAGTACGAAAAGCTAAAAAACCGAGTTATTGGCATAAAACCACCACTTTGGTGCTGGAGCTTTGATTTACCACCAATTTAATGCAATACAAAAAAAATGTGACCACTATTCAGTTGATTTTTTTGCAATGTACACTAAAACCACATTTGAGCTGGATTGATAGCGGTTCTGACAACGCGGGCCCACATGTCGCACTTAGGTGACACGGTGGAACGACGCTCCGACACGGCCATTACACGTCGTTAACGGTCGGGTATAGGTCACACCTGGATCCTCCATGCCCGCACATCTGCCCCCTTCTCTCTCTGAACCACTAGACTCGATGGCGGCGCGATCTTCCGGCGGCGACCATGGCGGCAGCGGTGAGTTCGATTTGTTAAGTGGTGGCACATACGGCGGGAGCTGTAGCAGTCCTCTAGCGCTGCACGACATGGCTGCTTTGTCTACGGCCGTCCTGGCCTCCCCAAAGTCCACGAGCCACCAGTGGGGATCCTTGTTTGGGGCCATCGAGTAAGTTTTCTCTTTTCCCCTTTGAATCCTCTTTGTTAGTCCCAAATCTGAATCTTGCACATGTAATTTTTGTTATTACTGAATTCCGTTATAGCATTAGGTGTAAAACAAGTTCAGTTAGACTTAAACAAGTCTCAATTCTTTTTGCATACTGTTTTTACTAAAATATATATGCCTAAAATAGTTTCACTTATTATATATGCAGTCTAGATGATGATGTATGGGATATTAGGTCCAATTTCCCTGGTGAGGACAACCTAGAGAGAACTGTTTGCAGTTCTGGTACCACAGTACTCAATTTGGTTGCATCAAGGGCATGGCTATTCTATCAAGATAGCATGTACTATGTTAAGGAAAAAGGAAAAGGTTTTGAGGGGATGGTAGCTGTGGACAGCATGGCAAAAATAGAGAAGATGTTGGAGCTGTTTGATGATAAGAAGCTTCTCAGTTTGACTGTCATCAAGCAAAATGCACTAATACCCCATGGTCTGAATGTCTCTGCAACTAATCCAACTATGCTATTTGTTGATAAAGATTGAGTCACATACATTACTGGAGATGATGATGATAACATATATCCAATAGCAATGGAATGCTCTGATGTTCTGTATGTAGGCACACAACAGAGTTGCAATCTGGCTAAGGGAAAAACAGTAATTCCATATGGTGTTGTGTCTGTTGATGTGGTAGATTCTAAAGAGGATTGTGATCAATTATTTGGACAGATAAACATGAATGCATGGAAAGAATAACATGACACATCAGTTTAGGCAGAGCTAGAATTAATTAATAAACTGAGGAAACAAAAGAACAAAGAAGTAGAAGACCATGAAGGGATTTTCATGATGGACTAGCTTATGTAGTAGAACAAACAGAGAATAGAGCAAGGCTTAGCCATTGAAGGAGAATCATATGTGCCAAAGTTTTATGATGCTTCAATAGACATTCATTCGGAAGAAGAGGTTGAGGAGGTTGAAGAGGCCATTTCTGTAGAGAAGAAATTGGAAATGAAGAAGGGGCCGACTAACAGAGCTCATCATGAGGATCATGAAGATGATGGATATTTTTTTGTTCCTTCATGTGATGAAGATGACAACCCTAGTGAGTTAGAAGATGAAGATGATGATGGATTTGTCCATAAATATGTCTTGCCTAGTGAGTTAGGAGGTTGAAGAAGATGAAAAAAAGAGTTTGGTATGATGATTCCAGGGTTAGTGCACATGGATAGTTTGCTGTCAAGTTGTGTTTCACTAGTGTGTACCAGTTCAGAGTTGCTTTAAGGAACTACCACATTGCTCAGCTTAGAAACTTCAACTATCACAGGAACAACCCCGACAAAATTATTGTGGAGTGTAGTGAAGAAGGATGTCCTTTTTACCTAACTGCATCAAAATTAAACATGAGAAGACTTTCTGTATCAGAAATATTAAGGCATTGCACACTTGCATTCCCCATGGAGAGAACACAAAGGACCATATATTGGTTGGCACTCCAATCTGAGCAAACAGTTAGGACAGATCCAACTACTTGTGTTGACACATTGATCGACATTGCAAAACTAAAGTTTGGGGTGCAAGTTCCAAGGAGCATGGCCTATAGGGCAAGGCTAAAGGCATTTGCAGTTGTCATGGGTGATAAAAAAACAGTACACAAGACTGAGAGACTATCTGCAAGCTAACACAAATCCTGGTAGTAGATGCATTGTTACTACCAAGGTGTTGTTGGAGCACCCAAGTAAGAATCCAAGATTCCATGGCCTCTTCATTTGTCTCGGTGCTTCCAAGCCGGGGTTCCTCAATGGATGCAGGCCATTTATTGGTAAGTAGCTATCCTTGTGCATTTTTCCTTTCTAATTTTTGCTTTGTGCAGTCCATTTGTCCTTGCTAAATTTTTCCTTTGCTTAACTAATGTAGGTTTAGATGGATGTTTTATTAAGTTGACTACTGGCCAGAAAATCCTAGCAGCCACTAGGAGAGATGGGAACAATAATATCTTTCCAATGCATTTGGTGTGGTAGACAAAGAAGAAACTGTCGGTAGGCCACAGGTACACTGCCAGTAGACAAAGAAGCAACTGCAAGACAGTAGGCCATAGGTACACTTCATGTAATGTTGTGTTGAGGGTAGAGCTACAGATGAGGAAAGACCAACATCAGGTATGGTGGATATTGCCATGTATGTTTATGCATATTGCCATGTATGTTGAGCTAACATTTGTTAACAGGCTAAAAGGCACAAGTACACTAAAGATGGTTCTACTTCAAAGAGCACATCTACTCCAACACCATCAAGGGCACCACCAGCACCACCATTAGCAAGGTCATCTGCTGCTGCATATACCACAAGGTCATCTGCATCTACCACACAGTCATCTGTTCCAGCATCAGGTCCAACAACACCCCTTTCTGCACCAAGGAGCACTCATCCTGCTACAAGTTACCCACCTACTCGTAGGGTTAGCACTAGGAAAGTGATCATAACTAGCAGGATGAAGGGTTACCTGAATGCAGAGAAGCACAACTCATACAAGGATGCAGAAAAATGAATATTTAGCATTTATACAAGTTTTTTATCACGTGTTATCTACACATGTGTAAGACTCCTATTTTGGATGTATTTGAACTTATGTAATAATATATGCTACTATTTGTGTAAGACTTATGGATGTGTGTGACTTATGTAAGAATATTTGCTACTATTTGTGTAAGACTTATGGATGTTCTACTTATATCATTTTAAAGCTGTAGTGTAGGAATTAAAACATTGAAGGAGTTATAATGAACATTAAAGGAGCATTTCATCAAAAGGATAGTAGATGAGTTTAAATGTACCATTACAACAATAAGTTCAAACACAAGGATTCAAATAAGACAACATGATTCCAACATTACAAATTACTAGCTGGTTCATACTAAATTATAGCTGATCATAAACTACTCATCACATACTGCCTTGATCTTCTTCAGCTTCCCCTTGAGCACATCAGCAGAATTGAACAGAGAAAAAAGTTGATGCTCCAACTTTTTCTTCTCTATATTACAAACCTCCCTTTCTCCATCCCATTCCTGTTGCCTCACCTTAATGATATCCACCTGAGACCTCTGAAGTTGCTTAAGCATACTGACTTATTTTTTTTAGAAGATCCACTTCATTCTTGAGCTCATCTCTTTCCTTCTTAATCACCAACACATTCTCCTCGGTTTCTTTCTGGATCTTCTTGAAGTTCTCCTGGAGAGCCTTCTTCTCTATAGTATCCATGAATTTAGCAACATCATCTAAGAGAGAGTAGTGTTTCTTCTCTAGTTTGTTCTTCTCATCAGATAGTTGTTCCACCAATTTGCCATTTGGAACCCTGTCATCAATCCTAGCACTGTTGGATTGATGATGATACATGTGCCAGAGCCTACCTAAAGCATTTTTGAGTGTGTCTGGCCACTCTTCATCATCCACCCACGAAAGAAACCCACAATTCATTACCTCCTACAAAATAATGATAGGGACATGAAACAACATCATATATATCCAGTTTACAATTATCTTAATCTACATCATGTATACTACCTAATTTACTGTATGATAGTTATCTACATAATGATACACCATATGTATAATCTAACTATAGTAAACCATCTATGCAATCTAATTACTTTAAGGTAAGGGAATTAAGCTAAACCATCTTTATGATCTAACTACAGAAAACCGTTTGTGTTAACAATATACGCGATTAGATCATTGCAGAAAGTAGACGGAGAAGACGACGTTTGGTAACGCAGTTCGGCAAAGCCTACATCTGCGGGGCATGCTTTATGGGCGCTCCTCCCATAGTACTATAATCAGAGTACCGTCGACGATAAGCCCATCACGGTGTACAGACACATCAGATCTACAATACGCCACGCCGGTCCGACGCCCCTGCCACGAGCATCGGACCGTCCCCGAAACTCGATTTTGTGTCTAACCTGTCTTGCGTCTAGTCTATTTTGTCTACTCCCGGTGCCTTTATATAATAGGCTAGGTTACAAGGTCCGAATCAAACACCTAACCCTACCGCACAGTCCAAGTCCAACTGTAGCATATACACATATTCGATACTATTACAACAGTTTGTGTAATCTAAGTAGGTTCAAATAATCCAACTAGATTTAACTAACCTAACTAGGCATCCGAGCATCACAGACATTTCAAAAATTTGAGCAAAGACAAAATATGATAAATAGCACAAAAATAGCAGATCGAATTTACATTCCCGATTTGGCACATGTAAAAGCGACAACCTGTGTTCGTCCCTTCAAATGCGACACATTTCTGTGGCGGTGGACCGTGCCCGCGGCACAACTCCGGACAACCGACAGAAATACCATGAAATGTTGGGTCTTCACATGTATCTGGCGCGTAATCGATGTCCACTATGTCCTAAACAACCGAAATTGCAAAAAAATCAGGCTTATGCTGGCTAAATCGACGCGTAATGGAATTTTCCAAATTGGGACGAACCCTAACCCTAGAAATTGAGAGGGAACTTACCCCGAGTACGGAGGGGCTCGACGACTCGCCGTCTCTAGGCATGTCAGTCAACGGCAGCAGCGGAGGAGGCAGATAAAGGCGGTGATGCTGGCTCAACAGCGGTGCGGCAACAAGCTGTAGTGATCGCGAGTGGAAGGGTGAGAGAGAGCGAACCACTGGTGGCCAACGGGTGAGGGCGTTATCTACGCGACACATGCGCGAGCAGGCCCTACCCGACCGTTAACGACGTGTGACGGCCGTGTCAGAGTGTCGTCCCACCATGCCATGTAAGTGTGACATGTGGGCCCGCGTCATCAAAACCGCTATCAACCGAGCTCAAATGTGGTTTTAGCGTACATTGCAAAAAATTAACCGAATAGTGGTCATATTTTGTTGCATTGCATCAAAGTGGTGGTAAATCGAAACTCCAGCACCAAACTGGCGGTTTTATACTAACAACTTCTGAAAAACCTGATCAAGGATCAACGGGTATTTAGTAGTACAATATCTCTTCCATCTGTGCGGCTGGCTCTCCAGTCAACTGAACTGGTACAACGATGAAAGGTTAGTGCTGGATTGTTTTACATGGATTAGTAACATCCTGACTACGCGACATAATAAAAAACGACGTACACCTACTGCTGAAAATTAGTCCTTTTTTAGGGAGAGAAGCTGCTGAAATTTAGACAAGAAAAATATAGCGTTGGCCTAAAAATATGCTATTAGCATTGCTATAGCGCGCTATTAGCTTGTACAACAATAAATTTAGCATGGGAGTAAATTACAAAAAACCACTATAATTGAGGCCAGGTAATAAACACCCACCAAAATGCATGTTTTTCGGTGATTTTTTTTGTGAAGGGTTGTTACCCTCGTCTCTAGATATGCTATAGCACGCTACTGGCGCCGAAGTAGCGCCCTATTTTTTTTCCATGAATTTAGACCATTCACTTGGCTCCATGCTCCACAACTCGAAATCCAGGTTTGTCTGTGGCCGTGTCCACCTACAATTGAAACGGATCTCAACATAAAGCACCCATGCATAATTGCCTCAGAAACAAGTGCTTGACTCTCAGGTTGCCTCACAAACAAACTACAGTACCTGTTTTTAAATAACGCACCGCATTCGCCAGGGGGGCGCTCCCCTACTTTTAAGTCTGCATCAAATGTCGTACCATCCCTGGGTCGATGGATGAGCGCCTAATTAATTAGCAATGCACAGATAAATTAGTATAACCCCGTAATAAAACAAATAAAACACGAAAGGCAGGTACCTGAACTAACCTTGAGGACGACTGGTTTCTGCATTCGCATTGCAAACTCCATTTTGTCTAGGAGCATCGCAGTGAGCTGAGAATGGATAGAAGACCATAAGCTCCACAAAGTTAAGGGGACTCAAAACAAGAAGTAAGATCTGATTGCCATATAAAAACATTGCTACAAGCCTGTCCAAATTTCTCAAAGGGAAAGTCGAATGGGCACCAAGTGGGTAGAATGGTCAATGTGGGCAACTTCTTGGTACTACCAAATTGCATTATCAAAAGAACAAAGATCAACCACAGCAACTACACATAAACCATCACACTGAACAAGAGAGGTTGTTACATAAACAGCATTTCATCACAGTTGTATAGAATACATGACTACAGGGTTTGCTTTCAGTTTTCTTGTTGAGGCCTAAGATATTCACCCAATGCACAATTACTTTCGCAGCTAGGAATTGCAAATAATGCTGGAGACTGATGCCCACAACTATACAGGTTCAGGTATACTTCCCAGTTCCCACGCCACTCATTAATACTCTGTGCCACATGGGATTTAAGATGATGTGGAAATAAGAAGGGGGTGAAACAGTGTTGTTATTCCAGATTAACAACTTGAGTCTTGTAAGAAGACAGTAGTCATAAAAAAAATGATCTATAGGAGAGAGCATGTTACTGGAAACCAGTTGTGTCGGATCCACCTCACATTGGCATGTAACTTTTGGCTATTAGTAGTTTAGTACTCCACTCACCAACAAACAATTGGGAGTACAAACTATTGGAGAGTATTTTCTCTCCAATCACCAACAAGTTACTGAAAATGCTCTTAGGCTAAATATTGGATTTTAGGTTGCACAGATGATCTAGAGGAGGGTGATGCCCACGACTTGGTTGCCTATTAGCCATGATTCTGGCTTTTTATTGAGATAAGAGGGGGACTGTTAGAACTGTTGAGTATACTATATCACCACTTTCTAACAGATCGGTCTTTTAGGATAGTTGGTTGGTAGAACTATTCTAACAAGAACCATCTTATACATGTTTGGAAGGAACTAACGTGTGAATCAAGAATAAACTAACAAACTCTATATGTCAAAGAGACATAATCCCAATCATATATTTTAATGTACCGAAAAATCCCTTAGGAGGTATTGCTAGGCAAGTCACAAGTGGCCTCTCCTCCTAGGATCGCCGCTGCCATACTGGGCCGGAGGTTTTTCTCACGTAAAATTATTGTCGTTGCTAGATAGTAGCTTTGTTACTCAGTTTAGGAGATCGTGTATCTTGGCTAGAATATAAATATTTTCTTTCTTCAAATTCTTAGTTAGCTACTCCCTTTGTTTCATAATGTAGGATGTTTTGGCAAATAATTTAGTTTGCCAAAACATACTACATTATGGAACAAAGGATGTATTTGATAGCATGATTAATATTTTCACTCAATCCACATGGTACTACTGTGTACTAGAGTACATTTCTCTCCACATGGATGATACTACAATACTTGGTATGCAGACTAACAGTTGTGACCTTGCTAATACTATAAAACACACAGAGCATGATGAACAGGCAGATTGAGCAGCCCAATCAAACAAATATGCAGCCACGCCTCCACCATGATGAGGGTCGGTGATGGGTCCACGACGCTATTCTGGCTGGACCACTGGCTCGACGGACGGACCGTCGAAGAGATAGCACCGGTGCTCTTCGCTCTTATCCCCAAACGCGCCTGGAGGCGTAGGACAGTGAGAGAGGCGCTGACAGAGCGCATTTGGATTACTGACATTCAGGACGCGATGAGCCCGCTCGCCCTATGGCAGTACGTGCAGCTTTGGATTCGAGTACGGGACTTTGGGTTGGCTGCCGAGCCTGACACCCTGCTCTGGCGCTGGACATCGGACGCCCAGTACTCTGCCAAATTCTGCTAGGAATTCCTCTTCCATGGATCTATCACATCGAGGTCTTGGCAACTGAATTGGCGCACCTGGGATCCACCCAGGGTCAAGTTCTTCGTGTGGTTGGCCTGCCAGGACCGCTGTTGGACGGCTGAGCGGCTTGCGAGACGGGGTCTGGCTCACCCCCGCGCTGCCTCCTGTGTAACCAGTCAGATGAGACCATGACTCACCTCTTGGTGGGTTGCCCCTTCTCCAAGGCAATCTGGCATGAGGTTTTGTCATGGGTTCGATCCACGGCCACACCACCGGATGGAGAAGGGGACTTCGTGGACTGGTGGCAGCAAGCTTCGGCCTCCACCCCGCGCGCTCTGCGAAAAGGGACATCTTCGCTGATCATGTTGACGGCTTGGTGGATCTGGAAGCAGCGCAATGCGGTGGTTTTCGACAGCGCGTCATCAAACTTGGGTGTCCTTCTCAGTACAATTCGCTCTGAGGCTCGGGATTGGGCTGCGGCTGGTGCGACTGGCCTTCGCGGCCTGCTGCCGGCAACCTAGTAGGCCTAGTGGGTTGAGTTGTACGGGTGGCGGCTCTTTGAGCTTGTATATTTGATGTACAATACTCTCTTTTACTATCAATGAATCGAAACGCAAAGCTTTTTGCGTTTTCGCGAAAAAAAATAGTTCATCCTAAAGGGACCGTAAACTTGTTTACTAGCTTCCAACAAGAAACACTACAAAATAAAATCGATAGTACAAGACATGACTCAATAGAAACATGTACTCCCTCCGTCCCAAAATAAGTGGCGTGGCTTTGTTTAGATTCGCATGTATCTAGACGTGTTTTAGTGTCTAAATACATGTGTATCTAGACAAAGCCACGCCACTTATTTTGGGACGGAGGGAGTATATAGCTTCACTTGCTAAATACAAAAACATTTACTTTACATCTCATGGAAAATAGGAAACATGTACATAGCTTCACTTGTTAAGCACACAAGATCATGTCACTAATAAATATCCTTGAAAAATACATGTCATTGACAATAGAAATGTGTATGGTCTTCTACATCTCAACATATCCAGATACTCACAACTTTCCTGGGTTCCTCCTCTCATAGGTAGTTTGCACAAACTTCTTAAAAGCAATGGAAACCAGTTTGAAGCCTAAAAAAACTAATCCTAATAACATCCTAACATTACGAAATATTTCAAGGAAAATCTACTCATATGATTTGATGCATCCAATCTAAATCATTCAATATAGATCAATATCATAAAAAGTTTAAAAAGTTTTCCCAACGTATCCTAAATGGACACTATTTTTGACTGAAGGGAGTACTTAACTACTTATGAGCACACATTTTAAGATCCAACCATTATGTAACATCCTAGTATATTGCAGACATTCGTAGTAGCATGAGTTTTTTTCCCCAAAAAGTGTACCTGTCCTGGAGAGTGCAAAACTACTCCATCAAGCTGATTAAGGATATCACCAACCTCAACGCCCACACAATTTGAACACGATGCTTCAGGAATCTATGGAACGTATATGATTAACCAATTAAGTCAATGCTATTGCAAATCAAGGACGGAAAAGTGCCAGCAGAACATAAAAAGATCCTGGATACTGATATCTGAAATCCTCAGATCATTCACTGAACAGTATCATCTCATGCTCCGCGCGGCGACGCTGGATTTCCCTGCCCACGTCGTCAAGGTCGGTGCGCGCACCTTGCCGGCGTCGGCGCCTCTCCCTCCCTCCGCCCCCGTGCAGGCCGTGTCGAGGTCCCCTCGGCCGTTGTCGCCGGCGCGCGTCGCGGCCCTGGCGGACCTCCATGGTCTGGCTTGGGGTGATGTGGAGGAGGAGGAGCCGGCCGGCGAGGAGCCACCGCCGGTGATGGAGCCGCCGCTCGGGGCTTGGGCCCTTGTCGAGGAGGGGGCGCCGACCGTCGGGGAGGTGGGGGTGCCGACGCGCTGCCTGCCTCGCCTCGCCTCCCGGGCTGGCTGACTTCCTGCCATCGGCTGCCCTGCCCGCGGGGAGGTGGCCGGCCTCGGCCGCCGCCGACGCCCAAAGGGTGGGAGGTTGGGGACGGGCGCCAGGTGGTGGTGCGGAGTTCTTGGCCGGGCTGTCCGCTGCAGGCCGAGCCGGCAGCCTGGTCAACCGAACCGCTCGACCAGCCTGACCGCCGCCTCGGCCCGCCCAGCCCGCGAGGCAGCGGGGGGTTAGGGTCGCGTGGCCCGATCTCCCCCCAGCTTCCTCCACTTCTCCCTCTGCCGGCCTCACGCACCGCCTGCTCGCCGCCCGCCGCCTCCCCTTTCGTGCCGCCATGGCGCGCCTCGCAGCCTCCTCCGCTGGGCTGGGCTCCGCCTCCGTCACTTGCCCGCCCCCATGCGCCCTCCTCGCTGGCTTCTCCGCCGGCGGCCGCCGCTCGCTCATGGGCCCCTCCTCCCACGGACCGCGCCACCCTGCCACGCTGGGCTTACTGCCTCAGTTGGCGAGGTGCCACTCAGCAGCTCACACCCTCCCGCTCGCCTCCTCGGGCTCGCCGGAGGTTGGAGGATCCCCCCCGCTCGCCTTCCCCGCGACCGGACTTGGTTCAGGAGGAGCACCTCCGCGCGGCGGCGCTTCTCTCCAGGGATGCGGCCCCCCGGCCGAGGCCAGGCGGGAGTCGGGCGGACGCGCCATCTTGGCGGGACGGCCGTGCCCCTGGCCTGCCTACAGTGGACGTGGTGGGTCGCCGAGCCGGGGATTTGGCCGAACCCTCGACGCCCAAGAAGAAGCGTAAATCCAAGAAGAAGAAGAAGAAGGTGGTGTCGGCCCAGCCGACGGTTCCCTCGGCGGTGGTCGCCGCTACCCCTGGCGTTCGGGGCGCACTGGGCGATCGCCGGATCGCCCGTTGTCTTGCCAGCTGCTATCCCCATGCGCAGGGAGGCCCTGGAGTACTATGGCCACGGGGTGGATGGCGGGTTCTACGTCATTGACTTGGGCGGCGTGCAGATGACGGTGCCGAGACCACAGCCATGGTGTCGATCCTCCCGACTGCACCCTCCCCGAGGCTGGTAGTCACGGAGGATCTAATCCGAGGAGCTGCAGTCCCGCCAGCCACCTCGCCGATTCACGGTCTCGGCGTCGAGTTCGCGGTCCACTTCCCTCGGTGGCAATCCTCCGCATGTGCTGTGGCTCGTCCTTCACTCGCCGATTCACCAAGGGTGTCCATCCACCTTCCTCCGCGCCAGCAGACACTGTGGCTACTCTCGGAGGTCCAGGTGAGGCTGTCAGGGCTCCCTCACGAGGCCAGGCGGCCTGAGGTGGTGGCCCTGGTGTCTCAGGCAGTGGGCAAACTCACGGAGTTGGACATGAGCTCCCTCCCGGGCCTCGGGCAGACGTCTCCGTTCTTGTGTCCGCGATCTCCGTGTTCCCGGTCTCCTCGCGTGTTCTTCGACCGGGGGCGGGACCTCTGGTGGAGCTCGACGAGGAGGTGCTGGCCCTGAGGACCTCCCTCCCCTGTTCCCGGCCCCGGCCGATGATGGGCGCCGGGATGAGCGTCGGGGTGGGGGTTCAGAGGACAGCGACTCTGGATCCGACCCCGAGTCTCCCCTCACCACCGACGCCTCGCCTCCCGTCCCTGCCAGGAAGGACGCCCGGGGCCCTGTCGCCTCCTCAGGCGGCTTCTCCTCGGGCTCTCCCACTCGGCTGGCGCCCGGCCAAGCTGGCCCAGGTCGATGTTCCCCGCGGCTTCTGCTCCGACCCGTCTCTGTCCGTCGCCCTCGCCATCTCCTAGTACGGCTCCAACCTTGGCGCGGGTGTGGGACTGACCCCGGTCGTCCCCCCGACGGCTATGTTGCCCTCGGATGAGGACTCGTCGGGGAGTGTGGGGCTGGTGGTCTGCTACTCCCAGTCCCCTCGTTCCCCGGGGTTGGTCTGCTACTCCCTCGCGCCGGATACTCCGGACCCCTCGGCGATGGCCCCTGGAGACGTGGGCCTGCGCTCCCCGGGGGTGGGTCTGAAGCCCCGTCAGGCCAAGACTCCCAAGCCTCCTCCGCCGCCGCCGTCCCGTCACAGTGTCCGCCTCGCAGGGGCGCGAGCTGGTCTCTCTGGCCCGGAGCCGACGGTGGCCGAGCGGGCCGCCCTTCGTGTCGCGGCACGGGATGAGATCTCAGGTACTCCATCTTCTCCTCCGCCCACCCCAACACGGGCCGTCTGTACGCTGGGTCTTCTTCTTTCTGCGTCTTGTCTGAGATGTCGCTTGCCCACCTGGGGGAGGTGGCTGATGATTGTGGTATCGTGTTTCGCGGTGAGAAGGGTCCACGGGCTGAGCAGCTTGCGGCCATTAAGGCGCGGGAGAGGTACGCGGGTGCGATCGCTGCGGCCCGAGCTCGCGATGCTCGGGAGCGTGAACGCTCCCTGATCCTGGCCGAGGCTGGACCCTCTGGTCCTGGCCCCAGCAGGGATCCCCCTCCCGCCCCTGATGAGGTGGAGGTAGCCCTGGAGCGTGCCCCTAGGGGTAGGCCTCGGGGCAGACCTCCCAAGGCTGCCGCTTCCCGTCCCCGGACCGGTCGTGCTTTGTCGCCCCCCACCAAGGGGGCCCCCGAGGCGTGAGGTCCCATATGGACCTCATCCGGGCCTTCCGGGCGTTCATCTGGAACATCCGGGGGTTCGGGAACAAAGGTCGCCGCCGGCAGATCAAGGAGTATATTCGCTTGGAAACGCCGGATATTGTCGGCCTCCAGGAGCCGATCCACCAGGACTTCTCCATTGCTGAGCTTGAGGGTCTCTCTCGTCACAAGTTCTGCTGGACCTGGCTCCCAGCCCATGGCCACTCGGGAGGCATCCTCCTTGGGGTCAAGGAGGATACCTTTGAGGTTGATGATATGGACCGCGGGGACTTCTTTGTGAGCATGTCTCTCACCCATAGACAAACCCGTTTCAAATTTGAAATGGTCATTGTCTATGGCCCCGCGGACCATAGGAGATCCATGAGTTCTGCTCGAGCTGAAAGTGGAGCGGGCTGAGATCCCGGTGGTCGTGGCCGGGGATTTCAACCTCATCCGCGCGGCCGAGGACAAGAGCTCGGTGAACGTGGATCTCCCTAGGATGCGGATGTTTAATGACTGCATCACGGACCTTGCTCTCCGTGAGATCGCGCGGGTGGGTGCTAGGTTCACGTGGACCAATAAGCAGCTTGCCCCGATTCGTTGCGTCCTCGACCGTGCCTTTGTCTCCGTGGACTGGGAGGTGATGTTCCGCCTGCTGCCGAGGGTCACACGCTGGATTGGCTCCGACCATACCCCCCTTCTCCTCTCCTCGGGAGGGGGCAGCCCTCCTAGACCGAACCGCTTCCACTTTGAGTCCTTCCGCTGCAGGCGAGGATTCGTGGAGGCTCGGCTGTGGCTGATGGCGGCCTCCTCCCCTCCCCGTGCTCACTCTGCGGTGGATCTTTGGCATCACTGCACTAAGGTGGCCCGCCAGTTCATGCGCGGGTGGGGAGCCAACTTAGGGGCGGAGCTCCGTGCCCAAAAGGCCTCTATTCTGCGGGAGATTCAGGACTTAGACCGGGAGGCTGACCTTGTTGGCTTGTCAGCTGAGGCCTGGGCCCATAGGTACTCCCTGGAGACCTCCATTATGGAGATCTACAGGGGGAGAGGAGGCGTTCTGGCGCCAACAGAGTCGCCAGAACTAGACGGTTCAGGGGGAATCGAACACGGCCTACTTCCATGCCATCTCGATCCCGTGCCTCTGGGAGAGGGGGTCCTGTTGGAATCCCCGCAGGCGCTCTCCTCTCATATCTATTCCTTCTACAAAGCCCTCTTTCACCGCCCCGAGCCTCGGGCATCTCATGGCGCCTAACTTCGGATGATATTTGGTCACCCTACCGAGAATGCGGACCTGACTCGACCGTTTCTCGCTGAGGAGATATCGGCAGCTCTAAAGTCTATGAAGACGGGTTCGGCCCCCGGCCCCGACGGCCTGCCGGTTAGCTTCCTACAAGCTGTCTGGGTCCAGGCCCAGCCGGTGATCTTGCGTATGTTCCAGGAGTTCTACACAGGGACCCTGGTGATGTCGCGTCTGAACTTTGGGGTGATCACGTTGATCCCCAAGGTGGTTGGGGCCACTGATATCCGCCAATTCCGCCCTATCACTGTGATCAATGTCATCCAGCGCCTCTTTGCGAAGGTCTGCGCTCTCCGGCTAGCTCCTGTGCTGGAGAGGCTCACCCACCCACTCCAGTTCGCCTTCTTGAAAGGACGCCTCATTCACGATGACGTCCTTGCCCTCCATGAGATTATCCATGAGGTCAAGTCACGACATCAGAAAGCGGTGTTTCTCAAGTTGGACTTCCAGAAAGCCTACGATAGGTTGGACTGGAGGTTTCTGCGCCTGGTCCTGGAAAGGAGGGGTTTTGATGACCGTATGGTCTGCTGGATCATGCAGTTTGTGATGAGTGGGAGGACGGCGGTCAACATCAATGGGGAGATTGGCCCCTACTTCACCCCGTCCTGTGGGGTGAGGCAAGGGGACCCGATTTCCCCCCTCCTCTTTAATGCCGCGGTGGATGCCCTTGCAGAGATTTTGGATAGAGCCAAAGTCGCTGGCCACATCACGGGTGTGGTAGGACATCTGATCCCGGGAGGGGGTATTTCGCATCTGCAGTACGCGGATGATACCTTGATCATGATCCAGGGCTCGGACCTCGACATTCGAAATTTGAAGTTTCTGCTGCTATGCTTCGAGGCCATGTCAGGTCTCTCGATCAACTTCGATAAGAGCGAGGTCATGGTTCTAGGCTTTGACGACTTCGAGCGGCAGCGGATTGCTGACAACTTCAACTGTTGCTTGGCGGAGTTCCCCATTACCTACTTGGGGTTCCCCTTGCGAGGGTCTAGGGTGTTGATCAAGGACCTCTCCCCCCTGGTTACGCGGGTACGCTCCAGAGCGGAGCCGTGGCGCGCGCGTCTCACCTCGAAGGGGAGCAAAACGGTCCTAATCAATTCCTGCCTCTCGAGTCTTCCCATGTATCAGATGGGACTTTACCTGCTGCCCGAGGGAGTTCATGCCGACTTCGCTAAGGAGTTGTCGCGATTCTTTTGGGCAGCGCGGGACGGTCACCAGAGATATCATATGGTGAAGTGGGCGGACGTTTGCGCCCCCAAATCTTTTGGGGGCATAGGTATCCTGGACTCCCGCCGCTTCAATGTGGCCCTGATGTTGAAATGGGTATGGCGTATCTTGAGGGACGATGGGGGATTGTGGCTCCAGCTGATCAAGGCCAAATACCTCCGGGGTCGACCCCTCTTGGCGTGCGAGCGGCGGGAGGGGTCTCAGTTCTGGAGATCCATCCAGGACATTAAGCACTACATCGGCCGTGGGATCTCTTTCGTGGCTGGGGACGGTCAGGGGACCCGATTCTGGCTCGACCCTTGGTTGTTCCCGGTACCCCTGGGGATCCAGTTCCCCGCCCTCTTTGCGATCGCGGCTTCCCCGGCGTCGCTTGTCGCGGAGAACTTCCGGGATGGCTCCTGGAACCTCTTTTTCCGCCGCGTCTTCAACGTGGTGGAGACGAGCGAGTTCCAGAGCCTGTTGGAGTCCCTGCCCGCCTCCCTCTCTGAGGATAAGGATGCGGCCACTTGGCTGCTCCTCCCCTCAGGGGAGTTTTCGGTGAGCTCGGCCTATAAGGCCCTCTTTCCGGGTCCGGAGAGGTCGTGGACTGCCCCCCTTTGGAAAGCCCCCTTGCCACTTAGCATTCGTATCTTTGTCTGGCAACTTCTCAGGGACCGCTTGCCCTCGGGGGTGGAAGTCCTCAAGCGTTATGGTCCTGGCAACGGCCGCTGCCCCCTATGTGGGACACCGGAGACGTGTGCCCATATTATGTTCTCGTGCTCTGCGGCTCAGTTCCTTTGGAGTTTTTTTCGCGAGGCTCTGGGCCCGGCTTGGCGGCCAGATTTGGGAGAGTTCCTGAGCCCGTGCTAACGGACGGAGGAGGCGCTGCCTCTTCGCTCCTCTTCGCTGCCCTAGCTTGGACCACTGTGGAATGTGCGCAACAAGATGGTGATCGAACGGATTTTCCCAAGGCGTCGACTCTGTTTTTCGCTTGCCTTTCTCCAGTGTGGTCCCCCTGGTGCGCCAGCGCTGGGTTCGAGTCTTCGCTTGCGCTGCGTCTGGGCTCTCCTCACGGCTCCGTCGGCAGCATCCCTCGCTCCTCCCCCGCCTCCTTCGCCTTGAGGGCCGCCATGTTGGCCGCCGACGTCCGTGGCGCTCCCCTCCTTTTTTTGCCTTTTCGTCTTGGGCTGTGTTGTGCTGTGGCCCCAGCGTTTTTGTGACTTGTTCTTGTTCTTGTTTTTCCTTTGGCTTCGGCCGGGTGGGCGGTGTTTTCGGATATGTACTTGGATTTTGCTTTATATATAAAGCGGGGCGCGAGCCTGATTCGAGAGAACTTATTGCAGTAGATAAAGAGGAAACGGGTCAGATAAGTGGCACGGATGTTCCTGACAAAACTTATTGGAGATTGGAAAAGTACCATGTCCACAAGAATTCCAGAACGTGGCTTAGGGCACTCAAGGAAAATTTCCTCCAGCTTGGCTAATTCCAACAGGTGAAGGGCTCGACCCCTTATTCCAAGCCAAGGTTGTTTGATTTCCCTGCACCCATCACAAAATTGGTTGCATGCATTAGTCCGCAGCTATGCTGCTCATATAATTCCACATAAATCAGATTATAATTGCGGTGATAACAAGTGGATTCCTGACGTACTATATGCATGCATGCTGTTAAAAGTTCAAGGTAAGTTCAAAACTTGAATACAGCAACTTACCTGAATATTTTGAAGTGTGTCAGGCATCTCCCAACAACCTCAACTGGCAAGAAGGGAGTTAGGGAGTAGTTTCTTCGTCTATGAAATTCATCCCAACGATTCTTTTCTCTAAATCCATCAAAAGCCCCCCGACGAAAATCTGGATGACACGGTACGAATGCTAACAAGTTGCACTAAATGACATCCATACAGAAATACGTCCGTAGAAATATGACCACTTATGGAGCTTACTTCCTATAAGTACAAGCAGAAGCAGAGCTCACAAGACAAGATTACCATTAAATTTTGTTATCCTTTTACCTGCTTAATTTGGCAAGTGCTGATCATAAGTTCATTGCAATCTAAGTCGCTAACTCCGCGGAACGTCTTCCCGCGTTTCATCTGCAAACTCTGAGACTCGAAATTCCGGGCAATGGCAACCACCGGACTAGGTGTGAGGAAATAAGAGCCCGGGAGGTCGGTGAGCTTCACCGCCGGGAGATCGTGTTTAAACTCGATGGATACGATGGCAATATTATAGTGCAAATCGTACATGAGTAACTTCCCACGAGTTGATAGCATAAAACTACCACTTTGTATGTCAAATTTACCATTTAGTACCAGTCGCTCTCGATTTCGCAAAATAGTACCACATTTGAATCTGATTGTAGCAATGTGCGCCGATCTGTCGTTGATAGCGAATTGATCCCGCTTAACACTCGCGGGCCCACCTGTCAGGGCCACGTGGCCCGCGTTAGACGCCGCCCCGACACGCCCGTCTAACGGCCGTTAACCGGCGCCGCTTCGGACATACTAGGGTTAGTTACTCCACTCCGCTCGCGCCTGTTTGTGTCTCTCCCCCCTCACTGGCTATGGCGGCGGCGACTCCCGGCGGCGGCGAGCTTGGCGGCGGCGACGAGTTCGGCAGCGTAGGAGATTTTGAGGGGGGATCACGTGGTGGCGGTGCGGAGCACTTTCTCTCCCCCAATGGCTCGCCGCTGCATCTCTCTGCCTCTGCTGTCGCGCTGGCCAAGGCGGTGCTGACCTCGCCGGCAAAGAGCAGCCACCGGTGGGCTACGTCCTTCGGCGGTGGACTCGAGTAAGTGCATCCCCACTCGAGACTCCTCTCTCTCCGACAAACATCCCTGTTTTTTCCCTTATTTTTCTTAGAGATGAACGTGTCAGATTTGTTATGGTGTATCATGGTGTAATTGTGAAATTTCTCAGAGATGACTGTAATGTTGTATCCTGATGTGAAATTCCTATGCTGTAATTGACTAAGATGATGATTGTATTTAATGGACTGTTTAAATTTCATATATTCTGCCATTGTTGTAATTGACTGTAGTGTTGTTCTTTATTTCACTTATGCAGTTTAGATGATGACATATGGGAGATAAGGTTCCATTTCCCTGGGCTAGACAATTTAGAGAGAACATTGGGCCAGTCAGACATAACGGTGCTAAATTTGTTAGCACTTGTAGAAGGGCATGGATATGGAACCAACAACATGTTGTATTATGTTGAAGAAAAAGGTAAAGGAAAGAGTGGAATGGAGACAATTGACAGTATGGGAAAGGTGTACAAGATGTTGAAGAAATTTGAGGATGACAAGTTGCTCAACATCACTGTACTGGATTCCACTGCCCCATGGCCTGTTCAGTTGAATATTGATGGCACAGAAGCTCAGCCTTTGAATGATGATGTTGTGTTTTCAGTTGACAAAGAAGGTGTGACTTATTTGTCAGATTATCAGTCAGATGACCAAGAAGAACAACAAGAACAAGAACAAGAAATAATCCCTGTTGATGATGAATATTTTTACCCAGTAGCTATTGATGTTACAGAAGCCTTATATTTTGGCACACAGCAAAGCTCCAATCTACAAGGAAAGGCAGTTGATGTTGACTCCATAAATGAAGATGAAGAAGAGGATTGGTTCCAGTACAAGACATGTGAATTTAATCCTGAAGAGCACAATAAAGGGATTGAAGCTGAGCTGGCCCTAATTAGAAAATTGAGGGAGGAGAGGAAACAGAGAGAAAAGGATGATGCTGAGCAAAATATTCCAGTGGGAGCTGAGGTTGACCTTGTTAGGAAATTAAAGGAGCATCAACAACATAGAGCAGTGGAGGATAATGAGGAGGCAGAAATGTTGGAGCTTCTCAATGAACAGAAGAGGCGGAGAAGACCCTCTTCTTCACTGAAGGAGACACGATGTTGAGGAGTTATTCCAGGATGAAGAAGGAGATAAGGAATCAGATTCAAGAATTATGAACGGACATATTTGCAAAGAAGCCGGCAAAGAGGCTAGGTCCTACTACTGTGGCTCATCATGAGGCTGGTTTTGAAGAACCTTACTATTTTATCCCAAGTGATGATGAGATATGGAGCCATGATGAGTTGTGCTCTGATGATGATGATGGATTTGTGACAAAGTTTGCTACTAGTTGTGGAAGGAAGAGGAAATTGAAGAAACCAGCAAAAAGGATATGGTATGATCCAAACAGAGCTAACCCCCATGAGCAATTTTGTCTGAAACTATGCTTCAACACTGTCTATGATTTTAGAAATGCTCTTAGGACCTACCATATTGCACAACTGAGAAACTTTCACTATCACAGAAATAGTAGTGAAAGGATCATTGTTGATTGTGCTCAGAGAGGACCCCCTCAGAACTGTCCTTTCTTTATATCTGCTTCCAAGATTGCACATGAGAATACCTTCACAATAAGGAAATTTAGAGCCTTGCATACATGTATACCCAGTGGAGAGAACACCAAGGTCACTATTAATTGGGTAGCTCAACAATCTGAGCAGGCTATGAGAGTTGATCCTAACACATGTGTGGATACTCTCATGGACAATGCTAGGCAGAAATATGGCGTACAAATTCCAAAAAGCAAAGCTTATAGGGCTAGGACTAAAGCATTCAAGGCTGTGATTGGTGATCAAAAGAAGCAGTACACACGTCTTAGGGATTATCTGCAAGCTGTGCTTGATACAAATCCAGGAAGCAGGTGTGTGGTGACTACTAAGCAGCTTGTTGAGCATCCTAGCCCAAATCCCAGATTTCATGGGCTGTTTATTTGCCTAAATGCTTCAAAGGAGGGATTTTTAAATGGATGCAGGCCTTTTATAGGTAACCTAACTGCTACTTCTTTGTTTGAATTCATGGATGTTTCATGATACTTTTATTTTAGCTAATGTTTTCTTTGCTGTGCAATCTAGGTTTGGATGGATGTTTCATAAAGCTCACCACTGGACAACAAATTCTTGCGACTCTTTGGAAGGGATGGGAATAACAATATTTTTCCCATTGCCTTTGGTGTAGTTGATAGAGAAGACATGACTAGTGGATGTGGTTTTTAACCCAGCTAAAGTATTGCTTAGGAGAGGCTTCTAGGTTTGGTACCTATACCATCATCTCTGATAGGCAGAAGGTACTAAACCCCCCTTGAACATTTTTTCCACTACATTTCTTATTCTAGTATTGCATTTCCATGGACTGTGATAGGCAGAAGGGACTAAACCCAACTACAAATAATTGTGTAGGGACTGCTCAAAGCAATATCCACATTATTCCCAAACTCACCACAGAGATATTGTCTTAGGCATATATATGTAAATTTCCAGACAGCTGGCTTCAGAGGAGAATCACTTAAGAAACACATGTTTGCAGCTTCATATTCATACACTAGAGCAGGTTTTGACCTTGCAATGCAAGCTCTAAAAGATGATTGTGAAGAAGCTTACAATTGGCTAGTTCAAATCCCACCTCAAACTTGGGCTAGGCATTTGTTTGACACAACATGCAAGACAGACCTAGTAGTGAACAACCTCAGTGAGGTTTTTAATAAGATGATCTTGAATGTTAGAAACAAGCCAATTAGAACAATGCTTGAAGGGATAAGAGACAAATTGATGGTGAGGTATAGTGGGATCAGGGAAAAGATGGACAGAACCTACTGGGAAATCACACCTACTTATTCTGAATTGTTGGCAGAGTCCAAGAAGTTTTCTAGGGATTGCATTGCTAAGAACTGTGAGGTTGGCTTATGGCAAATCACATCTGGGGCTAGAATACTAGCAGTGGACCTGAGGGCAAAAACATGCTCATGTAGGAAGTGGGATGTCACAGGTATTCCCTGCAATCATGAAAATTAAGAAAATTCCTGAGGATTATGTCAATGATTTCTTCAAAAAATCAACTTACCTAGCTGCCTACCAGCACACAATTTACCCTGTACCTGGCCCTGATGACTGGACAAAGACAGACACTCCAGATATTGATCCTCCAGTCTTTAGAGACAAACCTGGAAGAAAGCAAACTGTAAGGAGGAAAGGAGCATTTGAGGTGCCAGCACCTAGGGATACTTCTAGAATGGGGACAATAACTTGCAGCAATTGCAAGCTCACAGGCCATAGGTACACCAACTGCAATGTCCCATTGAAACCTCACCTAGCAGTGAGGAAACAAATCAGCATGGTAATGTGCACCTACATCTAGTTTACTAATTCCTCACCCTGTTTGCTTTCACAAAGTTAATTAATTCCTGACTTTGTTTATTGTTTGCAGTCACAGTGTGCATCTACATCTGGTAGTACAACAGCAGGACCTCCAAGGCAGCCTGCTACAACTCCAGCAAGAACTGCATCAGCCCCTCCAACAACATCTGCCCCTCCAACAGCAAGAACTCCAACAGCACCTCCAAGGCAGCCTGCTTCTACTCCAGCAAGAACTGCATCAGCCCCTCCAATTGCACCACAGAGATCTACAGCCCCAAGACCCTTCCTTGCACCTAGGAGTGTTGCTGAAGGTGGTTCCAGTTCTGCACCAACAAGGCTTGGCAAAAGGCCAACTAAACTCACAGCAAGGATGGCAGGATACCTTAATGCTGGGAAGCATTCAAGCTACAAGAAGAAAAATCGATGATTACATCAATGATGCTTGAAATGTGTATGAATCTATGTGTTGGTTAAGATTATGTGTTGATGTCATGAGAAGAGCTTGTTTAAAACTATGTGTAAGACTGATTATGTGTAAGACTATGTGTTGATGTCCTGGGAAGAACTTGTTGAAAACTATGTATGATATTTGTTGGTTAAGACTATCTTTCAATTTGATGGTGAAGCTGTGATTGTTGTTGAAATGTGGGCAATAGTGTTTCTTTATGGATGGCAGTAGTGTTATTTTATGGATGGCAATAGTGTTGTTTTTATGGATGGAAATAGTGTTGTTTTATGGATGGCAATAGTGTTGTTTTCATGGGTGACTTTAAAAAGTTGTCGATACCCCTAGAGGATTATCAACAACACAATGTTGCTTCTACATCCATTGGACATACAAAGATGCCAACTAGATTAACAACCATTACCACAATTAGTTCAACATCCATTACTAGATTAACAACCATTACCACAATAAGTTCAACATCCATCCTAACAAACTAAGCAGGTACACAACTAGGTTCTTACACAACACATATAAAAGTGTTCTTACACATCCATTACATAAATGAGCAACAAACTAGGTAGGTACTCCATCACTACTCATCACATATTGCTTTGATCCTCTTGATCTTCTCCTTATTCGTCTGGCATTGAAAAGATCAAACAGACTCTAATTTTTCTTCTCCTCTTTCGAGCACATTTTTCATCCTCCCACTTCTTCTGCTTCTCCTTATAAATTGTTGCTTGGGTTTTTAGTAGATTCTTGAATTCTTCATTCCCTTGCTTGTACACCTCCACTTCATTCTTCAACCCTGCAATGTACTTCTCCATCTGTTCTTCACCTTTCACCTCCTTTGTAAATCCTCCTCCTGCTTTCTTCCATAGCCTTCTTCCCAGTCTCCTCAAAAACTTGTTAGTTTTCGCAATAAGGCATGCATGTTTCTTGTGACCTTTTCCTTCTCTTGACAAAGAAGATCCTTCAGCATCTTGGATGACTCATACCTCTCTTCAATTCTTGCACTATTACTTTCATTGTACATTTCCCATAGCCTGGCCAATGCATTCTTCATTGTGGCAGGCCACTCTGGATCTATCCAACTATGAAATCCACAATTATTGACCTGCTGTACAATGATAAAAACAGTGTCCCAGATCAGTCTACACTTGAGTTGATAGCATAAAAACAGTGTTTATACTATCTATATGTTCCAGATCAGTCTACACTTATGATTTCATGAACTTATTGCTGTAACAAAAACAGCAACAATTATATTGGGCTCATCACAATTATTCCACTAAATATGTAAGAACACTAAATGTTCCACTAAATATGTTCTGTCCACTAAATGTTCTATATTAACATCTATACTGATGCTTACATTTTCTAGACACTAAGCATTACACATTTTCCATACTAACTGACAATGGTTGCAGCATTACATTTAATTAGCAAATGATGATTCCATATTAGCATTTTCTTGACAGCCTGCAGATGATATGATTCCAAATTTCTGGTTAAGGAAACTTACATGCCCCACTTGACACAGATAGAACTTTCTGCCTGCATTGATCCCTTCGAATGCAACACATTTGCGCAGTGGCAACTTGTGGCCACGACACAGCTCAGGGAAATCATCGGCGATTCCATAAAATGTTGGGTCATCAGTGGTAGCGGGAGCATGGTCAAGCGCAGTGAACTCCTAATCGAAGAAAATCGAGTTTAATCCGAGAATTTGGGAAATCGAAGAAATAAAAATCACAAACCCTAATTCCAACAAGATGGATAAATCTTACCTCTAAAATGCTCCCATTGGAGAGGACCCGTCATGCCGCTAGGCATGGTGGCAGTGGCGGTGACGGCGGCGGACAAGCGGCAAGGCGAAGACCGAGCTCGAGAAGAAGGCAGTGGGAGGAGACTTAGGTCCACCTGGAGGTGGGACCTGTCCTAAGCGGCGCCGGTTAACGGCCGTTAGACGGGCGTGTCGGGGCGGCGTCTAACGCGGGCCACGTGGCCCTGACAGGTGGGCCCGCGAGTGTTAAGCGGGATCAATTCGCTATCAACGACAGATCGGCGCACATTGCTACAATCAGATTCAAATGTGGTACTATTTTGCGAAATCGAGAGCGACTGGTACTAAATGGTAAATTTGACATACAAAGTGGTAGTTTTATGCTATCAACTCAACTTCCCACTGACAACCTTCTTGCTATGCAGTAGCACCTCGATCTGCAAGCCAGAAGAGAGAAGACCATCATCATCATAATGAAGAAACAAACACACACAGGAAACAATGGAGGAAAACACAGACTAAGTAATCGTGCTGACTGACTGCCCTGACCTTCATGATGGACGCGTCGTGTAC
Organism: Avena longiglumis; assembly: GCA_030063025.1. Classification (NCBI taxonomy): domain Eukaryota; kingdom Viridiplantae; phylum Streptophyta; class Magnoliopsida; order Poales; family Poaceae; genus Avena; species Avena longiglumis. The sequence continues at coordinate 147,838,706 of CP125975.1, read as the reverse complement.
CTCGGTGTCACTTCCGTGCTTCCTGATCAGAGCTGCAGAGGTCATGATCCAGGTCGCCGAGTCATCATGGTGATAGACCACCGTGCCCGTGCAGGAAAAGGTGTCCCCATCTGCCCAGTTCATGAACACAAGAAAACAAATTTGCTAACGTGAGAGGAGCGAGGCAACAGATTGCACATCCGCGATTCGCAAAGCCAACAACAAATTACCGATGGACGCGGCTAGGGAGACGACGGACTTGGACACGCTCAGCACGGCGTCCGTCGCCTTCAGGCCCTCCTCGGTGAAATCCTCCGGGTCGGAGTCGTTGTCGTTGTCGGCGGCGGCGGCCGCGGTGGAGGGGTAGCTCGAGTAGCTGATTTCGCTCAAAGAGTCGAAATCCAGTCTGAGCAAACCTAGGTCATCGCCATGGTCTCCATGTGGGCGCATCGGAACTGCGGTGCCTCCTGTACCTTCGCCATCGTCTTTATCATGTTCCTCCTCTTCTGGAACTTTCTTCTCCGGCGGCGGCATCTCCTCTTCATCTTCAGCGACGGCACTCCTCTTCCTCTTCAGCGCCGGCAGCATCTCCTCTTCCTCTTCGGCGGTGGTCAGCGGCATCTCCTCTTCTCCCTCTTCAGCGACGGCACTGGCAACGGGTGAAGCTGGAGAGCGGCGCATCGTGGTCCGTTGGATCTCTGCCGTCCAGGACTCCAGGTACCACCGGACACCGGTCAGTCATGCGCCAAACACCTTGAACCGTCCAAGTATATATCTCCTCCGCCGCCGCAACACTTCGTACCTTTTCTTTCTTCTTGCTCTCTCATCCCAATCTGCCGCAACCCAGTCAGCGATCCCGTTCTACTTCATAGCCTACCTTCTATATACACCCTGTCCGCGTTCTTTGACATTGATTTTTGAGGTATGAAACTCTTCATCCCCACCTTCCCCGCCTCCAAAAAACGGAACTTCTCGCACTTTTTTTTTGGTGTGTTCTTAATCACACACAAAGCAAAAATTTTTTTTTCGAATTATTAGGATATTAGTACTACTTTACTAATCTGTTTGGATATTAGTACTACTTTACTAATCTGTTGCTACCAAATAGACTACATATAGGTAGGATCCGATGAGCGGACCGACAGATGTACCCTCAGTCTCACTGGTTGCCTCGGATGCAATAAATTTTTACAATCTACGCAATGTTGATGATGCCACAAAGGCAAAGAAGAAAGAACTGCAGAGGATGAGAGAGGAGCACATCCAAAAGAAACGTTTAAGAATCCAAGACAGACGTTTGAGATTGCAACGTAAAAAAAGGGAGGCCCGAGAAATTGTGGATAGGGCCCTCAAGATAAGAGAAAAACTGCGTCAAATGAAGCTCGGATCTGGGGCAGAAAATAAATGCTGCGAGGAGAAGCCAGTTCCTCCCACTAGTGAGCATCCGATTTTACCCTATATATTGCTTGTTTACTGTCGTGCAGTTATACTATATTCTTGCATTGGTTCCAATAAATAAGTTGTTCTTCCATCCGTAGTGGAGTAGTAACTTATTAATCCTTGCACCAACTTGTTGCAGGTGATGTCATTAAGGAGCCACCAGGTCACTTGCTTCTCCTACCATTTTATTTATACCTATACGAAAGAACTACTTTGGCATATCCTGTTGCATCTTGCATTTAGCGATGGGCATTTTTGAACTTTTTAGATTTTGAATGGGTTCCATACTTTTCGGATGATGAGTTTGGGTCAGTATCTGAGCTCAAGTGTACAAGTTGGAGAGTCGAGGAACTCACACTAGAACTTGCTCGATGTATGGTTGGACTCGAGTCATTTACAGGTAAATAACTTTAGTGCAGCAGAATATAGTTTATGTTACCAGTGTTGATTTTGCTATACCACAGTGAGTTCATTTTCCGTTCCCTACAGAAGACAAGAAGTTTTTCTCTTGCTCTGGAACAATCGTTGAGTCTCAGATGGGTATTGCTTATGTGGTAACATCTGCTAGTTTAGTTAGATTGCCACACGAAGATAAGCTAGCTGATAAACTTAAGGTTGCAACATCCTTATTTTCCTTTCATTGTGGTATTTATTATTATTGTGCTTCTAAACAGTGAACATTAAACTTTGCTTTATGTTATTTTCTTCTAGATCAATGTATGCTTACCAAGTGGAAAAATTCTCGAGGGCTCTGTAGCAAATGTGGACTTTTGTTATAACATATGTGTGGTTCAAGTCCCTTCAGATTTGCAGCTGCCAACTAAAAAGTTCAGTGCAGACACTAGAGTTTTTGATTTTACTGAGGGCCATTCAAAAGAGGTTGTTGCTTTAGGCCGTATTTGTAAGCCATGGGGCTTGAACGTTGCTTTGGGAAAGCTAATCCCAAGAAGAAGCCAGTTTGATTGTGAAGAACTTCTTGTTTCGTCTTGCAGGATTTCAAAGGTAATTCAAACAACTCAAGTCATTACGCAAATTGACGGCTGAACCACAAATTTTAATAAGTTACATAAAATTTATTACTGATTTTCTGCTTCTGGTGTCTTGTTTGAACACAATTTATAGAACTGTAGGAACCTTGATCTAGGCTTAAGGGTCCTTAATGGTTGTATTATTTGTTGGGGTAATGCTGTACTGGGTCGTTGATAGTCAGGCCCTTAATGTGTTTAAAATTTGTGCCTCTTAGATTTTGGGAGAGCCAGATGCATGGACACCAAGATTGACGATTTTTATCTGAACATTCTGTAAATCTAATACAATTTCGCAGCTCTGTAAGAAAAAAAATACATTTTCTCTTATTATTAAGAAATTGAAGGTTTTCTTATTTCTCCAAAGGCCGGAGCCATTAGGTGGATCCTTCTGCACCATAATCAGTGAAAATAATATTTTTGACAATATTTGGTGTTTGAAACAGATAATCCTAAGTTTTTCTCACTCTCTCTTTAGTATGGTAGCAAAGTCTAGTAACTGACTATATCTTGTCTAGGCAGCTCCATTAATTACATTTTCTAAGGTCTGTTATGTTGTAGGAACTAAAATTATGACTTGGGTTACTCTGTTGTGAATAACAAGATTTATTACTTAAGAGTCCCTTCAGGGATCTTTATTCAATCTTTTCTACAGTGATAACTGTATTTGTTCCAAATGATCAATTCTATGCTAACATATTCTGCAGAGAGGTGTTGGGGGTCCTCTTATGGACTTTGATGGAAATATGATCGGAATGAACTTTTATGACAAGGAAGAAACCCCTTTCCTTCCAGGTTTCATTGTGTTGAAGTGTCTGCAGCACTTGAAAGATTTCGGGTGTGTATTTTGTTATTTCTGTTTTGTTTTCTTGGATTTGTAGTTTGAGAGTTCCCGTTCCTTATTCTTTGGTGAATCTCCTTGTGGAGATTCTCCTGATGTTTCAGACATGATAAACAGTTGTGTAAAAACTAATGCTTCTGAACCATTGGTTGGGTTCCAACTGAGCACAAATAAGCAATATAACTTTGTTTCTTCATTATAGTAGACAATGTTTTTAGACATAGCATGACAGTATGACCTCCTTGATTACTTTGTCTTTTCACTTCCATAATTTGAGTTTTCAAAGGAATTTCGTTACCCTTTAATGGTCAATCTGGGAAAATTATCTGAAAAGATTTATCTGCTGTGTAAACACATTTCTCATGATAAACAAACTTTGATTGGAAGATGTCAGTATTGTCATTTTAGTTTGTTGTAGTATCTTTGATGCGCTTCTTGCTTAAATGTTATTTGTCCAATTATTTGGCTACTTCATTTTCTCACTTTCTCGTAACTACAGTAAGCAACAACCTTCACTGGAATATTAGTGAGAAGTATGGTTTATTAGTGCCTCACTTTGTAGCATTGATTAGTAAACTGAATTATGTGATGATGCAGGAAGGTCATGCGACCATTGCATGGACTGCGAGTTAAAACCCTTCAGGAAGCAGAGCTTACTGTACTTGAGAAGATATATCATGTCGTTCCTGAGGTCTGTGGCGTGATAGTAGAGAAGGTGTGCGTTTTCTCTATCACGATTCTTTCTTGCGCTTGATCCGTCAAAATTGGGAGTTTTGTATTTTTCCTGTCTTACGAGTTGTGATGCAGGTAGAAGTACTTTCACCTGAACATTCTGAGATAAAGGTCGGGGACATCATCACGCATGTTAATCGTGCACCTTTCTCCAGTGCCGCAGAGGTATGTATCCTTGTAATTTAAGTGGTTGTTTGGATAGCCAAAATTATCAACCAGATTTTGGAAAACGAGTATTAGGCTGATTTTTAGGAAAACCAGTTTTACAAATTTTCCGGTTAAAAATTGGTTTACGGGAAAACAAGATTGGCTAATGAAAGTCTAGCCGTCTCCTCGTTTTTCTCCTACCCTGCCATAGTCCATACTTCTCTTCCAGACGCTGCCTCCCCTCGGGCCTCGACAAGTCGGTGCGACCGGATGCTACTTGCTGTCTCCCCTCAACGCCCTAGGCAATCTCTGATACTTGTCGGGCAGCAACTCCGTTTAGATTATTGAGCATTGTTCGATCTATATCACTTGATACCCAATTTTGATTTCCATTGAAAAACTGCTCAGTTTTGATTTGTGATTCAAGGCCAAGTGGGAAGCTTGATAGAAAAGTGTGAGTAACTCAATTCCTTGGAAGCACATTTGGCTTTTAGGCTTTTCTGATAAATGAAAGGGTATTTTGTCTTGCTTGCATAAAATGTTAATGCCTACCTAATATATGTTATTTAAAGGCCATATCCAAGGACTAGGCTCTATCATGACCTAGAAAACAACTCAGCTGGTTCAAGAACTCAAATTGTTAGTAAACTTATGGCACCCCTGATTGCCTGCGGCGACCCCCCCGGGTTGCGTGGGGCTCAGGAGCAAAGGACAAGACACACACTCAGCTAACCATCAGAGGGGGAACCTCTTATTGTTTTCAGAGAATTAGGCTTTGCAAATGAATTTATAGGGAAGGGGACAGGCAAAGATCGGGTGTACATTTTTCTTCACTTTCCTCCATGACTCTGGAGCATCATTCATACACGATGGCATGAATCTGAGGGGTAGGGCCCATGAATTGCGTTTATTGGCATAGAAAAGGGACTTTCACCCAAATCAAAAGCAACTATAAAGATACATAGCATATGAAAGAAGATCTAGTGTCACTGATGGCCAGTTGGCCCATCTGGTTACCACCAGGAACTGGTAATTTTCATAATGTTGTTTAATAACACATGTTCTCTGTTTGCTAGTTGGGTGGCATACTGCTTGATACTTGTGGCCAGCACGTGCTAGAGAGACAGAAATTGGAGGACTGCAACCAGATGGCACCAGTGATAACCCTCAAGGTTAAGTGTAACCAAGTGCATAAAGTTTTTGTTATGGTTCAAGCTGACATTCTGATTTGTAGCTTTATTGCCCTACTATGTGTATGTCCAATCCAGTTCGATGTTAAAACACAGAGAGGTCGCAAATCTGAAAAGACAACAAGAACAATCAACGTCAACAAGTTTGCTCCTAGTGAAGAATGTAACAGGTAATTAATACAGCAGAAACTAGAAACAGTGTAGTATACTAGTTCTTTAGTAGTATGTGTGTACTGATGCCGTTTGCCCGTAGGTGGCCACTTGGGAGAGCCTATCGCCTTAAAGGAGACAGATTCAACGAACAGCTGAATGGCAAAGATGGAAGTATTAAGTTTTTTGGTTCCTTTCGGTAGTTAATTTGGTGATTTGTACTACACTACTATCATGCTAGTATAAGTAGAATTCGACTCCAAGGTCATGTGTGCTTTGTTAGTGACTACTTTGTAGAAAACATTTTTTTGTAAGGATAGGTTTGGTAACTAACTCAATTACGTTGAGTTTGAACGAAAAAATTGTATTTTGCTAGCACAATTATGGCTAGAGCTTCAAAAATATCACAATTCAGGGATTTGACAAAGAACTATCAGTTCAGGGCCTAATTATCGCAAAAAACTATCAAATCTGTGTAAACGTCGTTTTAACACTAGTTGACAGTGTTTTTGACAGGGATGGCCCACTATCGGGCTGACATGGCATACGATACATGGTTCAAGGAATAAATATATAAGCTGTAATGGGGTCTTTTTGTAAAACTGTGAGGACCCCCGCCTTCTCTTCTTTTCTTTTACGTGGTCAAACTTTGACGTGGCATGTGTGTGGTACACAACAACAACGCATGAGCAGCAGCGCGCGCCGGCTCGCAGCCCCGCAGCCCCGTCGGCGCGCATGAGCAGGTCGCTGGCCCCGTCGCCTCGCTGGACCTGCGCCGCCGCGTGCAGCTTGCCGGCTGGTAGCTCGGCCGCCTCGTCGGCCCGCAGGTCGCTGTCGCGCGTGTGCAGCAGCGCGCAGCTCGCAGCCCCACCGCACTCGAAGGCCGCAGCTCGCCGGCCCGCAGGTCCGCAGCTCGCCGCTCCGCCGGCGCGCATGAGCAGGTCGCTGGCATCGCCGCCTTGCCGGATCTGCGCCGCCGCGTGTAGCTTGCCGGCTCGTAGCTTCGCCGCCCCGCCGCCTCGCCGGCCCGCAGGTCGTCGCCGCGCGTGAGCAGCAGCGCGCAGCCCCGCCGCCCCGCTGCGCTCGAAGGCCGCAGCTCGCCACCCCATGCCCCTACTGCGCCTGTATGGGCGTGGCCGCCGCCGTCCGCCTGGTTGAGCGCCGCCGTCACCCGCCTAGCTGAGCGCGGCTGCCGTCGTCGTCCGCTTGGCTGAGGCCGACGCCAAGTTAGTGTGGAAAATAATAAGAAAAAAGGATAAAAAAGAATAATTAAGTAAGTAAAGAAAGAAAGAAAAGTAATTGAAAAACAAAAAGTAATGTGCCAAGAACTATTTTTCAAAATACACATGCCACGTTAGCATTCACGTGGGCCAAAATTGTCAGAAAAATGATCAACTGGTGTTAAAATGAACCGTGGTAGTTTTTTGCAACAACTAGGTTGTCGTGGGAATGACCACGGCAGATGCTGCAATCGGCAGCGAGTAGTAGAACGAAGGGCAAGGGCGGCCAGCCATCTGCGGTGCGAGATGAGGGCGGAGACTCAGGGTTTTACCCAGGTTCGGCCCCCCGGAGGGTAAAGACCTACTCCTGCTAGATTGTATTATGGAGGTGTTTACAATGGGCGAACTCGGCGGCTAGGCGGCGAGTTGCTTGGGTGTCTGAGGAACGATCTCTCACCCCTTAGGGAGGTTTATATAGGCTTACCCCTAGGGTTTATATATCTCAACCGATTCGGTTACAACTTTGTCAATCGTTTAACTCGACCGACCGGCCTATCTACTCGCTGGGCCTTCGACCTCCGATCGCCGGTACCTGATGGGCTTTGATCCACTGCTCGCAGCCCACTGCCAGACCTTTGGGCGGGAAACGTCCGTGAGGATACCCCAAGAGGGCATATCCCCATCGAGTCCCCGAGGCCGTCGTTGATTAGGCGTGGGTGGTCACGCGATGGAGTATACGGCTTCAAGTTGGCATCCGGTCGAATCGTCGGCGCTCTGTACGACGGAAAAAATCCGGCGAACCGAGTCGCGTTTTGGGTGAACCGAACCAACGGGTCACGGCCTCGGCGAATAACTCAGCGAGCCGAGTGGCAGGAGGCGGACCGTCGGGCGTGGTCAAACTAGCCGTTAAGGTAACTTAACGGTAACTTTCGGCGTAATCATCGCGCGGTAACGGCCCCCTAATTTGGCGGGCAGCTTTCGCTATATAAGAGGAATGGTTGGCCATCGGAAAGCCATCCGCCCACCATTTCTTCCGAGTACGCACATCTTTCACCCGTTGATCTCGCGACCCGACCGACCCGCAATCCTCCGACCTCCAAGCAAATCCTCAGCCATGGCCCTCTCCACCGAACCTTGGGGTAGATCCAAGTGCACCAGGGCGCAACTGGCTTCCTTCGAGGAGGCCGAAATCCTGCGGCAGGCCGGGCGAATCGCACCGAGAAACGACCAACCCGCGAGAGTTCATCTGCTTCACTAGTCACCTCGAGCGGGGTTTAGGGTTTCCCACTTCGTTCTTGGTAACCTGCGCTACTTACTACGGATCCAGCCCTCGGATCTGGGCCCCCATAGTATCGAGCACCGCCATCTTTGTATGCTGCGAGTGCTACTTGGCTGCCGCCTATTTTCCCTTGTGGCAAGATCTGCTCCATGGACGGATCACCGCGAGGCGGGCGGCCCAATGCTAGCCGCGGCTTAACCTTCCACTGAAATCCAAAGCCTCCTTCTTCGACTTGATCTTGCCGGCCAAAGCAGCGGCGATCGGAAAAGTCTTGGTTTTATGTGACCGAGGCGACCGGGAGGACGCGGCGATCCCACGGTACCGACCGCTCGAGCCGCGCAATCTCCGTGTCGCCAAGCTTCCCGACGATCACGGATGGTCGTCGACGAGATGCTCCACCATTCGCGATCCGAAGAAGAAGGGCTCGAACGGTGAACGCACAACCGCTGGCTTGGGCGGCGATTGCCCGCCGCCTAACGCGAGCACTACATGTACCAAAGACAGCCGAGAAGACTCGACGAAGGCCTGCCTCGCCGAGTGGAAGCCGGAGGACTACCTCCGCGTCAAGAGGATCACCAGCAGCGCATACACGGATGCGCAGCCGGCTCCTCCATACACCACGAAGCGTCCGGCCCAACGGTAATAACTGATCTTATTCGCCGCAGATATGCAACAAGGTAATTCTAACTTTGTTCCATGTTTAATGCAGCTATTCCAAGTGGTGGAAGGGTGGCTCCCACCCGATGACGAGAGCTCCGCCATCCGCCCAGACACAAGCGAGTCGCCTCCGCCAAAGGCAACGAGGACGACGAGGACGAATCCGAAGGAGATCGCCCCATCGTCCGAAGACCAGGCAACGCTGGCCACGATCTCGAGGCGGCAGAGCCTCGGCGTCATGACGATGACGAGGAACTCCCGGAGACCACCGCCCGCCGTGCCACTCCCGAAGAAGAAGAAGGAGAAAGAGGCGAGGGCCCCTAAGGAGGGCGAAGCCGCCAAGATGGCCTCACCGCCAGCCGAAAGCAGCCCGATGCCCACAGCTCGCCGGTGACGGGCGGCCCCGCAACAACCACGCTAGATGCACCATCCATGGAGGCACCGCTGGCCTCGATGCCCCGCCTTCGCGCCGATATCCGGGCTAGGGCTCCACCGAGGCGACTTCACCGCAAAGGGGTCCAACGTGGCGGTCTCGCCGCAAGGAGGCTCCGGCCGCGGCAGCTCCTAGCAAGGAAACCTCCGCCAAGGCGCCGGGCGCCAACCGCTACCTCAACATCAAAGAAACCGTCGTATCCCGGCCTGGCGCTGAATCGGCTCACCACCGCTTGGCCCCGAGCTGGAGAAACCGGCCGGCCTTCGCACAGGGCTGCGTTTCATTCCCGTCGCCAAGTGAGTGTACTCGGCTTTCGCCTTTCTCCTTTAGTATTTTGAATGTTTATTTTTCCTGAATTGTCTCGATGCGTAGGACCGGAGTGAAGAAGATGAGCCACCCGACAGTGGCCAAGGTGCCCTCCGCCACTAGCGAGGAAGATCCTTCCCGTAAGAGGAAGGTGGATGAGGTCGCCGCTTCCACGGAAGGCAGCAAGAAGGCCAAGGGCGATGACATCGCCATCTCGACGACACGCCGGCCGGCCCGCCGTGGAAGCTACCGCGTCCACGGCGAGGCATTCGTTTGACCGAAGAAGCGAGCTCCTTTGGGCGGTGCTACCTTCCTCGCTTCATGACCAAGGCGGCCACGGCGAGTGAGGCTGCGACTCAACCCCGCTCGAGACCGCCGACGCCGAGATTGACCAACGTCGCGGGCACACACGGCGCTGCTTGCGTCCGTGGACGCGCGCAACTACACGCATGCTTGGGCGGCCATCCGGTACCTCCATCCCGAGGATCGGCGGTGTTTGCAGCCGCCCGATTCTTTATAGTTACTTGTTTTGTTTGTTCGAGTCGGTCCCCGAAAGGCATCGCTAGATTGTAGCGGTGGGCACTTAGTAATTCGAGCCGCCCTCGAGTGCGCACCCGCTAAATTGTTACGGTGGGCACCGAGTAATTTTCGAGCCGCTTCGAAAGTGCGTACTCGCTAGATTGTAGCGGGTGGGCACTTAGTAATTTTCGAGCCGCCAGTCCCCGAGTGCGCACCCGCTAAATTGTAGCGGGTGGGCACTGAGTAATTTTCGAGTGGACTGACTTTGAAACTTTGCAGGGTTTACAACTGGAGTCGGCAGAGCGATTGGCTGCTAGCAGCGTCGAGAAGGAGTTGCGCTCTCCAAGAAGTAAACAAGGAGCTTGCAATTGCTTGCAGGAGGTGGCTCGCCAGAGCTTGTCCTCGCCGGCGACGGCCAGCGAGATCTGCGTTAAGCATCGCTGAGCAAAGGATCGCCGCCTCGAGCGCGAATCGCGGAGGCGAAGAAGAAGCGAGCTTCGACAGGCGAGCTAAGGCCGCCGTTCTTGCCGCGGAAGAAGACCGGAAGGTGTCGGAAGCCCTCATCGTTGGGCTTCGGGACGATAAGACATCGCTTCAAAGCTTCATTACGGGCTCGCCCGCCGTTGCTTTCGGTGAGTCGTCTTCCCGCCTTGTGGTTGTATTGTTTGTGGTTTCCGTGGTGCTCACAATGCTTCCGCCTAGCAGGCCATGTGATTGGTAGCCATGAAGAAGCGAGTTCTCTTGATGCGAGGAAGTGCGTGAGCATGCTCGTCGACTCGGCGACGCCGGCGACTTGCATCCGCGCCTACCTTCAAGAGATGTTGCCCACGGAGGTTATTCGGTGACCTCGTTGAGGTGTGGAGTACTTGGAGAAGGCGCCCGATCGTGGAGTTCATGACGCGTCGGCCTTCCGACGTGGAGCGTCGACGGCTCGAGCACGACTCGCCCACTTCAAGACTTCGACCTCGACGACGTGACGGTGGTTATCCTTCATCGTCCCGCGCGTGGATCTGTCAAGTTCTTAAGCTGAACGCGTCGCCGTACTCGGGCGTGTTTGGGCGATGGGCGACCTTCTTCCGTACCCAGAAGCGGTCGTCGCGAACGACCCGAGCCGCATCGCGACTTCAAGGTCGAGCAGCCCTTCCGCGGCGATGGCGGGCCAGTGACGACTTATCCATCGAACCCGCATAATCGCATTCATCCGGAAGCCGGTGCATCATCGCCGGCTCGCGGAATAGTGTTAGTAACAGTCCGCCGAGTAGGCATATTTTGTAATGTATGACAATGCGATATGCGATTGAATGGAACGTTGTGTTCATTTTGCTATTTATTTGCGTGTTTTGATTGATTTTGGGTGAGTCCCCGAGCGTCCGCCTTTTGCGGGGTTCACCTTAGATATGATGTTTTGTTGTTTATCATGTGTTGTTGGTTGAGTCGACTACCGAAGCTCGAGAGCCGCAAGGCGACTCGAAAGTGCTCAGATTTACCGCTTTCCCGTCGCGAACGGTGCCGGGTGGCCGAGTCCCCGGCGTGGTACTTGGTAGTTCAAGGCGCGACTCGAGGTGGGTGAGGACTGCGTTTGTGTTAGCTGTCGCTCCTGCCCGCCCGGTGGTCAGTGGCGAGTCCCGGCACGCCTCTTACTTGGCGTTTCGATCGACGAACTGGTATCCAGCCCCGAGCGTGGTACTTAGCCGTTCGAGTCGCTCCGCCAAGGATGCGGAGGACCGTGGTCGCTGGGAAGCGAGGATGATGTCTTGGTTCAGAAACCACGAGCTAAGCGACTCCGGGGGCTCGGATTGGCGTTTTGTGGACGATGCAAGACCTGAATGACTCGGTGCTCTTACATCGCACTACTTAGCCGCGGTCGCTGTACCAAGGGTTGACTTTATTTTAGCATGACGTCATAATTACGAAAGTGCGAGTGGCACAAGGAATGGAGAGTAGACGAATTTTGCGAACTGCTTTTATTCATAGCGACCGAGAGTACATATGTGGGGTTCTAGGTATAGAACTTCCGGAGGAGATTTACATTCCACGGCCGCTGATCGTCGAGTTCATCGTCCCCGCGACGCCGACGAGGTAGTAGGCGTCGTTGTGCACGCTACCGATAGCGAACGGGCCTTCCCATGGAGGGAGAGCTTGTGCATGCCCTTCTTGTCTGGATGAGGCGTAGCACCAAGTCGCCTTCTGGAAGGTGCGGTTTTCACCGTCGGCTGTGGTAGCGACGAGCCCTTGCCGATAGATAGCGTGCGCGATCGGGCGAGGTCGCGCTTCGTCGAGTTGGTCGAGCCCATCTTGGCGGGCCAGTTCGTTTGCGACCTCCGATAGTGGACGATCCGCGCGAGTCGTGTTCGAGGTCGGTTGGCATGACGGCTTCCGCGTAGACCATGAAGAAGGGGTGAATCCATCGACTGTTGACCGAGGTGCGGATTCCCGGATGACGGAGGAGCTCTTCGACCCAGCATCCGCGTGCGCTCGAGTGGTACTTGGAGTCGCGGCTTCAGCCGTGGAGGATGCTTTGGTTGGCTCGTTCCTTTGGCCGTTGGATTCCGGGTGTCGACGCGAGGTCGAGCGGATGTGGTGCTCCTCGTAACTCGCCATTGCTCCCTTGGCGGTTTGTGCCGTTGTCCGTGATGATGCTGTTGGGGAAACCGTAGCGGTATATGAGCTCGCCAGGAACTTAGTGGCGATCTTCCGTCGCATTTCGGACTGGCTTGGCTTCTATCCACTTTGTGAATTTGTCGACGGCGACCAGCAGGTGGGTGTAGCCGAGGGGCCTTTTGAAGGGGCCTACCATGTCCATGCCCCACACGGCGAATGGCCGTGATGGGGATTGTTTTGAGCGCCAACTTGAACGTCGTCGGTTGGCGTACCGGCACCCGCGCATCGCTGGACGATATCGACAGCGTCGGCGTGTCGGTGGGCCAAGAGAAGCCGTGTCGCATGGCTTTGGCGACCAGGAGCGCGGCGCGTGGTGGCCGCAATCGCTGAGTGGATATCGTGTAAGATTTTGCGCCCTTCATGGTTGGACGCAGCGTTGAACACGCCGGTGACGCCGCTTGTGTAGCTCGCCGTCGATGATGGTGTAGGACTTGCATCGGCGAACAATCATTCGGCGCTTGTCTGCCTCGGGCAGGTTGCCCGAATGTAAGCGATGTAGGGCTTGGTCGATCGTCGTTCGATGACGAGTGCGACCAAGGTTGCCTCTGGTTGGAGCGGGACTCCAATGTCGATCTCCTTCGGAGGAGAGACTGACGGCGTGAAGATGGTGTCGAGGAACACGCCGGCGGGTGGTGCGGATCGTGCCGACCCGATGCGAGAGAGGGCGTCGACCTCCTCGTTTTTCCTCCTGTCGATCCACTCGACCGAGTAGCCGGTGAAGTGGCCGCCCACCTTGTCCACCTCTTGTCGGTATGCCGCCATGGTAGGGGAGACGGTCGTCGCAGGTGCCGGCGACTTGACCTGCAACGAGGTCGGAGTCTCCGTAGCACCGAAGGCGATTGACGCTCATCTCCTTTGCGTCTCGCATGCCGTGGAGCAGGGCCTCGTATTCGGCCATGTTGTTGGTGCAGGGCGTGAATTCGAGGCGGAGGATGTAGCGGAGCTTGTCGCCTTTTGGTGAGGTCAGTACTATTCTCGCTCCTGCGCCGTCCGCGTTCTTGGACCCGTCGAAGTGCAGGCTCCAGTAATGTAGGTATGGCGGCTTCTCTGGCTGCTGGGCCTCCTCCCAGTCGGCGAGGAAGTCGGCCAGCGCCTGCGACTTGATCGCCCTCCGTGGCTCGTACTTAATGTTGTGGACGCCGATCTCGATGGCCCACTTGGCGACCCGCCCGGTCGCCTCGCGATTGCGGATGATGTCTTGTAGTGGAGCTGAGGAAACGACCGTGATGGGGTGCTCCTGGAAGTAGTGCGGCGCCGAGCTCAAGACCGCGTATACCAGCTTTTTGGTATGGGTATCGGGCGCGACTCGGTTAAGACCTCGCGATGTAGTATACCGCCGGATCTGGCGCTCCTTTCCTTCCTCCGTCGTTCGACGACCATTACAGCGCCGACGACGTTCGGACGCCGCGACGTAAACCAGCATGGGCTCCTTGTCGACGGGTGCGCGGTAGTGGTGCGCGAGTAGCACCTTTTTGAGGTCACGAGCGCCGTCGCCTCCTTGTCCCACCGGAAGGTGGGATTCTTGCGCATCAGCGGTATAGGGCATCGCTTTTCGCCCGGAGCGGATGAAGCGATCGAGAGCCGCTACACCCGCCAGCTCGACGCCGCGCAGCACTCGGGTTTGCCGAGGCGATCGTGTCGATCTTTGTTGGGTTTGCCTCGATCCTCGTTTGGAGACGACGCACCTAGCAATTGCCCGGCGGTACACCGGTGCACTTGCAGGTTGAGCTTTATCTTGTACCTCGCAGGTTGGCGAAGGTCTCCGCTAGATCGGCGAGTAGGTCGCTTTGGCGGCGGATTTTACGACCACGTCGTCGATGTAGACGTGGATGTTGCGCCAATTTGGCTCGCGAGGCATTCTTGCATGCACCGCTGGTAGGTCGCCCGCGTTCTTGAGGCCGAAGGTCATGGCGGTGTAGCGAAGGCTCGAATGGCGTGATGAACGCCGTCTTCTCCTCGCCCTCGACAGCCATTTTGATCTGGTTATACCCGAGTAGGCGTCGAGGAAACACAACGACTCGAGCCCGCGGTGGAGTCGATGATCTGATCGATCCATGGAGGACGAATCGCCTTTGGGCGCCGCTCAGGTTTGTGTAGTCGATACACATTCTCCAGTCCTGTTTTTTTCGACCAGGACTGGGTTTGCCACCACTTGAGTATTTGATTGGCGAATGAAGCCGTGGCGGCAGGCGCACTTCTTCGGCGATTGCTCGGGCGCTCTTCATTGAAGGGCCGAGCGATCGCTGATCGGTCGCACTTTGGGGTCGGCGTTTAGTTTGTGCTCGCGAGCTCCCTAGGGACACCGGGCATGTCGGAGGGTTTCCATGCGAAGATGTCCCTATTCTCACGAAGGAACTCGATGAGCGCGCTTCCTATGCTGGGCTCATGCTCGTCCCGATCGTCACCGTCTGGGGGGTCGCCTGGGACCAGCTCGGCAGTGCGGGTGTCGTCGTGGCCTCAAAGGTTGAGGTGTTTGTGCCCTCTGAGTTGGGCTTCTTGAGTATTGTGGGTCGTCATTGTTGACCCCGCCGCGATTTGGCGAGCTCATCGGATCGCTTCGCCGCCGTGATGACGGCGTCGAAGTTCGCCTTTGGCCTCGCATTCGCGCCATGTCGGGTCGCCGTTAATGGTGATGACGCCGCACGGCGGGAGCTTCATCGCGTTGTGCAGCGTAGTGGGGTGCCGCCATGAATTTGGCGAACGCTGGCGCCCAGACGCAATGGTAAGAAACTGTCGAAGGGCACCAGCTCGAAGAAGATCCGCTCGCGGAAGTTTGCCGAGTGCGAAGGTGACGGGTAGCGTGACCTTGCCGATCGGGTACGCCTTCCGACCGGGACGATGCCGGAACGTGGTGTGGGTTGTCTCGATCATCGACCGCGGAGCCGCAGCGCTGAAGGTGTCGAGGTAGAGGATGTTGATGGAGCTGCCGCCGCCCATCGAGTCTTGGGGAGCGATGGTCGCCGACCTTGGCTTGACCACCGGGCGACTTCGCCCGATATTCGATGCGTGGCGAGTGGTCTTGCCGGCTCAAGTGATGGTGCTCCGACCGGTTCAGAACTGGGGACGTCTGTCTGGGCCACCGCGTTGACGGCGACAGCGCGGGCGATGACCTTCTTCTCGCGCTTCGTGTTGAAGCCGGTGAAGGTGTGTAGCGAGCCGGCTACTTTGCCGAATTTTCCGCCATTTTGCGTGTCGTTGTCGGTGTCCTCCCGCGCGTGCCGTGCCTTCTCGATCTCCCTGAGGGTGTGGCAGTCGGCGGTAGTGTGCGTGGCGGGCTTTCCTTCCCTGCTGTGAAACGCACATGGTTGGTTAAGGAGGGCCGCGGGGTCGAACCTTGGCTTGTTCTTGTAGTTCCCGCCGTCGCGTCGTTGCCCTCCGTCGCGGCGGTAGCTCTTGGGGTCGCGTTGTGCGTGCCCAGCATTGGCGACGAAGTCGACTCGCCCATCGTTGCGGCGCTTGCCTGTGAGGCGAGTGCCGCTGTAGCGTAGGTCTGCTTTCGGCGGCCGCCGTCGCCGCCTGCGCGTCGTTGTCCGCTGGACTCGTCGTCGACGTCTTGATTGGGATCTTCCTCGGCGTATCGTTTGGCGATCTCGAGGAGGTCGGGATGTTGTCGAGTGCGGCGTGTCGCTTGAGCTTGGCGACTAGAGGCTCAGAGCGGCACGAGGTCTTGAAGCAATGGATAGCGGTGTCCGGTGGATGCCGACCGCGTTGTACCAGAGTCTTGCCACCGTTGGACCCAGCTGGTCGACTCGCGGGGTCCCCGGACGATCGTTCCGTGTCTTGATGGTGGTGGCGGGTGTAGGAGCACTCGAAGTGCTCGACGGCGTCTCGCATTTCCTCCGTGAGTCGATATCGCCCGGGGAGCGTGTTGATCCATTGCCCGCACGCCCCTCCATCATCGATGGGAGGTAACGGGCGCAGTAGGTCGGTGTGACCCGCGATCCCCATTGCCATGAGGTATGTGTCAAGCCGCACCATGGGTCGCACGAGGAGTCGTATTTTTCGATCTCCTTCGCCTTGAAGTTGGTGGGTACTTTTCGCCTCGGATCATTGGTCCGCACTTGGGCCCTAGTCGATCGAGCGACCCCATAGGCTCGCCATCGCGCCAGTAGTTAGGTGTGCCGCAGTCGCCGGGCTGGGCGCGCCGCTTTTGGTTGTTGATGATGAGTGCGAAGGCCGATCGGCTCTCCATTGGCGGCGAGGTTGGTCGCCGCCTGGGATCGTTGGTGGAGTGCCGCATTCGCGGGTCGTCGTTGGAGCTGCAGTGGCTCCGGCGGCGGGCAATTGAGGGTGTTTGCTACCGCTGGACGGCCGCTTGAGGCTGCCCTGCTTCCGGAGGAGCGCGAGTACCCTCGCCCCTGCGAGTCGGCGCCTGCTTTCTGCTGTTCCACGGCCTTCGCGAGTAGGGCCCTGACATACTGGATCTGTAAGGCGCCGCCGCCGTCGCCGTGATCTTTGTCGCCGCGGCTCGCCTGCCACGAGGTTGTCCATAGGGGTGGAGAACGGTGGAAGGCCGTTCGCATCTCGCTCGTGAGGAGACGACTATCCGCGCTGGTCCTCGGGAGGTGCGGTTGGGTGGTGGGGCACCCATCGCCGTTGATCTGGCGAGGGCGGTTGCTTCCTCGGTGGCGCTGCTCGCAGATCGCGCGCCGGCTATGCGAGCCGGTCGTTCTCGTCGTCAAAGTTCGTACGCCTGAGCAGTGGGGTTCAGCGTGACCTGATCCGCTGGTGGTAGCGCGACAGCCTCGCTGTCACCGCCGAGGCGAAATTTTTCGCGCCGCCTGCTCCTTGCGTCGCCTCCGCCAGGCGGAGTTCCTCGACCTCCGCCGCCGTGGCGTTAGGAGGATCGGTGGAGAAAGGGTCCTCCGGCGGATCGGTGCGGTGGCCATGTAGGTCGCGGCGTGGCGACCGCACCGTCGTGGAGGTCGGCGGAGTTCTCCGACCCGAGTCGAAGTCGAAGATCCCGAGGATGGAGGGTCTCGAAATCTCCCGTTGGAGACCGAACGATGGAGCCCGCGACGAGGCCGCGGTGATGGATCCGGCGAGTGACGCCGGTCGCCGAATCGGCGCTGCCGCGAGGGTCGCGTCTTCCATGCCGCTGAGTTCTCGCCACGTTGTCGTGGGCCGAGTCGCATTTCGAGGCGGGCGGTGGATCGCGGCGGATCTGGCTCTCGGAGAGCCGATCGCGTGGTGGCGACTTCGCGGATGCGGCCGAGTCCTCCGAGGTGATGACGTCGGTGAAGCCGAAGAGGCCGATCGTGCCGATCGGGCAGATCACGCGTCGCGTGACGGGTCGCGCCGGGACGTAGCTGCTTGGCGGGATCTGGAGCATCTCGCCAATCGCTATCATGCGGCGGTGGCGGCCTCGTTGATGGGCAGATTGGATCTCGCCAGAACACCGCCGACCGGCCAGGCCCCACGGGCGCCAGCCGTGGGAATGACCACGATGCAATCGGCAGCGAGTAGTAGAACGAGGGCAAGGCGGCCAGCCATCTGCGGTGCGAGATGAGGGCGAGACTCGGTTTTACCCAGGTTCGGCCGGAGGGTAAAGACCTACTCTGCTAGATTGTATTATGGAGGTGTTTATATGGGCGAACTCGGGCTAGGCGGCGAAGTTGCTTGGGTGTCTGAGGGAACGATCTCTACTCACCCCTTAGGGAGGTTTATATAGGCTTACCTCCCTAGGGTTTACATATCTCAACCGATTCGTTACAACTTTGTCAATCGTTTAACCTGACGACCGGGCCTATCTACTCGCCTGGGCCTTCGACCTCCAGTCGCCTGGTACCCTGATGGGCTTTGATCCACTCGCCGTTCTGCAGGCCCACTCGCCAGCCTTTGGGCCAGTCGGAAACGTCCCGCTGAGGATACCCCAGTAGGCATATCCCCATCATAGGTGCTGGTAGTTTTTTGCTAAATTCCTGAATTGTGGTACTCCCGACCCATATTAGTTGACTTGGATTTGTCAAAATTTGAATGAACCTATATACTAAATAGTGTCTAGATTCATCCATATTTTGATAAAGTTGAGTCAACTAATATGGGTCGGAGGGAGTAGTTTTTTTAACCCTAGCCTTAATTATGGTAGCAAAATGCAAATTTTCGTTTAAACTTAAGATCTAATCTAGTATTTTTTTTCATTTTCCCTGTTGAGAGTCTGGTAGTTTTAAGCTTATATGTGTTGTTGCCCTAACAAATTCTTTTATCACTTTTTGGGCTTGTGAACTTCGCATGAATAGTCCGCTTTGTTTATAAAAGACAAAAAAGCCTGTTTTAAGGAGTATATTATTCTTGCACAAATTATATTTCTTCAACAAAAGACCATGCTTATGAAACAGATTGAGGATATGCCTAATGGACGATGGTACCATGATCCATAGGGCGTGTTTGATTGCTCGTTTGCCATATTTTCCATGGGGTGAGAAGAAATAGGTGTTTGGTTCCGCTCGTCCAGAGAAATCTATGCACCGCATGAGTTTTAAAGCGTCTCTCAGCCTGTCCCTGAAGGAACGCTCAAATCGAGCGTTTCCACGGAGTCAAGTTCTTCTCGCACTCGTCGGGAAGAAGGTGCACGCGCTCGTGCAAGGGAGGGATGGCGGGAGCTCGCAAAATTTGGCGGAAGAAATTGGGGTTACTGTCCGCCGATTCGCGGCGGCTATTTACACCGCCCCTCCACCGGCTCCAAAATCCCCGCCACCATTTCCCCCAATTTATAGCTCTCCCTCCAAATCCTCTTCCTCACCGACGAGCAGGTAAGTGGCGCCTCCTATTCCTGTGGGTCTAGCTCATTTCCGGCAAGTCTTTCTCCTCGCTTATGTCCGACATGTCGTCCTCGTCGGTCGAGATTGAGATCATGGTAAGAAACACCTAACCCTAACTCTCGCATCTTAGATCTATTGCCATGTTCTAGCTCATGGTTCTAAGTTGTGAGCTGGTGTTCTAGATCTGGACCTGAGCATTTTGGCAGGCAGTATTCATGCTATCCTGTGAGGATTGACATGTGTTGTAGGTCGGATTAGTGTTATAAATATAGTTCTTTCCCTAAAACTAAACACATTATCTATAGTGTCATAGGAGAAGGTTGAGTCCCCTGATCTGTCCGTAACCTCTGTGTTGCCTCTACGTTATGTGTTGATGCCTGATGCGGTGACCACGAGGAAGTTGGCCATGTCATGGCCAACATCTCTGTCCACCTTCATCCTGAATCGGGTCGTCCAGTTGATTGAGAAATCGGGTTCAGTAGTTCGGGGATTCAGATAGGCGGACATGCGCTTGATCCCAAGAGGAAGGTATGATGAGCACAACATCAAGTTTTCCCTCAGTTATAGAACCAAGGTTATCGAACCAATAGGAGAAAGAAACCACTTCCAAAGGTGTTGCTAGCAACGTGGAACCTGCACACAATACAACCAAATACTCTGCCCCAACTTATCAATGAGGTTGTCAAGCTCACTGGTTTTGCTAAAAACAAAGGATTAAACGTACAATGTGGAAGATAGTAATTTCTTGTGGTAATTGCAGAAAGTAAATAGTAGACAGTATATAGAATATTAGTGGGAAGGAATGGACCGGGGTCCATAGTTCACTAGAGGTATTTTCTCCATAAGATAAATATCATGTTGGGTGAACAAATTACAGCGGGGCAATTGACAGATAGAGAATGCATAACAATGCATGTACATGACATGATGATCACTATGAGATTTATTTGGGCATTACAACATGATACATAGACCATAATCCAACTTCATCTATGACTAATAATCCACCTCCGGGATATCATCCGAATAACCCTCGGGTATTAAGTTGCAAGCAACAGATAATTGCATTAATCAAAGTGTGTAATGTAAACAATATAATTTCCCTTGGACAAAGGATTGTTGTTTTCTCCCTAGTAGCAACAACACATCTACAATCTTAGAAGTTTTTGTCACTCTCCCAGATTATTAGAGGCATGAACCTACTATCAAGCATAAATACTCCCTCTTGGAGTCACAAGCAAATACTTGGCCAAAGTAACTACTAGCAACGAAGAGCATGCAAGATCACAAATAACATAGGCATGATAGAACAATAATCAATCTGACATAATACTCAATATCCATCGGATCCCTGCAAACACAACATGTAGCATTCAATAAGATGATATTGATCATGATAGGCAGCTCACAAGATCTAAACATGGTGGCACAAATAGGAGAAACAACCATCTAGTGTAACACCCTCAGAATCGACCCTATGCAAGTTTTAGCGAAACCCGCCAAACCCGCATAGAAACGATTCAAAGGTGCCCACCAGGCACTTTCGTGCGGGTGGAAAACGAAGTAATAACATTACACAACAGTCCTCGATGGGACCCACAGGACAGATATATATACAACACGACTCCATGAGTCAAGAATACAGATATACGGTACAAAGATCCAAATCACCTTGAAAGCGATGGAGCGTCCGACTACGGACAAGATGCAAATGGGGCTAAGAGCCCTGAAGAATAACCAATGGCGTCCATAACCCCTGCCAAGCCGGAAGGGTAACCGCTAACGACGCCGATCCCAAAACCTGCTTAAACAAAAGGGGTGCCGACAAGGGCAAAGGAAAAGAGGAGCCAAGATCTTGAGGCCAAGACACGGCGAGGCTAGAATTCAGCGGTCCTCGCCTACATAGGTATGGTGGACTGAAGCGGCAGCGCAGCATGCACTAAACAACCTATAGAGACTCGATACAACTGGCGGCTATCAGAGAGGGGTAAGAAAGACCTATTCGGATCCAACCTGATACTACCATCAAACAAACCCATCCTGGCGTTTCCCCCTCGAGACCAAACGAGGAAGTCAACCGAGGAACTCACACAGTTGGCAGTTTTACTTATTCAGTTATTGTTGCAACACTTACTAGTCAAGTATAGATAATCATCCTGATAAAATAAGCAGTGGGCAATTTTAGTTAACCATTCCGTGATAGTTGCAACACTTACTAGTCAGATACAATAGCAGGAGATAACCCAAAACCCAGCAGTTGTTGGTACTTTTATTTAGCCATTCCGTTGTAGTTGCAATACTTACTAGTCAGGTACAATGGTCGCAAGCGACACCCAAAACAAGCAATTGTTGGCAGTTTTATTTAACCATTCCATTATAGTGAAGCTAATTACTAGTCATTATAAAGTCAAATTTATAGCACTACTTTAGTTGTAGTTGTCTATGGTCGAGATACTGTGCTCCAAGTCGTCCATAACCGCGGACACGGCTTTCAAAAAGTTTTACCCGGCCGGGGTGCACCAATATCAACACAAGATCGATCAACCTCGGAAAAACCAAATCAAAACCCAACGAGGCCTTCACGACAAAGCAATCATAGGATTCAGAATTATTTCAGGGGGCCACCCCATTGAGTAGACCATAGCGAAGTTAGCGACTCGAGACGGACTCAAGGTTTGTGTCAATGGCTGTAAACGACTGGGAACCCAAAACTGGGCTTGTCGATACCGCGAAAACACTCCGCTTACCTAAACAGTACAGTGTGCTATCCATCGCACAATTTAAATAAAGCAGTAGCATGGCATAAGTACATGATCGTAAATAAAACCTCAAACTAGTTTGTGGCCCCAAGAAATAAGAATGAATCAAAGTCTGGCTCAGGGGGGTCCCATAATCCTCCCGGATGTGGATAGCGCGATAAATCAAGGAACATGTATCAAGCACTCGGGGTCCTACGGGACACAAGTGGGCGGTCGGAAACCAAATATTATCTATCACCCACCGATGCCTCTGCTTACTTACTTCAATTTTAGTTGTTAAACAGGAATTAAAGTGAACGATAAGTAAAGCCATGATCATCTCCAACGTCAAACATGCGGCAATATTCCAACAACTGTGGTACTTGGCGACACGCAACAGCACTTGAGCAAGCGACTACGACGCGCAAGTCCAACTATCTACCAAACAACAGGTAATAGGATGTGTCCAAGGCAATATAAGGCTGCAAGGGATATCACGGGTACGAAAACTAGAGCATCACAACACAGATAGCAATAGATCAACAAGAGGGAATAAATACTATAAAAGTAAGATAGGTAGAAAGGGGGAAGATGCTCGCCTGAAAACATTGCCGAAGGTTCAATCGAAGATCGGGGCGAAGCTCACATCAACTCAACGGCCTTATCCGCGAAGAAGCAAAACACTAGAATAAACACCGGATGCACTATTTAATACTACGGCAAAAGATCGGGCATGATGCATGTATGATGCATGGCATGGCAAGGTGCGATGCAATTAGGTCATATTAAGCGGAACCGGGGTCCCGACAATTAATTAAACGGTTCAAGTTAATTAGCTACCCCGCAATTTAAATGTTGCATTATCAAGGCAAAAGATAGCACCGGTTCGCTACACAAATTTAAATGAGGCCAATATACGACTGGATTTGCCCGCATATGGGCCCCATATTTAATTATGAGGTGAATCGGCATAAGGCCCCCAAACCACACAAATATGCATGCGAGCATGACAATTTAATATGCAACAGTTATAAAATATCATATTATAAAATTAGGGTCTTAGAAAAGGGTCACACATTAGGGTTCGACGAACTTGGGGTCCGGGGGTTCGGGGTCGGTCTCAGGGTCCAGGGTTCGACGGGGTCGCTCTTGGAAGGAACATTCTCGAACAACGGGGCAGATCTTGTCGCATCCGGGTTCTCGGCAGACTCGGCGTCCGGAAAGGAGTACTTGGTTCGGTTTTGGGGGCGCATCGGGTTCTTCCGGGTTGGTGTCGTTCTTATCGTCGCGAAGATCTTGTCGGGTCCGCGCTTCGGATTTCGTGAGGCGATCTTGCCGCTCCGTGCCGAAGTCCTTGAGGTTTCCTCCTTATTCACCGGTGGCGAACTTGGGAACGGCGCCAGGGTCCTCGGGGTCCGGGGTGAAGTACTCGGCGTCCTCGAGAGAGTACTTGTCGTATCCGGGGAGATCTTGATGTTCCGGGGGTCTTGCCGATCTTGATTCTGGGTCGACAGGGTTCGGTCTCGCCGGGGTCGGACTTCGGGGATTTAGGTAGATGGCTCCATGTAGACGGTCATGGCGAATCCGGGGAGAAGTCCTTGGCATGATGTGACGAAGAACTTGCTGTCCCGGGTCGGAGTTCTCGGTAACACGTGGACGGGAAAGGGATCTTGTTGTTGCATAGGACAGAGAAGTGGCGACGGTTCTCGGTTGGCCAAAACAACAGGGAAACTTCCTGCAAACAAACAACGAGGCAGAGAACCCGCATCATGGGCCCGCTCACGAGCTCGAGGACGGGGAGCCAGACGAAGAAGAACTGGCCAAGGCGGCGACCAACGGCACGGAAGTGGGTGGAGCCCAGCGAACGAGGCTCGGTCGGTGAAGTGGGGGCCTGCCGAACAAAGCAGAGGTTGGCCCGGCCGCGAGGTTGGCTCGACGGAGGAGGGACCCCAGGCAGCGGCGCGAGGTGAGGCTCGCGGTGGGGGCGGAGGATGGGGCCGTGCTGCCAGGTCGAGGTGGCCCCAAGGCGAGGGCCGGCGGCGCGGTGGATGGTGCTCGGGGCGAGGCAGAGGGCAACGAGCATGGCGGTGGGGGCCTGAGCGAGCTCGAGGGGCACCGTCGGGAAGAAGCGGTCGGCAGGGAGGAAGAGAGGCGGCCGGAGGGCAGCGGCGGCGCCAGAGAGAGGAGGCGTCGGGGAGACCAGCGGCGGTGGGGTCGGGCGAGCTCGGGCTCGGGCGGCGGGGCTCGACCATGCTGCGGGAGGAGGCGCAGCCTGACGCAGGACGGCGAGGCGCGGGAGAGGTGAGGAGCACGTGGCGAGGGAGTGCACGGCGGCAGTGTGGCACGGGAGGAGGAAGGAGGAGGAAGGAAGGCGGCGCGTGGGGAGGAGGCGCGTCACGGGAGGACAGGGGCAGGTGGTGGGGACTGTGGGACCAGGCGGGTGAATGGGAGAGAGAGAGAATGGAGTGGGGGGCTGGCAGGCGGGGCCAGTGGGGAGGTGGGGCTGCGGGGCCAGGGAGAGAGGGCCCGGGTGTAAGGGGAAGGGTAGGTGGGAGCTGGGTGAGGGAAGGAGGTGGTGGGTGAGGTGGCAGCGGTTTGGGGTGGGGCCACCCCTGTAAGGGAGAGGGGTAGGAGGGGGCTGTGTGAGAAAGAGAGAGAGGGGGGAAAAGTCTAGGATTGATGAGGTGGCGGGGTGGGTAGGAATTGGGGGAGAGGGTGAGGTGGCGAGCTGTGAGTGGTGGGTAGAATAGGTTTTGGTAGGAATAGGTTTAGGGTTTGGGGCTTTGTGTTAGTTTGTAAATATTTACGGTGTTGTTTTTGTTTCAAATCTTTTTATCAAATAACTTGTAGGCAAATAATTTGACAGGTAATTATAAGACTTATTTTGAAATAAGAGAAGGCATTTTTAGAAAACAAAAATAGGCTTATTGGAAATAGTTTCAGACAAACAAATGCATGATGATGACGATGCAATGCACAAAAACAACGCGATTTTCTAGTAGTGATTTTGCGGGATGCCACAATTCGACACCACTAACAATGGATCTCGCCCTCGAGATCCGACTCATGGTACCGGAAGGAAGGCCGGCGATCTGCATCTTCTCGCTTCGTGTGAATCTTCGCGATACCACTAACAATGGTTCTTTCTCCAGCTTGAAAATGGCGACACCACCAACAATGGGTCGTTGTCCGTGATCGTCGAGAGAACACTCCGGAAACAAAAGGGCGAAGGTGGAGGTATCAACAAATAAAGCCACCTCTAACTTCGATGGAAAGAGGGAACCGATGCATTCTCATCAAATTCAATGTTCAAAAGCGAATAGAAGGGGTAGTCGGCATGGGGGCCAATCCATCACGCACCCAAACTATTACTCTGTACAATCAGTAGAAAAGGGTGCAACCATTCTCGGAATCAGACTGAAGATCTCAACAATCGAGGTTCGGAAACAAAGGAGTGATGCAGACTCTGCATCGGATCTGGCGTAGATGATGTCGTCGCGTCGGAAAACACCGGAAGGCACAAACAAGGAACAAGGAATGGTACCACAGATGAAGGATCACTCAGATAGCATGAACACCGGATGGTAGAACACCGTTATCAAAGGAGGAAGCGAAACCCTGAAGGTACGACGGATCCCAACCACGAGAAATCCTGGACTTGAAGAAAGAGACGAGAGCGGATTCAAAACACGTAGAGGTAAGAGGAGAATAGCAGAGGGGTAAGGAGTAAAATCAGGCCTAATCAGAACTATCCAACCGATTTTGCAAAAATAGTTTTGACACTCTACTTCGGCCGTTAGCTAAGGTTATCCTACAGGATGGACTTGTGGGGTATCGCAACTGCTGAGCTCTGATACCACTCTGTAACACCCTCAGAATCGACCCTATGCAAGTTTTAGCGAAACCCGCCAAACCCGCATATAAACGATTCAAAGGTGCCCACCAGGCACTTTCGTGCGGGTGGAAAACGAAGTAATAACATTACACAACAGTCCTCGATGGGACCCACAGGACAGATATATATACAACACGACTCCATGAGTCAAGAATACAGATATACGGTACAAAGATCCAAATCACCTTGAAAGCGATGGAGCGTCCGACTACGGACAAGATGCAAATGGGGCTAAGAGCCCTGAAGAATAACCAATGGCGTCCATAACCCTGCCCAGGCCAAGCCGGAAGGGTAACCACCTAACGACGCCGATCCCAAAACCTGCTTAAACAAAAGGGGTGCCGACAAAGGGCAAAGGAAAAGAGGAGCGTCGATCGAGGCCGATGCACGGCGAGGCTAGAATTCAGGTCCTCGCCTACATAGGTATGGTGGATCAAGCGGCAAAGATGCACTAAACAACCTATAGAGACTCGATACAACTGGCGGCTATCAGAGAGGGGTAAGAAAGACCTATTCGGATCCAACCTGATACTACCATCAAACAAACCCATCCTGGTGTTTCCCCCTCGAGACCAAACGAGGAAGTCAACCGAGGAACTCACACAGTTGGCAGTTTTACTTATTCAGTTATTGTTGCAACACTTACTAGTCAAGTATAGATAATCATCCTGATAAAATAAGCAGTGGGCAATTTTAGTTAACCATTCCGTGATAGTTGCAACACTTACTAGTCAGATACAATAGCAGAAGATAACCCAAAACCCAGCAGTTGTTGGTACTTTTATTTAGCAATTCCATTGTAGTTGCAATACTTACTAGTCAGGTACAATGGTCGCAAGCGACACCCAAAACAAGCAATTGTTGGTAGTTTTATTTAACCATTCCATTATAGTGAAGCTGATTACTAGTCATTATAAAGTCAAATTTATAGCACTACTTTAGTTGTAGTTGTCTATGGTCGAGATACTGTGCTCCAAGTCGTCCATAACCGCGGACACGGCTTTCAGAAAGTTTTATCCGGCCGGGGTGCACCAATAGCAACACACGCTCGATCAACCTCGGAAAAACCAAATCAAAACCCAACGAGGCCTTCACGACAAAGCAATCATAGGATTCAGAATTATTTCAGGGGGCCACCCCATTGAGTAGACCCGCAACGAAGTTAGCTGACTCCGAGACGGACTCAAGGTTTGCGTCAATGGCTGTAAACGACTGGGAACCCAAAACTGGGCTTGTCTATACCGCGAAAACACTCCGCTTACCTAAACAGTACAGTGTGCTATCCATCGCATAATTAAATAAAGCAGTAGCATGGCATACGTACAGGATCATAAATAAAACCTCAAACTAGTTTGTGGCCCCAAGAAATAAGACTGAATCAAGCTCTGGCTCAGGGGGGTCCCATAATCCTCCCGGATGTGGATAGCGCGATAAATCAAGGAACATGTATCAAGCACTCGGGGTCCTACGGGACACAAGTGGGCGGTCGGAAACCAAATATTATCTATCACCCACCGATGCCTCTGCTTACTTACTTCAATTTTAGTTGTTAAACAGGAATTAAAGTGAACGATAAGTAAAGCCATGATCATCTCCAACGTCAAACATGCGGCAATACTCCAACAACTGTGGTACTTGGCGACACGCAACAGCACTTGAGCAAGCGACTACGACGCGCAAGTCCAACTATCTACCAAACAACAGGTAATAGGATGTGTCCAAGGCAATATAAGGCTGCAAGGGATATCACGGGTATGAAAACTAGAGCATCGCAACACATATAGAAATAGATCAACAGGAGGGAATAAATACTATAAAAGTAAGATAGGTAGAAAGGGGGAAGATGCTCGCCTGAAAACATTGCCGAAGGTTCAACCGAAGATCGGGGCGAAGCTCACATCAACTCAACGGCCTTATCCGCGAAGAAGCAAAACACTAGAATAAACACCGGATGCACTATTTAATACTACGACAAAAGATCGGGCATGATGCATGTATGATGCATGGCATGGCAAGGTGCGATGCAATTAGGTCATATTAAGCGGAACCGGGGTCCCGACAATTAATTAAACGGTTCAAGTTAATTAGCTACCCCGCAATTTAAATGTTGCATTATCAAGGCAAAAGATAGCACCGGTTCGCTACACAAATTTAAATGAGGCCAATATATGACTGGATTTGCCCGCATATGGGCCCCATATTTAATTATGTGGTGAATCGGCATAAGGCCCCCAAACCACACAAATATGCATGCGAGCATGACAATTTAATATGCAACAGTTATAAAATATCATATTATAAAATTAGGGTCTTAGAAAGGGGTCACACATTAGGGTTCGACGAACTTGGGGTCCGGGGGTTCGGGGTCGGTCTCAGGGTCCAGGGTTCGACGGGTTCGGTCTTGGCAGGAACATTCTCGAACAACGGGGCAGATCTTGTCGCATCCGGGTTCTCGGCGGACTCGGCGTCCGGAAAGGAGTACTTGGTTCGGTGTCGGGGGCGCATCGGGTTCTTCCGGGTCGGTGTCGTTCTTATCGTCGCGAAGATCTTGTCGGGTCCGCGCTTCGGATTCCGTGAGGCGATCTTGCCGCTCCGTGCCGAAGTCCTTGAGGTTTCCTCCTTATTCACCGGTGGCGAACTTGGGAACGGCGCCAGGGTCCTCGGGGTCGGGGGTGAAGTACTCGGCGTCCTCGAGAGAGTACTTGTCGTATCCGGGGAGATCTTGATGTTCCGGGGGTCTTGCCGATCTTGATTCTGGGTCGACAGGGTTCGGTCTCGCCGGGGTCGTACTTCGGGGATTTAGGTAGATGGCTCCATGTAGACGGTCATGGCGAATCCGGGGAGAAGTCCTTGGCGTGATGTGACGAAGAACTTGCTGTCCCGGGTCGGAGTTCTCGGTAACACGTGGACGGGAAAGGGATCTTGTTGTTGCATAGGACAGAGAAGTGGCGACGGTTCTCGGTTGGCCAAAACAACAGGGAAACTTCCTGAAAACAAACAACGAGGCAGAGAACCCGCATCACGGGCCCGCTCGCGAGCTCGAGGACGGGGAGCCAGACGAAGAATAACTGGCCAAGGCGGCGAAATGACGGCACGGAAGTGGGTGGAGCCCAAGGAACGAGGCTCGGTCGGTGAGGAGGGGCTGCCGAACAGAGCAGAGGTTGGCCCGGCGACGAGGTCGGCTCGACGGAGGAGGGACCCCAGGCAGCGGCGCGAGGTGAGGCTCGCGGTGGGGGCGGAGGATGAGGCCGTGCTGCCAGGTCGAGGTGGCCCCGAGGCGAGGGCCGACGGCGCGGTGGATGGTGCTCGGGGCGAGGCAAAGGGCAACGAGCATGGCGGTGGCGGCCTGAGCGAGCTCGAGGGGCACCGTCGGGAAGGGCGGTCGACGCGGGGAGGAAGAGGGCGGCCGGAGGGGCCGTGGGCGGCGCGCCAGAGAGGAAGGAGCGGCGGCTGGGAGACCGCGCAGTGGGGTCAGCGAGCTCGGGCTCAGGCGGAGCGGGGCTCGACCTGCTGCCGAGGAGGCGCTGGCCTTGGCCGACGCGGGCGGGAGGCGCGAGGAGAGGTGAGGAGCACGCCATGGCGGAGGCGCCAGCAATGATGTGACGGGAGGAGGAAGGAGGAGGGAAGGAAGAGGCGAGCGCGTGGGGGGAGGAGAGCGCGTGCGGGAGGACGGGGCCGACAGGTGGTGGGGACTGTGGGACCAGGCGGGTGAGTGGGAGAGAGAGAGAATGGAGTGGGGGGGCTGGCAGGCGGGGCCAGGGGGGAGGTGGGGCTGCGGGGCCAGGGAGAGAGGGCCCGGGTGTAAGGGGAAGGGTAGGTGGGAGCTGGGTGAGGGAAGGAGGTGGTGGGTGAGGTGGCAGCGGTTTGGGGTGGGGGCAGCCTGTAAGGGAGAGGGGTAGGAGGGGGCTGTGTGAGAAAGAGAGAGAGGGGGGGGGAGTCTAGGATTGATGAGGTGGCGGGGTGGGTAGGAATTGGGGGAGAGGGTGAGGTGGCGAGCTGTGAGTGGTGGGTAGAATAGGTTTTGGTAGGAATAGGTTTAGGGTTTGGGGCTTTGTGTTAGTTTGTAAATATTTACGGTGTTGTTTTTGTTTCAAATCTTTTTAGCAAATAACTTGTAGGCAAATAATTTGACAGGTAATTATAAGACTTATTTTGAAATAAGAGAAGGCATTTTTAGAAAACAAAAATAGGCTTATTGGAAATAGTTTCAGACAAACAAATGCATGATGATGACGATGCAATGCACAAAAACAACGCGATTTTCTAGTAGTGATTTTGCGGGATGCCACATCTAGCTACTGCTATGGACCCATAGTCCAAGGATGAACTACTCACACATTACTCTAGAGGCAGGCATGGTGATGAAGAAGGTCTCCGGGATGATCTCCCCTCTCCGGTAGGGTGCTGGGAAGAGCTTCAGATCCCTCCTAATCTA
This sequence comes from Avena longiglumis, assembly GCA_030063025.1. Taxonomy (NCBI): domain Eukaryota; kingdom Viridiplantae; phylum Streptophyta; class Magnoliopsida; order Poales; family Poaceae; genus Avena; species Avena longiglumis. Next base: position 147,808,298 of record CP125975.1, on the reverse strand, counting down.
GGGACGACGGTGGCGGTGGCTATGGACTTTTTCGTGGAATCCTGATCTGGTCGATAGGGTTTTTTCCTCAGAGGGTTTATATATGTGAAGGGGCAAGGTCGGTGGACACCCGAGGGGCCCACACCATGGCCAGGCATGGCCCAGGGTGGGCCCGCGCGACCCCTGGTGTGGATGCCTCACAGCGCATCTTTGTCTCCCCTTCAGACTCTCTATCGTGTCGGAAAAAATAGGAACTTCGGCTTTTGTTTCGTCCAATTCCGAGAATATTTCCTTACTAGTTTTTCTGAAACCAAAAACAGCAGAAAAGAGGGAACTGGCTCTGCAACACTTGTTAATAGGTTAGTTCTAGAAAATGCATAAAAATGCCACAAAGTGTGGACAAGACATAAGATATTTGGTGCAAAACAAGCATGGAGCATCAAAAATTATAGATACGTTTGCAACGTATCAGCACCCACAAGCTTAACTCATGCTCGTCCTCGAGTAGGTAAGTGATAAAAAGGATAGTTTTTTAGGTGACATGCACCATCACAATCTTGATCAAGGTATTGTAAAGCATTAATAGCTGGGGTCAAAGTACTCTAACATAATCATGAAAGATATATTTCTAACAATAAGACATAGCAACTATGTTGCAACATGAAAGGCACACAAACAGAAGATCATGAATAATGCTTTGAAAGTCATTTGTTTGTTTCACATATATAAAACATAGCAAGAGTGATATTCATCTTGTCCTTCATGGAATAGCAAAACATAAATGCATATGACACCTTCAAAGTTCATAAGGGTGAATAGATACAAATAATTTAAGAACAGGCAATACCATAATTATGAATCAATCAACAAGTTTTGGGACAATGCACATTGAACTCAAAATGACAACTATGCTCTCTTAACTGGTGCATAAAGATAGAAGATGAATACGCAACATAAAAGTAAAAAAGAAAGGCCCTTCGTAGAGGGAAGTAGGTATTAAATGGTTTTATAAAGCTTCCAAAAATTATGGTACTTGTTAGCTTTGAGCTCTCATTGCCCCTATCATAAGCATCTTGAAGTGATTAAGGTTAAAGTGAGTGAAAATATGAGTTATATGCTTGACAAATCACAAGTTGAAAATCTCATGCCCCTTGGTTACGAGTAACGAGACCTCATGCTACTCAACTTTGGTCATAGGCAAGTTCTTGTCATTGTAAGTATATGTGTATCATAGAGAACCGCCAACGGGGTACCCTTGCCCCATGACACAGGAGCTATCCCATATCAAAATGACAAAGCAACAGACAGTGAGCATCTCAGCGATCTTTTTATTTGCTATTTGCATAGTTTTTTATTGAGGATGCTTCATAGAATGCCACTATGGTTTTGCTGCAAGTTTCCACCATGATTAGGCATGGATTAGGCTAGCCGCCCAGGTGTTTCTCTAACACATATACAAACTCCATCAACCTGCAAGCTCCCATCTTATTTCACACCGCCCGGGATCCATAAACAAAAGAACATGATATCAACTAAATAGAATAAGTGCAATGTCGAAAGCGTTCCCCATGACAGCATGGTTTTGCTAATTCCTAACTTATAATTTGCAAGCATATAAGCATCATAAGATAGTCACAATGGTTCAAGTTTATTAAGTGCAAGAAATAAAAAGTGCCTTCAAGTTCGTGAGAGATTTAATCACTAATTTTCAAATAACAAAAATTTAATTTGGAAGATATATAAAAACATGAATATACTTGGAATGGTGTAACACACCATGAATAGGAATTTATAGTGGACTCTTTGGAATAACTTGGTTTCTTGGGAGTTGGATGCATGAGTAGAGCTCATACTCAGTACATGTGGAGGCTAGCAAAAGACTGGGAGCGACCAACTAAGAGAGCAATAATGGCCATAATCATGCAGAGCAACAAAACATTATTAATAAAAGAATAAAGTGATATCATAAGTCAAAAAATAAATGATCATAGAGGCTAAGGTGACTGGTTCATAGTCATAACATGGTGTAAGCATGTGCCAAGTCAACCCAAATAAAGCATCGAAGGAGAATACCACAATATTATGCTTTTGTATGCTAAAACAACGCATGATTCTTTCATGGCACATTATGTAGGGGTTCGTAGCATGGAAAACAAAAAATTTCTACCGCATGAACACACAATCAAGATCTAATCTATGATAAAGCCAAGATCTATCTACTAGATTGTAGCAACGAGTCGATAGAATAACTCACCCTCGAAGATTCCAAAGCGGTTAATGAGAGCAGATTCTCGTGGCTTATGTAGTCGTACTCTTTCCGATCTCAAGATCGCGTAGACGATCCTTCTGGAGCTGCTTCCGGCAGCGCTTCTGCAGTCGGTCACACGTTCGGTACTCGATGAAGACCTTCCTCTCCCTTGTTCCAGCAGGCAGCGGAGGTTGTAGTACTCTTCTCGCGATTCCGGTAGCACGACAGCGTGGTACCGGAAGTAGATGGGAGATCTCGTAGGGCTTCGCCTTAAGCCGGAGCGAGTATGGTGGACTATGAGAGAGGCCTTGGTGATCTAGGGTTTAGAGGCACCAAGGGGCGTCCTACTCTCCCTCCACCAAGCAAACTTGTCGTTTGACTTTTCAAATTGGCGTTTGACTTTTCAAACTAGGATTTGATTTCTTCCTTTATTTTGCCCAGCCATGATACCTAGTACATGATGCAACCATTCCACATTGTCATGACACATTCATGTACCCTTCCCCTCCCGAGTGTCAGACCTTCGGGAACCTTCTAGAACATTCCTGATGAAAACACCGGAATCATTCCCCAACTCCAAAACAGGACTTTCCTTATATGAATCTTATACTCCGGACCATTCCGGATCTCCTCGTGATATCCTGGATCCCATCCGAGACTCCTAACAACATTCGTTCTCTTACTCATCATTCCATAACTACTCAACAACATCAAATCCTTAAGTGTGTCTCCCCACGGTTCGTGAATTATGCGGACATGATCGAGACACTTCTCCGATCAATAACCAATAGAGGAATCTGGAAATTCATATGGCTCCCACATATTTCTACGATTACTTCGTGATCGAATGAACAACTTAAATAAGATACCAATTTCCCTTTGTCTCACGATAGTTTACTTATCCGAGGTTTTGATCGTCGGTATCTCTACATACCTAGTTCAACCTCGTTACCGATAAGTACTCTTTTATCGTTCCCGTGATATGTGATCCCTTGTGAGCCAGTCACATGCTTGCAAGCTAATTGGATGACATTCCACCGAGAGGGTCCAGAGTATATCTATCCGTCATATGGATGGACAAATCCCACTCTTGATCCATGTGCCTCAACCCATACTTTCCAAACACTCAATGTCACCTTTATAGCCACCCAGTTAAGGTGTGGTGTTTGATGTCATCAAAGCATCCTTCCGGTGATGGTGATTAACATGATCTCATGGTCGAAGGAATTAGGTTACTATGTATCAGAAAGCTTATAGCAAATGAACTATATTAAATGACTTGATCTTTAAGCTACGCTTATCTATATGAGTATGTCCATCACATCATTCTCCTAATGATATGACCCTGTTGTTAATAACATCTCTATGTTCATGATCAGGAAACCATGATCATTTATTAACCAACAAGCTAGTTTAACAAGAGGCTTTACTAGGGACTCTTTTATGTTTACAAATCACACAAGTATTAATGTTTCCGGTTAATACAATTATAGCATGGTATGTAAAAATTTATCATAAGTATGAAGATATGATAATAACCACTTTATTATTGCCTCTTGGGCATATCTCCAACAGTCTTCCACTTGCACTAGAGTCAATAATCTAGTTTCAAACCTTTGTGCATTCAACACCTATGGCTTTACGGTGTTGTATTGACACGATTGCTAGTGATCAACTGATCTCCGGATCCGACACTTTCACGTCCGTGTGTAATTGCATGTCTTTGCGTCTCTATGCATCACTCATTCTATAATGAGATGGCTTTGTATAAATCTGGTCCTTTGGTGAGACCTTTAGTTCTTTGGGGTTAAAACATGTTGATAATATTGTCATACAATATATATTCATAGTAATATCCCATTGTGAACTACACCTAGTTTGATAACAAACTACTTGACACAAATGCCCTCTTTTGCTGCTATAATAGCAGTCATATACTTAGCCTTTTGTTGTAGTATCTATCACAATGTCTTAACTTTGGAACTCATCCAAATTCATTATGGAACTTACTTTCCATTATATTGTGCCACCCTTAGTTTAGATTGAGATAAACTTAATTTGTACTTTGTGACAAAACTAGTATCAATGTAGTACTTTTATAATGAACTAACCATCTATTTGTCACGTCTACAAAAATAATATACTCTTAGTTCTTCCAAAATATCATAAGAATATCCTTACTATCGTCCAATGATCATCTTATGAATCATTCTGGTATATGCTCATAACATTTAGAGCATAGGACATATCTGGATTTGTACATATCACAGTATGATTGATATAAATACTCTTTGTGATTTCATACATCAAGTATCAATCTATACTTGAATCTTTGTTTCACTTACCAAGTGTCAATACACTTGAATATATCATCAATATTGAACTCATTCAACCCTTTCTGTGCGACAAGAACTTTTCTTGTAGTTTCTATATTGAAATCATTCAATATCTCATCTATGTACTTCTGGCACAACCATATTGGCGTCACAATTTATCCATATAGACATTGATGCCAAATATTCGGGTTCTGCCTAATCCTTTCATCGAGATGAAACTCTTATCCTGTGTTAATAAAAAGATACATCATTTCCAATCAACAATATGTCTTCCACATAATGTATTAGAAACATGTCTTAGCGCTCCCACTTAATTTCTTGCAAATGCAAGCATCTTCATCGTCTCCGATGAAATTAAACTATTTTAACAGTTTCATCATAGTGAAGATTCCAACTCCGTGATGCTTACTTCAACCATTGAAGTTTGCATATGCTTTTAGCATCCTTTAAATTAACAAAACCCTTTGGACTGTGTAATGCACACGTCCTAGGTAACCATTTTATTAGAAGAACTTGTTTTGTTTATTCAACACATAACAAAATTATATGTCGTGGTTGCTATATTAATCCGTCTAGACTAAATACCGCTTAATGAAAGATCAGATCTTGTCATAGTCAATTATTTGAACATTGTCATGAACTCTTTCTCGATATGTCGATAATTTCATAGATGTGGAACATCAATGTCTATTTCTTTTATAGATCCAAATATGAATGTAAGGTCTTGTACCTTTTCAGAGGGTCTTTCAAGTTCAAAGCTTGATCTCTCGTATATGGAACTATCACGGATTTTATGGCTTCAAGCCATTTGACGGAGTCAGGGCCCATCATCGCTTCTTTGCATGTATTCGGATCATTATTGTCAAATAATGATTTAACTCTCAAATCTTGGTATTTGATTGTTTACCCGACCTATTTGTTTCAATAGGAACTTAGATCTCCGTGACCACAACCTTTGAGGCACGTGAGCCATGAGCATTGTTGCTGCCTCCGGAACACTTTTCGGCGCTGCGCAACTTTGCACATATAGCTAAGGTTCTTTTAACCTTATCAAAGTTCTATTGTCCTCCCACTTATCTTTTTACGAAAAATTCCTTCTCAAAGAAACTTGACGTTCTAAGCGACAAACACTTTTGTCTCCGATGTTATGGAGGAATAGTTATTCGAAATAACATACAAAGACAAGTTCATCCGACTTTGGTTGCAAACATCTTTCTTATATATAGCATACCAATGTTTAAGAAATGACAACTTGGGTTTTATCACAAACCATAACTTTATATGGTGTCATTTCAACGGATTATGATGGAGCTCTTTTCAGTGGAAAACGGTAGTCTCTAAAGCTTTTAATCTTTAAAATATAATGACAGTTTTATGAATTACACCTTTGATCTTACCATGTCAAACAAGGTTTAAATACATATCTCGAACGCCCCATACTCTTATGGTGTTTCGGGAAATGCAAATCCACGGAACGATTCCTTAAATCTTAGGTATTATGCTAAACTTGTAACTCAAATATCTTTCTTTATGATCTTATCATAAACTATTTATATTCTTGTTACAATGATTTTGCACTTCATCTTGAAAATCGTTGAACTTTTCAAATGTTTCATACTTCATCCTTATTAAGTAAATATTCATATATTCACTCAAATTTTCGGAGAAAGCATATGAAGTTGAAATCCATCGCTCTTGACTACACATAATGGACTTCATACAACAATATGTGCAAGTGCCAATAAGCTAGTCATTCGTTCCCTTTTGGCCTATGAACGAAGTTTTAAGTATCTCTAGGAAAGTTTCATAAGCGTCATTTGATAAAAAATCAAAAAGACTCCAAAATTCCATCCACATGGAGTTTCTTCATGTTTTCTTTCCAATATAATTTAAACGGCGATATCACTTCCTAAGTGATCTTTCAATCAATTTGTCTTTCGACATTTTTAGCACTAGTTTTATGGATGTGATTTCTCCAACGAGATTTGTGAATCATCCATCTTTTATGGATTACGGCAATTATTTGAACAACCCTTTTGTTCTCATAATACCTGATAAAACAAATCTTGAAGGCAAGCTTTGATGTTTAACAAGCAGCACAATAACCCTTTATTTGTTCTCGATGAACATCATCATATATTCTTTTGCTAGTTACTTAGGCCATTGTAGTTCATGAATTGTGTTGTTTCGTATGACGATTCACACCAACAAATTCAGTATCAAATACTTAAGAACCATATTGTTTAATAAGCAAATAATATAGCTATAACATGTATATCATCTATATACTTAAGCTGAACAATTCTAGTATTTTATTTTCTGCCATATATATATGAGATTCTCTTTTAGTATTTCCTTTTCTGTTTGAAAGAATCTATCAACATCAATAGTGGAGCCATATACATGACACATAGTCCAAAGCATGCATAGTAAAATACCAATGTCTTTGGACTTGCACCATCATCAAATGTTTGGTGTTCTTTCAAATTCCTTTCTTTAGTAATCTCTTGGTGTAGTAAAAATTTTACCTACATCAAATATTCACTCTTATCATGGAATTATCCATGATCAAGCTACTTTTAGCTTATAACGATGAATCGCGAGTATAATGTTGCTCTCCAAAACCTTTTGGAGGATTAGGACAACTAGTGTCTCCAACCTTTTGCAAATTCTCATCAAATATGAAAACATGACTTTTGCCATATTATACTCTATCATGTTGCAACCAAAACTTTGTTTCAGATATCACAATATCTTCCACACATCATGGTTTCTGAAACAACTCTTTCAGATCCTAGATAACCTTGATATTAAGACAATCCTTTGAATATCAAGAATCATGGAGACAAACATGATACTCATACACTAACACTTGGAATTGTCACTCTTTGATTTAATACCAATTATTAAACTTCATGGTGTAACCGGAACTTATTGGAAGTTTGCAATGGGACTTTTAAACTTTAGATTAACACTTCAAAACAATACGATACCAGTTCGTAAAGTAACTAACCAGAATTCTATAGTTCTATCATCTCAATTATAACTAAGCGCAAGGTGGTAAACGGATGCCAATGACTACAACAATTATGCAAATTCACTTTGATTTAATTTATGATAAATAGTGTTCAACATTTAATCATATTGCCGTTGAACTCCCACTCAAAACAATATCCCTCACATTGTTTTAGTGATCACACGAACCAAATCCACCACATCAAAACCGATCATCACGAGAGTTGATGTAGCTTCAATGGCGAACAATCAACATGTTCATCATATCTACTATATGACTCATGCTTTAACTTTCGGTGATCCGTGTTCCGAGACCATGTTTGTACATGCTAGGCTCGTCAAGATCAAACCTTAGCTTACGCATGAGCAAATCTGGCTTGCTCACGTTGTATACACTCGCAGAATCTAGCACACCTGATCATTACGTGATGCTTCGAAACAACGAGCTTTAGCAATGGTGCTTACTAAGGATGAACACTTTAAAACTTGAAATTGTGTGCTTGAGGGATCATCTTATAATTCTACCGTCGTGAACTAAGAAATACAAGATGCATAAAAGGATTAACATCACATGTAATTCATAATATGTGATATGACATGGTCTTTCTTCTTGTGCTTCCGATCTCCATCTTAAAGCACGAACATGATCTCCATCATCACCGGTGTGGCGTCAAGGTCAATGGCGCTGCTTCATGGTTGTCGTCCACTAGCATCAACTATTACAACTTCTTTGAATAGACATGCAGGTCTTAACGGAATTTAAAAGACAACCATATGGCTTCTCCCGGTAGCCAACTTACAATAAGGAACATTGAATACATCATATATAATCACAATCATGGCCATATCACATCACAGCACACCCCTGCAAAACAAAGTTAGACGCCTCTAATTTTCTTTGCATGTTTTACGTGGTTTGGGGCTTTCAATAAGTGTCGTTCTAACTTACGAACAAGAACCACAACATTGATACTAGTATTGTCAATCACCCGTTGTAAATTGAATCTTAACTATGTTGGGAGAAATAGCACCATAAAGCCACTTATGCAATACAAGTTGCATGTCAAGCGTGGAGCAAGTCTCATGAACGATGTCATGTAAGGTTAGCCCAGGCCGCTTCATCCCACCATCCCGCAAGATGCAAAGTACACAAGAAGCAATCGACAACAAAAGCATCAACGCCCACAATGACCATTGTGTTACTCGTCAATGTATCTACATATAGACACGGCTCTGATACCACTGTAGGGGTTCGTAGAATGGAAAACAAAAAATTTCTACCGCATGAACACACAATCAAGATCTAATCTATGATAAAGCCAAGATCTATCTACTAGATTGTAGCAACGAGTCGATAGAATAACTCACCCTCGAAGATTCCAAAGCGGTTAACGAGAGCAGATTCTCGTGGCTAATCTAGTCGTACTCTTTCCGATCTCAAGATCGCGTAGATGATCCTTCCGGCGCTGCGTTCCGGCAGCGCTTCCGCAGTCGGTCACATGTTCGGTACTCGATGAAGACCTTCCTCTCCCTTGTTCCAGTAGGCAGCAAAGGTTGTAGTACTCTCCTCGCGATTCCGGCAGCACGACGGCGTGGTACCGGAAGTAGAGGGGAGATCTCGCAGGGCTTCGCCTTAAGCCGGAGCGAGTATGGTGGACTATGAGAGAGGCCTTGGTGATCTAGGGTTTAGAGGCACCAAGGGGCGGTGCTTGGCCGACGGCCTAGGGCTTGGGGAAGCCCCAAGTAAGCGGCTAGGATAAACCCTAGGGCGGAGGCGACTTGCAGGAGGCCGGGGGCTAGGGTTAGGGTTTGGGTGGTGTTTTGTGTAGACTAGAGGGGGCACCCCTGGCCCTTCTTTTATAGGTGGGAGGGAGCCGGTTGGGAGGAGGGAGTCCTCCCCCAACTCGGCCTCCTTGGACGGCACGTGGAGGGAGGAGGACTTCCTCCCCAAGTAGTTTTCCTACTCTTCCTCCACCAAGCAAACTTGTCGTTTGACTTTTCAAATTGGCGTTTGACTTTTCAAACTAGGATTTGATTTCTTCCTTTATTTTGCCCAGCCATGATACCTAGTACATGATGCAACCATTCCACATTGTCATGACACATTCATGTACCCTTCCCCTCCGCAGTGTCAGACCTTCCGGAACCTTCTAGAACATTGCCGATGAAAACACCGGAATCATTCCCCAACTCCGAAATAGGACTTTCCTTATATGAATCTTATTCTCCGGACCATTCCGGATCTCCTCGTGATATCCCGGATCCCATCCGAGACTCCGAACAACATTCGGTCTCTTACTCATCATTCCATAACTACTCAACAACATCGAATCCTTAAGTGTGTCTCCCTACGGTTCGTGAATTATGCGGACATGATCGAGACACTTCTCCGATCAATAACCAATAGAGGAATCTGGAAATTCATATGGCTCCCACATATTTCTACGATTACTTTGCAATCGAATGAACCACTTACATACGATACCAATTTCCCTTTGTCTCACGACAGTTTACTTATCCGAGGTTTTGATCGTCGGTATCTCTGCATACCTAGTTCAACCTCATTACCGATAAGTACTCTTTTCTCGTTCTCGTGATATGTGATCCTTTGTGAGCCAGTCACATGCTTGCAAGATAATTGTATGACATTCCACCGAGAGGGCCCAGAGTATATCTATCTGTCATATGGATGAACAAATCCCACTCTTGATCCATGTGCCTCAACCCATACTTTCCAAACACTCAATGTCACCTTTATAGCCACCCAGTTACGATGTGGTGTTTGATGTCATCAAAGCATCCTTCCCGTGATGGTGATTAACATGATCTCATGGATTAAGGAATTAGGTTACTATGTATCAGAAAGCTTATAGCAAATGAACTATATTAAATGACTTGATCTTTATGCTACGCTTATCTATAGGAGTATGTCCATCACATCATTCTCCTAATGATATGACCCTGTTGTTAATAACATCTCTATGTTCATGATCAGGAAACCATGATCATTTATTAACCAACAATATAGTTTAACAAGAGGCTTTACTAGGGACTCTTTTATGTTTACAAATCACACAAGTATTAATGTTTCCGATTAATACAATTATAGCATGGTATGTAAACATTTATCATAAGTATGAAGATATGATAATAACCACTTTATTATTGCCTCTTGGGCATATATCCAACACATTAAGCAATATCAATTGTTTGAAATAAGTCATGCTACAACAATAATCACTAAGCATATGGTCAAAGCAACATCTAACATGACATGATAAAGTCTAAGCCACAGTCAAAACAAGCTTCTTTTTGTACCACCATAAGCATGAAACATTCTACTCTTTTCCAACACCAATCAACTTATTTGAAACAACTCACAAAGATAATAATCAATAAATACCAAAGAGATTGTATCACCTAACTACAAAGAAGAACTAAAAATTTCTAAGCAAAAAGAAGAAGAAAACTAAAGTTAAACACAATGCTAGCAAAATAGAACACTCGCAGAACAATAAGAGTGAAAACTAGAATGTTCTAGGCAATGAAGAACGGGGTGTGACTTCTCAAAAAGAAGTGTGTTGGGATCCATCCAACTTATTTCAGCAAACAAAGCAAAATAAAACTAAAAACAAAAACAAAGATGCTCCAAGAATAACACATAGTGCATGAAGCAATAAAAGTATAGTGTCTTGAAAGAAGACCTGGATTTTTTGTTGATGAAGAAGGGAATGCCTTGGGCATACCCAAGCTTTGACACTTGTACCTCTTGAATATTTCTTGGGGTGACACGGGTGGCATCCCCAAGCTTGAGCTTTTTTCCATACTTCATCTCATCACATCATTCTCTCCCTACACTTGAAAACTTCCTTCATACAAAACTTCACACAATCTTCATTGGCAACATTAGTGTTTGCAAGATAATAAACCTTTGGGTTCAGTTTAAACTCAATTCAAACATGCATTAAAACGTAAGCTATTGTATCAACTACTTTTAAAATCTCTTGTGATCAAAAGAACTCAAAATTAAAATTGATTAAGAGGCAAATGCAAATAATGGCAGAAATCTGTCAAAACAGACCTGCAGTTAAATACCGATTTTTTCAAAAATCTTCTGTTGCTCAAATCGAAAGGTGCAAAACTAACGAAAGTTGGGTAAATACCAGGGGCATTCGCACAACAAATTTCAGATCAATTCGATGTTATGGAATTTTTCACGATTTTTTACAGCGAAGCACAGAAATCTGTTTCGGGGCAGCAACTTCCCCAAATTTTACTTCCCTCTCATTAGAGGCTATTCTTGGCACAAAAACCAAACAAAAAGGATAAGGAGAGGTTATTACAAAGGCAATAACTTAAAAGACTCAAGAAAAGAAAAACTTACTGAAATAAAAATTGGGTTATCTCCCAAGAGTGCTTTTCTTTAACGCCTTTCAGATAGGCACGGAAAGCAAGAATCAAGTATTTTCGAATGAAGAAGCATCAACATCAACTTTCTTGCCTCTACCTATCTTACCTTTACTCGTACCTTTAGGGAACACATGATTGCTTGGTGGGGAAGTGAAATTCATGGTGCCTTTTCCCACATCTATTATTTCTCCAAGGAGTTTTAGCAGGGATCTTACAAGTGTAATTTGTCCTTTTCCTACACATTCAATAACAAGATAATCAGTAGACACCACTTTCCCTAGGATTTTTGTAAACACTCCTTTAGCTATTCCAATGGGTAATATAGTGGCATTATTGGTAAGACATATTTCTTCTCCACCCTCAGAAAGTCCCCAAAGATTCAAAGATTCGTAAATATCTTTAGGCATAAGACAAAATTCAGACATAATATCACAATGAGCATAAAAAGTTTCATCATTTATAGCAACTTTTACTGCAGGGAACCATTTTGACGGTTTATAATTTATTGGAACATAATCATGATGCTCTTGAAGCATATTATAGCATCCTTTTAAACAAACTGTATTTGTCTCAAGAGTGTTTAATCTAACATAAATTCTTATAAACGATTAATCAAATTTACTTGGCATGTTATATGTTGCAATCAATTTTTTTATAGCATTAAAAGCTTCATCCCCATCACAATGAAGGAAATCTCCTACTACTACAGCATCCAAAGCATATCTATAACAAAGAACAAGACCAAAGTAGAAACTGCTAAGAAGCAAGCCCAGAGTCATTTTAGGTTTAGTTTTTTTATAAGAATCAGAAATTCTAGACCAAGATTCTTTGAAACTCTCCTCACTCCCTTGTTTGAAAGTGAAGATCATTTCCTCAGGTGACATAGTGATTGGAGCAGAACTAGACATAAAAGCAGCTTGAAGTGGGAACTTTTTTTGTGTTTTTGATAAAAAGAAGCAAACCAAACAAAGCAAAACAAAAACAGAGTAAAGAGATTGGTAGTGAGAGACTCACCTTGCAGAAATCTTCTTTCTCCCTGGCAATGGCGCCAGAAATAAGTCTTGATGACCCACAAGTATAGGGGATCACAATAGTCTTCGAGGGAAGTAAAGCCCAAATTTATTGATTTGACACAAGGGGAGCCAAAGAATATTTATAAGCCTTAACAGATGATTTTTCAATTCAGCTGCACCTAGAAACAGTCTTGATCGCAATAGTTTATCAGTAGCAACAGTTTTGTAATAGCAGTAGCAAAATAACAACAACAATAAAAGAAGAACATCAGTAGCAATTGTAATAAACAGTAGGATTTAAATGCGGTAGGCATAGGGAATTAGGGATGGATGGTAGGGCTTTGCATGGACAAGATAATTCATGTAATAATCAAGACAAAGGCATTGCAGATAATAAAGATACAACATCCAAGTACTAAGTAACCATAGGCATGTGTTCCGTATATAGTCGTGCGTGCTCGCAATGAGAAACTTGCACAACATCTTTTGTCCTGCCAGCCCGTTTGCAGCGGGGCCTCAAGGGAATCTACTGGCAATTAAGGTGCTCCTTTTAATAGAGCACCGGAGCAAAGCATTAACACTCCATGAACACACGTGATCCTCACATCACAACCATTCCCTCTGGTTATCCCAATTTCTATCACTTCGGGGCCTCGGGTTCTGGACAATGATATGTGTACATAATTTGCAGGTAAGATCACAAACAATAATATCATCATGAATCAATAACATGCTCAGATCTGAGATCATGGCACTCGGGCCGTAGTGGCAAGCATTAAGCACAACAGGTTGCAACAATGTCAAAAGGCACTAACAATAGATACTAGGCACCATGCCCTAACAATCTTATGCCATTACATGAGTGATCTCATCCAATCCCTACTATACCCATAACCTACTGCGGGGATTACTCACACATGGATGGGGGAATCATGGATGGTTGATGGAGAGACGTCGGTGATGATGATGGCGATGATCTCCTCCAATCCCCCGTCCCGGTAGGGTGCCAGAACGGAGTTTCTGGTTCCGAATCGCGGTTTCTGGTGGTGGCGGCACAACCGAACTCTATCTAGAAAAACATCGAACCCCTCTGTGTTTTAGGTCATAGGGTATATGTAGGCAAAAGGAGGGGTCGATTCAAAGTCCGAGGCGGCCACACCATGCCCTGGTGCAGCCAGGCCTAGCCCGCACCTGGGGGTGGTGTGGGCCCCTCGAGCCTTTTCTCCCCTCCGTCTTCTGGCTCCGTGAGTCTTATGGAAAAATAGGATTTTTGGCATATTTTCTAGGATATTTCCTGAAAGTTGATCTTCTGCACAAAAACGAGACACCAGAGCAATTCTACTGAAAACAGCGTTAGTCCGTGTTAGTTATATCCAAATCACACAAATTAGAGGAGAAACAATAGCAAAAGTGTTCGAGAAAGTATATACCTTTTGGACGTATCAACTCCCCCAAGCTTAGCTTATTGCTTGTCCTCAAGCAATTCAGTTAAAAACTAAGTGCGATAAAAGAAACTTTCACAAACACATTTGCTTCATAAGATGTAAATATTCTCAGCATATGAGCAAGTACTTAGGCAATTCATAATAAGGATTATGAAAATAAGTCTACCCAATAGTCGTGCAAGCTATGAAGAGATTCCAACACAATAATAATAATCAACATGAAACATAAGCATATGCAAGATTGCAATGCTCATAAGAAGATATGATAAAGTGGTATCTTGCTTGCCTTTCTTTTGGGGCAAGACATAAATGCCAAGGCACCTCTGAAGTTCAAGTGAAGACTAGAAGTAAAAAATATCAAAGATACAAGCGTGAAAGTTTTGTCACAATTAACCATGTTCTGGGACAAGCACATTACACTAAGAATGACAGCTATGCTCTTGGGAAGGTGCTCATAGAATAAATGGTGACTCGACATAAAAGTGAAAGAAAAGATTAAAAAGTTTGAAAGGATTCCAAATGCTTGAAAGTATGGTACTCATTAGCTTTGAGCTCTCATTGCCCCTATCAAAAGCATCTTTAAATGGTTAAGGTTAAAGTGAGGGCAAATATGAGTTATATGCTTGACAGATCATAAGTTGAAAATCTCATGCCCCTTAAGTACGAGTACCGAGACCTCACTCTACTCAACTTTGGTCATAGGAAAGTTCTTGTCATTGTAAGTATATGTGTATCATAGAGAACCGCCAAGGGGGTACCCCTTTCCCCATGACACAGGAGCTATCCCATATCAAAATGACAAGGCAACAGACAGTGAGAATCTCAACGATCTTTTTATTTTCTATTTTTATAGTTTTTTATTGAGGATGCTTCATAGAATGCCACTATGGTTTTGCTGCAAGTTTCCATCATGATTAGGCATGGCTTAGGCTAGCCGCCCAGGTGTTTCTCTAACACATATACAAACTCCATCAACCTGCAAGCTCCCATCTTATTTCACACCGCCCAGGATCCATAAACAAAAGAACATGGTATCAACTAAATAGAATAAGTGCAATGTTGAAAGTGTGCCCCATGACAACATGGTTTTGCTAACTGCCAACTTATAATTTGCAAGCATATAACTACATAGATAGTCACAATGGTTCAGGTTTATTAAGTGCAATAAATAAAATGTGCCATCAAGTTCGTGAGAGCTTTACTAACTAATTTCCGCATAACAAGCAAACATTTTTATTTGGAAGAAAACAGTGCATATGATGTTAATAGGTAGATATGGTGGACACTTTTTGACAACTTTGGTTTTGGGGAGTTGGATGCACGAGTAGAGATCATAATCAGTACAAGTGAAGGCTAGCAATAGAAGGGAGCGACAATCGAGAGAGTAGTAATATTCATAATCATGCTTGCAACAAAACAAAATTAACAGTGGCATATAAGTCACACAAAGAACTCTGAGGCAAAATAAATCATCGAGGCTTAACTGACTTTTTTTAGTCATATGCATGCGTGAGCATGTGCCAAGTCGATTCAAATAAAACATTCAGAGGAGGATACCACAATGTCATACCAAGTTATGAATAGAACAATGCAAGCAAATATTTATATGATATGCTACAAACTATTAGAAAATTGGAACTAATCATAAGAGAGCAAGAACTACTAAGCACCCATTAAATAAAATACACATTACATGAACAGACTAAGAATGCCCACATGGATGAGTATATGTACAAAAATGAAAACAAATAGAGTTCATACCAGCCTCTTACCACACCTCGAATTTTCATAAATCGTCATTATTACCTTTCACTTGTGTGGCTTGAATAATAATATGAAAATTAAACTCCAAAGGAGTCATTAAGGACTACTAAATCCTACAACAAAATTTACAAAACCAGAGAAGAAGAACAAATATTTTTGGGTTTTTGATTTTTTTTAAGACAAGAACTGAAGGAAAAAAAGCAAACAAAGCAAAATCTTTTTGGATTTTCGAATAACAAACCGAAGCTAGAAAGGGTGGAGAAAACTAAAGCTAAAATCTAAAGAACCAAATAAAGAGAAACAACAAAAATATTTTTGGTCTTTTTGTGTATTGGGAAGCAGAATAAAACAAGAACAAAAACGAAAAGAAAGAAAGCAAAGCATGTATATACAAAGTACCGACAGAGTAAGATATGTAGATGAGTGTGATGTCGGTATACCTCCCCCAAGCTTAGGTTTTTTGGCCTAAGTGGAGATCAATCCCAAGATGGCCAAGAAGTTGCGCCTCCATAATATGACGAAGAAGTACCTTCGTCTTGATACGAACTCTAGGAATCCCCGGCGTAGTGCGCAACATAGTCATAAGAGGGCGCATCCCCCTCCTGGTGCTGCCTGTGGAAACCAAGCAAGTGGAGCTGCTCGTCTAGTTCCTCCTTGGAGCACGACCATGGCCTCCTACAAATACTGAACAAAGTAGGCTATGGAAAGGGAATTTTCCTCTCATCTCCGTCTGTAAAGAACATCCTATAAACTAAACTCTTTGCGCAAGAGTTAGCAGTAACAAAGTGATGGGCTTTCATAGCCGCAAGATCAAGTCTTTGTGGGGCCAACACTGTATCATTAGGATCAACCAAAAGGCCCAAAGTGTCAACCGTGCGCGCAACAACAATACCCCCATAAATGGGTCCTCTAGCAGCTAGGCGTGAGCAATGAGAGAACCAAGATTATACTTGGTTTCGTTATGAAGCGCAACAACAAGAAAAGCTAAATGATAATTAGAAATATTACTAGTGTTCTCCCTACCAATAACGCTGGTAGCCAGATAGTAAGAAAAATATCTAAGAGCTGGGAGCTGAATGTTTCTTATCTGCCACGCTAGGATGTGCGGTCATCATCATTTGTTACACCTCGGTAGAGCTCCAGCAAATCAGCGGGTCGACATTGGATATTTTTTGCTATCCCAGCCATGTCAATACCTATAATGCTGCAAAATCTTTCCAAGTTCATTATAATAGGCATATCATAGATTTTAAATGAAATAGTTGGCCTATAAGAAGTGTTAATAAAAGTGAATCTCTCAACAAAAGTTTTGGTGAGCAAAG
Source organism: Avena longiglumis (assembly GCA_030063025.1). Classification (NCBI taxonomy): domain Eukaryota; kingdom Viridiplantae; phylum Streptophyta; class Magnoliopsida; order Poales; family Poaceae; genus Avena; species Avena longiglumis. The sequence goes on along the minus strand of CP125975.1, from coordinate 147,790,766 downwards.
CATATTGCTCACTCTCATCCTGCATGTAAGCGGTTAGACCAACCCTTTGAACAAGGAGCAAGAAATCATCGAGGATCACTGCAGCTCTCAAAAAGTCAAAACATGGGAAGGTAGATGGATGTGCATCTCCATCATCTCCCTCATTACCAAAACGCAACGCAATAAGATCTTCATTATATGATGGCCTAAATAGAGTAGTTGATCTCGAAGACCTTGCCACCCTTGGTGTTTCTCTCTCAAACACTTCTCCAAAAGTATGGTTGTCCATCTCTCTATTTTCTGAAATTTTTAGACAAACATCACAAACAAATAATTTCAAAGCTACTAAATGAAGGGAACTACTATAGGGACTTGCAAGAGGATGAAACATGCATCAAAATAACTTCTCTAAGAATAGAACAAGCATGCAAGTTCACATAACCTGTCACCTACAATAGCAAAATACTCAAAATATAATCCACTAATCAAAAATAGACTTGGACAAGCGGAGGAGTCACATACCGGAGAACAAATGCTCAAAAAATTAGCAGCAAAGAGTGGCTGAGTAAGGAGATCAAAAATCATGGTGAAGAACATCAAGAACACGGGTTCGAGAATTTTTTGGTGTTTTCTCGAGAGAGAGAGAGAGTGAAGTGATAGGTGGCTGGTTAAGTGGAGGGCCAGGGGTGGCCCACACCATGGCTGGGCGCGCCCCAGGGCTGGCCGTGCCACCAGGTGGTGGGCATGCCTGGTGGGCCCCCTGGGTCACTCCAGGTGCGTCTTTGTCCCTTTTGACGTACAAATTTCATATGAATTTTCTGAAATTTTTCGAGAAACTTTATTTTCGAGCAATTTTCAGAAATTGATAAATGATTTTCTCACAGAAAAATGATTTTGGAACGATGGTAAACTAAATCAAAACCTAAACTTCAGAAGTTCTAAGACACTCAAATATGCAAGCAACTATCAATACAAAGATGAGCAAGGTGAAAGAAAAAATTGGAATAGAGAAAATAAGAGTAAACAAAGATAATCATGGTGAAAATGTTGTTTTGTTCATCCAAATCACTTTGTTAACAAGGTTGATCAGGTCTTGTTACCAAAACAATTTAATATGAAGAAAAACTTTGCACTTCACTAAATGATTATGTTACCTCAACCTTGATATCAATAGTCCCAATCATAACAGTTTCATAATCTTCTTTTGGCATGGGACAATATATTTCTCCAACTTTGATGCCCTCAATAGTTTCAATTGAATTTAGGCCATATTTATTATCAATCTTCTTGGGGAAATAAATAGTGTGCTCCCTGTCATTAACAGTAAAAATTACTTTTCCTTGATTACAATCAATGATAGCACCTTCAGTATTAAGAAAAGGTCTCCCAAGAATAATAGACATATTATCATCTTCAGGCATTTCAAGCACAACAAAGTCGGTCAATATCAAACAAATATTAGCCACTTGAACAGGAACATACTCACATATACCAACAGGAATAGTAGTAGACTTATCATCCATTTGCAAATATATATCAGTTGGTATCAATTTAGAAAAAAAGGCATAACAGTAACTGCTGCTCCCAAATCACACAAAGCAATTCTAACATAATTATTTTTAATAGAGCAAGGAATAGTTAGAATACCTGGATCTCCAAGTTTCTTTGGAACCTTGCCATTAAAGGAATAATTAGCAATCAAAGTGGAAATTTCCTCATTAGGAATCTTCCTTGTATTAGAGACAATATACTTCATATACTTTGAATAAGGAGGAAATTTAATAGCATCAGTCAAAGGAATTTGCAAAAATAAAGGTTTCATCCACTCACAAAACTTGTTATAGTGTTCTTCCTTTGACTTGTGTTTCTTATCAGGAAAAGGCATTGGTTTTTCACCTAAGGTTCTCTTTCACTATGATGTTTATTAGCAGCAAAATATTCCTTAGTGTACTTAGTATTGTTAGTGTGCCTTTTAGGTTCCTCTTCAATTTCTTCTTTATCATAAGCATCATTTTTATCATTACCACTTTTAGTTTCAGCATCAGAGACAGATATAATATTAGGATCTTTAGCAGGTTCAGAAGATTCTACAACTGTTTTATGTTTCTTTTTATTTTTCTTAGAAGGAGTACCACTATTTTTAGCTTGTTGAGAATCTTGCTCAATTCTTTTAGGATGTCCCTCAGGATATAAATGATCCTAAGTAGAAGCACCACCTCTAGTTCTAATTTCATAAGCATGTTTTTCTCTAGAAGCATTAACTAGCAAATATTTTTGTACCTTAGTAAGCTAATCAATTTGATTTTGAACCATTTGGAAATGTTTAACAAGCATTTTAACATCATTGGAGTTTCTCTCCACAATATCGTGCAACTTATTAATAGCTCTAGAATTTTCCATTAGATGATTCTGCACTCTCATATTAAAATTATCTTGCTTAATAACATAAATATCAAATTATTCTAAGCATTGATCGGGAGGTTTAGAGTAAGGAATATCACCATTATCAAAAATTTGGAGAGTGTACCTCAATAGTGGATGAGTGAGAGATTGGCTTACATAATTCTTCTATAGGAGGTAAATTATTCACATCTTAAGATTTAATAACCTTCTCCTTAAGACATTTCTTAGCTTCCTTCATCACTTCCTCATTTAATTCAATCATTCCCCTCTTATTTGGTGTTGGTGTTGGGGTTGGCTCAGGAATAGTTGGCTCAGGTGTAGTTGGCTCAGGTATAGTCCAATCATTATAATTCTTGCTTATTTTAGCCATTAATTCCTCAGCTGCATCGGGAATTATTTTCCTAAAAACACAACCAGCACAAATATCCAGGTATGTCCTAGATTCATCAGTTAGTCCATTGTAATATATATCAAGAAGTTCATTTTTAGCTACTGGATATCTAGGTTGTGATCTAATTAAAGAACAAAACCTTTCCCACGATTCAGGCAATTTATCTCCTTCTCTCTGCTTAAAATCAAAGAGTTTCGGCAAAACAACATGTTGAGCACTAGCAGGGAAATATTTCTGAAAGAAAGTATTAACCACGCCAATAGGACTACCAATAGATCCAGGATGTAAATTATTAAACCAAGCTTTATCTTCACATTTTAATGAAAAAGGGAAAATTTTAGCAACAAGGTAGGTGCGATTTCTTAATATCATTAGAAAATAAGCCACTCAAAATAGAGAGCTCATTCATATGTGCCACAACACTTTCATTTTCAGTCCCACACAAAGGTTCTTTCTCAATAATAGTTATATAAGATAAATCAAGAGAAAAATCATAATCCTTATCTTTAATATTTATGGGAGAAGTGGCAAACTTAGCATCAGGAGAAAATTTATATCTAACAACACGTCTCTCAAGAAGACTCTTAATAGCACTTGATCCTCTAGTATTTTGAAATTCCTCAATAAATTCATCACTAATTCCAATATAATCTTCATAAAGATCATCACTAGGATACTCTCTACTCATGTGAACTAACAGGTGTAGCAATATTTTCATTAGGAGTTTTAGTTTTTCCCATTATAGTCGTAGCAATTCTAGCATCTAGGAAAGGACCTAATGAACCACTCTCATCAAGCACGGTAGAAGCAGCATCAATATTATCAGAAATATTTTCAGATTCAGCAGAAGTAGCAGTATGTGTAACATGTGTATGTGGTGGTGTAAGAAGCTTACTCATCATAGATGGTGAATCAAGAGCAACAAAGGTGTTCAGAATTGTACCTCTTCTTGTAGTGGATGGCAATATAGGGACTTTTCCATCAAGAGCTTTACCCATGATGAATGGATAGTATCAAACAATAATAATTCCAAGTGAACTTATAGATAAAGCTATGCTCCCCGACAAAGGGCCAAAAAAAGCTTGATGTTGGCTCAGTTGATGTAGAGCCCGTTGGGAACCCCAATAGGAAGGTATGATGAGCACATCAGCAAGTTTTCCCTCAGTTATAGAGCCAAGGTTATCGAACCAGTAGGAGAAATAAACCACTTCCGAAGGTGTTGCTAGCAACATGGAACCTGCACACAACACAACCAAAATACTCTGCCCCAACTTATCAATGAGGTTGTCAAGCTCACTGGTTTTGCTGAAAATAAAGGATTAAACGTATAGTGTGGAAGATAGTAATTTCTTGTGGTAATTGTAGAAAGTAAACATGAAATAGTAGACAATAGATAGAATATCAGTGGGAAGGAATGGACTGGGGTCCACAGTTCACTAGAGATGTTTTCTCCATAAGATAAATAACATACTGGGTGAACAAATTATAGCGGGGCAATTGACAAATAGAGAATGCATAACAATGCATGTGCATGACATGATGATCACTATGAGATTCATTTGGGCATTACAACATGATACATAGACCATAATCCAACTTCATCTATGACTAATAATCCACCTCCGGGATATCATCCGAACAACCCTCGGGTATTAAGTTGCAAGTAATAGATAATTGCATTAAGCAAAGTGTGTAATGTAAACAATACAATTGCCCTTGGACAATGGATTGTTGTTTTCTCCCTAGTAGCAACAACACATCTACAATCTTAGAAGTTTTTGTCACTCTCCCAGATTACTAGAGGCATGAACCTACTATCGAGCATAAATACTCCCTCTTGGAGTCACAAGAAAATACTTGGCTAAAGTAACTACTAGCAACGGAGAGCATGGAAGATCACAAATAACATAGGCATGATAGAACAATAATCAATCTGACATAATACTCAATATCCATCGGATCCCCGCAAACACAACATGTAGAATTACAATAAGATGATCTTGATCATGATAGGCATCTCACAAGATCTAAACATGGTGGCACAAACAGGAGAAACAACTATCTAGCTACTGCTATGGACCCATAGTCCAAGGATGAACTACTCACACATCACTCTGGAGGCAGGCATGGTGAGGAAGAAGGCCTCCGGGATGATCTCCCCTCTCCGACAGGGTGCCAGGAAGAGCTTTAGATACCTCCCGATATAGGGACGACGGTGGCGGCGACTATGGAATTTTTCGTGGAATTATGATCTGGTCCTTAGGGTTTTTTCCTCGGGGAGTTTATATAGGCGAAGGGGCAAGGTAGGTGGACATCCGAGGGGCCCACACCATGGCCAGGCGTGACCCAGGGTGGGCCTGCGCGGCCCCCTGGTGTGGCTGCCTTGCGGCGCCTCTTCGTCTCCTTCGGACTCCGTGTCGTGTCGGAAAAAATAGGAACTTCGGCTTTTGTTTCGTCCAATTCCGAGAATATTTCCTTACTAGTTTTTCTGAAACCAAAAACAGCAGAAAACAGGTAACTGACTCTGCGGCACATGTTAATAGGTTAGTTCCAGAAAATACATAAAAATGTCACAAAGTGTGGACGGAACATAAGATAGTTGGTTCAAAACAAGCATGGAGCATAAAAAATTATAGATACGTTTGCAACATATCACGTACCCGCACAAAACCACAACCAAATGAGCATGGTCTAGCACATAGAATCAAACAACTTGCAAGCACGACACAGGTGCTAGACGCGCACACACGCGCGACGCAGGCAAACTTGAACGATCGCGTGGAGGACGACGGGACGCAACAGATGGCGATGTTCGGGCGAGTAGGCGTAGGGGCGGAGGATATCCTGTGGGCGACGGGATCAGATGGGGCGGACGAAGGAGAGTAGGTGACCTCTGCACTATCAGCGACAACAGAAGAGGACCACGGAGGTGCGCGACATGGAGTCGGGCAGCAGGGGACCCGGGCGGTGGCAGCGCTTGGGGCCCGACGAGGTTGAGGATGGGGGAACAGAGGAGGGAGGCCAGGTCAACGAGGGCCGAAGGGAGGTGGTCAGGGAAGGGCGACAGACGGAGACGGCGCAGTAGATGCAAACGGGGACGGTGGTGAGGCCGACGGGAAGGGCGGCTCGCAGGGTCTCGCGGGACCTCGCAGATCGCGAGGTGGGCCATGGTAGCAGGGGAGGGCTAGGGCGGCGACGCGAGCGGTGGTCGAATGCGGCGTCTGCAGCGCTCCTGCGCAGGGATTACGGATGGGGCGAGGTAGGCAAACATGAGTTGGCGGGGAGGGATTGAGGACGAGGGAGGCGGGTCTGTAAGATGGGATCAAGGCCATGGGGTGGGGGAGGGGTTCGATGGGGTGGTTGCGAGCGAGAGCGAGGGTGGGGCATGCATGCGGCCAGGATCATGAGTGTCGTGTCATGCGAAAGCAGTTAAGGGACAGGCGCTGGCTGATCTTATCGCTGAAAGGATCAACACTAACATAGCCGCACTGTCCATAAGAGCGTGGGCTATGTTTTTCGACGGATCAGTTTGTGACGATGGCTGCGGCATCGGCATTTTACTCGTGTCGCCCCGGGGGGCAACATTTTCCTTCTCCATCAGATTGTCTACCTCTCGCACTAACAATGTAGCCGAGTACGAGGCGATACGCAAGGGGATGGAGTTACTCCTCGAGCGAAGCAAAGGAAATTTTGGAGACTCCAAGTTGGTGATTTCAGCTCACGGAGGACTACAAGTGCGAGCGAGTCCCTCTTCCCATTATGGCTGCACCGCCGCGGTGATGACGCAATTCCGGTACATCAACTTCACTTGGATCCCACGAGCAGAATACCGAGGCGAACGATCTTGGCAGATGGCTTCGGATACAAGGATGTGGAAGAAGGAGCCGACGCTCGTACAGCCTCGAAGCGGACGATCGGAGAGCCGATATCTTCAATTACTTGAAAGATTCGCTGGGGCACCTAAACGGATAAGGTACAAAGCCATGAAGTACGTGCTTATTGGGGATGACATGTTTTACAGGACTGGAAGGGCTATTGCTCAAGTGCTTGGGGACAATAGAGGCCAATCAGCTCCTACACGAGGTACACATGGCGCCTGTGGAACTCACCAATCGGCTCATAAGATGAAATGGTTGATCGAGCGATCAGGGTTTTATTGGCCCACCATGCTTGAGGACTGTTTCAACTACTATAAAGGTGTCAAGCATGTCGAAATTTGGAAAAATCCAGATGGTACCACAAGAATGAACCCCATCATCAAGCCTTGGCCATTCCGAGGTTGGGGCATGGACATGATCGGCAAGATCAATCCTCCATCAAGCAAAGGCCACATGTGGATTCCGCTATCATGACTACTTCACTAAATGGGTAGAGGCTGTCCCGATGAAGTCAAGAACTCGAAGGATGTTATCAATTTTGTGAAGGAACATGTCATCCATCGATTCGGATTCCCCAAACTATCACGACCGATGGAGGTTCGGTCTTTATTTCTCGTGAATTTAGAAAATTTTGTGAGGACATGGGGATTAAGCCGATTAGATCATCTCCATACTATGCTCAAGCAAATGGGCAAGTCAAGGCCCAATCGAGTCTCATCAAGTTGATCAAGAGAAAAGTCGATGAGCACCCAAGGCGTTGCACGAGGTTTTGTCGAGGCGTTATGGGCTTATCGTATGTCATGCCATGGAGCAATAAAACCTCACCATATCATCTAGTATATGGACAAGAAGCCGCCCTACCTCGGGAAATTACGGCTGGATCAAGAGACGTCACTTTTCGTGACGATCTAACGATCAAGAATATGCAGCCTGATGAGTGACATGTAGAGGAGTTAACCGAGCTCAGTTATGGTCACCGGAGAAAATCAAAGAAAACAAGGCCAAGGTAGCTCGTGCATACAACAAGAAAGTGAAGCCAAAGGAGTTCCACGTTGGTGATCTGGTATGGGAAGTCTGTGTTGCCCTTGGGGACTAAGGATGCAACATATGGTAAATGGTCTCCAAATTGGCACGGTCCGCATGCAGTCGACCAAGTTTTAAGAGGAAACGCATACATGCTCGAAAGCTTGGATGGAGTAAAGTTCCCAGAGGGCCAATGGACAACATCTCAAGAAATATTTCCCAAGCATGTGGGATGTTGGACAAGAAGAACGGAGGAGCCGTTACATGAAATCGGCTAGGTAAAGACACGAGAAACGATGGACAGTAAAGATATGGGGGCCGATGCTGAAAATCGGCCGAGTAAAAAAAAATATATATATGTAGCCGATGCACGGTCATCGATGCTAGAGGTTCACACATGTTACAAAAAGGGCCGCCTCGGCGATCTCAGCCTCATCATCTTCATCTTTGCTTGTCACTAGTCGTCTGTGCGGGGCACGTTTTTCGGTGGGCAATTGGAGATTTGGGTCGTCCGTGTTTGAGTCCACCGTGTTGAGGAAGGTCGCAGGTCGTCATTTGAAACCAAGAAATGGCCGTTGGGATGTGTCTAAGAATGCGACTGAAGGTTGACCCTGTCAACGTTTTTCGGGAGAAGCCGATGGGTAGTCATCGGCTCTGTGCGATTTGACTTGTTTGGTATCGTGCGGCAAGGATGAAAGCCGATATGGTGTCATCGACTTCTGAGGCATCGACCGATTTCGGTTATCGGCAAAATTGAAGCAAAGAGAAACAATATTTGGGAATCAGATTTTCATTCATTCAAAAGATCATTGCTTACAGGATGATCGATTACAAAAGGGGCCTACTACTGCTATGGCCATTACTACTTTCTAATCTAAGCCGAGGTCGCTGTCGCCGTCGCCGCCGCCGTCTCTTCGCTGTCTTCGCCGCCTCAAAGATCGCCTCACGCCGTCTTGAAGAAACCAACGGGACCTCTTCGCCTCGCCGTCATCTTCAAGATCTTCGCTGGACCCGTAGCGAAGCGCTTCGTCGGGATACTGCCGGAGGAGGTGTCTCCTCCGATTCCTCCTCCTCGGCGGAAGAGTCGACGCCGCGTCCCACGACCAGTTGTCGTCGCCGCCCGGGGCCCCGTCGACGAGGAATCAGGCTCTCGCCGCCGCCGTGACGATCGCCCTCGACCAGACGGCGAAATCCCAGTCCCTTTAGTCCCACCATCGTGGGGCGAAAGTACTGTACATCACCGTGGGCGGATGCTCTGGCGTTGGCTCTCGGTCGCTAATCGAGTTGGAGGCGTGGGAGGACACATCGGAGGAAGAGGGAGGCCATGGCGAAAGAGGGTTTTTCCGCGATGGGAGAGGGTTTTCCGGCAACCGGAGGAAGATGGGACCGCGAACTGCTCAGCTGATTTAAATAAGGGAATAGTGATGACGGTTCAATGCCATGGCGGTTTCCAGTTGCACCGCCAAAATCGTCAAATCACGCTGCGCAGGAGTTGAGAAGAGGCATCATGATGAAGGGTAGCGTGATCGGTGCTCGCCACGATTCTGCCGACGCCCGATAAAAAAAAGAGGAGAAGAGGAAAAAACGCACAGAGTGGTTTTGGAATTATCATTGCCAAAACCAGGGGGGCATGTGTTATCACCATATCTTGGCCAAAGACGGACATGGGCCGTGATCGAGATGGGCTTAGAAGATACATATATTCAAGGTGTTGTTGGATCGGCCTAGTGCGTAGATTTGGGCTGAATTGCCTGTGTATCTTGTATCATAGTAGGATTCGTGTTTGTTTAGGTTCCGTTTATGTTTAGGTAAAGATAGAGTTGTAGAGTTATTCCAAAAGTAGAGAGTCTCCGGACTATAAATATGTACCTAGGGTTATTGAGAGAAGACAACAACCACGTTCACGACAAACACAATCTCGGCGCATCGCCACCCCTTGTTCTTAGGGTTTCTTTCGGGTAAGTGCCATGCTGCCTAGATCGCATCTTGCGATCTAGGCGATTCACTTGTTCGTTACCTGGTTTTACTCGTCATCAAGCGTTGTTGATGGCGAGTAATACCATTATCATAGATTGTTTGAGGCTAGCATCGTTACTTTTTCACTACTATCGCCGGGTTATGCTGCCTCTAGCTATCTCACGCCTTGCACCTTTTCCCAAAGTGTGAGGGTAGCATCCTGCTTGATCTTTATTTAGTCGATTCGATCTGTTATAGTTGTGCCTTGTTCGTCAAGGTTTAGTTTAATATCTACGTAATCAGGCCTTACAAACGGGTTGAACGATCCGGTAATGCATAAGGATATGGCTTATTCGTTCTAGAGAGGATGTTCCGGTAATTGGCTTTATGTTGGTTATTAGGCCTTCTCTAGGGTTGATATTCTTCATCTTTTGTACGTACTAGGCTCAATTACGCGTAGGACGTTCCATTTATGTGGTGAAAACATTAAACTATCGTAGATCGATTTAACTTGTAATGATCAAGCAAAACCCCATGTTATCATAAATCTAACGCAGAACCATGGGGCAATCGGCTTTAAGAGCCGATTTACAGGGAAACCTGGGAGCCGATCACGGCTCGAATTTTACGATACTTGTTTATCATGCAGAAATCAATCGAGCAATCCTTCACCTTCCCGACCAGGTATAGGTCGTGGCACGCCGAACCAAGCCGTGACGTGTCGGAGCTTTTGCCGTCGCCCGAGGGACCAGGCCCACCAGAGCCTCCGGAGCCTCCCGCGGCTCCGTGTTGTCGGCCGCTCGCCGGTGGGTTTTGGCAGCAACACATTCTCGCACGCCGGTGGGACATTCAACAACGCCTACATCAACACCCGACGCTGCGATGGAGAATGCATCACCACTTACGACGATCCGCCTGGCGAGCACAAGGCCAAGCACGACGAGATCAAGGCTCTTCGAGGAAGACCTCATCAGCTCTTTGAGAGGACCCGTCGCATGGCATCGTGGAAAGGGTTATCCCCGAGGGCTCTTAATGAGGTGGATCTCGTTTCTTCGGAGGAGCGCACAGGCTCTACGACAGAAGTCAACTACATGGTGGCTCATTCTTTGCACCGCCATTCCGAGAGCCCGTGAACGCTTTCGAAGCGGTCGCGTCCGTAGTCCAGAGATCATGAAGCATCGCACTCGTCGGGACCTACTTTAGGGACTCACCAGGGGAAAGACCGCCTGCACCAGGCCGCAGATCCGCTCGCACTTGCCGCCTGTAACCGCCGGGCAGCGGCTTCGCCGCTCACAAGGCTGGAGGCGACCCAAAGATTGCCAATTCCTGTTCGAGCCACCTAAGGAGATCCCACACGGATATATATGCGCACGTGTCGGACTGCAATAACCGACACGCAAACAGATTGCAACCGCAGGAGTTTCGGCGAGAACCCTTGGGCCGTGATCTTCCGGCAGGCGTGTCCGAGCAGCGATGGCTGGGATGGACGACAACAAAGTGGCTAGCCAAGTATGCCACCGAGCAAGTCATGAGAATCTAGCCCCTCAGCTCAAACAAAGGAGCAAATCGGTACCATCCCGAGGGATTCGTCAGGTCAAGAGAAGGACAATCGGCTATTCAAAGCCGCATTTCAACGAAGTTTGATCTCGATTCCGCCACCCAAGTATAAGCTCCCGAGTTCTCAAGATTCAATGGGTCAAGGGTCAAGCTCGATCGAGCACATAAGCCGATACCGCACAACTAGGCATGATTTCATCGATCGATGCGCGTAAGATTCTTTGCGCAATCTCCGACAGACCGGCCTTTGGGTGGTACACCTCCGCCACCGATTCAATTCATACCGAAGCAATCGGAAGAGCAGTTCCACATCCAAGACCATTCGTAGGCTACCGAGGCTGGCATTGCGCACTGGCGTAAGCGAGGAGAAATCGAGCCGAGTACATCCAGGCTTCAGATCGCTAAGAACCGATGTTACTCGCTCGCTTAATCGAGAAGGAAGCCGTCGCGGTGTTGGGTCTCTCAGCACCATCAAGGACTTGGCGTTCTGTAGAATACAACTCATTGGCGACATGGCCCGTAAATCGACGATGTATGAGCAGCGCCACCACGAGTTGTACCAAGACAAATTCAACGTCCGATAAGCCCGGTCGATGCGTAAGAAGAAGATCCGACGCAGACCAGGAGGTGGCCGTAGCTGAATGGGCTCGGGGCAGATCCTGTGGCTCGCAAATGGGTGAAACAAGGGCCCGCGAAGGGTTCGACTTCTATGTGAGCAAAGCTGAGCAGATATTCGATCTATCAAGGAGAAGCAACGAGATTACCCAAGGCCACAAAATCCCTACGGCTCAGAGATGAACGGAGACCATACCGCAAGTGGCATCATTCGCTCACTCACACCACCAACGAGTGCAAGGAGCTTACGCCAAATCCAAATGGCGATAGAACAAGGTCGTCGATCCTTGGGCGTTCGCCATGAAAGTGGACACAAACCCATTTCCGGCCAACATGGTAGAACTCAAGCCTCATGAGGCGTAAGCTGGATTTCGTTACGTTAACATGGCGGTGGTCCGGATACCACCATGACACGCATAAAGAGAACGGTGGTCGCTCCGGCAAGGAAAGAAAGGAGGCTAGTCCATGCGACCGCCCAGCCACAATGACAAAGCAGTATTAACAGAGGAACAAGTGAGGAGAGTGCGATATCGAAGCCACATTCCACGATCTCCTTAACAAGTATGAGCGCCAAGATGACCAACGCCGCCAGACGACAGACGACGGAAGATATGAGCACCTTGCTAGGGACCGCCGAAGAGAAGGAAGGCGCAGCTAGGCATTGGGATTGTCCTTTCTTCAAGTATTGCTGGGGCACGTGAATGAGCCGATTGCCTACAATGACAACCGCCCGGAATGCAACCAGCGTAAAGAGGACACGAGGCCGGTCGATTCAACGCCTAGGGCCTCTTCCGCCCGTAGCCGACACAAGGAGTCCGCCGAAAGCAGAGACCTCGAGGAGCCAAGGATGACAAGGTCAAAGACAGGTATCACCGCCCCAAGGTGGTGCCCGACGGACTCGACATACCCAAGCGAGAGTGCAGCCGCGTAATCCTAGAGGAAGTCAAGCGCAGATTCCACGCTTTGAAGAAAGCACCGATCCGCCGTCAAAGTGAGACAGTGGAAACGGAAGACCGCCCGACCAGGAAAGAGTGGCGCCCAAACCGGTAAGAGCCGATGCAAAGACATCGGCTAGCACAAACATGGTGTTCGTGCTCCGTAATTCTGCGCGCCAAGAACCGATGAGCTACTCGTGGCACAATTGATCGCGCCCACGGCCGGTTATCTTTGAGAAGCCACGTGAGAAGGGTTACAAACATCCGAAAGCCTGCACTGCGAGGTTACATCAATGGGCAACCTGTCAAGAAGATGTTGGTGGACACCGGAGCGGCAACAATATCATGCCATACCCATGCTACGACGCTTGGGACGCCCACCGCAGATCGATCAAAACCAACGCCACGTTGAGCGACTTCAACGGTCACCTTGGAACACAAGGTGTCGAACGTGGACTTGACAAAGGCAGGAAAACCATCCACGCCATTCTTCGTCGTGACAGCAAGAGCACTTACACCGCCTTGCTAGGAAGGGATTGATTCACGCTAATTGCTGCATCCGTCCACAATGCATCGCGCTCGATCCAAAGGATGGAGACGGCGGAGGTCATCCACGCAGACGATTCCATCGAGATCTCCATAGCCTGGCATGAACGTCTCGGGAGGCGTAAGACCAAGAGCCGATCTCCGAATCAATCTAGACGATCGAGCGTATTGAAGCTACAAAACGGGTGAGGCTGGTCTTATCCATCGCCTTACAGAGTAGAAAAGCCCACGATCATCAGGGTACGGCCGATCCTCGCGATCGCCAAAAATAAAAAGCAGCGATCATACGACAAGCGCTTCATGTAGTCTGCTCGCCATCGTAAAATAATAAGGTGTAAACCGCCCTTGACAGATGCAAGCAAGGGGCCGATTCAAAGCGATCGCCCAAATTATTTTTGTTGTCCTCACCCACCGCTTGCCCTGTGTTTAGCGCCGATTTGACAGTGACGGAAAGCTAGGGTATGGGTTTACATCCGCCGATGAGCTAGAAGAGATCGACATTGGTCCCGGGATAAGCCACGACCAACATTTATCACAGCCAAAGTTAGAGCCAAGTCTCCGGGGCCCGGCGATAGCCCCGTTGAAACAATATCCAGATTGCTTCGCCCGACTACAGAGATGCTCGATTGGACAGAGCATCATCGAGCATCGCCTCGCTCAAAAAGGATTTCGCCGTTTCAGAGCGAGCACGACAAATGAAGGCCAAATTCGCGTAAGTCAAGAAAGAGGTCGAAAAAATGTTGACGGCCAATTTGATCGCACCATGCGGGTATGCCGAGTGGATTTCTAGTATCGCACTGCCGAGAAGAAGGGTGGCCAATGGCGGTTGCTATAGATTTTCGAGATCTCAACAGAGCTACCCCAAAGGATGAGTATCCGATGCTTGGCGTAAACATTAATCAATGCAACATGGTCATAAAATTTTGAGCTTCATGGACGGCAATGCCGGTACAACCAGATCTTTATGGCTCCAAGACATACACAAGACTGCATTCGAGTCCCAGGTCCGTGGGGTTATTTGAATATGTAGTCATGACGCTTGACCGAAAATGCCGCGCCACGCACTAAAGGGCCATGAATTATATCTTCCATGATCTGATCGGCAACCGGTGGAAATTTACATCGATGCAGTGATCAAGTCGGCTTCAACGGACACTTGGACGACCGCAACGCCCCGGACCGAACAAGAAAATTCGCCTACGGATGAATCCAAAGAAGCGCTTCGGTGACGGCCGGTCGGTTCTGGTTTTCGTCCATGAACGCGGAATTGAGATCGGCCTGAAAAGTCAGGAGGCAGTGCGAACGATGAAGCCACCCACCACAAAGAAAGAACTGCAGTCCCTTATCGGCAAGATCAACTTCGTCAGACGATTCATCTCCAATCTGTCAGAAGGATTGAGCCGCTCATGGGACTAGTTAAAATCAAATCTGACGAGGAATTCCACTGGGGGGCAGAGCAACAACGCGCCTTTGACGAGATCAAAGAATATCTGACAAAGCCGCCAGTGTTAGTTCCACCTCAGCCTGACAGGCCATTCTACATTTACTTGTCGCTATCGACACATCCATCGCCTCGGTAGTGGTGCAAGTTTATGATGGGCTGGAGCGGGTCGCCTTTACATAAGGAGGATGCCGGACGCAGAGACAAGGTACCCGATATCGATAAGTTGTGCCTGCTTTTTCACCGCACCAAGTTGCGACACATTTTGCTATCAGAGATCATCATCATATGCAAATCGACGTCATAAAGCACATGCCGGCTCCTATGTTAAAAGGCCACCGGGCAAATGGATGTTTGCATTGTCGAGTTTGACATCCGTATCAACCCGCCAGCGCTTAAGGACAAAGGCCGCTGATCTTATCGCCGAAAGGATCAACACTAACATAGCCGCACCGTCCATAAGAGCGTGGGCTATGTTTTTCGACGGATCAGTTTGTGACGATGGCTGCATCGGCATTTTACTCGTGTCGCCGGGCAACATTTTCCTTCTCCATCGATTGTCTACCTCTCGCACTAACAATGTAGCCGAGTACGAGGCGATACGCAAGGATGGAGTTACTCTCGGAGCGGAAGCAAAGGAAATTTTTGGAGACTCCAAGTTGGTGATTTCCCACTCACGGAGGACTACAAGTGCGAGAGCGAGTCCCTCTTCCCATTATGGCTGCACTGCTGCGAGCTGATGACGCAATTCCGGTACGTCAACTTCACTTGGATCCCACGAGCGCAGAATACCGAGGCGAACGATCTTGCGCAGATGGCTTCAGGATACAAGGATGTGGAAGAAGGAGCCGACGCTCGTGCATGCCTCGAAGCGGACGATCGAGAGCCGATATCTTCAATTACTTGAAAGATTCGCCGGGGCACCTAAACGGATAAGGTACAAAGCCATGAAGTACGTGCTTATTGGGGATGACATGTTTTACAGACTCGAAGGGCTATTGCTCAAGTGCTTGGGGACAGCAGAGGCCAATCAGCTCCTACACGAGGTACAAGGCGCTGTGGAACTCACCAATCGGCTCATAAGATGAAATGGTTGATCAAAGCGATCGTGGTTTTATTGGCCCACCATGCTTGAGGACTGTTTCAACTACTATAAAGGGTGTCAAGCATGTCGAAATTTGGAAAAATCCAGATGGTACCACAAGAATGAACCCCATCATCAAGCCTTGGCCATTCCGAGGTTGGGGCATGGACATGATCGGCAAGATCAATCCTCCATCAAGCAAAGGCCACATGTGGATTCGCTATCATCGACTACTTCACTAAATGGGTAGAGGCTGTCCCGATGAAGTCAAGAACTCAAGGATGTTATCAATTTTGTGAAGGAACATGTCATCCATCGATTCGGATTCCCAAACTATCACGACCGATGGAGGTTCGGTCTTTATTTCTCGTGAATTTAGAAAATTTTGTGAGGACATGGGGATTAAGCTGATTAGATCATCTCCATACTATGCTCAAGCAAATGGGCAAGTCAAGCGCCCAATCGTAGTCTCATCAAGTTGATCAAGAGAAAAGTCGATGAGCACCCAAGGCGTTGGCACGAGGTTTTGTCGAGGCGTTATGGGCTTATCGTATGTCATGCCATGGAGCAATAAAACCTCACCATATCATCTAGTATATGGACAATAAGCCGCCCCACGGGAAATTACGGTTGGATCAAGACGCCACTTTTCGTGACGATCTAACGATCAAGAATATGCAGCCTCGATGAGTGACAGAGAGGAGTTAACCGAGCTCAAAGTTATGGTCACCGGAGAAAATCAAAGAAAACAAGGCCAAGGTAGCTCGTGCATACAACAAGAAAGTGAAGCCAAAGGAGTTCCACGTTGGTGATCCGGTATGGGAAGTCAGGTTGCCCTTGGGGACTAAGGATGCAACATATGGTAAATGGTCTCCAAATTGGCACGGTCCGCATGTGGTCGACCAAGTTTTAAGAGGAAACGATACATGCTCGAGCTGGATGGAGTAAAGTTCCCAAGGGCCAATGGACAACATCTCAAAAATATTTCCCAAGCATGTGGGATGTTGGACAAGAACCGAGGAGCCGTTACATGAAATCGGCTAGGTAAAGACACGAAGCGATGGATGTAAAATATGGGGCCGGCTGAAAATCGGCCGAGTAAAAAAAAATACATATATGTAGCCGATGCACGGTCATCGATGCTAGAGGTTCACACATGTTACAAAGGGCCACCTCGACGGTCTCAAATTCATCTTCATCTTTGCTTGTCACTAGTCGTCTGTAAGGGCACGTTTTTCGTGGGCAATTGAGATTTGGGTCGTCTGTTTGAATCCACCGTGTTGAGGAAGGTCGCAGGTCGTCATTTGAAACCAAGAAATGGCCGCTGATGTGTCTATGGATGCGATCAAGGTTGACCGCTAACGGAGAAGCCGATGGGTAGTCATCGGCTCAGCGATTTGACTTGTTTGATCAGACGCAGTAAAGATGATGAAAGCCGATACGATGTCATCGACTTCTGAAGCATCGACCTATTTCGATTATCGGCAAAATTGAAGCAAAGAGAAACAATATTTGGGAATCAGATTTTCATTCATTCAAAAGATCATTGCTTACAGGATGATCGATTACAAAAGGGGCCTACTACTGCTATGGCCATTACTACTGATTCCTAATCTAAGCCGAGGTCGTCGCCGCTGTCGTCGCCGCCGTCTTCTTCGCGCTGCTCCCAAGATCGCCCTCGCCGCCGGCCAAGAAACCAACGGGACCTCTTCGCCCTCGTCATCTTCGTGATCTTCGCTGGACCAGAAGGAAGCGCTTTCAGCGGATACTGCGAGGAGGTGTCCTCCGATTCCTCCTCCTCGGGAAGAGTCGACGCCGCCCCACGACCGTTGTCGTTGCCGCCGCCTCCCCTCTGCCGACGAGGAATCAGAGGCTCTCTTCGCCGTCAGGACGATCGTCCTTCCGACGGCGGCCCTCAGCCCTTCGCCCCACCATCGGGGCGAAGTATCGTACATCGCCGTGGCGGATGCTCTGGCTGGCTCTCGGCCGCTAATCGAGTTGGAGGCGTGGGAGGACACATCGGAGGAAGCAGAGGAGGCCATGGCGAAAGAGGGTTTTTCCGATGGGAGAGGGTTTTCCGCAATCGGAGGAAGATGGGACCGCGAATCGCTCAGGCTGATTTAAATAAGGGAATAGTGGATGACGGTTCAATGCCATGGCGGTTTCCCGCATTGCACCGCCAAAATCGTCAAATCACGCCAGCGCAGAGTTGAGAAGACAGGCATCATGATGAAGGGGTAGCGTGGCGGTTTCGCCACGCATTCTCGACGCCGCCCGATAAAAAAAGAGGAGAAGAGGAAAAAACGACGAGTGGTTTTGGAATTATCATTGCCAAAACCAGGGGCATGTGTTATCACCATATCTTGGCCAAAGACGGAGATGGGCCGTGATCGAGATGGGCTTAGAAGATACATATATTCAAGGTGTTGTTGGATCGGCCTAGTGCGTAGATTTGGGCTGAATTGCCCGTGTATCTTGTATCATAGTAGGATTCGTGTTTGTTTAGGTTCCGTTTATGTTTAGGTAAAGATAGAGTTGTAGAGTTATTCCAAAAGTAGAGAGTCTCCGGACTATAAATATGTACCTAGGGTTATTGAGAGAAGACAACAACCACGCTCACGATAAACACAATCTCAAGATCGCCACCCCTTGTTCTTAGGGTTTCTTTCGGTAGTAGTGCCATGCCTAGATCGCATCTTGCGATCTAGGCAGATCTACTTGTTCGTTACCTGGTTTTACTGCACTAAAGTGTTGTTGATGGCAGTAATACCATTATCATAGATTGTTTGAGGCTAGCATCGCTACTTTTTCACTACTATCGCCGGGTTATGCCCTCTAGCTATCTCGCTGCCTTGCACCTTTTCCCAAAGTGTGAGGGTAGCATCTTGCTTGATCTTTATTTAGTCGATTCGATCTGTTATAGTTGTGCCTTGTTCGAAGGTTTAGTTTAATATCTACGTAATCAGGCCTTACAAACGGGTTGAACGATCCGAATGCATAAGGATGTGGCTTATTCGCTCTAGAGAGGATGTTCCTAATTGGCTTTATGTTGGTTATTAGGCCTTCTAGGGTTGATATTCTTCATCTTTGTACGCATTTAGGCTCAATTACGCGTAGGACGCCCAGTTATGTGGTGAAAACATTAAACTATCGAGATCGATTTAACTTGTAATGATCAAGCAAAACCCCATGTTATCATAAATCTAACGCAGAACCATGGGGCAATCGGCTTTAAGAGCCGATTTATGTGGAAACCGGAGCCGATCACGGCTCGAATTTTACGATACTTGTTTATCATGCAGAAATCAATCGAGCAATCCTTCACCTTCCCGACCAGGTATAGGTCGTGGCACGCCTCGAACCAGACGTGTGCCGGAGCTTTTGCGGGCCGTCGCCCGAGGGACCAGGGCCCACCAGCAGTCCTGGGAGCCTCCCGGCTCTCCGTGTTGTCAGTCGCTGCTCGCCGGTGGGTTTTGGCAGGCAACAAGTATCTACTTTGCTTTGCTTTGTCTACACTTTGAGGTGTTTTTATATGTTTTCTGGTACTAACCTATTAACAAGATGTTACAAAGGCTGCTTGCTTTCGCTTTTTGGTTCCGTAGGCGTAAACTAAATATTCTCGGAATTGGATGGGACAAAAGCCAAAGTTAATATTTTACCGTGGGGAACAGGAAGCCTGAATACGAGACGAAGGAGAGCCACCAGGGGGCCACACCTCCGGCAGCAGTGGGCCCACTGCACGGGTGCAACGCCTGGCACCACCCTACCCGCCTATAAGAAGCCCCAATGCCTAAACCCTAAGTACCCGATCAATATTCCACGAAACCGTCTATAGACGCTGCCACCATCGTCCCTAGATCGGGGGATCTGAAGCTCTTCCCTGCACCCTGCCGGAGTGCCGTGACCCAGCATACCACTGCATGATGTAGTATACCATAGTGATATAACACTAATGAAACACCGTTCACTAGTATTACATTCCTTAGAGTGGTACAACAGGTCCAAGACATGGCTAAAGTTTACAACTCAACTCTTTACATAAGATCCAGAGATCACTCTAGGTTAAAGAGAGAGAAAGAAACTTCTTAATTTTTTTTCAAAATAATCAACTCAAAACTATTATGCTAATAAGGTTAGCATCAAACTATTGGCTGGTATTGCTGCTATTGCAGTACACTTCAGAAGTAGGTTCTAAGGCTAGAGATTATATTTTCATCTAATCATCAACTTCATCTTCACTTGAGTTGATGTGTATGTTGACTTTCTTGACTTTATTGTAGAGCTTGAGCTTTCTATGATGATTCCTGGAGCATATCTTGATGTAGACGTCATCTTATTGGCTTCATATCTACCAAAGGTTAAGAAGATACGTTGAGTACGAGCGTACTCAACAAGTTCACTAGAAAAGGAGTGTTTGATGCACTATATCTATAGCTACTGACCATAGGTCATAGGCAATGCAGGTTTTCGTAAACATTTCTTTAAAGGTTTGTTTTATTCTGAAAATCTATGTCCGTGAGCCTTCATGGGTTTACCAGAACTTTCATGGAGTTCCTTTCCCATCGCGTTCGCAGCTCCTTCCCGGAATAGGGAGTAACAAGTTAAAATTCTTATACTCTGCAGAGGTGCGTTACTTTTCCCATGAGAGATCAACTCCTTGTTGCACAGCCGGGCAGCTTACCCGTCCACAATTCCATGTTGTGGGGCCCAGTAGATGATCCAAGCCAATCACTACCCTCTCCACGATCCCATATGTCTGCACGATCCTTCGGGGCTAGCTCACCTCCGTTAAACCCCTTTCGGGCAGGCTAAAATCCTAATGAGTTCCCGAAGACTCTATGAACTGGTGATGCCCCTGGCAAGAACCAAAAAGGTCCGGCGAAACCTCCGGCAGCCACTCATAGATAATATAGACACCTAAAACGTGGGGCCTAAGGGTGCCCACCCATAATTTGGATTCGCACAAGGAATTACAACATCACGTTAAGGTCGTCTTGCCTCCATACGAAATGTAACATCCCAAAAATACTAAACTTAGATCATCAAATGCTAATCATCAAAATTAGGGTTAACAAGAACTTTTCTAAATGAAATCATGAATGCATGTATATGTGATTTTTAAAATAATGAACATTTCACATCAAAGACAAGTAGTGAATGGTCATTTTGGCCAATTTAACTCATGCCTACTTCAAACTTTCTTTCTCATAACAGTATCAAGGCCCACTTTGTGATCATCCGTAACTTTAAATGCATAGTTTAAATGATAATCAAAATTGAATCTCTTTTCATATGGAAGATCCCATTTTCAAAAAAAACTCAAAAAAGCTCAAACCCAAGAAAACACATCATCTCTCACTCACAACACCAATCTAGCAAACCCACCAAAATCATTTCAAAAAAACTTGATTTCATGCCATTTCATCAAACATCGCAGACACAAATCAAACAAAACATCAAACACTATAGTGTGCATATTCTGCCTAACTTGTTCCCAGTTAGACACACACCAAGAGATCATCTAGAAAGGTAGCCCAACACTAGCACCCATGTGACCTTGCCATTGCCATTAATGGTGAATGTCGAGCACCCCAATGTCACTAGAGGAAGAACTAGCCGTACAACTTGTCTAGGAGACAGCCACCGCCCATCGCCACTCAGCCGCAGCGCTGCTAAGCTCGACCACGCGCAAGCCGCCGCGTGCATACACGATCGCCATCAACCTAGGAGACCGCCAGACATCCCCATTTGCCGCCCCGTGCCTCACAGCCACCGCCCGCCGTTGAAGACGCCGCCTCTGCCGCAGGCATCGCCTCTGCATCAAACCACACCGCCCATGCCTCGCGACCATGCCGTTGAGCATCGCCAGAGAAAGAGCCCCTACCCTGCCCATGCCAGTCAGTAACGCCGCCCGACGAGCTCACGGTGCCCGACGGTCCCTCGCCGACTATAACAGAGGCCACCCCGCCGATTTCTTCGACGACGGGTGGCCTCTATTTATAGTCGAGCGAGGGGACAACAAGACGTGAGCTGCTGGGCGACGTAAGCGGCTATTGGCATGGGCAAGGGTAGGGGACGTTGTGTCTCGACGATGCTCAACGGCATGGTCGCGAGGCATGGGCGCGTGGTTTGGTCTAGAATAAGCGGTTCTTCGCACGACAGAGGTGGCGCTTCGACAATGGGCGGCCGGGCGGCACGGGCCAAATGGGGATGTCCGCGGTCTCCGGGTTGATGGCGATCGTATGCGCATGCGCGAGGGCGCGCTGTCTGTGGATGCTGGTCGAGGGTGGCGCTCGCGCACGCCGCATGGTCTGGGCGCGCCAGCGCTGCGGGTCTGTGTCTTGGCAACGCTATGGGACAAAGGAGTGGCGGTGAACGGTGGGCTGTCTCCTAGATAAGGTTGGCACGGCTAGTTCTTCCTCTAGCTTGCTGTCCACAATTGGGTGACATTGGGGTGCTCGGCTGTTCACTATTAATGGCAATGGCAAGCTCACAGGGGTGCTAGTGTTGGGCTAACCTTTCTAGATGATCTATCGAAATGTGTGTGAGCTAACTAGGAACAAGTTAGGCAAGAATCACCGCACACTATAGTGTTTCGATGTTTTGGTTTGATTTGTGTCTCCAACTGCTTGATGAAATGGCCGCATGAAATCAAGTTTTGAATTTTAAATGATTTTTGTGGTTTGCTAGATTGGTGCCGTGAGTCTGCAGATGCTTGGGTTTTGAAAGTTGAGCTTGTTTGAGTGGGTTTTGAAAAGTGGGATCTTCCCATATGAAGAAGATTCAATTTTGAATTGTCATTTAAACTATGCATTTGAAAGTTTCGGATGATCACAAAGTGGGCCTTGATACTTGCTATGAGTACATTCAAGGTGCAAAGATCCGTAAAAGTTTCATAGGTTCTCGAAGTTTGAGACAGCCAAAGTAGGCATGGGGGTTAAATTGGCCAAAATGACCATTCACTTAATATATTTGTTTTGATTTACTTGTCTTTAAGGAAAGTGTGGGAAATGTTTTAGATGATGTTCATTTCACCTAAGAAACATTTTACAAGCAATGGATCACACAAACAAGGTGGTTTTTAAAGAAATTCGAAATCCATGCATACACATATACATGCATTCATGATTTCATTTAGAAAAGTTTTTATTAACCCTAATTTTGATGATTAGCATTTGATGATCTAAGTTTAGTATTTTTGGGATGTTACAAACCTTCCCCCCTTAAACAAAATCTCGTCCCGAGATTTGAAAAAGGACGAAAAGATTACCTAGGATTTGAAGAGATCGGGAAACTCCGTCCTGATGTGATCTTCGCGTTCCCAGGTAGCTTCCTCTTATGTGTGGTTGCTCCACTGAATCTTGAGAAACTTGATGCTTCGGGTTCGGGTAGTTCGAAAAGCTTCTTCCAAAATGCGGATGGGCACTTCGGGATAGGTCAGGTCATCGTTGATCTCTATGGTCCCGATGATCCATATTCTTGAACACTTCGGTCTTCTCGGGGACTTCGAGACATTTACGAAGTAATGAGATATGGAACAGATTGTGCACAGCTGACATCTCTTCTGATAGTTCCAGTTGATAAGATACTTCTCCTCGACGGTTCAAAATTTTGAAAGGTCCGATATATCTGGGGGCTAACTTTCCTTTGAGTTGGAAACGCTGCATTCCCTTCAATGGCGACACTTTCAGATAAACAAAATCTCCGATGTTGAAGGCGAGGTCTCGACGTCTCTTGTCGTCATAACTCTTCTGTCGGGATTGGGCAGTCTTGAGGTGCTCACGAATCTTGTGAACCTTCTCTTCTGCTTCTCGTAGGATGTCAGGTCTGAAGATCTGACTCTCTCCTACTTCCGACCAGTTCAAAGGGGTGCGGCACTTTCTTCCGTACATGAATTCAAATGGGGCCATTTGCAAACTGGCTTGGTAACTATTGTTGTAAGAAAATTCTACAAACGGCAGACCGTCTTCCCACTTGGATCCATATTCTACCACACATGATCTAAGCATATCTTCGAGTATTTGGTTTACTCGCTCCATTTGTCCATCGGTCTGAGGGTGATACGCGGTACTGAAATCTAGGCGGGTTCCTAAACCTTCTTGGACTTTCTTCCAGAATCTCGAGGTAAACTGAGTTCCTCGATCCGATACTATGTTCTTGGGGACTCCGTGCAAACTAACTATTCTAGCGATGTACAACTCCGCTAGCTTCGAACTCTGATAGGTGGTTTTGACGGGCAAGAAATGGGCGAATTTGGACAATCTGTCCACTATGACCCAGATAGAGTCATTTGCCCTACTAGAAGTAGGTAGTCCGATGATAAAGTCCATTCCTCTAATCCCATTTCCATTCGAATTTGCAAAGGTTGCAACAATCCAATGGATCTTTGATGTCCCGCCTTGACTGTTGGCATATATCACATTTGGCGATATAGCTTCCGATTTCTCTCTTCATCTTATGCCACCAAAATTGCTCTTTCAAATCTTGATACATCTTCGTTCCTCCGGGATGGATAGAATAAAGAGTATCATGAGCCTCCTTCAAGATAACTTCTTTCAACTCCGAATCTGCCGGTACACAATGGCGTCCTTTGTACCACAGAACTCCTTCTTCGTCCTCGGTGAATCCGGGTACTTTGCCCGTACCGATACGACGCTTGATTCCGTCGATACTAGCATTTCCCTTCTGCGCTTATTTAATCTGACTGGTCAAAGTGGGCTGAAGTTCTATGCTAGCCAAAAATCCTTCACTTACTAATTCTATTCGAAAATCTTCCATCTCCTTGTGCAGACTTGGTTGCTCCTCTAAAATCATGGAGTTCAAGCAGCACGGCAATCTGCTAAGGGCATCGGCTACCACATTGGCTTTACCAGGGTGATAGTGAATGTCCAGGTCGTAATCCTTGATTAGCTCAATCCATCTTCTCCGCCTCATATTCAACTCCTTCTGAGTGAATATATACTTTAGGCTCTTGTGATCCGAGTAAATCTCACAACGATTTCCCATCAGGTAATGTCTCCATGTCTTCAGGGCTAGAACTACTGCATCGAGTTCGAGGTCATGGGTTGGGTAGTTTTGCTCATGTTGCTTCAATTGTCGAGATAGATAAGATATAACTTTGCCTTCTTGCATTAGCACACATCCGAGACCAATATTGGATGCGTCACAATACACATCGAAGGGCTTCGTGATATCCGGCATGATCAAGATTGGGGCTGAGATCAATCTCCTCTTGAGTTCTTGAAAACTCGCTTCACACTTGTATGTCCATTCAAACTTCTTGTTCTTCTTCAGCAATTGGGTCATGGGTCGGGCGATACTCGAGAATCCTTCTACGAATTTGCGGTAATATCCCGCCAATCCAAGAAAAGCACGAACTTGGGTTTGAGGGGTTGGGGCTTGCCAATCTTCTACATCTTTCACTTTGGCAGGGTCAACGGCAATTCCTCCTGCTGATACAATGTGACCAAGGAATCCTACCTACTGTAACCAGAATTCACATTTGCTAAATTTTGCATACAACTGATGCTCTCTAAGGGTTCCAAGAATGGTCCTTAGGTGTAGCTCATGTTCTTCTTCTGATTTGGAATAAATCAGAATGTCATCGATGAAAACAACGACAAACTTATCCAGGAAGTCCATAAAAATCTTATTCATGAGATTCATGAAATAAGCGGGGGCTTTGGTTAATCCAAAAGACATGACTGTATACTCGTACAATCCATATCTGGTGGTAAAAGCAGTCTTTGGAATATCCTCTGCACGAATTTTTAGTTGATGATAGCCAGTTCTAAGATCAATCTTAGAAAACACCTGGGCACCGGTCAATTGATCAAACAAATCTTTTATCTTGGGCACGGGTTACTTGTTCTTGATGGTGACATCATTCAACTTTTGATACTCCGTACATAAACGGTTACCTCCATCTTTCTTGTCCACAAATAAGACAGGTGATCTCCATGGTGACGCACTTGGTTGAATTAGTCCAATTTCTAGCATGGAATCCAGTTGCTTCTTCAGTTCTTCATATTTCGATGGGTTCATATTATAGGGTCTCTGGGCTATGGGTCCTGTTCCGGGGATTAGTTCAATGATAAACTCGATATCCCGATCTGGGGGCATACCGGGCAAAACATCTAGAAATACATCGGGGTATTCACAGACTATCCGAACTTGGTCAATGGTAGGTTGGGCTAGACTCTTGTTACACTTGAATTGGCGAGGTAAGGTTTCAGATATATGCTCGACTGATATTCCGGCGGTACTGGTCATGGTGATGGCTTTCTTGGCACAGTCAATCAATCCCTTATGTTTGGACATCCAATCCATTCCTAGTACTACTTCCAAACCTTTAGTTCCGAGTACTATTAGATTAGCATAAAAATCTATGCCATGGATTTGGATAGGGACGGCTTTGCAAATTTGCCTAGCCTTGGTGGTTGATCCGGGGATTTGCACAATGATAACATGCTTCAGTTTGGTTGGTTGAATTTTACTAGTGCAGGAAAATTCTTCGGTGACAAATGAATGCGATGCACCAGAATCAAACAACACTCTTGCAAGTACTGAATTAACAGAAAACATACCCAGCACGACGTCTGGCGCTTCCTGAGCTTCTTCAGCATGCATGAGAAAAAGACGGCCATTGCGGTTGAGTGAATTTCCTGGGGCAAATCTCCTTCCTGGCTGGACACGACGCCGTTGCTGAGCTGGGACATTGGTATTAGGGGCTGTAGCATTCTTCTTGTTGGGGCACTTGTTGGAATAGTGGCCTTTATTTCCACAGTCATAACAGGTCACTTGTGACTTGTCCTTGGCTGCGACAGGCACAACATTGCTTCCAGTCCTCGGGGAAGTGTTGGTGTTGGCGGTAGCATTGTTGGTGTTGAACTTGGGTGGGGCACGGGCGAAATTGCTAGAGTTACCGGGGTTGTTGTGATTTCCTCCGGTTCTAGGGTTTCCATGGTTGGGATAGGTTGGACGGGTCATAGGGGGTCTGTTGGTTCTTGGGGCAAATCCTGGAGATGGGTTGGGGCGATACTTTGGGGTCTGATGGGTTCCATGTTGATGCATCATGCGACGCTTGCGGTTCTCATTGGCTTGGTTGATCTTTCCTTCCGGCTGGATGGCTGAATCAACAAGGGCTTCAATATCAGCAAAGGGGATATTGACTAACACCATCTGCATCTCGTCATGTAGACCATTCAGGAATCTTTCTTTCTTCTTGGCTTTGGTGTCTATCTCGTCCGGGGCATACCTAGCTAATGACAAAAATTTGTCACGGTATTCCACTACAGTCATCCTCCCTTGCTTCAGCTCTCTGAACTCGTCTCTCATTCTCTTGATCAAACCTGGTGGCACATGGGTTCTGCTAAACTTGACCTTGAATTCCTCCCAGGTCATCATCTGGCCTCCGGTCATGGCACGAACACTGTTCCACCATTCCCTGGCATCTCCGGCTAGATAGTGGGTGGCAAATAGAACTTTCTCGCTGGCTTCACTCGCTACTTCTAAGTTATTTTCCATGGTTTGCAGCCAATCATCGGCGTCTAGGGGTTCTTCTGACTTGGTGAAAATAGGTGGGTTGGTATTCTGGAAATTCTTGAGCTTAGATCCATGGTTGTCCTGATTTCCATGGCCTTGGTTGTTGTGGGCTAGCTGGGCTATCTGTTGCAGAGTGGCTAGGTTGGCTTGACGTTCCGCTCTTTCAGCTTCGCGGTCAGAGGTCAACATTTGCAGAATCTGCAACATCGGATCCGGGGCTGAACCACTTCCTCCACGTGGCATCTGAAGATTTAGATAAATCATGAGAAAATAGGGAAATTTTCTAAGGTTTGGGGTCTTTGAAAAGTTTTTAAAGGTTTGACTCAGATTTTTTTAGCAACTTGCTTTTTCATTCATTCATTCATAGCACACAGTACAACACACACCACAACAAGGAAAAACAGATGGTTTTAAGAACCATTCTGAAATCTACGATACAGTGGGACCGACTACTACTCACTACGTTAGTTCTCAGTGCTACTACTCCTCGGAGTCTGTGGCTTCATCATCTTCATTATCATCGATGAAGGCGAAATCATCCTCATCGGTGAAGAAGTCCATGGCCTGATCCTCCAGAAAATCATCGTCATTGCTGAGATAGGAGTAAGGGTCTCCACGAGGATCCTCTCCGGCATTCTCCCTTTCCTCCAACTGCATGTCCCTCTCGTGGATGGTCTCTTCCAGAGATGAGATGTGGTGGCGAAGACGGGCAATAATGCGCTCCTTCTTTTCGAGTTGACAGCGACGAGACTTGCGATCCTTTGCTAGCATGGCTATGGTCTGATCCTTCGTCTTGATGATGGCAGACTTGTGGTTGCAATAGTCACGACAGTTGTCCAACTCCTGCTGACGATCATACATCATGAAGCTAAGGTGGTCCAATTGAGTCTTCAGCTCGGGGTGGTATGGGGCTTCCAGTGGTTGTCCATTTGCATCACGCCTTGGGAAAAACTCAAAGCGGGTTCCCTTGATCTGATTGATGCTCTGCCCACACAGACGGGAGAGAGATTCCTGCATTGCTCTGGCAAGTCCATCGAGCCAGTTGTTCTCTCTTAAGGTAAACTGAATTCCTTCCGCAGTGGGAGGTTCAATCTTTCCTCGGAGACTTGCAACAATTAGCCACTACAGATCTTCTCCTCCTTGATCATTGAGCTGAGCTCCGAAGAACTCAGGGTGTGGACGCTCCAGAAGTTCTGAAAGCTGATCCAGATCCCTCTCAAAGATAAGGTCTCCTCCATTCTCCAACTAGTAAAACTTGCTGTACTTCACGTCCATCTATAAAAATAGAGGATGAGTAGATTAGCAGAGTGATCAAGTGTGTCAAAATTTTATATATTTTGCAAGAGTTTTTGAGGAACATGATTTTTTTTGGAAAGAATTAAAGAGATAAGAATGAGAATAGGTTTTTGTAAATATTTGTTTTTCTTTGGTTTTGAAACTAAGTTTTTGGTTCAACGTCCAGTCTAACTAGGGTCTCCTATGGTCAGGATGGCTCTGATACCAACTTGTCAACACCCGGATTTTTCAATCCTAGATGCCTGTTATGCCATACATCGCAATCCTGTGATTACCATTTTGCGAGACATAACAATTGGATACCATAGTACATCATCCGTTACAACGATACATAAGTTCTTACACAAATAGGGATCTCATGATCCAGCTTAATACAACATCAAGCGGCGAATACGTAATAATAACGGTAGCGTGGCGAAGCTCCATCTTCGTGGTCACAGTGCAATCGACGATGGGAGATGACCCTAGTTGTCGTAACCTTCCTGGGGTCCATCTTCTAGGTACTCCTCTTCATAGTCTGGCCATGGGAATAGCCAGGGACAAAGCCATGAGTACTCTTTAAGTACTCGCAAAATAATACTAACAGGTAAGGGTTTTTTTGGATAATAGGACACTAGGCTCTAGGGTTGTTTTGCAAAAAGCCAGGTTTATCTCTACTCAGTTCCAAAGCTAGTCACAATTTTATAACTCCTAAATGGGATCTTATAATTCAGGTCACAACTCTGTTGTGGTCAAGTCAAAGTATCAATTCGTTCCACAAGTCATTTTGAAAAGTCTGACGGGGGAACAGATATAATCTAATGTCCATAATCATGACGCGGCTATTCGAATAGTTTGACACTCTGCAGAGATTGTACACTTTCACCACAACATTCGATACATCCGTCAGGAACAAATCCTGAATTCACCATACTCAGTATGCGGATAATCAATCCTAACCTTTCGATTACACGCCCTAGTATAAGCACCTCTCCTGTGAGTTTGGCCTCCCAACCATGACCAACTGTCATCTTGGGTACTGCACAGGTGGACAATCTTCACAAGGTAGCCTCAGATCAGACCTTGGCCGTGAGGGAACTAATACTAAGGAATATAAGTTTCCAGTCAAGCCCTACCCAATCTTCGGGTATTGTGGTTGTACGATAAAATTGGAATGGTATCACATCTAGACAACCATCAGTTTTATAAAGGGGCTAAGGCTCATGCCTCAACATTTTCATCACCAAAATCATCAAGTGTTTGGAAACACATGTCCAAAACATTTCAATAGAATGATCCATCATTCCAAGGTTTTCATAACCATTTTTCCACCAAGTATTCCCATCTAAAGTTGATCAAGTTTTATGCTTAGCACTAGCATCTACAGGTGGGGGTAAGCACTGATGAGGAGTGGTAAACTAGTGGGGTTCTAACTAAGTTCAAAACTCAGGCCTTAGGATGACATCAAGGTTATCTAGCTTAGGCCAAATTTTATGCTCTTTATGCAACCTTCAGCACAACTGTATAGTATCTACCAAACTCTTAGGTAGACTCTAAATAAGCTTTGATAAAGAAATAAAGTAAGAAGCTTGCCATAAAACTAGGATTGGTTTATCAAATGGGTATGATCACATATGCTTAAGGCATATAGCAGTCATATCACAAGTATGGGTTTGTGGCATCAGTAGGGTATCTTGCAAGGGTTAGCTTGCATCAATATCAGTATAAGCTTGCTCATTCACTAGTAGTATTAGGATTGCCTTGTGCCGAGCAGTGGTTGAAGTTCTCCTCGGCTTCCTCTTCGTAGTATCCTCCTTCCTCCTCGTATCCTTGGTCGGTACTAGCGTCTATGAATAAATACGAGGTACACAATCACCAAACAATACTTAACTACTTGCAATCATCACACACAAGGTTCCTATAGATGATCTAGCATCATCTCTAACATTACAAGGTTAAGGCTTGGTTTAAATCTTTTTATTTTTAGAAAAGTAATTTCTACTCATTGAAAATTTACTTAAGATTTAATATTCCCCAAACTAAACATGGGATCATGTTGACACATGTAATCACCACATATTGTAGTCCATGGGAATGTGATTTAAAGTGGTGTCACAATTTAATAAGGTTTTACCCTTTTATTTTAATTAATTAAAGTGGCTAGAAATGCTTATGAAGCATTCTTTTATTACTTGAACAATATTTCTGCAAGTAAACCTATATATTTTTATATATTCTGAAAGGTATGGTTAAATGTTATTTTTGAGAGTTGGAATCAACTCAAAAGATTTTTTGGTTTAAATTTGAAAAATGTTTGAATGCAGAAAAGCTTCTGCCTTGTTATTTTTACCAGGGGTGATCTATAGATCCAAATGACTTGAATCCAACGGGCTTGGATTCAGCACGCGCAGACCTTTCCAACAAAATTGGTTTCATTCAAATTGGTGCACTGAATCGATCTGGGTTGATTTTTGAAGTTGGGTACAGAAGTGTGTTTGAATTGAAATAGAAAAAGATTTAATTTGAATAGCTGGGCCGCGCGGGAAAAGTTACTGGGCCGGCCTGCTAAGCGATTCTCAGCTGGCTGCTTAAGTGGGTGTCCCCACTGTCGCTGACACGGGCTGGGCGAAGCGGTATGGCAACGTGGATCGTTCGATCTAGTTCTAATCTATCTAACGGCCGAGTCATCATCGACGAGACAACTCTGCGAGAACAAAACCTAGCGGCCGGTGAGGGTCACTGGGGCTCACCGGGTAATGGCGAGGGTCGGCAAGGCGACGAAGTCGACGACAATGAACTCGGGTGGTCGCGGCTCTGGCGGCTCCAATTGCTGGCTCCTTTCTTCTCCGGCAGCGGCAGGCTCCAGTGAAATTCCGGCGAGGTGGTGCTCGCCTTGCTCTGAGAATGGTGTGGCACGATCAGTGAGGAGAGGGGAGTGAGATGGTGTGAAGAAATCGAGCGGGGGTGGCCTCTATTTATAGTCGAGCGAGGGGACCGTCGGGGCGCACGGTGAGCTTGTCGGGGGCGACGTTACAGGCGGCTATTGGCATGGGCAAGGGTAGGGGACGGTGATGTGTCTCCTGGCGATGCTCAACGGCATGGTCGCGAGGCATGGGGCGGTGTGGTTTGGTCTGGAACGGGCGGTGCTCTGCGCGGCAGAGGCGGCGTCTTCGATGGCGGGCGGTGGCTGTGCGGCACGGGGCGGCAAATGGGGATGTCTGGAGGTCTCCTGGGTTGATGGCGATCGTGTATGCACGCGCGAGGGCGGCGCGCGGTCTATGGATGCTGGTCGAGGGTGGCGCTCTAGCGCATGCTCGGCATGGTCTGGGCGCGGCTTGTGCGCGTGGTCCAGGGCTTGGCAACGCTTGCGGCTGGGACAGTGAGTGGCGGTGGACGGTGGGCTGTCTCCTAGACAAGGTTGGCACGGCTAGTTCTTCCTCTAGCTTGCTGTCCACAATGGGGTGACATTGGGGTGCTCGGCTGTTCACCATTAATGGCAATGGCAAGCTCACAGGGGTGCTAGTGTTGGGCTAACCTTTCTAGATGATCTACTGAGCTGTGTGTGAGCTAACTAGGGAACAATTTAGGCAAGAATCACTGCACACTATAGTGTTTAATATTTTGTTTGATTTGTGTCTGCAACCTGTTTGATGAAATGACCGCATGAAATCAAGTTTTGAATTTTGAAATGATTTTTGGTGGGTTTGCTAGATTGGTGTTGGTGAGTCTGCAGATGCTTGGGTTTTGAAAGTTGAGCTTGTTTGAGTGGGTTTTGAAAAAGTGGGATCTTCCCATATGAAGAAGATTCAATTTTGAATTGTCATTTAAACTATGCATTTGAAAGTTTCTGGATGATCACAAAGTGGGCCTTGATACTTTGTTATGAGTACATTCAAGGGGTGCAAAGATCCAGAAAAGTTTCTGTTAGGTTCTGAAATTTTGAGACAGCCAAAGTAGGCATGGGAGTTAAATTGGCCAAAATGACCATTCACTTAATATATTTGTTTTGATTTACTTGTCTTTAAGGAAAGTGTGGGAATGTTTTAGATGATGTTCATTTCACCAAAGAAACATTTTACAAGCAATGGATCACACAAACAAGGTGGTTTTTAAAGAAATTCGAAATCCATGCATACACATATACATGCATTCATGATTTCATTTAGAAAAGTTTTTGTTAACCCTAATTTTGATGATTAGCATTTGATGATCTAAGTTTAGTATTTTTGGGATGTTACAGGCTGACCACCCAGCGTGGGTTCACCGGACCGTGCACAGCTAGGGTTGGCGACCTGGTCGCCTCTGGACTCGCCTATAAGAATCTATGCGTAAACTTACAAGATTTCGATCCAATCCACAAAACCTTCTGTAGCCACCGCCACCATCGTCCCTAGATCGGGGGGATCTGAAGTTATTCTCGGCACCCTGCCGGAGGTGAGATCATCCCGGAGGCCTTCTCTCTGGTATGATTCGTGAGTAGTTCCACCTTGGGCTATGGGTCCATCTAGTAGCTAAATGGTTGTATCTCCTCCTTTGTGCTTTCATGTATAGATCTTGTGAACTCCATTCATGATCAAGATCTAATCTATTTGTAATCATGCATGTTGTGTTTGCGGGGATTCGATGGATATTGAGATTATTATGTTGGTTTGATTAATGGTTCAATCTTTATGATTCTATCATGTCTGTGTTATTTGTGATCTTTCATGCTCTTCGTTGCTAGTGGTTATCTTGGCCAAGTAGTTGCTAGTGACTCCAAGAGGGAGTATTGATGCTCGATAGTGGGTTCATGCCTCTATTTTCCAAGGGAAGTGAAAGAAATTTCTTCGGTTGTAGATGTGTTGTTGCTACTAGGGAGAAAACAACGGTCTCTTGTTCATGGAACATGTGGACTGTTTACCTTACACACTTTTCTTAAAGCAGTTGTCTGTTGCTTGCAACTTAATACTAGAGGGGGTTCGGATGATAACCTGAAGGTGGACTTCTAGTCATAGATGCAGTTGGATTACGGTCTATGTATAATGTTGTATTGACCAATCAACTTCATAGGATCTTTCTAGCTAGTAATTGCATTGTTATGCCTTGCTCAGTTCCTGTCAATTGCCTCGCTGTAATTTGTTTACCCTTCATGCCATGTTGTTTATCTAAGGAGAGCACCTCTAGTGAACTATGGACCCCGGTCCAATCTTTACCATTGATACATCTTCCACTGTTACTTGTTTACTTGCTGCAAACCGTTATCTTCCACACCATACGTTTAATCCTTTGTTAAAGCAAACCGGTGAGCTAGACAACCTCACTGATTCGTTGGGGCAAAGTCTTGAGTTTGTGTTGTGCAGGTCTCCACGATTGCCAGCAACACCTGTGTGACGTTTCCTTCCTCCTACTGGTTCGATAACCTCGGTTTCTTACTGAGGGAAACTTGCTGCTGTGTTGCTTCATACCTTGCTCTTGGGGTTTCCAACGAAGCGTTCCACGACAAGTATTGGGCGCCATCAATACACTAAAGTTAACTTTAAGAACACAGATGGACTTAAGGTGTAATGCTTATGATATTTGTACTTGTTCATTTTATAATGTTTCTTTAAAGTTACTTAAGAGTGATATTACTTTTATTTGAGTGGTGGTTTCTTAATATTATAGTGGAATAAGAACATTTATCTCCTTATAAAAAGGTGGTTATGATTTGTGATCAAGGTAATAATATTACTTAACTACTTATGAATTCACTATGGTGTGTTGGTATGTTGTTAAACTTGGGGTTGAAGTAAAGGAAAAAGGTTTTATTTAGTCACAAATTATTCTTGGATACTATATTTGATAAGGATCTTTCTAGAAAATAATATACACTTTTGGTTGAATGATAATTTAATAAGATTGTATTTACAATGTGTTAAACTATTTTAAATTCTTATATTATCAATATTTAAGACTAATACTATTTATTAGACCTCAATTAGCTAATCCTTAAAATATTAGCAATTTTTATTTACCCTATTAAGAATTATTAATTAAGAAAATAGGTTTAAACTTGATTTACTAGAGTATTAGACTTTTACTTACTTTAAAAGTGGGGTTTTATAATTTTTTAACATCTAGGTATTATTTTAGTGATTATTTTGGTATATTATATTTATTTTTTGTGATTTATAAATAATAAGATATGTTTTTTTATAATATTTAACACTTAATAAATAATATAATTTTAATTAAGTGAAATGGTAATACATGATTATAATATTAAAACTTAGTTCTTATTTTTCTAAGAATTTTAGTATATTATTTATATTTTTATCAATTACCATTATTAAAATATGAATTATCAAGGTTTTATTACTTATAAAATCTTTATTAAGTAAGATTCATTTAAATAGTTAATATGATAGTGTTGTATAATAAAGTTAAAGTATATATTTTATTTTTCTAAACATTTTCATATATTATACATATTTTTCTGAATTATAAAACAAAAGTTATTGAATTTTCAAGATTTAATCATTTATTGAATTTCTAGAAATATTTATATTTAGACTTATTATGATTAATCCATTTCCTAAACAGGAAATAACTTTTCACACTCAGACTAGTTCTAGCCTAAGTCACATACACGTGGGCCAGTGGCCACGTTGGTATGGACTATTCAACGCGTGGACCGAGTCAACACGATGACGTGGCGTCAGGTGACATCACTATGACACCACCTCACCGGTGACGGTCAGATGCAACATAGCGGCGACGTTCTAGCGCGAGTTAGAAAGCGGGGTTAGTCTAGTTATACTTAGTGCTATGCGGTGAACCTTATAGTGGCGGCGCCGCTAGCGAATGGTTACCAGAAACTGGCCGGCGACGAGCCCGTGCGACGATGCTTGCAGTCGATCATGGTAGTGTGGATCTAGGAAGCAATTGAAACAACGGAGACCACTGGGAGGTAGAGGAACTCACGCTGGTCACGCTAGTATGCTCGGAGAAGCAAGGGGAGGTGTGACGGCGACGAATCAACGACGATGGCCATGGTGGCCAATGAAAGGGAATGCTTGATTTCACATGATTCACGGCGTGCCAGCTCCCGTGCTTGGTCCTAGGCGAACAAGACCATGACGGCGCATCCAGCGGTGGCTTCAACGAGGCGAGGGGTGCTCAGATTTAACTGGAATGACGAACTCCGGCGAGCTAGGGTTTTGAACGGAGGAGGAATTGAGAGAGAGCTTCAATGGGAGAGAGAGTGGATGGGGATGAAGCAGTGCAGTGTCGTCGTGGCCTCCGTATCCCCTCCGGTTGTCGGCAGCACAAATCTCCACGTCGGCGGCAAGCCGCTAGCGAGCTGCCTGTGACGAGCACGAGGTGAGCGGCGATGATTAGGTGGACAAAGTGCAGCGGGCTGGGTTGTTGGGATGTGGTGTAGTGAGTAGAGAGAACTGGCTGCGGCTCGCGAGAGATAGATAGGCAGTGGAAACTCTGGGTCGGCCTGCTGCTTGGGCCAGATTTTTTCTTTCTATTTTCCTTTACTATTTTTTGTTTCAGATTTGTATTTTATATTTGTTTTGAATATTACTTATAAAATTCTATTTGCTAAATGCTTGCAGTAATTAATAAAGTGTATTTAGATTCACTTAGTGAACCTTTATAAAGTTTATTTAGATCATTTTTTGTATTAATATTTTGTAGAGGTTTTGTTATGAGTTAGATTACTAGATAAACCATAATTTATTAAGGAATGTATTACTATTAATTTATGAGATTTAATTCTTATTAACTTTATCATTGGAGAATTTTTTTATATAGTATTCCCTCTTATTATCTGTCACATATAATTCTTGAGAAATAAAATGGTTAGTGTTATTCTCATAGACTTAAATGATATTAAGATAATTGGTTTGTTATAACTTGCATAGAATTTTAGGTTGTAGATTATAACTGTTTACTATCTGTTTTAGGAGACTTAAATTTATTCATGATCTTATAGATAGGAATAACATTTAAGGTTTAAGACATATTGTCTTTATGCTTATGATTGGAAATGATACCATTATTTAAAGTAAGACAATAGGGTTTTTCTTTAGAATGGCTTAGGAATACGGGTTGATAATTATAGTTCCTAGGCACTTATGGTTTTAATGTTGTGAAGTGGCAAGATATACTTCAGTGATTTGCTATAGGAAAATATTCCTATAGGCCACTATGGAAATAAGATGGTTGATCATATAGATGAAATAGATATTGAGTTTGATATAGATTTAGGTTGAATGCTTACCAAGAATTCCTAGCTTCCATACTTCATAATTCTGGAGTCTTTATTAAGAATTCCTTTCCTAGATATTCTTTTTCTTCATATCCATCATCATGTGTTAACATGATGATCTTTACTTCACAAGAATATTCTTGCCATCACTTCATCCTTCTAAATCCATTTGCAAATCCAATGAGCTTGACACTAAGCTCAACATGATCTCCCCATAGAGATCATTCAAATCCTTATAGTATTACTTATGAACCTAATTCCACTTGAATGATTACTCTCTTACTTCATACATTACTTTGTAATCTCACTTATAAATCTTAAAAGCTTGTCACTAGAGCTTTTCATAACTTTCTCATATCTCCACTTGATTATATCAAACTACTCTACTAATTATAATTTCCAATCCAATAAAGGGTTATAGTTAAATCCATTTAGACAATTCCTTAATCATCCATCACCAACATTACTCTAATAGATGTACATATCAAATCCTACTTCACCTCAGGTGTTTAGTATTTCCTAAGAGGAATATACTACTTCTATAACTCAATGTTGCTATGGCATCATCTTAATCATACTATCTTATTTCTACTTATTCATGAACTCATACTCCAACCACACTTTATATTAATGTGACTTGTCCTGACTAACCTAGGATAACATATCTATACTAAGGTTTAATCATGTTATATCCACCAATGTCACTTATATATGATATAATCATTCACTCTTAGTATTAGTGACTTAAGCATGATCATTATAATCCTTTCATCATTTATGGCATTGGTTTCCAGTTGGATAGTAAAGGCCTTTATCAATACAACATTACAGTTGTATATAATTATCTTCTAAATATCTCTATTGCACTAAGAGATATCATTCATTGACTACGCCTACTTGATCCAATAGTATTACTCCTGGTAACTATCTTCAGGATTCATCCTTGTAATCTTCTTTATCACATATGATTATATATTCCAAATAACTCTTCTACCAATTCGGGAGTGAGTTGACCCATCAATTATCATATTGATTTGATTTTCTTCCAACTCTCCCATCATATAGATGATATTTAAATCTAACATTACCACCTACGTCTTCTTACTTATTTCTCTAAAGGACTTGAGTGAATGCTATGATAAGGACAGGGTTAATAGATCAAGAATTGATAGGTTAAGAATTGGTGACTCAATAGTTGATTACTCAACATTGATTAACAACAGATACAAGGATGTGGTTCAATAAAGATGATAAATATTGTTATGGAAAGAAAGATATATGGTGAATGATCTTGTCTTGGTTTCTTTCCTACTCAACCTCACTTAAAAGTTAAGATTAGGTATTACCATGATACTCATGGTATAAGTATATAAGATTAAGATAGGTCAAGATTTAGTTGTTACATTCCTATTACCCAAGTTATATTCATAACTTGGTTCATGAGTTGTGTAATGAATACTAGGATATGATCTCTTAAAGATTAACATCAAACATTAAGTAATATGTTGGTGGTTTAGTTCTAGTACATCTGATCCACCCTTAGATCAAATCATGTTTACCCTAAACAAGGTTTAAGCAAAGGTCATATTGAAACTTATCGCAGTCAACTTGATGATCTACTTCAATTCCATCAAGTTGAGAGAAGCTTCAATCACTTTGACAAGTTTGGTTCAAAAGCGCGGAAATTATTCATATTTTCTATGCATGAATGCAATGCACACACCTGAGTTCAGGTTATTTCTAAGATCTAATGCTGGGATGTTACAGGGAGGAGAGATCATCCCGAAGGCCTTCTTCTTCATCATGCCAGCCTCCGGTATGAAGTGTGAGTAGTTCCACCTTGGACTATGGGTCCATGTAGTAGCTAGATGGTTGTATCTCCTCCTTTGTGCTTTCATGTTTAGATCTTGTGAGATCCGTTCATGATCAAGATCTCATCTATTTGTAATCATGCATGTTGTGTTTGCGGGGATCCGATGGATATTGAGATTACTATGTCAGATTGATTAATGGTTTTGTCTTATTGATTCTATCATGTCTGTGTTGTTTGTGATCTTGCATGATCTCCGTTGTTAGTATCTGTCTTGTCCAAGTAGTTGCTAGTTACTCAAAGAAGGGGTATTTATGCTCGATAGTGGGTTCATGCCTCTATTTAATCTAAGGGAAGTGATAGAAATCTCTAAGGTTGTAGATGTGTTGTTGCCACTAGGGAGAAAACAACGGTCTCTTGTTCATGGAACAAGTGGATTGTTTACCTTACACACTTTGCTTAAAGTAGTTGTCTGTTGCTTGCAACTTAATACTGGAGGGGTTCGGATGATAACCCAAAGGTGGACTTCTAGTCATAGATGCAGTTGGATGGTGGTCTATGTATCTTGTTGTATTTCCCAATCGAATCTCATAGGATCATGAATGTCTAGTATTGCATTGTTATGCCTTGCTCAATCCTGTCAATTGCCCTGTTGTAATTTTTTTAACAAGCATGCCATGTTTGTTTATCTAAGGAGAACACCTCTAGTGAACTATGGACCCCGGTCCAATATTTACCATTGATACATCTTCCACTGTTACTTGTTGCAAACCACCATTATCTTCCGCACCATACAGTTAATCCTTTGTTACAGCAAACCAGTGAGATTGACAACCTCATTGTTTGTTGGGGCAAAGTCTTGAGTTTGTGTTGTGCAGGTCTCCAAGTTGCTAGCAACACCTTTGAGTCATTTTCTTCCTCCTAATGGTTCGATAACCTCGGTTTCTTACTGAGGGAAAACTTGTTGTTGTGCTCATCACACCTTGCTGTTGGGGTCTCCCAACGAGGCATTGACAACACGCAATCAAGCTATTTCTGGCGCCGTTGATGGGGAGAGCTAAGGACGTCTTCACAAGGGGAGTCCTCCACAAACCTTTCTCTTTACTTTGTTCTGGTTTTGCTTAGTTTATTTTGCTTTGTTTTGTTTGCCTCTTTTTATCAAAAACTCCAAAAAAATATTTTAGTTTGATTTGCTTTCTCTTATCAAAAACATAAAAAAATAGTTCCTGCTCTAGTTGCTGGTCTGTTATTGCCTTGCTTTGTCATGCTTTCTATAAACGGATGGTTTCTTTGAAACTAGTTCTTATTGTCAAGGTGGGTTCATGGAAGAAGAAAAGTATTATTATAAGGAACACCATTTATCACAAAAATGGAAACACTTATGGGAACAAATTGATAAATTGAATACTATTGCTAGAGAGGTGTGCTCTACTTATAATGTTACTTATTGCTTTGATACATCTTGTTGCTGTAGGAGGTATAAACACCTACCTTTTCAATGTGAGTATAATGATAATGTTACCATATCTTATGATGTTAAAGGAAATTATGACTTTTATGATGTGGAACAAATTAAAGAATTTATTGCCTTCAAGGGTGCATTTGAACTTGCCACTTTTCTTGAAAATACTGATGATGCACCTTATGAATATGTGGTTTATGAGATACTTAAATTTTTATTTGATAATTACAAGGAATAAAATGGCTATATTCTTGAATATTTTAATAAGTGCTTTCGACAAACGGAAGAGACTAATGCCTTGCAGGAGCCTATGGAAGACGAAATTGCTGAACCTGAAAGCTCATTAGATGAAAAAGAGGAGGAGAGTGATGGGCAAGAGGAGGAAGAATGGATCTACCCATGCCTATCTTCTAATGAGAGTAACTCTTTACCTCTTACATTATTTTATTGTCCCCCATGCTTACCAAATGAGGATGAATGTTATGTTCATGTGGATTCTTTTGAGATACCTACTATGGGTAAAACTTGTGATAATAATTATGCTCCAGTTATCTTTGATGATCCTTTATTAGTGCCTGACTTCAAAATGCATGGTACTAAAGAGTTTTTCTTAGAAAATGTTTATGATAAATCTCTAGATGATGGTCCTATATTGAATGATCAGTCACCTTGTTATAAAATTGTTAAAAGTGGGTTTGAAAGTTTTAATACCACTATTTTTGAGCTTGATAGAAATTATGTGTTTATAGATCATGAAAATCATGCTTTATGTGATAGTTATATTTTTGAGTTTATTCATGAGTCTACTGAAATTTATTATGAGAGAGGAATATATGGTTGTAGAAGTTTTCATTGTACTGAAACACCTCTCTATGTGCTGAAAGTTTTGAAGTTGCTCTTGTTTTATCTACCCATTCTTGTTACTATGTGCTTCTTTGATTTATTTTCTTACAAGATTCCTATGCATAGGAAGTGGGTTAGACTCAAATATGTTTTGAATTTGCTTCTTGATGCTCTCTTTTACTTCAACTCATAGTTCTTATGTGAGCATCTTCTCAAACTATCATGCCTAACTTAAAGGCATTAAAAAAAGTACTTGTTGGGAGATAACCCAAGAGTTTTATTGAGTCTTGAAAGTTATTACTTCAGTAATGACGTCTCCTTATCCTTTTTGTTTGATTTTTGTGCCAAGAATGACCTCTAATGAGAGGGAAGTAAGATTTGGGGAGTTGTTGTCTCGAAACAGATTTTTGTGCTCCGCCATACAAATTCATGAGGAATCTCTGTAAGTCGTATTTAACTGATATTTTACAAATAAATCCTCCAGTATGTTATATAACTTTTGTTAGTTCAACACTTTTTGATTGGAGCAACATAAGATCTTCTAAAAAATCGGTTTCTACCTGCTGGTCTGTTTTGACAGATTTCTGCCATTATTTGCATTTGCTTCTTATTGGTTCCTTTTTGGGTTCTTTTTGGGAAATTGAGCTTTTTTAGGGAATTGCTACATTATCTTGTGTTTTAGTGAAAGTTTTTCTGTTCCAAAGCTAAGCCTAAAG
Organism: Avena longiglumis; assembly: GCA_030063025.1. NCBI lineage: Eukaryota > Viridiplantae > Streptophyta > Magnoliopsida > Poales > Poaceae > Avena > Avena longiglumis. The sequence goes on along the minus strand of CP125975.1, from coordinate 147,749,069 downwards.
GTCTATTATATTTTGAATACACTAATGTTGCTAATGAAGATTGTGTGAAGTTTTGTATGAAGGAAAATTTTCAGGTGTAGAGAGAGAATGATGTAATAAGATGAAGAATGTACAAAATCTCAAGCTTGGGGATGCCACCCCGTGTCACCCCAAGAAATATTCAATAGGTACAAGCGTCAAAGCTTGGGGATGCCCTTCTTCATCAATAAAAAGCTTAGGTCTTTCTAGACACTTCGTTTTTATTGTTTCATGCACTGTTGTGTTGTTCTTGGAAAATCTTAGTTTTCGTTTAGTTTGCTTAGTTTGCTTGAATAAAGTAGTTTAGACCCCCGTTCTCGCTGTGTTGCTTCAAATAAGTTGATTGGTGTTGGAAAGGAGTAGAAAGTTCTTGCTTGAGTAGTACAAGAGGAGCTTGCTTTGACTGTGACTTAGACTTTAGCATGTCATGCTAGATGTTGTTTTGACATTATGCTTAGTGATTATTGAGGTAGCATAACTTGTTCCAAACAATTGGGATTACTTAGTGTGCCTTGAAAGAATCATGCGTTGTTTTAGCATACAAAAGCATAGTATTGTGGTATTCTCCTTTGATGCTTTATTTGGGTTGACTTAACACATGCTCACACCATGCTATGACTATGAACAAGTCACCATAGCCTCTATGATCATTTAGTCCTTGACTTGTAGTACCACTCTATGCCTTGATTAGTAAAAATTTGTCGCTCTGCATGATTATGGCCATTATTGCTCTCTTAGTTGGTCGCTCCCAGTCTTTTGCTAGCCTCCACTTGTATGAGTAAGCTCTACTCATGAATCCAACTCCCAAGAAACCAAGTTATTCCAAAGTGTCCACTGTAAATTCCTATGCATGGTGTGTTACACCATTCCAAATATATTCTTGTTTTCATCTATCTTCTAATTAAAAAGTATTTTTATGTGAAAACTTAGTGATTAAAACTCTCACAAACTTGATGGCACACTTTATTTTTCTTGCCCCTAATAAACAAGAACCATTGTGTCATGGGTGTATATGCTTGCACTTATACGTTGGAATTAGCAGAACCGTATTGTCACGGGAAACACTTTCAACATTGCACTTGTACTTTGTACACAGTTGATATCATGCTCTTTTGTCTATGGATGTCGTCGGTGTGAAATAAATGGGGATCTTGTAAGTCCATGGAGTTATGTATGTGTGTTATAGAAATGCCTGGGCTGCTAGCCTAAGCCATGCCTAATCATGGTGGAAACTTGCAGCATCACCATAGTGACATCTATGAAGCATTTTTCTTATAATAAAAGATACATATTGAGAAAAGAGGAAAGAGAGAAAAAAGCACCATATTCCCATGGTAAATAAGAAGATTGCTGAGATGTTCATTATCTGCTTGCCTTGTCATTTTGGTTATGGGATAGCTCCTGTACCATGTGCAAGGGGTACCCCGTTGGCAGTTCTCTATGATACACATGTACTTACTATGACAAGAACTTACAATTACAGGTGACTAAAGTTTAGTATCATGAGGAGCGGCCCTCATATTCAAGGGACATGAGATTGCCAACTTATACTTTGTCAAGCATATACTCCATAGTTTGTTCACTTTAACCTTAATCACTTCAAGATGCTTATGATAGGGGCAATGAGGGCTGAAAGCTAACAAGTACCATAATTTTTGGAAGCTCTTTTTGAAACTTGAAATCGCTGCTTCCCTCTATAAAGGGCCTTTCTTACACTTTTATATTGATTCTCCACCTTCTATCCTTGGCTCCAGTTAAGAGAGCATAGTTGCCATTCTTAGTTCTATATGCATTGTCCCAAAACTTATTGATTGATGCATATTGTTGATATTGTTTGTTCTTGTGCTATTTGTATCTAGTCACTCTTATGAACTTTGAAGGTGTCCTATATATCTATTTTCTACTCCATGAGGGACAAACTGAATGCCACTATTCCATGTTTTCTGTATGTGAAACAAACAAACGTTTTTCAATGCATGTTATTTATGATCTTTATTTGTAGCCTTTCATGTTGCATGCATAGTTACTTTGTCTTACTGTTAGAACTCCATCTTTCATGCTCATGTTTAGAGTTCTTTGATCCCATGTTTCAATGCTTGCAAATGGTTTGATCTTGATTTTGATGGTGCATGTCACCTCAAAAATTATTCTTTTTATCACTTACCTACTCGAGGACGAGCAGGAGTTAATCTTGGGAAACGTATCTATAATTTTTTATGTTCCATGCTTGTTTAGTATCTACTTTGCTTTGCTTTGTCTACACTTTGAGGTGTTTTTATATGTTTTTTGGTACTAACCTATTAACAAGATGCAACAGTTCCAGTTGCCTGTTTTCTTCTGTTTTTGGTTCCAGAAAGGTAGAAAAGCAATATTCTCGGAATTGGATGGGACAAAAGTCAAAGTCAATATTTTACCGTGGGGAACACGAAGCCTGAATACGAGATAGAGGAGAGCCACTAGGGGCCACACCCCCTGGCTGCACGGGTGGGCCCACCCTGTGCCTGGGTGGGTGCAGCCGCCCTAGCGCCCCCTGCCTCGCCTCTTCGCCTATAAGAAGCCCCCGATGCCTAAACCCTAAGTACCCGATCAATATTCCACGAAACCGTTTGTAGCCGCCACCACTATCGTCCCTAGATCGGGGGGATCTGAAGCTCTTCCCGGCACCCTGCCGGAGGGGAGATCATCCCGGAGGCCTTCTTCTTCATCATGCCAGCCTCCGGTATGAAGCGTGAGTAGTTCTACCTTGGACTACGGGTCCATGTAGTAGCTAGATGGTTGTATCTCCTCCTTTGTGCTTTCATGTTTAGATCTTGTGAGCTCCATTCATGATCAAGATCTCATCTATTTGTAATCATGCATGTTATGTTTGCGGGGATCCGATGGATATTGAGATTATTATGTCAGATTGATTAATGGTTTTGTCTTATTGATTATATCATGTCTGTGTTGTTTGTGATCTTGCATGCTCTCCGTTGTTAGTAGCTATCTTGGCCAAGTAGTTGCTAGTGAATCCAAGAGGGGGTAGTTATGCTCGATAGTGGGTTCATGACTCTATTTAATATAAGGGAAGTGACAGAAATCTGTAAGGTTGTAGATGTGTTGTTGCCAATAGGGAGAAAACAACGGTCTCTTATTCATGGAACAAGTGGATTGTTTACCTTACACACTTTGCTTAAAGTAGTTGTCTGTTGCTTGCAACTTAATACTGGAGGGGTTCGGATGATAACCCAAAGGTGGACTTCTAGTCATAGATGCAGTTGGATGGTGGTCTATGTATCTTGTTGTATTTCCCAATCGAATCTCATAGGATCATGAATGTCTAGTATTGCATTGTTATGCCTTGCTCAATCCTGTCAATTGCCCTGTTGTAATTTTTTTAACCAGCATGCCATGTTTGTTTATCTAAGGAGAACACCTCTAGTGAACTATGGACCCCGGTCCAATCTTTACCATTGATACATCTTCCACTGTTACTTGTTGCAAACCACCATTATCTTCCGCACCATACAGTTAATCCTTTGTTACAGCAAACCAGTGAGATTGACAACCTCGTTGTTTGTTGGGGCAAAGTCTTGAGTTTGTGTTGTGCAGGTCTCCAAGTTGCTAGCAACACCTTTGAGTCATTTCCTTCCTCCTAATGGTTCGATAACCTCGGTTTCTTACTGAGGGAAAACTTGTTGTTGTGCTCATCACACCTTGCTGTTGGGGTCTCCCAACGAGGCGTTGACAACATGCCATCACATGCTGATGTCGTGATGATGCACAACGATAAAACATGCGATTTTCGTCAGCGCTTGCCCCTTCCCGATGTTCTGGGCGACGGGGGCGTGGCGACACGAGGCGCTGGGCAAGGAGAGGCGACGGCTGCGTGGCGGTGTGAGGACCTCCCCTAGCACCGTCAGGCACGTCGAGCTCCAACGGTGGGTGTGTGAATTCGGTGAAGCTTGGTGGTGGGAATTGGGAGGCGTGCTCGAGATAAACAAGAGAGAATGTGGGGAGAGAGAACGTGGGATAGAGGTGTTATGTGTCTGAAGGTGGGCCACATGCGAGGAAAAATTAGCGTCGGCGCCCCCGCTCGCCCTATGCGCGTTGGGGTTGGACCGGGAGCACCGAATGTATTTTTGCGTTTTGCCGGATAAAAACCTATTCCTAGGGTGTGACCGAGAGCGTCTTTTATTAACAACAACGAAAAACAAAGTTTAGGGCCGGCTAGAGATACTGTTAACTAGTGTGGAAGCCCAACTTCCATAGAAATCCTCCTCAGAATCATCATTCTTCTTTCACAAGAAAGGTGAGAAATCTGGTTCTGGGACGTACCCCTTAGGCTCCCTACGAAACCGGAACTCATAAACCTTCAAACCCACCACAACATCAGATATAAGGTAAAAGCCCAAGACATCCTACTTCTTCAGAAAAACGGACAAATCAAATGTGGCAACCAGAATGCGAACCACACCCCTCCATCGCAAAATGAGCAGATCCACATCAAGAGTAGTACCCATAAGAGAATCGATAGCCATAAACCAATGAAGGAGCGTAGAGTATGCATAACCCCCTCCATGTGCAGCAAAACCTGTTGTAGCTCACATTTACGTGGCACATCCTGAGACTTGTAAGCTGAAACAGAAAGCTGGGTCTTGCCTAGTGGTATCGAGAACTGTCTCCCATCAACTTTGTCCAAGTCCTCGAACAAAGGAAAACTAACAAAAAAGCATTTTCCCCATAAGTCAAAGCCTCCCACTTCCACTAGGACCGGACATGACATCTCCTCACAATCTGCCTCTCTACCACATCTGCAGGGACAACCTCATCAGTTATCTGAACCAAAGCAATAGGCGTCTGACTAGGAGCCAGATGCTCGTGGACCACACTGTCTGGAATCTGAGCAAACAAAGTCTAATCATGGCCAATACCAGACTACAAGCTAAGGGTTGATGCTTCTTCAAAACAGGGCACCTCAGAGTTGGATGAGCCTTGCAAGAAATCCAATAAACATGGCAATGCTTCATATCAATCTCTAAATTCAATAGAATCTAGGGTTTCACCGAAAACTAAAAAAAGGACAAATAGCAAGAAATTTGCAAATGGAATTGAGAGGATTGAGAGAAGATAGCTAGGGGAGGGATTGGGAGCAAGATCCTTGGAAGATGTCTTTAGATCTGGCAATTTTTGAGAGGAGAATCAAAAGGACGACGAACTCTAGTCTCCATGAGCTTCTCTGTTCGTGGAAAATGGGGTTTGGATCGGGGCAGGGCCGACGACGCGCATTTTGATAGATGGGAGGTGCGGCGCCACGGTGATAGTGTTGCATGGCACGGTGTGATGTGTTTCTTATGGACTTACTGGGGATGCGAGTCCAGACTGTCAGCTTGTGCGGTATCACAGCCGGTGGTGTTATGCTTCAAGGTGCGACGGCTAGTCCCATGAATTTGTTTTCGCCAGCGTCTAGTTTGTGAATTTCTTTTTTTTTTGGATTATTTTTGTCTAAATTGACTGCGCGCGGCGGCACGAGGCGAGGCTGTACTCGTGCCCGTGCATCACCCAGTAATTGGAGCCTCACATCTTCGCCAACCAACCAAACGTCTTTCGCCGTTCAAAGAAAACGAAACGTCTTTCTTCTGCTTTTAGCCGCACAAAGCAGAACAGCACAGTGAGGCAGAGTGTGTTGCTAATAAAACAGGGTAGTAGAGACAGAGGGGTTGAGTCTCCCTCACGCCACTGCTTCCTCCCTCCGCACACAATCTTCTCTTTCTTCTGTAATAAATCCGTCGTCTCCTATCTCTTCCTCCTTCCCTCTCCCTCTCTGCAGTCTGCACTCAACCGTAAGCTCACCGCCGCTGGCAAGCTGCGAGCCGCAAAAATCCAATCAATTTCCAAGAACAACCTGCAACCCAGTACTAGTTGAGCGGCTTCTTGCGCCTCCTGATTTGGGCCATTATTTTGCACATGGAGACGAAGGAATCCACGGTGGCAGGCCGGGTGGCGGTGGACGCGAGCGGGCCCCACGCTCGGCTGCCGCCGGGGTTCCGGTTCCGCCCCACCGATGAGGAGCTGCTGGTGCACTACCTCCGGCGCAGGGCGCTCTCGTCGCCGCTTCCCGCAGCCGTCGACATCCCCGACGTCCGCATCCTCGCCCACGATCCTTCCGAGCTCCTGCCCCCAGGTGAGTTGGTGCACCTCGCCCCCCTCTCCCGCTCCCGTCCCCCGTCCCCGTCCAAACTCCAAACGCGCTTCTTGGGCTTACCCCTGCTAGCTTGATTACCAAACCAGGGTGGGCTGAGGAGAGGTATTTTTTCACTTGCAAGGAGGCCAAGTACGTGAAGGGCCGGCGCGCGAACCGTGCCACGGGTGCGGGGTACTGGAAGGCCACGGGGAAGGAGAAGCAGGTCGCGGTGAGCGTGCCGGTGCCAAGGGGCAGCGACCGCCACCATGCCGTGGTGGTGGGGATGAAGCGTTCGCTGGTGTTCTACAGGGGGAAGGCGCCGAGCGGGGTGAAGACGGACTGGGTGATGCACGAGTACCGCCTCGCCGGCGCCGGCCTCGCCCCGTGCCGCCGCGCGCACCCCGCGGAAGGCTGGGTGCTCTGCCGGGTGTTCAGGAAGAAGAAGGGCGCAGCTGCCGATGACCGGACCGAGACCGAGACCGCCACCGCCGCCGAAGCGCCCCAAGAAGATCCCGTCCACGACGTCCGGTTCATCGACTTCTTCGCGAGAGCTGACGACGCGCGTCATCCGCTACGCGCGGCGTCCCCGCTATGGTCGAGCTGCGTCACCGACGCCTCGGCCGAGCATAATACTAGCAGGGAGCAGGAGACCACGAGCACGAGGAGCTCTCAGGAAATGAACTGGTAGTGGTAGTAGAGTAAAGAAGCTAGAGAGAATGTAAGCAAACGAAGCTTTTGCAAGTTGTCAGCAGGCTGCCGTTAAGCTTTGCAATCTGCTTAACAAAGTTTGCATATGCTGCGAAAATCTGCTCTTTGTGTCAGTGTACTTGGGAGGTCTTTGATCGAATCCCAGTCCCCTTGGCAAAAAAATTGCGTCATTTCTTCGTCTTAATTACTAGTTTGGCTGTTCTCGCGGGGTGCCTTGGCTCTAGGCTACATGCACGTCGTGCACGGCAGTCGGCAGCCCACTCCAAAAAGGTGGCTGGCCTACGCGGGAACGGTTTAAACACGACGTGGTTGCGTGCTGAACGGACAACCGGCCTGCGACTGCCAGCGACGTGACACTCGGTTCACATATTAGAAATTAGAAAGGCGAAGAAAAACAGGCCGGAGCAAACCAAAGCTGGTGGAAAAACTAGTTTTTACTCTGTGGTTTTTATATGGGAGTGCCTAGATCTCACGTGTCTAGTTATGTCTAATTCGCTGATGTCATTCTAATATTTGTGTTAATTTTTAGTTGCAACTAGTTACAGCTCATAAAATTTGTACTAATTCTCAATTACAATCTAGTTGTAACTCATTAAATTCTTAGTTACACCCAAGTTACAACTCATTAAATTCTTAGTTACACCCAAGTTACAACTTATATGTAACTTCCATTTTACATGAATCACAAGGTAAATCGAGTGGTGAATAAGACGACCGAGACTTAAAAAGTTCTCTTAGAACTAGCAAATTCGTTTTTATATTACTTGAATTTGTAACGTGTGCCAGTGCCAAAAAATATTGGCAAGGTGGAGGTGACAAGAGAGGCTGGAGCCTTTGGACTTTTTCTCTCTCTTTGTAAAAAGGGAAAAAGGTAGGAATGTCGGGCAAGGAAGAGGAAGCAACCAAATCCTTGGTGAAAGGCAAGTTGATGGTAGAGTACGTGCGGGGTTGGCTTAACTTGGAGGACTTGTGGACTTGTTGTCGTGGGTGTTTTGTCAAGACACGGAATGGCGGTCAAACGTCACGGGCCCCTTGCGCACGAGCTCGATCGTCCAGGTCAAAGAATATTTTGCAGAGATATTGTGTTGACCGCGCGGGCGCAGCAGCAGCAGTCACGTGTTGCACGAGACTAGCTAGGAGAACCCCTCCCATCGAAGAAGGGGCATTCCACCACCACCACACACACCCATCCCAAACCCGTGCTACAGTACCAAGCAAAAAAATCGTCCGCCCCGGGTCGCTCCGACGCCATTCTCGTCGGCGCCGCCGGTGGAGAGAGGCGGAGGCCCGACGCCGGTGGCCCTTCTGTATATAGTAGGTTCGTGGTGTGGCTTTATGCCGGTAGTTGGCTTTATGACAGGAGGTTGGCAGCGGGATCTTGGGGCCAGATCCGTCGCGGGAGGTTGCTCCTCTTCCTGCTCGCCGGCGTCGACGCGGTGGAGGGTCTGCCTCGCCTCGAATAAGGCTGCCGCAGGTGGTGGAAGGCTGCCGAGCCCTCTCCTCGTCCGCCATGGTGGGTGAGTAAAGTCTGCGGACAACAACTTTCCAATCGTTTGTGGCTCTGTGTCCCCCCTTCCTTGTGGCGTCTCGTCCGCTCTCCCTCCTCCGGTCGGCCGTGGCGGCGAGGGGAGGATGGGTCTTAGCGGGGCGGTGACCGTGGGCGGGGAGGGGGGTTCGGATTCTGCCTCCGGACGCAGTGGCGCGGCGTTTGGAGTCCATGGTGGGTAGCTCCCGGTGCGTTTCAGAGGTCGAAGACGCCGCGGATGCAACTCCAAGCGAATCCACCAGATAAGTGCGCTTTGGGCGCTCGAGTCAGTTTGGTTGCTTGCTGCCTCTCCCTGTCTCTCTAGGCCGGTCGTGGCGGCGGGGGAGGGGACGGTGGTAGCAGCGAGCGGTAAGCGTGGTTCGAGTGCTCTAGGGAGTTTCGGCTGCTCCCCTCGGGCGTAATTTTACTTGCTGCTCCGACATTCTGCACCCGACTTCGTCCACCCATGGCAGGAGTGTGTCCCTGGAGTGCGGGTTGTTCGTCATCGACGAAGTTCGCAAGGATTGTTGCGTCGGGGTCTGCCGGAGCCAGGAAGCAACATCGGCGAGCATCACCTTTGCGGCTGTGCGCCATAGGAAAAAGCCGGTGAGCTCCGGCACCTTTTCAACCTCCATCGGAGGCCCTTTTCGGGTCAGCGGCCGCGTCCAGCGTCGACACTGAAGCAAGTGGTTCCGTCCCCGCGGCGGTGTTCGGCGGCGGTTCAACTGATCTCCGGCTCGGCAGAGGAGATAGGGATGGACCTGTTTTGGATTTCATATCTTTCATCGGGGTCTTATCCACATAAAAGGGGGACCTATGTGTTATTTTCCTATTCTTATGGGGTCTTCTGCATTATTTTGCACCTCCTCTGTTTGTGATCAATACAACGCTTCCAGGCCCTTCGGGGCTCCCAGTTCAGAAAAAAGCTAGGAGGACCCCTGATGCGGGTGGACGGGGTTGGAAGAAAGATGCCGGTTGGCTTGAGTTTGCATCCACCCTCGGAGCGAAACTGGACGAACTAGAATCACCGTAGCGTACAGGTGTACTTCAGCCGCTGTAGCAGAAATGATGTGGCTAGTCAGTCGCTATGGAACTCATGGTTTGAGGATTTTTTACAAATATGCCCCTCTACAATAAGCTATTGCCAAAAATACCCTCCTAGCTCAGCTATCGGTAAAAATGCCCTCGCGGGAGGCGGGAAAAGCGACACGCGTCACCTCCCGTTACGGCTGGTGGCGGCCCATTCCTCCTGCCATAGGGCGAGGCGGGATACTCATACCGCCAGTGGCAGGGGCGGGGTGACTGGAGGCCCCACGGTCGGGCCGACGGAACGTTGCCTTTCCGCCAGTGGGATGGGACGCGTCCTTTCCGTCTCGGGCTGTGGCGGGAGCAATTTTACCATGTGGTGGGATGTAGCTGCGAAGGGCAACACGACTAGACGTTTTCTGCTACTAAACAGTGATTAAACCACCGAAAGCTACGTTTGTTAAAACTTGTGCCTGTTTTGTCTGCTTTGCTTTACTTTCTCGGAACTCGTTTGTTGGCTGGTGCTGCAGATCCGTTTCTTTAAGTACAACGACAGCTATTCTCAAAACCGCGACAGCTTCTTTCGGTCCATTTGCTGCCGTTTCTCTCGGTCTAATTTTTCACATACAGTCACACACTCTATAATCGCCTGAGGCTAGAAGAAGATAGCACCAATATTCTGAGGCTGAGAAATGGTAGTCATCGATCAAGGTGAGTTGTTTCAGTTGATTGTTTTTTAAGCTATGCATGTTGTATATTGGTCAGTTAATTAGGCCATAATTTGTCATGCAATGCTTGAACTACCAATTAGCTTTGAAACTTAGTTAGCTTTTGTAAAAAAATATTTGAGATCTTGTCGTAATATTTTTGCTAAGCAACCTAATTAGGTCGTGTAGTAATATTTTATCTATACAACTTAATTAGGTCGTATAGAAATATTATGGCTCATGTAGTAATATTTTATCTAAACAACGTAATTAGGTCATGTAGAAATATTTGTGCTCTTGTAGAAATATTTATGCATGCAATTTAACTGGAATGTGTACAAATATTTTAGCTCATGTAGTAATATTTTAGCTATGGAACGTAATTAGACCGTGTAGAAATATATGTGCTCTTGTAGCAATATTTTAGATATGCAACTTATTGTAACTTGTAGAAATATTTGAACTCGTTTAGAAATACTTTATCTATGCAACGTAATTAGGTCATGTAGAAATATTTTAGGTGGTGTACTAATATTTTAGCTATGCAATGTAATTAGATCGTGTAGAAATATTTAGAATCTTGTAGCTATATTTTAGGTATATCACTTAATTAGGTCGTTTACAAATAGTTGAACTCGTGTAATAATATTCCCTTGCACCTACTGTTAGACAATTACATGTAGTTAGTAATGTATTTTGTTAATATAAATAATTATATTAGTGAACTATGGTTATGATTATATATAATTAATATGGTTATATTAATGTGATGCACTTAGGTATGATGAACACTTTGTATGTTTTTTGAGATAAAGAATGTCATAGTGGAAGAATTGGTAAATGCTGGTTTCACAGACAAGATGCATCCACGCAGAGTTTGGGACAGAGATGGCCAGAAAAAAGTTGATCGTTGAAGCGGTCATTTGCAAGAGGGTGGGAGAAGATTACCGTTGGGTACTTCGCTAGGTTAAAGGTGAAAATTCATGGGGTTCACACAAGAAATTTGCAAGCAGACATGGTGTGGCCATTTATGGGCAGTCAATGGTGTATGTGCTGTTTGTTGATGCCAGCGACGAACCTAGTAGTAGCACCGCAGTCGGTGAGCTCCAATTATCCATCACCGCAATGGTTATAGATTCAGAGATGGTGGAGAGGAGACATGTGGAACATTCCTTTGTTTCTAGCAAGAAAAATGGACCTTATTCCATGGCAATTGTTGACCTCAATGAACGGATTAAGGGATGATGACTCAGTTGATGTAGAGTCTGTTGGGAACCCCAAGAGCAAGGTATGATGAGCACAGCAGCAAGTTTTCCCTCAATTATGAAACCAAGGTTATCGAACCAATAGGAGAAACAAACCATTTCCGAAGGTGTTCTAGCAACATTGAACCTGCACACAACACAACCAAAATACTTTGTCCCAACTTATCAGTAAGGTTGTCAAACTCACTGGTTTTGCTGAAAACAAAGGATTAAATGTATAGTGTGGAAGAAAGCAATTGCTTGTAGTAATTGTAGAAATTAAACAGTAAACAACAAATGGAATATCAGTGGGAAGGAATGGACCAGGGTCTACAGTTCACTAGAGGTGTTTCTCCATAAGATAAATAATATGCTGGGTGAACAAATTATAGCTGGGCAATTGACAAAAGAGAATGCATAACAATGCATGTACATGACATGATGATCACTATGAGATTCACTTGGGCATTACAACATGATACATAGACCGCAATCCAACTGCATCTATGACTAATAATCCACCTCCAAGATATCATCCGAACAAACCTTGGGTATTAAGTTGCAAGCAACAGATAATTGCATTCAGCAAAGTGTGTAATATAAACAATACAATTTCTCTTGTACAAAGGATTGTTGTTTTCTCCCTAGTAGCAACCGCACATCTACAATCTTAGAAGTATCTGTCACTCTCCCAGATTACTAGAGGCATGAACCTACTATCGAGCATAAATACTCCCTCTTGGAGTCACAAGAAAATACTTGGCCGAAGTAAGTACTAGCAACGGAGAGCACGCAAGATCACAAATAACATAGACATGATGGAACAATAATCAATCTGACATAATACTCAATATTCAACGGATCACAGCAAACACAACATGTAGCATTACAATAAGATGATCTTGATCATGATAGGAAGCTCACAAGATCTAAACATGGTGGCACAAATAGGAGAAACAACCATCTAGCTACTGCTATGGACCCATAGTACAAGGATGAACTACTCACACATCACTCCGGAGGCAGGCATGGTGATAAAGAAGGCCTCCGGGATGATCTCCCCTCTCCGGAAGGGTGCCGGGAAGATCTTTAGATCCCTCCCAGTCTAGGGACGACGATGACGGCGGCTACAGACTATTTCGTGGAATTCTGATCGGGTCCTTAGGGTTTTCGTCTCGGGGGGATTATATAGACAAAGAGTAAAAGTTGGTGGAGCGCCAGGGGCCCACACCCTAGGGCTGTGCGCCCCCTGGCCGCGCCTGGCTCAGGTGTCGCCGCCCTGGGGTGCGTCTCCCCCTCTCATCCGGACTCCGTATCATTTCGGAAAAAATAGGAAGTTTGGCTTTTGTTTTGTCCAATTTCGAGAATGTTTCTTTACTAGTTTTTCTGAAACCAAAAATAGCAGAAAACAAGAAATTGGCTTTGTGGCACTTGTTAATATGTTAGTTTTAGAAAATTCATAAAAAATGCCACAAAGTGTAGACAAAAACATAATATAATTGGTACAAAATAAGCATGACGCATAAAAAATTATAGATACATTTGCAACGTATCAGCATCCCCAAGTTTAACTCATGCTCGTCCTCGAGTAGGTAAGTGATAAAAAGAATAATTTTTTAGGTGACATGCACTATCACAATCTTGATCAAGGTATTGCAAAGCATTGATAGCTGGGATCAAATTACTCTAAAAATAAGCATAAAATATATATTTCTAACAATAAGACATAGCAACTATGTTGCAACATGAAATGCAACACAAACAAAAGATCATGAATAATGCTTTGAAAGACATTTGTTTGTTTCACATATAGAAAACATAGCAATAGTGGTATTCAGCTTGTCCTTCATGGAATAGCAAAACATAAATGCATAGGGCACCTTCAAAGTTCATAAGGGTGACTAGATACAAATAATTTAAGAACAAGCAATACCATAATGATGAATCAATCTATAACATACCAAATTTCATCAAACCAAATCATCATCATTGAATCCATATCATCATAGCATGTGTGTAATGCACAAAAAAATTCAAACTTCAAAACCTAGCAAAACCCTAATTTTTAAACCCTTATATATGAAAGGGTAGAGCTCTTGTTTTAATTTTATTTTAGTACCCCAAAATGTTTTGGAGTGGTTTGTTGTGTTTAAAACACTTTTAAACACTAGAATAATCCCAAAGTAATTTGGTGAAAGTTTGGTTTAATTTGGATTTGATTTGATCATTCAAATCTTATTTAGAAAATCAAAACAGAAAAAAGGCTAAGAAAAAAAGAGAAGAAACCAGCCAACTGGCGCGGCCCAACTCGCAGCCCACCTAGCCCATCTGGGTTTTCCCCTCTCCCCTATGTTTCTCACCGCGCTGCGCCGCACCCCCTCGCTGACAGGTGGACCCCACACTCCACGTCACCCCTTCGTCCTCAATCAGCCCGCGACGTCCCGCTGTCGTTTCTCCGAATCAACGGCGTTGAATCCTCTTGATTGCAGGCTTAATTCCATCCCCCGAGCGCTTCTATTTAATCCCCACTGCCCCTCTCCATTTCCCCCCACTCAGCACCACCGGAGAGCCGTCAGGCTACACAAATTCCACCTCGCACCGCTGCTGTCCCGACGTGCTCCGGCGACCGATTGCGGTGAGCCTCGACTTCCCCCTTGCCTCTCGTTCTAACTATCGTGCTCGCCATCTTCTTGTGCACCTACTGATGCTTGACGCTTGCTCTTTTGTGCACCAGGAGCTCTCCTTCGTCAACCTCTGCAAGCACCCGACGCCCAGCTCAACTCCTGTGGCATCCCGCAAAACCACTACTAGAAAACCGCGTTGAATTTGTGCATTGCATCGTCATCATCATGCATTGTTTGCCAAAACTATTTTCGCAAAGCCCGTGTTGTTTTCTAAAACGCCCCATCTTTATTCAAACGCCAAACCCCGGGGCTCCGGAGTATTTTGTTTTGTTGCTATCGGTTTGCAAATGGTCCAATTAAATTAAATAAAAAGTTAAATTATTTTAGCGGGGGCAGTCGAACGGGCCAACCCGACCCGAACGACCACCCCCAGGAATAATAATCGGTCCACCCTGCCAGCCCCACCTAAATCCTATCCCACCTAAAATTCTACCCACCCAATCCCTCCACATCACCACAACCAGCAGCGACACCTCACCCTCTCCCCTCCCCTAACCAATCACATCCTGCCACCTCAGCAGCCCCCCTCTCTCTCTCTCTCTTTCCACCCCCATCCAACCCAGCACACACACACTCACGCACGCACACAGCACCCGCCCTGGCCGCCTCACACACCCAGCCCCGACCGGCCCCACCTGGGCAGGGCCCCACCGCCACCTGCCGCTCCCTCTCTCTCCTCTCACGCCCTCTCCCACCAACCTTTCTTCCCATGGCGCCCCGCCTCTCCTCACTTGCAGCGCGCCGCCGTCCTCTGCAGCCACCTCCGCCGGCTCCCGAGGTCGCTCGCCTCAGCGCTCGCCTCGCCGCCGACTGACGGCGCCTCCCCCACGCCTCCGCCTCGCGCCACCTCCCCACCGCGGCGCCCGCCAGCGCCTCCAAACCTCGCCGTCGGGCCGTCACCGCTGCGCTCGCTTGACGGCCTGGCTCGCCATCCACCAGGCCCCGCCGGCCCGCCCGGCGTGGCCTCCTCCGCGTTCGGCCGGTGACCGCCGCCGCCGCCCGTCGCCAGTGCCCTCGCCGCCACCGTCGCGGGCCCCGCTTCTTCCCGCACGTCCCGAACGCGACCTCGCCTCCGATCGTCCGCTCGCCCTCGCCGTCGCTTCTCCGCCGGCGCCTCCTCCGTCCTCGCGGACCCCCAATGCGCCTCTCCGGACGCGCCGCCTCCGTCGCCTAGACCATCGCCGTCTTCCTCGTCCCTGCCGCCCAGGAACTTCCTCCGGGCCGCCGTGTTCTTGGCGCCCGGCGGCGGTCGTCGGTCGCGACCCCTCTCCGTCGCCTGCGAGTCCTCGCTACCTCCGGCGTGAGCCCTACCTGCGCGTCGCTCGCGACCTGCCTCGTCCTCGCCTCATGCGACCTTGCCTCTCCGGACCCTCACCGTCCCCTGCTCGGTGTCTCGGAGAACCACACGAAGGACATGTTGGATGGGAATCACGACAAGAGCTTCTCGTTAACAAGGCCACATCGATGCGGATCCAACTCCGACATGCTAGCATCCAAGATCGCCCTCGCGACCGTCAAGCACTTCTACGGACCCGAGACCTTTGGCTGGGACCTAAGTTCGACCGCCGACGGAACTAGAGGACAACACACCAAGATCGACTTTCCGAACTCAAGGCTGATTCTATAGGACCCCACAAGACCACGGCGCCAAGACCGTACCCAGCGAAGGTGTCCAAGAAGCTCCGACAAGAACTCCATCACGGAACATCTAGCACTCCGACGGGACCACAGAGACCCGTCGAGCCCCAAGTTCGTCCCCGTTAATCAAGGTGGAACCCCAAGACCCCGAAACCCCGATCCGAAGGCCGATCCGAAGCGCCAAGGCCTCCGCCATGGAATCAACAAGATCATCACGAAACGCCGAGTACTTCTTTCAGGACGCCACGATCGTCGACATGACCCGAAGACCGCGAATGCGACAAGGACGACACCGACGCAAAACGCCAAGTACTTCTTCCCGGAACGCAAGATCTGCCCCGTTACCGAGAGCGAGAGAATGATCCCGCCGAGCCCGAACCGTCGAACCCTGGACCCTGTCGAACCCCGAACCCCGGAACCCCCAAGATCGTCGAGAACCCTAAAGTGTGACCCTTATCCGAGAACCCTATTTTATAAGATAATAACAACTCGTGCATATTAAATTGTCATACTTGCTTGCATCTTGTCATGTGGTTTGGGGGCCTTATGCCGATTCACCTAATAATTAAATATGGGGCCCATATGCGGGCAAATCTAGCCTTATATTGGCCTCATCTAAGCTTGAGTAGCGAACCGGTATCTTATCTTGCCTTGTTATAACAACATTTAAATTGCGGGGGTTCTAAATAACTTGAACCATATAATTAATTGTCGGGACCCCGGTTCCACTTAATATTGACCTAATCGCATCACACCTTTGCCATGTCATACATCATACATGCATCATGCCGATCTTCTGCCGTGTATTAAATATTGCATCCGGTGTTCCTTCTAGTGTTTTGCTTCTTCGCGGATAAGGGCGTCGAGTTGATGTGAGCTTCGCCCCGTTCTTCGGTTGACCCTTCGACAATGTTTTCAGGCGAGCATCTCCCCCTTTCTACCTATCTTACTTTATAGTCTTTATTCCCTCCTGTTGATCTATTGCTGTCTGTGTTGCGATGCTCTAGTTTTCCGTACCCGTGATATCCCCTGCAGCCTTATATTGCCTTGGACACATCCTATTACCTGTTGTTTGGTAGATAGTTGGACTTGCGCGTCGTAGTTGCTGGCTCAAGTGCTGATGTGTGTCATATGCCACGATTCTTGATGTATTGCCGCATGTTGAAGTTGGAGATGATTCTAGTTTTACTTATCGTCACTTTAATTTCTGTTTAACAACTAAAATTGAAATAAGCGGAGGCATCGGTGGGTGATAGAAAATATTTGGTTTCGAACGCCCACTTGTGTCCCGTAAGACCCCGAGTACTTGATACTGTTCCTTGATTTATCGCGCTATCCACATCCGGGAGGTATATGGGACCCCGAGCGAGCTTGATTCAGTCTTATTTCTTGGGGCCACAAACTAGTTTGAGGTTTTATTTACGATCTGTACTTATGCCATGCTACGTATTTAAATTGTACGACGGATAGCACCTTGTACTGTTTAGGAAGCGGAGTGATTACGTGTATCGACACCCGAGTTTCGGGTTCCCGATCGCTTGACCATTGGCGCAAACCTTGAGTCCGTCTCGAAGCTTGCTTACCGTTGCGGGTGTACTCAAGGGTGGCCCCCAAATATTTCGAATCTGTGATTGTTCAGTCGTGAAAGCCTCGTTGGGTTTTGATTTGGTTTTTCCGAGGTTGATCGAGCGTGTGTTGCTATTGGTGCACCCCGGCCGGGTAAAACTTTCTGAAAGCCGTGTCCGCGGATATGGACGACTTGGAGCACAGTATCTCGATCATAGACAAGCATAACTAAAGTTTATTGCTCTAAATTTGACTTTATAATGACTAGTAATCAGCTTCACTATAATGGAATGACTAAATAATACTGCCCACAATTGCTTGTTTGAATGGTCGCTTGCGACCATTGTTCCTGACTAGTAAGTATTGCAACTACAACGAAATGGCTGAATAAAAGTACCAACAACTGCTGGGTTTCGGGATTACATCATGCTATCTGTATCTGATTAGTAATTGCTGCAACTACAACGGAATGATTAACTAAAAGGGCCCACTGCTTACTTTATCAGGACAATTATCTATACCTGACTAGTAATTGCTGCAACGATAACCAAATAAGTAAAACTGCCAACTGTGTGAGTTCCTCGGTTGACTTCCTCGTTTGGTCTCGAGGGGGAAACGCCAGGATGGGTTTGTTTGGTGATAGCTTCAGGTTGGATCCGGATAGGTCATTCTCACCCCCTCTGATAACCGCCAGTTGTATCGAGTCTCTATAGGTTGTTTAGTGCATCTTGCCGCCGCTCACCACCATACCTATGTAGGCGAGACCGCCGAATTCTAGCCTCGCCGTGTCTTGGCCTCGATCTTGGCGCTCCTTCTTTTCCTTTGCCCTTTGTCGGCACCCTTTTGTTTAAGCAGGTTTTGAGATCGGCGCCGTTAGCGAGGTTACCCTTCCGGCTTGGCTGGCAGGGTTATGGACGCCATTGGTTATTCTTGGGCTCTTAGCCCCATTTGCATCTTGTCCGTAGCTGGACGCCTATCGCGTTCAAGGTGATTTGGATCTTTGTATATTATATTCTGTATTCTTGACTCTTGAGTCATATATATATCTCATTCTATGGGTCCCATCGAGGACTGTTGTGTAATGTTATTACTTCGTTTTCCACCCGCACGAAAGTGCCTGGTGGGCACCTTTGAATCGTTTCTATGCGGGTTTGGCGAATTTTGCTCAAACTTGCATAGGTCCGATTCTGAGGGTGTTACAACTCCGACGAGCAATCCTCGCTGTGTTCGTGCGCCCCTCCTTTGTCCATGACCGCCACTGCAAGCACCCCTTCTCCGTGACCTCGGTAATCCCCTGATCCCCCTCCCTTACCTCTGGCCTCGCTGGAATGCCATCGACTGGGCGCGCCTCCACCGTGCTCGCCATTCGCGCCGCCCAGTTTTGGTCAGATCGATTAGATCCGCTGGATCTAGATCCAACGGCTTAGATTAGACTGCCAGCGCGAAGCGGTACGGGCAGATCTGAGCAGCACGATGCCTCTTAGATCTAGCGGCTCGTGCGCGTGATCCGCACGAAGCGGTACGGGCCAATCAGAAGGCGCCGCGTGTCTGGGGTTTTGATTTAAAATCCATATTTGATTTAATATTTGTTCAAACTTGTAAAATTCATAACTTTTGATCTGTAATTCAGAAAAATACAAATTAGGTGTATATGGATTCAGAAAATTATGAACTTTAATTCTATGGCATTACTTTGGTCATTTGCTTCTGTACAATTTTAGTTTTGTTCAGAGGCATTTGTAGAGCTATTTTGGCTATAAAAAATATTTTGTATATTATTTTTAGGTGGTTTTTGTGATCTTTTGAATTTAAATTGTATACTTTATCTTCTGTATTGTAAAGTTTGGTTTTAAAAATTTGTTATGCACCTTATTGCATATTTGCATGCATTCATGTTATTTTTGAGTGATATATTGAATTGTTTATATTTTTTTGTTTGAATTTGTTGTGTAGGTTTTGTGGATTGTGAAGTGTGTGATTGTGAGGATTATACCTATTCTCCTAGCTACCAAGGCAAGTGATATTTCATCTTATGTCCTATTATTTTACCTATTGCATTAGTATTATTTTTGGTAGGACTTGCATGATAGTTTTCAAATATATTGCTATGCTATGGAAGATCCTATAGATTATATCTTGTTAGAACTTTCCTAAGTTAGGAGAATTTATATGCTAGAATGCTTATACTTCCTATTAGAATTACTGGGTGAAAAAATCATGTTATGATATTATGGAAAATTTATGCCTATGTGTTTTTGGACTAAGAAAACAAACTTGTTAATGAAACACCTGGGTGGAATGGGACTTGTAAGGTTTATGTTGAGTGGTTACACATGGCCCATTTCTATGGTTTACCTTGTGTATCACACTTGTGGATGGCCACCCATGAACAAAGATATTTGAGATGTTTTTTGTTGTAAAGCTTCCAGTGCAACCACATGGCATATGAGCTCTGCCTTGACCAACTAAGTTGCAAGAACTCAGCCAGATGGACAGATGGTGGTAGATTTGATAGGATGGAACGCGTCCATGGTGGTCTGAGGGATTGCTTCTAAAAAGTCTCGTCTCGATGCATGCCGAGTCTTGTGGGGAAAGTTCACCACCTCTCGAGAGGGTAAACCTAAGTACTTAGCCGTGTCTCCGGTAATGGACAATTTTTAGCATCAAAGACATTGAAACGGTTCAAGAATCTCCTCATCCCATAAGTTAAAAATTGTGGATAAACAAGGGTAGAGGTTCACCAATGTATATTGGTGGTTCCTTAGCATTTTGTAAAACAAAACTTAGTATTTTCAAACTAGTAGGATAAATCTTACTTTGAGCAAAGCCATCCTGATCCACACTTAGCCAAATTCATGTAGTTGTTAGTCTCTATTATTTAACTATGGTATCACTTGCCAATACAATTCCAACTGTATTGACCCTTGTGGCTGTAACTTGTAACATCCCAATTTTTGTCTTAATATGTTACTAGAATCATGCATCATATCTTTTGCATCATGGCATCTCACAATTTTTAATTGCATTAAAACCCCTCTCCCTAAACCTAAACCATTTTTCTATTATAGTCCTATAAGGACATGAGGAGGTTATTTAAACCAAATCCTCAAAATGCTATGCAAAAAGTTTACTCTATGACCCCATGTTGATCTCATCCTTTTTACAAAAATTTAGAAACTGGTTTCATTAAATTTGAACTTGTTATGCAAAAGTTATTAAAAAAAAGGTAAAACAGAAAATATTAAAAGAATAAAAAGGCTAGCTAACCTATTCTAACTAGGCGGCCACAGAAACCCCCTGTCGCCAAGACGCGTCGCTAACCATAGCTGGTAGCGCTGCAACCTGCCCTTGACTGACGGCCAGGCCCACGGTCATCTTTCCCGTGGAGTCCGCGACGAACTCGACCTCCACTACCGCAAACGACGCACGGATAAGCCCCGATAACAACCGATTTCGTCCGCCCCCTTCTCCAAGCCTCTGGCTTATAAAAGCCCTAACCCCTCTCCTCGTTTCCCCTCGAAAACTCTAGCAAAGAACACACCGAATCGCTGCCGATTTCTCAACTCCATTTTCGCCGCCAAAGCTCGGGAGTTCACGTTTGAGCACAATATCTGTCGCCCCTTGCCCCTTCTTCCCTATAGACCTCTTCCTCTCGAACCACTGATTCTCATTGTGCACCTTCCTCCGTTCGATTTTGCAGAGAAACGCATCCGATTTCTCGTCGAAGCCTCGCTGGAGCTCGCGGAGATCAGCGAAGCATTGCCGCCAGAGAGGGGAGAGAAGGACGACTCCGAGCACGCAGGGGATATCGTGGGATGGAGAAGAACACCAACATCACGCCCATCGTCACTGGGGGTCATCAGATCATCGACTTTCACCGTCACCAGATCGCGCCACCGCCACGATCGCCATCGTCGCCGCCTGTAAGTCGTCGCCACCTCTCGTCCGTTAGATCTCGATGCAACAGCGTGGATTAGAACCTTTAAATGAAGAGGTATCGGCCTATCGCTTCGCGCCGCGTGGCACATCTCGCGTCAGCGCACCGCGTCAAATTAGATCGACCAATCAGCGGTCGCCACTTGTTGCGGATCTGTTAGGGTTAGATTTAAAATAGGCAGATTATTGTTAACCTTGCGATATTCGTAGTAATTCGATCACTTGACCAAAAATTAAATATAATATACCGTTGGATTGCTAAAATTGCGTAGAAAGCAGATCCAAAATAAAATTGCAAGTTTACGGTAGTATTATTTCTGTATATTTAAAACACTAGTTTGGGGTTTTTAATTCATAGAAAAATAATTAAAACTCCGTTTTAGTTGATTCTTGTTGAGTTGGATTTATTTCTATGATGACTACTGTCTAAAATTATAAAATCTTGCTTAGAATCTTTAGATATGTTCCGTGGCAGATTTGGAGTTTGGATCTTCTTAGGAGCATATAAAATAAAGTAATAATCCAAATTGCTTAAAATCCGTGGTTAATTAATACTAACAACACCCCAACATAACACCACCCTCTTATTAGTATCTTGGTAGATTTGGAACTCATTCTTGCATACTACCATGATTGCATGCATGCATGTTACTTTGTGCCATTGTTTTGTGCACCATGTGATTAGATCTATGCCTTGTTTCGTTAGATTGTTCGGAGTACGCCGAGGAGTATTGTTGTGTAGATTTCTGCTCGGATCAAGGCAAGTTACACCACTTGTTCATATTTTTGTCCTGGTTTTGATTCTATGCATGTGATTTCCAAATTCTATAGTATGCATGTGTAGGATGTTCTGGTAGAAATTTTCCTTAATATTATTTTGCAAGTGCGATGATTTTGTAGTATTCCATGAGTAGCTCTATACTTAGGATTTCCCCTCCTAATAGGTTACCCCTCTTTTTGCTAAGTCCTTGCTATGCTATATATGTAAAGTACCGTTGGGGGGTTAGAAAGACAAGGAATTTTCTAAGTATAAAGACTCTCTTGAGCGATGTTTTCCTCTCAAATCCACTTCAAAATAAAACTAAGTTTTCCTTCTGGGCAGAATGGTTGTTGGGTCAACGAGTGGAATTTGGTGGAGGACGGCCGCCCAGGAATCAAAGAAGTCTGCCATGTTTCAGAATTCAGAAGCTTCTAGTGCGACCACAATACATATGGGCTCTGTCTTGGCCTAGTACTTAGTGGGAAACCTCACCTGGGTACAAAAATTTGGAGGTTATTGGCACGGTTGGATCCAGAAGGTAGAGGGGCTACTAAGGGAAAGCCTCACCATGGTCTTGTCTGTAAAAGGACTTGATCATGGATTGTGGGTAAAGTGCACAAACTCTCGAGAATATTGCTATCTGACCGATCAGCCGAGTTCACGGAAAAGAACACTTGAGCATCTGAAGGACAGAGCCTCTAAAGGATCTTCCTCTCTCTCTTCCAAAACTTAAAGTTTTCGAAAACCCCATGGCATGAGTCATATCTCTATTGGGTGGGATTTTGGGGACTTGGTGAGTAATATCCAAGTGTTAGGTTGTTTGGACACTTGGTGAGTAATATCCTCGTGTGCCATTCGACCCTATATTACCTAAGTAAATGTTTACAAAGTAGGAAAAATTCTCTCTCCCTTTTCTCCATACTTAGAGAAAACTAGCTTTGTGCAAAAGAACTCCATAGCCTAAACAAGCCTTGCATGTAGAGTTAGTCTTTTTCTTTCTTGGTGTGTAATTTTCCAATACATTCAAAGTATTGACCCAACTTGTTGGCTGCACATATTATGTGCAGAATCCGAAGATTGAAAGGTGCATAGGGATCGCGAGTCTACCCTCAACAAGCCTGGGGTGTTGATGGACTCAAGCTTTTTATGTTTTCGTTGTTATTTGAGCTAGCTTTATGCTAAGCAAATTTGTATTAATTTCATACTATGGATTCCTCGTGTAATAATGACATTTTGTTTTACATGATATTCATCGACTATGAGTGCTAGCTATTGATCTAGGGACTAGCATGTAAATCATAGGGACCAAGGGTCTTTATTGATCTGAGGTTGCAACAGATGGTATCAGAGTACAAAGTTGTCTGTAGGACGTGACCCCTAGGATTGGAACCACCTTTAACTTTGTGTGCTCTACTTGCTTTATTGTTCTAAGTACTTATGAACTTCTAGTACCTGCCTTTCCCTATTTATTTCAGTATCTAATCTTCGTTCTTCTAACTTAAAGATGACAAGCTTCTTCTATGACACCGTCGCGGAGATCGAGCCACTTCGCTTTGGAGGATGCCTCATGGACCTCCTCACGTGTTTGGAACTTCCCCTGCCAAAATTCTAGGAAAGCCCAATGAAGAAACTCCACAAGGACGGCTGCTGGGGAGTCAAGGTCATCCAGCCAGGACGAGATGGAGGCGAGCGCCCGACGGAGGACATAGCAATCCACACCATTAGCGACTCCAAGGAGAAGGCCCTTAGCATCAGCTTGCAACAGCTCATTGGTCGCCTGTGTGGGCGCTATCAGGAATATCTTCAAGGACACTGCAGCGGCCTTTTTGGAAGGCATGATGAGGAAGGAGTTACCATGGAGTTGACCTTTGAAGAAAGGACTTTGACCAAGCGCTGAAGGACGCAATATCAAGACTTGGAGTGCCACATCCATGACCTTGAAAAGGGTAGCTCCCTCGAGATGCTAAGGAACGATGAGCTATGCGCTCTCATCAAGGAGAAGGAAGAAATAATCAAGCAGCAGGAGGAGGTAATGAAGGCCCAAGAGACGAAGTTCAAGGACCAAGAGAAGAAGTTCACTAACCAAGAGAAATGGTGATAAATAAGAACAAGAGGATTAGGGAACTCAAGAAGGAAATCGAGGACATTGATGTGCAAACGGAGGGCCTTTGAAAGCTAATCAAAGAAGTGCGTGCTTCCAAGAGGGGCTTGGAAAAGCAACTTTAAGCCGCTAAGAAGTCAATCCTAGTGGAGGAACTTCAGGACGAGAAGGAGGGACTTCAGGGGCAGCTAGAAGCCACTACCAAGAAACTGCAAGAATAAATAAAGGACCTCCAAGAGAATCTTGAAGCCACCACAAAGGAGATGGAGCTGTACAAGTGTTGCCTGCCAAAACCCACCGTGACGGCGATCGACAACACGGAGAGCCGGAGGCTCAGGACTCTTGGTGGGCCTGGTCCCTCGGCGACGGCCCGCAAAGCTCCGCACACGTCTGTCTTGGTTCGAGATGCCACCTGACCTATACCTGGTCGAAGGTGAAGGATTGCTCCGATTGATTTTCTGCATGATAAACAAGTATACGTAAAATTCGAGCCGTAATCGGCTCCCAGGTTTCCCTGTAAATCGGCTCCTAAAGCCGATTGCCCCATGGTTCTGCGTTAGATTTATGATAACATGGGGTTTTGCTTGGTCACTACAAGTTAAGTCGATCTACGATAGTTTAACGTTTTCACCACGTAATCGAACGCCCCACGCGTAATTGAGCCTAATGCGTACAAAAGATGAAGAATATCAACCCTAGAGGAGGCCTAATAACCAACATAAAGCCAATTACGGAACATCCTCTAGAACGAATAAGCCACATCCTTATGCATTACCGGATCGTTCAACCCGTTTGTAAGGCCTGATTACGTAGATATTAAACTAAACCTTGACGAACAAGGCACAACTATACCAGATCGCATCGACTAAATAAAGATCAAGCAAGGTGCTACCCTTGCACTTTGGGACACGGTGCAAGGGTAGCGAGATAGCTAGAGGTAGCATAACCGGCGATAATAATGAAACAAGGTCGATGCTAGCCTCAAACAATCTATGATAATGGTATTACTCGCCATCAACAACGCTTCAGACGAGTAAAACCGGTAGCGAAATAATAGATATCGCCTAGATCGCAAGATGCGATCTAAAAGATGGCACTTACCCGAAAGAAACCCTAAGAACAAGGGGTGGCGATGCCGAGATTGTGTTTGTCGTGAACGTGGTTGTTGTTTTCAATAACCCTAGGTACATATTTATAGTCCGGAGACTCTCTACTTTTGGAATAACTCTACAACTCTATCTTTACCTAAACATAAGCGGAACCTAAACAAACACGAATCCTACTATGATACAAGATACACGGGCAATTCAGCCCAAATCTACGCACTAGGCCGATCCAACAACACGTTGAATATATGTATCTTCTAAGCCCATCTTGATCACGCCCATCTCCATCTTTAGCCAAAATACGGTGGTAACATGCCCCCGGTTTTGGCAATGATAATTCCAAAACCACTGTGTGTTTTTCCTCTTCTTCTCCTTTTTTTTCTTTACCTGCCGTCGTCGATGCACGCGCAAGCAACCACACGCTACCCCTTCATCATTATGCCCTGTCTTCTCAACTCCTGCCTTGCGTGATTTGACGATTTTGGCAAGGTAACTGGGAAACCGCTATGGCATTGAACCGTCATCCACTATTCCTCTTATTTAAATCAGCTGACAAGTTCCACAGTCCCCATCTTCCTCCGGTTGCGAAAAACCCTCTTCCTTCGCCGAAAAACCTTTCGCCATGGCCTCCTCTGCCTCCGGTCTGCATCTCCCATGCCTCCAATTCGATGAGCGGCAAGAGCCGACACGAGCATCCGCCACGGCGATGATGAGATTTCGCCCACGATGGTGGGACGAAAGGGATTGATTTCGCCGTCGAGGACGGCGCGTCGATCGACGGCGAAGAGCCTCTGATTCCTCGTCGACGGGAACGGAGGCGAAGAGCAACGACAATCGTGGGACGGCGTCGACTCTTCCGCCGAGGAGGAGGAATCGAGGAGGACACCTCCTCCGCAGTATCCGCCGACGAAGCGCTTCCTCTGGTCCAGCGAAGATATCAAGATGACGACGAGGACGAAGAGGTCCCGTTGGTTTCTTCAAGAAGAAGGGCGATCTTTGGAAGCGGCGCAAAGGCCGAAGACAAGACGGCGGCATGACGACGACGACCTCGGCTTAGATTAGGAATCAGTAGTAATGGCTATAGCAGTAGTAGGCCACTTTTGTAATCGATCATCCTGTAAGCAATGATCTTTTGAATGAATGAAAATCTGATTCCCAAATATTGTTTCTCTTTGCTTCAATTTTGCCGATAACCGAAATCGGTCGATGCCTCAGAAGTCGATGACACCATATCGGCTTTCATCCTGCTGCACGCATACAGTCAAACAAGTCAAATCGCACAGAGCCGATGACTACCCATCGGCTTCTCCCGAAAAACGTTGACAGGGTCAACCTTCAGTCGCATTCTTAGACACATCCCAACGGCCATTTCTTGGTTTCAAATGACGACCTGCGACCTTCCTCAACACGGTGGACTCAAACACACATGACCCAAATCTCCAATTGCCCACCGAAAAACGTGCCCCGCACAGACGACTAGTGACAAGCAAAGATGAAGATGATGAGGCTGAGATCGCCGAGGCGGCCCTTTTTGTAACATGTGTGAACCTCTAGCATCGATGACCGTGCATTGGCTACATATATATATATATTTTTTTTACTCGGCCGATTTTCAGCATCGGCCCCCATATCTTTACTGTCCATCGTTTCTCGTGTCTTTACCTAGCCGATTTCATGTAACGGCTCCTCCAGTTTTACTGTCCAACATCCCACATGCTTGGGAAATATTTCTTGAGATGTTGTCCATTGACTGCCACTGGGAACTTTACTCCATCCAACTGCTCGAGCATGTATGCGTTTCCTCTTAAAACTTGGTCAACCACATGCGGACCGTGCCAATTTGGAGACCATTTACCATATGTTGCATCCTTAGTCCCCAAGGGCAACACAGCTTCCCATACCAGATCACCAACGTGGAACTCCTTTGGCTTCACTTTCTTGTTGTATGCACGAGCTACCTTGGCCTTGTTTTCTTTGATTTTCTCCGATTGCCCATAACTGAGCTCGATTAAATCCTCCACATGTCACTCATCGTGGTTGCGTATTCTTCTTCGATTGTTAGATCGTCACGAAAAGTGACGTCTCGATCCGTAATTTCCACGGTAGGGCGGCTTCTTGTCCATATACTAGATGGTAGGGTGAGGTTTTATCGCTCCATGACATGACATGCGATAAGCCCATAACGCCTCGACAAAACCTCGTAACGCGTCTTGGGTGCTCATCGACTTTCCTCTTGATCAGTTTGATGAGGCTCGTTGACGCCAGCTTGCCCATTTGCTTGAGCATAGTATGGAGATGATCTAATCACTTGATCCCCATGTCCTCATGAATTTCCTAAACTCTTGAGAAATAAAGACCGAACCTCCATCGGTTGTGATAGTTTGGGGAATCCGAATCTATGGATGACATGTTCTTTCACAAAATTGATAACATCCTTGAGTTCTTGACTTCATCGGGACAGCCTCTACCCATTTAGTGAAGTAGTCGGTGATAGCCAATCCACATGTGGCCTTTGCTTGATGGAGGATTGATCTTGCCGATCATGTCCATGCCCCAACCTCGGAATGGCCAAGGCTTGATGATGGAGTTCATTCTTGACGGTACCATCTGGATTTTCCAAATTTCGACATGCTTGACACCCTTTGTAGTAGTTGAAACAGTCCTCAAGCATGGTGGGCCAATAAAACCCCGATCGCTGATCAACCATTTCATCTTATGAGCCGATTGGTGAGTTCCACAGCGCCGTGTACCTCGTGTAGGAGCTGATTGGCCTCTGCTGTCCCCAAGCATTTAAGCAATAGCCCTTCCAGAGTTCTGTAAAACATGTCATCCCCAATAAGCATGTACTTCATGGCTTTGTACCTTATCCGTTTAGGTGCCCCCCGAGCCGAATCTTTCAAGTAATTGAAGATATCGGCTCTCCAGTCGTCCGCTCCGTGAACTGTGACGAACGTCGGCTCCTTCTACCACATCCTTGTATCCGAAGCCATCTGCAAGATCGTTCGCCTCGGTATTCTGCGCTCGTGGGATCCAAGTGAAGTTGATGTACCGAATTGCGTCATCACCGGCGGTCAACCATAATGGGAAGAGGGACTCGCACTTGTAGTCCTCCGTGAGCTGGGAAATCACCAACTTGGAGTCTCCAAAAATTTCCACTGCTTCTGCTCCGGCTTCGAGGAGTAACTCCATCCCCTTGCATATCGCCTCGTACTCTGCTACATTGTTAGTGCGAGAGGTAGACAATCTGATGGAGAAGGAAAATGTTGCCCCCCGGGGCGACACGAGTAAAATGCCGATGCCGCAGCCATCGTCACAAACTGATCCGTCGAAAAACATAGCCCACGCTCTTATGGACAGTGCGGCTATGTTAGTGTTGATCCTTTCAGCGATAAGATCAGCCAGGGCCTGTCCCTTAACTGCTTTCGCGGGTTGATACCGGATGTCAAACTCTGACAATGCAAACATCCATTTGCCCAGCCGGCCTTTTAACATAGGAGCCGAAGATGTGCTTTATGACGTCTGATTTGCATATGATGATGATTTCTGCTGATAGCAAAATGTGTCGCAACTTGGTGCAGGTGAAAAACAGGCAGAGACACAACTTATCGATATCAGGGTACCTTGTCTCTGCGTCCAGCATCCTCCTGCTTATGTAAAGACGACTCCCAGCCCATCATAAACTTGCACCACTACCGAGGCGATGGACGTGTCGACCATCGACAAGTAAATGTAGAATGGCCTGTCGGTGAGGTGGAACTAACATGGCGGCTTTGTCGGTACTCTTTGATCTCGTCAAAGGCTCGTTGTTGCTCGCCCCCAATGAATTCCTCGATTTGATTTTAACTAGTCCCATGAACGGCTCAATCCTTCCTGATAGATTGGAGATGAATCGTCTGACGAAGTTGATCTTGCCGATAAGGGACTGCAGTTCTTTCTTGGTGGTGGGTGGCTTCATTGTTCGCACTGCCTCCTGACATTTCAGGCTGATCTCAATCCCACGTTCATGGACCAAAAAACCCAAGAACTGACCGGCCGTCACCCCGAAAGCGCACTTCTTTGGATTCATCTGTAGGCCGAATTTTCTTGTTCGGTCCAGGACGCGTTGCAGATCGTCCAAGTGTCCGTGCGTTGAAGCAGACTTGACCACCACGTCATCGATGTAGATTTCCACCAGTTTGCCGATCAGATCATGGAAGATATAATTCATGGCCCTTTGGTACGTGGCGCCGGCATTTTTTAGTCCAAACGTCATGACCACATATTCAAATAAC
This sequence comes from Avena longiglumis, assembly GCA_030063025.1. Taxonomy (NCBI): domain Eukaryota; kingdom Viridiplantae; phylum Streptophyta; class Magnoliopsida; order Poales; family Poaceae; genus Avena; species Avena longiglumis. The sequence continues at coordinate 147,719,616 of CP125975.1, read as the reverse complement.
CCCACGGACTCGGGACTCAATGCGATCTTGTGTATGTCTTCGGAGCCATGAATATCTGGTTGTACCGGCATTGCCGTCCATGAAGCTCAAAATTTTATGACCAAATCGCTGCATTGATTAATGTTTCGCCACCGATCGGATACTCATCCTTTGGGGTAGCTCTGTTGAGATCTCGAAAATCTATAGCAACCCGCCATTGTCCACCTTCTTCTCTCTGGTGCGATACTAGAAATCCACTCAAAGATACCGCATGGTCTGATCAAATTGGCCGTCAACATTTTCTCGACCTCTTTCTTGACTTCTTCCAGAATTTCGGCCTTCATTTGTCGTGCCCGCTGCTGAAACGGCCGAAATCCTTTTTTGAGCGGGAGACGATGCTCGATGATGCTCCTGTCCAAACCAGGCATCTCTGTGTAGTCCCAGGCGAAGCAATCTGGATATTGTTTCAACAGGGCTATCATCGGGCCCCGCAGACTCGGCTCTAACTTTCTGCTGATAAATGTTGGTCGTGGCTTATCCCCAGGACCAATGTCGATCTCTTCTAGCTCATCAGCGGATGTAAACCCATACCCTAAATAATTTGGGCCGATCGCCTGAATCGGCCCCCTTTTTGCTTGCATCTGTCAAGGACGGTTTACACCTTATTATTTTACAGCAGCAGAGCATCTCTCTGCTACGACTACATGAACTGCTTGTCGTATGATCGCTGCCTTTTATTTTTTGTGGCCGATCGCAGGGATCGGCCGTGCCACGGATGATCGTGGGCTCTTCTACTCTGTAAGGCCAGTGGATAAGACCAGCCTCACCCCGTTTTTTGTAGCTTCAATACGTTCGCAGCCGTCTAGATTGATTCCAGAGATCGGCTCTTGGTCTTCCGCTTCCCAGACGTTCATGCCAGCTATGGAGATCTCGATAGAATCGTCTGCGTGGATGACCTCTACTTCGTCTCCATCCCACTGGATCAGGCACTGATGCATTGTGGACGGGATGCAGCAATTAGCGTGAATCCAATCCCTTCCTAGCAAGACAGTGTAAGTGCTCTTGCTGTCGTCATTTACGAAAAATGACGTGGTACGGTTTTCCGCCTTTGTCAAGTCCACGTTCAGACACCTTGTGTTCCAAGACTGACCATTGAAGTCGCTCAACGTGACGTTGGTTTTGATCAGATCTGCAGTGGAGCGTCCCAAACGTCGTAGCATGGAGTATGGCATGATGTTGGCTGCCGCTCCGGTGTCCACCAACATCTTGCTGACAGGTTGCCCATTGATGTAACCTCGCAGGTACAGGGCCTTCAGATGTTTGTAACCCTTCTCACGTGGCTTCTCAAAGATAACCGGCCGTGGGCCGCAGTCAAATTGTGCCACGGGTAGCTCATCGGTTCTTGGCGCGCAGAATTCTGACGGGAGCACGAACACCATGTTTGTGCTAGCCGATGTCTTTGCATCGGCTCTTACCGGTTTGGGGCGCCACTCTTTCCTGGTCGGGCGGTCTTCCGTTTCCACAGCCTGCCTCACTTTGACGGCCAGATCAGGCCGTGCTTTCTTCAAAGCGTGGAGATACTGCGCTCAGACTTCCTCTGTTACGCAGCTGCACTCTACGCTCGGTGTGTCTGAGTCCGTCGGGCACCACCTTGACGGTGATACTGTCTCCGACCTTGTCATCCTTTGGCTTCTCGAGGTCTCCGCCGAGGACTCCTGTGACGACTACGGGACGGAAGAGGCCCTAGGCGTTTGAATACCGACATCGGCCTCGTGTCCTCCTTCACCTGATTGCATTTGGGCTTGTCGATTGTAGGCAATCGGCTCATTCCTGCACCAGCAATACTTGAAGAAAGGACAATCCCAATGCCTATCTGCGCCTTCCTTCTCTTCGACGGTCCCCTAGTAAGGTGCTCATACCTTCCGTCGCTCGTCATCGGGCGACGTTGGTCGTCTTGGCGCTCATACTTGTTAAGGAGATGCGTGGAATGTGGCTTCGATATCACTCTCCTCACTTGTTCCTCATTTAATCTGCCTGTCACTGTGGCTGGGCCGGTCGCATGGACTAGCCTCCTTTCTTTCCTTGCCCCGAGAGCGACCACCGTCCTCCTTGTACGTGTCATGGTGGTATCCAGACCCTGCCATGTTAACGCCGAACGAGAAATCTAGCTTACGTCTTGCGGAGCGACTGAGTTCTACCATGTTGACGCCGGGAAATGGGTTTGTGTCCACTTTCATGGCGAACTGCCCAAGGATCAGACGGCCTTGTTCTATCGCCATTTGGATTTGGCGGCGAAGCTCTTTGCACTCGTTGGTGGTGTGAGTGAACGAATGATGCCACTTGCAGTATGGTCTCCCGTTCATCTCCTGAGCCGTAGGGATTTTGTGGCCTTCGGGTAACCTCAGCTGCTTCTCCTTCAGCAGTAGATCGAATATCTGCTCAGCTTTGCTCACATCGAAGTCGAACCCTTTCGCAGGCCCTTGCTGTTTCACCCATTTGCAGGCCACAGGATCTGCCCCCCGAGCCCATTCAGCTACGGCCACCTCCTGGTCCTGCGTAGGATCTTCTTCTTCTGCATCGACCAGGCTTATCGGACGTTTAAATTTGTCTTGGTACAACTCAGGGTGACGCTGCTCATACATCGTCAGTTTCTGGGCCATGTGCGCCAATGAGTTGTACTCTACCTGGAACGCCAGGTCCTTGATGGGTGCTGACAGGCCCAACACTGCCAGCTCGACTGGCAACACGGAGGTCCCACCGGGCGTGCCAGAATGTGTTGCCTGCCAAAACCCACCGGTGAGCAGCGACTGACAACACGGAGAGCCGGGAGGCTCCCAGGACTGCTGGTGGGCCCTGGTCCCCAAGACGGCCCGCAAAATCTCCGACACGCCCTGTCTTGGTTCGAGATGCCACCCGACCTATACACCGTCGAAGGTGAAGGATTTCCGATTGATTTTTTGCATGATAAACAAGTATCCGTAAAATTCGAGCCGTAATCGCTCCCTGTGTTTCGGCTCCTAAAGCCGATTGCCCCATGGTTCTGCGTTAGATTTATGATAACATGGGGTTTTGCTTGGTCACTACAAGTTAAGTCGATACGATAGTTTAACGTTTTCACCACGTATCGAACGTCCTCTGAGCGTAATTGAGCCTGAACGCATAAAAGATGAAGAATATCAACCCTAGAGGAGGCCTAATAACCAACATAAAGCCAATTACGAACATCCTCTCTAGAACGAATAAGCCACATCCTTATGCATTACCGCATCGTTCAACCCGTTTGTAAGGCCTGATTACGTAGATATTAAACTAAACCTTGACGAATAAGGCACAACTATAATGATCGAATCGACTAAATAAAGATCAAGGTGCTACCCTTGCACTTTGGGACACGGTGCAAGGGTAGCGAGATAGCTAGAGGTAGCATAACCGACGATAATAATGAAACAAAGGCCGATGCTAGCCTCAAACAATCTATGATAATGGTATTACTCGCCATCAACAACGCTCAAGACGAGTAAAACCGGTAACGAATAGTAGATATCGCCTAGATCGCAAGATGCGATCTAGGCAGATGGCACTTACCCGAAAGAAACCCTAAGAACAAGGGGTGGCGATGCGCCGAGATTGTGTTTGTCGTGAACGTGGTTGTTGTTTTCTTTCAATAACCCTAGGTACATATTTATAGTCCGGAGACTCTCTACTTTTGGAATAACTCTACAACTCTATCTTTACCTAAACATAAACGGAACCTAAACAAACACGAATCCTACTATGATACAAGATACACGGGCAATTCAGCCCAAATCTACGCACTAGGCCGATCCAACAACACGTTGAATATATGTATCTTCTAAGCCCATCTTGATCACGGCCCATCTCCATCTTTAGCCAAAATACGGTGGTAACAACAAGTCAACCCTAGAGCAGAAGGGCTACTCGTTCGAGGATGAGGAAGAGGAAGGCGTGGAAGATGTGTAGTAGTTGGACCACCTTTAAATTTTATAGTTGAACGTTAATCGCGGTTGTAATAAATTCCAAGACTTGTTTGGTTTAGTTAAACTTGGATGATTTATGTGTTATACTTGTGTTGCTTATGTCTTGCGTGCCTTGTGTGTTTTCATAAGGGTAGGAGTTTACTACTTTAGTCTTTCTGTGTATCTCTTAACTTGTTGCCCAAACCCCACAGATGCCACCAAGACGTGTGAACAACGAACTTTACCTAGAGATTTCACAGCTTTTAGACTCTCAGAACCAGCTGATCCAACTGATCACTCAGAATATGCAAAACAACAAAAACAACAACAACAACAACAATAACAACAACAACGTGCTACCTCCACCACCCCCACCTCCACCACCACCTCAACATGATCGCTTGACTTGGTTTTTGAGGTTGAACCCTCCTACCTTCACTAGCGGCGCTGAACCAATTGTTGCAGATGACTGGCTCCGCACAATCAACAAGAAGTTAGTCACCGTGCAAGCTACTAGAGCTGACAGGGTGCGTTATGCCGCACACCAACTTGAAGGACCTGCTGCAGAATGGTGGGATAACTACCAAGTCACCCGCTCGGATATTGATGCTATCACTTGGAATCAGTTTGAGATAGCTCTCCACACTCACCATGTGGCTGCTGGTGTCATGACTCTGAAAAGGCGCGAGTTTCGCGATTTGCACTAGCTGCACCGTTCTGTCACCGATTATGGGGAGCTTTTCAACAAGCTCGCCCGTTATGCCCCCGATGAGGTTTCCACTGATGCCAAGAGGCAGGAGGAGTTCTTAAGAGGGCTCAATGATGAGATATCTATTCAGCTTGTGTCTTAGAAGTTTGACAACTTTCAGGAGCTCTTGGACAGGGCCATTGTGGTTGAATCCAAGAGGAAGAGCATAGAGAACCGCAAGAGAAAGTCTAACCCGCACAAGCACTCTGTTTCGTACCAGAAGCAACACACTTCATCACCACCACCTTATAACAGTAATGGCCACAACCATGACGGTCATCACCATGGCAGTCACAAACACAATGGCCATAAGCACCGCAATGGAAATGGCAGCAATAGGAAGGATCTCAGTGAGGTGACATGCTTTAAGTGAAACAAGACAGGGCACTATGCAACTACTTGCCCCGATAAAATGAAGAATGGAAATGGCAATGGGAATGGCAATGGACACAACCATGGTAATGGAAATGGGAAGAAGCCGAATCCGTTTGTCAAAGCCACAGTGAATCATGTCTCCATGGAGGATGCTTGTGACACACCGGACTCCGTGATTGGTAAGTTCAAGCTCAATTCCATTCCCGCAGTTGTTCTTTTTGATACTGGTGCATCGTATTCATTCATATTAAGGGTATTTATGGATAAAGGCAAGATACCCATGGAGACTATAAGTTCTCCCCTAAGGGTAAGTTCTCCTGGAGGAGAAATAGTGGCCAAATCTGGTTGCCGAGGGTTAAAATTAAGGATTGGGACACACATCTTTCCCACAAGTCTAGTAGTTCTAGATTCACAAGGATTATACATAATTTTGGGCATGAATTGGATGACCGAATATGAAGGAGTCATCGATTATGCCAAAAGGACTGTCGCGCTCACAACACCGGAAGGGAAAAGGATCCAGTCAACGTTTGCACTTAAGGAAATTATGGTGAATTCTCTTAAGGGGATTAGCTTGGAGAATGTACCCATTGTGAAGGAGTATCCAGTTGACTTTCCGGAGGAATTACCAGGAATGCCTCCTGACCGTGATATTGAGTTTCTTATTGACTTGATGCCGGGCACAGGGCCGATAGCCAAGAGACCATACAATATGGATGTGGACGAGTGGAAGGTACTCAAGAAACATCTTAGGGAACAATTAGACAAGGGATTCATTTCACCATCACCAGATCGCGCCGCCGCCATCGTCGCCGCCTTTAAGTCGTCGCCACCTCTCGTCCGTTAGATCTTGATGCAACGGCGTGGATTAGAACCATTAAACAAAGAGGTATCGGCCTATCGCGTCACGCCGCATGGCATGTTTGCGTCAGCGCACCGCGTCAAATTAGATCGACCAATCAGCGGTTGCCACTTGTCGCGAATCTGTTAGGGTTAGATTTAAAATATGATGATAATTGTTAACCTTGCGAAATTCGTAATAATTCGATCACTTGACCAAAAATTACATATAATATACCGTTGGATTGCTAAAATTGTGTAGAACACAGATCCAAAATAAAATTGCAAGTTTATGGTAGTATTGGTAGTATTATTTCTGTAGATTTAAAACACTAGTTTGGAGTTTTTAATTCATAGAAAAATAATTAAACCTTCGTTTTAGTTGATTCTTGTTGTGTTGGCTTTATTTTTATGATGCCAACTGTCTAAAATTATAAAACCTTGCTTAGGATCTTAAGATCTGTTCCGTGGTAGATTTGGAGCTTGGATCTTCTTATGAGCATATAAAATAAAGTAATAATCCAAATTGCTTAAAATATGTGGGAAATTTAATACTAACAACACCCCCAACCCAACACCAGCCTCTTATTAGTATCTTGGTCGATTTGGAACTCATTCTTGCATACTACCATGATTTCATGCATGCATATTACTTTGTGCCATTGTTTTGTGCAACATGTGATTAGATCTATGCCTTGTTTTGTTAGATTATTCGGAGTGCACCGATGAGTATTGTTGTGTAGATTGCTGCTCGGATCAAGGAAAGTTACACCACTTGTTCATATTTTTGTCCCGGTTTTGATTTTTTGCATGTGATCTCCAAATTCTGTAGTATGCATGTATAGGATGTTTTGGTAGAATTTTTCCTTAGTATTATTTTGCAAGTGCGATGATTTTGTAGTATGCCATGAGTAGCTCTATACTTAGGATTTTCCCCTCCTAATAGGTTACCCCTATTTTTGTTAAGTCCTTGCTATGCTATATATGTAAAGTACCGTTGGGGGGGTCGAAAGACAAGGAATTTTCTAAGTATAAAGGCTCTCTTGAGAGATCTTTTCCTCTCAAATCCACTTCAAAATAAAACTAAGTTTTCCTTCTGGGTGGAATGGTTGTCGGGTCAACGAGTGTAATTTGGTGGAGGACGGCCGCCTAGGAATCAAAGAAGTTTGCATGTTTCAGAATTCAGAAGCTTCTAGTGCAACCATAATACATATGGGCTCTGTCTTGGCCTAGTACTTAGTGGGAAACCTCACCTGGGTACCAACATTTGGAGGTTCTTGGCACGGTTGGATCCAGAAGGTAGAGGGGCTATTGAGGGAAAGCCTCGCCATGGTATTGTCTGTAAAAGGACTTGATCGTGGATTGTGGGTAAAGTGCACAAATTCTTGAGAGTATTGCAATCTGATCGATTAGCCGAGTTCACGGAAAAGAACACTTGAGCATCTGAAGGACAGAGCCTCTGAAGGATATTCCTATCTCTCTCTTCCAAAACTTAAAGTTTTCTAAAACCCCATGGCGTGAGTCATATCGCTATTCAGTTGGATTTTGGGGACTTGGTGAGTAATATCGAAGTATTAGGTTGTTTGGACACTTGGTGAGTAATATCCTCGTGTGCCATTCGACCCTATATTACCTAAGTAAATGTTTACAAAGTAGGAAAAACTCTCTCTCTCTCCATTTTCTCCATACTTAGAGAAAACTAGCTTTGTGCAAAAGAACTCCAAAGCCTAAACTAGCCTTGCATGTAGAGTTAGTATTTTTCTTCCTTGGTGTAATTTGCCAATACATTCAAAGTATTGACCCAACTTGTTGGCTGCACGTCAACAAGCCTGGGACGTTCATGAACTCAAGCTTTTTATGTTTCCGCTGTTATTTGAGCTAGCTTTATGCTAAGCAAATTTGTATTAATTTCATACTCTGGATTCCTCATGTAATAATGACATTGTGTTTTACATGATATTCATCGACTGTGAGTGCTAGCTATTGATCCAGGGAATAGCATGTAAATCACAGGGACCAAGGGTCTTTATTGATCTGAGGTTGCAACATAACTTATCATGTTGCAGGTTACTCTGATGGTGAGTAGGGTTATGAGTCTACACTCAACATGTTTGCATGTGGCACATGAAGATAAAGACTTTATTTTTATGCTATGTAATGAGAACTCTTTATAAGTTAGCCTTGGGCTAAGTGAGTTGTAAGAACTATTATACTCCTGGAATTTCGATATAATAATGACCTTTGTATTTATGTACTTCATCTTAAACTGTGGGTGCTAGCAATTCAATCCATGGACTAGCACTTCAATCACAGGGATCTCTACCTTATTGGGTGAGATCTTACAGATGGTATTAGAGCACTGTGTTTCCTATAGGTTTGTGACCCTAAGATGGATTAGATTAAGAAAACCACTATTCAACATCATTAAGAATTTTACACTTTGTTTCTTTTCATCTCGTAAACCTTTCCTAATCTTATTTCTCATCTCTAATTGTAGATGGCCACCATCAATGAATCCTCCAGGAAGGGACCACTGATGACTATGACCCTATAATGTGAGATAGAGTTTCCCAAGGCACTCAAGAACCTCATGGTTAGATTGGGATAAATGGTGAAGCTGTGTACAAGGGATTTCCGGTGATGGATGAAGGAGAAGAGTATTGGTGGGTACAACTCCACTTGTATAAAAACAAGGAGGATAACCACAATGAGTCAGGATTCTGCATGGTCACCAATTCTGAAATGCATATGTCATTCTTTGACTCTGCAAGGAATGCAGCATGGAATGCCATTGAAGAACTTGAAGAAAGGCTTAAGTGTAGAATGCTCAACACTCAAGAATGATCTTAGAGAGGAGAGAAAACATAATCAAGACTTAGAGACCACCATAAAACGGCTAAGGAGAGATATTATAGACTTAGCATGTGAGTCTTGTGATCAAGACAAACAGCTTTCCTCCAAGGATGCCCAGATAGCTACCTTGACTAGTGAGTGAAGGATGCGACGTATCCTATAGTTGGACCACCACACTTGTCGTTTTCTCGTGTTAATAATTTGATTATACCGACCTATGTGGTATGGCAAAAAAAATCTAAGTTGTGTTTGAACCTTGGTGTTTGTGATTGAATAGTGTATGCCATGACTTGTGTGGATTATATTTTGTTGAATGTTATTGGCTTATGTTTTGCTACTTTATGTTTTCTTTTTACTTGTGTTGTTTCTAATTTTTCTCCATCCTATGCATAGATGCCTAGCTTTGTTTACAACACTGCCGAGGAGTTCAAGGGAACTCACTTTGGGACTCGTATTTTGTAGCTCTTCAGTGTGCTCGCTCTTCCCATTCCTACCATCAAGGCACTTCGGATCAGGAAGTTTGAGAGGAAGGACTTATGGGGATTCTGGGTGACTCATCCAGGACACCAGTCAGAGCCTCCAACGGAGGAACTTGCCTTCAAGATACTCCATGATTATCAAGAGAGAGGCCTCGACGTTGCCATGCAGGAGCTGATAGGACGCCTATGTGGACGTCACTCCGCCGAGCTCAAGGACCACTTCTTCCATTTATTTGGGAGATGTGACGAGAACGGAAGTCTATAGTGTTTGACGAGGCCACTAAGGAGACCATCGAGCCTGTGCGACACTACCCCCAGGACTTAGAGAGTCTCCTTAGGCACCTTGATACTGATAGGACTAATGTGATGCTTAGCAATGATGAGCTACGCGTCTATCTGAGGGAGAAGGACAAGGCCTTCGAGGAGCAAGAGGAGTGCATCAAGGAGATGGAGCAGAGGTTTGAAAATCAATATAAGAAGTTCAAGAACCAAGAGAAGAGGGTCCAAGATAGGAACAAGAAGATTAATGATATGAAGACTGAGATGGAGCTCAAGGACCTCGAGATAGAGGCATATCACGAGGTGATAGAGAGAGCTTCAGGCGAAGGTCGATGCTTTGACCACCAGCTTGGAGGAATACAAGGCAGGTTTCGACGCAGCAGGACTTGCTCTAGTGGAGGAGGAAGTTGACATGGAGGAGTAGTGTCATCTACCTAGTTATCTATCTTATCGTTTTATTATCAAGTCGCATTGATCATCCAACTTGTGGATGACTATGCTAGCACGTTATTTATCTTTGCAAACTTGTTGCTTATGATGTTTGAACCCTAAAGTTTATCTTGTGCATGATTATTTGTGATTGTTGGTATATGTTGTATTGTGCATGATAGGATATATGGGGTTAAACTATCCTTACTTATCCTTATTGAAACCACAGATGCCTCCTCGTCGTGCCAACCCCAAAAACAACAACAACGACAACAACAACAACAACAACAACAACAACAACAACAACAACAACAACAACAACAACAACAACAACAACAACAACAACAACAACAACAACAACAACAACAACAACAACAACAACAACAACAACGACGACGACGACGACGACAACAACAGCAGCAACAACAACAACAACAACAATAACAACAACAACGACGACAACAAGAACAACAATAACAACAACAAACGACAACAATGACAACAACGACAACAACAGCAACAACAACAACAACAACAACAACAACAACAACAACAACAACAACAACAATAACAACAACAACAACAATAATAATAACAACAACATCAACAACAACAACAACACCACCACCACCAACAACAACAACAAAAATAACAACAACACCAACAATAGCAGCAACAACAACAACAACAACAACAACAACACCAACACCAACAACAACAACAACAACAGCAACAACAACAACAACAACAACCCAAGGGGAGTAATAGACTGTGCCAGACGAACTGTTACACTCACAACCCTAGAAAAGAAATGGATTAGGTTCAAGTCTAACTTTGAACCCAAGGGGAGCAAGTTAAATTCTCTTAAGGGGGTTAGCCTAGATAGTTTACCAGTGCTAAAGGCGTACCCTATTATGTTTCCGGAGGAATTACCTGGGATGCCACAAGATAGGGATGTAGAGTTTTTGATTGACTTACTGCCAGGATCTGGACCCATAGCAAAGAGACCCTACAAGATGTCAGTTGATGAGTTAAAAGACCTCAAGAAATAGCTTGGAGAATAGTTGAAGAAAGTATTTATCCAAGCGAGTTATTCATCTTGGGGTGCACCGGTTTTGTTTGTCGAGAAGAAAGATAGAAGTCAGATTATCGATCACTTAACGAAGTGACCATAAAGAACAAGTATCTGATACGTCGGAAACGTATCTATAATTTTTGATGCTCCATGCTTGTTTAGTATCTACTTTGCTTTGCTTTGTCTACACTTTGAGGTGTTTTTATATCTTTTCTAGAACTATCCTATTAACAAGTTGCCATAGTTCCAGTTGCCTATTTTCTTCTGTTTTTGGTTCCAGAAAGGCAGAAAATCAATATTCTCGGAATTGGACGGGACAAAATCCAAAGTCAATATTTTACCGTGGGCGACACGAAGTCTAGAGGGGAGACAGAGAGGCGAACCAGGGCCACCACACCCCCCTAGGCACGGGTGGGCCCACCCCACGCCTGCGTAGGGTGTGGGCTCCCTGGCCATCTCCCAGCCTTGCCTCTTCGCCTATAACAAGCCCCCGATGCAAAAACCCTAGGAACCCGATCAAAACTCCACGAAACCTTCTGTAGCCCCCTCCATCGTCGTCCCTAGATCAGGGGATCTGAAGTTCTTCCTGGCACCCTGCCGGAGGGGAAATCATCCCGGAGGCCTTCTTCTCCGATATGAAGCGTGAGTAGTTCCACCTTGGACTATGGGTCCATGTAGTAGCTAGATGGTTGTATATCCTCCTTGTGATTTCATGTATAGATCTTGTGAGCTCCGTTCATGATCAAGATCTAATCTATTTTTAATAATGCATGTTGTGTGCGGGGATCCAATGGATATTGAGATTACTATGTCATATTGATTAATGGTTTTGTCTATTTGATACTATCATGTCTGTGTTGTTTGTGATCTTGCATGCTCTCTGCTGTTAGTAGCTATCTTGGCCAAGTAGTTGCTAGTGAGTCCTAGAGGGGGTATTTATGCTCGATAGTGGGTTCATGCCTCTAGTTTCCAAGGGAAGTGACAGAAATCTCTTCGGTTGTAGATGTGTTGTTGCCACTAGGGAGAAAACAATGGTCTCTTGTTGAAAGGATAAGGATGTCGCCTAGAGGGGGGGGGTGAATAGGCGATTAAAACTTTTCCTAGAGTGGATCAACAAAGGCGGAATAAAACTAGTGTTTACTTTGTTAAGCACAACCTAGAACAACTAAGGTTCACCTATGTGCACCAAAAACTTATGCTAAGCAATACAAGCAACAAAGTAATAGCAAGATATATATTACTTCAAGCACGAAGGCTGTCGCAATGTAAAGTGCATAAGTAAAGAGCTCGGGTATAGAGATAACCGAGGCACGCGGGAACAACAATATTTTACCGAGTTCCCCCGAACATGGAGTATGTCTCGTTTGGAGAGGGGTGGTATCAAACCACCAACGCCACAAAAGGCCTCCCTTATTCTCCGGTGAATCTCACCCCAATGGGATCGATCCACGCTTCCACTATTGGTGCACTTGTCGGTGGCAACCGGAACCTCTCACAAGGTTGGGTCACTTCTCCACAACTTAATTGGAGGCTCCCAACAAACGCCAGCAAGTACAGAACGCCACTAAGGCCACAAAACCGTCTAGGGTTCCAAGAACCCAAGAGGGACAAGCTCCAATGAGTAAAACAAACCAAATCCTCTGAGGAGAACTCAAACCGATGCACCGAATGCAAATGGCAAGAACACCACAAAGATGCTCCAATCCCTCACTCTCAAGTTCCAACAAAGCTACTAAAGCTATCGGGGGAACAAGAGAGGAGGAATCAAAGAGGGACACAAAATCCCCCAAAATCTAGATCCCCAAAGATACATTCACAAAGAGATGAATCAGTTAGGTCAAAACATGGATCTAGATCTCCTCTCTCTTCCACTCAAATATGGGCAAGAATCATCGGAGGGGAAGAGATTAATCAAGCAAGAGAGTGAGAGCAAGTATGGACAAATCTTAGACTAATAGAGGAGGAAGAAGCCAACTAAACTAAAAACGGACAAAGCCTTAAATAGCAGCCCCAGAAAAAACTGGCCGTTGGGCACTTTTTTGAAACAGTCCGGTAGTACCGTTTTCAACCGGTACTACTGATCCTGGGCAAGATAGCGAGAGGCAGCAGGGAATCGTATCAGGGCATGCGCACGCGGGTGTTCAATGCAGCAGGATCACGAGGTAGCAGCAAGCGCCAATGAGGCCGAGCGGGCCCAGACGCCAGCGAAAAAAGACGAGCGACGGCAGCGAAGCGCCAGGTGGGCCAGCGGAGTCCGCGCGGGATCAGCTGGCGACATCGCGCGCGGTGGGGGACAAAGAGCGGGAGCTTGGGCGGGAAACGCGGTGGCGGCAACGCGGCTTTGCGGGAGAAGCGGGGCCAGGCGGGAGCAGCGTGGCAGCTGCTGCCAGCGGGGTGGGCTGGCAAGGGAGAGGCAAACCTACCTGGGCTGGCCGGTAGTACCGGCTAACCCGGGTGGTACTACCGGGCCAGGCCGGTAGTGCCGGACCTAGCAACCGAGGGAGGTAGTGGCCCACGGTAGTACCGGTCGGCCCAGACAAAATCTTTTTCTTTTTCTTTTTCAAACCGAATAAAGCAAAATACAAACGGTGATAACTTTTGATTGGTAACTCCGATTGACCCGATTCCAATTGCGTTGGAAAGGGGACGACGAGAGCTTCCCAATAAAAATTGGTTATCACCAAGTGAGAATGTATCAAGTAATATAATGTGTGATACCTCACTTGGTGAGACACCGGAAAACCGCCAAGATCAAAATCGCAACAAGATAGATACGGGAGATCCGATTTTGATGAACAAGAGCTTGTTATGGAGATTACCACAAGATCTAGATCCTCACATGGATAAGACAAAATAACAACCAAATATGATGATGCAAGTGTGTAAAGGTTTGATCTCTCTTCGAACGATGTGACCGAGTTACTCATTCGAGAGCCCCTCTTGATAGTATGGCTATGAATCCTAAACCCGGTCTCCCACTAACAACATGAGACCGACAAAAGGGAAAACCTATCAAGATTATACCTTTGCCTTGATCATTCCACTTGAGCTCTATGTAGACAAACTTGACCTTCTCAAGTTGGAACGCCTTTCTTGATTTCTCATCATCGAACCATGATCACCGAGGATGGCAAGCATCAAACATGAGATCTACTATAGATGGCACATTTAGAGCTTGCACAACACATCTTCTTCCCATTTCATCTATCTTGAAGCTAACACATGCTCCAAGAAATGCTAATGGACATTTCCTACAAGTACAACTTAATACACACATTAGTCCATAAATATTATCATTAATTACCAAAACCACACATGGGGGCCCACATGTTCTTTCACTTGTTCATGGAACAAGTGTATTGTTTACCTTACACACTTTGCTTAAAGAAGTTGTCTGTTGCTTGCAACTTAATACTGGAGGGGGTTCGGATGATAACCTGAAGGTGGACTTCTAGTCATAGATGCAGTTGGATGGCGGTCTATGTATATTGTTGTATTGCCCAATTGAATCTCATAGGATCTTTTTGTCTGGTATTGCATTGTTATACAATGATCAGTTCCTGTCAATTGCCCTATTGTAATTTGTTTACCCTTCATGCCATGTTGTTTATCTAAGGAGAGCACCTCTAGTGAACTATGGACCCCGGTCCAATCTTTACCATTGATACATCCTCCACTGTTACATGTTTACTTCCTGCAAACCATTACCTTCCACACCATATGTTTAATCCTTTGTTACAGCAAACCGGTGAGCTTGACAACCTCACTGATTCGTTGGGGCAAAATCTTAAGTTTGTGTTGTGCAGGTTTCCACATTTCTTGACACATCTGTGTGACGTTTCCTTCCTCCTACTGGTTCAATAACCCCGGTTTCTTACTGAGGTAAAACTTGCTGTTGTGCTGCTTCACACCTTGCTCTTGGGTTTTCACGACGAAGTGCTTCCTAGCACCATCAAGCTCTTTCTGGCGCTGTTGTCGGGGATCTACAGGACAACTTCCACCTTTTCCTCCCCGTAAAAATCTCTTTCTGGTGTTGTTGCCTAGGAGGCTAAGGACGTATTCACAAGGGGAGTCCTCCTCAACCTTTCTCTTTACTTTGTTTTTAGTTTGCTTAGTTTCTTTTGCATGGTTTTGTTTGCCTCTGTTCAAAAACTCCAAAAAATTAGTTCAGTTTGGTTTGCTTTCCCTATTCAAAAACACAAAAAAATTAGTTCCTACTCTAGTTGGTGGTCTGTTATTGCCTTGCTTAGTCATGCTTTCTATCAATGGATGGTTTCTTTGAAACTAGTTCTTATTGACAAGGTGGGTTCACGGAAGAACAAAAGTATTATTATAAGGAACACCATTTGTCACAAAAAGGGAAACACTTATGGGAGCAAATTGATAAGTTGAATACTATTGCTAGAGAGGTGTGATCTACTTATAATGTTACTTATTGCTTTGATAAAGCTTGTTGCTGTAGGAGGTATAAACACCTGCCTTTTCAACGTGAGTATAATGATAATGTTACCATATCTTCTTATGTTAAATGAAATTATGATTTTGATGATGTGGAACAAATTGAAGAATTTATTGCCTTCAAGGGTGCATTTGAACTTGCCAGTTTGCTTGAAAATACTGATGATGCACCATATGAACATGAGGTTTATGAGATACTTAAATTTTGCTTTGATAATTACAAGGAAGAAAATGTCTATATTCTTGAATATTTTAATAGACGCTTTCCACAAATGGAAGAGACTAATGCCTTGCAGGAGCCTATGGAAGAAGAAATTGTTGAAACTAGAAGCTCATTAGATGAAAAAGAGGAGGAGAGTGATGAAGAAAAGGAGGAAGAATGGATTATCTACCCATGCCTACCTTCTAATGAGAGTAACTCTTTATCCCTTACATTATTTGATTGTCCCCCATGCTTACCAAAGGAGGATGAATGTTATGTTCCTGTGGATCCTTTTGAAATATCTACTTTAGGTAAAACCTGTGAAGGTTTTAATCCCACTATTTTTGAGCTTGATAGAAATTATGTGTTTGTAGATCATGAAAAGCATGATTTATGTGATAGCTATATTGTTGAGTTTATTCATGATGCTACTGAAAATTATTATGAGAGAGGAAAGTATGGTTGTAGAATTTTTCATGGTACTGAAACACCTCTCTATGTGCTGAAAGTTTTGAAGTTACTCTTGTTTCATCTTCCTATGCCTGTCATTTTGTTCTTTGTGAATTTATTTGCATACAAGATTCCTATGCATAGGAAGTGAATTAGACTTAAATGTGTTTTGAATTTGCTTTTTGATGCTCTCTTTTACTTCAATTCGTATTTCTTATGTGCTCATCTTTTCAAACTATCAAGCCTAACTTAAAGGCGTTAAAGAAAAGTACTTGTTGGGAGATAACCCAAGAGTTTCCTTGAGTCTTGGAAGTTATTACTTCTGTAATGACCTCTCCTTATCTTTTTTGTTTGCCTTTTGTGCCAAGAATGACCTCTAATGAGAGGGAGGTAATCTTTGGGAGTTCCTGTCCCGAAACAGATTTCTGTCCTCCACCATAAAAACTTGTGAGGAGTCTCTGTAAGTAATATTTAGCTGAAAATTTATGACTAAATCCCCCAGTATGTTAGCTAACTTTAGTTAGTTCAACACTTTTTGATTTGATCAACAGAATATTTTCGAAAAAATCGTTTTCTACCTGCTGGTCTGTTTTGACAGATTTCTGCCATTATTTGCATTTGCTTCTTATTGATTCCTTTTTGAGTTCTCTTTTGGTAATTGAGCTTTTTGAAGGAGTTGCTACAGTAGCATGTGTTTTTAGTGGACAGTTTTTTTGTTCCAAAGCTAGTCCCAAAGGTCTATTATCTTTTGAATACACTAATGTTGCTAATAAAGATTGTGTGAAGTTTTGTATGAAGGAAAATTTTCAGGTGTAGAGAGAGAATGATGTAATGAGATGAATAATGGACAAAAGCTCAATCTTGGGGATGCCACCCCAGTGTCACCCCAAGAAATATCCAACAGGTACAAGCGTCAAAGCTTGGGGATGCCCAAGGCATCCCCTTCTTCATCAATAAAAATCTCAAGTCTGTCTAGACACTTCTTTTTATTGTTTCATGCACAGTTGTGTTGTTCTTGGAGCATCTTAGTTTTCATTTGGTTTTCTTAGTTTGTTTAGTTTTCTTGAATAAAGTAGGTTGGATACCCGTTCTCGCTGTGTTGTTTCAAATAAGTTGCTTGGTGTTGAAATGGAGTAGGAAGTTCTTGCCTAATAAGTGCAAGAGGAGCTTGCATTGACTGTGACTTAGACTTTAGCATAACATGCTAGGTGTTGTTTTAACCGTATGCTTATGATAATTTCTGTAGCATGTCTTGTTCCAAACAATTGGGATTTCTTAGTGTGCCTTGAAAGAATTATGCGTTGTTTTAGCATGCAAAAGCATAGTATTATGGTATTCTCCTTTGATGCTTTGTTTGGGTTGATTTGGCACATGCTCACACCATGTTATGACTATGACAAGTCACCATAAGCCTCTATGATCATTTAGTCCTTGACTTGTAGTACCACTCTATGCTTTGATTAGTAATGTTTTGTTGCTCTGCATTATTATGGCCATTATTGCTCTCTTAGTTGGTTGCTCCCAGTCTTTTGCCAGCCTCCACTTGTATGAGTAAGCTCTACTCATGCTTCCAACTCCAAAGAAACCAAGTTATTCCAAAGTGTCCACTATAAACTCCTATGTATGGTGTGTTACACCATTCCAAGTATATTCTTGTTTTCAGTTATCTTCCAATTAAAAAGTATTTTGTTATGTGGAAACTTAGTGATTAAAGCTCTCATGAACTTGATGGCACACTTTATATTCTTTGCCCCTAATAAACTTGAACCATTGTGTCGTCTATGTTGTATATGCATGCACTTATACGTTGGAATTAGCAGAACCGTGCTGTTATGGGGAACGTTTTCAACATTGCACTTGTACGTTGTACATAGTTGATATCATGCTCTTTTGTCTATGGATGTCACCGGTGTGAAATAAAGAGGGAACTTGTAAGTCCATGGAGTTATGTATTTTGTGTTAGAGAAACGCCTGGGCCGCTAGCCTACGCCATGCCTAATCATGGTGGAAACTTGCAACATCACCATAATGAGCTATCTATGAAGCACCCTCAATAAAAAAGTTATGCACATAGTAAATAAAAAGATCGCCGATATGCTCATTGTCTGCTTGCCTTGTCATTTTGGTTATGGGATAGGTCCTGTACCATGTGAAAGGGGTACCCCGTTGGAGGTTCTCTATGATACGCATGTACTTACTATGATAAGAACTTACAGGTGACTAAAGTTGAGTAGCATGAGGTGTGGCCCTCGTACTCAAGGGACTTGAGATTTCCAACTTATACCTTGTCAAGCATATACTGCATAGTTTGTTCACTTTAACCTTAATCACTTCAAGATGCTTATGATAGGGGCAATGAAGGCTGAAAGCTAACAAGTACCATAATTTTTGGAAGCTCTTTTTGGAACTTGAAATCCCTGCTTCCTTTATGAAAGGCCTTTCTTCCACCATTATTTGAGTCTCCACCTTCTACCTTTAGGCACCATTAAGAGAGCATACACAATCTGTGTGCAGTGTCCCAAAACTTATTGATTGATGCATATTATGATATTACTTGTTCTTGTGCTAATTGTATCTAGTCACTCTTATGAACTTTGAAGGTGTCCTATGCATCTATTTTCTACTCTATGAGGGACAAGATGAATGTCACTATGCCATGTTTTCTGTATGTGAAACAAACAAATGTTTTTCAATGCATGTTATTCATGATCTTTGTTTGTAGCCTTTCATATTGCATGCATAGTTACTTTGTCTTATTGTTAGAACTCCATCTTTCATGCACATGTTTAGAGTTCTTTGATCCCAGCTTTCAATTCTTACAAATAGTTTGATCTTGGTTTTGACAGTGCATGTCACCTCAAATATTATTCTTTTTATCACTTACCTACTCGAGGACGAGCAGGAGTTAAGCTTGGGGATGCTTGATACGTCGGAAACGTATCTATAATTTTTGATGCTCCATGCTTGTTTAGTAACTACTTTGCTTTGCTTTGTCTACACTTTGAGGTGTTTTTATATCTTTTCTGGAACTAACCTATTAACAAGTTGCCACAGTTCCAGTTGCTTGTTTTCTTCTGTTTATTGTTCCAGAAAGGCAGAAAATCAATATTCTCGGAATTAGACGGGACAAAAGCCAAAGTCAATATTTTATCGTGGGCGACAAGAAGTCCAGAGGGGAGACAGAGAGGCGAACCAGGGCCACCACACCCCCCTAGGCGTGGGAGGTCCCACCCCACGCCTGGGTAGGGTGTGGCCTCCTTGGACGCCTCCTAGTCTCGTATCTTCGCCTATAAGAAGCCCCCGATGCAGAAACCCTAGGAACCCGATCAAAACTCCACGAAACCTTCTGTAGCCGCCGCCACCATTGTCCCTAGATCGGGGGGATCTGAAGTTCTTCCCGGCACCCTGCCGGAGGGGAAATCATCCTGGAGGCCTTCTTCTCCGGTATGAAGCGTGAGTAGTTCCACCTTGGACTACGGGTCCATGTAGTAGCTAGATGGTTGTATCTCCTCCTTGTGCTTTCATGTATAGATCTTGTGAGCTCCGTTCATGATCAAGATCTAATCTATTTGTAATCATGCATGTTGTGTTTGCGGGGATCCGATGGATATTGAGATTACTATGTCAGGTTGATTAATGGTTTTGTCTATTTGATACTATCATGTCTGTGTAGTTTGTGATCTTGCATGCTCCCTGTTGTTAGTAGCTATCTTGGCCAAGTAGTTGCTAGTGAGTCCTAGGGGGGGTATTTATGCTCGATAGTGGGTTCATGCCTCTAGTTTCCAAGGGAAGTGACAGAAATCTCTTCGGTTGTAGATGTGTTGTTGCCACTAGGGAGAAAACAACGGTCTCTTGTTCATGGAACAAGTGGATTGTTTACCTTACACACTTTTCTTAAAGCAGTTGTATGTTGCTTGCAACTTAATACTGGAGGGGGTTCAGATGATAACCTGAAGGTCGACTTGTAGTCATAGATGCGGTTGGATGGCGGTCTATGTATATTGTTGTATTTCCCAATCGAATCTCATAGGATTTTTTTGTCTGATATTGCATTCTTATGCCATCCTCAGTTCCTGTCAATTGCCCTGCTGTAATTTGTCTACCCTTCATGCCATGTTGTTTATCTAAGGAGAGCGCCTCTAGTGAACTATGGACCCTGGTCCAATCTTTACCATTGATACATCCTCCACTGTTACATGTTTACTTGTTGCAAACCATTACCTTCCACACCATATGTTTAATCCTTTGTTACAGCAAACCGGTGATCTTGACGACCTCACTGATTCACTGGGGCAAAGTCTTGAGTTTGTGTTGTGCAGGTTTCCACGTTGCTTGCAACACCTATGTGATGTTTCCTTCCCTCTACTGGTTCGATAACCTCGGTTTCTTACTGTGAGAAAACTTTTCGCTGTGCTTCTTCACACCTTGCTCTTGGGGTTTCCCGACGAAGTGCTTCCCAGCACCATCAAGCTCTTTCTAGCGCCGTTGCCAGGGATCTACAGGACAACTTCAACATTTTACTCCCCGTCAAAAGCTCTTTCTGGCGCTGTTGCCGGGGAGGCTAAGGATGTCTTCACAAGGGGAATCCTCCTCAACCTTTCACTTTACTTTGTTTTTAGTTTGCTTAGTTTCTTTTTTCTTGGTTTCGTTTGCCTCTTTTCAAAAACTCCAAAAAAAATAGTTTAGTTTGGTTTGCTTTCCCTATTCAAAAACGCAAAAAATTAGTTCCTACTCTAGTTGGTGGTCTGTTATAGCCTTGCTTGGTCATGCTTTCTATCAATGAATGGTTTCTTTGAAACTAGTTCTTATTGGCAAGGTGGGTTCACGAAAGAACAAAAGTATTATTATAAGGAACACCATTTGTCACAAAAAGGGAAACACTTATGGGAGCAAATTGATAAGTTGAATACTATTGCTAGAGAGGTGTGCTCTACTTATAATGTTACTTATTGCTTTGATAAAGCTTGTTGCTGTAGGAGGTATAAACACCTGCCTTTTTAATGTGAGTATAATAATAATGTTACCATATCTTCTTATGTTAAAGGATATTATGATTTTGATGATGTGGAACAAATTGAAGAATTTATTGCCTTCAAGGGTGCATTTGAACTTGCCAGTTTTCTTGAAAATACTGATGATGCACCTTATGAATATGAGGTTTATGAGATACTTAAATTTTGCTTAGATAATTACAAGGAAGAAAATGGCTATATTCTTGAATATTTTAATAGACGCTTTCCACAAATGTAAGAGACTAATGCCTTGCAGGAGCCTATGAAAGAAGAAATTGTTGAAACTGGAAGCTCATTAGATGAATAAGAGGAGAAGAGTGATGAACAAAAGGAGGAAGAATGAATTATCTACCCATGCCTACCTTCTAATGAGAGTAACTCTTTATCCCTTACATTATTTGATTGTACCCCATGCTTACCAAAGGAGGATGAATGTTATGTTCGTGTGGATCCTTTTGAAATATCTACTTTGGGTAATACATGTGAAGGATTTAATCCCCCTATTTTTGAGCTTGATAGAAATTATGTGTTTGTAGATCATGAAAATCATGCTTTATGTGATAGCTATATTATTGAGTTTATTCATGATGCTACTGAAAATTATTATGACAGAGGAAAGTATGGTTGTAGAATTTTTCATGGTACTGAAACACCTCTCTATGTGCCGAAAGTTTTAAGTTACTCTTGTTTCATATTCCTATGCATGTCACTTTGTTCTTTGTGAATTTATTTGCATACAAGATTCCTATGCATAGGAAGTGGGTTAGACTTAAATGTTTTTTGAATTTGCTTCTTGATGCTCTCTTTTACGTCAATTCGTATTTGTTATGTGAGCATCTTTTCAAACTATCAAGCCTAACTTAAAGGCGTTAAAGAAAAGTACTTGTTGGGAGATAACCCAAGAGTTTCCTTGATTCTTGGAAGTTATTACTTCTGTAATGACCTCTCCTTATCCTTTTTGTTTTCTTTTTGTGCCAAGAATGACCTCTAATGAGAGTGAAGTAAGATTTGGGGAGTTGCTGTCCCGAAACAGATTTATGTCCTCCACCATAAAAATTAGTGAGGAGTCTATGTAAGTCGGATTGAGCTGAAAATTTTCGAATAAATCCCCCAGTATGTTAGCTAACTTTCGTTAGTTCAACACTTTTTAATTTGTGTTGGGGAGGTGACCCCGGATAGGGTCAAGACAGGGGAAGATAAAAGGAGTTTCCCCTATCATATGTCGAGTTACTATTTATATTGGCCGAGTCCTGTAAAAGTCGGTCGAGATAAGCACGGCCATGATACCTACGAAGGGAGCGATACCTGATCCGGCCAACATACGAGTTAAGTCGGCCGAGTATGTATGTACAACTTGAATGCAGGTAAAGGTCGAGCCGACTTATCCAAGACAAGGCCGAGTAACATGAAGCTTACGGGAGAAGGAGGTGCCTAAGGTCAAACCCTAGCTGCTGTAGGAGGAATCTAGACAGAGCCAAGCGCTAAGGACAAAGAGCAGAGATGCAGAGGGGCAGACAGGCGTCACGGAGGTGACAGTGAGGAAGCCCGAGGCGTACATGTGAACCTTGCCGCCAATAGAAGGGAGACACGGAAAGGAGCTCGCCGAGTTACCACTTTGGGACAAGCATATTCCAAGAATATGCTTGCCACGTAAGCCCTAGATGGATCCAAGGAACCCCTTTATAAGGAGAGGCATGGACTCCAGAGAGGGGGATCGATTCATTCAACGCCGTAAGGATCGTGTAGTTCTTCTCTTCTTCCTGCAAACAACTCGAGGAGCACTTGTAGCCCAAGAGAGGAGAAATAAAGATCTGTATGTTAGTCATTTGTGTGTAGAAGTAACTACATCTTCCCTCCCCGGATCCCACTAGCATCCATAGGCCCCATACTTTAGCCTACCCATGGCATCTTCCGTGCCACCACCACGACAGTTGGTGCCCAACATGGGGCCAGCAGCGGTGCTAGCTGGAGTCAAGATCCGGACAGGAAACTTCATCCACACCGGCGAGCGCGTTGTCTCTGGCTTAGTCCAGATATTTGATCTCTGTGACTATGTCAGCGATAACGCAGGCAGCTTCAGGAGAAAAGCTCCTCCGCGCAACGGCATCTTCATCAACCTGGGCATGCACAAGATCTACGTCGGCGTCGACACATCATGCGTTTATCCTCACCAAGTTATTGATGCAGGAGATCCTCCCCTCAGCGCCACAAACGGTTCACGTGGAGAACGCCCTATCAGCAGCGTCGAGGTGATGGTCACAGCTGGGGTACAGGCAGCAGCAGCAGCAGGTGCCGGATCAATTAAGGACCCGACGACGGGAGGACAGGTGACCACAAAGCAAGCAGCTCCACAGCCCACTGAGGTAGATCCGTCAGCAGCCAAGCCAGCCGAGGTGCAGGAGACAACCCCGAAGGCACCAAGGGTAAGATGGCCACCTCTGGAAAGACCAGAAAATATTATCCAGGCAACTATAGATAATCTGACCACGCCTATAGCGCCGATACTCGATCCGACTAATGCTCAGGCAGAGTTAGAAGAGACCAGGCAAAAAGTACTGGCAGAGGCAAGAAAGGTGTCGACCTTGCGGGAGTCCCTGAACAGGACCCTGCGAGAATATGCCAAGGCAAATAAGCTAGATGTTGCCCCAGAGCAAGTAGATGAGTTAAGATTGAGAGGAAAAAATCTCATAAATGATATCAACAAAGAACATGAGACTCAGAAGGCAGACTTAGTTGACCTAGGCTTGCCGAGGTATAGCACCCCGACAATGAACCTAAGGGCGGCTAATGCCGCTGCATTAGAATTGGAAGGACTAACCGGCGAAGCCCGACAAAAGCAACAAGAAAGAGTGAATGAGCTGGTACGCATCGTGAACTAGCAAAATGAAGAAATGCTTAGGGCTGACCCGGCGAGACCGGGAGCCTCGTGCATGGTTCATTCGGCTGGAGCAGCACCTGCCCTATCAATGGCAGCAGCATCCTCACCTGGAAACAACGGGCGAAAAGATAAAGCAGTAACTTCAGAAAAAAGAAATAAGCAAATTGTATCGTATGATCCAGCGGTAGCTGAAAAGGTCAATGAGAACAGAGGCAATGGAAGCCGAGGTAACGGAGGCGAAAGAAACCTCGGCCGTGCCAATAAAGGCAACATAAGCCGAGGTAATGGAGACCTCGGAAGAAGAAATCATGAGAATGAAATCCCGGCGGAAGGAAGAAGGGACCCGCCGCCCAATCCTCAGCCGAGGTATGAACCTCGGCAAGAACGAGAAGTGAGACCAGCTCACCATAATCACGCAAATGAGAGGTACAACGATGGTTACTCCGATATGGAGTATGCAGGGCATGTTGGAAATAACCATTATGGAATGCAGGAGAGAATCATGTACAGAGACTTACCGTCAAATGATGCAAGATTAAAACTGGACAGGTTGTATCGATCCGAGTTGTTAGAAGAGCAAGGTCCGCCTGGTCCGGCGTGTTTTGGACCTCGGATCATGGGCGAACCACCAGTGCCGAACTTTCAGCTGGCAAGGGGCACGAAAACATACAATGGGAGCACCAAACCACATGATTGGTTGATTGACTATGCTACTGCAGTAAAGATAGCTGGTGGGAACTTGCGATGGGCAGTAAGATATGTCTCGCAAATGCTGGAAGGACCAGCCAGAGTATGGCTGAACAATCTGCTAGCAGGAAGTATCAACTGCTGGCTAGATTTTGAAGAGATGTTTGTCAGCAACTTCACCAGTACTTACAAAAGACCAAACAGGCCACAACAGCTTTCTATGTGCAAGCAAAGACCGAATGAGACAGATAGAGAATTCTTGACTCGGTGGTGTAATCTTAGAAACTCATGTGAAGGAGTTATAGAATCTCAAGCGATAGCCTGGTTCTCTCAAGGTTATCGGTACACCAGTGTTTTGTGGCAGAGGTTGCCAAGAGATATGCCGACCACCTTGGCAGAAACCATCAGGATAGCAGACTCATATGCTTTGGGGGATCCAACACAACCAGAACTGATGTCGGCAGAACATCGAGAGCATCAGGATCAATATACAAGAGATGCAGCCGGATCATCAAGACGCAACGAGTTCATGGGTAGAAGAAGAGAGGAAAGACCGGATTGCAGGTATGCCTCAAATCAGGTGGCAGCGGTAGTGCAAGATCAGCCGAGTCACGGAAATAGTCAGCGGCAGAAAAATGGTCCTCGACAATGGACACCAAGGAATGAAGGGAAAAGACAGTGGACGCCAGAACAGAAGAAGCAGTGGCAGGAAAGGCCGAAGTACACATTTGAATCCATGTTGGATCAACCGTGTAAATTTCACACTCCAAACCCGGCCAAGCCGGCTAATCATACAACTCGGCAATGCACCTGGATGAAAAATGCAATGGGGAACCCGGCGGGCATGCAAGCACCTTCTCATCAAGCGCATCAACAGCAACAGCCACAGTTGACTAGGGCGAATGCACAGCAGTTAATGTTACCCCCTCCTCCTCCGAGGTATGATAACTCATACCGGAGAGATGCAATGCATCAAGTAATGAATCAAGGTCAGGATGGAAGGAAAAACCCCGGAAATGGTGGACGTAATGATTACAGGGAACATCATCAGTCGTACTGTGTGTTCAGAACTGAACATCAAGACAGGCAAAGTATACATCGCCGACATATGGAAGTAAATGCAGTTATGCCGGCAGTACCAAGATATGTGCCTTGGTCAGATTAGGAAATAACCTCGAGCATAAAGGATCACCCGAAAATAATGCCGAATCTAGGGTCGTACGCACTCGTACTAGATCCAACATTTGTAGGGCCCAACATTAATGTGAAATTTTCAAAAGTACTCATCGACAATGGGAGCAGTATCAATATCATGTATAAAGATACGATGCATAAACTCGGAATAGCGCAGAATATGCTGCAATCCACAAGGACCACATTCCATGGAATTGTGCCAGGACTTTCGTGCGAACCCATTGGGAAAGTCCGAGTAGATGTATTATTCGGCACAAGGGAGAATTGCAGAGCAGAAAATTTGGAGTTCAAAGTGGTGGACCTAGAAAGTTGCTATTATGCTTTACTTGGACGGCCGGCTTTGGCCAAATTCATGAGCAGCTGCCACATCACTTACTTGAAAATGAAGTTACCCGGACCACAAGGGGTGATAACAGTAGCAGGAGATTACAGGAAGTCGATGGAATGTGCCTCGGCCGGATCAAACCTGGCCGAGTCATTGGTGATTGCAAGAGAAAAAAGAAGGATTCAGGAGGTAGCGGCTCTCGCTCAGTCAGCACAGCTAAATATGCCAGCGTTAGCCAACCCACATGGAAGTGTTTCTTTCCAGCCGACTAAGGAGACAAAAAAGGTCCAGATAGATGAGCAGTTCCTAGAGCGCACCATCACGATTGGCGCCGGCCTGGATGCCAAATAGGAAGGCGAGCTCACCAACTTCCTCTGTGAGAATCGAGATATCTTTGCTTGGTCAACTCAAGACCTGCAAGGTGTGCCGAGGGAGTTGGCTGAGCACTCTTTGCATGTAAGGCCAGGAGCAAGGTCGGTGAAGCAACCTCTCCGCCGCTTCGCCAAAGACAGGAGAAAAATAATAGGGGATGAGATAGCTCGGCTCCTGGCAGCCGGGTTCATCATGGAAGTACTTCATCCAGATTGGTTATCAAATCCGGTGTTGGTAGAAAAGAAAAAGGATGACCCAAATGTAGCCGTCGTATGGCGAATGTGTATTGATTACACGAACCTAAACAAGGCGTGTCCCAAAGATCCTTTTCCTTTACCTAGGATAGACCAAGTCATTGATTCGACCACTGGTTGTGAGCTTTTGTCATTTGTAGACGCGTATTCTGGTTTCCACCAGATACCGTTAAATCTGGCCGATCAAATAAAGACTATGTTTATTACCCTGTATGGGGCTTATTGCTATCGTACCATGCCATTCGGCCTGCGCAACGCAGGAGCAACATACCAGAGATGCATGCAAAAGTATCTACATGACCAGATAGGGAAAAATGTGCAAGTACATGTGGATGATGTGGTTATAAAAACCAAAGAAAGTAAAACACTCATGGATGATATTCGACAGACAGTCGCAAACCTGAGAAGATTCCGAATGAAGCTTAACCCGGAAAAATGTACCTTCGGTGTCCCGGCTGGGAAATTACTCGGTTTTATCGTATCCAACCGAGGTATAGAGGAAAATCCAACTAAAATACGAGCAGTTGAAAGAATGGAATTGCCGAGGTGTCTAAATGATGTACAAAAATTCACGGGTTGCCTGGCCTCTCTTAGTCGATTTTTATGTCGGCTGGGGGAAAAGGCATTACCTCTATATCAACTGATGAAAAAATCTGAGAAGTTCATTTGGACACCGCAAGCAGATAACGCATTTCATGAATTAAAAAAGGTGTTGGTCACGGCACCAATTCTGGCCTCTCCATTATCAAAGGAGCCTATGTTACTTTATGTAGCTGCCACTAACAGAGTGGTAAGCGCGGTGGTTGTCATGGAACGGAATAAAGATGATAAGTCGGTACAAAGGCCGGTATATTACCTAAGCGAGGTATTATCAGCCTCAAAACAGAACTACCCGCACTACCAAAAGATGGCTTATGGAGTATACATGTCGGCGAAAAAACTTAAACATTACTTCGAGGAACATCCGATAAAAGTGGTTTGTGAAGCACCCATAGCCGAGATATTGAGCAATAAAGATGCCAGTGGCCGAATAGCAAAATGGGCAATCGAGTTATCACCTTATGCCCCGCAATTTGATAGGCGAGATGCAATCAAATCTTAGGCGGTGGCAGACTTCTTTGTGGATTAGGCCGAGGTACAATATGAGCCACCATTACCAGATCCGAATTATTGCACAATGCACTTTGACGGTTCCAAGCTGAGGAATGGCTTGGGGGCAGGGATAGTGTTAACCTCGCCAAAAAGAGATCAGCTGAAATATGTACTGCAAATACATTTCGCCGCGTCAAATAATGTAGCCGAGTACGAAGCACTCGTCCATGGGTTAAAGGTGGCAAAGAGATTGGCATACGTCGGATCCTATGTTACGGGGATTCAGATTTAGTAGTACATCAAGTATCAGGCAATTGGGACGCGCTAGATGCGAATATGGCCCTATATAGATTCCATGTGCAAAAAATCAGTGGATACTTCGATGGATGTGAGTTTCATCATATACCTCGGGCAGAAAATGACGCTGCAGACACGCTGTCAAAACTCGGATCAACTAGGCAATCAATTCCCCCGGGTATCGCCCTAGAGCACCTAAGAAAACCATCAATAGCACCATCACCAGAGTTCGAGTCCATTTATATCTCGGCAGAATCAAGAGAAGATAGTATGCCAATGGAAGTTGACAAACAATGTAACCCGGAATTTCCGAAAGTGAACCCGGCCATCGCACGAATGGATATCGAAAAATCCGAGGTTGTTATGTCGGTAGAAAATATGGAAATAGATAGTGAAATTATCCCAGAGAAAATCATGCTGACATGGGCGCAACCCATATTTTCCTTCCTTAAGGAGGCAATTTTGCCGAGTAATGAGGTACTGGCTAGATAGACAGTAAGAAGAGCAAAGGCTTATACAATCATAAACAATGAGTTGTATAAAAGAAGCGTCACAAGCGTGCTGCAAAGATGTGTTGACTCGGCAGAAGGCCAGGAAATCCTCATAGATATACATCAGGGAGAATGCGGGCATCACGCCTCGTCCAGAGCTTTAGTGGCCAAAGCATTCAGGCATGAATTTTATTGGCCGATGGCGTTGAAAGAGGCCAAAGAATTGGTAGAAAAATGTAATGGTTGCCAAGGATACGCCAGCAAGATACATATGCCATCGTCCGAGTTAAAGACGATACCAATTACTTGGCCATTTTCTGTATGGTGCTTGGATATGGTGGGTCCATTCAAGCCAGCCCGGGGTGGAATGACTCACATTTTAGTCATGGTGGATAAGTTCACAAAGTGGATTGAAGTAAAACCAATAAGAAAGTGTGATGGACCAACAACAGTAAAATTCCTCAAAGATATTATCTTGAGATATGGTTATCCACATAGTGTTATTATAGACAATGGTACAAACTTTGCTGAAGGGGCTTTTGCTAGATTCTGCCAAGAAAAACACATAAGACTAGATGTTGCCTCGGTGGCTCACCCAGCATCAAATGGGCAAGTATAAAGATCTAATGGACTAGTATTGTCTGGAATAAAACCCCGACTCGTCGAACCTCTGCAAAGGTCGGCAGGATGCTGGATCGAGGAACTACCTGCAGTACTATGGAGCCTCAGAACTACCCCAAACAGGTCAACAGGGTATACCCCATTTTTCGGGTATATGGGGCAGAAGTCGTGCTTCCATACGACATAATACATGATTCGCCAAGAGTAACCCAGTATACAATCGCTGAGGTAAATAAGGTAGCTCGGCAAGATGATGTCGATTTTCTAGAAGAGGCCAGGGAGTTGGCACTATCAAGGTCAGCTATTTATCAGCAAGACCTACGACGATATCACAGCAAGAAAGTCAATACAAGAGTGTTTAAAGAAGGAGATTTGGTTCTTCGGCTAGTGCAACGCACAACCGGCATGCACAAACTATCACCCCCATGGGAGGGGCCATTCATCGTGAGTAAAGCATTGCACAATGATGAATATTACCTAATCGATGCTCAGTCACCAGAAAAGAACAAGGCAAATAAAGTCGGCGATGAATCGAAAAGACCATGGAACATAGCTTTACTTCGTCCATTTTACTCGTAGGAGCCATCTATGGTACGTTGTAATATGACGCTTCAAGTCAAAGTATCAACTATGTATTAAAACTCGGCACCTCGAGTAGTGACTCGGGGACTGCCCTATGTTATTTCTTATCTGAGTTATGTATTAAACCTTGGCACCTCGAGCAGTGACTCGGGGACTGCCCAATGTTATTTATTATCTGAGTTATGTATTAAACCTCGGCACCTCGAGCAGTGACTCGGGGACTGCCCTATTCTATTTCTTATTTTGAGTCATGCATTAAACCCCGACGCCTTGAGCAAGGACTCAGGGGTTACCCCGTAAGGTTCTCTGCATTAACCCATGAAATATATTTCGGCAACTAGGTTTGCAACTCGGAGACGACCACATGGTCCAAGGTAATTCTTTGAGCACACGCAAGAACTCGATAGCCCAAGTGATAACTCGGGGACTAGTGGGTTTAATCGACTATTTGTCGCCATGCACATAAAAGTTCCATAGCTCAGCAAACAAAGATCTCTAAGAATGATGCAAAAAGAGTAACTCTCCCAGCGAAACGAAGTATGATAAGGGGTGCAACTTATTGTTTCACTTTGCCAGATACGGGCTTCGGGCTTTATATCTCTGATAGAGTTCAAGAACACAATGGCAAAGTCGTCGAATTTATAAAGGTCAGGAAATATAAGCGCCAAACTAAGGTCAACCACATGAAAACATACGATCCGAGCCTATGAGATTGAAAGGTCGCCAAAGCAAAGATATAAAGCAACAAGATCTGTTTAGACAAACTAGTAATGATCACCATCACCCATGCCTCAGCGAATAGGCAAAAAAGGGTTCGTACCACATAGAAAGTCAGACAATTGTTTCACACACATCATACACCCGGCATACCGGGGACTGGAAATAATTTAAGAAGTTTTTTGAACCTAAGGGGCAGCGGCATGATCGGGCACTGGGCGCTCCGATGTAGACGGCGCCTCAGCCGAAGTTACTTCGCCTTCCACAGAAGCAATAGTAACTTCGGGGGAAGTCCTGGACTGCTGAGAAACATTAGTTTGAGCTTGAGAGTGCCCAGTACCTTTGGAAGATGATCGTGCATCGCCGTCCCCATCCCAGCTTGCGCTGGAATCACCAGAGTTGTCCGAGTTGCCCTCACCCTCATCCTGGTTGGCCGAATCATTATCAGAGGCATCTTCGATTTCAACGTCGTCCGCTGGGTTAGGAAGAAAACTCGGCCCTTCAATCCAGTTATGCACATCAGCATACTCAACAAGATGGAAGGCACGAGCTTGGCGGCGAGCGGCGAATTCTGGATCCTCAACCCAACGGGAGCCAGTGCGCAAGTTTATCAAAGTGTCGAGCGAAATGTCCTCGTACCAAGAAATAATGACTCTGAGCGCCATATCAGCACCTGCCCTTCCAGCGGATTCCCTCCAGAGATTTAACTGGATCTGGGATGCCATTAA
The DNA here is from genome assembly GCA_030063025.1 of Avena longiglumis. NCBI lineage: Eukaryota > Viridiplantae > Streptophyta > Magnoliopsida > Poales > Poaceae > Avena > Avena longiglumis. The sequence continues at coordinate 147,688,222 of CP125975.1, read as the reverse complement.
TCTTTCCACCAGTATCTTGATCTCGTCAATATCAGGAGTTCCAGAAGTATTCGTCCAGAGAACATGGTAGGCCCGAATGGATACTTGCACCAAATCCCTGCCCATAATACTCATTGGCCCAATGGCAGCGCCAACGGCAACCAAGAAGTCTTCCATTGAATATTCTGGACTCGAATCTGCGGGGACACCTCGGCGCTGGCGAGCAGAAATGACCGCTCTAGAGCTCACGGGCCTAGCTTCCGGAAAATGATCTACGCAAAATAAAAATATATCAGTTAAAAGTAAGAAAGAGAAGAAGATAACTCGGCCACGGTCAGAAACTTACGATGAATATAGCTCAACATTTTCTGGAGATCCTGAGTCCAGTCAACCTTAGTCTTCTCAAAGCGAGTGATTTCCTCGCTCATCGTCCAATTCTTATGTTCGGCAGCCTCGAGGAGTTCTTTATCTTTCTGAAGTTGCAGACTTAGCCGATTCTTTTCTTCGGAGAACTCCTGATCAACTTTCTCTAACTCGGATTTCTGAGAAAGCTTGAGGGACTCCACCTCGTCACGCAACCGGGTTATCTTGTCATCTTTCTCTTTCAATTGCGTCGAATGAGTGGCGGCTTGCTCTAAAAAATGCAGCATCATATCAGGCATGGGTATGCATTCTTGATGCGACGCTGCAAGAGTTTGTAACTCAGCTATACCAAAGCCAGAAGGTTATAAGAAACCTAGGATAAGTCTCGAACGAAAATCAATAGAGGAAAAGAATAACTAACCTTCCAGAGCTTTGACTTTCTTCTCAAGACGGATATTAAGATTATTGATATTACCTGTTTACCAGCAAAATGGGTTAGCACCTCAAGTCGAAAATATTAAGAACTTAAGTGACAATACAAAGACTTGTTAAGTTACCAGCTTTCTTCACAACGGGAAGAACTTTCTCATACTTCTCTTGCAATTTCTTGTGCGTGAAAAGAAGCCTTTGGAATTCGGCTGTCCGCCGATCATGGGTGACCTAAGTGACAAAATAAAGTACACAGTCAGATATTCAAAGCTAAAACAGATCCGAATCAAGCAAAGCTTAACTCGGATCTAGGCGGCTGGGTATTCGAAGCTAAGATAGATCTGAATCAAGCAAAGCTTAAGTCGGATCTAAGTGGTTGGATATTCGAAGCTAAGATAGATCCGAATCAAGCAAAGCTTAACTCGGATCTAGGTGGCTGGATATTCGAAGCTAAGATAGATCCAAATCAAGCAAAGCTTAACTCGGACCCAGGTGGCTAGATATTCAAAGCTAAACAGATACGAATCGAGCAAAACATATCTCGGACCTAAATAACTGGATAATCAAAGCCGTAATAGATCCGGATTCGGCAAACGCTTAATATGAAATACAAATGAACCACGATGAGTCAAAGTCATACAGGAAATTTACTCGGCAAATAACGCACTATAAGCTCAACAAAGCTTCCAAACGAACAACAAGTTATTCGGTTGCAAGCTTCGGGGACTAGGGTATACATACTATCATTTGAATAACTAACCAGATATCAACGGAATCAATTACCTCGTTCATCTTATCGCTGTCAAGAACGATCTTAGCAGCCATATGCAAACGACTGCTGATGTCGAAAAGCTGAAATGGCTGATTGCTCGGATTGCCCTCAAGATGATCAGCAGCGTTCCAATTATTGGCGTACTCCACCAAAGAGCCGAGGCTGTTCCTGCTCTCAGTACGGGTCAGCACCTTACCTCGGACCCGTTGTGTAACCACCGTCGCCGCGGGGCTCTTGTGAAGAGTGAGCCGAGTATCAGCGGCCGGGGTGACAACAGGTTTAGCAGAAGAAACCCCCTTGCGGAACGCATCAGCAATGTTGGGTTGAGAAGAGCTAGCCAGCCCTTTCTGAGATGATGAAGGTCTGGTAACAACAACCTTCTTAGCCTTAGAAGAGATGTCGGCAGGGGCCGCAACCTCGGCACTTGGAGTGGCATTTTTTGGGGCCGGAGGAATTATAGTTTCCGAGGGCGCCGAGATGGTGATATCCTCAGCTGGAGTTGGAGTAGCGGTTGGAATTGTGGGTGTCTGACTTGGGAACAAACTCCTCCGAGTCAGGCTCCCCGCTGTCTGGGGTGTTCCGATCTGCGGTCCACGGGAGGGCCAGAACCTCGGCATCCTCGATCTTTTGCTCCGCAAATCTCTGCCAGAAAAGAGACAAAGAGGAATTAGCAAAAGGAGTCACAAATGCAATTAGGAAGCAAAACACAAATGCGTAAACTTACCTCGAGAGGGGGATTCCCGCGGGTGAACGGCTTCAGCCCCCAGGTCAAGTCTTCTGGCATATCAGTCTTGAAGATAGCTCGGACACGCTTGTAAATAATATAATCCTCGAGCTCAACCGTTGAGACTCGGTTAGGATCGAGGGGACCACTCATGTAACAGAGCTTGTGCGCGCGATGCTGAAAAGAGCGGATTCGGCTGCTGACGAAGGTGGTCATCAGATCCTCGCCGCGTAGCCCGGAACGGATCAACTCCTTCAGCCGAATCTCGAAGGCCTCGGCCAAAGCATGGCTTTTCCTGGGGTTGTAGGTCCAGTTCTTCTTGGAAGGGGGGCCGATGGACAAGGCAGGGAGCCGAATCTTGTCTTCCTTTACAGTGTTCTTGACATAGAAAAACGATCTATGCCACTTCTTGCAAGACTCAAGACCAGCAACACGAGGGAACTCGGATTTTCTCCGAGGTGTGATGAACGCGGCTCCACACTGGGTAAGAAACTTCTCAGAGGGCTGAAGGGTTTTGTCTGGAACAACGTTAGATAGGATCTGGAAGAACTTGGACCATACGTGCACAGACGGCCAGAGGCCGAAGTATCCTTCCGAGGCCGAGATAAAAGCGGATAGGGAGGCGATGGCATTAGCCGGAAGGTGGTGTGGCTGAAGGTCAAAGTAATCAAGGAAATCCCTAGCGAAATCGCTAAGGGGGAGACCGAACCCACGAGCAAAGTGGGACATGAAGATGACATACTCGCTGTCGTTAAGTACGGGAAAAGGTTCGTTGCCGGGTAAGCGTCAGCCTACCTCGGCAGGAATCCGGCGAGTCCTAACTAGCCACTCGATCTCACGACGAGTGACGGAGGAACCCTGCCAGGAGCCCGCTCTAGAACAGACGCTACGTCGCCGTCTTCAACGAGCGCGCCACTAACTGAACTCGACATAGGGTCGCCGAAGGAATCAACGGAAGAAGAACTAACGGCGGAGCTAGGCTTAGAGGCGCAGGGCCCCGTCGTGGTTCTAAGCGAAGACGGCGGCGGAGCGGAAAAGAGCCGCACGGGAAATCTGGAGAACGGCGGATACGTCTAGAGAGAGAGCCTAGCAATGGGACCGTAGAAAGACTCACCGGCAACGGCGCCGGAGCAGGCGCACGATGATGGGGTCGAAGGAGCAGAGGAAATGTGGCCTTGCCGTCGAAGATGTCAACGATGGCGCAACCGCATGAGCACGAACAGACGCACGGGCGCAAGGAGGAGGAAGAGCAACGGTAAGCAAAGGGGGAAAGTGAACCCTCTAGCCCCGTGCCCCTCATTATAACCGCGCGGCCCTGGCAGTAGTGGGATCGTGCGTGCGAGCGTTAACCGTGTAGATCGTGCGTGCGGCGGAACCGCTCGCGGCTGAGTGGATCCGCACCGAAGACCACACGACGCAGGAGAGGATCAAGCCTCCTAACCGATGCGGTGCACGAGGCGTCGCAGCGCCGATGCGACAGGCGCAGTAATCACTGTAGCTTGTCAGTGGGCACTGTAGAGGAACAAAAAACTAGAGAAATAATGATGAGTGTTACACGTAGGACGAGGCGTGCAAGAGAAGCAGCGCGGATACCTCGAACAGGAAAAAGTAACTTGGAGATGAGTAGAAATGAATATTGGGAAACTGATGTGGCCCGGCCAAGGTTACGGGCAGGACCACACCAGCTTCGGGGACTAATGTTGGGGAGGTGACCCCGGATAGGGTCAAGACAGGGGAAGATAAAAGGAGTTTCCCCTGTCATATGCCGAGTTACTGTTTATATTGGCCGAGTCCTGTAAAAGTCGGCCGAGATAAGCACAGCCATGATACCTACGAAGGGACCGATACCTGATCCGGCCGACATACGAGTTAAGTCGGCCGAGTATGTATGTACAACTTGAATGCAGGTAAAGGTCGAGCCGACTTATCCAAGACAAGGCCGAGTAACATGAAGCTTGCGGGAGAAGGAGGTGCCTAAGGTCAAACCTAGCTGCTGTAGGAGGAATCTAGACAGAGCCAAGCGCTAAGGACAAAGAGCAGAGATGCAGAGGGGCAGACAGGCGTCACGGAGGTGACAGTGAGGAAGCCCGAGGCGTACATGTGAGGCCCTCTGGAACCTTGCCGCCGATAGAAGGGAGACACAGAAAGGAGCTCGCCGAGTTACCACTTTGGGACAAGCATATTCCAATAATATGCTTGCCACGTAAGCCCTAGATGGATCCAAGGAACCCCTTTATAAGGAGAGGCATGGACTCCAGAGAGGGGTATCGATTCATTCAACGTCGTAAGGCTCGTGTAGTTCTTCTCTTCTTCCTTCAAACAGCTCGAGGAGCACTTGTAGCCCAAGAGAGGAGAAATAAAGATCCGTATGTTAGCCTACCCATGGCATCTGCCGTGCCACCACCACGACAATTTGATCAATTGAAGATTTTCAAAAAAAAGGTTTCTACCTGCTGGTCTGTTTTGACAGATTTCTGCCATTATTTGCATTTGCTTCTTATTGATTCCTTTTTGAGTTCTCTTTTGGTAATTGAGCTTTTTGAAGGGGTTGCTACAGTCGGATCGTGTTGTGCAGGTTTCCACGTTGCTTGCAACTCCTGTGTGACGTTTCCTTCCTCCTACTGGTTCGATAACCTCGGTTTCTTACTGAGGGAAAACTTGCTGTTGTGCTGCTTCACACCTTGCTCTTGGGGTTTCCTAACGAAGTGCTTCCTAGCACCATCAGTATCCCCTACCCAGAATAAATGATCTCTTTGATCAGCTATAAGGAGCTCGTGTGTTATCAAAAATTGATCTTCGATCAGGTTACTTTCAGCTAAAGATTAGAGAACAATATATACCAAAGACTACTTTTACCACGAGATATGGATTGTATGAGTATACAGTGATGCCGTTTGGGCTAACTAATGCACGAGCTTATTTCATGAACACGATGAACAAGGTGTTCATGGAGTTTCTTGACAAGTTTGTTGTGTTATTCATCGATGACATATTGATTTATTCCAAGAGCAATGAGGAACATGAAGAACATTTGCGTTTGATTCTTGAGAAACTCAGGGAACACAAGTTGTATGCCAAGTTTAGTAAATGTGAGTTTTGGTTGAATGAATTTGGATTTCTTGGACATATTGCATATGGGAATGGTATAGCTGTAGATCCTGCAAAGGTATCAGCTGTAACAGAGTGGGAAACTCCCAAAACAGTTAAAGAAGTCCGTAGTTTCCTAGGCTTGGCAGAATACTACAGAAGGTTCATCGAGAATTTCTCGAAAGTGGCTAAGCTGATGACGGAGTTACTAAAGAAAGAAAAGAAGTTGAATGGACTGAGGCATGTGAGACCAGTTTTCAAGAGTTGAAGAAAAGATTAGTGTCAGCACCAGTGTTATGCTTGCCAGATCTAGAGAAAGTTTTTTAAGTATATTGTGATGCATCTCACCAAGGATTGGGTGGTGTGTTAATGCAAGATGGAAAAGTGGTGGCTTATGCCTCGAGACAACTCAAGACTCATGAAGTAAACTATCCTACGCATGACTTAGAGTTGGCCTCTATTGTCCATGCACTCAAAACATGGAGACACTATCTTTTGGGAAAGTGTTGTGAAGTGTTCACCGATCACAAGAGTCTGAAATACATTTTCACCCAGAAAGAACTCAACATGAGACAAAGAATATGGCTAGAACTTATCAAGGATTACTACTTAAGTTTGCAAAACCATCCCGGGAAAGCAAATGTCATAGCCGATGCATTAAGCCGCAAGGTTTATGTGAACGGCCTCACCAAAGGAGAATTGCCAAATGATTTGTGCGCTTAATTTAAAGAGCTAAGATTGGAGATAGTGCCTGAAGGATATCTTATGTCTTTGGAAGTACAACCAACCCTAATGGATAAAATCAAACAAGCTCAAAAGTTGGACAAGGAAATAGAAGAGATTAAGAGTAAAATTGGTAAAGGAAAGGCAAAGGGATTCCATGAAGATGATCAAGGAACCTTATGGTATGGAAAGCGTGTCTACATTCCACAAGATCCTGAACTAAGGAAATTGATCCTGCAGGAAGCACATAATTCACCATATTCTATTCATCCTGGTAACACCAAGATGTAAATGGATGTGAAGGAAAGATTTTGGTGGAACAATCTAAAGAAAGATATCGCGGAGGACATTGCTTTGTGCGATGTGTGTAGTCGAGTAAAGGCGGAACATCAGAAATCGACAGGGTTATTACAACCACTACCAATACCTGATTGGAAGTGGGATAAAATTGGTATGGATTTTATGACAGGATTTTCAAGGACTAGATCCGGATACGATTATATCTGGGTTGTTGTGGATCGTTTAACAAAAGTGACTCATTTAATACCCGTAAAGACCACCTATACAAGTGCTAAATTAGCCAAGATCTATATGAACAGGATTGTGTGTCTGCATGGAGAACCTAAGAGTATTGTGTTAGATAGAGGAACTCAGTTCACCTCGCATTTTTGGAAACAACTACATGAGTCATTGGGAACTAGATTAGAGTTTAGCACTACGTTTCATCCTCAGACTGATGGACAGACAAAAAGGACCAATCAGATTTTTCAAGATATGCTAAGACCTTGTGCGCTAGACTATGGATCTAGTTGGGATGAAAGTCTGCCATACGCACAATTTTCTTATAATAACAGCTATCAATCGAGCATAGAGATGGCTATGTTTGAATTCCTTTATGGAAGGAAGTGTACTACACCATTATTATGGAATGGGGTAGGAGAAAGAAACTTATTCGGACCATATATGATCAAGGAAGCCGAAGAGAAAGTCAGAATGGTAAAGGACAGATTGAAGATAGCCCAATCCCAATAAAAGAGTTATGCATATCCAAAACATAGAGAGGTCACCTATGAGGTAGGTGATAGAGCTTATCTTAGAGTCTCACCACTTCGTGCTGTGAAGAGATTTGGAGTCAAAGGGAAATTGGCACCTCGTTATGTAGGACCATTCAAGATTTTGAGCCGTAAAGGAGAAGTGTCCCATGAGCTAGAACTACTAGAATCTCTGTCAGCAGTTCACAATATGTTTCATGTAAGCCAGTTGAAAAGTGTCATCTAGAGATGGAAGAAAGTTCACTAAAAGACACTATACCACTAGAAGAAGTCCAGCTAGAGAATGATCTCACTTATGAAGACAAATCTATCAAGATTCTCGAGACAACAGAAAGAGTCACTCGTACTAAGACCATCAAGTTCTGAAAAGTACAGTGGAATCATCATACCGAGGAAGAAGAAACTTGGGAAATATAAGTTGAACTTCGAAAAGATCACCCTCACCTATTTGCTAGCTAATCTGAATCTCGAGGGCGAGATTCATCTTAAGGGGGTTAGATTTGTAACATCCCAAATTTCATCAAACCTAATCATCATCATTGCGTTCATATCATCATTGCATTCATATCATCATAGCATGTGTGCAATGCACAAAAGTTTTCAAACTTCAAAAACTAGCAAAACCCTAATTTTTCAACCCCTTATATATGAAAGGGTAGAGCTATTGTTTTTTATTTTATTTTAGTACCCCAAAATGTTTTGGAGTCGTTTGTTGTGTTTAAAACACTTTTAAACACTAGAATAATTCCATAGTAATTTGGTGAAATTTTGGTTTAATTTGGATTTGATTTGATCATTCAAATCTTATTTAGAAAATCAAAACAGAAAAATAAAAGGCTAAGAAAAAAAGCAACTAGACAACTGGCGCGGCCAAACTCGCAGCCCACCCGGATTTTCCCCTCTCCCCCTCTGTTTCTCACCGCGATGCGCCGCACCCCCTCGCTGACAGGTGGACCCCACACTCCACGTCACCCCTTCGTTCTCAATCAGCGCACGGCGACCTGCTCCGCCGTTGTCGTTTCTCCGAATCAATGCGCGTTGAATCCTCTTGATTGCAGGCGTAATTCCCTCCCCCGAGCACTGCTACTTAACCCCCACTGTCCCTCTCCATTTCCCCCCACTCAGCACCACCGGAGAGCCGTCAGGCTACACAAATTCCACCTCGCACCGCCGCTATCCCGACGTGCTCCGGCAACTGATTGCGGTGAGCCTCGACTTCTCCCTTGCCTCTGGTTCTAACTATTGTGCTCGCCATCTTCTTGCGCACCTCTGATGCTTGCCGCTTGCTCTGTTGTGCACTAGGAGCTCGCCTTCGTCAACCTCTGCAAGCACCCGACGCCCAGCTCAACTCCGACGAACAATCCTCGTCGTGTTCGTGTGCCCCTCCTTTGTCCGCGACCGCCACTGCAACCACCCCTTATCCGCGACCTCGGTAATCCCATGAGCCCCCTACCTTACCCCCTGGCCTCACCATAACGTCGTCGATAGGAGCGTCGCCGCCGCGCTCTCCATTCGCACCGCTTAGTTTTTGTTAGATCAATTAGATCCGCTGGATCTAGATCAAGCGGCTTAGATTAGACTGCCAGCACGAAGCGGTATGGGAAGATTTGAGACACACGATGCCACTTAGATCTAGCGGCTCGTGTGCGTGATCCGCACGAAGCGGTACGGGCCAATCAGAAGGCGCCACGTGTCTGGGGTTTTGATTTAAAATCCATATTTGATTTAATATTTGTTCAAACTTGTAAAATTAATACCTTTTGATCTGTAATTCGGAAAAATAAAAATTAGGTGTCTATGGATTTAGAAAATTATGAACTTTAATTCTATGGCCTAACTTTCGTCATTTTCTTCTGTAAAATTTGAGTTTTGTGCAGAGACATTTGTAGGGATATTTTGGCTATAAAAATTATTTTGTATATTATTTTTAGGTGGTTTTTGTGATCTTTAGACTTTAAATTACTTTATATTATGTACTGTAAAGTTTGGTTTTAAAAATGTGTTATGCACCTTATTGTATATTTGCATGCATTCATGTTATTTTTGAGTGATATATTGAATTGTTTATATTTTGTTGTTAGATTTTGTAGATTGTGAAGTGTGTGATTGTGAGGATTGTACCTATTCTCCTAGCTACCAAGGCAAGTGATATTTCATCTTATGTCCTATTATTTTACCTATTGCATTAGTATTATTTTTGGTAGGACTTGCATGATAGTTTTCAAATATATTGCTATGCTATGGAAGATCCTATAGATTATATCTTGGTAGAATTTTCCTAAGTTAGGAGACTTTGTATGCTAGAATGCTTAGACTTGCTATTATAATTAGTGGGTGGAAAATTCATGTTATGATATTATGGAAAATTTATGCCTATGTGCTTTTGGACTAAGAAAACAAACTTGTTTATGAAACACCTGGGTGGAATGGGACTTGTAAGGTTTGTGTTGAGTGGTTACACAGGGCCCATTTCTATGGTTTACCATGTGTATCACACTTGTGTATGGCCACCTAGGAACAAAGAGATTTGAGATGTTTTGTGTTGCAAAGCTTCTAGTGCAACCACATGGCATATGGGCTCTGCCTTGACCAACTAAGTTGCAAGAACTCAGCCAGATGGACAGATGGTGGTAGAGTTGATAGTATGGAACACGTCCATGGTGGTCTGAGGGATTGCTTCTGAAAAGTCTCGTCTCGATGCATGTTGAGTCTTGTGGGGAAAGTGCACCACATCTCAAGAGGGTAAACCTAAGTACTTAGCCGTGTCCCCGGTAATGGACAATTTTGAGCATCAAAGACATTGAAATGGTTCAAGAATCTCCTCATCCCAATTTCTCTAAGTTAAAAATTGTGGATGAATAAGTTATAGGTTTACCAATGTATATTGGTGGTTCCTTAGCATTTTGTAAAACAAAACTTAGTATTTTCAAACTAGTAGGATAAATCTTACTTTGAGCAAAGCCAACCTGATACACACTTAGCCAAATTCATGTAGTTGTTAGTCTCTATTATTTAACTATGGTATCACTTGCCAATACAATTCCAACTATATTGACCCCTTGAGGTTGTAACTTATCATGTTGCAGGTTACTCTGATGGTGAATAGAGTTATGAGTCTACACTCAACATGTTTTCCTGTGGCACATGAAGATGAAGACTTTATTTTTATGCTATGTAATGAGAACTCTTTATAAGTTAGCCTTGGGCTAAGTGAGTTGTAAGAACTATTGTACTCTTGGAATTTCGATGTAATAATGACCTTTGTATCTGTGTACTTCATCTTAAACTGTGGGTGCTAGCAATTCGATTCAGGGACTAGCACTGCAATCACATGGATCTCTACCTTATTGGGTGAGATCTTACACAATCAACAAGTTTTGGGCCAATGTACATTGAACTCAGAATGACAACTATGCTATCTTAGCTAGTGCATAAAATAGAAGATGGAGACTCAACAAAAATTAAAAGAAAGGCCCTTCATAGAGGGAAGTAGGGATTAAATGGTTTTATAAAGCTTCCAAAAATTATGGTACTTATTATGTTAGGGGTGACCCCTTAGGGTGGCCCGATATTTCACGAATTCCGTGGGAATCGAGGGGAAAGCGGTGGAAGGGGTAAGGGGATGAAATCCACGAACACACATGCGAAGAACTCGATGAACACACACACAAGAAAACACGATACAAGCTGATAACTCACACTGGTGGCAACCGGTCCAACATAATCCCTAGGATCGGTGTTGGGCGAAGCACTCTCTCCACGGACTACAACGGGGGTGAGAAGCTTGGTGAGACCTTGGCTACTTGGGCACGAGACACTGAGATCCCAAGGACTTGTACAACTTGAACGCACTAGGCAAAATCCAAGAGGTTGTGGATAATTTGGTGCTCCTTGGTAAGGAGCATGAGACAAATAGTTGAAAGATCCTCAAGGGGTGTCCTCAACTATAATTATCCAAGTCTAGGGTTTACAATAGAGGGTGGGGGATATTTATAGGACAGCCACATAAACAGGGGTAGTTTAGGTACGAAAAAGGTAAAGACTAGGCGAAATAAGGGATTACACAGGCCCAGCCCGAAAGTGGACTTGTTCCAGGGGATTTCCGGCGAGGGGTCCGGCGGCGCCGGGGGGTCACCGGAAATTACGGTCACTGCCGATATTTCCGGTCACCCACCGGAAGGGCTTAGAGAAGGCGTTTTCGGTCGTCGCCGGAAGATTCTGGTCGACGCCGGGACTGTCAGCGTGGGGGCCGGTCGCCGGGAGTTTCGGCGAGGGAACCGGTCCGCCGGGCCTGGCGCCGGTTTGCTCTGGCGGATCTCCTCGGATCGCCTTTGGTCCCTCCCTTGGCGATGCTTCTTTGGGTTCATAGCTGAGAATGCACAGGGTTTGGGAATGAAGTAGCAAGCCATCCAAAGGTGTATTGAAATCACACGAGGAGAGGAGCGAGTTAACCTTAGCTTGTAGGAGCTTGGTTCGAGCGCGGGTCATCGGTCCACTTGGGGGACTAGTTGGTGGGGATGTAGATGCCTCCAAAGGATGGGCTGCATCAGCTCCCCCCTTGGGAAAGAGTCGTCATCGACTCTTCAACCTTCTCAATTTCATCTTCTCCATGGTAGAGTGAAAGGTCCTTTACATTGAACGTCGGGCTCACGAGGTACTTTGATGTTGGGATATCGATGATGTAGGTGTTGTTCTTGATCCTCTTTAGTACTTTGAACGGTCCATCACCTCTTGGATTGAGTTTGGAGTCGTGATCCTTGGGGAATCGATCTTTACTCAAGTGTATCCACACAAGGTCGCCTTCTTCGAAGATCATATCTTTCTTGTTCTTGTTTAGCCTTGATGCTTGGCGAAGGACTTGTTGCTCGATCGTAGCTCTTGTGTCTTCATGGAGTTTCTTCATTGTTTGGGCATGCTTGTCAACGTCCATATTGGTACGGTCATGAAGAGGAAGTGGGAGGATATCGAGCGCGGTGAGGGGCTCGAAGCCATAGACGATCATGAACGGGCTCCTCATGGTGGTGGAGTGCTTGGCGCGGTTGTAGGCAAACTCGGCGTGTGGAATACATTCCTCCCAGTCTTTAAGGTTCTTCTTTATCAACACACGTAGAAGTGTGCCAAGGCTTCGATTGACGACCTCGGTTTGTCAATCAGCTTGAGGATGCGAGGCGGACAAGAATAGGAGCTTGATGCCGAGCTTGGCCATGAGGGTCTTCCAAAAGTAGCTCATGAATTTGATGCCGCGATCGGAGACGATTGTTCTTGGTACACCGTGTAGCCGAATTACTTCCCTGAAAAACAAATTTGCTACATGTGAAGCATCATCTATCTTATGGCACGGAATGAAGTGTGCCATTTTGGAAAAACGATCCACTACCACAAATATAGAATCATGTCCATGTTTAGATCTAGGCAATCCTAACACAAAGTCCATGCTAATGTCCGACCAAGGTGCATGAGGAATAGGCAATGGCATATAAAGACCAAAGTGGTTAGACTTAGACTTAGCTTGGATACATGTAGTGCATCGTTGGACGTGGCGCTCCACGTCGCGCTTCATCCTTGGCCAAAAGTAGTGAGTGGATAGCATGTCATAGGTTTTGTCATGGCCAAAGTGACCCATAAGGCCTCCACAATGGGAATCTTGAAGAAGTAAAATTTGGAGAGACGACTTCGGAATGAAAATCTCGTTTTGTTTGAAAAGAAAACCCTTATGCAAATAGAAATCGTCAATCCCTTTCTCTATTGAACACTTTGAAAAAATTGATCCAAACAATGGGTCGGACTCGTACAAAGATTTGATGTCATCAAGACCCAAGACATTTACTTCGAGTCGCATAAGAAGGTTTGTGTTTTTGCGATACAAGGCGTCCGCTACCACATTTTCTTTGCCCTTCTTGTACTTGACAATGTAAGGAAAAGATTCCATGAACTCAACCCATTTGGTGTGCCTTTTACTCAAATTGGCTTGGCCCTTAAGATATTTCAACGACTCATGATCAGAATGGATGATAAATTCTTTGGGCCAAAGGTAGTGTTGCCACACTTGAAGGACACGAACCAATGCAAAAAGCTCTTTGTCATAAATTGGATAGTTAAGGCGTGCGCCATCAAGTTTTTCTCTATGGTATGCAATAGGACGCCCATTTTGCATAAGTACGCCTCTGATTCCAATACCACTAGCGTCACACTCAATCTCAAAAGTTTTTGTGAAATCCGGTAAAGCGAGGAGTGGTGCTTCGGTGAGCCTCTTTTTGAGCTCATCAAACGCTTTTTGTTGTGCTTTGCCCCAAACGAATGTGACATTTTTCTTGGTCAATTCGTTGAGAGGGCAAGCAATGGTAGAAAAGTCTTTCACAAAGCGATGGTAAAAATCGTCCAACCATGAAAACTGCGAAGTTCACTAACATTGGTAGGGATGGGCCAATCTCGTATGTCCTTAACTATTGAGACATCGACTTCAATGCCATTAGAGAACACAACAAAACCAAGGAAAACCAGTTTGTCTTTCGCAAAAGTGCACTTTGGGAGATTAGCATAGAGCTTTTCATGACGAAGGATTTGAAGGATCTCCTTAACATGAGTAGCATTATCCTCTAGTGACTTGCTATAGACAAGGATGTCATCAAAGTAAACCACTACACTCTTCCCAATGAGAGATCTAAAAATATGGTTCATGAGGTGCATGAAGGTAGATGGGGCATTTGATAAGACAAAAGGCATAACCAACCATTCATAGAGACCAAGCTTGTCTTGAAGGCAGTTTTCCACTCACACCTTCGGCCATGCGAATTTGATGGTAACCACTACGAAGATCAATTTTCAAAAATATAGTGGCTCCACATAACTCATCAAGCATGTCATCAAGGCGCGGTATAGGATGTCGATAACGCACGATGATAGCATTGGTTGGACGGCAGTCCATGCATAACCACAACGTATCATCCGTTTTTGGCACGAGAATCACGGGTACCGCGCTTGGGCTAGTGCTTACTTGGATCAAACCTTTGGAGACGAGTTGGTTGATTTCTCGTTCTATCTCCTTCGTCTCTTCCGGGTTCGTGCGATACGGGGCGCGGTTTGGGAGTGGAGCACCGGGTATGAGGTCGATGCGGTGCTCGATTCCGCGAAGAGGGGGTAGTCCATGAGGAAGCTCTTCGGGAAATACAACTTGGAATTCCTGCAAAATGGCCATCAAGGAAGGATGAACATTTGTCAAGTCATTAGTTCCTTGCGCTAGTCCCTTGCATACAAGGACATAGTGCAAGATGGATGGGTTGTTCCGCACTTCTCTCATCTCACTTTTGGTGGCAAGAATAACACTCTTAGTTTTTCCACTCGAGTTTGGCTTGTGGCACTCACTCACTATAGTGTGGTTCTCTCGCTCACCGCTCTTCTCACAAGGTGGTTTTGTGTATTGCGACCTCGCTAAAGCCTTTGCATTGTCCACAATTATTTGGCTAGGAGTCATTGGTTGCAAAACACAAGTTTTTTCAAGCCATTTGAAGGTATAAGTGTTTGAGTGACCATCATCCAAAGCATGCTTGTCATATTGCCACGGCCTTCCTAGCAACATATGGCAAACCGTCATGGGGACCACGTCACATTCCACCGTGTCTTTGTATGGTCCAATTGAGAATGTTACCGAGACGGTGTGCTTGATCTTGACAGACCCTTGGTCACTTACCCATTGTATATGGTAGGGATGCTTATGCGGATGGAGGGTGAGGTTGAGTTTCTCACACAATTCCGTGCTTGCAAGATTGTGGCAACTCCCTCCATCGATGACAACTTTGATGGACTTCCCATTGATACCGGCACGAGTTTGGAAGATGTTTGATCGTTGGTCTTCAATCTCATTGACTTGAGTAGTCAAGACCCTTGTGATGAGAAGCGATGGACTTGCGTCATGCTCACACACAAGTAGTTCTTGGTCATCTTCCAAATGTTGCCTTGCCATTGCTTCCTTGACCCTTGCATCAAACTCATCTTCACTCAAGTATTCTTCATCGCCATTGTCATGGATGAACAACACTTTCTTGTTCCCACATGCGGCCAACTTGTGTCCTTTGCCTCCACACTTGTAGCACTCACCATTGAATGGTTGTTCATCCTTTGTGTATTTGCCACTTGGGGTGGTTTTCCTTGAGTAAGTGTTGGCTTGAAGGGAAGCTTGGTGGTATTTGATGAGCTTCCACTTGGTGTTGTTGGAGTAGTGGTTGAGGCTTGCTTCTATGTGAAGTACGTCTTTGGCTTGTTGTACTTGATGTCCTCTTGCACTTGACGCTCGACCTTTGATGCTATGTGCACAAGCTCAACCATGTTGTTGTACTTTTGGAACTCGGTGATGCGCTTGATTGGATGGTTCAAGCCAATGAGGAAACGTGCCATTGTTTGTTCATCACGCTCTTCAATGTTGGCACGGATCATGTTGAGCTCCATTTTCTTGAAGTACTCTTCCACGGTCTTTGTCCCTTGACTAAGCGTTTGAAGCTTGTTGAAAAGGTCACGCGTGTAGTGCGAAGGAACAAAGCGGGATCTCATATGAGCCTTCATATCTTGCCAAGTTGAGATTGGAGGCTCTTCTTTTGCTTCACGAGCGAGTTGGACTTGTTCCCACCAAAGGTTGGCATACTCATCAAACTCGAGGGATGCCATGGCCATCATCTTCTCATTTCTATAGTTGTGCATGCAGAAGATCTTGTCAACCTTGAGTTCCCACGAGAGATATTCTTCGGGTTCATTGGAACCGGTGAACTTGGGCATGGTGAATTTGAGCTTGCCAAAAGTTTCTTCTTCATTGCGGTTCCGGTGGCGGCGGTTGCCATGATTTTGGCGGCCCTCTTCATCATCTGAGCTCTCATGTCTTGCTTGGTGATGGTTGTGTTGTTCTTGCGATTGTTGAGGTGCCGCGTTTGGTGGTGGAACTTGATTTTGACGACGAGCTTGGGGAGCTTGCTCATGTTGTTGGTGTGGTTGAGGACGAGGAGGAGGTTGATGGTCCTCACGACGAGCTTGGGGAGCTTGCTCTTGTTCTTGTCGTGGTTGATGCCGATGAGCATTGTCTTGCGCCATGCGGCGAGGAGGACGTCGAGCCGCATGCGCAATGGGCTCCTCCCTTTCTTCTTGGTGTGGAGGAGGCTCGTCATGATGATCATGTTGTCGATGTTGACGTTCATGTCGATGATGACGCCTTGGTGGATCTTCGAGTGCTTCACGCCTACGGTGATCTTGTTCGTCCACTTTGGATGCTTCACTTGTTGTTGAAAGAACATGTCGATGGCGATGGGCTTGGTGGTCCCCGTGAGGTTGCTCTTGTTGAATCACAAGTGCCCTTGGTTGTGGCCGGTTCGCTTAACGTCTTGGAGGTCTTGCGGAGAGGTCACCATCATAGCTTGATGCCACGGCGTGTCGCGGAGACGGTATCGCTTGAGAAGAGCTCATGGAGTGGAGGACGGGTCCATCCCGGTGCCTTGAAGCGTGACGGCGAGGTGCGCTTAATTCACTTGAGGAGTGCCGTGATGAGCTTGATTCGCGCGATCGTGGCCTTGCTAGCCCATCAATGAGGCGTTGAAGCTTCTCATCAGTTGAGGAGAGGGCACGACCAAGAGCTTCATTTTGATGGCCGAGGTTGTGTTGCATGGCATGCATTTGTCCTCGGACTTCTTCGAAGCGGTTGTCGATGTTCTTGAATTCCACGCGGGCTTCGCTAAATTGTTCATCTTGGCGCCGCTCAAGGGATTCATAATGGTAGTTGAATTCTCCTTGGACCTTCCAATGATCCCATCTTGTCATGTATTGTGTGTCGTCCTCCGGAAGTGGTGGTGGTTGGGACGGCTCGCCAATCTTGTCCATGATGCAAAGCCGACAAGGGTTGTATATGGAGAAGGATAATGCGGGAAGTTAGCCTTTTACCTCACCTTGGAGATTATATCAAACCAATTGCCACACAAGAGAGCGAATAGCTTGCAAAGTGAAATCGCAAAGAAACTCACACAAAAAAGCTACAACTCTCAAAAGCTTTTGGTGGAAGGTTGGGATTGTGGAAAACCAAACGAAACGATCCAAGCAAAAGGTTATTGTTCTAAGTGGTAAATAACCAAAGATCAAAAGCAAAAGGATACGATCTACAAAAACACGGGGGAACGCACACGTGGGGATTAACGGGGTTAGCACGACTATGAAAATGAGCACAAAAGGTCCTAACGAAGACTACGCTCGGTTGTCGTGCCAACTCAAGGAGAGACCACAACCTCTTTGAAAAATAGGATAAGAACGGACAAAACACACGGGAGCGCTGCGTGGGGATTAACGAGTTATAACACGACTATGAAAACAAACAAAGAAGGTCCTACGAAGACTACTCGCGTGGTCAAGGCTCAACTCAAGACCAGAGACCACTATTTGCCAAAAGTTTGTGCACTTTCCTTGGCGTGCTCTTTTCTCTCTCTTTTGCTTACAAGCTTGATACTCTCTTTGTATTGGGATACTATGTATCTTTATATTTTTCTTTTGCTTTTTTTAATTCTTTTTCTCCCTTTCTATACTACTATGTTAACTTTTGTATTTGCCCTCACACTCTCACTTTCCAAAGACAAGTGCACAATGCTTACACAAACCCAAAATGAGTTGCTCTCATAGGATAGATACACATAAAGGAAGATATGGGGCTGTCAAAGTGGCGCAAGTTATACCTTTGGTATTGTTGTCGACTTGCAACCGGTGATGTGGAAGATTTTCAGGAGTCGCGGTGTCGAGGAGCGCGTGAAGTAGGGATTTGCGGAAGCTTGTTGTTAGTTTTTGGCGACACGCACGCGAAACACGAACAAAACAAGGAGGAAACTGTCAAATTTTGTGATCTGCCCAAATTTTCGGCGCAGGAACCGGCGGCGCCGGGTCTGCCGCCGAAAATTCCGGTCGTCGGTCCGGTCGACCGGAGCTGTCGCCGGAATTTCCGGTTGCAGAACCGGTTCGCCGGATCTGGTGCCGAAAGCTGTTCGAGCTGAAATCCAAAAAGTCAAACTGAGAATTGTGTCAAAATTTCGACAAAATTGGGCTGGGGAAAGGTCAAGGGATGTAGATCAAGACCCAAAGCAACCGATCTATGGACCAAAACCACGAAAAACTCACCAAATCCAAAGATCGATCCGAAGGCAATTTGGGGCTCTTTTTGGGGAATTTTCGATTTTATGGTGGATAGAAGAAAAATTGAGGGGAAATTCGTGATCAACCTTGCTCTTGATACCAATACATTAGGGGTGACCCCTTAGGGTGGCCCGATCTTTCACGAATTCCGTGGGAATGGAGGGGAAAGCGGTGGAAGGGGTAAGGGGATGAAATCCACGAACACACACGCGAAGAACTCGATGAACACACACACACACACACACACACACACACACACACACACACACACACACACACTAAAACACGATACAAGCCGATAACTCATGCCGGTGGCAACCGGTCCAACATAATCCCTAGGATCGGTGTTGGGCGAAGCTCTCTCTCCACGGCCTATAACGGGGGTGAGAAGCTTGGTGAGACCTTGGCTACTTGGGCACGAGACCCCAAGATCCCAAGGACTTGTACAACTTGAACGCACTAGGCAAAATCCAAGAGGTTGTGGATAATTTGGTGCTCCTTGGTAAGGAGCATGAGACAAATAGTTGAAAGATCCTCAAGGGGTGTCCTCAACTATAATTATCCAAGTCTAGGGTTTACAACAGAGGGTGGGGGATATTTATAGGCCAGCCACATAAACAGGGGTAGTTTAGGTACGAAAAAGGTAAAGACTAGGCGAAATAAGGGATTACACGGGCCCATCCCGAAAGTGGACTTGTTCCAGGGGATTTCTGGCGAGGGGTCCGGCGGCGCCGGAGTGGTCGCCAGAAATTCCGTTCGCCGCCGATATTTCTGGTCGCCCACCGGAAGGGCTTACAGAAGGCGTTTTTGATCGTCGCCGAAAGATTCCGGTCGACATCGGGATTGTTGGCGTGGGGGCCGGTCGACCGGGCTGGTCGCCAGGAGTTCCGGCGAGGGAACCAGTCCGCTAGGCCTGGCGCCGGTTTGCTCTGGCGGATCTCCTCGGATCGCATTTGGTCCCTCCCTTGGCGATGCTTCTTTGGGTTCATAGCTGAGAATGCACAGGGTTTGGGAATGAAGTAGCAAGCCATCCAAAGGTGTATTGAAATCACATGAGGAGAGGAGCGAGTTAACCTTAGCTTGTAGGAGCTTGGTTCGAGCGCGGGTCATCGGTCCACTTGGGGGACTAGTTGGTGGGGATGTAGATGCCTCCAAAGGACAGGCTGCATCATATTAGCTTTGAGATCTCATTGCCCCTATCATAAGCATCTTAAAATTATTAAGGTTAAAGTGAGGGAAAATATGAGTTATATGCTTGACAGATCACAAATTGAAAATCTCAGGCCCCTTGAGTATGAGTACCGAGACCTCGTGCTACTCAACTTTGGTCCCAAGCAAGTTCTTGTCATTGTAAGTATATGTGTATCATAGAGAACCACCAACGGGGTACCCCTTGCCCCATGACACAAGAGCTATACCATATCAATATTACAAGGCAACAGACAGTGAGCATCTCAGTGATCTTTTTATTTGCTATTTGCATAGTTTTTTTATTGAGGATGCTTCATAGAATGCCACTATGGTTTTTCTGTAAGTTTCCACCATGATTAGGCATGGCTTATGCTAGCCGCATGATGGCGGCTCAGATCACTATAGAGCTTCGTTGGGAAACCCCAAGAGGAAGGTATGATGAGCACAGCAGCAAGTCTTCCCTCAGAAAGAAACCAAGGTTATCGAACCAGTAGGAGGAAGGAAACGACTCAAAGGTGTTGCTAGCAACTTGGAAACCTGCACAACACAAACTCAAGACTTTGCCCCAACGAACATTGAGGTTGTCAATCTCACCGATTTGCTGAAAACAAAGGATTAAACATATGGTGTGGAAGGTAATGGTGGCTTGTAGAAAGTAACAGTAGTGGAAGATGTATCAATGATAAAGATTGGACCAGGATCCACAATTCACTAGAGATGTTCTCCTTAAGATAAACAACATAACATGCTGGGTAAACAAATTATAGCGGGGCAGTTGACAGGACAGAGCAAGGCATAATAATGTAATACTAGACATTCATGATCCTATGAGATTTCATTGGGCATTACAACAATATATATATATACCGCCATCCAACTGCATCTATGAGTAGTAATCCACCTTCAGGTTATCATCGGAACCCCCTCTAGTATTAAGTTGCAAGCAACGGATAACTGCTTTAAGCAAAGTGTGAAAAGTAAACAATACAATTGTTCCATGAACAAGAGATTGTTGTTTTCTCCATAGTAGCAACAACACATCTACAACCTTAGAGATTTCTATCATTTCCCCAGATTCAATAGCGGCATGAACCCACTATCGAGCATAAATACTCCCTCTTGGAGTCACTAGCGTCTACTTGGCCAAGATAGCTACTAGAAACGGAGAGCATGCAAGATCTCAAACAACATAGACATGATAGAATCAAAAATATAAAACCATTAATCAATCTGACATAATAATCTCAATATCCATCGGATCCACACAAACACAACATGCATGATTACAAATAGATGATCTTGATCATTAACGGAGCTCGCAAGATCTAAACATGGTAGCACAAAGGAGGAGAAACAACCATCTAGCTACTGTATGGACCCATAGTCCAAGGTGGAACTACTCACACATCATACCGGAGCCTTGCATGGTGATGAAGAAGGCCTCCGGGATGATCTCTCCCCTCCGGCAGGGTGCCGGGAAGAGCTTCAGATCCCCCACCTCCCCGATCTAGGGACGATGGTGGCGGCGGCTATGGACTGTTTCATGGAAGATTGATCGGGTACTTAGGGTTTAGGTCTCGGGGGCTTCTTATAGGCGAAGAGGAAGGCCGAGGGGGTGCCTGAGGCGGCTGCACCCTCCCTAGGCGCGGTCTAGGGGGTGTGGCCCCCTCTAGGCCCACCTCTATCTTGTCTTCTGGCTCCGTGTTCTCCTCGGTGAAATATTGACTTTGGATTTTGTCCCGTCCAATTCCGAGAATATTCATTTTCTGACTTTTCTGGAACCAGAAACAACAGAAAACAGGAAACTAGCACTGTGGCATCTTGTAAATAGATTAGACCCATAAAACATATAAAAATACCTCAAAGTGTAGACAAAGCAAAGCAAAGTATATACTAAACAAGCATGGAACATCAAAAATTATAGATACTTTTATGACATATCAAGCATCCTCAAACTTAACTCCTGCTCGTCCTCGTGTAGGTAAGTGATAAAAGGAATAATTTTTGAGGTGACATGCACCATCATAATCAATATCAAACCATTTGCAAGCATTGAAAGCTGGGATCAAAGTACTCTAAACATGAGCATGAAAGATGAAGTTCTAACAATAAGACAAAGTAATTATGCATGCAACATGAAAGGATACAAACAAATATTCGTGAATAACAATGTATTGAAAGATGTTTGTTGGTTTCACATATAGAAAACATAGCATAGTGGCATTCAGCTTGTCCCTCATGGAGTAGCAATAAATGCATATGACACCTTCAAAGTTCATAAGGGTGACTAGATACAAATAGTTCAAGAACAAGCAATATCAACAATATGAATCAATCAATAAGTTTTGGGACAATGCACATAGAACTAAGAATGACAACTATGCTCTCTTAATTGGTGCCTAAGGATAGAAGGTGGAGACTCAATATAAAAGTGGAAGAAAGACCCTTCATAAAGGGAAGCAGGGATTTCAAGTCTCATAAAGAGCTTCCAAAAATTATGGTACTTGTTAGCTTTCAGCTCTCATTGCCCTTATCATAAGCATCTAGAAGGGATTAAGGTTAAAGTGAACAAACTATGGAGTATATGCTTGACAAAGTATAAGTTGGCAATCTCATGTCCCTTGAGTACGAGGGCCGCTCCTCATGATACTCAACTTTAGTCACCGGTAAGTTCTTGTCATAGTAAGTACATGTGTATCATAGAGAACCGCCAACGGGGTACCCCTTGCACATGATACAGGAGCTATCCCATATCAAAATGACAAGGCAAGAAGACAATGAGCATCTCAGCAATATTCTTATTTACCATGGGAAAATGGTGTTTTTTTCTCTCTTTCCTCTTTTCTCATCTTTTTTTTTCTTTTTTCTCAATCTCTATCTGTTTTACTGTAAGAAGAATGCTTCATATATTGCTCATTATGGTGATGCTGCAAGTTTCCACCATGATTAGGCATGGCTTAGGCTAGCGGCCCAGGCGTTTCTCTGACACACATACATAACTCCATGGACTTACAAGCTCCCCTTTTATTTCACACCGACGACATCCGCAGACAAAATATCATGATATCAACTGGGTACAATGCACATGTTAAATGTTGAAAGGGCTCCCCATGACAACATGGTTCTGCTAATTCCAACATATAAGTGCAAGCATATCCAACAAAGATGACACAATGGTTCATGTTTATTAGGGGCAAGAAAAATAAAGTGTTCCATCAAGTTTGTGAGAGCTTTAATCACTAACTTTCACATAACAAGTTAAATTTGGAAGATAGATAAAACAAGAATATACTTGGAATAGTGTAACACACCATGCATAGTAATTTATAGTGGACACTTTGGAATAACTTGGTTTCTTGGGAGTTGGATGCATGAATAGATCTTACTCATACAAGTGGAGGCTAGCAAAAGACTGGGAGCGACCAACTAATAGAGCAATAATGGCCATAATCATGCAGAGCGACAAAACATTACTGATCAAAGCATAAAGTGGTACCACAAGTCAAAAACTAAATGATCATAGAGGCTAAGGTGACTGGTTAATAGTCATAAGATGGTGTGAGCATGTGCCAAGTCAACCCAAACAAAGCATCAAAGGAGAATACCACAATACTATGTTTTTCTATGCTAAAACAACGCATGATTCTTTCAAGGCACATTAAGCAATCCTAATTGTTTGGAACAAGTTATGCTATAGCAATAATCACTAAGAATAAGGTCAAAACAACATCTAGCATGGCATTATAAAGTCTAAGTCACAGTCAAAGCAAGCTCCTCTTGTACTACTAAAGCAAGAACTTCCTACTCCTTTCCAACACCAATCAACTTATTTGAAACAACACGGCGAAAGCGGGGGTCCAACTACTTTATTCAATCAAACTAAGCAAACAAAAAACAAAAATGAAAACTAAGACGCTCCAAGAACAACACAACTGTGCATGAAACAATAAAAATGAAGTGTCTAGAAAGACCTAAGATTTTTATTGATGAAGAAGGGGATGCCTTGGGCATCCCCAAGCTTTGTCGCTTATACCTCTTGAATATTTCTTGGGGTGACACGGGGTGGCATCCCCAAGCCTGAGCTCTTGTCCATTCTTCATCTCATTACATCATTCTTTCCTTACACCTGGAATTTTTTCCTTTATACAAAACTTCACACAACATTATCACATTCAAAAGACAATAGACCTTTGGGTTTTAGTTTTAAAACAGCAAAACTTTCATTAAAAATACAAGCTACTATAGAAATTCCCTAAAAAATATCAATTTCCCAAAAAGGAATCAATAAGAAGCAAATGCAAATAATGGCAGAAATCTGTCAAAACAGACCAGCAGGTAGAAACCGACTTTTTCTAAGACCTTCTGTTGCTCAAATCAAAAATTGTTGAACTAACGAAAGTTAGCTAACAACCTGGGGGATTTATTAAAAAAATTACAATTCAATCCGACTTATAGATATTTAACACGAATTTTCACAGTGGAGCACAAAAATCTATTTCGGGACAACAACTCCCCAAATCTTACTTCCCTCTCATTAGAGGTTATTCTTGGCACAAAAATCAAACAAAAAGGATAAGGAGAGGTTATTACAGAAGTAATAACTTCCAGGACTAAAGAAAACTATTGGGTTATCTCCCAAGAAGTACTTTTCTTTAACGCCTTTAAGTTAGGCACAAGAAGCAACAATCAAGTATTTTCAAATGAAGAAGCATTAACATCAAACCTTACTTTCAAAGGAGGAGAAAATGGCAACTTCTCTCTCCTTAGAGGGAAGTGTTCAATACCTTTCTTGAATGGAAATTGATATTTAATGGTGCCTTCTTTCATATCAATGATGGCAACAACAGTTCTAAGAAAATGTCTTCCCAAAGTAATAGGACAAGAAGCATTGTAATCAACATCCAAAACATAGAAATCAACTAGGACATAAGCATTATTAACCATAATAAGAACATCATTAACACTCCCCATGAGTTTCTTTTTAGCATTATCATCAAGTGATACATCCAAATAGCAATCTTCCAAAGGAGTGATGACCCAAAAGTATAGGGGGTGTATCGTAGTACTTTTGATAAATAGGAGTGTCGAGCCCAACGAGGAGTAGAAGGTGCTGAAAAGTGGTATGAAGTAGTAAATCCCTGTGAATACTTAGCAAACGAATTTTTATTGGTTTTCTGACAAGGCAACAAAACAAAGAGCAAGTAGCAGAAGTAACAAACAAACAGAGCAAGTGGCCCAATCCTTTATTAGCAAAGGACAAGCCGGTGGAAATACTTATAAGGACCAAACGTTCTCGAGGACACATGGGAATTCTGTCAAGTGCTTTCGCTTCAAATAGCTGATTACTCTTCTTTGGTGTTTGTAAGTGTTGTGTGGGTGAACCTGTGCTAACATACCGCCCTTCCTAGGACTAATACATACTTGTGATTAAACCCCCTGAAAACATCCGTAACTACAGGAAAGTAATTAAGATATAAATCTAACCACAGCCTTAAACTCTGAGATCCTACGCTCCCTTGTGCAAAGGTGTCCTAACGGGGGTTCAGGTTTCTATCACTCTGGCAACCCCACAATTAGTAGCCAAATACACAATGCATTCCCCTAGGCCCATAAATGGTGAAGTGTCATATAGTCGACGTTCACATGACACCACTAGAAGAATAGCACCACAACTTAAATACTAAACCATTGAATAATAACTCATCAGATTCACTACTAACAACATGACTTCTCCCATGTCCTCAAGAACTAAAAGAACTACTCACAAGTCATCATATGGATCAAGATCCAAGATGATATGATAATGGATAACAATCTGAACATAAACAATAATCCAATGGTTCCACCCACAAGCATCAACTACAATATTAATTAATACCGGGAAAGTTTCCCCTAAGAACTAAAGCAAGATCCAACACAATTGTTACAGCGGTATTGTGGCATCCCGCAAAACCACTACTAGAAAATCGCGTTGAATTTGTGCATTGCATCGTCATCATCATGTGTTGTTTGCATAAAACCATGTTCGCAAGCCCGTTTTGTTTTCTAAAACGCCCCATCTTTTTCAAACACGAAGACCGGGTCCCCGGAATATTTTGTTTTGCCCAAAATCGGTTTGCAAAAGCCTTGTTTGTAATAAATAAAAATTATAATTATTTTTTTAGCGGGGCAGTCGAACGGGCCGATTGACCCGAACGACCGCCCCAGAAATTAAAAAACGGCCCAACCTGTCTCGCTCCTAAATCCTAGAGTTACCCAACCTAATCTACCCAACCCAGCCTCCACCTCACTCCCTCCAATCAGATCTCTCCACCTCACCCTCTCCCTCTTCCCCCTCCAATCCTATCCTGCCACTTGTCCTACCCTCTCTCTCTCTCACCCTTCCCACCCACCAAACACACTCAAACACATACACACACTGCCACGCCTGCCACCCACTCCCACACAACGCAGTGCCAACCGCCTGCGGGCCCGCACCTGACCCCACCACGCACGCCTCCCAACCCCGTCCTCTGCCTCCCTCCTCCCCCACGTGGCTCTCTCCCTCAACGCTGCCCATGCAGACGCCGGCCAAGGCCTCCCTCAACCTCGCCGATGCCCGCCCACTGTCGCCTCGAGGCCCTGCCAGAGCCGACGCCTCCACATGGAACCGCTTCCCGTCGTCCTCCCCTCCGCGGTGCCCGCCCTCGCCGGTCTTCTCTCCGCTCAAGCTGGCTGCCGCCAACCCGCCTCCTTCGAGCCTCGCTCGCCTCCGCTCGCCTCGAGCCGACCACCCGCCTCCGCGGCCTCTGCCTCACATTCCACCGCCTGCCCCCTTCGCTTCCCACCTACACTCGCCAAGCGTCTGGCGATCGCCATCCACCTCCCTGCCGCCTCAGACGCTTTCGCCAGGCTCTTGAGCTGCGCCATTTGGCGCCCTAAGCACGCCTCAGACCGCTGCCACCACAGCCACAGCCAAGCGCCATGAGCCTCCTCCTCCGGCGAGCTGCCCGCTCACTTGTCGCCTCACCGCCTCACGACCAGGCCCGTCGCCGAGCCAGCGTGACCGGCCGGCCGCAGCCCGCCTCGCCTGCGTCGCCGCGTGTCCTGCCTCTCCGCCTCGGGCCGACCTCGCCAACCGCCCCTACTGTCTGCGCAGCCGCATCGTCGTGTCGTCCATGCTCGCAACATGTTGGTGCAAGGAGACGTCGGGACATGCATCCGCTGACCAAGGCCAAGGTGCCGATGAGGTGTTTGTGTTGTGGTGGCCTCAACGTTGTCGGGAAGATCATGCGCCACGCTGCTCTTGGCTCCACAATGGCGTTGGTGTACGATCGCGCCAAGTCCAAGATCGACACCGCCATCGACCTACAACCCGAGTACGCCAAGAGGGACCAAGCTGGTGCCCCAAGATCTCCGACATGGAGCCCAAGTTCACCTCGCCAAGGTCTTCATCGAGGCGCCGAGAACTTCCACCGAGCAAGATCCGGAGCTCTTCTTCATAGAACGCCAAGTACCCCGAAGACCGTTCCGCTGAAACCCCAAGTTCATCAACGGCACCCGAGCTCGACACCGGCAACTAAGATGGCCCCACAAGACCGTCGACAAGAAACCGTGAACCAGAACCGGAGATCTCCGTCACGGAACCCCAAGGCCTTGAGGAGGAGCCGATGATATCGCCTCCGCGGAACACTGAGTTCTCCACCAAGGACGCCACGCCAAGTTCTACCCCTTCCGAGAACGTTCCCGTGAGACCGAATCCGTCAAACCCTGGACCCTGAGACCGACCCCGAACCCCGGTACCCCAAGTCCGTCGAGACCCCTCAATGTGTGAACCCCTTCCCGACACCATATTTTATAATAACATAATAACCTTGTCGCATATTAAATTGTCATTCATCTCGCATGCATATCATTGGTTTGGGGGCCTTATGCCGATTCACCTAATAATTAAATATGGGGCCCATATGCGGGCAAATCTAGCCTTATATTGGCCTCATTTAAATTTGTGTAGCGAACCGGTGCTATCCTTTGCCATGTTAAAACAACATTTAAATGCGGGGTAGCTAAATAACTTGAACCATCTAATTAATTGTCGGGACCCCGGTGTAGCATCCCAGTTGTCTAACCCCTGTAATGCTACATGTTATAATAATAAAAAGGGCCACTTCCAACATATAATTGTGGCATCATCATCATATCATGCTCATGTCATCATACCACCTTGCATTTGAGCATCATATAAAACCCTTTTCTTGTTTGGTTCTTATCTCATGTGCATGATTAAATGTATTTGCCTCTTGATATTGTATTTGGCTCTTGATACATTGTTATATGCCCAAGTTGAGTTGAGGGCATCTCTCTTTTTGACTCCACCACCTTATCTTTCACCACCTCTTTATCCCACCACCCAACTATTCTGAGCTTGGCATTTTGTTGTTTTATCTCTGTCTCATGATCAGTTGGTTGGAACCACCCATATATCTATGCTTGGCCTTGCCCACCTTTTGAGAATGCACATGAGTAATGCCATGATAATCTTATGGTTTTTCACAAGGTTATGGTTGGCATCAATTATGTTGCATGGGCCATGCAAGTGCCACCTTCTCTAGTTTTGGTTTTTGCTTGAAATTCAAAGTGGATCTTTTCCCTTGCTTAAATCTTGTTTTGGGCTTGTAGATGCTACATCAAATCATCTATCTCTATCCCCCTTTAGCTTAACCCCTCCCCCATGCCCCATGCACACACATGTGCTATGTGGCATGCACATCTAAACCACCCCCCTTCTTTCTTGTTGATCTTGCTTGGGCTTTATCTAGAGCATGCATGATTCAAAGAAAAACCATCCACCTCTCCCTCTTATCATCTATCCTAGCCCTCTCCATCTCTTCCCCATGCCCCATAACCATCCTAGCTAAACCCTCTAAACCACCCCTATTCCAATCACAACCAAGGTGCCCCTCTTTCTCTCCTCCTAGTCAAGCCCTTTTTGTTTTCTTTTTCCAAACATCCTGGTAACAAAGTTCAAACGAATTTGAAATCAGCAGCTGGTTTGGATTTGAAATAGATTTAACACAATCAAAACAGATAAAAATAAATGAGATAGAAAATAAAAGAGAGAGTTTATCAGCAGCAGCCCAACTCGCCTCCCTGGCCCAACTCGCCTCCCTGGCCCAACTCGCCCCTGGCCATACCCTCACAAGACGCCTGCTCGTCGTTAGTCTTTCCGTCCCCTCTCTCTGCAGCGCTCACGGCAGCGGGCAGGTGGCCGTTCTTCTCCGTCAGCCGCGTCACCACCTGCCTTCTTATCCTCAAGCTGCGGAGGCCCCTGCAACCCTAGTTCCCTTTCCCCTCCTTCCTTCTTCTTCCCCACCAAGAAACGACCACTCTGGCACCATGTCGCTGCCACCGCTAGCCGTCTCCTGTCCCTGGTGATCCTCGCGGCCTCGACCGCCTCCACATCGCCGGCACGTTCCTCCTTCGCCAACGTCTCCGGTCCGAGCCCCTGGACACGGAGAAGCACCTGCAGTACCAGGCCTTCATCACCTGCATTCGACGCCGACGCCGTCCCTCGCGGCACCCGGCTCATCGCCGCCCGTGACCTCGTCTTGAGCACCACCGCTGCCTCCGACCTCCTCGGTGAGCTGCGCCGCTCGACCCCCTCCCTCGCTCACGCTGTCCTTCGCTAGATCGTCCCTCCTGCCTTGCTTGTTTCGCCGCTTGCGCGATGCACGCCAGACGCGCGGGCAGACTACGCCAGACGACATTAGCAGCAGACGCGGCGCTCTCGAATCAGAAGGCGTTTTGCGGCGGGTTCCGCCCACCAGAGATCCCAGTGTACTCAAGCGTAGAGGGCACATCCAGCTCTCCATAGCAACTCACGGCACCCGAATCCATCAGTTATAGCTCTCGAAATCATCTTCAACTTGGTCAAAACCCTGCTTCGTTTAGCTGTCCGCTTTCTTCAACCTCTCTGTTTATCTGAAGTTGCCGGCGTCTGCAGTCCTCCTCCGCCAAAACCCTAAACATGGAACCTGTAGAGCGATGTTCCCTCTCCAACTTCGATGTTGGTGACATCTCCTGATTCTCGACGAATCGCTCGCCAAGCTCGTCGCAAGTTTGCTGAATCTCGCTGTTACCGCGTTCAGTTCGACAGCTTCGTCAGTCAGACCACCCCCCCGACGCTTTTCTACTTTAGTCCCTCCTCTTCCAACGCCTCAACCCGCAGTCCCCTTGGCCCTCTGTCAGCGTCCGTTGGCCTTTTATGAAAAGGCCCCTGGGCTTCCTGGAGCTCAACCCGCGGTCCTGCCCCCTCCTATCGCTGGCATGTGGGTCCAGGTGCCTGTCCCCACCGATGGCTGAGCTAGCCTTGACCCGGTGTAAAAAGTTTGACCGAGTCTGTTTAGTTTATTTTAATCTTTTCTGAATATCTAAAATTCAAATAAATTTCAGATTTGAATAACTTTGCAATGGTAAATCCAAATTTGACAAATGATATATGTTTGAATATTAGGAAAATGCCAGGAATTCAAATATGCCATCCATTTTGCCTTTTGCACAAATAAAATTCCAAGATTATTTAAATTACACAATTGCCACTAGGATTTAATTAATTCATAACTTTTAATTCCTAAATCCAAATTTAGCAAATGATGAGTCTAAATTGATCAGCTCGACGAGACATGTTTGTTTATGCTATCCATGACTTGAATTGCAGCATGCATCATATAAAAATATATTGAACAACAACTGTTATGGCAACAAATGTGATTCTAAAACCCAACTAAATGTTATTTTCTTGTCCTCCACACCTCACCCATGCCATGCTACCTTACTTGCCATGTAAATTGTGCATCATTCATCATGGCATGATTGTTTGCTTGACGCATCTTATTCATATGCTTGTACTCTATATTCATGTTGGCCTTGTTTGTTTGGTTTTTCTCGGATAGACACTGAGCAGGGGTTGTATCAAGAGAACCAGGAGCACTACCCAGATCAGTCCCTTGCTTCAACAGATACTGTGCAAGCACTTCCACATGCTTGCATACATCCAGTCCCTATTGCCTCTATCTTATTCTTCCATCATTGAGTCGCGATTGCATTAAATTGAATCCCAAGTATGCATAGCCTTTACTTTTAAACCCCACCAAGCTTGTTTTCCTCCATCCCATGAGCCACTACTATAGGAGTTGTTTGAGCCATGCGAGTCGTAGAACAGCATGTGTAGGGTATGTGAGTGTCTGTTGGATAATGAGGTACCTAAACAACTTAACCTGAGTAGTTCTGGGATAACTAAAGAAAGTGGCACCGGTGAGCAACATCTGCTATTTGGTTCTTCCTGCTCACTTGTGTCCCGTAAGACCCCGAGTACTTGATTCCTGTTCCTTGATTTATCGCGCTATCCACATCCGGGAGATATATGGGACCCCCCTGGGCCAGAGCTTGATTCCGTCTTATTTCTTGGGGCCACAAACTAGTTTGAGGTTTTACTACTATCCTGTACTTATGCCATGCTACTTTATGTATTTAAATTGTGCGAGGAGCACACTGTACTGTTTAGGAATTGTGACCCGTTTACGTGGTATCGACAGTCCCCGTTTGGGGATCTGCTGTCGTTTACCGCCGGCCCCACAAACCTTGGGTCCGTCTCGAAGCTTGCTTACTTGCTATGGTGTACTACAAGGGTGGCCTGAAATATTTCAATCTGTGATTGTTCAGTCGTGAAAGCCTCGTTGGGTTTTGATTTGGTTTTTCCGAGGTTGATCGAGCGTGTGTTGCTATTGGTGCACCCCGGCCGGGTAAAACTTTCTGAAAGCCGTGTCCGCGGATATGGACGACTTGGAGCATAGTTTCTTGATCATAGACAAGCATAACTAAAGTACCGCTTTTAATCTGACCACAGTAACTTGATTAGTAAATAGTGCAATACTCATGGAATGGTTATTAAAATTGCCAACGGATGGGGGGTTGTTCGTCCGCTTCCTTGTTGGTAAGCAGGGAGGAGGATGGATCGGATGAGATTACCATTATAACTGTTGTACTTAATTTCACGGACATCCGTCTATCATTGGTTAGGCGGATGGTTAGCGTTTATCTGTAGAATTGTTAGGGTTTATCTTTCGCTGCAATTCGTCACCCTGTGTTGTGTCCCTTTAGAGGCATTAAGACTTCTGAGTATTCTTAGGGTCTCACACGATAAACTCTTGATTCAGATGAGCAGTACCTTCTCGTGACGGATCTTGGGTGGAAGAAGTCAAGATGTGGGCAACGATCGCTCGGTGTAGAGATTCCGGAACGGGATCCGTGAGACCTGTAGTTGGGATGTGCTTATTTCTCGGCATCTTATGCCGATTTGCTTCTTATCCGCATTTGATCTTGTTTGCCGCTTCCGCATGATACTCTGATGTGTGTTGTATGAGGAGTTATCCTAAAATATAGATTTATCCAGGTCATTTGAATCTTGCCGTATGGCGTTGGTATAATTTCCTTTCTTTCTAGATGGTGTGGCTCTGATGTACTCTTGTATGGTGGCTTGACATACCCACTTGTGTACGTAGTTGATCCTTCGCCGCCGACCACGCCGCCTCACAGTCCCATTGAGAGGGTAGTGGTTGGGACGTCTGAAAGGACTACCAGTGAGTGGCTTTTGGGGCCCCACCGTACTATTTCAACCACTATCACTCATCCAGGCTTGTATCTAGGAGCGTAGTTCACCGAGGTAGTTACAATTGGTATCAGAGCCATCCCGACCTTCAGGGTTTCAGCCAAACGGTCGTTGTCAGTCTAGCAATTATTTTGGTAGTTATGTATATTAGGGAAAAACAAAACGCGAGAGTAGGACTGCTTCCATTTTTCTTCTTACCCTCCCACCACCCTTTTCTGGTAAGGAAGTGCAACGTTTTCAATCCTCTTCTCAAAGTTCAAACTAGGATTCACGTGTTCGGGGTTTCCGTAGTACCATAGGTTGTGTGTGTGTATGTGTGTATGATCCCTTGTCTATCTGTTGCATCCAAGTTGCTATCTTATCTGCCTTTGGTTATCAACTGTTGGTACATTCCATACCGACAGGCTTTTGTAAACCGACGCAATCTATCTTTCTCTTTGTATCCGACGCTATCTTGTTTGGGGTGTTCGTTTCCGTAACTACCAATCCTAGGTTTCGTCGTGAGAAGAAGGGGTTAGGGTATGTGTTCCACTTGTTCATGTGCGGAGTAATGATTTGAGTGCGGGATGGAGTCGCGACCATACCACTACTTGTATCATTCGCTTTTGTATATTGGATCGGTAGAGTCACTAATCTTGATTCGTTAAGTAATTTTGCGCATCTATTGGTATTCTAATGCCGAAATTTGTGGAAAATTTTTCTTTGATATGTTTGTGTACCACACTCCTTTTCAGTCGTGTGCGATATGCTTAATATCTTTGAGGTGCTATGAACTTTGTTGATATTTTTATATCATCTCAGTAAATTGTATCCTTTAATCATGGTTAATTCCATCTTGGTACTATTTTGGATTATTGTCATTCTCCATTATAGTACTGACTTGAGTTTTATATCAATGACAGGATGGCTCCCCCACGCGGATGAAGAGGACATCCTCCGAATCGGGCTCACTGTCAAGCATAGCTAATGCTTTGGCGGCAATGCAAGAGAACCAGCAGCGCTTTGAGGAGAGCGTCAGAAGGAATGAATTTGCTCCACTTCCTCCACCTCCCAAGCGTGGTGACATCAAGAGCTTCCTCAAGTTCAACCCTCGTCAGTTTGATGTGTCTGACCGACCTCTTGACGCGGATGATTGGCTGCGCGAGATCTCAAGGTTGCTCGAGACTGCTGATGTTCCGAGCAGTGGGTCAAGTGTGCTACCCACCTTCTCAAGGGAGATGCGGCTCTTTGGTGGGAAAACTACTTGAAGGCAAGCTGCACTGGGTTCCAGCCAACTTGGGAGAGGTTCACTGCGGCTTTCAAAGAACAGTTTCTCTCAGAGATTGTGATGGAAAGGATGAAGGAGTCCTTCCTCAACTCAAGCGTGGAAATGATAACGTCAACACCTACATCAGAACTTCATGAACCTGTCTCGCTATGGTGGTGATGAGGTATCGATGACAAGAAAAGCGTAAAAGATTCGAGCAAGGGCTCAATGCGTCGATCAAGTATGCAATCACGCATGCAAGACCGCAACCTTCCTGAACTACAGACACAAGACTGCAAGAGGAGGCAAGTAGGCGATGTTCGAGGAGTCCAAGAAACATAACAGGATGCATCAAGCTCGCAGCTATGGCAGCTCCTTCTAAGCGGGCGGTTCCGTTCCTAACACCCCACCGCCCCGGCTCCACCAAGACTGCGATTTTCACGCCAAGGCCACCAAACTTCACCATGCGGCTCCTGTGGCTACAACAACCTTACCCTGAGCGCTGGCGGAGTCCCCTGCTACTCGCTCCACGCCCGCTAGTGCCCGCTTGTGTGGAGATCCTGGACATCAAACTGAACTGCCCAATGAAGAACAAAGCTCTCCTCAACCCCCGCCAAGATCGCATCAAGCTCTCCTTCGTTCGTGCACCACCGCCTCGCTCTCAACATCAACACTAAGCCCGGGTTCGCGGTTGTTCGGGCTAATCGTCAACGCCTCAAGCCGAGCTCGCACTGGAGTTGTCATGGGTATGCTATCGCTAACTTCCGGTTCCTCGCACGAGTTCTCTTTGATTCGTGCATCGCATTCTTTTGTCTCGCATAAGTTTGCACAAGAGAATAACCTGGATAGGGTCCCTTTATCACGCCGTGGTGGTGCTTTCTCCTGGGCAAACATGAGGGTGCTCATATCACCATGGCAATAAAGTTGAGATTGGTGGCTCTTCATTCTTGGCTTCTTTGATTCTGGGCAACTCGACATTGATGTCATCCAGGCATGGATTGGTTGACAAATGCAGCTGTGATTGATTGTGTCAACGCCGTTGTCTCTGAAGATTCCTGAAGGCCACATAGTCTTTTCTCCAAGTCTGACTCCTGATGTCCAGCTCTATTCCTTGGCAACTCTTAATAATGATGCTATGGAAGCTATTCAGGGTGTACCAGTGGTCTGTGAGTTCCCGGATGTCTTTCCTGAAGAGTTGCCAGGTATGCCTCCGGATCGCGAGGTTGAATTCGTGATTGAGCTTGAACCTGGAACGGCTCCTATCTCCAAGAGGCCATATAAAATGGGTCCTTCTGAGTTGGCTGAACTCAAACGACAACTTGATGAACAAGAGAAATTGGGTTTCATTCAACACAGCACTTCTTCTTGGGGTAGCCCAACAATCTTTGTGAAGAAGCGTGACAGAACCGATAGGCTATGTGTTGACTACTGGGCTCTAAATGCTAAAACCATCAAGAACAAATAGCCCCTCCCTCGGATAAATGATCTTTGATCACCGGCAGGAGCTGGTGTTCTCTAAGCTGGACTTGAGAAGTGGTTATCATCAAATCAAAATTCGCAAAGAGGATGTGCCCAAGACAGCTTTCACCACTCGCTATGGCCTGTATGAGTACACGGTCATGTCTTTCGCCTCACCAACGCACTGCTACCTTCTCGAGGTGATGAACTCCGCTTTCATGGAGTACCGGACAAGTTTGTTGTGGTATATCCGGATGACATTCGGTTTATTCCAAGTCCAAGGAGGAGCATGAAGAGCACTGCGGTGTGTCTGAACAAGCTTCGTGAGAACCGCTTGTATGCAAAGTTCTCCAAGTGTGAGTTGGTTGCACAAGTAACATATCTGGGTCACGTTATCTCTGCCAAGGGCATTGCAGTCAACCCGGAAACCGTGAACACAATAGTTGAATGGCTTCCTCCTGCTAATGTCAAGGAAGTGCGGAGTTTTCTCGGCTTGGCTAGCTATTGTCGTCGCTTTGTGCAGAACTTCTCGAAGATAGCAAAGCCTCTTACCGATCTCCTCAAGAAAGGCAAGAAGTACCTGTGGACTCCTGCTTGCCAAGAGAATTTCGAGACACTCAAAGAGAAGCTCACTTCCACGCCAGTCTTGGTTCCTCCGGATACATCTAAGCCTTTCCAGATCTTCTGCGATGCCTCTTTGCAAGGATTGGGTGCGGTCCTTATGCAAGAGAGACAGGTGGTTGCTTATGCCTCTCGTCAGTTGAAGACGCATGAGGTCAACTATCCCACACATGACCTTGAGCTAGCAGCAGTGGTCTTTGCTTTGAAGCTATGGAGGCACTACTTGCTTGGCAACTGTTGTGAGATCTTCTCGGACCACAAGAGTTTGAAGTATATCTTCACTCAACCGGATCTCAACCTTCGGCAGAGGAGATGGATTGAAGCAATCAATGACTTTGATGTGACCATCAACTACACTCCAGGCAAAGCAAATGTCATGGCAGATGCGCTTAGCAGAAAAGCTTATGTCAACAACCTCATGGTAGAAGAGCAGCAGCCTCTCTTGTGCGAGGAATTCCGTCAGCTCAACCTGGAAATTGTGGAACAAGGGCACCTCCTGAACCTTCTGGCTACTCCTCTCTTGGAAGAACAGATTCGTTCTCGTCAGCTTGGTGATCCACACACCAAAAAGCTCATCTCCAAGCTTGACCTTCCGAAGTATGAGTCCTTCCACGTCGATGATCAAGGCACGCTCTTCTTTGAACACCGGATGTTTGTTCCAAACTATCCGGGTCTGAGAGACCAAGTTCTCAAGGAGGCACATGAGTCGGTTCTTTCTATCCATCCTGGCAGCACAAAGATGTACATGGACCTGAAAAAACAATACTGGTGGCCTGGGTTGAAACGGTATTGCGCCAAGTATGTCTCAGAATGTGATGTCTGCCGTAGGGTGAAGGCTGTCCATCAGAAACCATTTGGTCTTCTACAGCCATTGAAACCTCCGGAATGGAAATGGGAGAAAGTGGAGATGGACTTCATCACTGGATTTCCAAGGTCGCAGAAGGGCAACAATGCAATTTTTGTTGTCATCGACAGGCTTTCTAAAGTGGCTCACTTCTTCCCAAATAAAGAAACAATTTACGGACTTCAGCCATTGAGCTCTATATCAACAGGATTGTCTCTTTGTATGGGGTTCCACTTGAAATCAGTTCGACTGGGAGCATCTTCACCTCAAAGTTCGGGAGAGTTTCCAAAAGCTTTGGGAACAAAGTTGAACTTCAAAGACTGCTACCACCCTCGCCTCAAGGACAAGTGGAGAGAATCAATCGATTCGAGGATATGCTTAGAGCTTGCGTCATCTCTTTTGGCATGAAGTGGGAGGAATGCCTTCCATATGCTGAATTCTCCTACAACAACAGCTTCGGAAGAGTCTCAAGATGGCACCATTCGAGGCTCTCTATGGACGCAAGTGCGTAACTCCTATTGGTTGGTCGGTGCAGGAGAAAGAATCTGGTTTGGCCCCGACATTGTGACTCGAGCAGGAGAAGGTGCATATCATCGGAGAACTCAAGATTGCTCAAAGTCGGAAGAGCAACTATGACAGAAGCACAGATATGGTATATGCCCCTGGTGATCTCGTCTACCTTCGTGTCACTCCCATGAGAGGAACACACCGCTTCGGTATCAAAGGAAAGTTGGCTCCTAGATACATCGGTCCTTTCAAGATACGTGGTAGAAGAGGAGAAGTTGCTTATGCACTGGAGCTTCCGGAAAAACTCAAAGTCCATGATGTTTTCCACATCTCTCAGCTCAAGAAGTGCTTCAAAGATCCTGGCAGGACCGTGGACCATGAGCTAATCGACCTCCAAGAAGATCTGTCCTATCAAGAACACCCCACCAAAATCCTTGAGACCGCAGAACGTAGGACTCGCAACAAGTCCATCAAGTTTTGCAAGGTGCAGTGGTCACACCATTCTGTTGATGAAGCCACATGGGAGCGTGAAGATGAACTCCGTGTCAACCATCCTTCTCTCTTTGTATCTTCTTCTTCTTCCTAGAATCTCGGGGCGAGATTCCTGTTTAGTGGGGGAGAGTTGTAGCATCCCAGTTGTCTAACCCCTGTAATGCTACATGTTATAATAATAAAAAGGGCCACTTCCAACATATAATTGTGGCATCATCATCATATCATGCTCATGTCATCATACCACCTTGCATTTGAGCATCATATAAAACCCTTTTCTTGTTTGGTTCTTATCTCATGTGCATGATTAAATGTATTTGCCTCTTGATATTGTATTTGGCTCTTGATACATTGTTATATGCCCAAGTTGAGTTGAGGGCATCTCTCTTTTTGACTCCACCACCTTATCTTTCACCACCTCTTTATCCCACCACCCAACTATTCTGAGCTTGGCATTTTGTTGTTTTATCTCTGTCTCATGATCAGTTGGTTGGAACCACCCATATATCTATGCTTGGCCTTGCCCACCTTTTGAGAATGCACATGAGTAATGCCATGATAATCTTATGGTTTTTCACAAGGTTATGGTTGGCATCAATTATGTTGCATGGGCCATGCAAGTGCCACCTTCTCTAGTTTTGGTTTTTGCTTGAAATTCAAAGTGGATCTTTTCCCTTGCTTAAATCTTGTTTTGGGCTTGTAGATGCTACATCAAATCATATATCTCTATCCCCCTTTAGCTTAACCCCTCCCCCATGCCACATGCACACACATGTGCTATGTGGCATGCACATCTAAACCACCCCCCTTCTTTCTTGTTGATCTTGCTTGGGCTTTATCTAGAGCATGCATGATTCAAAGAAAAACCATCCACCTCTCCCTCTTATCATCTATCCTAGCCCTCTCCATCTCTTCCCCATGCCCCATAACCATCCTAGCTAAACCCTCTAAACCACCCCTATTCCAATCACAACCAAGGTGCCCCTCTTTCTCTCCTCCTAGTCAAGCCCTTTTTGTTTTCTTTTTCCAAACATCCTGGTAACAAAGTTCAAACGAATTTGAAATCAGCAGCTGGTTTGGATTTGAAATAGATTTAACACAATCAAAACAGATAAAAATAAATGAGATAGAAAATAAAAGAGAGAGTTTATCAGCAGCAGCCCAACTCGCCTCCCTGGCCCAACTCGCCTCCCTGGCCCAACTCGCCCCTGGCCATACCCCTTCGCTCACAAGACGCTGCCATCCGTCGCGTCCCCTCTCTCAGCGCTCACGGCAGCAGGTGGCGTTCTTCTCCGTCACCAGCCACCACCGCCTTCTTATCCTCAAGCTCGGAGGCCCTGCAACCCTAGTTCCCTTTCCCTCCTTCTTCTTCCCCACCAAGAAACGACCACTCTGGCACCATGTCGCCGCCACCGCTAGCCGCCTCGCCCTCAGTGATCCTCGCGCCTCGACCGCCTCCACATCGCCCGACGTTCCTTCGCCAACGCCTCCGTCCGAGCCTCGACACGGAGAAGCACCTGCGATACAGGCCTTCATCACCCGTACCTCGACGCCGACGTCGTCCCCGTGCACCCGGCGCTCACCGTCGCCGCCCGTGACCTCGTCTTGAGCACCACCGCCGTCTCCGACCCTCCTCGGTGAGCTGCCGCCTCGACCCCCCTCCCTCTGGCTCACGCTGTCCTTCTGCCCCTAGATCGTCCCTCCCGTTCGCCTTGCCTTCGCCGCTTGCGCGATGCACGCCGCACGCATGCAAGACTTCACATACAAGACGACATTAGCAGACGCGGGCGCTCGAATCAGAAGGCGTTTTGCGGCGGGTTCCGTCCACCTCCGTAGATCCCCAGTGTACTCAAGCGTAGAGGGCACATCCAGCTCTCCATAGCAACTCACGGCACCCGAATCCATCAGTTATAGCTCTCGAAATCATCTTCTGAACTTCGGTCAAAACCTGCTTCGAGCTGTCCTGCTTTTCCGAACCCTCTGTTTATCTGAAGTTGCCGGCGTCTGCAGTCCTCCTCCGCCAAAACCCTAAACATGGAACCTGTAGAGCGATGTTCCCTCTCCAACTTCGATGTTGGTGACATCTCCTGATTCTCGACGAATCGCTCGCCAAGCTCGTCGCAAGTTTGCTGAATCTCGGCATACGGCTCAGTTGACAAATGTCGGTCAGACCACCCCCCCGACGCTTTTCTACTTTAGTCCCTCCTCTTCCAACGCCTCAACCCGCAGTCCCCTTGGCCCTCTGTCAGCGTCCGTTGGCCTTTTATGAAAAGGCCCCTGGGCTTCCTGGAGCTCAACCCGCGGTCCTGCCCCCCTCCTATCCGCTGGCATGTCTGTCAGTGGCCAGAGCTAGCCTTGACCCGGTGTAAAAAGTTTGACCGAGTCTGTTTAGTTTATTTTAATCTTTTTCTGAATATCTAAAATTCAAATAAATTTCAGATTTGAATAACTTTGCAATGGTAAATCCAAATTTGACAAATGATATATGTTTGAATATCAGGAAAATGCCAGGAATTCAAATATGCCATCCATTTTGCCTTTTGCACAAATAAAATTCCAAGATTATTTAAATTACACAATTGCCACTAGGATTTAATTAATTCATAACTTTTAATTCCTAAATCCAAATTTAGCAAATGATGAGTCTAAATTGATCAGCTCGACGAGACCTGTTTGTTTATGCTATCCATGACTTGAATTGCAGCATGCATCATATAAAAATATATTGAACAACAACTGTTATGGCAACAAATGTGATTCTAAAACCCAACTAAATGTTATTTTCTTGTCCTCCACACCTCACCCATGCCATGCTACCTTACTTGCCATGTAAATTGTGCATCATTCATCATGGCATGATTGTTTGCTTGACGCATCTTATTCATATGCTTGTACTCTATATTCATGTTGGCCTTGTTTGTTTGGTTTTTCTCGGATAGACACTGAGCAGGGGTTGTATCAAGAGAACCAGGAGCACTACCCAGATCAGTCCCTTGCTTCAACAGAGATACCAGGCAAGCACTTCCACATGCTTGCATACATACAGTACCTATTGCCTCTATCTTATTCTTGCATCATTGAGTCGCGATTGCATTAAATTGAATCCCAAGTATGCATAGCCTTTACTTTTAAACCCCACCAAGCTTGTTTTCCTCCATCCCATGAGCCACTACTATAGGAGTTGTTTGAGCCATGCAGTCGAGAACAACATGTGTAGGGTATGTGAGTGTCTTGGATAATGAGGTACCTAAACAACTTAACCTGAGTAGTTCTGGGATAACTAAAGAAAGTGGCACCGGTGAGCAACATCTGCTATTTGGTTCTTCCTGCTCACTTGTGTCCCGTAAGACCCCGAGTACTTGATTCCTGTTCCTTGATTTATCGCGCTATCCACATCCGGGAGATATATGGGACCCCCCTGGGCCAGAGCTTGATTCCGTCTTATTTCTTGGGGCCACAAACTAGTTTGAGGTTTTACTACTATCCTGTACTTATGCCATGCTACTTTCTGTATTTAAATTGTGCGAGGAGCACACTGTACTGTTTAGGAATTGTGACCCGTTTACGTGGTATCGACAGTCCCCGTTTGGGGATCTGTTGTCGTTTACCGCCGGCCCCACAAACCTTGAGTCCGTCTCGAAGCTTGCTTACTTCGCTATGGTGTACTACAAGGTGGCCCCTGAAATATTTCTGAATCCTGTGATTGTTCAGTCGTGAAAGCCTCGTTGGGTTTTGATTTGGTTTTTCCGAGGTTGATCGAGCGTGTGTTGCTATTGGTGCACCCCGGCCGGGTAAAACTTTCTGAAAGCCGTGTCCGCGGATATGGACGACTTGGAGCACAGTTTCTTGATCATAGACAAGCATAACTAAAGTACCGCTTTTAATCTGACCACGGTAACTTGATTAGTAAATAGTGCAATACTCATGGAATGGTTATTTAAATTGCCAACGGATGGGGGGTTGTTCGTCCTCTTCCTTGTTGGTAAGCAGGGAGGAGGATGGATCGGATGAGATTACCATTATAACTGTTGTACTTAATTTCACGGACATCCGTCTATCATTGGTTAGGCGGATGGTTAGCGTTTATCTGTAGAATTGTTAGGGTTTATCTTTCGCTGCAATTGCGTCACCCCAGGTTGTGTCCCCTTTAGAGGCATTAAGACTTGCTGAGTACCCTTAGGGTCTCACACGATAAACTCTTGATTCAGATGAACAGGTACCTTCGTGACGGATCTTGGGTGGAAGAAGCCGAAGATGTGGGCAACGATCGTTCGGTGTAGAGATTCCGGGAACGGGGATCCGTGAGACCTGTAGTTGGGATGTGCTTATTTCTCTGGCATCTTATGCCGATTTGCTTCTTATCCGTACTCGGACCTTGTTTGCCGCTTCCGCATGATACTCTGATGTGTGTTGTATGAGGAGTTATCCTAAAATATAGATTTATCCAGGTCATTTGAATCTTGCCGTATGGCGTTGGTATAATTTCCTTTCTTTCTAGATGGTGTGGCTCTGATGTACTCTTGTATGGTGGCTTGCGTACATACCCACTTGTGTACGTAGTTGATCCCTTCGCTGCCTCGCCGCCCGTCTGAGTCCCGTTGAGAGGGTAGTGGTTGGGACGTCTGAAAGGACTACCAGTGAGTGGCTTTTGGGGCCCCACCGTACTATTTCAACCACTATCACTCATCCAGGCTTGTATCTAGGAGCGTAGTTCACCGAGGTAGTTACACCCGGTTCCCCTTAACATGACCTGATTGCATCGCACCTTTGCCATGCCATGCATCATACATGCATCATGCCGATCTTCTGCCGATCTTAAATATTGCATCCGGTGTTTATTCTAGTGTTTTGCTTCTTCGCGGATAAGGCCGTTGAGTTGATGTGAGCTTCGCCCCGATCTTCGGTTGAACCTTCGACATGTTTTCAGGCGAGCATCTCCCCCTTTCTACCTATCTTACTTTTATAGTATTTACTTCCCTCCTGTTGATCTTTTGCTATCTGTGTTGCGATGCTTTAGTACCGTACCTGGAATATACCGTGCAGCCCTATATTGCCTTGGACACATCCTATTACTTGTTGTTTGGTAGATAGTTGGACTTGCGCGTCGTAGTTGCTTGCTCAAGTGCTGATGTGTGTCGTCATATGCCACAGTTGCTGATGTATTGCCGCATGTTGATGTTGGAGATGATTCTAGTTGTACTTATCGTCACTTTAATTTCTGTTTAACAACTAAAATTGAATAAGCAGATGCATCGGTGGGTGATAGAAAATATTTGGTTTCCGAACGCCCACTTGTGTCCCGTAAGACCCCGAGTACTTGATACCTGTTCCTTG
The DNA here is from genome assembly GCA_030063025.1 of Avena longiglumis. Classification (NCBI taxonomy): domain Eukaryota; kingdom Viridiplantae; phylum Streptophyta; class Magnoliopsida; order Poales; family Poaceae; genus Avena; species Avena longiglumis. The sequence continues at coordinate 147,645,609 of CP125975.1, read as the reverse complement.
ATTTATCGCGCTATCCACATCCGGGAGGTATATGGGACCCCCAGGCGAGCTTGATTCATCTTATTTCTTGGGGCCACAAACTAGTTTGAGGTTTTATTTATGATCCTGTACTTATGCCATGCTACTTTACGTATTTAATTTGTGCGAGGAGCACCTGTCTTTGTTAGGATGCGGAGTGATTACGCGGTATCGACAAGCCCAGCCACACTTTGGGTTCCAGTCGCTTCTGACCATTGACGCAAACCTTGAGTCCGTCTCGGAGCTTGCTTACTCCGTTGCGGGATCTACTTAAGGGGTGGCCCCCTGAAATATTTCTGAATCCTGTGATTGTTCAGTCGTGAAAGCCTCGTTGGGTTTTGTTTTGGTTTTTCCGAGGTTGATCGAGCGTGTGTTGCTATTGGTGCACCCCGGCCGGGTAAAACTTTCTGAAAGCCGTGTCCGCGGATATGGACGACTTGGAGCACAGTATCTCGATCATAGACAAGCATAACTAAAGTTTATTGTTATCAATTTGACTTATAATGACTAGTAATCAGCTCCACTATAATGGAATGGCTAATTAATACTGCCCACAATTGCTTGTTTGGTTGTCGCGTGCGACAATTGTATTTGACTAGTAAGTATTGCAACTACAACAGAATGGCTGAATAAAAGTACCACCTGCTGGGTTTTGGGTTTATCTCATGCTATCTCAGATGTCGATTAGTAATTGTTGCAACTACAACGGAATGATTAAATAAAAGTGCCCACTGCTTACTTTATCAGGACGATTATCTAACCTGACTAGTAAAGTGCCGCAACTATAACTGGATAAATAAAACTGCCAACTGTGTGAGTTCCTCGGTTGACTTCCTCGTTTGGTCTCGAGGGGAAACACCAGATGGGTTTGTTTGGTGTTAGCTTCGGTTGGATCCGGATAGGTCATTCTTACCCTCTCGATAACCGGTTGTATCGAGTCTCTATAGGTTGTTTAGTGCATGATGCCGCTGCCGCTTCAGTCCACCATACCTATGTAGGCGAGGACCGCCGAAGTCTAGTCTCGCCGTGTACTGGCCTCAGTACTGAGGCTCCTTCTTTTTCCTTTGCCCTTTGTCGGCACCCCTTTGTTTAAGCAGGTTTTGAGATCGACGCCGTTAGCAGGTTTACCCTTCCGGCTTGGCCTGGGCAGGGTTATGGACGCCATTGGTTATTCTTCAGGGCTCTTAGCCCCATTTGCTTCTTGTCCGTAGTCGGACACTCTACCGTTTTCAAGGTGATTTGGATCTTTGTATATTATATCTGTATCCTTGACTCATGGAGTCGCTGTTATATATATATATCTGTTCTGTGGGTCCCATCGAGGACTGTTGTGTAATGTTATTACTTCGTTTTCCACCCGCACGAAAGTGCCTGGTGGGCACCTTTGAATCGTTTCTATGCGGGTTTGGTGAATTTTTCCCAAACTTGCATAGGTCCGATTATGAGGGTGTTACAGAGTGGTATCAGAGCTCAGCAGTTGCGATACCCCACAAGTCCAGCCTGTAGGATAACCTAGCTAACGGCCGAAGTAGAGTGTCAAAACTATTTTCGAAAATCGGTTGGATAGTTCTGATTAGGTCTGATTTTACTCCTTACCCCTCTGCTATTCTCTTCTTATCTCGACGTATTTTAAATCCGCTCTCTTCTCTTTCTTCGAGTCCAGGATTTCTCGTGGTTGGGTTTCCGTCGTACCTTTAGGGTTTCGCTTTCTCCCTTTTGTAACGGAGGTGCTACGATCATCAATCTGCAACTTGTCTGTTGTACCCTTCCTCCAATCTTCTGTCCTTGAGCTCTTTGTCCATGTGTGTTCCTTGCTGGATATCCGTATCGTTGAAAAACATATGAGAAGGACGAGCAGTGGTGAATTTGGAGTATACCTTGAGCATGTGTTGTTCATGCCAATGGAACCATCGCGAAACCTAATCATTGTGTCTTTCATACGATTCTGTGGTATCTTCCGGTGTTCTGACGCGACGACATCCTCTACGCCAGATCCGATGCAGAGTCTGCATCCCTCCTTTGTTTCCGAACCTCGCTTGTCGAGATCTTCAGTCTAACTCCGAGAGTTGGTTGCATAATCCGTCTATTCGCGTGAAGAGTAATGGTATGAGTGCGGGATGGAGTAGCTACCCTACCACTGCTCTTATCATTCGCTCTTGTACGTCGAATCAGTGGATCCAGCCACTTTACTCCGTCCGCGGAAGTTAGGGGTGGCTTATTGTGGATACCTCTACCTTCGACCTTTTGGCCCCGGAGTGTTCTCTCGACGATCACGGACAACGACCTCTTGTTAGTGGTGTCGCGAGGATCTACACGAAACGAGAAGACGCAGATCGCCGACCTTCCTTCCGGTAGCATGAGGCGGATCTCGAGGGCGAGATCCATTGTTAGTGGTGTCGAATTGTGGCATCCCGCAAAACCACTACTAGAAAATCGCGTTGAATTTGTGCATTGCATCGTCATCATCATGTGTTGTTTGCATAAAACCATGTTCGCAAGCCCGTTTTGTTTTTCTAAAACGCCCCATCTTTTTCAAACACCGAAGACCGGGTCCCCGGAATATTTTGTTTTGCCCGAAATCGGTTTGCAAAAGCCTTGTTTGTAATAAATAAAAATTATAATTATTTTTAGCGGGGCAGTCGAACGGGCCGATTGACCCGAACGACCGCCCCAGAAATTAAAAAACGGCCCAACCTGTCCCGCTCCTAAATCCTAGAGTTACCCAACCTAATCTACCCAACCCAGCCTCCACCTCACTCCCTCCAATCAGATCTCTCCACCTCACCCTCTCCCTCTTCCCCCTCCAATCCTATCCTGCCACTTGTCCTACCCTCTCTCTCTCTCACCCTTCCCACCCACCAAACACACTCAAACACATACACACACTGCCACGCCTGCCACCCACTCCCACACAGCGCAGTGCCAACTGCCTGCGGGCCCGCACCTGACCCCACCACGCACGCCTCCCAACCCCGTCCTCTGCCTCCCTCCTCCCGCTGGCTCTCCTCAGCCTTTGGCCGCCCATGGCCCAGAGGCCGACAGCGCCTCCCTCAACCTCGCCAATGCCCGCCGTCGCCTCGAGGCCCGCGCCGAGCAGCGCCTCCCCCACCTGGAACCGCTTCCCCGTCGTCCCCTCCGGCCGCGCCGCCGGTCTTCTCTCCTCCGCTCAAGCCGCCGCCGGCCGCAACCCGCCCTCCTTCGAGCCCCCCGCCAGCGCCCGCCTCCGCTCGCCTCCGGAGCCGACCACCTCGCCTCCGGCCCCTCTGCTCCCAGCGCCCACCCACCTCGCCTCCGCCCTCTGCTCCCCCGCCCGCTACCCGCCAGGCGTCATGGCGCCCGTCCACCTCCCGCCTCACCACCGCCGCCCCTCTTCGCCGCTCGCGTGCCGAGCCAGCGCCGCGCCGCTCGGCGGCCCCAAGCATGCCGCCCGCCTTGCACGGCCGCCACAGGCATGAGCCTCCTCCTCCGGCGAGCCGCCTCCGCCTCGTCGCCCCTCACCGCCTCCGTCGACCAGGTCCGTCCGAGCCAGCGTGACCGCCGCCCGGCGCAGCCCGCCCAGCTGCGTCGCCGTGTCCTGCCTCTCCGCCTCGGGCCGACCTCGCCAACCGCCCCAGCTGTCCTGCAGTGCCGCATCGTCGTGTCGTCCATGCTCGCAACATGTTGGTGCAAGGAGACGTCTGGGACATGCATCCGTTGACCAAGGCCAAGGTGCCGATGAGGTGTTTGTGTTGTGGTGGCCTCAACGTTGTCGGGAAGATCATGCGCTACGGCTGCTCTTGGCTCCCTGTGGCGTTGGTGTACGACCGGCGCCGAAGTCCAAGACTGACACCGCCCATCGACCTACAACCCGAGTACGCCAGTAGGGGACCGAAGCTGGTGCCCCAAGATCTCCGACATGGAGCCCCAAGTTCACCTCGCCAAGGTCTTCATCGAGCGCCGAGAACTTCCACCGGAGCCGAAGATCCGGAGCTCTTCTTCATAGAACGCCAAGTACCCCGAAGACCGTTCCGCTGAAACCCCAAGATCATCAACGGCACCCGAGCTCGACACCGGCAACTAAGATGGCCCCACAAGACCGTCGACAAGAAACCGCGAACCAGAACCGGAGATCTCCGTCACGGAACCCCAAGGCCTTGAGGAGGAGCCGATGATATCGCCTCCGCGGAACACTGAGTTCTCCACCAAGGACGCCACGCCAAGTTCTACCCCTTCCGAGAATGTTCCCGTGAGACCGAATCCGTCGAACCCTGGACCCTGAGACCGACCCCGAACCCCGGTACCCCAAGTCCGTCGAGACCCCTCAATGTGTGAACCCCTTCCCGACACCATATTTTATAATAACATAATAACCTTGTCGCATATTAAATTGTCATTCATCTCGCATGCATATCATTGGTTTGGGGGCCTTATGCCGATTCACCTAATAATTAAATATGGGGCCCATATGCGGGCAAATCTAGCCTTATATTGGCCTCATTTAAATTTGTGTAGCGAACCGGTGCTATCTTTTGCCATGTTAAAACAACATTTAAATGCGGGGTAGCTAAATAACTTGAACCATCTAATTAATTGTCGGGACCCCGGTTCCCCTTAACATGACCTAATTGCATCGCACCTTTGCCATGCCATGCATCATACATGCATCATGCCGATCTTCTGCCGATCTTAAATATTGCATCCGGTGTTTATTCTAGTGTTTTGCTTCTTCGCGGATAAGGCCGTTGAGTTGATGTGAGCTTCGCCCCGATCTTCGGTTGAACCTTCGACATGTTTTCAGGCGAGCATCTCCCCGTTTCTACCTATCTTACTTTTATAGTATTTACTTCCCTCCTGTTGATCTTTTGCTATCTGTGTTGCGATGCTTTAGTACCGTACCTGGAATATACCGTGCAGCCCTATATTGCCTTGGACACATCCTATTACTTGTTGTTTGGTAGATAGTTGGACTTATGGCGTCGTAGTTGCTTGCTCAAGTCTTGATGTGTCGTCATATGCCACGATTCTGATGTATTGCCGCATGTTGATGTTGGAGATGATTCTAGTTGTACTTATCGTCACTTTAATTTCTGTTTAACAACTAAAATTGAATAAGCGAGAGGCATCGGTGGGTGATAGAAAATATTTGGTTTCGACGCCCACTTGTGTCCGTAAGACCCGAGTACTTGATACTGTTCCTTGATTTATCGCTATCCACATCCGGAGGTATATGGGACCCCCAGGCGAGCTTGATTCAGTCTTATTTCTTGGGGCCACAAACTAGTTTGAGGTTTTATTTACGATCCTGTACTTATGCCATGCTACTTTCTGTATTTAATTTGTGCGAGGAGCACACTGTACTGTTTAGGATGCGGAGTGATTACGCGGTATCGACAAGCCCAGCCACACTTTCGGGTTCCCAGTCGCTTACAGCCATTGACGCAAACCTTGAGTCCGTCTCGGAGCTTGCTTACTCCGTTGCGGGATCTACTCAATGGGGTGGCCCCCTGAAATATTTCTGAATCCTGTGATTGTTCAGTCGTGAAAGCCTCGTTGGGTTTTGATTTGGTTTTTCCGAGGTCGATCGAGCGTGTGTTGCTATTGGTGCACCCCGGCCGGGTAAAACTTTCTGAAAGCCGTGTCCGCGGATATGGACGACTTGGAGCACAGTATCTCGATCATAGACAAGCATAACTAAAGTTTATTGTTATCAATTTGACTTATAATGACTAGTAATCAGCTCCACTATAATGGAATGGCTAATTAATACTGCCCACAATTGCTTGTTTGGTTGTCGCGTGCGACAATTTTATCTGACTAGTAAGTATTGCAACTACAACAGAATGGCTGAATAAAAGTACCACCAACTGCTGGGTTTTGGGTTTATCTCATGCTATCTGTATCTGATTAGTAATTGTTGCAACTACAACGGAATGATTAAATAAAAGTGCCCACTGCTTACTTTATCAGGACGATTATCTAACCTGACTAGTAAAGTGCCGCAACTATAACTGGATAAATAAAACTGCCAACTATGTGAGTTCCTCGGTTGACTTCCTCGTTTGGTCTCGAGGGGGAAACACCAGGATGGGTTTGTTTGGTGTTAGCTTCAGGTTGGATCCGGATAGGTCATTCTTACCCCTCTCTGATAACCGCCAGTTGTATCGAGTCTCTATAGGTTGTTCAGTGCATGCTGCTGCTGCCGCTCAGTCCACCATACCTATGTAGGCGAGGACCGCCGAATTCTAGCCTCGCCGTGTCTTGGCCTCGATCTTGGCGCTCCTTTTTCCTTTGCCCTTTGTCGGCACCCCTTTTGTTTAAGCAGGTTTTGAGATCGTCGTCGTTAGCAGGGTTACCCTTCCGGCTTGGCCTGGGCAGGGTTATGGACGCCATTGGTTATTCTTCAGGGCTCTTAGCCCCATTTGCTTCTTGTCCGTAGTCGGACACTCTACCGTTTTCAAGGTGATTTGGATCTTTGTATATTATATCTGTATCCTTGACTCATGGAGTCGCTGTTATATATATATCTGTTCTGTGGGTCCCATCGAGGACTGTTGTGTAATGTTATTACTTCGTTTTCCACCCGCACGAAAGTGCCTGGTGGGCACCTTTGAATCATTTCTATGCGGGTTTGGTGAATTTTGCCCAAACTTGCATAGGTCCGATTCTGAGGGTGTTACAGGTATGGAGTGGTGGTGATGGTGTTGGTGGATATGATGGTGTGGATGATGATGATGATGATGATCCCGATGAAGCCTAGCTTGATGACGGTGTTGATGGCGATGGTCTCCCCTCTCCGGGAAGGAATTCCCCTGGCAGAAATCTGTCTTCCGGAGAGATCTTTCTCTCTTGATGTTTTCCGCCCCCAGAGGCGGCGAAAATCTATCTGTGATCGCTCCCCTGGTGTTAGGGTTCCATAGGGAAGATATAGGCGAAAGGGCGGAGTCAGAGGCCGGGCAAGTGGGCCACACCTTCCCTAGGCGCGGGGTCAGGTGGTCCCGCGCATAGGGGGTGTGGGGCCCCTGAGGCCAATCTACGTCCCTCCTTCTGGCTTCCTTCGTCTTCTGGTAAAATAATATGTTCCCATATTTTTCTGGTATTTTTCTGATCTTCGCGAAATTGCACCGAAATGCCTTCTTTTCCATTAGAATCCATACTTTGGCAGTCCATCCTCCAGGAATCATCCAACATGCATAAACAGATGAAAAGCCATAAGTAATACCTCATAATAAGACAAAATATCGATGAATAGAGGTAAATTAAGATATAGAATGGTGATGCAAATTGGGCGTATCAACTCCCACAAGCTTAGACTTCGCTTGTCCCCAAGCGAATACTGAGATCAGTAAACATGTCCAGAGGTTTATGGAGTGAAGTGTCGATAAAAGAATACGAACAAGAAGCATCATACTTACCATTGCACAACTCATAGAAGAAAACAACTCACCATTATATAACTTAGCTTGTAACTAAGCACAGCAGTCACAATATAGATGCATAAAGATAAATCATAATTGGAATTGGCAAACTTGTTCTTGGTCAGAGAACACCTGGCAAACAGTTTCACAAAAGCTTTTTGTAGAAGTTTCAAAATAGGAACACTCTTTGCTCAAAAAGGTTTTTCACAAGTGAAGGCTTTCAAAGTAATACTCAATAGATAAGAGTTTTGTGCAAACAAGGAAGATATAGAACATGATTGAATAAATCACCATATGAATGCTTGAAACATAACAACTCAAAAGCTTGCTGGAGAAAGAGAGGAAGTAGGTTTCTTGACTCAAGCGTAATCGAGAAAGGTCCCTTCTTAGAGGGTAGCAGGGATTACAAGTCATAAAGATCTTCCAAAAGATTATGGTACTTACTATCTTTGAGCCCTCATTGCCCCTATCATAAGCATCTTGAGATGATTAAGGTTAAAGTGAACAAAGGTGGATTATATGCTTGACGAAATATAAGTTGGCAATCGCATGTCCCTTGAATATGAGGACCACTCCTCATGCATACTCAACTTTGGGTCCAGGTAAGTTCTTGTCATTGTAAGTATTTGCATATCATTGAGAACCGTCAACGGGGTACCCCTTGAACATGGTACAGGAGCTTTCCCATAACCAAAATGACAAGGCAAGTAGACAATGAGCATCTCAGCAATATTTTTATTTACTATGTGTATAGCTTTTTATTGAGGATGCTTCATAGATGACTCACTATGGTGATGCTGCAAGTTTCCACCATGATTAAGCATGGCTTAGGCTAGCGGCTCATGCATTTATCTAACACAGGATACAAACTCCATGGACTTACAAGTTCCCTCTTGATTTCACACCGTTGACATCCATAGACAAAAGAGCACGATATCAACTGTGTATAGAGTACAAGTGCAATGTTGAAAACGTTCCCCGTGACAGCACGGTTCTGCTAATCCCAACGTATAGATGAAAGCATATACAAATTCAATGTTCACAATGGTTCAAGTCTATTAGGGGCAAGTAAATAAAGCGTTCCATCAAGTTCGTGAGAGTTTTACTAACTAGTTTTCACATAACAAAATAAATTTTAATTCAAAAGGTAGATGAAGCTTGAGAGGTTGCTAGGAGTATCAAAAGATACTAGGTAGATATGGTGGACACAAGTGGCAAAAGTTTTGGGTTCGAAGGATTTTGGAAACATGAGAAGTATGCCTTCTCAAAACAGGTTTTTGGCTAGCAAGGCTGGGTAGCAAGCAAGAGAGTTGAAAGAAACAAGCAAACATACAAGTAATAAAGCCAAACATGCAATATTCCTTGAAGACACAAAAGAATCTTAAATAAATAATACTAAGCTTACGAGCCAACAAGAAAGAAAACAAATGATACAAAATACCTATAAGCCTTTTCTTTCTTTCTTTTTCTTTCAAACTAATGCCACTGACCAGAACTCGGTTTGCCAAAACCAATTTAGATCCACTCGATGATCCCAAAGTGGTGCCAATACTGAACATCAAGATCCATCATATAATAGAGATTGCAAACTAAAAATAAGAAGTGCAAAAAGTAAAAGATGAGACTTCTCATTAATATTCCAATAAAGGCACTCACACCAAGGGATACATAGATAATCAACTAAAGGAGCGATACTTCCACATGAAAACCGAACTATAAGATAACCTCTCTACCACAGATATGAATCCACTAAAAAGGTAAAAGATAATGGTGGTGATACCACAGCACTCCCCCAAGCTTGCAACAAGCCAAGGGGATGCCAAACCTGATGACGAATTACTCCTTTGGTGGTGGTGGTGTTCTCTTAATAAGGTCTTCAACAAGTTTCTTCAAATCCTCCATATCGAAGGTTAGAGTACGAATTAACTTCGAATTATGCTCAATGCAGCCCATGATCAACTCGGACCGAGGATCTCAGTCCTTGTTATTCTTTCCCCATTCTTCCAAATTAGAGTGTTTCTTCCCTGCACGGTTAGAACAAGGGGTACTAGGAGGAAGTGTGCGTGGAGCGAGGATATGATGCGGAGTTCCCCCTCCTGTAGACATCCGTGCTGTCCTCCTAAGCTGGGTAGGTTGTGCCACCAAACCAATGCTTGCGACGGTAGCGCGGGTGTCTGGTTGCTTGTACTCCTCCATGTCTCCTTCATAACCTATCGGAATCTCCTCTTCCTTGGGGACTTGAGGTTCTTCTTTCTCGGGATCCTTGCCTTTGTCGTTGGCGGAGGCCATGGTGCTCTAAACTTGAGAAGATCTCCTGACAGAAACAGATTGAAATGAAAACACGATGAGAACACGATGCACGAACCTCGGGGGATCCGGGGGTTATATATTACGAAGATTCAATGCATAAGGAAGGTTTCGACATGGAAACGAGGCGGAGTCGAAGCTTGGGGGTGTAACACCCCCTCTAGGCGCGGCCAGGCTGGGCCCGTGCCTAGGGTGGGTTTGTCCACCCCGGGCTCCGTTTCCTCCTCAGTTTCGTCTCGTAACTTCCCTTATGTATTAAAACATCAAAAATATAAAAAGATTGGAGTTTCACGAACCTTCTGTTTTCATCACGTTTACCTATTCAAGGACGAACTCTACAGTTTCTGGTGTTTATCTCCTGATAAATTGAGTTTTCATTTGAATAACATCAACTTCTTTATTATAATAATCTCCAGAAATATAATGTTTTAGTCTTTGACCATTCACCACCTGTGTTGTGTCATCTTTTAGAGAAGAAATTTTGATGGCACCTGAACGGTACACTTCCTGGATAACAAAAGGTCCTTCCCATTTGGAAAGTAGTTTCCCTGCAAAAAATCTGAGACGAGACCTATACAAAAGAACTTTCTCACCAACATGGAACTCCCTTTTGAGAATTCTCCTATCATGCCATCTTTTTACCTTTTCCTTAAAGAGCCTAGCATTTTCGTAAGCTTCACCTCTCCACTCATCTAGATTACTTAAGTCGAGCAGTATTTTCTCACCAGCGATCTAAAGTCTCTATTCAACTCTTTCACTGCCCAATAAGCTTTGTGTTCTAATTCTAAAGGCACGTGACAAGCCTTCCCATAGACCATTTTGTAAGGATACATCCCCATAGGATTTTAATAAGCAGTTCTATAAGCCCACAAAGCGTCATTCCACTTTTTAGCCCAATTTTTCCTAGATCTATTGACAGTCTTCTGCAAGATTGATTTGATTTCCCTATTGGAAAGTTCTACTTGCCCACTAGTTTGGGGGTGATAGGCTAAAGCTATTCTATTGTTTACATCATACTTAGCAAGAGTTTTTCTAAAAACCCCATGAATAAAATGAGATCCTCCATCAGTCATGAGATATCTAGGCACACTAAACCTAGGAAAAATGACATCCTTGAGCATTTTCAAAGAGGTCTTACCATCAGCACTATTTGTAGGTATGGATTCTACCCACTTTGTAACATAGTCAACAGCAACAAGAATATGTGTATACCCTTTTGAAGGAGGAAAAGGCCCCATAAAGTCAAATCCCCAACAATCAAAAGGTTCAATAACAAGAGAATAATTCATAGGCATTTCATTGCGTCTAGAGATGTTACCTACTCGTTGGCATTCATCACATGATTAGACAAACTTCCTTGCATATTTAAAAAGGGTAGGCCAATAAAATCCAGATTGTAAAACCTTTTGTGCAGTCCTATCCCCAGCATGATGTCCTCCATAAGCACTGCCATGACATTTTCTCAATATCTCTTGTTGTTCAAATTCTGGAACACATCTTTGCATAATACCATCTACTCCTTCTTTATATATGTGTGGGTCATCCCAAAAGTAATGCCTTAGATCATAAAAGAATTTCCTTCTTTGCTGGGCTGTAAAGGTTGGAGACAAATACTTGGAAACAATAAAGTTAGAATAATCAGCATAACAAGGACTCTCATGTGGACTTACTCTTATTGCAGCTAACTGCTCATTTGGAAACTATCATTAACAGGCAAAGGGTCAAAAGAAACGTTTTCCAAACGAGATAAATTATCAGCAACAGGATTATCGGCACCTTTCCTATCCACATTATGCAGATCAAACTCTTGCAAAAGCAACACCCACCTTAGGGCCTGTTTGTTTGGGCTGTGGCTGGCTGTGCAGCTGTGCAGGGAAAGTTGTTGTGCAGGAAAAGCTACTTCTCTGAGTTTGACTGTTTGGCAACTTGACTGGCTGTGTGCTAAGGAATTGTGTGTAATACCCCTGAAATTAATATAACATGTAAATTTCACTATTGAAGTGCATAAACGCATATGTTATTATTACATACCATATGTCACATATTGGTTTGTCCAAAATACATATCCAACCATTAAACAAATAAAGATAGTCGCATAATGAACATAGATACATCCACACCGATCATCTTATTCTAGCATTGTATAATGCAGTAGCAATGCGATCACGCAATGAGTTCATGTCTACTGTGTGTAGTCCACTAGGAGCAGTATCACCGACTGATGTTGCTGATTGCCTTTGGACCTTAGGAAGATAGTCCTCATCTGCATCACACTGATCAAACTGCTTGTCGCGTAAGTTGGAGTCTCTAATGAAATTGTGAAGCGCTATGCAAGCAAGAATAATTCTTTTTCTGAGTAACCAGACCGTAAGAAGGAATATACTTCAATATGCGCCACTTGTTTTTCAATATACCGAAGACACGCTCGATAGCATTCCGGAGCGATGAGTGTAGATAGTTGAAAATCTCTTCCCTATTTGTTGGTCTCCCTTCTCAATGAAAATCTGGTATGTGGTATGTGTTCTGATTGTAAGGAGCTAAGAACCCTTTTCTATTTGGATAACCAGAATCAACAAGGTAATATGTATCTGCATATGAACAAAACAATTAAACAACTACAACAATGCATTTGTAACTATGTGTACCATGTAGACAAAGATATAGAAAATTACCACCAGGAGGGGTCGGAAACTGTATTGGATACTTCTCAATGGCGCGTTGTAGAATGCGTGTATCATGTGCCGAACCAGGCCATCCAGCAACAACAAAGGTGAATCTCAAATCGAAGACACATATCGCCAGAATATTCTGTGATGTGTAACCATGCCTTCCTATATGGTTAACCGTCTCTTCTGCAGGTACTTCAACTGGAATGTGTGACCCATCTATGGCGCCAATGGCATCTTTGAAATGAGACCAAAAGCGTGCATCTTGAAGTCTTGGATGCACATCCTTGAAATTTCGATCTACTGGCTTTATGTTATCCCTACCCAACTTGTTCAAGCAATTCAAAACCATGTGAAACTTCTTATGAATTGTTTCGGTAGAACGACTAAAATGGTTCTCAACTTGGCTAAATGATTGTGGTCCTCCAACCATCCATAGAAACATAGCTAGGCATTCAACAGATGACATGTCTCTAGTTGACACCAATCGATATCTAGAAACTAGAAGGTTATGCAATTCATGAAACACATCTGGGTACATTCTAAACATTTTGTAGCATCTTTTCCTATTTCCAAGTTGTTCATTCACCCATTCAAGTCCAGTTTGCTCTGGAATCCTCCTAGGTTCTTTATTCAAATACTTCTGGCTATAGAGATTACCATAGTACCCCAACACGGCAAGATCATGAGCCACTCCGAGCAACTGTCGTGTCCTTTCTAGTTCGTACTCACAATCATCGTCACCATCATCCATCTGCAAAGAGAAAATTATAACATGTCAAAATGCTTCACACATCAATTTACTAGACACGCATCAATCAACAAATGCTTCACACAACAACTTACTAGACACACATCAATCAACAAATATTATCACCACAACAATTTACTAGACACGCATCAATCAAGAAATATTTTCACCAAATAATATCCATAGTGGTACAGGAATCGAATAATAAGTAGTAGTTTCACAATCATCACAAATAGTCATGACCAAATAAAAAGGAAAGGAATAATTCATGGTACACACAAGTTCTGCAATGATAAAAAATAAATGGTGCACACACTACTTGTTCATCTCATCGTGTGTCCTCTGGAGCCAATCGAGCCTGCCCTCAATTGTTGCAAATGCTGCAAACACCTCTCTTTGATCCTTGTTCATAGCTAGCTTGCCTGTAGTGTACATGATATCAGTTCCTTCAAGCACTCCACAATCTCGAACCATCCCTAAAAATTCATTCATAGTTGGGACCTCATCACCTTTGCTGCCAGAACTGCCATCGGTGTGCCTTGAAACAATTGTGTTCAATGCATTGTTGTAAGCCGAGAAAAAATACTTCTCTACATGCTTACGCTTCCCTGTTTTCTTTGAGCTAGCTTGCCCGCAGGTATCATCATCAAGCATTATTGGAGCTTCATTGCCAGTTTCTTCTTCCTCACCTGCAATGGCAGCTGATTCTCCAGTGACATGAGCTTTCCTAAACATAACATCCTGTTGTTCCAAGTTGGCAGGTGGACCATTCCTAAACTTTGCATGGTCAGGATGAATCTAAAAATAAAAATATTACGAAGATATCAGTCCAATGATCATAATAACAATACAAAATAAAAGGCAAGTAAAGGCATGATAACTTACAGCTAGGTGATTCTTCCACCAATCATCATCTGCATCCATAGTTTTTGCTATAGGATCCCAACCTAGCCCGGTCGCATTTTGTAATTCCATCAACCCCGTGTAATCCTTCTTCATAGCATCCCATTTATTCTTGAATTGCTTCTGCGTTCTTCTATCCCCTGTTTTCTCAGCAAATTTGTCCCCAAGATTCTTGTAACCCTTTCTACTCAAGCAACCCCCCTCCGTATTGTTGCCGTTCACTTCCTCCATACAAATGTCGTAGAAAACTCTAGTGTAGTATGGATTCCAAACCGCCTTCGACATTGCAAATGAATATCAAGCTATAACAGAAAAATTTATGAAAGATAGCCTTTTATTTTCACCAAAAAAGTGAACAATCACTTCTATCGAAGCATATCAAGTTAGTCAAAATCATATGTGACGCAAAAGAAGATACAATGCTTCACGATATTTTGAAGATTCTCCTTACCCATGGAGTACGTTCTGAGCAAATTGACATCCATTTACTAGACAAGCATCAATCAACAAATGCTTCACACAATAATTTACTAGACACACATCAATCAACAAATAATATCACCACAACAATTTACTAGACACGCATCAGTCAACAAATATTATCACCACAACAATTTACTAGACACGCGTCAACCAACAAATATTATCACCACAACATATACACTGATTTTTTTTGCTTTTTCTCCTGAAATAATTGTTTTTAAGTCAATGCTAAGAGCCATCTGATATAAACATTAAGATTCATGCTAGTGCAAAGTGATGTGAAGATCAACATCAGATAACTATAATTTTCGACTAAGAAACAACTGTTAAGAAATAGTCACTTCCGAAAAATAAATCCCTAGAGTACATATATATCAGCCCCAAAAGAAAACACATGTATGCATACCAGTTATAGCATATATAGCATGAGAACATTTGAGCTCATGCACCTTTCGGCGAATCGGCAAAAGCATTACCTATCGGACTGATCACCTAACTAACAACTGGTACTTATATTATGTACTAGAACATTTTTGGATTGATCATTATGTAGTACTCCCTCCGACCCATATTAGTTGACTCAGATTTGTCTAAATTTGAATAAATCTAGACACTATTTAGTATATAGGTTCATCCAAATTTTGACAAATCCAAAGTCAAGTAATATGGGTCGGAGGGAGTACTATTATTTTCTGATGCAAAGGGAGGGACGACACGGTTCCCACCTGATTTCAATTTTTGAACAAATAACTATTACCAAAGCAAGAATGATATCTCCGTACAAACTGATCAAGATTAGAACCGATGCATGGAAAAGCTTGTGAGTGGGAGTCAACATAGATTCTCGGGAAACAAACACTTGGTACACGATGAGTCAACGCCTAAACTTGATCAATACAGCAGAAGAGTGTACGGGTGAAGGCACTAACCTTTGCGGCAGAACAGGGATCTGCGCCAGCCAGGAGAGGAGGGCCGGCGGCCAGGCACTCGAGTGAGATGATGGATGGATGGAGAGCCCGCGTAAGGAAGAGGCGAAGAGGAGCTCAGCTACTGCGGCAGGTAAGGCGGCGGCGGCTGGAATCGCGCCAGGTTTGGGTCGAGGATGAACGGGTCAGGTGGGGGCTAGCTGAACGATTTGCAAAAAAAAGATCTCTTGCTGCACGCGTGACGGGTCGCGTGGGGGTCGCGTCTCGCGGTGGCATTTGGCTAGTAAAATTTTGGCAAAACGGTTCGCTGTCTCGCGGGAAGCCGCGGAAGCACCTCGGGATGTGCTTCCTGGTATAGCCTCTTTTTGCAACCACTTCGGCCGAAGCCCACCGCGCAGCTACTCCGTTTGGATCAATTTTTTGGCTTTTTTTAGTGGAAAGCCACCAAAAGCCTAAACAAACACCCCCTTATAAGCCTAGGATTGGCATCCTTCTTCGTAATAAGGTATTTAATAGCTGCATGATCAGTATGAATAGTAACCTTGGAATCAACAATATAAGGTCTAAACTTATCACAAGCAAAGATTACACCTAAGAACTCATTTTCAGTAGTAGCATAATTCTTTTGAGCAGCATCAAGAGTCTTGCTAGCATAATGAATGACATTTAGCTTCTTGTCAATGCGTTGTCCCAAGACAGCACCCATATCAAAATCACTAGCATCACACATAATTTCAAAAGGTAAACTCCAATCAGGTGGTTAGACTATAGGAGCAGTTGTTAAAGCTTTCTTCAAAGTCTCAAAAGCTTCCTTACAATCATCATCAAAAACAAAAGGTACATCTTGTTGAAGAAGATTAGTAAGGGGCTTTGAAATTTTGGAGAAATCTTTAATAAACCTCCTATAAAAAGCAGCATGACCAAGGATACTACAAATACCTTTTATATCTCTAGGACAAGGCATCTTCTCAATTGCTTCAATTTTGGCTCTGTCAACTTCAATACCTCTTTCAGAGATCTTGTGTCCAAGAACAATTCCTTCATTAACCATGAAATGGCATTTATCCCAGTTAAGAACAAGGTTGGTTTCCTCACATCTCTGTAAAACTTTATCAAGGTTGTGCAAAAAATTATCAAAAGAAGTTCCATAGACGGAAAAATCGTCCATGAAAACCTCCACAATTTCTTCACAAAAACCATGAAAGATAACAGACATACATCTCTGAAAGGTAGCAGGAGCATTACATAAACCAAAAGGCATACGCTTGTAAGCATAAGTACCATAGGGACAAGTGAAAATAGTTTTCTCTTGGTCTTGTGCTTTCACGGCAATTTGAGAAAACCCAGAATAACCATCAAGAAAGCAAAAGTGAGTCTTTTTGGACAACCTCTCAAGCATTTGATCAATAAAGGGCAAACGATAATGATCTTTCTTAGTAACTTTATTAATCTTTCTAAAATCAATGCACATTCTATACCCTACCACTACTCTTTGGGGTATAAGCTCATTATCTTCACTAGGAACAACAGTTATTCCCCCTTTCTTGGGAACACAATGAACAGGGCTAACCCACTTACTATCAGCAATAGGATAAATAATACCAGCATCAAGGAGTTTTAATACCTCATTTCTTACCACATCCTTCATCTTAGGATTTATACGGCATTGGTGCTCAACAACTGGTTTTACATCAGGCTCTATATTAATAGCATGCTGACATATAGTAGGAGAAATCCCCTTTAAATCATCAAGAGTATAGCCCATAACTCCTCGGTGTTTCTTCAATATCTCCAATAACCTTTCTTCTTCCTTTCCTGAAAGTTTAGAACTAATAATAACAGGATATATCTTTTTGTCATCAAGATAAGCATATTTAAGATCATCTGGTGAAGGTTTTTATTCGAAAATAGGGTCCCCTTTAGGTGGAAGTGTGGTACCCAAATCTTCCACAGGTAAATTATGCTTAAGTAACTCAGGCTGACGAAGGAAAGCCTCATCAATCTCATTTCTTTCCTTCATGAAGGCATCACTTTCATGATCTTCCATGAACTGCTGCAAGGATTGTTAGGAGCAAGAGAAATAGCAGAAATTTGTTCAACCCTGAAATCCTCATTAGGCAGTTCATTTTCGTAAGGAGTTTTGGAAAATTTGGAAAAATTAAACTCATAAGACTCTCCAGCAAACTTAGTCAAAACTTTTTCCTTCCTACAATCTATGATAGCCCCACAAGTATTCGGAAAGGGTCTACCAAATATAATAGGATAGGTTTTACTAGCTTCTTTACCAAGTACTAAAATATCAGCAGGGTATTTAATCTTACCACAAAGGACCTCCACATCTCTTACAATGCCAATGGGGCAAACTTGCTCTCTATTAGCAAGGTGAATAACCACATCGATGTCCTCAAGCTCACAAGGACCAATCTCATGCATAATTTCCTTGTAAAGCTCATAAGGAATAGCACTAGAACTAGCACCAATATCACATAAACCATAATAGCTATGACTACCAATTTTAACAGAAAGCACAGGGACACTAGCTTTTCTAACTTTCTTAGGATGAGAAACAATATTAGTAGCGTCTTCACATAAGACAATATGCTCATCCTCTATATTTCTAGCGACAAGATCTTTCACAATAGCTACCACAGGCTCGATATCAATAAGCTCATCGGACCCTATAGTTTTCTTTGCGCTTTTGCTAACCACATTATCCATAATAGAGTGTTCCCTTACCTTGGAGGGAAAAGGGATCTTCTCAACATAAGGTTCAGGCAAAATAGGATCAACAGTACAAACCTCTATACTGGCAGGAACGTGGGTAACAATGTCTTTATAAGGAGCATGGTACTTGTCCCACTCTTTCTTGGGAATCTCAATATAAGAGGCAAAAGCATTAAAACATTTCAAAAGAACTTGAGGATCAAGACCAAACTTATTGCTAGTATCACGGAAGCTATCAGTTCCCATACAAGATTTAATGCATTCATAATCATAGTTTATACCTGACTTTCTTCATTTGTCATTCTCCCAAGCTTCAGTGTTCTCTTGAATATGGTCTAGAATATCCCATTTAGCTTCTTCCTTCATACATGTGAATGATCCAGCACAAGAAGCATCTAGTAAATCTTTATCATGAAGAGAAAGCCTAGCATAAAAGTTATTGAGAATAATATTGTTAGGGAGTTCATGAATAGGACAGTTAAGCATTAGTAACTTCAATCTCCCCCAATCTTGAGTTGTACTCTCTCCATCAAGAGGCCAAAAGTTATATATAAGATTTCTATCCTTATGGATCTCACTGGGAGGATAAAATTTAGAGTACAAGAGAGATGGCATATCCTCCCATTCCATGGATTGTCCATTCTTTAGCAGCTTATACCATTCTTCAGCTCTCCCTTTCAAGGATATGGAGAGTAACTTCTTCTTCACCTGTTCAGTTGTGATACTTGCACACTTAAACAACCCGCATAATTCATGGATAAAAAGCAAGTGATCACCAGGATGGACAGTTCCATCCCCAAAATAATAATTATCCATAACACGATTAACAATTCTAGTAGGTATCTTAAAAGGATCTATCTCAACAGGAGGTGGTTCATCTACTACCCTAGAAGTGGTAGTACTTTTCCCAACCAGCAAACCAAGTGGGTTATCCATATTGGAACAAAGCAACAAGCAGTAACAAGAGCAATACTCACAGTGAAAGTTTCCCTTACTAGTTCCACTCTTCAATAGCACTTCACTCCCCGGCAACAGCACCAGAAAATAGTCTTGATGACCCACAAGTATAGGGGGTGTATCGTAGTACTTTCGATAAATAGGAGTGTCGATCCAACGAGGAGCAGAAGGTGCTGAACAGTGGTATGGAGCAAGAAATCCCTGTGAATACTTAGCAAACGGATTTTTATTGGTTTTCTGACAAGGCAACAAAAAAATAGCAAGTAGCAGAAGTAACAAACAAACTGAGCAAGTGGCCCAATCCTTTCTTAGCAAAGGACAAGCCGGTGGAAATACTTATAAGGACCAAACGTTCTCGAGGACACATGGGAATTCTATCAAGTGCTTTCGCTTCAAATAGCTGAGTACTCTTATTTGGTGTTTGTAAGTGTTGTGTGGGTGAACCTGTGCTAACATATTGCTCTTCCTAGGACTAATACATACTTGTGATTAAACCCCCTGAAAACATCCATAACTATAGGAAAGTTAAGATATAAATCTAACCACAGCCTTAAACTCTGAGATCCTACGCTCCCTTGTGCAAATGTGTCCTAACGGGGGTTCAGGTTTCTGTCACTCCGGCAACCCCACAATTAGTAGTCAAATACACAATGCATTCCCCTAGGCCCATAAATGGTGAAGTGTCATATAGTCGACATTCACATGACACCACTAGAAGAATAGCACCACAACTTAAATACTAAACCATTGAATAATAACTCCTCACAGATTCACTACTAACAACATAAATTCTCCCATGTCCTCAAGAACTAAACGAACTACTCACAAGACATCATATGGATCAAGATCAAAGATGATATGATAATGGATAACAATCTGAACATAAACAATAATCCAATGGTTCCACTCACAAGCATCAACTACAATAGTAATTAATACCCGGAAAGTTTACCCTAAGAACTAAAGCAAGATCAAACACAATTGTTACAGCCGGACGGAGTGGTGGTGATGGTGCTGGTGGAGATGATGGTGTGGATGATGATGATGATCCCGATGAAGCCTAGCTTGATGATGGTGTTGATGGCGACGGTCTCCCCTCTCCGGGAAGGAATTCCCCCGGCAGAAATCTCTCTCAGTGTTTTCTGCCTCCAGAGGCGGCAGAAATGTATCTGTGGTCGCTTCCCTGGTGTTAGGGTTCCGTAGGGAAGATATAGGCGAAGGGGCGGAGTCGGAGGCCGGGCAGGTGGGCCACACCTGCCCTAGGCGCGGGGTCAGGTGGGCCCACGCCTAGGGGGTGTGGGCCCCCTGAGGCCCATCTCCGTCCCTCCTTCTGGCTTCCTTCGTCTTCTCGTAAAATAATATGTTTCCATATTTTTCTGGTATTTTTCTGATCTTTGTGAAATTGCACCGAAACGCCTTCTTTTCCATCAGAATCCAGACTCCGGCAGTCCATCCTACAAGAATCATCCAACATGCATAAACATATGAAAAGTCATAAGTAATACCTCATAATAAGACAAAATATCAATGAATAGAGGTAAATTATGATATAGAATGGTGATGCAAATTGGGCGTATCAAGGAGGCAAATCAAGCATTTCATAATTCTTTTTAGGCATCATAAAGACACTAGAACCAAGGTCACATGAAGCTTTGAGATCAAAGTTATTCACTTTCATATTAATGATGGGTTCCCAACTATCTTCTACTTTCCTAGGGATAGAGGCTTTGTGTTTCAATTTTTCTTCCTTAATTTTAATGAGAGCATATATAATGTGTTTGGTGAAAGCCACATTTATATCACTAGCATTAGGACTTCTACAAAGCTTTTGTAGGAACATAATCACTTCAGATATATTGCAACCATCAAGATCAAAATCAAGCTTAGCATCACAGGTAGTAGACTTATTGGGTTTAGGCATTGTTTTAGGTGGAATAGGGACTTCTTATGGTTTGGTAACATCCATATTTGTGGTAGTAATGGTACACACACTATTCTTTCTAGCAATTTCAGCTTATCTTTCCCACTTAGCATGCAGTTGAGCTAACAGTCTAACATTTTCATCAATAGTAACTTGTATGGCATGACTGGCAGCAAAGGTACTTTCCAAGGTTTCAGGTTTAGCGGCCATTTTATTAATCAAAGAGGATTGTGCTTCAGACAAAGAGGAAATATTTTTCTCAACATTCAAAAGCTTTTCCTTCACAGTTTTGTTGAAAATAGTTTGTTTACCAATAAAGTCTTTAAGCATGACTTCAAGTTTAGAGGGAGCACTTCTAGTATTGTTGTAGGAATTTCCATAAGTATTGCCATTATTAGGAGGATAAGGCTTATAATTATTATTATTACCAAAATTATTCCTATAGGCATTATTGTTGAAATTGTTGTTTCTAATGAAGTTCACATCAACTTGATCTTCTTGAGCAACCAAAAAGGCTAAGGGAACATTATTTGGATCTATATGAGCTTTTCCATTAACAAGCATAGCCATGATAACATCAATTTTATCACTCAGATAGGAGGTTTCTTCAACAAAATTTACCTTCTTACCATGTGGAGCTCCCTCAGTGTGCTATTCAGAATAGTTAACCATCATATTATCAAGGAGCTTTGTTGCAACACCCAAGGTAATGGTCATAAAGGTACCTCCAGCAGCAGAATCCAACAGATTTTTTGAAGAGAAGTTTAACCCTGCATAAAAAGTCTGGATAATCATCCAAGCAGTCAGTCCATGAGTGGGACAATTCTTAACCAAAGATTTCATTCTTTCCCAAGCTTGAGCAACATGTTCATTATCAAGTTGCTTAAATTTCATTATTTCACTTCTCATAGATATAATCTTAGCAGGAGGATAGTATTTTCCAATAAAAGCATCTTTGCACTTAATCCAAGAATCAATACTATTTATAGGCAAGGATAGCAACCATTATTTAGCTTTTCCTCTCAAGGAGAAAGGAAACAATTTGAGCTTAATAATATCTCCATATACATCCTTATATTTTTGCATCTCACAAAGTTTAACAAAGTTATTGAGGTGGGTAGCATCATCATTAGAACTAGCACCGGAAAATTGCTCTTTCATCACAAGATTCAAAAAAGCAGGGTTAATATCATAAAAGGTAGCATCAAGAGTAGGTGGAGCAATAGGTGTACTCAGGAAATCATTGTTGTTTGTGCTAGTGAAGTCACACAACTTGGTGTTCTCAGTAGAGTTAATTTTTGCAAAGGTGGAGCAAGCCAACAGCAGTAGCAACTAGAGTAGGAACTAATTTTTTTGTGTTTTTGATAAGAGAAAGCAAACCAAACCAAACTATTTTTTTGGAATTTTTGATAAAAACAAGAAAGCAAAAAAATCAAAAGAAACTAATCAAAACAAAAACAAAGTAAAGAGTAAGGTTGTGAAGGACTCCCCTTGTGAAGCTGTCCTTAGCCTCCCCGACAACGGCGCCAGAAAACTCATTGATGGCAGCTCAGATCACTATAGAGCTTCGTTGGGAAACCCCAAGAGGAAGGTATGATGAGCACAGCAGCAAGTCTTCCCTTAGAAAGAAACCAAGGTTATCGAACCAGTACGAGGAAGTAAACGACTCAAAGGTGTTGCTAGCAACTTGGAAACCTGCACAACACAAACTCAAGTCTTTTCCCCAACGAACAGTGAGGTTGTGAATCTCACTGGTTTGCTGAAAACAAAGGATTAAATGTATGGTGTGGAAGGTAATGGTGGCTTGCAGAAAGTAACAGTAGCAGTTGAAGATGTATCAATGATAAAGATTGGACCGGGGTCCACAGTTCACTAGAGGTGTTCTCCTTAAGATAAACAACATAACATGCTGGGTAAAAAAATTACAGCGAGGCAATTGACAAGACAGAGCAAGGCATAACAATGCAATACAAGACATTCATGATCCTATGAGATTTGATTGGGCATTACAACAATATACATAGACCGCCATCCAGCTACATCTATGACTTTTAATCCACCTTCAGGTTATCATCCGAACCCCCTCCAGTATTAAGTTGCAAGCAACGGATAACTGATTTAAGCAAAGTGTGTAAAGTAAACATTACAATTGTTCCATGAACAAGAGATTGTTGTTTTCTCCCTAGTAGCAACAACACATATACAACCTTAGATATTTCTGTCAATTCCCTAGATTCAATACAGGCATGAACCCACTATCGAGCATAAATACTCCCTCTTGGAGTCACTAGCATCTACTTGTCCAAGATAGCTACTAGAAACAGAGATCATGCAAGATCTCAAACAACACAGACATGATAGAATCAATAAGATAAAACCATTAATCAATCTGACATAGTAATCTCAATATCCATCGGATCCCCGCAAATACAACATGCATGATTACAATAGATGATCTTGATCATGAACGAAGCTCACAAGATCTAAACACGGTAGCACAAAGGAGGAGAAAAAACCATCTAGATACTGTATGGACCCATATTCCAAGGTGGAACTACTCACGCATCATACCGGAGGCTGGCATGGTGATAAAGAAGGCCTCCGGGATGATCTCCCCCTCCGGCAGGATGTCGGGAAGAGCTTCAGATCCTCCCCCCCAATCTAGGGACGATGGTGGCAGTGTCTACGGACTGTTTCGTGGAAGATTGATCGGGTACTTAGGGTTTAGGTATCGGGGGCTTCTTATAGGCGAAGAGGGAGTCTGAGGGGGTGCCTAAGGCAGATGCACCCTCCCTAGGCGCGGGCTAGGCCTGGCCACGCGGCCAGGGGGTGTGGCCCCCTCGAGGCCCGCCTCCGTCTCGTCTTCTGGCTCCGTGTTCTCCTCGGTGAAATATTGACTTTGGCTTTTGTCCCGTCCAATTCCGAGAATATTCATTTTCTGACTTCTCTGGAACCAAAAACAACAAAAAATAGGCAACTGGCATTGTGGCATCTTATTAATAGATTAGTCCCAGAAAACATATAAAAATAACTCAAAGTGTAGACAAAGCAAAGCAAAGTGGATACTAAACAAACATGGAACATCAAAAATTATAGATACGTTTACGACGTATCACCGCCTAGGCATTTCTCTAACACATATACAAACTCCATGGACCTGCAAGCTCCCATCTTATTTCACACCGACGACATCCATAAACAAAAGATCATCATATCAACTGAATAAATAAGTGCAATGTTGAAAGTGTGCCCCATGAAAGCATGGCTTTGCTAACTCCCAACTTACAATTTGCAAGCATATAAGCATTATAATATAGTGTAACGTCCCAAAAATACCAAACTTAGATCAACAAACACTAATCATCAAGTTTAGGGTTAACAAAAACTTTTCTAAATGAATTCCTGAATGCATGTATATGTGTATGCATGGAATTTGAATTTCTTTAAAAACCACCTTGTTTGTGTGAACCATTGCTTGTAAAATGTTTCTTAGGTGAAAAGAACATCATCTAAAACATTTCCCACACTTTTTCTAAAGACAAGTAAATCAAAACAAATATATTAAGTGAATGGTCATTTTGACCAAATTAACTCCCATGCCTACTTTGGCTGTCTCAAACTTTCAAAATCTAACAGAAACTTTTCTGGATCTTTGCACCCCTTGAATGTACTCATAACAAAGTATCAAGGCCCACTTTGTGATCATCCAGAAACTTTCAAATTCATAGTTTAAATGACAATTCAAAATTGAATCTTCTTCATATGGGAAGATCCCACTTTTTCAAAACCCACTCAAACAAGCTCAAATTTCAAAACCCAAGCATCTGCAGACTCACCAGAACCAATCTAGCAAACCCACCAAAATTCATTTCAAAATTCAAAACTTGATTTCATGCGGCCATTTCATCAAACAGGTTGCAGACACAAATCAAACAAACAACAAACACTATAGTGTGCAGTGTTTTGAGCCTAACTTGTTCCCTAGTTAGCTCACACACAGCTCAGTAGATCATCTAGGAAGATTATCCAGGCACTAGCACCACTGTGAGCTTGCCATTGCCATTAATGGTGAACAGCCGAGCACCCCCATGTCACCCCAATGTGGACAGCAAGCTAGGAGCAGCAGCAAGCCTAGCCAGCATGTCTAGGAGGCAGCCCACCGTCCATCGCCACTGCATGTCCCAGCCGCGAGCGTTGCCAAGCCCTGGACCACGCGCACTAGACACGCCCAGACCATGCAGAGCGTGCGCCAGAGCACCACCCGCGACCAGCGTCCCTAGACCGCGCGCCGTCCTCACCGCGTGCATACACGATCACCACCGACCCAGGAGACCGCTAGACATCCCCGTTTGCCACCCCGTGCCATACAGCCACCGCCCGCCGTCGAAGACGCCGCCTCTGCCGCGCAGAGCACCGCCCGTTCCAGACCAAACCATACCGCCCCATGCCTCGCGACCATGTCGTTGAGCATCGCCAGGAGACATAGCACCTTCCCCTACCCTTGCCCATGCCATTAGCCGCCTGTAACATCGCCCCCGACAAGCTCACCGTGCGCCCCGACGGTCCCCTCGCTCGACTATAAATAGAGGCCACCCCCGCACGAATTCTTCACACCATCTCACCCCCCTCTCCCCACTGACCGCGCCACACCATCCTTAGAGCAAGGCGAGCACCACCCCTCCGGAATTTCACTGGAGCCTGCCGCTGCCGGAGAAGAAGGGAGCCAGCGATTGGAGCCGCCCCAGGAGAAGCCACCGGTACCAGGAGGTTCTCCGTCGTCGACTTCGTCGTTCGCCCGCCTCGCCAACCCTCGCCCATACCCCGGTGATCCCCCATCACCCCTCACTGGCCGCGCTAGGTTTCGTTCTCGCCGGAGTTGTCTCGCGTCGACGATGACCCTCAGCCGTTAGATTAGAACTAGATCGAACGACCCACGTTGCCCCATACCGCTTCGCCCAGCCCCGTGTGACTGACGAGTGGGGACACCTACTTAAGCAGCCCGCGGGAGCACTGCGCTTAGCAGGCCGGCCCGTTAGAATTTCCCGCGCAGCCCAACAATTCAAATTAAACCTTTTCTATTTCAATTCAAACACACTTCTGTAGCCAACTTCAAAAATCAACCCAGATCGATACAGTGCACCAAATTGTATGAAACCAATTTTGTTGGAAAGGTCTGTGAATGCTTAATCCAAGCCCGTTGGATTCAAGTCATTTGGATCTGTAGATCACCCATAGTAAAAATAACAAGGCAGAAGCTTTTCTGCATTCAAACATTTTTCAAATTTCAACCATAAAAGCTTTTGAGTTGTTTCCAACTTTCAAAAATCACATTTAACCATACCTTTTAGAATATATAAAAATATATATAGGTTTACTTGCAGAAATAATGTTCAAGTAATAAAAGAATGATTCATAAGCATTTCTAGCCACTTTAATTAATTAAAATAAAAGGGTAAAACCTTATTAAATTGTGACACCACTTTAAATAACATTCCCATGGACTACAATATGTGGTGATAACATGTGTCAACATGATCCCATGTTTAGTTTGGAGAATATTAAATCTTAAGTAGTTTTTCAATGAGTAGAAATTACTTTTCTAAAATAAAAGGACTTAAACCAATCCTTAACCTTGTAATGTTAGAGATGATGCTAGATCATCTATAGGACCCTTGTGTGTGATGATTGCAAGTAGTTAAGTATTGCTTGGTGATTGTGTACCTTATATTTATTCATAGACGCTAGTACCGACCAAGGATACGAGGAGGAAGGAGGATACTACGAAGAGGAAGCCGAGGAGAACTTCAACCACTGCTCTGCACAAGGCAAGCTAACACTTGCAAGATACTATACCTATGCAAGCTTATACTGATATTGATGCAAGCTGATATTATACCAGTGCAAGTTAACCCTTGCAAGATACCCTACTGATGCCACAAACCCATACTTGTGATATGACTACTATGTGCCTTAAGCATATGTGATCATATCCACTTGCTAAACCAATCCTAGTTTTATGGCAAGCTTCTTACTTTATTTCTTTATCAGAGCTTACTTAGAGGCTACCTAAGAGTTTGGTAGATACTAGACAGTTGTGTTGAAGGTTGCATAAAGAGCATAAAATTTGGCCTAAGCTAGAAACCTTGATATCAGCCTAAGATATAAGGTTGGACTTAGTGAAACTCTACTAGTGCCACCCCTCATTAGTACTACCCCCACCTGTAGATGCTAGTGCTAAGCATAAAACTTGATCAACTTTTAGATGGGAATACTTGATGGAAAAATGGTTATGAAAACCTTGGAATGATGGATCATTCTATTGAAAAGTTTTGGACATGTGTTTCCAAACACTTGATGATTTTGGTGATGAAAATGTTGAGGCATGAGCCTTAGCCCTTTATAAAACTGATGGTTGTCTGGATGCGATACCATTCTAATTTTAGCGTACAACCACAATACCCGAATATTGGGTAGGGCTTGACTGGAAACTTATATGCCTTAGTATTAGTTCCCTCACGGCCAAGGTCTGAGCTGAGGCTACCTTGTGACGATTGTCCAACTGTGCAGTACCCAAGATGACAGAGGTCATGGTTGGGAGGCCAAACTCACAGGAGAGGTGCTGATACTAGGGAGTGTAATTGAAAGGTTAGGATTGATTATCCGCATACTGAGTATGGTGAATTCAGGATTTGTTCCTGACGGATGTATCGAATGTTGTGGTGAAAGTGTACAATCTCTGCAGAGTGTCAAACTATTCGAATAGCCGCGTCCGCGGTTATGGACAGTTGGAGTGGCCATACTGTTCCCCCGTCAGACCTTTTAAAATGACTTGTGAAATGAATTGCGACTTTGACTTGACCACAACAGAGTTGTGACCTGGATTACAAGATCCCACTTAGGAGTTATAAAATTGTGACTAGCTTTGGTACTTAGTAAAGATAAACCTGGCTTTTTGCAAAACAACCCTAGAGCCTAGTGTCCTATTATCCAAAAAACCCTTTACTTGTTAGTATTAGTTTGCGAGTACTTAAAGAGTACTCATGGCTTTGGCCTGGCTATTCCCATGGCCAGACTATGAAGAGGAGTACCTGGAGGATGGACCCCAGGAAGGTTACGACAACTAGGATCATCTCCCATCGTCAGCATTGCCTGTGACCCCGAAGATGGAGCTTCGCCTACGCTACCGTTATTATTCCGCTGCTTGATGTTGTATTAAGAACTGGATCATGAGATCCCTATTTGTGTAAGAACTTATGTATCGTTTGTAATGGATGAAGTACTATGGTATCCTATTCTGTTATGTCTCGCAAAAATGGTAATCCTGGGATTGCGATGTATGGCATAACAGGCATCTAGGATTGAAAAATTCGGGTGTTGACATATAGTCACAATGGTTCAGGTTTATTAAATGCAAGAAATAAAATGTGCCTTCAAGTTCGTGAGAGCTTTTAATCACTAACTTTCACATAACAAAATTTAAATTTGGAAGATAGATAAAAACATGAATATACTTGGAATGGTGTAACACACCATGCATAGGAGTTTATAGTGGACTCTTTGGAATAACTTGGTTTCTTGGGAGTTGGATGCATGAGTAGAGAGCATACTTAGTACAGGTGGAGGCTAGCAAAAGACTGGGAGCAACCAACTAAGAGAGCAATAATGGCCATAATCATGCAGAGCAACAAAACATTATTAATCAAAGCGTAAAGTGATCTCACAAGTCAAAAACTACATGATCATCGAGGCTAAGGTGACTGGTTCATAGTCATAACATGGTGTAAGCGTGTGCCAAGTCAACCCAAATAAAGCATCAAAGGAGAATACCACAATATTATGCTTCTGTATGCTAAAACAACGCATGATTCTTTCATGGCACATTAACCAATCTCAATTGTTTGAAACAAGTCATTCTACAACAATAATCACTAAGCATATGGTCAAAGAAACATCTAACATGACATGATAAAGTCTAAGACATAGTCAAAACAAGCTTCTTTTTTTACCATCATAAGCATGAAACATTCCACTCTTTTCTAACACCAATCGGCTTATTTGAAACAACTCACAAAGATAATAATCAATAAATACCAGAGATATTTTCTCAACTAACTACAAGTAAGAACTAAAAAGTTCTAAGCAAAAAGAAGAACAGTAAAGCTAAACACAGTGCTAGAAAAGGAGAACACTCATAGAATAATAAGAGTGAAAACTAGAGTGTTCTAGGCAATGAAGAACAGGGTGTGACTTCTCCAAAATAAGTGTGCTGGTATCCAACCAACTTATTGCAGAAAAAAAAACAAAAACAAATATGCTCCAAAACAACACATAGTGCATGAAGCAATAAAAATATAGTATCTTGAAAGAAGACCTGAGATTTTTGTTGATAAAGAAGGGGATGCCTTGGGCATCCCCAAGCTTTGACACTTGTACCTCCTGAATATTTTTGGGGTGACACTGGTGGCATCCCCAAGCTTGAGAATTTTTCCATACTTCATCTCATCACGTCATTCTCTCCCTACACTTGAAAACTTCCTTTCATACAAAACTTCACACAATCTTCATTAGCAACATTAGTGTATGCAAGACAATAAACCTTTGGGTTTAGTTTAAACTCAAGTAAATCATCCATTAAAACATAAGATACTATAGCAATTCCCTTTAAACGTTTAAGTGATCAAAAGAACTCAAAAAGAAATCGATTAAGAGGCAAATGCAAATAATGGCAGAAATCTGTCAAAACATACCTCTAGGTAAAGACCAATTTTTTTCGAAAATCTGTTGTTGCCCAAATCGAAAAGTGCAAAACTAACGAAAGTTGGATAAATACTAGGGGCATGCGCACAAAAAATTGCAAATCAATAAAATATTTTGGGATTTTTCACAATCGTTTATAGCGAAGCACAGAAATCTGTTTCGGGACAGCAACTTCCCCAAATCTTACTTCCCTCTCATTAAAGGCTATTCTTGGCACAAAAACCAAACAAAAAGGATAAGGAGATGTTATTACAGAGGTAATAATTTCCAAGACTCAACAAAAAAAACTTACTGAAATAAAAATTGGGTTATCTCCTAAGAGTGCTTTTCTTTAACGCCTTTCAGCTAGGCACAGAAAGAAAGAATCAAGTATTTTTGAATGAAGTAGCATCAACATCAAAATTTGTTCTAATAAGAGAATCAAAAGATAGCTTATTTCTTTTTCGAGGGAAGTGTTCAATACCTTTCTTGAATGGGAATAGATATTTAATTGTGCCTTCCTTCATATCAATAATGTCACCAACAGTTCTAAGAAAAGGTCTTCCCAAAATAATAGGACAAGAAGCATTGCATTCAACATCCAAAACATAGAAATCAATGGGGACAAAGGTATTGTTAACCATAATAAGAACATCATTAATTTTCCCCATAGGTTTATTTTTAGCATTATCATCAAGACGGACATCCAAATAACAATCTTCCAATCATAGTAGATCAAGCATATCAAAAAAAAAATCTAGGCATAATAGAGACACTAGCACAAAGATCACATAAATCTTTGAAATCAAAATAATCCACTTTAATATTAATGATCGGCTCCCAACCATCTTCTAATTTCCTAGGAAATAGAAGCTTCATGTTCAATTTTTCTTCTTTAATTTTCATGAGAGCATTTGTAATATGTTTTGTAAAATCCATATTCATAGCACTAGCATTAGGACTTCTAGCAAGCTTTTGCAAGAACATAATTACTTCAGAAATATTGAAACCATCAAGATCAAAATTATCATTCAAGGCAGTAGAACTTTTGTCTCCCATATTTTGAAAAATTTCAGCATTTTTTTGGGAAAAGTTCCAGTGGGTTTAGGCAATGTTGCAAAAGGAATGGGAACTTTGTCTACACCAATTATTTTACCATTAATAGTAGGAGGTTTGCTATCATCAACATCACTAGTGGTGGTAATGGTACAAATTTTAGTCATATTATTATTTCTACCAATTTCATCTTGTTTTCCCCACCTAGCATGCAGTTCAGCTAACATCCTAACATTTTCATCAATTCTAAATTGAATGGCATTCAATGTCTTGCTTAATTTAACATCATGAGGCATGCACTTTAATTTAATAAGTTCAACATCAAGGGCAAGGCTATCAACTTTAGAAGAAAGATTATCAATTTTTCCAAGATTTTCCTCAATAGTTTTATTGAAAGTAGTTTGTTTACTAATAAAATCCTTAAGCATGACGTCAAGTTCAGAGGGTGCACTTCTATTGTTGTTGTAGGAATCTCCATAAGAATTTCCATAAGCATTACTATTATTAGAAGGATATGGCCTATAATTATTATTACCAAAATTATTCCTATAAGCATTGGTGCTAAAATTATTACTTCTAATGAAGTTCACATCAACATGCTCTTCTTGAGCAACCAAAGAGGCTAAATGAACATTATTTGGATCAATATGAGCTTTTCCACTAACAATCATAGACATAATAGTATCAATCTTATCATTCAAGGAGGAGGTTTCTTCAACAGAATTTACCTTCTTACCTTGTGGAGCTCTCTTAGTGTGACATTCAGAATAATTAATCATCATATCATCCAGGATATTTGTTGCAACACCCAAAAGTGATGGACATAAAGGTACCTCCTGCAGCCGAATCCAACAGATTTCTTGAAGAAAATTCAGTCCTGCATAAAAGGTTTGGATAATCATCCAAGTAGTCAGTCCATTAGTGGGGCAATTCTTCACTAAAGATTTTATTCTTTCCCAAGCTTGAGCAACATGTTCATTATCAAATTGTTTAAATTTCATCATGTCACTTCTCATGGATATAATCTTAGAAGGAGGACAATATTTTCCAATGAAAGCATCTTTGCATTTAATCCAAGAATCAATACTATTTTTAGGCAAAGATAGAAACCAATCTTTAGTTCTTCCTCTTAAAGAGAAACGAAAGAATTTAAGCTTAAAAATATCTCCATATACATCCTTATATTTTTACATCTCACAAAGTTCAACAAAATTATTAATGTGAGTAGTAGCATCATCGGTACTAACACCAGAAAATTGCTCTTTCATAACAATATTTACCAAAGCAGGTTTAATTTCATAGAAAGTAGCTTCAGGAACAGATGGAGCAATAGGTGTGCAAATGAAATCATTGTTTTTTGTGCTAGTGAAGTCACACAACTTAGTGTTTTCAGGAGTATTCATTTTTGCAAGATTTAAGCAAGCCAACAAAAATAGCAGCTAAAGTAGGAACTAATTTTTTGTGTTTTTGATAAAAAGAAGCAACCCAAATAAATCAAAAGAAACTAAGCAAAACAAAAAAAGTAAAGAGATTGGTAGTGAGAGACTTCCCTTGCACAAATATTCTTTCTTCCCGGCAATGGCGCCAGAAAAGCTTGTGATGGCTCAGTTGATGTAGAGCCTGTTGGGAACCCCAAGAGCAAGGTATGATGAGCACAACAACAAGTTTTCCCTCAGTTATGGAACCAAGGTTATCGAACCAGTAGGAGAAAGAAATCACTTCTGAAGGTGTTGCTAGCAACGTGGAACCTGCGCACAACACAACCAAAATACTTTGCCCCAACTTATCAGTGAAGTTGTCAAGATCACTGTTTTTTCTGAAAACAAAGGATTAAACGTATAGTGTGGAAGAAAATAATTGCTTGTAGTAATTGCAGAAAATAAACAGTAAACAATAAATGGAATATCAGTGGGAAGGAATGGACCAGGGTCCACAGTTCACTAGAGGTGTTTCTCCATAAGATAAATAATATGATGGGTGAACAAATTATAGCTGGGCAATTGACAAATAGAGAATGCATAACAATGCATGTACATGACATAATGATCACTATGATATTCACTTGGGCATTACAACATGATACATAGACTGTAATCCAACTGCATCTATGACTAATAATCCACCTGCGGGATATCATCCGAACAACCCTCGGGTATTAAGTTGCAAGCGACAGATAATTGCATTAAGCAAAGTGTGTAATGTAAATAATACAATTTCCCTTGGACAAAGGATTTTTGTTTTCTCCCTAGTAGCAATAGCACATCTACAATCTTAGAAGTTTCTATCACTCTCCCAGATTACTAGAGGCATGAACCTACTATCGAGCATAAATACTCCCTCTTGGAGTCACAAACAAATACTTGGCCAGAGTAACTACTAGAAACGGAGAGCAAGCAATATCACAAATAACATAGATATGATGGAACAATAATCCATCTGACATAATACTCAATATTCATCAGATCGTAGCAAACACAGCATGTAGCATTACAATAAGATGATCTTGATCATGATAGGCAGCTCACAAGATCTAAACATGGTGGCACAAATAGGAGAAACAACCATCTAACTACTGCTATGGACCCATAGTCCAAGGATGAACTATTCACACATAACTACAAAGGAAGGCATGGTGATGAAGAAGGCCTCCGGGATGATCTCCCTTCTCCGGCAGGGTGTCGGGAAGAGCTTCAGATCCCCCCGGATCTAGGGACGACGATGGCGGTGGCTAATATGTCCATTTTGCATCACTATTTTATATTATAATTTACTATTATTCATTGATATATTTCATATTTAGAGATGATACTTATGTTATTTCATCTATTTTGCATGTTTGATGATTCTTGGAGAATTAACTGCTAGAGTCAGGATTCTGATGGAAAAAAGCGCTGTCCAGATACAATATTTCTGAAGATCAGAAAATCCCAGAAAATGTACGAAAACTCCTATTTTTCTAGAAGATGAAGAAAGCCAGAAGATGAACGGGAGATGGGCCACAGGGGGACCACACTACCCCTAGGCGCGGCCCCCTTGGTCCTCGCCACCAGGTGGCGTGGTGTCACATCCCAAATTTTTCCAAATTTTGGAATGTGAAAAATAAATAAACAAAATAAATAATTGTTGAAATTTAGGGTGAAAAGAAACTTTTTGATTCCAAATGGAAACATCAAAACCCATCTTGAACAAACTTTGAATAAAATTTGAATCCAACTAAATTCAAATCAAGTGAAATGCATTCTTCATAAATGCATCTTGAAATTTAAACACTTGGAAAATAAACCAAAACTCTAAAACCCTAATGGAAGAAAAACATTTCCAAGATACCTCAAAGACTATGGATTTGATCTATATAAAAATATGTCAACAAACATTTATAAATGATCAAGTATGATAAATAAAAATATTTTAAAACCATAAGAATTGATTTCATTCAATTTGGAACCTTGGATAAAATCTTATGAATTTAGTAAGATAAAGAAATTAAATTTCAAAGCTAATAAAGCTCCTATCTGAAATCCATACCAAATTTTGATCAAATTAATCCTGAAGAGATATAAAAGTATAAGCAAATATTAAATAAGATTTTACAAATTGGAATCACCAAGTTTGGATCTTTAAATAAAAAGATATGGATTTTATAAGATAAAGAAAGAAATAATAACTAAGGAGTATTTAAAAGCCAAATTAAAACTTGACCTAATCCATAAACAAATGGAATAAATATAAACCAAATCCAAATAAAATAAATGGATAAAAAATGTTCAAATAAAATTATATGGCATTAACCCAATTTCTATTAAATTTAAATAAATACAAAATCTCTAATAGAAATGATTAATTAAATCATGGGAAAATAATGAAGTGAAATTTTCCCAAGGTGGATATAAATTTATTAACTTAAATGGAATAAAAGGATCATTTAAACAAAATTTGTATTAATTTAAAACCATATTGGATTTTATTTAAATAAAGACAATTGCTCAATTCAAATGGTTAATAAACCATATTAGAAATATTTCAAATAATTCAAAGTGAATTAATTAAGACCCTATTAAATAAATAAAACCTACTGAAAAAGGTTTGATGAAAATTTGAATGCAAATAAGAGTTGAAATTATATTTAAAATTTTATTTGAATAAAGTCAAGTGTTTATTTTAATAAAGAATAAAACCATAAAAGAATAAAAGAATTATTCCTAAAATGGTATTTAAAATACCTGTTTAAACAGCATTAAAACTTACTGAAAGTTTGGGAAAGATTTGAATTCAAATGGTTGTTTGATTTGTTTAAATAAATTCAAAACAGAAAACGAAAATAGAAAAAGAAAAATGAAACAGAACAAAAAAAGGGGAAAGAATTCAAACCAGCCCACCAGGCCCAGCTAGCCCATCTTCTCTTCCCCGCAGGAAAAACGCTTCGCACCAGAGAACTCACCCGCACCCTCACTGACGATTGGACACCACCGTTCTTCTCTCTCTCACACAGACAACCAGACCCCACCTGCCAGTCCTTCTTCTTCACCCGCCGCTGACCACTCCCCCTCTGGCCGTTTCTCAGCCAATGAATGCCGGCATTAAATTCCCATCAATGCCGTGCTAAAACCTCGCTGCGACCACGCTTGTTAAAGCGCCTCGACACCCTCTCTTTCCCCTCACTCTCCCCTCCCCTCGCTACAAGGCTGTGAAAAATTCTTCTCACACCGCACTGTCTCCGGCGACCATTCTCGATCGATTCCGACGAAGCCAGACCGCCCCACTGTCCCTAGCCTCCACGACAACATTACCCATCCCCTGGCGAACCTTTCTGCAGCACCAGCTCTCCTTCGCGTGCTCTACATCGCTGGCAATGTCAACACTGAGCGCTGCCACGGTCTGCAGCAGCTCCGGCGAACCCTACTGGTAGTCTCTGACCGCGCCTTCCTCTCTCCTTGACACTCACGCCTTTGTAGCTCTCTCGCGCATATAACGCCGCCACTATTTGGTCTTCCCGTGCCTTGCAGCCTCGCCCCCGATGATGCTAGAGCGTGCCCGATGCCAGGAGCAAATCCGGCGAGGAATTACCGACCCGTCCGTGCGCCCCTGTCCTCGCGACGACAACCTTGAGATTCAGCTCGATGAGGCGAACTCGGTGAGCTATTCCTCCTTCACCCGCGCTTCCTGTATCGCCGGCACCGTCCACGTCTGACCGCGCCGCCGCCAGCCGCCAACCTTTGGTCAAATGCATGTGAGCCGTTAGATCCTCATCTTGTGGCGTAGATAGAACAACTTAACGAAGGGGTATACTTTGATCTGTGACACACGATCCACTTTAGATCCAACGCACCGCGTAGGCCAATCCGTGCAAACCGGTACCAACGAATCAGAACGCACCACGTGGCCTGGAGTTTGTTTTAAAAACCAGAAAATTTTCTATTAGATGTGTGAATTTGTAAATTGCATAACTTTTGATCCACACGTCCAAATTTTGCAAATTTTATATCAATGGAATTATAAAAGCAAATACTATCCAACCATGTACTTTGTTTAACAAATTGCTTCTGTAAACTTAGTTGTTTTTGCAGAAACTTGTGTAGGCATGATTTGAATATAAAAATTATTCTAGAAATATTTTTAAGGTAAAATATTTGGCAAATGGATTTTTTTGAACCTACTGACCGTAGAAACCAACTTTTGGATGTAAAAACATATTTTGTGATGCTAAGGAATAAATCTTTGAATAAGAACATTTCTAGTTAAATAAAAATATTGTTTATGTGTTAAAAATGCTTTTTGAGTAAAACCTTTGGAAAATGATTTTATTTAAACTCTCTGACCCTAAAAACCAAGTGTTAGGATTTAAAAATATATTTGGTGAACCTTATAAAAATATTACTTTGTTTAAAGGCATTTCCAACAACATAAAATATTGCTTTGGTATAAAAATGGTTTATAAGTGAAACCTTTTGCAAATTGTTTTTAATATTAAACACTTGATCTTAAAACACTAACACTTGTGTTTAAAAATATATTTGTCAAACACTAGAAAATATTATTTTGATTTGAACCATTTCTAGCAAAACAAAAATGACTTAAAATGGCCATTTTCACTAACTTGATATCCAATGGTTTTGCCACTTTTATAAATGACCAATAGGTGTTTTATAATGTTTATAACCTATTAGAAACCACTTTTCCAAATAAAACAATCTTTGGCATGCTTGCATGCATTGCTTTGTTTTTTATTATTCTATGTGATGAAATTGCTTGAATGGATTGAATTTGTGCCTTGATTGAATTGTAGTGGAATTTGAAGAGTGTGTCTATTGCAAGATCAATGAGTAAACTTATATTCTCTACCAAAAATGCAAGTGGTGTTTCATACTTTTGTCCTATTATTTCCACTATGCATTAGTGATATTTCTAAGTAGGACTTGCATGGAATTTTTGCTAAGTATAAACTATGCCATGGGAAATCCTAGTAGATGGAACCTTAGTAGAATTTTCCTAAGTTAAGATTCCTACTACTATAATGCTTAGCCTATCTAGTAGAAGACAAAGGTGGATTATATTCATGCTATGAAATATTTCTAAGTCAAGGACTTGTGTTTTTTTTAATAAAACAACTATGTGAATGAATCACCTGGGTGGAATGGAAGGAATGGTTTGTGTTGAGTGGTTACACAGGGCCCATTTCTATGGTTTACCTTGTGTATCTCACTTGTGGAATGCTACCCAGGAACAAAGATATTTGAGATGTCAAATGTTGAGAAGCTTCAAGTGCAGCCACTTGGCATTATGGGCTCCGCCTGGATCATATAGGTCGCAATAACTTAGCCAAATGGACAGTTAGTGGTAGGGGATGATAGGTTGGAACGCGTCCATTCTGGTCTAAGGGGAGGCTTCTGAAAGATCTTGTCTCGATGCATGTCGAGTCTTGTGGGGAAAGTGCACCACCTCTGCAGAGTGAAAAATATAAGTACTTAACCGTGTCCCCGGTAATGGACAATTTGAGCATCAAGACATGGAAGCTATCAAGAATCTCCTCATCCCAATTTTCTAAGTTAAAACTTGTGGTTGAACAAGGGTTGAAGGATCACCAATTTCTATTGGAAGATGCCTTGGGTGATTTTTGACAAATAAAAACTTAGTGTTTTCAAATGATAAGGAAAATCTATATTGAGCAAAGCAAGCTTAAGCTCCACTTAGCCAAATGCATATAGATGATAGTTACCACTATACTACCATAGTATCACTTGCCAATACAATTCAAATGTATTGACCCATGTGGCTGTAACTTATTATGTTGCAGGTTTGTTTGATGTTAGTGAAGTGTGTTGATTAGGATTACAAGTCTACAACCAACATGATTGCCTGTGGCACTTTGAAGATGAAGGACTCCATGCTATAGTTATTTCTGCTGCATTGTAATGAGATAGCCAGATGAGATATGTAAGATGTAATGAATTATTTTATTCCTGGTTATAAAGTTGTATCATGACCTTTGTTTCTTGATATTACATCTTAACTGTGGATGCTAGCTATTGATCCAGGGACTAGCATTGTAAACATAGGGATCTCTACCTTATTAAAGCTTGGGACCTCTACATGTGGCCGCCCTGGTCCACCTCTGGCATCGCCTTTCGTGTATATCTACCCCCCCCCCCGAAACCTAAGACTGGTAGGGAGATCGCAGAAATATTTCGCTGCCTCTACGGGGCGGAAACTACAGAGAGAGAAAGAGCTCTCCGACAGGTAGAAATCTGCCGAGGAAATTCCTTCTCGGAGAGGGGAGATCATTGCATCGACACCGTCATCAAGCTAGACTTCATCGAGATCATCATCATCCTCACCATAATCTTCACCAGCACCATCACCACCATGTCGTACCGCTGTAACAATTCGGTTGAATCTTGCATAGTTCATAGGGAAAATTTCCCGGTGTTGATTACTTGTTGTAGTTGATGCTATTGAGTAGAACCATTGGATTATTGTTCATGTTCAGATTGTTACTTATCATTATTTCATCTCTGATCTTGATCCATATGATGTCTCATGAGTAGTTTGTTTAGTTCTTGAGGACATGGGAGAAGTCATGTTGTTAGTAGTGGAATTATGTTGAGTAATATTTAATGGTTTGATATTTAAGTTGTGGTGTTATTCTTCTAGTGGTGTCATGTGCGACTACATGATACTTCACCTTTATGGGCCTAGGGGAATACATTTTGTATTTGGTTACTAATTGTGGGGTTGTCGGAGTGACAGAAACCTAACCCCCTATTAGGAATCCATTACATAAGGGAGTGTAGGATCTCAGAGTTTAAGATTGTGGTTAGGTTTTTATCTTAATTACTTTCTTGTAGTTGCGGATGCTTGCAAGGGGTATAATCACAAGTATGTATTAGTCCAAGTTAGGGCAGTACATTAGCATAGGTTCACCCACATAACGCTTATCCAACCAAAGAAGATTAATCGACTATATGAAGCGAAAGCACTTGACAATATTCCCATGTGTCCTTGAGAATGTTTGGTCATCATAAGTGATACAACCGGCTTGTCCTTTCCTAAAGAAAGGATTGGGCCACTTGCTGCAATTATTATTATTGACTGTTATTTACTCACACTTTATTTATTTGCATTACCAAAAACCCCTAAAAATCCGTTTGCTGGTATTTAGAGTGAATCCTTGATCCAAACCGCTCGTCAACACCTTCTGCTCCTCGTTGGGTTCGACACTCTTATTTATCGAAAGTACAACGATACACCCCCTATACTTATGGGTCATCAGTGGCTACGGACTTTTTCGTGGAATTCTGATCGGGTCCTTAGGGTTTTCATCTCTAGGGGATTATATAGGCAAATAGGCAAGGTCGGTGGAGCGCCAGGGGGTCCACACCCTAGGGCGGCGCACCCCTGGTCACGCCTGGCCCAGGTGTGGCCGCCTTGGGGTGTGTCTGCCCCTCTCCTCCGGACTCTGTATCGTGTAGGGAAAATAGGAACTTTGGCTTTTGTTTCATCCAATTCTGAGAATATTTCTTTAATAGTTTTTCTAAAACCAAAAACAGTATAAAACAGGAAACTGGCTCTGTGGCACTTGTTAATATGTTAGTTCCAAAAAATCATAAAAAATGCCACAAAGTATAGACAAAAACATAATATAATTGGTACAAAATAAGCATGGAGCATCAAAAATTATAGATACGTTTGCAACGTATCAAGGGACAGTCAAACGAGCTTGATTCTGGTGACGACGATCGTGAATCGTCATATGATGATGAAGATGAATAAGGCGGTCCGAGTCAAATGAGAGCAGTGATGCCAACAATGGCACCTGGGGACATAGAGGATCTTGTCGTCGATCACGATGATACCTCTATCCGTGGAGTCAGAGCTACCATCTTGGAAGAAAACCAGCAGTTCCCGAGCAAGGAGGTTGTGGACATGGCGATCAAAAGATATGCCATCTCCATTTCCTGACAACATAAAGTGAATAAATCTGACAAACATTTGTTGAAGGTTCTTTGCATAGAGTCTGGTTGCAATGGAAGAGTCGTCGCCCGTCAACCTGTGGGAATATGCAAGCCTTGGACGATAAATCGCATGGTTCCCCACAGTTGTGAGATATCTGGTAGTCTACATGAACACCACAATGTCAGTACCACATATGTGGCACGGGTCGTTGCATCCATGTAAAATATAAGATCAGTGTATCGGTGAAGGCATTACGAAATGGCGCGACAGATGCGATAGGCTTCCCGGTGAGCTACTACAAGGCCAGGCGTGCCAAGGAGTCTGTTTTGGAGGGGATATATGGTACATATATGGAGTCTTACAACATGGTTCCGAGAATTCTACATCAGATTGCTGAATCCAACCCTGGAACTATCACCTATAGGATGGAAAGGGACCACCCAAGTGGCACTCCTGATCATTTCATCCTAGACCGTATGTTCTGGGCGTTCATACAAACTATCCAAGCATTCCACCACTGTCGGCTGGTGATATCAATTGATGGTATCTTCCTCACCGAACAATATCGGGGTACTCTCTTGGTAGTTGTGGCATCAGATGCAAATAACCAACTTCTTCCTATTGCGTACGCACTCATTGATACTGAGAGCATGTTAAGTTGGTTGTGGTTTATGCAATGCTTGAAGGGTGGTGTTGTGAAAGACAGAACTGGTGTATGCATCATTTCTGATCGCAACCAGGGGCTTCTGAGTGCACTAGAAAAAATGAAGCACCGTGTACCGATGGAGTTCCTTTGGCCTGATCTTGAAACTAGCTGGTGCATGAGACATCTAGCAGCAAACTTTTACTCTCGAACAAGGAATGTTTCAAGCCCTTCAAAGTGATGTGTATGCAGAACCAACCGCGGAAATTCGATGCCCTCTCGATGGCATTGAATGTCGCAACGACCGCAGCTTCTGGCGATGCACTAGCTAAGCCAGCGGGTACAGTAAATCGCTCATGACAATGGTGCTCGCTTTGGCATAATGACCACCAACATGTCAGAGGTATACAATATAGAGCTTAAAGGTGTTCGATCCCTCCCTATTAGTGCACTGGTTGCTGAAACATGGTCTCGCAATGTGGCGTACTTTTCGGATAGAGTTCAACTAGTGCATGCACGACTTATGGGTCAAGTTATCCCGAGAACTCGCACTGACAAGTTAGCTAGAGGTGTCCCCATAAATTAGCTAGTCAATTTTATTGACTTTCCAGGATATGTTTCTTAGGAAGTAGTACGTAAGGACATGGTTGCATATTTACTCTACCTATTTGGCATGTTGTTCCCATCGGGAAATAGTTAAGTAGTCAACCCGATTTTTATTAGACTAGCAGAACACATAGCCCTTCCTCTAGACAATTTAGAGATCATCCAGTATAACATCGGTTTGGCGGTGCTATGTCAGACTTATAGGGGATTGTGTCACGCCTCATATAGGAGAAAGAAGGTTGGTAGTATAACCCCAATTTTGTGTGTATGCTACATGTTCCTCCAGTTGTGGTCTTGGGAGCACATACCCATCGGACGACCGATGATATAAGATCCAATGCACCCATATAATGGTCACGGCGTCCAATTTGATTACACGATCATGGGTACCCGGTGGGCATATGGTGTATTATGTTGGGCCCGTAATTTGTCTTCAAAGTGATATCCTCTTTACCATGAAGATTTCGAGACCATGCATCATTCTTCTATCACATGGAGAGCATGGAATGAACAATACGTAAAGCTCGTGGCCAGGGATATGGGTTTAGCACATGATTGCTACCGAGACCAAGAGCTTTGGTGGACACGTTGTCACCTTGTGTCACTCTATATGGTGGAGCCGCAGAACCATAAGTGTGTGATGTGGCAACTTTATATCTACCAGGAGGTCCCTCCCCCGTCTCCCAACTGTGTCGAGTCTACATTTCACAAGTATGTTCTTAATCTAAAATTAGTTTAAATTTATGCAATGTTTTTTGGGCAAATATTATAACTATGGTTGTGTGTGTTGGGGGGATAACCCCGGATAGGGTAAAGACGGGGAGAGACGAAAGGATGTTCCCCGTCTAGTTTCCGAGTTACGGTCTGAGCCGGCCGAATCATGTAGAGGTCGACCGAGATGGAAAAGGGCAGGACCCTCATGGTAATGGCAAGACATTACCCGGCCGAGATACTTCGTAACTCGGCTGGGTCAGCCCGAATAACCTTATTGCAGATAGAGGACAAGCCGAGCTACGGGAGGCAAGGCTGAATGATACGAAGCTTGCAGGAGAAGGAGAAGCCTGAAGTCAAACCCTAGCCGCAGGATAGGGAGAATCTGAGCCAAGCCAAGTACTATAGACAAAGACGCAGAGCGACAGAGAGGCAGAAGGAGGTCACGGAGGTGACAGTCCTGAAGCCCGAGGCGTGCAGGAGGGGCCCTCTGGAACCTTGCCGTAGTAGGAGGAGCGACAGGGAAAGGGGGGCGCCGAACTACTATATTGGGACAAGCATATTCCTCGAATATGCTTGCCACATCAGCCCTAAAGGAACCCAAGGCTCTCCTTTATAAGGAGAGGCTTGGACCCTGAGGAAGGGATCGACTCATGTTAGTACCGTTAGGCTGGTAAAGTTCTTCTCTTCTCCCTGTATACAGCTCAAGGAGCACTTGTAGCCCAAGGAAGGAGAAATAAAGATCTTTGCCTTAGTCTTTTGTGTGTAGAATCAACTACATCTTCCCTCCCCAGATCCCACTAGCATCCATTGGCCCCATACTTTAGCCTACCCATGGCATCTGCCGTGCCACCACCACGACAGTTGGCGCCCACCGTGGGGCCAGCAGCGGTGCTAGCTGGAGTTATGATCCGGACGGGAAACTTCATCAACACGGGCGAGCGCGTTGTTTCTGGCTTGGTCCAGAGATT
Organism: Avena longiglumis; assembly: GCA_030063025.1. Classification (NCBI taxonomy): domain Eukaryota; kingdom Viridiplantae; phylum Streptophyta; class Magnoliopsida; order Poales; family Poaceae; genus Avena; species Avena longiglumis. The sequence continues at coordinate 147,602,386 of CP125975.1, read as the reverse complement.
TGATCTCTGTGACTACGTCAGCGACAATGCGGGCAGCTTCAGGGGAAAAAATCCCCCGCGCAACGGTGTCTTCATCAGCCTGGGCGGGCACAGGGTCTACGTCGGCATCGACATCTCCGACATTTATCCTCACCGAGTTGTTGTTGCAGGAGAGCCACCTCTTAACACTGTGAACCGTCCGCACGGAGCGCATCCCGAAGGCAGCGTCGAGGTGATGGTCGCGGCCGGAGTGCAAACTGGAGTAGCAGCTGCCGGATCAACTAGATAACCCGCCACCGGCGTACAGGGCACACCCAGGCAGACAGCACCACTACCCACCGAGGTAATCCCACCAGCGACCAACCCGACCGAGGTGCAGGACACTACCCCAAAGGCACCAAGAGTAAGAGGGCCACCTCTGGAAAGGCCAGAGAATATTCTTCAGGCAACCATAGAGAACTTGACTACACCTGTAGCGCCGATACTTGATCCGGCAAATGCTCAGGCAGAATTAGAAGAAACCAGGCAAAAGTTGCTGGTAGAGGCCAAAAAGGTGTCGGCCTTGAGAGAGTCCTTAAATAGGACCCTGCGAGAATATGCCAAAGCTAATAAGCTTTATGTCGCGCCCGAACGGGTGGACGAATTAAGATTGAGGGGAAGAAACCTCATAGATGATATCAACAAAGAGCATGATGCTCATAAGGCGAATCGCTGATTTGGGCTGCTTGCGAGGCAAGCACCCCAAAAGAACCTAAGAGCGGCAAATGCCGCAGCATTGGAGTTAGAGGGGTTAACCGGCGAAGCCCGGCAGAAATAGCAAGAAAGAGTGAATGAGCTGGTACGCATCGCGAACCAGCAAAACGAAGAAATGCTTAAGGCAGACCCGGCGAGGCCGGGGGCATCGCGAATGGTTCACTCAGCAGGAGCAGCACCTGCCTTGTCCGTGGCAGCAGCATCCTCACCCGGAAATAATGCACGGAAGGACAGAACAGTAACCTCAGGAAAGAGAAACAAGCAAATTGTGCCGTATGATCCGGCAATAGCCGGGAAGGCAAATGAGAACAGAGGCAATGGAAGCCGAGGTAACAGTGGTGAGAGGAATCCCGGCCGTATTGAGAAAGACGGCGGAAGCCGAGGCAATGGAGACCTCGGCAGAAGAGAGCTCGGAAGAGGCAATCATGAAAACAATACCCCGGTCGAAGTAAGGAGAGAACTGCCACTCAACCCGCAACCAAGGCATGAACCCCGGCAGGAAAGAGAAACGAGGCCAGCTCGCCACAATCAAGTGAATGAAAGATACAATGATGGTTATTCCGAGATGGAATATGCGATCCATGGTGGAAATAACCACTATGGAATACAAGACAGAGTTCTGTACAGAGATTTGCCATCAAATGATGCAAGAGTGAAGCTGGACCGTCTATACCGGTCCGAGTTGTTGGAAGAACAGGGTCCACCAGGTCCGACATGCTTTGGACCACGGATCATGGGCAAACCACCTGTGCCGAACTTTCAGCTAGCAAGAGGCACGAAAACATATAATGGGAGTACCAAACCACAAGACTGGTTGATTGATTATGCCACTGTTGTGAAAATAGCGGGTGGAAACTTACGATGGGCAGTACGGTATGTCCCACAAATGCTGGAAGGACCAGCTAGGGTGTGGCTGAATAATCTACCAGCGGGCAGTATCAACTGTTGGTTGGATTTTGAAGAAATGTTTGTCACCAACTTTACCAGCACATACAAGAGGCCAAACAGGCCACAACAGTTAGCCATGTGCAAGCAGAGGCCGAATGAAACAGATAGAGAGTTTTTAACTCGATGGTGTAACCTGAGAAACTCATGTGAAGGATTTATAGAGTCGCAAGCAATATCTTGGTTCGCACAAGGATGCCGTTATGCCAGCGTGTTGTGGCAACGTATGCAAAGAGATATGCCAACCACATTGGCAGAAACTATCAGAATAGCGGACTCCTACGCATTAGGAGATCCAACGCAACCAGAATTAATGTCGGTGGATCATAGGGAGCAACAAGACCATTATGCAAGAGATCTGGCCGGGTCATCCAGGCGTAGTGATTTCAGAGGAAGAAGAAGAGAGGAAAGGCCGGATTATAGATATAGTCCGGCCCAAGTGGCGGCAGTAACGCAAGATCCGCCGAGTCACGGAGCGACTCAACGGCAAAAGAATGGTCCTCAGCAGTGGACACCAAGGAATGAAGGAAAAATACAGTGGACCCCAGAACAAAAGAAACAGTGGCAGGAGAGGCCGAAGTACACGTTCGAATCTATGTTAGATCAGCCGTGCAAATTTCACACGTCAAACCCATCCGGGCCAGCCAACCATACGACCCGCCAATGTGCATGGATGAAAAATGCGATGGGAAACCCCGTAGGTATTCAGGCAGCACCCCATCAAGTACATCAGCAGCATCAACCACAGTTGACTGGAGCAAATGCACAGCAACTGATGTTACCACCTCCTCCCCCAAGGTACGATAACTCAGATCGGAGAGATGCGGTACATCAGGTGATGAACCAAGTCCAGGATGGAAGGAAAAACCCAGCGAATACTGGACGCAATGATTACAGAGAACATCATCAGTCTTATTGCGTGTTCACAATAGAACAGCAAGACAAGCAGAGTGTGCGGCGCCGGCATATGGAAGTAAATGCAGTTATGCCTGTAGTACCAAGATATGTGCCTTGGTCAGATCAGGACGTAACTTGGAGCATAAAGGATCACCCCAAGATAATGCCGAATCCCGGATCATATGCACTCGTGTTAGATCCGACATTCGTTGGACCAAGCATCAATGTGAAATTCTCAAAAGTACTCATTGACAATGGAAGCAGTATCAACATCATGTACAAAGATACCATGCATAAACTCGGAATATCGCAGAACATGTTGCAATCCACGAGGACCACTTTCCATGGGATAGTGCCAGGGCTTTCATGTGAACCCATTGGTAAGGTCCGAGTGGATGTGTTATTCGGCACAAGAGATAACTGCAGAGCAGAAAACTTAGAGTTTGAGGTGGTGGATCTAGAGAGTTATTATCATGCTTTACTCGGACGGCCAGCATTGGCCAAATTCATGGGCAGCTGTCATATAAGTTATCTGAAAATGAAGCTACCCGGACCACAAGGGGGGATAACAGTAGCAGGGGATTACAAGAAGTCAATGGAGTGTGCTTCAGCCGGGTCAAATTTGGCCGAATCGTTGGTTATAGCAAGAGAAAAAAGAAGGATTCAGGAGGTAGCAGCCCTCGCTCAGTCGGCACAGCTGAATATGCCGGCACTAGCCAATCCGCATGGAAGTGTCTCCTTTCAGCCGACTAAAGAAACGAAGAAGTTTCAGATAGATGAGCAATTCCCAGAGCGTACTGTTACTATTGGTGCAGGCCTAGATGCTAAATAGGAAAGCGAGCTCACCAACTTCCTCCGTGAGAATCGGGACATATTTGCATGGTCAACTCAGGACCTGCAAGGTGTTCCGAGGGAGTTGGCTGAGCACTCTTTGAATGTAAGGCCAGGAGCAAGGCCGGTGAAGCAACCTCTCCGCCGCTTCGCCGAAGACAGGAGAAAAATAATAGGGGATGAAATAGCTCGGCTCCTCGCAGCCGGGTTCATCATGGAGGTGCTGTATCCGGATTGGTTGTCGAATCCGGTGCTAGTAGAAAAGAAGAAAGATGATCCGAATGTAGCCATTGTATGGCGAATGTGTATCGATTACACGAACCTGAACAAGGCGTGTCCAAAAGATCCTTTTCCATTACCTAGAATAGACCAAGTCATTGATTCGACCGCTGGTTGTGAGTTATTGTCATTTGTAGACGCGTATTCTGGTTTTCACCAGATACCGTTAAATCCGGCCGATCAAATAAAGACTGCGTTTATTACCCCGTATGGGGCTTATTGCTATCGCACAATGCCATTCGGCCTGCGAAACGCAGGAGCAACGTATCAGAGATGCATGCAAAAATGTCTACACGACCAGATAGGAAAAAATGTACAAGTATATGTAGATGACGTGGTCATCAAAACCAAGGAAAGCAAAACGCTACTGGATGATTACGGCAGACTTTCGTGAACCTGAGAAGGTTCCGAAAGAAGCTTAATCCGGAAAAATGCACATTTGGCGTGCCGGCAGGAAAATTACTCGGTTTTCTCGTATCTAGACGAGGTATAGAGGCCAATCCAACAAAGATAAAGGCGGTAGAAAGAATGGAGTTGCCAAGATGTCTAAATGACGTACAAAAGTTCACAGGATGTCTAGCCTCGCTCAGCCGGTTTGTATGTCGGCTGGGAGAGAAGGTGACGGGGATATAACCCCATATACCCCAGAGTTGAGGTATAAAGAGACACAATAACAAGCGCAACAACTCAATATCAAGGGAGACAAAGAGAACATTATGCTGGATAAGAAACATATGGAAAATAGAAAATAATAGGAGGAAAAAGCTACCTGGGCCGAGTTATACCAATCTCGGCCCAGTCCTTGGGCTACCAGGCCGAACTAAAACCAGAGGAGGACAAAACCCGGACAGGCCTTACCTCAGTTCGGCCCACCTAGCTCCCCATCGAGTCAACCCGCCGAGTCAACGCTCACCTCGGCACCCTTCCTCGTCGAACCAAGACGACTAGACGATGGCGCTCACTCCCGCCGTGACCCCCAGCTTCCTCGACGCACTGGGCCGCATGGAGTCTGCTCGCCTCAACAACGTCACCCGGGTGGGCCGGCCAGCATTTCGCCCACCGCGGATCGCCCACTCCACCTCACTGACCAGCGCCCGGGTGGGCCGACTAAGCACAAGTTCGCCCACTGGGCTCCATCTCCACCACGCCACTGCGTATCCCTACCGGGGCCAGATGCTTTACCCCCATCGCAAGAGACCACCAGCACAAGCGAGTTGACCGGTTGGGCCTTACTCGGTGTTCCTGTGCCGACATTGTAGACCGGCTGGGCTTTAGGGGCGGATGAAGCTTATAACTACTGGGCCATGGATAATTCGGCTAAGACAAAGTTTGACTCGGTTTGGGCCCTGATGCTCCTAGGCCGAATTAACCTCCTGCCAGGCCGAATTGCCAATGATCCAGGGGTGCTTGGGCTGAGTTATAAAGCTCCTAACGCCCTCTTATTTATTCCAGGATGTGGTCTCAACAACTACGTCGATATACAATCAAGTAAAGTCAAGATCTTCGTATAAGGTGTCAGTCTTGGGACCCATCATTCATACTAGCACATGGGCACAGGGAATATGCCTTTGGCATCAAGAATATGCTAGGGAATATGCCTTGGCACCTCCAAAGATGCCAAGGCATATGCTGAGCATCTTCAGAAGATGCCTAGAATATGCTGAGAAGATGCCAATCGTAGGGAACAAGCTTTGTCCCCTGGGCTCCCCTTTATAAGGAGCACCAGGGGGATCGTTCCCAAGAGAGGCCCCGAAGGGCTCCTCTCCTTTCTGTTCACTAGGAGCTCTCCTTCTTCCTCTTCCTCCACTCTCACAGAGAGCTTAGATAGAAGAATAGGGGAAACAGCTCAAGGAGCATGATTGTAGCCACAAGCATGTCCAGATTGTAAGGGATTAGATGTATAGAATGAGGTGTTATCTCCACTTGAGAGCTTCAATCCAATATACATTGTATTTCTCTTTGTTCATACGAGTGCGGTCTTCACTGCATCATCCCTCCCCGGATTCCTCCACGTCCATCGGCCCCAACTTTAGCCTACCCATGGCATATGCCGTGATACCACCACGACAGAAGGCACTACCACTCTATTAACTAATGAAGAAATCAGATAAGTTCATTTGGATTCCACAAGCGGATAGTGCATTTCATGAGTTGAAAAAGATGTTGGTCACAGCACCCATTTTGGCTTCTCCATTATCAAAAGAGCCAATGTTACTCTATATAGCGGCTACCAACAGAGTAGTGAGTGTTGTAGTCGTCGTAGAACGACTCAAAGATGATAAGTCGGTACAGAGGCCGGTGTATTATTTGAGCGAGGTGTTATCCGCTTCAAAACAGAATTACCCGCATTATCAGAAGATGGCTTATGGAGTGTACAGGTCGGCAAAGAAGCTTAAACATTACTTCGAAGAGCATCCCATCAAAGTGATTTGTGAAGCACCCATAGCCGACATATTGAGCAATAAAGATGCAAGTGGCCGAATAGCAAAATGGGAAATCGAGTTGTCACCATACGCTCCACAATTCGATAGGAGAGAAGCAATCAAATCTCAGGCGGTCGCCGACTTCTTCGTAGATTGGGCCGAGGTGCAGTATGAGCCACCATTACCAGACCTAAATTATTGGACGATGCATTTCGATGGTTCCAAACTAAGAAATGGTTTGGGGGCGGGAATAGTGTTAACCTCACCCAAAAGGGATCAGCTGAAGTATGTGCTACAAATACATTTTGCCGTATCAAACAACGTAGCCGAATACGAAGCACTGGTCCATGGGCTGAAAGTAGCAAAATAGATTGGCATACGCCGAATCTTATGCTATGGGGACTCGGATTTGGTAGTACAGCAAGTCTCAGGCAATTGGGATGCGTTAGATGATAATATGGCTTTGTATAGATTTCATGTGCAAAAGATCAGTGGATACTTTGAAGGGTGTGAGTTTCACCACATACCTCGGGCAGAAAATGATGCCGCAGACACGTTGTCAAAACTAGGATCGACCAGATAGTCAATTCCACCGGGTATTACCCTGCAGCACCTCAGAAAACCATCGATAGCCCCATCACCAGAATCCGAATCTATCTTTATTCCGGCAAGTTCAGCAGAAGATAATGTGCCGATGGAAGTAGATCAGCAATATAACTCGGAACCATCCAAGGAAAGGACATCAGAGGTAAGCATAATTGAGGAGGAAGCCGAGGTAGCTATGTCGGCGGAAAACATGGAAATAGAGAGTGAGACCACACCAGAAAAAATCACACCGGTCTGGGGGCAACCCATATTCTTTTTCCTTAAAGATGCGACGTTACCAAATAATGAAGTGTTAGCAAGACAGATTGTAAGGAGAGCAAAATCCTATACAATCATAAACGATGAGCTATATAAGAGAAGCGTCACAAGTGTATTGCAAAGGTGTGTAAGTTCGGCAGAAGTCCAGGAGATCCTCCTCGATATACATCAAGGAGAATGTGGACACCATGCCTCATCTCGTGCCTTGGTAGCCAAAGCATTCAGGCATGGGTTTTATTGGCCAACGGCGTTGAAGGAATCCAAGGAGCTGGTTGAAAAAGGCAATGGTTGTCAGAGATACGCAACCAAGATACACATGTCGTCGTCCGAGTTAAAAACGATACCCATTACTTGGTCGTTTTCTGTGTGGTGCCTAGATATGGTAGGACCGTTTAAACCGGCACGAGGGGGGATGACTCACATATTGGTCATGGTGGACAAATTCACAATATGGATTGAAGTAAAACCAATAAAAAAATGTGACGGGCTCACAGCAGTGAAATTCCTCAAAGATATTATCTTAAGATATGGGTACCCACACAGCGTTATTACAGACAACGGCACAAACTTTGCAGAAGGAGATTTCGCAAGGTTTTGCCGAGAAAAACACATAAGATTAGATGTTGCTTCTGTTGCTCATCCAGCATCTAATGGGCAAGTGGAAAGGTCTAATGGATTAGTGTTGTCCGGAATAAAACCAAGACTCATTGAACCATTGCAAAGGTCGGCAGGACGTTGGATTGAAGAATTACCAGCAGTATTGTGGAGCCTCAGGACTACTCCGAATAGATCAACAGGTTATACACCATTCTTTCTGGTATATGGGGAGGAGGTTGTGCTTCCAGCCGACATACTACATGACTCGCCAAGAGTTACTCAATATACAACGTCAGAGATAAATGAAGTAGCTCGGCAAGATACTGTTGACCTATTAGAAGAAGCCAGAGAACTGGCGCTATCACGATCAACTATTTATCAGCAGAACTTGCGACGATATCACAGCAAGAAGGTGAATCCAAGAGTATTCAAAGAAGGAGATTTAGTCATCCGACTCGTGCAACGCACGGCCGGTATGCACAAGCTGTCACCTCCATGGGAGGGACCATTCATCGTGAGCAAAGCATTGCATAATGATGCCTATTATCTAATCGACGCTCAATCCCCCGGAAGGAACAAGGCAGACAAAGCCGGCGAAGAAACGAAGCGGCCATGGAATGTAGCTTTACTTCGTCCATTTTACTCGTAGCATAGTATCTCAAGGTCAAGAACCAATGATGTATTAAACCTCGGCATCCAGAGCGGTGACTCGGGGACTGCCATATGTTATTTAAATTTCATCTTATGTATTGAACCTCGGCATCCGGAGCAGTGACTCAGGGACTGCCATATGTTATTTCAATTTCATCATATGTATTGAACCTCGACATCCAGAGCTGTAACTCGGGGACTGCCATATGTTATTTCAATTTCATCTTATGTATTGAACCTCGGCATCCAGAGCAGTGACTCGGGGACTGCCATATCTTCTTTAGACTTCATCTTATGTATTCAAACTCGGCACCCTGAGCGGCACCTCGGCAACGGTCTTATATTATTTCTGAAATTTGGTTTACACACTAGACTTCGGCACAATAGGCAGTGACTCGGGGACTGCCATATATTGTTCCCAAGTAGTAGTCAACTTTTGATACAAGGAAGGTATCACACTTCGATACTCAGAATAAGAGCAGCTCAATCTCGTATGATATTCGAAGCTCACACCCAGATTAATTGGCTAAACCACGAGAATACAAAGACAAAGATACATCCTAAAATCAGGAAATCGCAGGTCATCAAAGCAAGAATTCGGACGAAAACCCACTTAAACAAAGTTATAACAACTACAAACATATATGTCGCAGCAGTACACGGCAAAAGAAATTCAGGTCATACAGAAGACAGACAAATGTTCCACGTACATCGTCCACCCGGCATACCAGGGACAAGAAATAACTTAGAGGTTTTTAGCTGGAGAGGCAATAGTTGGGTCAGGGGCTGGATGCTCCGAGATAGGCGGAGCCTCGGCCGAGGTTGCCTCGCCTTCCACAGACCCAGGTGCGACTTCGGCCGAAGCTTGAGGCTGTTGAGGGGCATCAGTTTGCGCAGTGGAATGCCCAGTACCTTTGGAGGAGGGTCGCGCGTCACCGTTGTCATCCGAGCTCGAACTGGAGTCACCAGAAGAAGCCGAATCATCTTCACCTTCACCTTGTTCAGCCGAGTTATTGTCTGATGCATGCTCGACTATGACCTCATCGTCCGAGTTCGGGAGGAAGCTCGGAACTTCATTCCAGGTATACACGTCGGCATACTCAACAAGCTGGAAGGCGCGAGCTTGACGAAGAGCAACAAAAGTGGGCTCCTCAACCCAACGGGAACCTGTACGCAAATTTCTCAGGATATCAAGAGAAATGTCTTCATACCATGACATGGTAACAGTGAGGGCCATATCAGCGCCAGCTCGCCCGGCTGATTCCCTCCAGAGACTTAGCTGCTTCTCAGATGCCATCAATCTTTTCACCGGCAATTTGACCTCATTGATATCAGGAGTCCCAGAGGTATTCGGCCAGAGAACATGGTAGGCTCGGATAGCTGCTTGCACCAAGTCCCTGCCCATAATCTTCATCGGACCAACTGCAGCGCCGACTACGACCAGGAAATCTTCCATCGAGTACTCCGAGTCAACGTCAAAAGGGACACCTCGGCGCACACGGGCTGCAAGAACCACTTTAGAACTCACAGGCTTAGCTTCTGGAAAATGACCTACGCAAAACACAAATGAGTCAGGAGGCAGCAGGGACAAAGAGAAAAACATAATCCGGCCGTGCTAAGAAACTTACAATGAATATAACTCATCATTATCTGAAGGTATTTATCCCAGATGATCTTGCTCTTTTCAAAGCAAGCGATCTCCTCGCTCATTCCACGAGTTTTCAGTTCGGCAGCCTCGAGGAGTTCTTTATTCTTCTGCAGCTCCAGAGCTAGCCGATTCTTCTCCTCGGAGAATTCCCGATCGACCTTTTCTAGTTCGGATTTCTGAGAGAGCTTAAGGGCCTCCACCTCGGTGCGCAGGCGAGCTATTTCATCATCCTTTTCTTTCAGCTGCGCCGAATGAGTAGCGCTTTGTTCTAAAAAATGCAGCATCACGTAAGGCATGGGCGTGCAATCTTGGTGAGATGCTACAAAGGTTTGTAACTCGGCTTTACCAAAGCCAAACGAGATAAAAGAAACTTAGCTCACATTTTAAAAAGCGGAAGGTGTAAGGTAAAAGGGAAACTAACCTTCCAGGCTCTTGACTTTCTTCGCAAGACGAATGTTGAGATTATTGATATTACCTGTTCACCAAAAAAGTGAGCCGACATCTCGCATACAAAACAATAAGAATGTCGAAGATGACGAAAAGAATTATAGACTTACCAGTCTTTTTTACCACAGGGAGAACTTTCTCATATTTTTCTTCCAATTTTCGGTGCGAAAAAAGCAATCTTTGAAATTCGGCAGTCCGCCGGTCATGTGCAACCTAAACAATGGAGTAAACGATTATTGGATATTCGAAGCTAAAGCAGATCCGAGTTAAGCAAAACTTAACCCGGATCTAGGTGGCGGGATATTCGAAGGTAAAGCGGATCCGAGTTAAGCAAAACTTAACCCGGATCTAGGTGGCTGGATATTCGAAGCTAAATCAGATCCGAGTTAAGCAAAACTAAATCCGGATCTAGGTGGCTGGATATTCGAAGCCAAAACATATCCGAGTCAAGAGAAACTTAACCCGGATCCAGGTGGCTGGATACTCCAAGATCAACTAAACGAAAGTCAAGCAAGGTTTAAGGCAGATCTAGTCGAATGTAGATTCGAACCCTAAAGTTAAAATAAAACTATGTAGAGCATTATTAAACTTCCAAGCAAATAACAAGTTAGTTCCCTGCAAGTTTCGGGGACTAGAATGTATAGTAGCATATGGAGAATTAATCAAAACTCCGCAAAACAGCAGTTACCTCGTTCATCTTGTTAGTATCAAGGATGATCTTGGCAGCTTGATCCAAGTGGCCGCCAATGTCGGAAAGCTGAAATGGCTGATTGATTGGATTACCCTCAAACTGATCGGCAGCATTCCAATTATTTGCATATTCCACCAGCGAGCCGAGGCTGTTCCCACTAGCCGCCCGAGTTAGGACTTTACCCCGGACCTGCTGCGTAACCACCACGGTCGCAGGGCTTTTATGAAGAGCAAGCTGGGTACCGGTGGCCGGAGTAACGAAAGTTTTGGTGGAAGCAGTTCTTTTGTGCAGCACATCGGCGATACTCGGATGAGAAGAGCCAACAAGACCTTTCTGGGAAGTGGAGGCCTTGGCGGCGACTGCTTTACTTGCTTTAGAGGCATCAGCAGGAGCTGATACCTCGGCAATAGGAACAATGTCTTTGGGATCCGGAGAGATCACGGTCGCAGAAGGCACCGGGATATTAACGTCCTCGGCCGGGGCGGGAGCTACTATAGAAACTGCGGGGGTAGAATGAGGCTCGGTAGAAACGCTCGGATTCACAGAGGAGACAACTGGTTCCATGGAAATCTCGGAGGGCCGAGTGGAGTCAACGTCAACAAGAGAAGTCTCAAGTACATCATGGTGTGGGGGCGATCGATTCGGAACTGGAGGAGATGCTGCGCGAGCAGGACTCGGAACCCTGGTGTCTTCGGCAGGCGGAGGAGACGGCTGCCGAGTCACGCGGCTAGTCATGCTAGGACCGCCGGGCTTAACGAAAAGTGGAGCACTGTGGAAATAGAGAGCGACATCAGGTTAAAAAACAGAAAGAGAGAAACAAGAAATATGAGCGAAGGAAACTTACCCTGCAACTCCAGGCATGATCTTGTGCCGGGGAGGATTCGGTGCGGATTTCTTCGTTCGTTTCTTGGGAGCCGCCTCTGAGGCATCAGCAGGAGCCCCACGTTTCCCCGAGGTAACAGGGGGCCGGGAAGCAATAGGCTCGGCGTCGCGAACCTGACCGGCCGGATTAGCTGGGAAAGTAGAAGCCGGAAATGCATAAGAAATAGGCATTGCGGCAACTACCTCAAGAACTTGGACCTCGTCCGAATCACCTTCCTCCTCGTGGGCCGAGGTCTTGCCACGAGCGCGAGCCAGGGCAGGATCCGACTTAGGGACGAACTCTTCCAAGTCCAGCTCACCAGTGTCCGGAGTACTCCGGTCCGCAGGCCACGGAAGCAACAAAACTTCGGCATCCTCACTCTTCTGCTCTGCGAACCTCTGCAAGACAAGAAAAGGGAAAATTAGCGAAAACCGTTACGAAAGCAATTGGATAGCAGAGCGTTATTGGTTAAGCTTACTTCGGGAGGAGGATGCTCGCGTGTAAACGGTCTCAACCCCCAAGCCCAGTCCTCAGGCATCTCCGTCTTGAAGATGGCTCGGACTCGCTTAAAGATGAGATAGTTGTCCAGCTCCACAGTCGAGACTCGGTTCGGATCGAGAGGACCGCTCATATAGCAGAGTTTGTGCGTCCGTTTCTAGAATGGGAAGATTCGGCTACTGATAAAAGTAGCCATCAAATCCTCGCCGCATAACCCAGCGCGGATCAGCTCTTTAAGCCGAATCTCAAAAGCTTCGGCCAAGGCGTGACTCTTCCTCGGATTGTAAGTCCAATACACCTTGGAGGGCGGGCCAATGGAGAAGGCGGGGAGCCGAATCTTGTCCTCCGTCCCTCTGTTCTTGACGTAAAAGAAGGATTTGTGCCACTTCTTGCACGACTCTAACCCGGTGACACGAGGAAATACGGACTTCCTCCGAGGTGTAATGGACGCTGCCCCACATTGAGTAAGCAGTTTCTCGGAAGGGTGCAGAGACTTGTCAGGGACTACGTTAGAAAGAATCTGGAAGAACTTCGACCAGACATGCGAGACGGCCATAGGCCGAAGTATCCCTCCGAGGCGGAGATAAAAGCAGAAAGAGAAGCGATGGCATTTGCAGGAAGATGATGCGGCTGAAGGCCGAAGTAGTCGAGAAAATCTCTACCAAAGTCGCTAAGAGGGAAACCAAAGCCGCGCGAGAAATGCGACATAAAAACTACATACTCGCCCTCCTGAAGATCCGGAGAGGACTCGCTGTCGGGTAAGCGACAGGAGACCTCGGCGGGAATCCTCCGAGTTCGGATAAGCCACTCGATCTCGTGGCGAGTAACGGATGATCCCTGCCACGAGCCTCTCGCGGGCCCAGAGCCAGCATCGTCATCCTCTATCAGGGCACCGCTAAAGGATCTAGACATGAGCTCGCCGGAAAAATCGGCGGAGGAAAGTTTAGAGCTACAGGGCCCCGTCGTGATTTTGCACAGGAACGGCGACGGAGGAGCAGAGGAACCGCCACGCGAATACAAAATCGAGACAGAGAAATCTAGGGAAAATCCTAGGGGATGCGGCCGGAAAGAACTCACCGGCGACAACGCCGAAGCTAGCGAACGCGGACGAGGCAGACGGAGCAACACGGCGAAGTCCTCGCCGTCGGAGGTTCTGATGAGCAGCTGGCGGCGAGCTGGCGAAGCGGCAAGGAAGAAGAAGGGCACAAAGCGAAAAAAGGGGAAGTAAATCCTCGAGCGCCATACCACTTTATAACCTAGCCGCAAGCAAGGTAGTGGGATCGTGGGTGTGGCGGTTGGCAGCGTAGATCGTGTGTGCAGCACGACCGCACGTCGTTGAGCGGAACCACACCAAGGGCCACACGGTAGCAGAGAAGATCACGATCCCCAATGGAAACGGCGCACGAGGCGTCAAGTAGCCGATGCGACAGCACGATAGTAACTATAGCCTGTCGATGAAATCTAGAGGAACAAAAAACTAGAGAAATAATGATGGGGATGACACGTAGGACGAGGCGTACACGAGAAGATACGATAATACCTTGAACAAGCAAAGAATAACTCGGAAACAATACAGGACGTGTGTAGCGAAACTGATACGACCCGGCCGAGGTTATCGGCGGGGCCATACCAGCTTCGGGGACTAATGTTGGGGGGATAACCCCGGATAGGGTAAAGACGGGGAGAGACGAAAGGATGTTCCCCGTCTAGTTTCTGAGTTACGGTCTGAGCCGGCCGAATCATGTAGAGGTCGGCCGAGATGGAAAAGGGCAGGACCCTCATGGTAATGGCAAGACATTACCCGGCCGAGATACTTCGTAACTCGGCTGGGTCAGCCTGAATAACCTTAATGCAGATAGAGGACAAGCCGAGCTACGGGAGGCAAGGCCGAATGATACGAAGCTTTCAGGAGAAGGAGAAGCCTGAAGTCAAACCCTAGCCGCAGGATAGGGAGAATCTGAGCCAAGCCAAGTACTACAGACAAAGACGCAGAGCGACAGAGGGGCAGAAGGAGGTCACGGAGGTGACAGTCCTGAAGCCCGAGGCGTGCAGGAGGGGCCCTCTGGAACCTTGACATAGTAGGAGGAGCGACAGGGAAAGGGGGGCGCCAAACTACTATATTGGGACAAGCATATTCCTCGAATATGCTTGCCACATCAGCCCTAAAGGAACCCAAGGCTCTCCTTTATAAGGAGAGGCTTGGACCCTGAGGAAGGGATCGACTCATGTTAGTACCGTTAGGCTGGTAAAGTTCTTCTCTTCTCCCTGTATACAGCTCAAGGAGCACTTGTAGCCCAAGGAAGGAGAAATAAAGATCTTTGCCTTAGTCTTTTGTGTGTAGAATCAACTACATCTTCCCTCCCTAGATCCCACTAGCATCCATTGGCCCCATACTTTAGCCTACCCATGGCATCTGTCGTGCCACCACCACGACAGTGCGCATTTCAGGCAAAGCAATCAAGGGATAAAGAATCATAATTAGCTGCAGACCATCTATAGATAGATCAATGGAATTCGAATAAGCTTGTAAACATAGTTCAAGAAAATAGGTAATCTTTTTAGATTATTTCAATTTTTATTGGCATGCTCATGACACTGAACATGCAGGGTGTTTTACCATAGTACGTGGGATACTTATATGACATCGTACATTGCGAGCACACGTTCCAAGCTCACTAGCGCTCCATCGGATAGGCCAGAACACCACACACGCGAAAAGAAGCGAGAGGGATAGAACGTACTACAGCAAACCATCGTGATGACACGGTATATACATTTTTATACTTTCCTATTTATAATTCTATATTTGTGAAAATAATATAGGTCGTTATTTTTAGCTAAGTAGGTAATGCGGCTCAGATAACTGTAGAGCTTCGTTGGGATATCCCAAGAAAAGGTGTGATGAGAACAGCAGTAAGTATTCCTTCAGTTATGAAACCAAGGTTATCGAAACAGTAGTAGTAATAAAATAACTTCAAGGTGTTGCTAGCAACTTGGAACCCGCACAACACAAACTCAAGGCTTTTCCTCAACATACACTGAGATTGTCAATCTCACCGGTTTGCTGAAAACAAATGATTAAACGTATAGTATGGAAGATAATAGTTACTTGTAGAAAGTACATGGTAACAATAGATGATGTATCAATGATAAAGATTAGACCGGGGTCCATAGTTCACTAGAGGTGTTCTCCTTAAGATAGATAACATGCTGGGTAAACATTGAAAAATCATAACAATGCAAATACTAGACATCTTGACCCCTATGAGATTTGATTGGGCATTACAATAATATACATAGACAGTAATCCAACTGCATCTATGACTAATAATCCACCTTCAGGTTATCATCCGAAACCCTTCCAGTATTAAGTTGCAAGCAACAGATAATTGCATTAAGCAATGTGTGTAAAGTAAGCAATACAATTGTTCCATGAACAAAAGATTGTTTTTTATCCCTAGTAGCAACAGCACATTTATAAACTTAGAGATTTCTGTCACTTCCCCAGATTACTAGAGGCATGAACCTACTATCGAGCAAAAATACTCCCTCTTGGAGTCACAAGCATCTACTTGGCCAAGATAGCTACTAGCAACGAAGAGGATGCAAGATCACAAATAACACAGACATGATAGAATCAATAATCAATCTGACATAGTATCTCAATATCCATCGGATCCCTGCAAACACAACATGTATGATTACAAATAGATGATCTTGATCATGAACGGAGCTCAAAAGATCTAAACATGATAGCACAAAGGAGGAGAAACAACCATCTAGCTACCGTATGGATCCATAGTCTAAGGGTGAACTACTCACGCATCATACTAGAGGCTGGCATGGTGATGAAGAAGGCCTCCGGGATGATCTCTCCCCTCCGGCAGGATGCCGGTACGAGCTTCAGATCCCCCGATCTAGGGACGATGGTGGTGGCGGCTACGGACTGTTTCGTGGAGATTTGATTGGGTGCTTAGGGTTTCTGCATCAGGGTGCTTAAATAGGCGAAGGGGCAAGGTCGGTTGAGGGCCAGGGGGCCACGCAATGCCCTAGCGTGGCCTAGGGTAGGCCCACACCAGGGGGTGGTGCGGCCGTCCTATGGCGCCTCTTCGTCCCCCTTCGGTTTCCATGTCGTGTCTGGTAAAATATTGACTTTGGCTTTTGTCCCGTCCAATTCCAAGAATATTTCCTTACTAGCTTTTCTGAAACCAAAAAAAGCAGAAAATAGGCAACTAACACTTCGACATCTTATTAATAGGTTAGTCCCAGAAAATGTATAAAAATACCTCAAAGTGTAGACAAAACATAGCAAAGTTGACACTAAACAAGCATGGAGCATCAAAAATTATAGATACGTTTACGACGTATCAAGCATCCCCAAGCTTAACTCATGCTCGCCCTCGAGTAGGTAAGTGATAAAAATAATAATTTTTGAGGTGACATGCGCCATCACAATCTTGATCAAACCATTTGCAAAGCACTGAAAGTTGGGATCAAAGTACTATAAACATGAGCATGAAAGATGTAGTTATAACAATAAGAGAAAGCAACTATGTTGCAACATGCAAGGTACAAACAAAGGATCATGAATAACAATGCATTGAAAGACGTTTGTTTGTTTGTTTCACATATATAAAACATAGCATATGTGGTATTCAACTTATCCTTCATGGAGTAGCAAAACATAAATGCATAGGACACCTTCCAAGTTCATAAGGGTGACTAGATACAAATAGTTCAAGAACAAGCAATATAAACATTACGAATCAATCAATAAGTTTTGGGACAATGCACATAAAACTAAGAATGAAAACTATGCTCTCTTAATTGGTGCATAAATATAGTAGGTGGAGACTCAATATAAAAGTAGGAAGAAAGGCCTTTCACAGAGGGAAGCAGGGATTTCAAGTTTCATAAAGAGCTTCCAAAAATTATGGTACTTATTAGCTTTCAACTCTCATTGACCCTATCATAAGAATCTTCAAGTGATTAAGGTTAAAGTGAAACAAATAAGGAGTATATGCTTGACAAATCATAAGTTGGCAATCTCATTTCCATTGAGTACGAGGGACGTTCCATATGCTACTCAACTTTAGTCACAAGCAAGTTCTTGTCATTGTAAGTATATGTGTATCATAGAGAACCGCCAACGGGGTACCCCTTGCCCCATGATACATGAGCTATCCCATATCAAAATGACAAGGCAACAGACAATGAGCATCTCAGCGATCTTTTTATTTGCTATTTGCATAGGTTTTTATTGAGGATGCTTCACAAATTTCTCACTATGGTTATGCTTCAAGTTTCCACCATGATTAGGCATGGTTTAGGCTAGCCGCCCAGGCGTTTCTCTAACACATATACAATACTCCATGGACTTACAAGCTCCCCTTTTATTTCACACCGCCAACATCCGCAAACAAAAGATCATGATATCAATTGGGTAATATGTACAAGTGTTGAAAGCGTTCCCCATGACATCATGGTTCTGCTAATTCCCAACTTATAAGTGCAAGCATATACAACATAGATGACACGATGGTTCAAGCTTATTAGGTGCAATAAAATAAAGTGTGCCATCAATTTTGTGAGAGCTTTAATCACTAATTTTCTCATAAACAAGTTTAATTTGGAAGATAGATAAAAACATGAATATACTTGGAATGGTGTAACACACCATGCATAGGAATTTATAGTGGACTCTTTGGAATAACTTGGTTTCTTAGGAGTTGGATGTATGAGTAGAGCTTACTCAATACAAGTGGAGGCTAGCAAAAGACTGCGAGCGACCAACTAAGATAGCAATAATGGCCATAATCATGCAGAGCGACAAAACATTATCAATTAAAGCATAACGTGGTTTCACTAGTCAAAAACTAAATTATCATAGAGGCTAGGGTGACTGGTTCATAGTCATAACATGGTATGAGCATGTGCCAAGTCAACCCAAACAAAGCATCAAAGGAGAATACCATAATATTATGCTTTTGTATGATAAAACAACACATGATTCTTTCAAGGCACATTAAGAAATCTCAATTGTTTGAAACAAATCATGCTACAGCAATAATTACCAATCATAAGGTCAAAGAAACATCTAGCATGACATGATAAAGTCTAAGCCACAATCAAAACAAGCTCCCTTTTGTACCACTATAAGCTTGAAACTTTCTACTCTTTTCCAAGACCAATCAACTTATTTGCAACAAAGGAGCGCGAAAGGGGGGGTCCAACTAATTTATTCAAGCAAACTAAACAAACGAAAACCAAAAACGAAATATAAGATGCTCCAAGAACAACACAACTGTGCATGAAACAATAAAAACAAAGTGAAAGAGCTCTGAGATTTTTATTGATGAAGAAGGGGATGCCTTGGGCATCCCCAAGCTTTGACGCTTGTACCTCTTGAATATTTCTTGGGGTGACACGGGGTGGCATCCACAATCTTGAGATTTTGTCCATTCTTCGTCTTATCACATCATTCTTCCCCTACACTTGAAAATTTCCTTCATACAAAACTTCACACAATCTTCATTAGCAACATTAGTGTATTTAAGATAATAAGCCTTTGGGTTTAGTTTCAACACAAGAAAAACTTTCACTAGAACACAAGATACTGTAGCAATTCCTTTTAAAAGCTCAAGTGATCAAGGAGAACTCAAAAATAAACCGATTAAGAAGCAAATGAAAAACATGGCAGAAATCTGTCAAAACAGACCAGCAGGTAAAAACCGATTTTTCCGATGACCTTCTGTTGCTCAAATCAAAAAGTGTTGAACTAACGAAAGTTAGATAACAACCTGGATCATAATCTCAGAAAATTATAGCTCAATCCGACATATAGAGATTTTCATGAATTTTTACAGTGAAGCACAAAAATATGTTTCGCGACAACAACTTCCCCAAATCTTAGTTCTCTCTCATTAGAGGTTATTCTTGGCACAAAAACCACACAAACATGATAAGGAGAGGTTATTACAGAATTAATAACTTCCAATACTCAACAAAATAAAAATCTAACGAAATTTGGGTTATCTCCCAATTAGTACTTTTCTTTAACGCCTTTAAGTTAGGCATGATAGTTTGAGAAGATGCTCACATAAGAAATATGAATTGTAGTAAAAGAGAGAATCAAGAAGAAAATTCAAAACACATTTAAGTATAACCCACTTCCTATGCATAGGAATCTTGTATGCAAATAAATTCACAAAGAACAAAGTGACAGGCATAGGAAGATAAAACAAGAGTAACTTCAAAACTTTCAGCACATAGAGAGGTGTTTCAGTGCCATGAAAACTTCTACAACCATATTTTACTCTCTCATAATAATTTTCAGTAGCCTCGGGAATAAACTCAACAATATAACTATCACATAAATCATGCTTTTCATAATCTACAAACATATATTTTTTATCAAGCTAAAAAATAGTGGGATTAAAACCTTCAAACCCACTTTTAACAATTTTATAACAAGATGACTGATCATTCTCAAGAGGTATGGTGTTCCAAGATAAAGTAAAGACCCCTCAAATCTCATTTCCAATAGTAGTACAATTAGTGTTATCAACCAATATAGGACCATAATCTAGAGCTTTATCATAAGATTTATCAAAAATAGCAAGGATTATCATAGATAATAGGAGCATAATTATTATCACAAGTTTTACCCATAGTAGAGATTTCAAAAGAATCCAAAGGAACATAACATTCATCCTCCTTTGGTAAGTATGGGGGACAATCAAATAATGTAAGGGATAAAGAGTTATTCTCATTAGAAGGTAGGCATGGGTAGCTAATCCATTCTTCCTCCTTTTGTTAATCACTCTCCTCCTATTTTTCATCTAATGAGCTTTCAGGTTCAACAATTTCTTATTACATAGGCTCTTGCAAGGCATTAGTCTCCTGCATTGGTGGAAAGCATCTATTAAAATATTCAAGAATATAGCCATTTTCTTCCTTGTAATTATCAAAGAAAATTTTAGGTATATCATAAACCTCATATTTATAAGATGCATCATCAGTATTTTCAAGCAAATTAGCAAGTTCTAATGCACCCTTGGAAGCAATAAATTCTTTAATTTGTTCCACATCATAAAAGTCATAATTTCCCTTAACATAAGAAGATATGGTAACATTATCATTATACTCACATTAAAAAGGGAGGTGTTTGTACCTCCTACAGCAACAAGATTTATCAAAGCAATAAGTAACGTTATAAGTAGAGCACACGTTTCTAGCAACGGAATATAATTTATCAATTTGTTCCCATAAGTATTTACCTTTTTGTGACAAGCGGTGTTCCTTACAATAATATTTTTGCTCTTCTATGAACCCACCTTGCCAATAAGATATAGTTTCAAAGAAACCAACCATTGATAGAAAGCATGACAAAGTAAGGCAATAATAGACCAACAACTATAGTAGGATGATGGCGCCCAGTACTTGTCGTGGGACGCTTAGTTGGAAACCCCAAGAGCAAGGTATCAAGCAGCACAGCAGCAAGTTTCCCTCAGTAAGAAACCGAGGTTATCGAACCAGTAGGAGGAAGGAAACGTCACGCAGGTGTTGCAAGCAACACGGAGACCTGCACAACACAAACTCAAGACTTTGCCCCAACGAATCAGTGAGTTGTCAAGCTCACCGGTTTGCTGTAACAAAGGATTAAACGTATGGTGTGGAAGATAATGGTGGTTTGCAGCAAGTAAACAGGTAACATTGTAAGATGTATCAATGGTAAAGATTGGACCGGGGTCCATAGTTCACTAGAGGTGCTCTCCTTAGATAAACAACATGGCATGAATGGTAAACAAATTACAGCGGGGCAATTAACAGGAACTGAGCAAGGCATAACAATGCAATTAATAGTCAGAAAGATCCTATAAGGCTTATTAGGCAATACAACAATATACATAGACCGTCATCCAACTACATCTATGACTAGAAGTCCACCTTCAGGTTATCATCCGAACCCTCTCTAGTATTAAGTTGCAAGCAACAAACAACTGCTTTAAGCAAAGTGTGTAAGGTAAACAGTCCACATGTTCCATGAACAAGAGACCGTTGTTTTCTCCCTAGTAGCAACAACACATCTACAACCGAAGAGATTTCTGTCACTTCCCTTGGAAACTAGAGGCATGAACCCACTATCGAGCATAAATACCCCCTCTTGGAGTCACTAGCAACTACTTGTCCAAGATAGCTACTAACAACGGAGAGAATGCAAGATCACAAACAACACAGACATGATAGAATCATAAAGATAAAACCATTAATCAAACCAACATAATAATCTCAATATCCATCGGATCCCCGCAAACACAACATGCATGATTACAAATAGATTAGATCTTGATCATGAACGGAGCTCACAAGATCTATACATGAAAGCACAAAGGAGGAGATGCAACCATCTAGATACTACATGGACCCATAGTCCAAGGTGGAACTACTCACGCATCATACCGGAGATAAGGCCTCCGGGATGATCTCTCCTCCGGCAGGGTGCCGGGAAGAACTTCAGATCCCCCGATTTTGGGACGATGGTGGCGGCGGCTACAGACGGTTTCATGGATTTCTGATAGGGTACTCAGAGTCTCTGCATCGGGGGCTTCTTATAGGCGAGGGGCGAGACCGGGAGGCGGCTAGGGCCACCAAACCCTAGACAGGTGCGGTCCCACCTGCCCCCGTGCCTGGGGTGGGTCTGGCCCCCCTGGCTGGCCCCTCCGGCTCTCCTCTGGACTTCTTATTCCCCACGGAAAATAATTGACTTTGTCCTTTGTCCCGTCCAATTCCGAGAATATTTCTTTACTAACTTTTTTGAAACCAAAAACAACAGAAAACAGGCATCTGGCACTGTGGCAACTTGTTAATAGGTTAGTACCAGAAAACATGTAAAAATCACCTCAAAGTGTGGACAAGTAAAGCAAAGTAGATACTAAACAAGCATGGAGCATCAAAAATTATAGATACGTTTCCAACTTATCAACATCCCCAAGCTTAACTCCTGCTCGTCCTCGAGTAGGTAAGTGATAAAAAGAATATTTTTTTAAGGTGACATGCACGCTCACAATAAAGATCCAACCATTTGCAAGCATTGAAAGCTGGGATCAAAGAACTCTATGTAGGGTTGGCAGTAGAGAAAACAAAAAAAATCTTATGATGGGAACTATGTACCAAGATCTATCTACTAGATACAAACAACGGGCGGATGTATATCCGTAGATAACATACCCTTGAAGACCGACAAAGCTTAACGAGTTCAACTCGTGGTTGATGTAGACGATCTCTTGTCGATCTCAAGATCGAGAGGAAGTCCTAGCGTCGCAAAGCAGTAGCGCATCCGTGCTCTCACACACGTACAAGACACTGAGCAACCTCCGCTCCTCGCTCCAGTGATGCAGCGGAAGCACAACCCTTTCTTGTCGAATAGCCACCGGGAACATGTATCTCGCTAGTCCGAGACCATGGGGGATAAATTTTAGAGGGGGAGAGAGATCCTTCACGAGGAGGTGTGAGTGAGAGAGAGGAGAGAGGGTGCCTTTTATAGGAGGAGGGGGGCACCCAAGGGGTGGCACTTGCCATGGGGATGCCCTCCCTCCTTCATTCATGTGGGTGGACACTCCACTAACAAAAATCCATTAAAATCCCTCCACTCAAAATCCCACTCAAACTTGCTATTAAATTTCCACCAAATTTAATGCAAACTCTCATTAAATAAAACTCTTTTATTTTATTTAGAATTTTGTCAATTACTTTAATGACAAACATTCACAAATAACCCCTTGCTAGAATTCTATTTCACATGCATAACCTCTTTATGCAATTTCACCGAAAACCTGTTTCGGTATCTAGTGAAATAAATTCCTGTGCTTGTTTATTCTTTCGGCATGAAACATTTGCTCCAACTGGATGTAAGTGTCCCTTAAGTGTGTCACCCTACGGTTTGCGAATAATGCGGACATGATCGAGACCCTTCTCCGATCAATAATCATTAGCGGGACCTGGAGATCCATACTGACTCCCACACATTCAACGATGACTTTCCTGTGATCGTCGGAACCTTTTACGCTTGTATCTTAATCCCTTTGTTTCACGATATATTACATGTCTGAGATTCGATCATCGGTATCTCCATACCTAGTTTGATCTCGTTACTGACATGCACTCTTTTCTCGTTCCCGTGATATAACATTCTAGTGATCAAATCACTTGCTTGCAAGCTAACCAATGTGACTTCACCGAGAGGGCCTAGAGTATATCTATCCGTCATCGGGATGAACAAATTCCACTCTTGATCCGTGATTCTCAACATAACACTTCATTAGCTTTGAAGCCATCTTTATAATCACCCAATTATGTTGTGACGTTTGATGTCAACAAGAAACTCTTCTGGTGTTAGTGATTGGCATGATCTCATGGTCTAAGGATTAGGACTACTACGTAAGTTGTTTATAGCAATATAAACTCAATGACTTTGATCGTAATGCTATACTTCGGATGAATGTTCATCACACCATTACACTAATGTTGTGATCTCGTTATTAACAACATCCAATGTCTATGATCAGGAAACTGTGATCATTTTGTTAATCAATGAACTATTTTATGAGAGAGGCATAACTAGGAACTTTATGTTTGTTTATTAAACACACATGTATTAATGTTTCCGTATTAATACAATTATATCATGCAAAATAAAAATCTATCATATACTTGGAATACACATAATAAACACTTTATTATTGCCTCTCAGGGCATATTCCCTTCACTCTAAACACGTGGATGAAAGATGGAGTTCTAACAATAGGACATAGTAACTATGCATGCAACATGACAAGCTACAAACAAAGATCATGAATAACATGCATTGAAAAACGCTTGTTTGTTTCACATACAGAAAACATAGCATAGTGGAAATCATCTTGTCCCTCATAGAGTAGCAAATAGATGCATAGGGCACCTGCAAAGTTCACAAGGGTGACTAGAAACAAGTAGCACAAGAACAAGTAATATCACAATATGCATCAACTAATAAGCTTTGGAACACTGCACACAGAATGACAACTATGCTCTCTTAAAGGTGCCTAAAGGTAGAAGGTGGAGACTCAATAGTGGTGGAAGAAAGGCCATTTTGTAAAGGAAGCAGGGATTACAAGTTTCAAAAAGAGCTTCCAAAAATTATGGTACCTGTTAGCTTTCAGCCCTCATTGCCTCTATCATAAGCATCTTGAAGTGGTTAAGGTTGAAGTGGCAAAGCTGGAGTATATGTTTGACAAAGTATAAGTTGGTAATCTCATGCCCCTTGAATACGAGGGCCACACCTCATGCATACTCAACTTTGGGTCCAGGTAAGTTCTTGTCACTGTAAGTATTTGCATATCATTGAGAACCGCCAACGGGGTACCCCTTGCACATGGTATAGGAGCTTTCCCATAACCAAAATGACAAGGCCAGCAGACAATGAGCATCTCAGAAATGTTTTTATTTACCGTATGCATAGCTTTTTATTGAGGATGCTTCATAGATGGCTCATTTGTTGTAATTATGCCCTAGAGGCAATAATAAAGATGTTATTATTATAATTCTTGTTCATGATAAAGTTTATATTCCATGCTAGAATTGTATTAAGCGGAAAATTTAATACTTGTGTGGTTTGTGAACAACACCGTGTCCCTAGTACGCCTCTATGGACTAGCTCATTGATCAATGATGGTTAAGGTTTCCTAACCATAGACATGAGTTGTCAATTGATAATGAGATCATATCATTGGGAGAATGATATGATGGACAGACCTAAACTAAGAGAAGCAATTAGATCGTGTCATCGTGTTCGTCTTTGCGAAGCTTTTCTTATGTCAAATATTGTATTCCTTAGACCATGAGATAATTGTAGGGATCCCAACCTCTAATAAGTTAGATTCCTCCTGTGTTTTACAATGCTAGTCCCTGGATCAATAGCTAGCATCCACAATTAAGATGTAATATCAAGATACAAAGGTCATAATATAAATTTATAACCAGGAATAACATAAGTTTATTACATCAAACATAGCTCATTTGGCTATTACATTACATTGCAGCGGAATAACTATAGTCATGGGTCCTTCATCTTCAAAGTGCCACAGGCAGATGTTGGTTGTAGACTTTGTAGTCCTAGTCAATCAAACAATCTTCACTTAAAGACAATCAACCTGCAACATTACAAGTTACAGCCACAAGGGTCAATACATTTTGAATTGTATTGGCAAGCTTCACTTCTATGTATATTAAGAGTGGATCCTATCAATACATGCATATTTGGCTAAGTGGAGTTTAAGTCTTATTTGCACAAAGCAAAATTTTATCCTATCTTTTCAGAAATGGTTTTTAGTCCTTTGTCAAATCTCTTTTCCAAGTTCCTTGAACTCCTTGGTAGAAACACAAGTGTTCAAGTCCTTGTCAAAATCTCTTGAGCCACTTGGTAACCCCAAGTGCAACAAGTCTTATCAAATCTCATGAGTTCCTTGGTCACTCCAAGTACATCAAGTGTTTAAACAAAATCCCTTGAGCACCTTGGTAACCCCAAGTGCATCAAGCTTAATAAAATATCTTTGAATTCCTTGGTAGACACACAAGGGCATCAAGTTTTTATTTTAGAAATTAGAATGTCGAGATTTCCCATAGTTCAAACTTTAGTTGTTCAGTATTGTCCATAACCGGGGACACGACTAAGTACTTAGATTTTATTAACTTCTGCAGAAGGAGTACACTTTACCCACATGACACAATCCCATCTTGTTGCCACCAGTGGCCTATTGGATTAGTGCTCACCAAGATGGAGTACCGGCAGACTGAGAGTGTGACGAAGTCTTTCCAAAAGGTCCTCCCATACATCATTGCTAGCTTGTCTTCAGCCCCCATGAAGCATTCCAGATCCCCATGTCCGGTAACTAAAGACAATGTATGGGTCTTCCTAATGTAGTTGACTAAGCCAGAGCCATAATAGCATGTGGTTGCACACGAAAGCCACAATTGGAGAAACATGTTCAATCTCTAAGTTTCCTAGGTGGTTTTCATTTGGAGCACAACACAAAGTGATTGCCATAGACATGGTTCCTTTTGTTGCCACCTTCTCCAAAACTTAAAGTATCCTCCACCTAGGTGGTTCATTGAGTCCTTGTTTTATTATGTAAAACACAAGTCCTTTTCTCAACCTTTGTAAAATCTCAACATGTATCTCTTTTCAAAACATAGCATGGCTAAGCATGTACAACTTCAACATTTTCACTAAGGAGTGTATAGGGAATCCTATTAGGATTTAGCATAGCATAAGTATAGAAATATCTTTTCATGCATGTTTTCAAAATCCACTAAGTATAATGAAAATAGTAGGACATTGGTATGATAGTGTAACTTGCCTTTTTGGTAGGGAATGAGGGTTTACTCCTTGATCTTGCTAGTCTCACACTTTGCTAATTTCACTACAATCAATCAAACAAGCATAGTATCAAATAGCATTCCAAACCAATATTCAAACAACATTTCACACACACAAAGCAATGGACTCTAAGTTATGCATGGGGACATGATTAAGATGGTTTTATTCACAAGGGAGGTTTCCACTAGGCTTATAACTTTGTAAGGTCCAAATTGGTCATTTACCAAAATGGCAAAGTCATTTGCAAAAGGGTTTTGGTCCATAAACCATTTTTAAATCTAATCATCATTTTATGTGGTGAAAATTTATTTCTGTCAAAGCAAATCTTTATGTTTTTCACCCAATGAGTTGCTATTGCAAAACTTGGTGTTTTTGGGTCAGTAGGTTTGGTCCAAACTATTTTCCCAAACAAACATTTTCATAATAAACTTAACAATTTTAAATTGGCTAGAAATTGGCCAAGTCAATTAATCTAACCTAAACTTTACCAAAATCATTTTCAACACCAAGGGTTGGTTCCTAGGGTCAGTAAGGTCACATAAATCCATTTTTCAAAGGTTTTAACCCTAAATTCAATTTTAAACCATTTTTATACTCTAAACAAGCTCACAAAAGAATCTACAAAATCAAGCAAACTAACAGATACTATTTGCTAAACTAATTCCACAGTTGTCTAGGTCTTGCTCTACTGAATCCATTGATATAAAATTTTTAATTTTTGGACGTGTGGTTTGAAAGTTACAAGGGTTTGAAGTTTGCAAATAAATCTGTTTTCAAATTTCTTTAAAAACAAAATAGGTGACACGCGGCGTGTTTTAACTGGACGGTACCGGTTCGGGTGGATTGCGGCTGCAGGCCGTTAGATCAAGTGGCATCGCACGGTGCTGGCTGCGTACCTTTTCGAGTTTAAGTGATCTAATCTCGCTCGTTCAAACTAGATCCTACGATACTGACTCGCTGGACCAAAAGTGAGCGGCGCCGACGGCGGCTAGTGGCAGCGCACGGCCAGGCGGTGGCGCTACGGCGGCTACAGGAAGCAAAGAGGGGAGGAAAAGTGCTCACCAGAATCGCAGGGCGGTGGTGACGCTCGACGTGTTGTTGGCTTGACAAGGGGGGCTCGGGTACTGCGGCAATTGCTCGCCGGAGTTCCTGCTGGCGTCGGTTGCGCGTGGTCGTGGTCGAAGTCGACTCTGTGGTTCACCTCGATGCAAAACTAGGGTACGGTTAGGAGCGTAAGATCAAGGCAGAGTTGTGTGCGTGAACGAGAGGGCGCGGGGCGGTCGGAATCTACCTGTGGGGCTCGTCGGAGAAGAACCGAATCTGGCGCTTGAAGCTTGACGTTACGGGATGCTCGATGATCGAACGAAAGGCACAGGGAGGATTGTCTGTGAGTGGGGAGTCTGCTAATGTGCTTAGGGAGGTTCGGGGTGGCGTGTACTGGCCGGAATTGGGGAATAAGCTCGTCGGAGACGGCGGCGGTGCAGAAGGAATTGGCGACAGCCTAGGGGCAGAGAGGAGGAGTGATCTGGGGGAAAAGGAGGAGGAGACGCTGGGGTTTTAACGCGCATGGTCAAGGCAATTAATGGTGGCCGCATTAAGGCGTATTGAATCCGCGGAATCAAGGTCTGCTTGACGGCGAGAAAAGGTGTGGTTCGCGGGTGGGGAAGAAGGGGCGTGGTGTGGGGTCCTCTGGTCAGTGAGAAAAGGAGAAGAAGAGGGGTCCACATGTCATCGTCTGCGCGGGTCAGATAGTTGGTTCGAATTGTTTTCTGCGGGGAGGAGAGAACTGGGCTAAGTGGGCTGTTGGGCTGGCTCAGTTGGGCCTGTCCTTTTCCATATTTTTTTCTGCCTGTTTGTTTTATTCTTTTCTATTTCTATTTTCTGTTTTGAATTCATCCAACTATTCAAGCATTCAAATAATTCAAACAATTTTAATGAGTTTTTGGTTCTGTTTATCAACATAAACCAAATCTCAAAATAAAATAATAATTTAAGATCCCTTCATTAATTAAAATAAAAGGTTCCTTTATTTATTTAATATTGTTTGATTTATTTATTTAATACAAACTTCATTTGAATTCCAAACCCTTTAAAAACCAAATCAGTAGGTTATTTGGAAGTAAAGAGTATTTGAAAACTTGTTTAAAACAAGACTAACATCTTTATTTCAGGATCCATTTAATAATTAAATAAAATGGACTTTAGTTAATAATCAAATAGAATTTTGTTTTATTAAGAGATTTATTTTGAAATCTAAAATAAAGTCAAAACACTTTAGTAGGTATTATTTGTGAATATCAAATACTTGGGAAAAACTTATTTTAAATAATTTAATAAGTTTTGATGTTTCAATTCAATTTGGTAAAACCCTTTAAAATAAAGTTGGATATTAAATCCTTATTGATTTATTTAGATAAACCTTTGCTAATTTTATTTAAAATAAAATGCTTTAATTCCCAAAGTTTGGCCAAGGTTTAATTTGGCTTTATAAAATATTCTTTATTTATAAACTTCTATTTTATTTGAAAATAATTCTTTTCACTTAAGAGTTTCAAAATAGTATTTTCCAATGTTTCTATTTTTTCCTTTTATTAAATGTTTATCCTTTTTTATCCCTTTAGGTTTTATTTAATTCAAATGGGTTTGGAGTTCCAATTGAATTCAAAAAGTTTCTTCTGGCTCTGAAAATCAAACAAAGTTTTATTTTATTCATTTATTTTCACATTACAAGATTTGGAAAATCTTGGGATGTGACAGGCTACCACCCTTAAAATAAATCTCATCCCGAGATTTGGGGAGGCTAGGGTTACAAGCAAGTTCAAAACAACTAGGGTACTACCACCCTTAAAAATTTTCAAACAACAATTACATATTGTCCTTCTTGGGATCCTGGGGGAAATTTCTCATAGCAAACATTTGCATGGTTTCCTTGGTTTCCATACTTGACTCATGGGCCAAGGTTGAGCTTCTCCATAGGCTTGTTCAACTTGTTCTTCATCTTCTCTGGACAGTTGCTTGCATAGTGTCCTGGATTCTTGCAGTTGAAGCAATGAATGTCCTTGAGTTCTTTACGTGGCTCTTGTGGACAAGTTGCTACATAGTGGCCTAACTCTTTGCAGTTGTTGCACCACACTTGGTCAATCTCTTTATTCTTCTTGTTCTCTGGGCATCCAATGGAGTAGTGTCCCATTTCCTTACATTTACGACATTGGGCAAGGCTCATGTCTTGCTTTTGTTTCTTAGGTTTCTTTAGTCCTTTGAATTGGGTTGTCTTGTTTGGAGGTATGAGTGGTCCTTTTCCTTTGGTAGACTTGTATCCTTCTTGTTTCCTTTGTTCCACCATGGCATAGATGGGACATTGGTTAGGAGTATGATCACTTCCCTCACAAAGGTAACAAGTAGCTTGAGAGGTAGGGCATTGTCCAATAGGATGTTCTTCTTCACAATTGGGGCATTGTCCCTCATGCTCCTTGGAAGTATGGTCCTTGTCTCCACAAATAATGCAAGCTGGGGCTCCATCCAGAATAACATTCTTGTCATCCTTGTTATCATAAACTCCTTTGGGATAGCTTTCTTCCATGCTAATCATTTGATTAGTCACTTTAAGCATTAGTTGGGATTGTTCCTCCAAAAACTTTTGCAGTGCTGGATCTTTATCACTATTGTTGACTAGGAACTGAGATGTCAGTTGGTTCAACTGATGTTGGGTTGCTATGAGCTCTTTCATCTTTGTCGACTTGGTTGGTGTTGGTGTCATCAACCTTGATGTTGGAGTCCTTTGGAGTAGTCATCTGTTTGGGTTGAAGGAAGATTAGAATAGGCAAGATATTTCTAAGGACTTAATTCTAATCACACACATCACAACTCACACAAACAATGTGCATGCAATCACAAACCAAACCTTTCACTCAAACAAGGTTCAAGCACATACTTAGTCAACAAAATATTTTTGCTACACCACATAGGTTGGTGTGTTTTTGGCTTATCCAAATAGGGTGGTCCATCTATATGGTTCACTTGTGATCTTTCCTTCCTTTATGATTCTTCTTGTATGAGATCATGGTTTCCTTGAGAAAAACTTCTTGGTCACAAAACTTCAAAGTTGTTGATGGCTCCTTCTTATTTTGCATTCCCTCAGTCTCTAACTTTTGAGTAAGATTTCCTTGTTTCACTGGTGGTCCTTAGCAGTTTTGTCGTGGGAATGACCACGGCAGATGCTGCAATCGGCAGCGAGTAGTAGAACGAGGGGCAAGGGCGGCCAGCCATCTGCGGTGCGAGATGAGGGCAAAGACACAGGGTTTTACCCAGGTTCGGCCCCCCGGAGGGTAAAGACCTACTCCTACTAGATTGTATTATGGAGGTGTTTACAATGGGCGAACTCGGCGACTAGGCGGCGAGTTGCTTGGGTGTATGAGGGAACGTGTCTCTACTCACCCCATAGGGAGGTTTATATAGGCTCACCTCCCCTAGGGTTTACATATCTCAACCGATTGATTCTGACTTGATGTCGTTTAACCTAGACCGACTGGGCCTATCTACTCTGGGCCTTCAACTTCGATACTTCGATACCTTGCTGGGCTTTGATCCACTCACCGTTCTGCAGGCCCACTCGTCAGCCCTTGGGCCAGTCGGAAACGTCCCGCTGAGTATACCCCAGTAGACGTATCCCCATCAGTAGTCCCCGAGGCCGTCGTTGATTAGGCGTGAGTGGCTCTTGGCGATCGAGTATCTGACTTCAAGTTGGCATCGGTCGAATCGTCGGGCTCTGTATAAAGGAAAAATCCGTGAACCGAGTCGCGTCTTGGGCGAGTCGAGCCAACGAGACGGTCTCGGCGAGTGACTTAACGAGCCGAGTGGCTGAGTTGGACCGTCAGCATGGTCAAACTAGCCGTTAAGGTAACTCAACGGTAACTTCGGCGTAATCATCGCGATGCGGCCCGATTTGGCGGGCAACTCCTATATAAGAGGAATGGTAGGTCGTCGCAGCCAACCGCCCACCACCTCTTCCGAGTCGCATCTTCCTTCCTTTGATTCCGCGATCCAATCGACCAATCCTCCGACCTCCAAACAAATCCTCGCCATGGCCTCTCCACGAACCTTGGGGTAGATCCAAGTGCACCAGGCGCATGGCCTCCTTCGAGGAGGCCGGAATCTGGGCCATTTCTGGCGTATCCCCGCAGCAGGAGAAACGACCCCAAACCCGCGAGAGAGAGAGTTCGTCTGTTTCACCAGTCACCTCGAGCGGGGGTTAGGGTTTCCCACATCTTTGTTCTTCCGGCGTTTCTGCGCCTACTACGGGATCCAGCCCTCAGATCTGGGTCCCCATAGCATCGAGCAGCTCGCCATCTTCGTGGCGTTCTGCGAGTGCTACTTGGGCTGCCGGCCCTACTTTCCCTTGTGGCAAGATCTGTTCCATGGACGGATCAGCCGCGAGAGGCGGCAATGCCCCAATGCTGGCGGCTTAACCTTCCAACTCAAATCCAAAGCTTCCTTCTTCGACCTGATGCTGCCAGCCAAAGCAGCGAGCGACTGGAAAAAGTCATGGTTCTACGTGACCGAGTCGACTCCGGAGGGCGGCGATCCGCAGACTCGCCAATCGTTCGAGCCACGCCATCTCCAGTCGGCAAGCTCCCGGCGACCAGCGGATGGTCGTCGACGATGCTCCGACCATCCGTGGTGCGAAGAAGGGCTCCAAACGGTAACTTGTACAATTGTTGGCTTGGGCGGCTCGTTCCGCTCGCCACGCGACCATTACATGTACCAAGACACGGGCGGGAGACTCGACGAAGCCTGCCTCGACGAGTGGAAGCTGGAGGACTACCTCTCAGCTGAAGAAGATCACCAGCGGCATACGCGGATGCGCAGGCGGGTCCCTCCCCTACACCGCAGCGTCCGGCTCCGACGGTAATCTTTTATCTTGTTCGCAATGCAGCGTCTTTATCCACGGTAATTCTAACTCTGTTTCGTGTTTAACGCAGTTGTTCCAAGTGGTAGAAGGGTGGCTACCACCCGCTGACGACGAGAGCCCCGGGCCATCCGCCCAGGATACAAGCGAGTCGCCACCCGCCAAGGGTAACGAGGACGACGAGGACGGGTCCGAAGAGGAGATTGCCCCACTGGTCCGAAAGACCCGCGGGCAACATCAGCGCGAAATCGAAGCGAGCAGGAGCCTCGAGCGTCATGATGACGAGGACGAACTCCCAGAGACCACCTCGCGCCGTCAGGCCACTCCCGCGAAGAAGAAGAAGAAGGAAAAGGAGGCGAGGGCCCCCCTGAGAAGGAAGACGAAGCCGCCGAAGGCGGCCTCACCGCCGTACTCAACGAGCAACTCTGATGCTTACAGCTCGGCCGGTGACGGCGCAACCCCGGCGACAACCGCGCTAGATGCGCCATCTACGGAAGCGTCGCTGGCCTCACTGCCTCCGCCATTCGCGCCGGTTTCTGGGCTAGGGAAGGCTCCGGTTGTGGCGACTTCGCCTCGCAAGGAGGTCCCGAGCGTGGCGGTCTCGCCCCGCAAGGAGGTTCCAGCCGGGGTAGCCCCAATTCGCGAGGCCTCACTGGCGCCCGGGCGCCAACCGCTACCTCAACGCGTCAAAGAAGCCATCCGTATCCGGGCCCCGACGTCCGAGCTGGGGCTTAGTGCCGATTGGGCCGAGCTGGAAAACCGGCCGGCCTTCGTACAGGGCTGCGTTTCATTCCAGTCGCCAAGTGAGCGCATTCGGCCTTCTCTACTTTCTTTTAGTACTTCGATTGTCTTTTATTGATTTGATTCGATGTGCAGGACCGGAGTGAAAAAGATGGGTCACCCGACCGTGGCCAAGGTATCCTCCGCCGCTGGCGAGGAGGACCCTTCCCGCAAGAGGAAAGGTGACGAGGTCGCCGCCTCAGCGGAAGGCAGCAAGAAGGCCAAGGGCGACGACGTCATCGCCGTCTCTGACGACGCGGCGGCCGCGCCGGCTGGACCCGCAGTGGAAGCAACCGCGTCTATGAAGGAGGGCGTTTCCTTGCCTAGACCGGAGGAAGCGACTTCCTTTGGGGCGGGCGCCTCGATTGCTACCTTCCCCCGCTTCATGACCAAGGCGGCCACGGCGAGTGGGGCTGCGACCCCGAGCCTCGCTCCAGGGACCGCCGACGCTGAAATCGACCAACGTCGCGGGCACACGCCTTGGCGCTGCGTCTGTGGACGCGGTACAACTTCACGGCATGCTTGGTGCGGCCATCCGGTACCTCCGGTCCCGAGGATCAGGTCGGTTAGCTTAGCGGCTTGATTCTTATAATTACTTGTTTTGTACTTTGAATCCAGTCCCGAGTGCGTGCGCTAAATTTTAGCGGTATGCACCGAGGAATTCGTGGTCGCTAGTCCCGATGCGCACTCGCTAAATTTTAGCGGGTGGGCACTCAATTTTCATGTGTGCGACTTTGAAGATGTCACGAGTCTGCAATGGAGTCGGCGAGCGATTGGCTGCGGCAGCGTCTTTGAAAGGCTGGCCACTATCCAAGAAGCAAACAAGGAGCTTGAGCTGTTGCTTGTGAGCGGAGGTGGCTCGCCAGGAGCTTGTCCCTGCTGGTGAGCTGGTGGCGGTGCGGTCTGCGTTAGGCACTGCTGAGCAGAGGATCGCCGACCTTGAGTGCGAACTGCGGGAGGTAAAAGAAGAAGCAAGCTCGGCGAACGGGCGAGCTAAGGCCGCCATTGCGGCCGCGGAGGAAGACCGAAAGGTGTCGGAGGCCCTCATTGTTGGGCTTCAGGACGATCATACGTCGCTTCAGAGCTTCATCACGGGACTCGCCCGCCCGTTGCTTGGTGAGTGCGTCTTTCCTGTCTTTCAGTTGTATTGTTTGTGGTTCCCATGGTACTCATAATTGTCTCCTTCGCGCAGGTCATGTTATTGGTATCCAAGAAGAAGCGAGCTCTCTTGACGCAAGGGAGTGCGTAAGCATGCTTGTCGACTCGGCGACACCGGCGGCGATGCATCCGCCTACCTTCAAGAGATGTCGCCACGGAGGTTATTCCAGTGACCTCGTTGAGGTGTGGGAGTACTTGGAGAAGGCGCCCGATCGTGAGAGTTCATGGCCGCGTCGGCGTTTGGCGTGAGCGTCGACAGCTCTGAGCCTTGGACTCGCCCACTTCCCGAGGACTTCGACCTCGGCGATGTGACAGTGGGTATCCTTCATCGACCGGGCGCGGTGGATCTGTCCAGTTCTCAAGCTGCGAGGCGTGCCACGCACTCGGGCGTGTGGGCGATGGGCGACCTCCTTCCCTACCAGAAGCGGTCGTCGCGCCAAACGACCCGAGCCGCCGATCGTGACTTCAAGGTCGAGCAGCCTTTCCGTCGGCGATGGCGGGTGAGCCGACGTATCCGTCAAACCCATACACCGCGTTCATCCGTGGCGGGATTACGTGCGTCGTCGAAGCCTGCGAGTAGGGTAGTGTGCCTAGATATGTTAGCGATTACGCGGCGAGCATAATTTGTAATGTAAGACAATGTGATATGCGATTGAATGGGACGTTGTGTCCATTTTGTTATTTGTTTGTGTGTTTTGGATTGATTTTGGATGAGTCCCCGGCGTCCGCCCTTTGTGGGGTTCACCTTGTATATGATGTTTGTTGTTATCATGTGTTTTGTTAGTTTAGTCGACTACGAAGCTCGGAGAGCCGATCATAAGCGACTCCTTGAGTGCTCATGCTTTACCGTTTTCCGTCGCGAACGGGGGTGTGGCCGAGTCCCCGAGCGTGGTACTTGGTAGTTCGAGGCGCAACGAGGGTGGTTGAGGACTAAGCGTTGGTGTGAGCGTCACTCTGCCCGGAGTCGGTCGCGTGGATTCCTGGTATGCTCTCTTACTTGGCGTTTTCCACGACGATCGCGGTATGCAGTCCCGAGCGTGGTACTTAGCCGTTCGAGTCGCTATGCCGAGGATGCGGAGGACCGAGGTCGCCGTGAAGCGAGGCGATTGTCTTGGTTCGTAAAACCGTCGAGCTAAGCGACTCAATGGGGCTCCGGTTTGGCGTTTTTAAGTGGACGCAAGACTGAAATGACTCGGTGCTCTTGCCTCACTACTTAGCTGTCGCTGTACCAAAGGTTGACTTCTGCATTTTAGCATGACGCTGTTTATTACGAAAAGTAGTGGCACAAGGCATGGAGAGTAGACGCAATTTGCGTGAACCGCTTCTTTTATTTCATAGCGTTGAGAGTACATGTGGGGTTCTAGGAGTAGAACTTCCGGAGGAGATTTACATTCCATGGTCGCTGACGTCGAGTTCGCCGTCCCATGACGTCGATGAGATAGTAGGCGTCGTTGCCGAATGGCGCCCGATAGCGAACGGGCCTTCCCACGGAGGGGAGAGCTTGTGCATGCCCTTCTTGTCCTGGATGAGGCGTAATACCAGGTCGCCTTCCTGGAAGGTGCGGGTTTTCACCCGTCGGCTGTGGTAGCGGCGGATCCCTTGCTGATAAATGGCGGTGCGCGATCGGGCGAGGTCGCGTGCTTCGTCGAGTAGGTCGAGCCCATCTTGGCGGTCCAACTCGTTTGCGGCCTCCGTATAGTGGACGACCCGCGGCGAGTCGTGTTCGAGGTCGGTGGGCATGACTACTTCGGCGCCGTAGACCATGAAGAAGGGAGTGAATCCCGTCGACCTGTTGACCGAGGTGCGGATTCCCCAGATGACGGAGGTTAGCTCTTCGACCCAGCATCCAGCGGTGCGCTCGAGTGGTACTTGGAGGCGCGGCTTCAGGCCGTGGAGGATCCTTTGGTTGGCTCGTTCCGCCTGGCCGTTGGACTCCGGGTGTGCGACTGACGCGAGGTCGAGCCGGATGTGGTGCTCTTCGCAGAACTCGGCCATTGCTCCCTTGGCGAAGTTTGTGCCGTTGTCCGTGGTAATGCTGTTGGGGAACCCGTAGCGGTATATGATCTCGCGCAGGAACTTAGTGGCGGTCTTCCCGTCGCATTTCCGGACTGGCTTGGCCTCCACCCACTTCGTGAATTTGTCGACGGCGACTAGCAAGTGGGTGTAGCCAGAGGGGGCCTTCTTGAAGGGGCCTACCATGTCCATGCCCCACACAGCGAATGGCCAGGTGATGGGAATTGTTTTGAGCGCCGAACTTGGTACGTGCGTCTGGTTGGCGTACTTCTGGCACCCGGCGCATCGCTGGACTATATCGACGGCGTCGGCGTGTGCGGTGGGCCAGTAGAAGCCGTGTCGCATAGCCTTGGCGACCAGGGAGCGCGCGGCGGCGTGGTGGCGCAATGCCGAGTGGATGTCGTGGAGGATTTTGCGCCCTTCACCGTTGGACGCAACGTTGAACACGCCGTGACGCTGCGCTTGTGTAGCTCGCCGTCGATGATGGTGTAAGACTTGCATCGGCGATCATTCGGCGTTTGTCTCGCTGGCGGGCAGGTGCCGGTTTCTAGGTAGGCGATGTAGGGTTTGGTCCGATCGTCGCTCGGTGACGAAGTGCGACCAAGGCTGCCTCTGGTTGGAGCGGGACTCGATGTCGATCTCCTGGGAGAGACCGATGGTTTGAAGATTGTGTCGAGGAACACGCCGGGTGGTGCGAGTCGAGCCGACCGATGCGAGAGGGCGCGGCCTCCTCGCTTTTCTCTGTCGATCCACTCGGCGAGTAGCCGTGAAGTGACCGCCACCTTATCCACCTCTTGGCGATGCGCCGCCATGGTGGGGAGACGGCGCGGTGCCGCGACTTGTCCCGCAACAAGGTCGGAGTCTCCGTAGCATCAAGGCGATTGACGCTCATCTCCTTGGCTCGCATGTCAGGAGTAGGGCCTCGTATTCAGCCATGTTGTTGGTGCAGGCGTGAATTGAGGCGGAGGATGTAGCGGAGCTTGTCGCCTTTGGTGAGGTCAAGACTATCCCCGCCTCCCGCCGTCGAATTCTTGGACCCGTGGTGCAGGCTCCAGAATGGAGGTACGGCGCTTCTCTGGCTTTGGGCCTCTTCCGGGCGATGAAGTCTGCCAGTTACATGACTTAATCGCCTTTCGGCTCGTATTTAATGTTGTGGACGCCAATCTCGGGCCCACTTGGTGACCCGCCGGCCGCGATTGCGGATGATGTCTTGTAGTGGTGCCGAGGAGACGACCGTGATCGGGTGCTCTCGAAGTAGTGCGCAGCGCCACGAGCCAAGACCGCGTATACCAGCTTTTGATATCAGGTATCGGGCGCGACTCGGTGAGAACCTCGCTGATGTAGTACACCGGCCGCTGGACCGGGCGCTCCTTTCCTTCCTCTGGTCGTGCGACAACCACTACGGCACTGACGACGCGTTCGGATGCCGCGACGTAAACCAGCATAGGCTCTTTGTCACGGTGCGCGAGTAGTGCGGCGAGTAGCACCTTTTTAAGGTCGCGAGCGCTGCCGCCTCCTTGTCCCACTGGAAGGTGGGGTTCTTGCGCATCAGGCGGTATAGGGGCATCGCCTTTTCACCCAGGCGGGGGATGAAGCGACTGAGAGCCGCTACACGCCCGGCCAGCTTCTGGACGTCACGCAGGCACTCGGGTTTGCCGAGTCGGGCGATCGTGTCGATCTTCGTTGGGTTTGCTTCGATCCATCGTTTGGAGACGACGTACCCCAGTAGTTGCCCGGAGGGTACACCGAAGGTGCACTTGCCTGGGTTGAGCTTTATCTTGTACCTCCGCAGATTGGCGAAGGTCTCCGCTAGGTCGGCGAGTAGGTCTCCTTGGCGAGCGGATTTCACGACCATGTCGTCGATGTAGACGTGGATGTTGCGGCCAATTTGGCTCGCGAGGCATTCTTGCATGCACCGCTGATAGGTTGCCCCGGCGTTCTTGAGGCCGAAGGTCATGGCGGTGTAGCAGAATGCTCCGAATGGCATGATGAACGCCGTCTTTTCCTCATCCTCGACGGCCATTTTGATCTGGTTGTACCCGGAGTAAGCATCGAGGAAACACAGCGACTCCGAACCCGCGGTTGAATCGATTATCTGATCGATCCGCGGGAGGACGAACTGCTCCTTTGGGCAGGCGCTGTTCAGGTTTGTGTAGTCGATACACATTCTCCAGGTCCCGTTTTTCTTCTCGACCAGGACTGGGTTTGCCAGCCACTTGGAGTATTTAATTGGCCGGATGAAGCCGGCAGCGAGCAGGCGCTGCACTTCCTCGGCGATTGCTCGACGGCGCTCTTCATTGAAGGGCCGTAGCGACTGCTTGACGGGTCGCACTTTGGGGTCGGCGTTTAGTTTGTGCTCAGCGAGCTCCCTAGGGACACCAGGCATGTCGGAGGGTTTCCATGCGAAGATGTCCCTATTCTCACGAAGGAACTCGATGAGCGCCTTCCTATGCCGGGCTCATGCTCGTCCCGATCGTCACCGTCTGGGGTCGCTGGGACCAGCTCGACGGTGCGAAAAGTCGCCGTGGCCTCAAAGGTTGAGGTGTTTGTGCCCTCCGAGTTGGGCTTCTTGAGTATTGTGGGTCGTCATTGTTGACCCCGCCAGATTTGGCGAGCTCGTCGGCGTGATTAGCTTCGCGATGACGGCGTCGAAGTTCTCCTTTGGCCTCGCGTTCGCGCCATGTCGGGTCGCCGTTGATGGTGATGACGCCGCACGCCCGGAGCTTCATCGCGTTATGCCAGCGTGGGCGCCGCCATGAATTTGGCGAACGCCGCACCCTAGGACGCAGTGGTAAGGGCTGTCGAAGGCACCAGCTCAAGACGATCCGCTCGGTCGCGGAAGTTTGCCGAGTACCGAAGGTGACGGGTAGCGTGACTTTGCCGATCGGGTACGCCTTCCGACCGGGACGGCGCCGTGGAACGTGGTGGGTTGTCTCGATCATCGATTGCGGGAGCCGCAACCGCTGAAGGTGTCGAGGTAGAGGATGTTGATGGAGCCGCCGCCCATCGCTGTCTTGGGAAGCCAGAGTCGCCAACCTTGGCTTGACCACCAAGGCGACTCGCCCCGGTACTCGGCGTGGCGAGTGGTCTTGCCGGCTCCAGGTGATGGGCTGTTCCGACCAGTTGAGGAACTGGGGGACGTCTGTTTGGGCCACCGTGTTGACGGCGACGGCGCGGGCGATGACCTTCTTCTCGCGCTTCGTGCTGAAGCCTGTGAAGGTGTGGAGCGAGCCGGCTACTTTGCCGAATTTTCCGCCATTTGGCGGGTCGTTGTCGGTGTCTTCCCGCGCGTGTCGTGCCTTCTCGATTTCCCTAAGGGTGTGGCAGTCGGCGGTGGTGTGCGTGGCGGGCTTTCCTTCCCTGCTGTGAAACGCACATGGTTGGTTAAGGAGGGCCGCGGGATCGAACCTTGGCTTGTTCTTGTAGTTCCCGCCATCGCGTCGTTGCCCTCCGTCGCGGCGGTAGCTCTTGGGCTCGCGTTGTGCGTGCCCAGCGTTGGCGACGAAGTCGACTCGCCCGTCGTTGCGACGCTTGCCTGTGAGGCGGGTGCCGCTGTAGCGTAGGTCGGGTCGGCGTCCGCCGTCGTTGCCGCTCGTGCGGCGTTGCCCTCCGGACTCGTCGTCGATGTCTTGGTTGGGATCCTCCTCGGCGTACCGTTTGGCGATCTCGAGGAGGTCGGGGATGTTGTCGAGTGTGCGGGCGTGTCGCTTGAGCTTGGCGACTAGAGGCTCGTAGCGGCACGAGGTCTTGAAGCAATGGATCGCGGTGTCCGGGTGGATGCCGACCGCGTTGTACCAGAGCTCTTGCCACCGTTGGACCCAGCTATGGTCGACTCGCGGGTCCCCGGACGCATCGTTCCAGTCCTCGATGGTGGTGGCGCGAGTAGGAGCACTCGGTGCTCGACGGCGTCTCGCATTTCTCCTGTGAGTCGATCGTCCCGGGGAGCGTGTTGATCCATTGCCCGCACGCCCCTCCATCATCGCGGAGGTAACGGCGGCGAGTAGATCGTGTGACCCGCGATCCCCATTGCCATGAGGTATGTGTCAAGCCGCATCAAGGGTCGCACGAGGAGTCGTATTTTCTATCTCCTTTGGCGCCTTGAAGTTTGGGTACTTTTCGCCGGATCATTGGTCCGCACTTAGGGCCCTAGTCGATCGAGCGATTTACAGGCTCGCCATCGCGCGAGTAGTTAGGTGTGCCGCAGTCGCCGGGCTGGCGGCGCGCGCTTTTGGTTGTTGATGATGTGAGTGCGCGTCGATGGGTTCTCCGTTAGCGGCGACGGTTGGTCGCCGCCTGGGATCGTTAAGGAGAGTGCAGCGTTCGCGGTCGGCGTTGAGCTGCAGTGGCTCGTGGCGGGCAATTGAGGGTGTTTGCCGCCGGGCGGCCTGAGGCCGCCCGCTTCGAGGAGCGAGTATACTCGCTTCGCGAAGCCGGCGCTCTTGCTGCTCCACGGCTTTTGCGAAAGGGCCTTGACGCATCGATCTGTAAGGCGCCGTCGCGGTGGTCGTGATGCTATCGGCCGCTGCTCGCCACGAGGTTGTCCATCGGGTGGAGAAACGTGGGAGGCCGTTCGCCTCGCTCCCGTGAGGAGACGACTATCCGCCTGGTCTCGGGAGGTGCGGTTGCGGTGGTGGGGCACCCATCGCCGCTGATCTGGCGGGGCCGCGCTTCCTCCCGGTGGCGCGTTCGCAGATCGCGCCGGCTATGCGAGCCGTCGTTGCCGTCGAAGTTCGTGCGCGCCTGAACGGTGGGGTTCAGCGTGACCTGATCCGCTGGTGGTAGCGTGACAATTCCTCGCTGTCACTTGATCGAGGCGAAATTTCGCGCCGCATGTTTCTTGCATCGCCCGCCAATTTCAGCGGAGTTCTCGACCTCCGTTGCCGTGGCGTTAGGAGGGATTAGGGTGGAGAAAGGATCCTCCGGCGGATCGGGCGCCGGTGGCCATGTAGGTCGCATGGCGACCGATTCCGTCGTGGAAGTCGGCGGAGT
Source organism: Avena longiglumis (assembly GCA_030063025.1). Classification (NCBI taxonomy): domain Eukaryota; kingdom Viridiplantae; phylum Streptophyta; class Magnoliopsida; order Poales; family Poaceae; genus Avena; species Avena longiglumis. The sequence continues at coordinate 147,560,760 of CP125975.1, read as the reverse complement.
TTTCCGACCGAGTCGAATTCAAGATCCCGAGGATGGAGGGTCCTCGAAATCTCCCTTGGAGACCTGGCGATGGAGCCCGCGACGAGGTCAGCGGTGATGGATCCGGCGAGTGACGCCGGTCGCCGAAGTCGGCGTCGTCGGTGAGGGCCGCATCTTCTGCGCCGCTGAGTTCCCGCCACATTGTGGGCGAGTTGTACGGAGGCGAGGCGGTGGATCGTGCGAACCGCTCTCGGAGAGCCGATCGGCGTGGTGGCGACTCGCGGATGCGAGCCGAGTCCTCCGAGGTGATGACGTCGGTGAGGCCGGCGAAGAGGCTGATCGTGCCGATCGGCAAGATTACGCTGTGCGTGACGGGTCGCGCCGCCAGGACGTAGCTGCTTGGCAAGATCTGGAGCATCTCGCCGATCGCTATCATACGCCGGTGGCACCGCCTCGTTGATGGGCAGATTGGATCTCGCCGTAACACCGCCAGACCGCCAGGCCCCACGGGCGCCACGCCGTGGGAATGACCACGGCAGATGCCGCAATCGGCAGCGTAGTAGAACGAGGGCAAGGCGGCCATCTGCGGCGAGATGAGGGCAAAGACACGGGTTTTACCTGTGTTCGCCCCTGAGGGTAAAGACCTACTCGCTAGATTGTATTATGGAGGTGTTTACAATGGGCGAACTCGGCGACTAAGCGGCGAGTTGCTTGGTGTATGAGGAACGTGTCTCTACTCACCCCATAGGGAGGTTTATATAGGCTCACCTCCCTAGGGTTTACATATCTCAACCGATTGAGTTCTGACGTAATCGTTTAACCTAGACCGACTGGGCCTATCTACTCGCCTGGGCCTTCAACTTCCAGTCGCCTGATACCTTGCTGGGCTTTGATCCACTCGCCGTTCTGCAGGCCCACTCGTCAGCCCTTGGGCCAGTCGGAAACGTCCCGCTGAGTATACCCCAGTAGGCGTATCCCCATCAAGTTTCCAAGTTGGAAGTCCTTGGGGAAGATGCTGAAGATGTTGAAGTCATTAGAGTTGAAGAAGTTGAAGTTATCCTTTGCACATGGTGTAGTCCTTGGCCATGGGTAGGTTTTTCTATCAAGTTGAAGTAGAAAGGTGTAGAGTTGAAACCAAAATGGTTGAGGAAAGAGTTTACAAGTGTTTTTGTAAATAAGTTTTTGGAACAAAACGTAACTCCTATTTTCCTAAGGGTTTTTGTCCAATCCTAGGGTTTACAAATCCTATAGGTAACACAATGCTCTGATACCATCTGTAGGGATCCCAACCTCTAATAAGGTAGATTCCTCCTGTGTTTTACAATGCTAGTCCCTGGATCAATAGCTAGCATCCACAGTTAAGATGTAATATCAAGATACAAAGGTCATAATATAAATTTATAACCAGGAATAACATAAGTTTATTACATCAAACATAGCTCATTTGGCTATTACATTACATTGCAGCGGAATAACTATAGTCATGGGTCCTTCATCTTCAAAGTGCCACAGGCAGATGTTGGTTGTAGACTTTGTAGTCCTAGTCAATCAAACAATCTTCACTTAAAGACAATCAACCTGCAACATTACAAGTTACAGCCACAAGGGTCAATACATTTTGAATTGTATTGGCAAGCTTCACTTCTATGTATATTAAGAGTGGATCCTATCAATACATGCATATTTGGCTAAGTGGAGTTTAAGGCTTATTTGCACAAAGCAAAATTTTATCCTATCTTTTCAGAAATGGTTTTTAGTCCTTTGTCAAATCTCTTTTCCAAGTTCCTTGAACTCCTTGATAGAAACACAAGTGTTCAAGTCCTTGTCAAAATCTCTTGAGCCACTTGGTAACCCCAGGTGCAACAAGTCTTATCAAATCTCATGAGTTCCTTGGTCACTCCAAGTACATCAAGTGTTTAAACAAAATCCCTTGAGCACCTTGGTAACCCCAAGTGCATCAAGCTTAATAAAATCTCTTTGAATTCCTTGGTAGACACACAAGGGCATCAAGTTTTTATTTTAGAAATTAGAATGTCGAGATTTCCCATAGTTCAAACTTTAGTTGCTCAGTATTGTCCATAACCGGGGACACGGCTAAGTACTTAGATTTTATTAACTTCTGCAGAAGGAGTACACTTTACCCACATGACACAATCCCATCTTGTTGCCACCAGTGGCCTACTGGATTAGTGCTCACCAAGATGGAGTACCGGCAGACTGAGAGTGTGACGAAGTCTTTCCAAAAGGTCCTCCCATACATCATTACTAGCTTGTCTTCAGCCCCCATGAAGCATTCCAGATCCCCATGTCCGGTAACTAAAGACAATGTATGGGTCTTCCTAATGTAGTTGACTAAGCCAGAGCCATAATAGCATGTGGTTTCACACGAAAGCCACAATTGGAGAAACATGTTCAATCTCTAAGTTTCCTAGGTGGTTTTCATTTGGATCACAACACAAAGTGATTGCCATAGACATGGTTCCTTTTGTTGCCATCTTCTCCAAAACTTAAAGTATCCTCCACCTAGGTGGTTCATTGAGTCCTTGTTTTATTATGTAAAACACAAGTCCTTTTCTCAACCTTTGTAAAATCTCAACATGTATCTCTTTTCAAAACATAGCATGGCTAAGCATGTACAACTTCAACATTTTCACTAAGGAGTGTATAGGGAATCCTATTAGGATTTAGCATAGCATAAGTATAGAAATATCTTTTCATGCATGTTTTCAAAATCCACTAAGTATAATGAAAATAGTAGGACATTGGTATGATAGTGTAACTTGCCTTTTTGGTAGGGAATGAGGGTTTACTCCTTGATCTTGCTAGTCTCACACTTTGCTAATTTCACTACAATCAATCAAACAAGCATAGTATCAAATAGCATTCCAAACCAATATTCAAACAACATTTCACACACACAAAGCAATGGACTCTAAGTTATGCATGGGGACATGCTTAAGATGGTTTTATTCACAAGGGAGGTTTCCACTAGGCTTATAACTTTGTAAGGTCCAAATTGGTCATTTAACAAAATGTCAAAGTCATTTGCAAAAGGGTTTTGGTCCATAAACCATTTTTAAATCTAATCATCATTTTATGTGGTGAAAATTTATTTCTGTCAAAGCAAATCTTTATGTTTTTCACCCAATGAGTTGCTATTGCAAAACTTGGTGTTTTTGGGTTAGTAGGTTTGGTCCAAAATATTTTCCCAAAGTTTTCTTTCCATAAACATTTTCATAATAAACTTAACAATTTTAAATTGGCTAGAAATTGGCCAAGTCAATTAATCTAACCTAAACTTTACCAAAATCATTTTCAACACCAAGGGTTGGTTCCTAGGGTCAGTAAGGTCACATAAATCCATTTTTCAAAGGTTTTAACCCTAAATTCAATTTTAAACCATTTTTATACTCTAAACAAGCTCACAAAAGAATCTGCAAAATCAAGCAAACTAACAGATACTATTTGCTAAACTAATTCCACAGTTGTCTAGGGCTTGCTCCACTGAATCCATTGATATAAAATTTGTAATTTTTGGACGTGTGGTTTGAAAGTTACAAGGGTTTGAAGTTTGCAAATAAATCTGTTTTCAAATTTCTTTAAAAACGAAATAGGTGACACGCGGCGTGTTTTAACTGGACGGTACCGGTTCGGGTGGATTGCGGCTGCAGGACGTTATATCAAGTGGCATCACACGGTGCTGGTTGCGTACCTTTTCGAGTTTAAGTGATCTAATCTCGCTCGTTCAAACTAGATCTCTGATCGACTACTGGACCAAAAGTGGCGGCCGGCGGCGCTAGCGGCGGCAGAGCGGTGGCGCTATGGCGGCTACAGGAAGCAAAGAGGGGAGGAAAAGTGCTCACCAGAATCGCAGGGCGGTGGTGATGCTCGACGTGCTGTTGGCTTGACAAGGGGGGCTCGGGTACTGCGGCAATTGCTCGCCGGAGTTCCTGCTGGCGTCGGTTGCGCGTGGTCGTGGTCGTGGTCGAAGTCTACTCTGTGGTTCACCCCGATGCAAAATGAGGGTACGGTTAGGAGCGTAAGATCAAGGCAGAGTTGTGTGCGTGAACGAGAGGGCGCGGGGCGGTTGGAATCTACCTGTGGGGCTCGTCGGAGAAGAACCAGATACGGCGGCGCTTGAAGCTTGACGAAGGCGACGTTCTGGGACGCCCGCGGTCGAACGAAAGGCACATGGAGGATTATCTGTGAGTGGGGAGTCTGCTAATGTGCTCAGGGAGGTTCGGGGTGGCGTGTACTGGCCAGAATCGGGAATAAGCTCGTCGGAGACGGCGGCGGTGCAGAAGGAATTGGCGACAGCCTAGGGGCAGAGAGGAGGAGTGATCTGGGGGAAAAGGAGGAGGAGACGCTGGGGTTTTAACGCGCATGGTCAAGGCGATTAATGGTGGCCGCATTAAGGCGTATTGAATCCGCGGAATCAAGGTCTGCAACGGCCGGCGAGGGGGAAAAGGCGTGGTTCGCGGGTGGGGAAGAAGGGGCGTGGTGTGGGGTCCTCTGGTCAGTGAGAAAAGGAGAAGAAGAGGGGTCCACATGTCATCGTCTGCGCGGGTCAGATAGTTGGTTCGAATCGTTTTCTGCGGGGAGGAGAGAACTGGGCTAAGTGAAATTTGGGCTCGATTGGGCCTGTCCTTTTCCATATTTTTTTCTGCCTGTTTGTTTTATTCTTTTCTATTTCTATTTTATGTTTTGAATTCATCCAACTATTCAAGCATTCAAATAATTCAAACAATTCAAACAATTTTAATGAGTTTTTGGTTCTGTTTATCAACATAAACCAAATCTCAAAATAAAATAATAATTTAAGATCCCTTCATTAATTAAAATAAAAGGTTCCTTTATTTATTTAATATTGTTTGATTTATTTATTTAATACAAACTTCATTTGAATTCCAAACCCTTTCAAAACCAAATCAGTAGGTTATTTGGAAGTAAAGAGTATTTGAAAACTTGTTTAAAACAAGACTAACATCTTTATTTCAGGATCCATTTAATAATTAAATAAAATGGACTTTAGTTAATAATCAAATAGAATTTTGTTTTATTAAGAGATTTATTTTGAAATCTAAAATAAAGTCAAAACACTTTAGTAGGTATTATTTGTGAATATCAAATACTTGGGAAAAACTTATTTTAAATAATTTAATAAGTTTTGATGTTTCAATTCAATTTGGTAAAACCCTTTAAAATAAAGTTGGATATTAAATCCTTATTGATTTATTTAGATAAACCTTTGCTAATTTTATTTAAAATAAAATGCTTTAATTCCCAAAGTTTGGCCAAGGTTTAATTTGGCTTTATAAAATATTCTTTATTTATAAACTTCTATTTTATTTGAAAATAATTCTTTTCACTTAAGAGTTTCAAAATAGTATTTTCCAATGTTTCTATTTTTTCCTTTTATTAAATGTTTATCCTTTTTGATCCCTTTAGGTTTTATTTAATTCAAATGGGTTTGGAGTTCCAATTGAATTCAAAAAGTTTCTTCTGGCTCTAAAAATCAAACAAAGTTTTATTTTATTCATTTATTTTCACATTACAAGATCGGGCATGATGCATGAATGATGTATGACATGGCAAAGCTGCGATGCGATTAGGCCATATTAAGCGGAACCGGGGTCCCGACAATTAAATATACGGTTCTAGTTGTTTAGAACCCCCGCAATTTAGATGTTGTCTTAACAAGGCAAATTATATCACCGGTTCGATGCACAAATTTAAATGGGGCCAATATTAGACTAGATTTGCCCGCATATGGGCCCCATATTTAATTTAGGTGAATCGGCATAATGCCCCCAAACCACACCAATATGCATGCGAGATGAACAATTATTATGCAACAGGTTTTATATTTAGCATTTATAAAATAGGGGCTCGGGAAAAGGTTCACACATCTGGGGTCGAAGGTCTTGGGGTTCGGAGGGTTCTGGGGTTCGGTCTCAGGGTTCAGGGTTTGACGGGACCGGTCTTCGAAGGTCGGATATAAGATGAAGAGCTTGGCGTTCCGGGAAGAAGGACTTGGTGTGGCGTCGGGGCACATCGGATTCGCCCTGGTCGGTGTCGATCTTGTCGTCGATGGCGAACTTGAGTGGATCGGGTACCGGGGTCTTCGGATCCGTGAAGTAGATCTTGTCGCACGGTGTCCGGGAAGACGAACTTGGCGTATTCGCGTCGGCGATCTTGGCGTTCGGGTTCTCGACGTCGCATCCGGAAAGAAGGTCTTGTTGCATCCGGGGTCGTCGGGTCATGTCGTCGGTTTTGTCGTTTCGCGGCGGAGATCTTGGCGTTCTGATGGACCAGTCTTGTATTTCAGGGCACCGGTGGTTCATTGAATTCTTGCGAGACGTTGCCGGACTTGTGTAGGGGTAGGCACGTAGCAGTACCACACTACTACCACATCTTCACATCACCAGATACACGAGCAGCCACATGCGCCACTAGGCCAATGTGCGGTCAGAACAACCAAGCGAGGTCATATGGATGGAAGGCATGGGCGCGTGCCCATGACGCGGTGCAGGGCTCGAGGACAGTCCGGTCAGCGTGGTGCGGCACTTCTCCCAGGGTTCCACGGCACAGGGACGACACCGAGTCGCGCGGGCGAGAGGGCAACCACGGACATGGGGACTACTCGGGCAGAGGTCGGCGACGAGAAGGAGCTCGCGGCTGCAAGGAGCGATTGCTCGTGGACGCCTGCTCGGGAGGCGGGCGAGGGACGGCGACCGCGGCGGTGCCTCAGAGGCGGCCGGGCACCGCAAGGCAGGCGCCTGGGGAGGTGCTCGCAGCGACGCAAGACGCTGGTCCGGAGGGTGGAGCAATGGGACGAGCCTCGCGAGGCGGCTCGGGCCTGAGGCAGCGACGGGAGGCGGACGCGAGGCGATAGGGGATGGCGGTATGTCGGTGACGCGGGCCGACGGAGGTCGGGGAGACGCCGGGACGAGCGGAGGAGGGATGCGAGGCGGCGGAGGCCGACGAGGTCGCCCAGGCGGCGGGGGCCGGAGCTCGAGGCGGAGGAGAAGGACCAGGGGCGGCGGGGCTCGGGGCGAGCTCGGGCAGCGGCCTGGCCGGAGATAGAGGAGGCTCGGTGGCGAGGCGGAGGAGGGTCCGGGGAATGGCGGCGGGGCGGTGAGCTCGAGCGGCGGGGCGGGGAGGCCGTGGCGGCAGGGCGAGCTGGGGATGGGGATCCGGAGGTCGCGCCTGGGCGAAGGTCTTAGGCGCCGGCGCTGGGCTTCAGATGGGGAGGAAGCCGGGCTCGGGCCTGTGGCCGGGAGGCCGGTCGGCAGGCGCGCCGTGGGATCGGCCGTGGCAGCACTGGTCTGGGGAGGAGGAGAGAGACGGGGTGGGGAACGTTGGACGAGGAACACGGGCAGGTGAGTGGTGGGCCGAGGGTGGGTCCAGGCGGTGGTGCGTTGCAAGTGCGTGTGTGGGTGGTTGGATCGGGTCAGGGGGAGGGGCTGACCAGGTGGGTGGGGCCCAGGGGCAGGGAGAAGGAGGTGGGGAGTGGGTGCGGCTGGGATTGGTGAGGTGGCTGAGTCGAGGATGAGGTGGAGGGAACGGTGAGGTGGAGGGAGGGGATTGGTGGGGATGATGTGGAGGGGCTGGGTAGGATTAAATGTAGGTAGGAAAAGGTTGGTCTAGGGTTGGGTTTTGGCTTGAGTTGTAGATCGCTGCTAGCGGGTCGTTGGTCCCAAGGGTGGCGTCTCCCGGGTTTATAAAATAGGGTTTTTATATTATAATATATTTATTTTGCTTTGTTCAAATTAAAACAGTTGCAACTATGTTGTAGACAAATAAAATATCCGGAGACCCGGGTTTTAATTTGAAATCAAGACGGGGCGTTTAGAAAACAAAATCAGGCTTCACGAAAATAGTTTCAGACAAACACATGCATGATGACATGACGATGCACCAATGCAATGTGGCATGATGACATGAGCATGCGGTCATGATGATGCAATGCACAAAAACAACGCGGTTTTCTAGTAGTGGTTTTTGCGGGATGCCACAATTCGACACCACTAACAATGGATCTCGCCCTCGAGATCCGCCTCATGGTACCTGAAAGAAGGGCGGCGATCTGAATCTTCTCGCATCGTGTAGATCTTCGCGACACCACTAACAAGAGGTCGTTGTCCGTGATCGTCGAGGGAACACTCCGGGAACAAAAGGTCGAAGGTAGGGTATCAACAAATAAAGCCACCTCTAGCTTCGATGGAAAGAGGGAACCGATGCATTCTCATCCACTTCAATGTACACAAGCGAATAGAGTGAGTAGTCGGCATGGGGGCCAATCCATCACGCACCCAAACTATTACTCTGCACAATCGAGAAAAGCCGCAACCATTCTCGAATCGATCAAGATCTCGACAATCGAGGTTCAGGAACAAAGGAGTGATGCAGACTCTGCATCGGATCTGGCGTAGATGATGTCGTCGCGTCGGAAAACACCGGAAGGCACGAGAAGGAACAAAGAGAAGTCCACCAGACGGAGGATTCCTCGGATAGCATGAAGACCGATGTAGCAACACCGCTACTAAAGGAGGAAGCGAAACCTCAAGGTACGATGGAACCCAACCACGAGAAATCCTGGACTCAAGAGAGAGAAGAGAGCGGATTCAAAACACGCAGAGGTGAGAGGAGAGCGAGAGGGTAAGGAGTAAAATCACCTAATCGTAACTATCCAACCGATTTTGCAAAATAGTTTTGACACTCTACTTGGCCGTTAGCTAGGTTATCCTATAGGCTGGACTTGTGGGTTATCGCAACTGCTGAGCTCTGATACCACTCTGTAACACCCTCGGAATCGGCCCTATGCAAGTTTCAGCGCTTTCCGCCAAACCCGCATAGAAACGATTCAAAGGTGCCAAAGAGCACTTCGTGCGGGTGAAAACAAGTAATAACATTACACAACAGTCCTCGATGGGACCCACGTAACGTATATATATACAACACGACTCCATGAGTCAAGAATACGATATAATGTACAAAGATCCAAATCACCTTGAAAATGATAGAGCGTCCGACTACGGACAAGATGCAAATTGAGCTAAGAGCCACGAAGAATAACCAATGGCGCCCATAACCCTGCCCAAAGCGGAAGGGTAACCCTGCTAACGACGCCGATCTCAAAACCTGCTTAAACAAAAAGGTGCCGACAAAGGGCAAAGGAAAAGAGAGAGCGGTCAAGATCGAGGCCAAGACACGGCAAGGCTAGAATTGGCGGTCCTCGCCACATAGGTATGGTGGACTAAAGCGGCAATGCAAAGATGCACGAACACCCTATAGAGACTCGATACAACTAGCGGCTATCAGAGAGGGATAAGAAAGACCTATCCGGAACCAACCTGATACTACCACCAAACATACCCATCCTGGTGTTTCCCCCTCGAGACCAGACGAGGAAGTCAACCAAGGAACTCACACCATTGGCAGTTTTATTTATTCAGTTATCGCTGCAGCAATTACTAGTCAGGTATAGATAATCATCCTGATAAAATAAGCAGTGGGCACTTTTAGTTAACCATTCCGTTGTAGTTGCAGCACTTACTAGTCAGATACAAATAGCATGAGATATCCCAAAACCCAACAGTTGTTGGTACTTTTATTTAGCCATTCCGTTATAGTTGCAATACTTACTAGTCAGATACAATTTAGCGTTTACAACCCAAACAAGCAATTGTTGGCGTGTTATTTAGCCATTCCATTATAGTGAAGCTGATTACTAGTCATTATATAGTCAAATTTATAGCAATACTTTAGTTATAGTTGTCTATGATCGAGATATCAGGCTCCAAGTCGTCCATAATCGGACACGGCTTTCAAAAGTTTTACCTGCAGGTGCACAAATAGAACACACACTCGATCAACCTCGGAAAACCAAATCAAAACCCAACGAGGCCTTCACGACAAAGCAATCACAGGATTCAGAAATATTTCAGGGGCCACCCCATTGAGTACACCCGAACGGTTAGTGACTCGACACGGACTCAAGGTTTGGGTGGAAGGTCAGAACGATCGGGAACCCAAACTGGGCTTGTCGATACCGCGAAATCGTGTCCCGATCCTAAACAGTACAGGTGCTCCTCGCACAATCGTAAATAAAGCAGTAAAGCATGGCATAAGTACAGGATAGTAAATAAAACCTCAAACTAGTTTGTGGCCCCAAGAAATAAGAATGAATCAAGCTCTGGATCAGGGGGGTCCCATAATCCTCCCGGATGTGGATAGCGCGAATATTCAAGGAACAGGTATCAAGTACTCGAGGTCCTACGGGACACAAGTGGACGGTTAACAACCAAATAACATCTATTGCCCACCGGTGCCTCTGCTTACCTACTTCAATTTTAGTTGTTAAACAGTAATTAAAGTAAACGATAATGAAAGCCATGACCATCTCCAACCTTAAACATGCGGCAACACTCCAACAACTGTGGTAATCGATTTACACGCAACAGCACTTGAGCAAGCGACTACGACGCCAGCAAGTCCAACTATCTACCAAACAACAGTAATAGGATGTGTCCAAGGCAATATAAGGCTAAGGGATATCACGGGTACGAAAACTAGCGCATCGCAACACAGATAGCAATAGATCAACAGGAGGGAATAAATACTATAAAAGTAAGATAGGTAGAAAGGGGGAGATGCTCGCCTGAAAAACATTGTCGAAGGTTCAACCGAAGATCGAGTCAACACTCGCATCAACTCAACGGCCTTATCCGCGAAGAACCAAAACACTAGAATAAACACCGGATGCAATATTTAATACTACGGCAAAAGATCGGGCATGATGCATGAATGATGTATGACATGGCAAAGCTGCGATGCGATTAGGCCATATTAAGCGAAACCAGGGTCCCGACAATTAAATATATGGTTCTAGTTGTTTAGAACCCCCGCAATTTAGATGTTGTCTTAACAAGGCAAATTATATCACCGGTTCGATGCACAAATTTAAATGGGGCCAATATTAGACTAGATTTGCCCGCATATGGGCCCCATATTTAATTTAGGTGAATCGGCATAACGCCCCCAAACCACACCAATATGCATGCGAGATGAACAATTATTATGCAACAGGTTTTATATTTAGCATTTATAAAATAGGGGCTCGGGAAAAGGTTCACACATCCGGGTCGAAGGTCTTGGGGTTCGGAGGGTTCTGGGTCTCGTGGTTCGTGGTTCGACGGGACCGGTCTTGAAGGTCGGATATAAGATGAAGAGCTTGGCGTTCGGGAAGAAGGACTTGGTGTGGCGTCGGGCACATCGGATTCGCCTGGTCGGTGTCGATCTTGTCGCCGATGGCGAACTTGAGTGGATCGGGTACCGGGTCTTCGGATCCGTGAAGTAGATCTTGTCGCGGTGTCAGAAGACGAACTTGGCGTATTCGCCGGGCGATCTTGGTGTTCGGGTTCTCGACGCCGCATCCGGAAGAAGGTCTTGTTGCATCCGGTCGCGGGTCATGTCCGGTTTTGTCGTTTCGCGGAGATCTTGGCGCCGATGGACCGATCTTGTATTTCGTGGCACCGTGGTTCATTGAATTCTTGCGAGACGTTGCGGACTTGTAGGGGTAGGCACGTAGCAGTACCACACTACTACCACATCTTCACATCACCAGATACACGAGCAGCCACATGCGCCACTAGGCCAATGTGCGGTCAGAACAACCAAGCGAGGTCATATGGATGGAAGGCATGGGCGCGTGCCCATGACGCGGTGCAGGGCTCGAGGACAGTCCGGTCAGCGTGGTGCGGCACTTCTCGCAGGGTTCCATGGCACAGGGACAACACCGAGTCGCGCGGCAAGGAGGGGCAACGGCCGGACAGGGGGACTACTCGAGGCAGAGGTCGGCGATGAGAAGGGAGCTCGCGGCCTGCAAGGAGCAGTTTCTAACAGCGACGCCCTTCTCGGGGAGGCTGCGCACAGGGGACGGCGCACCGGGCGGCGGTGCCTACAAGAGGCGGCCGTCGGCACCGCGCAAGGCAGAGGCGCCCCAGGGGGAGGTGCTCGCTCGCAGCGACCGGCACGCGCGGGTCCGGAGGGTGGAGCCGGCGGGACAGGCCTCGCGAGGCGGGCCTGAGGCGAGGCGGGAGGCGACGCGAGGCGATAGGGATGGCTGTCGGTGACGCGGGCCGACGGAGGTCGGGGAGACGCCGGGACGAGCGGAGGAGGGAGGCGAGGGCGGAGGCCGAGGTCGCCAGGGCGGGGGCCGGAGCTCGAGGCGGAGGAGAAGGACCAGGGCGGGCTCGGGCGAGCCGGCAGCGGCCTGGCCGGAGATAGAGGCGGGTGGCGAGGCGAGGAGGGTCCGGGAATGGCGGCGGGCGGTGAGCTCGAGCGCGGGCGGGAGGCCGTGGCGGTGGCGAGGGGATGGGGATCCAAGGTCGCGGCTGGGGCGAAGTCTTAGGCGCCGGCCACTGGGCTTCATGATGGGGAGGAAGCTGCTCGGGTCGGTGGCGCCGGGAGGCCGCGCTGCAGGCGGTGCCATGGGATCTGGCCGGCGGCACTCGGGTCTGGGGAGGAGGAGAGAGACGGGGGCGGGGTGGGGAACGCGTTGGACGAGGGGAACGCGGAGCAGGTGAGTGGTGGGCTAGAGGGGTGGGTCCAGGGCGGTCGGTGTGCGTTGTGTGCGTGTGTGGGTGGTTGGATCGGGTCAGGGGGAGGGGCTGACCAGGTGGGTGGGGCCCAGGGGCAGGGAGAAGGAGGTGGGGAGTGGGTGCGGCTGGGATTGGTGAGGTGGCTGAGTCGAGGATGAGGTGGAGGGAACGGTGAGGTGGAGGGAGGGGATTGGTGGGGATGATGTGGAGGGGCTGGGTAGGATTAGATGTAGGTAGGAAAAGGTTGGTCTAGGGTTGGGTTTTTGGCCTGTCGGAGTTGTAGACTGCTGCTAGCTGGGTCGTTGGTCCTGGCGGGTGGCGGTCTCCTCCGGGGTTTATAAAATAGGGTTTTTATATTATAATATATTTATTTTGCTTTGTTCAAATTAAAACAGTTGCAACTATGTTGTAGACAAATAAAATATCCGGAGACCCAGGTTTTAATTTGAAATCAAGACGGGGCGTTTAGAAAACAAAATCAGGCTTCACGAAAATAGTTTCAGACAAACACATGCATGATGACATGACGATGCACCAATGCAATGTGGCATGATGACATGAGCATGCGGTCATGATGATGCAATGCACAAAAACAACGCGGTTTTCTAGTAGTGGTTTTTGCGGGATGCCACAATTCGACACCACTAACAATGGATCTCGCCCTCGAGATCCGCCTCATGGTACCTGAAAGAAGGGCGGCGATCTGAATCTTCTCGCATCGTGTAGATCTTCGCGACACCACTAACAAGAGGTCGTTGTCCGTGATCGTCGAGGGAACACTCCGGGAACAAAAGGTCGAAGGTAGGGTATCAACAAATAAAGCCACCTCTAGCTTCGATGGAAAAAGGGAACCGATGCATTCTCATCCACTTCAATGTACACAAGCGAATAGAGTGAGTAGTCGGCATGGGGGCCAATCCATCACGCACCCAAACTATTACTCTGCACAATCAGTAGAAAAGCGCGCAACCATTCTCGAATCGATCAAGATCTCGACAATCGATGTTCAGAACAAAGGAGTGATGCGACTGCGATCGGATCTGGCGTAGATGATGTCGTCGCTCGGAGAAAACACCGAAGGCACGAGAAGGAACAAAGAGAAGTCCACCAGACGGAGGATTCCTCGGATAGCATGAAGACCAGATGTAGCAACACCGTTACTAAAGGAGGAAGCGAAACCACAAGGTACGATGGAACCCAACCACGAGAAATCTCGGACTCAAGAGAGAGAAGAGAGCGGATTCAAAACACGCAGAGGTGAGAGGAGAGCAGCAGAGGGTAAGGAGTAAAATCAGACCTAATCGTAACTATCCAACCGATTTTGCAAAATAGTTTTGACACTCTACTTGGTAGTTAGCTAGGTTATCCTATAGGTTGGACTTGTGGGGTATCGCAATCGCCGAGCTCGATACCACTCAGAACACCCATGAATCGGCCCTATGCAAGTTTCAGCGATTTCCAAACCCGCATAGAACGATTCAAAGGTGCCCACCAGCACTTGCGCAAGGGTGGAAACGGGTAATAACATTACACAACAAATCCTCGATGGGACCCATGAGATATATATACAACACGACTCCATGAGTCAAGAATACGATATAATGTACAAAGATCCAAATCACCTTGAAAATGATAGAGCGCCGACTACGGACAAGATGCAAATTGAGCTAAGAGCCTCAAGAATAACCAATGGCGTCCATAACCTGCCCGTGCCAAGCGGGAAGGGTAACCCTGCTAACGACGTCGATCTCAAAACCTGCTAAACAAAAAGTGGTGCCGACAAAGGGCAAAGGAAAAGAGAGAGCGGTCGATCTTGAGGCCGACACGGCGAGGCTAGAATTCGGCGGTCCTCGCCACATAGGTATGGTGATCAAGCAGCGGCAGATGCACCTGAACACCCTATAGAGACTCGATACAACTAGCGGCTATCGAGAGGGATAAGAAAGACCTATCCGAACCAACTGATACTACCACCAAACATACCCATCCTGGTGTTTCCTCGAGACCGCGAGGAAGTCAACCGAGGAACTCACACCATTGGCGCTTTATTTATTCGGTTATCGTTGCAGCAATTACTAGTCGTATAGATAATCATCCGATAAAATAAATAAGCGATGGGCACTTTTAGTTAACCATTCCGTTAGAAGTTGCAAAGACTTACTAGTCGATACAAATAGCATGAGATATCCCAAAACCCAACAGCTTGTTGGTACTTTTATTTAGCCATTCCGTTATAGTTGCAATACTTACTAGTCGATACAATTAGCGTTTACAACCCAAACAAGCAATTGTTGGCAGTGTTATTTAGCCATTCCATTATAGTGAAGCTGATTACTAGTCATTATATAGTCAAATTTATAGCAATACTTTAGTTATAGTTGTCTATGATCGAGATACTGTGCTCCAAGTCGTCCATAACTGCGGACACGGCTTTCAAAAAGTTTTACCCTGCAGGGTGCACAAATAGAAACACACACTCGATCAACCTCGGAAAAACCAAATCAAAACCCAACGAGGCCTTCACGACAAAGCAATCACAGGATTCAGAAATATTTCAGGGGGCCACCCCATTGAGTACACCCGCAACGAAGTTAGCTGACTCCGATACGGACTCAAGGTTTGGGTGGAAGGCTGTAAACGACTGGGAACCCAAAACTGGGCTTGTCGATACCGCGAAATCGTGTCCCGATCCTAAGCGATGTGTGCTCCTCGCACAATCGTAAATAAAGCGAAAGCATGGCATAAGTACAGGATAGTAAATAAAACCTCAAACTAGTTGGTGGCACCAAGAAATAAGAATGAATCAAGCTCTGGCTCAGGGGGGTCCCATAATCCTCCCGGATGTGGATAGCGCGAATATTCAAGGAACAGGTATCAAGTACTCGGGGTCCTACGGACACAAGTGGACTTAACAACCAAATAACATCTATTGCCCACTGCCTCTATCTGTAGGGGTTCAGAGCATGGAAAACAAAATTTTTCTATCGCATACAAACAAACAAGCCAAGATCTATCTACTAGATTGTAGCAACGAGTCGATGGAATAACTTACCTCGAAGATTCCAAAGTTAACGAGCAGATTCTCGTGGGTGATGTAGTCGTACACTTCCGATCTCAAGATCGCGTAGACGATCCTTCCGTAGCTGCGTTAAGAGCGCTTCCGTGTCGGTCACACGTTCGTACTGACGAAGACCTTCCTCTCCCTTGTTCTAGCAGGCAGCGGAGGTTGTAGCACTCTCCTCGCGATTCCGGCAGCACAACGGCGTGGTACCGGAAGTAGAGGGGAGATCCCGCAGGGCTTCGCCTTAAGCCGGAGCGAGTATGGTGGATTATGAGAGAGGATATTAGTGGTCTAGTAATTAGACACACCAATTAGAAGGCTCTAAACCAATTAGAAGGCTCTAAACCAATTAGAAGGCTCTAAACCGCTGGCTAAAGCAATTAGAAGCTCTAAACCAAAACGTCTCTAAACCGGAGGTAGAAGATAGGAACTTGTGTGTCTCTGGGAGGAGCCCTGCCCCTCCTTTTATGGGAGGGGGGTCTTGGCGCGCCAGGGGAGGGAGGGAGTCCCTCCCCAACTCGGCCTAGGGCTGGGCGCTGGCCTGGAGGAGTCCAACTCCTCCTCCAGGTTGGTTCCAACTCCTCTTGCTTGTTTCCCACGCTTTCTGTTTCCCACAGTTTCTGTTTTAGCCGCTTGACTTTCAAACCGCAATTTGACTTTCATGTTTTGGAACAGCAAGAACACTTAGTACATGATGCAATCATTCCAATATGTAATGACACATTCATGTACCCTCCCCGAGTGCTGGACAATCCGAACCTTCTAGAACATTCCCGATGAAAACACCTAATCATTCCCGAACTCAAACGGACTTTCCTTATATGAATCTTATTCTCCGGACCATTCCGGATCACCTCGTGATATCCCGGATCCCATCCGAGACTCGAACAACATTCGGTCTCTTTCTCATAATACCATAACTACTCAAACAACGTCGAATCCTTAAGTGTGTCTCCCTACGGTTCGTGAATTATGCGGACATGATCGAGACACTTCTCCTAACAATAACCAATAGAGGAATCTGGAAATTCATATGGCTCCACATATTTCTCGATTACTTTGCGATCGAATGAACCACTTACATACGATACCAATTTCCCTTTGTCTCACGATAGTTTACTTATCCGAGGTTATGATCGTCGATCTCTGCATACCTAGTTCAACCTCACATCGATAAGTACTCTTTTCTCGTTCCGTGATATGTGATCCCATGTGACCAAGTCACATGCTTGCAAGCTAATTGGATGACATTCCACCGAGAGGGCCCAGAGTATATCTATCCGTCATGAGGATGGACAAATCCCACTCTTGATCCATGTGTTTCAACCAATACTTTCCGAACACTTAATGCCACCTTTATAGCCACCCGCCACGGTGTGGTGTTTGATGTCATCAAAGCATCCATCCGGCAAAGGTGATATGCATGATCTCATGGTCGAAGGAATTAGGTTACTATGTATCAGAAAGCATATAGCAATTGAACTATTGAAATGACTTGATCTTTATGCTACGCTTATCTATAGGAGTATCTCCATCACATCATTCTCCTAATGATATGATCCTGTTGTTAATAACATCTCTATGTTCATGATCAGGAAACCATGATCATATATTAACCAACAAGCTAGTTTAACAAGAGGATTTACTAGGGACTCTTATTTTAGTTTACAAATCACACAAGTATTAATGTTTCCTGTTAATACAATTATAGCATGGTATGTAAACATTTATCATAAGTGTGAAGATATGATAATAACCTCTTTATTATTGCCTCTTGGGCATATCTCCAACAGTCTCCCACTTGCACTAGAGTCAATAATCTAGTTTCAAACCTTTGTGTATTCAACACCTATGGCTTTACGGTGTTGTATGTACACGATTGCTAGTGGTCAACTGATCTCCGGATCTGACACTTCCAGGTCCGTGTGTAATTGCATGTCTTTGCGTCTTTACGCATCACTCATTCTCTAATGAGATGGCTTTGTATAATTTTGGTCTTTCGGTGTGACCTTTAGTTCTTTGGGGTTAAAACATGTTTGATAATATTGTCGCACAATATATCTTCATAGTATTATCCCACTGTGAACTACACCTAGTTTGATAACAAACTACTTGACACAAATGCCCTCTTTTGCTGCTAAAATAGCAGTCATATACTTAGCCTTTTGTTGTAGTATCTGTCACAATGTCTTAACTTTGGAACTCATCCAAATCCATTATGGAACTCACTTTCCATTATATTGTGCCACCCTTAGTTTAGATTGAGATAAACTTAATTTGTGCTTTGTGACAAAACTAGTATCAATGTAGTACTTTTACAATGAACTAACCATCTATTTGTCACTTCTACAAATAATATACTCTTAGTTCTTCCAAAAGATCATAAGAATATCCTTACTATTGTCCAATGATCATCTTATGAATCATTCTGGTATATGCTCACAATATTTAGAGCATAGGACATATCTGGAGTTGTACATATCACAGTATGATTGATATAAATATTCTTTGTGATTTCATACATCAAGTATCAATCTATACTTGATTATTTGTTTCACTTTACCAAATGTCAATACACTTGAATATATCATCAATATTGAACTCATTCAATCCTTTCTGTGCGACAAGAACCTTTCTTGTAGTTTCTATATTGAACTCATTCAATATCTCGTCTATGTACTTCTGGCACAACCATATTAGCATCTATTGATGCCAAATATTTAGGTTTTGCCTAAGTCTTTCATCGAGATGAAATTCTTAATATGTGTTAATAAAAGATACATCATTTCCAATCAACAATATGTCTTCCACATAATGTATTAGAAACATGTCTTAGCGCTCCCACTTAATTTCTTGCAAACGCAAGCATCTTCATTGTCTCTGATGAATTAAAACTCTTTTAACAATTTCATCATAGTGAAGTTCCAACTCCGCGATGCTCACTTTAACTATTGAAGTTTGCATATGCTTTTAGCATCCTTTGAATTAACAAAACCCTATGGACCGTGTTATGCACATGTCCTAGGTAACGATTCTATTAGAAGAACTTGTTTTGTTTATTCAACTACCATATAACAAATTATATGTAGTGGTTGCTACATTAATCCGTCTAGACTAAATATCGCTATGAAAGATCAGATCTTGTCATAGTCAACTTTTGAACATTGTTGTGAACTCTTTCCCAACATGTCGACTATTTCATAGATGCGAAACATCCATGTCTATTTCTTTATAGATCCAAACACAACTGTAAGGTCTTACACCTTTCTTGAGGGTCCTTCAAGTTCAAAACTTGATTTTTCGTGTATGGAACTATCACGGATTTTATGGCTTTCAAGCCATTAGAGGCGAGTCAGGCCCATCATCGCTTCTTTGCATGTAGTCGGTTCATTATTCTCAAATAATGATTCAACCCTCAAATCTTGGTATTTGATTGTTTACCCGACCTACTTGTTTCAATAGGAACTTAGATCTCCGTGATCACAACCTTTGAGGCACGTGAGCCATGAGCATTGTTGCCTCCTCGGAACACTTTTCGGCTATGTTAACTCTCGCACATATAGCTAAGGTTCTTTCAACCTTATCAAAGTTCTATTGTCCTCCCACTTAACTTTTCACGAAAAATTCCTTCTTAAAGAAACTTGACGTTCTAAGCGACAAACACTTTTGTCTCCGGTGTTATGGAGAAATACTTAACAAAGACAGATTCATCCGACTTTGGTTGCAAACATCTTTCTTATGTATAGCATACCAATGTTTAAGAAAGGACTACTTGGGTTTTATCCCAAACCATAACCTTATATGGTGTCATTTCAACGGATTATGATGAAGCTCTTTTCAGTGGAAAAACGGTAATCTCTAAAGCTTTTAATCTTTAAAATACAATGGCAATTTTATGAATTACACCTTTGATCTCACCATGTCAAACAAGGTTTAATTACATATCTCGAATGCTCCATACTCTTATGGTGTTTCGGGAAATGCAAATCCACGGAACGATTCCTTAAATCTTAGGTATTATGCTAAACTCTGTAACTCAAATATCTTCCTTTATGATCTTTATCATAAACTGTTTATATTCTTGTTACAATGATTTTGCACTTCATCTTGAAAGTCTTTGAACTTTTCAAATGTTTCATACTTCATCCTTATTAAGTAAATATTCATATATTCACTCAAATTTTCGGAGAAAGCATATGAAGTTGAAATCCATCGCTCTTGACTACACATAATGGACTTTGTACAACAATATGTACAAATTCCAATAAGCTAGTCTTTCGTTCCATTTTGGCCTATGAACGAAGTTTTAATTATCTCTAGGAAAGTTTCACAAGCGTCATTTGATCAAAATCAAAAGACTCCAAAATTCCATACATATGGAGTTTCTTCATGTTTTCTTTCCAATATAATTTAAACGGCGATGTCACTTCCTAAGTGATCTTTTCAATCAATTTGTCTTTCGACATCTTTAGCATTAGCTTTATGGATGTGATTTTTCCAACGAGATTTGTGAATCATCCATCTTTTATGGATTACGGCAATTATTTGAACAACCCTTTTGTTCTCATAACACCTGATAAAACAAATCTTGAAGGCAAGCTTTGATGTTTAACGAGCAACACAATAACCCTTTATTTGTTCTCGATGAACATCATCACATATTCTTTGCTAATTACTTAGGCCATTGTAGTTCATGAATTACATTGTTTTGTATGACAATTCATACCAACAAATTCAGTATCAAATACTTAAGAACCACATTGTTTAATAAGCAAAGAATATAGCCATAACATGTATATCATCTATATACTTAAATTGAACAATTCTAATCTTTTCTTGTCTTCCATATATTTATGAGATTCTCTTTCAGTATTTCCTTTTCTGTTTGAAAGAATCTATCAATATCAATAGTGGAGTCATACATATGACACATAGTCCAAAGCGTGTATAGTTAAATACCAATGTCTTTGGACTTGCACCTTGAAGTAGATCACCATCATCAAATGTTTGGTGTTCTTTCAAATTCCTTTATTTAGTAATCTCTTGGTGTAGTAAACATTTTACCTACATCAAATATTCATCCTTATCATGGAATCGTCCATGATCAAACTACCTTTAGCTTATAACGATGAATTACGAGTATAATGTTGCTATCCAAAACCTTTTGGAGGATTAGGAAAACAAGTGTCTCCAACCTTTTGCAAATTCTCATCAAATATGAGAACATGACTTTTGCCATATTATACTCTATCATGTTGCAACCAAAACTTTGTTTCAGATATCACAATATCTTCCACACATCATGGTTTCTGAAATAACTCTTTCAGA
Organism: Avena longiglumis; assembly: GCA_030063025.1. Taxonomy (NCBI): domain Eukaryota; kingdom Viridiplantae; phylum Streptophyta; class Magnoliopsida; order Poales; family Poaceae; genus Avena; species Avena longiglumis. Next base: position 147,539,787 of record CP125975.1, on the reverse strand, counting down.
TCCTAGATAACCTTGATATTAAGAGAATTCTTTGAATATCAAGAATCATGGAGACAAACATGATACTCATATACTAACTCTTGGAATTGTCACTCTTGATTTAATACCAATTATTAAACTTCATGGAGTAACAGGAACTTACTGAAAGTTTGCAATAGGACTTTTAAACTTTATATTAACACTTCAAAACAATACGATACCAGTTCGTAAAGTAAATTAACCAGAATTATATGGTTCTATCATCTCAATTATAACTAAGCGTACGGTGGTAAACGGATGCCAATGACTACAACAACTATGCAAATTCACTTTGATTTAGTTTATGATAAATTGAGTTCTAATTAATAATCAAATTAATCTAGGTGAACTCCCACTCAAAACAATATCCCTCACATTGTTTTAGTGATCACACGAACCAAATCCACCACATCAAAACCGATCATCACGAGAGTTGATATAGCTTCAATGGCGAACAATCGACATGTTCATCATATCTACTATATGACTCATGCTCTACCTTTCGGTAATCCGTGTTCCTGAGGCCATGTCTGTACATGCTAGGCTCGTCAAGATCAAACCTTAGTTTCTGCATGAGCAAATCTGGCTTGCTCACGTTGTATACACTTGCGTAATCTAGCACACCGATCATCACGTGGTGTTTCAAACAACAAGCTTTAGCAACGGTGCTAACTAAGGGTGAACACTTTATGATTTGAAATTCATGTGCATGAGGGATCATCTTATAATGCTACCGTCCAATAAGCAATACAAGATGCATAAAGGATTAACATCACATGCAATTCATAATATGTGATATGATATGGCCTTTTCTTCTTTGTGCTTCCGATCTCCATCTTCTAGCACGAACATGATCTCCATCATCATCGGCATTGCATCAAGGTCAATGACGCTTCTCCATGGTTGTCGCCCACCGCTTCAACTATTACAACTACTTTGAATAGACACGCGGGTCTTAACATAAATTAAAGACAACCATATGGCTCCCGGTTGCCAACTTACAATAAGGAACATTGCATACATCAAATATAATCACAATCATGGCCATATCACATCATCACACACCTCAAAACAAAGTTAGACGCCTCTACTTTCTTTGCATGTTTTACGTGGTTTGGGGCTTTCAATAAGTGTCGTTCTAACTTACGAACATGAACCACAACATTGATACTAGCATTGTTGATTACCCGTTGTAAATTGGATCTTAACTATGCTAGGAGAAACAGGCACCCGCAAAGCCACTTATGCAATACAAGTTGCATGTCAAGCGTGGAGCAAGTCTCATGAACGATGTCATGTAAGGTTAACCCGGGCCGCTTCATCCCAACATACCGCAAGATGCAAAGTACACAAGAAGCAATCGACAATAAAAGCATCAACGCCCACAATGACCATTGTTCTACTCATGCAACAGATCTACATATAGACACGGCTCTGATACCACTGTAGGGGTTCGTAGCATGGAAAACAAAATTTTTCTATCGCATACAAACAAACAAGCCAAGATCTATCTACTAGATTGTAGCAACGAGTCGATGGAATAACTTACCCTCGAAGATTCCAAAGCGGTTAACGAGCGATTCTCGTGGGTGATGTAGTCGTACACTTCCGATCTCAAGATCGCGTGAGCGATCCTTCCGTGCTGCGTTCGGCAGCGCCTGTAATCGGTCACACGTTCGGTACTCGACGAAGACCTTCCTCTCCTTGTTCCAAAGAAAATGGAGGTTGTAGCACTCTCCTCGCGATTCCGCAAAGACAACGTGGTACCTAAGTAGAGGGAGATCCCGCAGGCTTTAAGCCGGAGCGAGTATGGTGGATTATGAGAGAGGCTATTAGTGGTATAGTAATTAGACACACCAATTAGAAGGCTCTAAACCAATTAGAAGGCTCTAAACCGCTGGCTAAAGCAATTAGAAGCTCTAAACCAAAACGGCTCTAAACCGGAGGTAGAAGATAGGAACTTGTGTGTCTCTGGGAGGAGCCCTGCCTCCTTTTATGGGAGGGGGTCTTGCGCCAGGGAGGGAGGAGTCCCTCCCCAACTCGGCCTAGGGCGGGCGCCCTGGAGGAGTCCAACTCCTCCAAAGTTGGTTCCAACTCCTCTTGCTTGTTTCCCACGCTTCCTGTTTCCCAGTTTCTGTTTTATCCGTTTGACTTTCAAACTGGCAATTTGACTTTCATGTTTTTGGAACAGCAAGAACACTTAGTACATGATGCAATCATTCCAATATGTAATGACACATTCATGTACCCTCCCCCCCGGAGTGCCGGACAATCCGGAACCTTCTAGAACATTCCCGATGAAAACACCGGAATCATTCCCGAACTCCGAAACGGGACTTTCCTTATATGAATCTTATTCTCCGGATCACCTCGTGATATCCCGGATCCCATCCGAGACTCCGAACAACATTCGGTCTCTTTCTCATAATACCATAACTACTCAAACAACGTCGAATCCTTAAGTGTGTCTCCCTACGGTTCGTGAATTATGCGGACATGATCGAGACACTTCTCCGAACAATAACCAATAGAGGAATCTGGAAATTCATATGGCTCCCACATATTTCTACGATTACTTTGCGATCGAATGAACCACTTACATACGATACCAATTTCCCTTTGTCTCACGATAGTTTACTTATCCGAGGTTATGATCGTCGGTATCTGCATACCTAGTTCAACCTCGTTCTTGATAAGTACTCTTTCGTTCCGTGATATGTGATCCCTTGTGACCAAGTCACATTCTTGCAAGCTAATTGGATGACATTCCACCGAGAGGGCCCAGTATATCTATCCGTCATGAGGATGGACAAATCCTCTTGATCCATGTGTTTCAACCAATACTTTCGAACACTTAATGCCACCTTTATAGCCACCCGATTCACGGTGTGGTGTTTGATGTCATCAAAGCATCCATCCGCAAAGGTGATATGCATGATCTCATGGTCGAAGGAATTAGGTTACTATGTATCGAAAGCATATAGCAATTGAACTATTGAAATGACTTGATCTTTATGCTACGCTTATCTATAGGAGTATGTCCATCACATCATTCTCCTAATGATATGATCCTGTTGTTAATAACATCTCTATGTTCATGATCAGGAAACCATGATCATATATTAACCAACAAGCTAGTTTAACAAGAGGCTTTACTAGGGACTCTTATTTTAGTTTACAAATCACACAAGTATTAATGTTTCCTGTTAATACAATTATAGCATGGTATGTAAACATTTATCATAAGTGTGAAGATATGATAATAACCTCTTTATTATTGCCTCTTGGGCATATCTCCAACACTTACCTACTTCAATTTTAGTTGTTAAACAGTAATTAAAGTAAATGATAATGAAAGCCATGACCATCTCCAACCTTAAACATGCGGCAACACTCCAACAACTGTGGTACTGGACGACACGCAACAACACTTGAGCAAGCGACTACGACGCGCAAGTCCAACTATCTACCAAACAACAGGTAATAGGATGTGTCCAAGGCAATATAAGGCTGCAAGGGATATCACGGGTACGAAAACTAGCGCATCGCAACACAGATAGCAATAGATCAACAGGAGGGAATAAATACTATAAAAGTAAGATAGGTAGAAAGGGGGAGATGCTCGCCTGAAAAACATTGTCGAAGGTTCAACCGAAGATCGTGTCAACACTCGCATCAACTCAACGGCCTTATCCGCGAAGAACCAAAACACTAGAATAAACACCGGATGCAATATTTAATACTACGGCAAAAGATCGGGCATGATGCATGAATGATGTATGACATGGCAAAGCTGCGATGCGATTAGGCCATATTAAGCGAAACCGGGGTCCCGACAATTAAATATATGGTTCTAGTTGTTTAGAACCCCCGCAATTTAGATGTTGTCTTAACAAGGCAAATTATATCACCGGTTCGATGCACAAATTTAAATGGGGCCAATATTAGACTAGATTTGCCCGCATATGGGCCCCATATTTAATTTAGGTGAATCGGCATAACGCCCCCAAACCACACCAATATGCATGCGAGATGAACAATTATTAAGCAACAGGTTTTATATTTAGCATTTATAAAATAGGGGCTCGGGAAAAGGTTCACACATCTGGGGTCGAAGGTCTTGGGGTTCGGAGGGTTCTGGGGTTCGGTCTCAGGGTTCAGGGTTCGACGGGACCGGTCTTCGAAGGTCGGATATAAGATGAAGAGCTTGGCGTTCCGGGAAGAAGGACTTGGTGTGGCGTCGGGGCACATCGGATTCGCCCTGGTCGGTGTCGATCTTGTCGTTGATGGCGAACTTGAGTGGATCGGGTACCGGGGTCTTCGGATGCGTGAAGTAGATCTTGTCGCACGGTGTCCGGGAAGACAAACTTGGCGTATTCGCGTCGGCGATCTTGGCGTTCGGGTTCTCGACGTCGCATCCGGAAAGAAGGTCTTGTTGCATCCGGGGTCGTCGGGTCATGTCGTCGGTTTTGTCGTTTCACGGCGGAGATCTTGGCGTTCTGATGGACCAGTCTTGTATTTCAGGGCACCGGTGGTTCATTGAATTCTTGCGAGACGTTGCCGGACTTGTGTAGGGGTAGGCACGTAGCAGTACCACACTACTACCACATCTTCACATCACCAGATACACGAGCAGCCACATGCGCCACTAGGCCAATGTGCGGTCAGAACAACCAAGCGAGGTCATATGGATGGAAGGCACGGGAGCGTGCCCATGACGCGGTGCAGGGCTCGAGGACAGTCCGGTCAGCGTGGTGCGGCACTTCTCGCAGGGTTCCACGGCACAGGGACAACACCGAGTCGCGCGGCGAGGAGGGGCAACGGCCGGACAGGGGGACTACTCGGGGCAGAGGTCGGCGACGAGAAGGGAGCTCGCGGCCTGCAAGGAGCAGTTGCTCACAGCGACGCCCTGCTCGGGGAGGCGGCGCACAGGGGACGGCGCACCGGGCGGCGGTGCCTACAGGAGGCGGCCGTCGGCACCGCGCAAGGCAGAGGCGCCCCAGGGGGAGGTGCTCGCTCGAAGCGACCGGTACGCGCGGGTCCAGAGGGTGGAGCCGGCGGGACAGGCCTCGCGAGGCGGCTCGGGGTCGGAGGCGAGCGACGGGGAGGCGGGACGCGAGGCGAAAGGGGATGGTGGTCTGTCGGTGACGCGGGCCAACGGAGGTCGGGGAGACGCCGGGACAAGCGGAGGAGGGAGGCGAGGCGGCGGAGGCCAACGAAGTCGCCCAGGTGGCGGGGGGGCCGGAGCTCGAGGCGGAGGAGAAGGACCAGGGGCGGCGGGGCTCGGGGCGAGCTCGGGCAGCGGCCTGGCCGGAGATAGAGGCGACTCGGTGGCGAGGCGGAGGAGGGTCCGAGGAATGGCGGTGGGGCGATGAGCTCGAGCGGCGGGGCGGGGAGGCCGTGGCGGCAGGGCGAGTGGGGGATGGGGATCCGGAGGTCGCGGCCTGGGGGCGAGCGGTCTTGGGCGCCGGCGGCGCTGGGGCTTCACGATGGGGAGGAAGCCGGGCTCGGGGTCGGGTGGCGCCGGGGAGGCCGCGGTCGGGCAGGGGCGCGCGGCCGGCTGGGATCGGCCGGCGGCGGCGGCACTCGGGTCTGGGGAGGAGGAGAGAGACGGGGGCGGGGTGGGGAACGCGTTGGACGAGGGGAACGCGGGGCAGGTGAGTGGTGGGCCAGAGGGGTGGGTCCAGGGCGGTCGGTGTGCGTTGTGTGCGTGTGTGGGTGGTTGGATCGGGTCAGGGGGAGGGGCTGACCAGGTGGGTGGGGCCCAGGGGCAGGGAGAAGGAGGTGGGGAGTGGGTGCGGCTGGGATTGGTGAGGTGGCTGAGTCGAGGATGAGGTGGAGGGAACGGTGAGGTGGAGGGAGGGGATTGGTGGGGGTGATGTGGAGGGGCTGGGTAGGATTAGATGTAGGTAGGAAAAGGTTGGTCTAGGGTTGGGTTTTTGGCCTGTCGGAGTTGTAGACTGCTGCTAGCTGGGCCGTTGGGCCTGGTGGGCGGCGGGTCTCCTCCGGGGTTTATAAAATAGGGTTTTTATATTATAATATATTTATTTTGCTTTGTTCAAATTAAAACAGTTGCAACTATGTTGTAGACAAATAAAATATCCGGAGACCCGGGTTTTAATTTGAAATCAAGACGGGGCGTTTAGAAAACAAAATCAGGCTTCACGAAAATAGTTTCAGACAAACACATGCATGATGACATGACGATGCACCAATGCAATGTGGCATGATGACATGAGCATGCGGTCATGATGATGCAATGCACAAAAACAACGCGGTTTTCTAGTAGTGGTTTTTGCGGGATGCCACAGTATAACTTCACCAAATGGTTCCGCATTCTGAGAATCATTCTCGCTGGCGGACAAAAGGACTATGTCCTTGAGAAAGCGCTAGGTGACGCCCCTGCTGTAGATGCGCCGGCTGATGAGAAAGCTGTTTATCAGTCACGCAAGGATGATTATGATTTGATTAAGATCGCCATGTTGTATGCTATGGAATCGGATCTTCAAAATCGTTTTGAGGAGTTCGCCGGGCCCTTTGAGATTCTCGAGGAGCTGAAAAACATGTTTCAGACTCAAGCCCGTTCTGAGAGATATGAGATCTCTAAGAAATTCTTTAACTACAAGATGGAGGAAGGGAGTTCCGTTAGTGAGCACGCCATCAAGATGTCGGGCTACACTCAACGCCTTGAGCAACTGGACTGCAAGATTCCACAGGAGCTCAAGATTGACAGAGTTATGCAATCACTCCCTCCTAGATACTCCCTCCGTTCCTCAGCTTAAGACGTATAAAAAAATTGGTTTTTCCTCATAGCTTAAGGCGCTACCTTCATAGAATCGCTAAGATGCCAAATTTGCCCCTCCTTTCCGCCCCCTCGTCCTCAAAAAGCAGTTATTCCCAACGTGGGCGGCATTAGTGTTGTCGTGCGCATGCAGGAGAAACGGAGAGATAGGGCAATTAATGATAGTGAATTAAGGAGCTTTAGTGGGCGTGCATGGGAGGGCAAGAAAGGAAAATTTTCCGCTGCATGATGCTCCTTAATAGCCGCGCCAGAATTTTTACGCCGTAAGCTGAGGAACGGAGGGAGTACAAAAGTTTTGTAGTTGCTCACAATCAAATTGGTTCCACTGATATGATCACTGAGCTCTTCGCTAAGATGAAAGTAGCGGAGGTGGACATCAAAAAAAATAATCATGTGTTGATGGTCAATAAGCCCTCCTTTAAGAAAGTTAAGGGTGCAAAGAAGCCCTTCAAGAAAGGCGGCGGCAAGCGCGTTGCCCCTGCTGAGAAGAAGCTCAAGTCTGGTCCTAAGACGGACACTGAGTGCTTCTATTGCAAGGACAAGGGTCACTGGAAGAATCGTCAAAGTACTTAGCGGACAAGAAGGTTGGCACCATCAAAGGTATATTTGATATACATGTTATTGATGTTTTCCTTACTAGCCCTCGTTGTAGTGCCTGGGTATTTGATACGGGTTCAGTTGCTAATATTTGTAACTTGAAACAGGAGCTACGGAATAGACGGGCCATGAGGATGAGGTGACGATGCGCTGGCAACGGATCAAGAGTTGATGTGATGACCGTCGGACGCCCCTTAGTTTTACCTTCGGGATTAGTTTTAAACCTTAATAAATGTTATTATGTGCCTGCGTTGAGCATGAACATTATTTCTGGATCGTGTTTATTGCAAGACGGTTATTCATTTAAATCAGAGAATAATGGTTGTTCTATTTATATGAGTAACATCTTTTATGGTCATGCACCTCTTGTGAATGGTTTATTTCTTCTAAATCTCAAAAGGGATGAAACACACATCCATAACATTGAGGCTAAGAGATGCAAAGTAGATAGTGATAATACTACTTATTTGTGGCACTGTCATCTAGGTCATATTGGTGTAAAGCGCATGAAGAAACTCCATTCTGATGGACTTTTGTAGTCTCTTGATTTTGAATCATTTGACACATGCGAACCATGCCTCATGGGCAAGATGATCAAAACACCGTTCTCCGGTATGATGGAGCGAGCAACGGACTTGTTGGAAATCATACATACTGATGTATGCGGACCGATGAGTGTTTTGACGCACGGTGGATATCACTATTTTCTCACTTTTACCGATGACTTAAGTAGATATGGGTATATCTATTTAATGAAACATAAATCTGAAACATTTGAAAAGTTCAAGGAATTTTAGAATGAAGTGGAGAACCATCGTAACAAAAAGATCAAGTTTCTACGATCCGATCGTGGGGGCTAGTATTTAAGTTATGATTTTCTCACGCATCTTAAAGCAAGCGGAATTGTTTCGCAACTCACGCCACCCGGAACACCACAGCGCAATGGTGTGTCTGAACGCCGGAATCGAACTCTATTAGATATGGTCCGATCGATGATGTCTCTTACTGATTTGTCGTTATCTTTTTGGGGTTATGCATTACAAACCGCTGCATTCACTTTAAATAGGGCACCATCTAAATCCGTTGAGACGACACCATATGAACCGTGGTTTGGTGCTAAACCTAAGTTGTCGTTTCTTAAAGTTTGGGGATGCGAAGCTTACGTCAAGAAGTTGATGCCGGACAAGCTTGAACCCAAAGCGGAGAAATGCGTCTTCATAGGATACCCTAAGGAAACTATTGGGTATACCTTCTATCACAGAACCGAAGGCAAAGTGTTTGTCGCAAAGAACGGTTCCTTTCTTGAGAAGGAGTTTCTCTCGAAAGAAGTGAGTGGGAGGAAAGTAGAGCTAGACGAGGTTATTGAACCTTCTCTTGAGTTGGAGAGTAGCGCAGCACCTGAAATTGTTCCAGTGCCGCCTGCACCAACAATAGAGGAAGCTAATGACAAGGATCATGAAGCTTCGGACGATGCTACTACTGAACGTCGCAGGTCGACAAGGTCGCGTGCCCCTCCTGAGTGGTACGGCAACCCTGTCTTGACTGTCTTGTTAGTAGAAGACAGTGAACCTACGAACTATGAGGAAGCGATGATGAGCCCAAACTCTGAGAAATGGCTAGAAGCCATGAAATCCAAATTGGGATCCATGAGCGAAAACCAAGTATGGACTTTGGTTGACCCTCCTAGCGCCCGAAAGGCCGTTGAGTGCAAATGGATCTTCAAGAAGAAAACGGACGCGGATGGTAATGTTACCGTCTATAAAGCACGACTTGTCGCAAAAGGTTTTCGACAAGTTCAAGGTGTTGACTACGATGAGACTTTCTCTCCCATAGCGATGTTTAAGTCCATTCGGATTTTATTAGCAATTGCTGCGTTTCATGATTATGAAATATGGGAGATGGATGTCAAGATTGCTTTCCTCAATGGCAACACTGATGAAGAGTTGTATATGATGCAACCCAAAGGTTTTTTCGATCCTAAGGATGCTGATAAAGTATGCAAACTTCAACGTTCCATTTATGGACTGAAGCAAGCATCTCGGAGTTGGAACCTTCCTTTTGATCAAGTGATCAAGATCTTTGGATTTGTTCCAAATTGCTATGAAGCTTGCATCTACAAGAAAGTGAGTGGGAGCTCGGTGACGTTTTTGGTACTATATGTGGATGACATATTGATTATTGGAAATGACATCAACATGCTTAACGATGTGAAGAGTTATTTGAACAAGTGTTTTTCAATGAAAGACCTAGGTGAAGCTGCTTATATATTGGGCATCAAAATCTATAGAGATAGACAAAGACGCCTGATAGCTTTAAGCCAGAGTACATACCTAGACAAAGTTCTGAAAAGGTTCAGAATGGATAAGACAAAGAAAGGTTCAGTGCCTATGTTGTCAGGTAAGATATTGAGCAAGGCCCAGTGTCCAGCTATGGTAAATGATAGGGCAGCTATGAGCAAAGTGCCTTATGCCTCAGCCATAGGTTCCATCATGTATGCCATGCTGTGTACTAGACCGGATGTGTCCAATGCTCTTAGTTTGACGAGCAGATATCAAAGTGATCCAGGAGTGGAACACTGGACAGCCGTGAAGAACATCCTAAAGTACCTAAATAGAACTAAAGAAATGTTCTTAGTCTATGGGGTGATGAGCAATCGTCAGTAAAGGTTACGTCGACGCTAGTTTCGAATCGACAAGGATGATTCTAAATCTCGAGACAGATACATGTTTATTTTGAATGGAGGAGCCAGAGTGGAGAAGCTGCAAGCAAAGCGTGATCGCGGGATCTACAGTAGAAGCGGAATACATGGCTGCTTCAGAAGCGTCAAGTGAAGGAGTTTGGATCAGAAACTTCATCACTGAGCTTGGCGTGGTTCCAAGTGCATTGGACCCACTGGAGATATTGTGTGACAACACTGGTGCCATAGCACTCGCTAAGGAACCAAGATATCATCCAAAGACCAAGCATATCAACCACAAGTTTCATATAATCCGAGATTATATAGCAGAGGGAGATCTGAAGATTAGCAAAGTACATACAGATCTGAATGTCGCATATCCATTGACTAGACCTCTTCCACGTGTAAAACATGATCAGCACCTCAGTGCCATGGGTGTGAGATTGTTGCCAAATGTAAACTAGATTATTGACTCTAGAGCAAGTGGGAGACTGTTGGAATTATGCCCTAGAGGCAATAATAAAGATGTTATTATTATAATTCTTGTTCATGATAAAGTTTATATTCCATGCTAGAATTGTATTAAGCGGAAACTTTAATACTTGTGTGGTTTGTGAACAACACTGTGTCCCTAGTACGCCTCTATGGACTAGCTCATTGATCAATGATGGTTAAGGTTTCCTAACCATAGACATGAGTTGTCAATTGATAATGAGATCATATCATTGGGAGAATGATATGATGGACAGACCCAAACTAAGCGAAGCAATTAGATCGTGTCATCGTGTTCGTCTTTGCGAAGCTTTTCTTATGTCAAATATTGTATTCCTTAGACCATGAGATAATACAACTCCCTGGTATCGGAAGAAAGCTTTGAGGTCATCAAACGTCATCCTATGAGAGGGTGATCATAAAGGTGTCTCTCAGGTGATCGGAAAGTATCTATTGGGTTGTATGTATCGAGATGGGATTTGTCCCTCCCAAGTCGGAGAGATATACTTCGGGCCCACTCGGTAATCGATATCAACACCGCTTGCAAGCATGTGGTTAAGGAGATAATCACAAAGTGATATCGGATTACGGAACGAGTAAAGTACTTGCTGTGAACGAGATTAAACTAGGTATGACGGTACCGACGATCAAATCTCGGGCAAGTAAAATATCGCGAGACGAAGGGAATATATATATGGGATTGATTGAATCCTGGCATCGTGGTTCATCCGATATGATCATCGATGAATGTGTGGGAGTCAATATGGGTTTCCAGACCCCGCGATTGATTATTGATAGAAGATCATGTCTGCATATTCTCGAACCCGCAGGGTCACACACTTAACGTGTCTCGACGCTAGGATAGATTGGATAATTGGTTTATGAGTTTTTGTTCGGAGTCTCGGATGGGATCCGGGACATCACGATAGGTTCTGGAGTGGTCCGGAGAATAAGATTCATATAAGGCAGTGCAGTTTTTGGAGTTCGGAATTGTTCCGGGTTAATCGGAATTGTACCGGAAGCTTCTAGAACCTTCCGGAAGGGGACCAACGTGGCCCCACCTTCCGGGAGGGGGCATGTTCCTATGAGGGAGTGCCCTGGCCGCATTGGGCCAGGGGCACAAGGCCCCATAGGGCCCAGCCGTCCAAGAGAGGTTTAAACTCTAGATAGATGTAAGAGTCCCAACCTTTAATAAGGTAGAGATCCCTATGTTTACAATGCTAGTCCCTGGATCAATAGCTAGCATCCACAGTTAAGATGTAATATCAAGAAACAAAGGTCATAACATAACTTTATAACCAGGAATAACATAATTTTATTACATCATACATAACTCATTTGGCTATTACATTACATTGCAGCGGAATAACTATAGTCATGGGTCCTTCATCTTCAAAGTGCCACAGGCAAATGTTGGTTGTAGACTTTGTAATCCTAGTCAATCAACTTCACTAAATCAATCAAACCTGCAACATTACAAGTTACAGCCACAAGGGTCAATACATTTGAATTGTATTGGCAAGTTTCACTGTTATGTATATTATAAGTGGATCCTATCATTACATGCAAATTTGGCTAAGTAGAGTTTTAGGCTCATTTGCATAAAGCAATATTTTATCCTATCTTTTCAAAAGGGTTTTGGTCCTTTGTCAAATCTCTTTTCCAAGTTCCTTGAACTCCTTGGTAGAAACTCAAGTGTTCAAGTCCTTGTCAAAATTCCTTGAGCACCTTGGTAACCCCAAGTGCAACAAGTCTTATCAAAATCTCATGAGTTCCTTGGTAACCCCAAGTACATCAAGTGTTAAAAAAATCTCTTGAGCACCTTGGTAACCCCAAGTGCATCAAGCTTAACAAAATCTCTTTGAATTCCTTGGTAGACACACAAGGGCATCAAGTTTTTATTTCAGAAGTTGGAATGTCGAGATCTCCCATAGTTCAAACTTTAGTTGCTCAGTATTGTCCATAACCGGGGACACGGCTAAGTACTTAGATTTTATTAACTTCTGCAGAAGGAGTACACTTTACCCACATGTCACAATCCCATCTTGTTGCCACCAGTGGCCTACTGGGTTAGTGCTCACCAAGATGGAGTACTGGCAGACTGAGAGTGTGACGAAGTCTTTCCAAAAGGTCCTTCCATACATCATTGCTAGCTTGTCTTCAGCCCCCATGAAGCATTCCATATCCCCATGTCCGGTAACTAAAGACAATGTATGGGTCTTCCTAATGTAGTTGACTAAGCCAGAGCCATAATAGCATGTGGTCGCACACGAAAGCCACAATTGGAGAAGCATGTTCAATCTCTAAGTTTCCTAGGTGGGTTTTCTTTTGGAGCACAACACAAAGAGATCACCATAGACATGGTTCCTTTTGTTGCCACCTTCTCCAAAACTTAAAGTATCCTCCACCTAGGTGGTTCATTGAGTCCTTGTTTTATTATATAAACACAAGTCCTTTTCTCAACTTTGTAAAATCTTAACATGTATCTTTCTTTTCAAATAAGCATGGCTAAGCATGTACAACTACAATGTTTTCTCTAAGGAATGTATAAGGTATCCTATTAGGATTTAGCATAGCATAAGTATAAATCATTTTCATGCATGTTTTCAAAATCCACTAATGTATAATAAAAATAGTAGGACTTTTGTATGATAGTGTAACTTGCCTTTTTGGTAGGGAATGGTGGTTCACTCCTTGATCTTGCTAGTCTCACACTTTGCTAAATTCACTACAAGTCGATCAAGCAAACACAAAAATCAACTAACATTCCAAACCAAAGTCAAACAAACAATTTCACACTCACAAAGCAATGGAATCTAAGTCATGCATAATTATGCAAAGGATGGTCTCCACTAGGTTTCTAAACTTTGTAAGGTCCAAATTGGTCATTTACCAAAAATGGCAAAGTCATTAGTTAGAGGGTTTTGCCCAAAAACTATTTTAAAATCCATTCAACATTTTATGTGGTGGAAAAATGGTTTTATCAAATTAAAATCTTTAAGTTTCTCACCAAAAGTTTCTAACTCTCAAGGCTTGGTGTTTTGGGTCAGTAGCTTTGGATCAAAATATTTTTCCAAAGTTTTTATTCCAAAATCCTTTTTCATAATAAAACCATTATCTTTACTTAGCTAGAAATAGACTAATTCAATTAATCCATTCTAAATTTTTCCAATTTCATTTTCAAAACCATGGGTTGGTTCTTAGGGTCAGTAAGGGCACAACAAACCATTTTGCAGAAGTTTTAATCCAGAAATCATTTTTAAACAATTTTTCTAATCCAAATAAGCACACAAATGATTCTGTAAAAACAAGCAATTTAACAGATACTATTTACTAAACTAATTCCACAGTTGTCTAGGGCTTGCTCTCCTGAATCCAACGACATAAAATTTGTAATTTTTGGACGTGTGGATCCAAAGATATAAGGGTTTGAAAATCCTATCTAAATCAGATTTCAAATCTGTTTTTAAATCAAAAACATGGCCACGCGTCGCTTTCTAACTGGGTGATACCGGTTCGGTCGGATCACGCGCGGTATCCCTTGGATCTAATTAGATCGTGCGGTACAGAACGTGTACCTCTTCGCGGCTAAATGATCTAATCCTGCTCGTTCAAACTAGATCCTATGGTACTAGTTCGCTGGACCAAAAGTGAGCCAGCGAAGCGGCGCAAGACGGCCAAAGCGAGGTGCTCGCGGTGGTTCTAGGAAGCAAAGATCAAGGTGAAAATGCTCACCGTGATCGCGAGGACGAGGTGGTGCTCGACGTGTGGTCGATGTGGCAAGGGGCGCACGGGGTCAGGTGGAATCTCTCGCCGGAGTTCGTTCTGGCGGCGGGTGGCTCTGGTTGAGGTCGAGGACGTTGCTGCAGATCATGCAGAGGCAAACAGAGGGCGTAGTTAGGTACGCAAGAACAAGGCGAAGACGTTTGCATGATCGAGAAGACGCGGGGCGGTCAGTGCTTACCGGGGGAGGTCGTCGGAGAGGTTGCAGACGCGGCGGCGTTCGGAAGTTTGACGTAGCCGACGCTCTGGGGCGCCCGCGGTCGAATGGGTGGTACGGGGAGGAAGGTTTGGGAGTGGGGAGTCTGCTAGCATGCTTAGTGAGGCAAGGGGCGGCGAAGCTTGGCTGGAATTTGACGAAGAAGGTCGTCGAGCGGATGGTGCAGGCGAAATAATCGCAACTGAGAGAGAGGGAGAAGCTTGAGGGAAAAGGAGGAGGAGGCGCTGGCGCTTAATATCGTGCAGTCACGGCGAGATTAACGCTCGGCATTACTGTGAATTGAACGCGGCATTCAAAGCCAGCAACGGCAGCGGGGTTTGGGGGAAGGAGGTCGCGCGGGTGAGAAGAAGAACAGGAGGAGTGGGGTCCGCTGTCAGTGGGAAAAGGAGTGGGGAGAGGTCCACTGGTCATTGGTTCTGTGGGTCAGAATCTGGGTGCAACGCTTTTCTTCGGTGAGGGGAACTGGGTTGCTGGGCCTAGTGGGCTTGGCCAGTTGGGTCAGGTCCATTTCATATTTTTTTCTATCTGTTTGATTTATCTTTTTCCATTTTCTATTTACTGATTTGAAATTCAAACAAACGATTCATTCAACCAAATCAACTCAAACAAACACCACACTTCACAATTTTGAACTTGGTTCTGTTTATCAGCATAAACCTAAATTCTAAAATAAAATAATATTTATTTATTCATTTTAGGATCCATTCATTAATTAAATAAAATGGACCTTTATTTATTATGGTTTGATTTATTTAATAAAATCTTCATTTGAAATCCAAATACTTTCAAAACTCAACCGGTAGGTTTTATTTGAAAATATAAGATACTTGAATTACTTGTTTAAAATAAATTAACATTTTATTTTAGAGTCCATTTTTAATTAAACATAATAGACTTTCATTATTAAATCAAATAGGATTTGTTTTATTGAGATATTTATTTTGAAATCTAAAATAAAGCCAAAACACTTTAGTAGGTTTTATTTAGAGAATATAAAATACTTGGGAAAACCTATTTAAAATATAGAATTAAGTTTTAGTGTTTATTTAAAATGGGAAAAGCCTTTACTTAAACAAAAATTTGGATATTAAATCCTTATTATTTTATTCTGAATAAACCTTACTATTTTTATCAAATAGAAATATTTTTATTTCCAAAAGCTTGGCCAAGGTTAAATTTTGGCTTTATAAAATAACCTTTATTTATAAATCTATCCTTTTCTTCTGATAACAAAATCTTTTCATTTAAAGATCCAAAATAGTAATTTTAAATATTTTTATTTTCCTTTAATAAAAGTTTATCTTTTTAAATCCCTTTAGTACTTTATTTGACTCCAATTGGTTTGAAGTTCCAATTAAATTCAAAAAGTTTCTTCTGGCCCTAAAAATCAAACAAAGTTTTATTTTATTCATTGATTTTCACATTACAAGATTTGGAAAATCTTGGGATGTGACAATAGACCTTCTAGAAAGGGGGGTTTCCTTGCCCCCCACTCCTTCTCCTTGGGGCCGCCGGTTTGGCTTGGGGAAGGGGGCTAGGGTTGCAGCCGCCCACCCCTCTATATAAAGAGGGTCAGCACCACCCCACACACCTTCCTCCAACCCTAGCCTCACGCCTCCTCTCTCCTCCCGATTGTTTGTAGGCAAAACCTGCAGAAATTCTCCACCATATACACCACGATCGTGTTGTAGATCCAATCCGCCTCCACCATACTTGCTGGTCCGAGGAAGGAGGATACGCCGAGGTGTTGCACGCAGCATCTCACGGAGGCACCGCCACTTGTGGTGCTAGATCGGATCGGATCGCGAGGAGGAGAAGCGAGTACGACTACATCACCCACGCCCGACGAACGTTCACTGTCTTGAATCTTCAAGGGTATGAAGATCTAATCCAATCTCTCTCGTTGTTTGCATCTCCTAGATTAGATCTTGGCTTTCCCTCTGTTCGCATCCGTAGAAAATTTTGATTTACTATGCCGCGAAACCCTTCATCATTATGGTGATGCTGCAAGTTTCCACCATGATTAGGCATGGCTTAGGCTAGCGGCCCAGGCGTTTCTCTAACACAGGATACAAACTCCATGGACTTGCAAGTTCCCTCTTTATTTCACACCGGTGACATCCATAGACAAAAGAACATGATATCAACTGAGTACAACAAGGTACAAGTGCAATGTTGAAAACGTTCCCCGTGACAGCACGGTTCTACTAATTCCAACTTGTAAGTGCAAGCATGTACAACAAAGTTGTCACAATGGTTCAAGTTTATTAGGGGCAAGGAATAAAGTGTGCCATCAAGTTCGTGAGGGCTTTAATCACTAAGTTTTCACATAACAAAATAGTTTGTAATTGTAAGATAGTTGAAAACAAGAATATACTTGGAATGGTGTAACACACCATGCATAGGGGTTTATAGTGGACACTTTGGAATAACTTGGTTTCTTGGGATTTGGAGGCATGAGTAGAACTTACTCATACAAGTGGAAGCTAGCAAAAGACTGGGAGCAACCAACCAAGAGAGCAATAATGGCCATAATCATGCAATGCAACAAAGAAAACTAATCAAAGCAAAGAGTGGTACTACAAGTCAAGGACTAAATGATCATAGAGGCTAATGGTGACTTTTCATATTCATAACATGGTGTGAGCATGTGCCAAGTCAACCCAAGCAAAGCATCAAAGGGGAATACCATAATACTATGCTTTTGCATGCTAAAACAACGCATAATTTCTTCAAGGCACACTAAGCAATCCCAATTGTTTGGAACAAGACATGCTACAACAATAATTACTAAGCATAATGCTAAAACAACACCTAGAATGTCATGCTAAAGTCTAAGTCACAGTCAATGCAAGCTCCTCTTGCACTTCAAGCAAGAACTCACTACTCCTTTCCAAACACCAAGCAAACTTATTTGCAAAACAACACAGTGAACGGGGGTCCAAACTACTTTAGAAAACTAAACAACCTAAGCAAAGCAAACGAAAACTAAGACACTCCAAGAATAACACAACTATGCATGAAACAATAAAAACGAAGTGTCTAGACAGACCTGAGCTTTTTATTGATGAAGAAGGGGATGCCTTGGGCATCCCCAAGCTTTGACGCTTGTACCTCTTGGATATTTCTTGGAGTGACACCATGGTGGCATCCCCAAGCTTGAGCTTTTGTCCATTCTTCATCTCATTGCATCATTCTCTCTCTACACCTGAAATTTTTCCTTCATACAAAACTTCACACAATATTCATTAGCAACATTAGCTTATTCAAAAGATATTAGACCACTGGAAAAGCTTTGGAACAGCAAGGCTTTTCACTAAAAACACAAGCTACTGTAGTAACTCCTTAAAAAAGCTCAATTTACCTGAAGAGAACTCAAAAAGGAATCAATAATAAGCAAATGCAAATAATGGCGGAAATCTATCAAAACAGACCAGCAGGTAGAAATGATTTTTTTCGAACATATTATGTTGCTCAAATAAAAAAGTGTTGAACTAACTAAAGTTAGATAACATACTAGGGGATTTAGTCGTAAATTTTGAGATTAATCCGAGTTACAGATCCTCCTCACAATTTTTTTGGCGGAGGACAAAAATCTGTTTCGGGACAGCAACTCCCAAATCTTACTTCCCTCTCATTAGAGGTTATTATTGGCACAAAAAGCAAACGAAAAGGATAAGGAGAGGTTATTACAGAAGTAATAACTTCCAAGACTCAAGGAAACTCTTGGGTTATCTCCCAACAAGTACTTTTCTTTAACGCCTTTAAGTTAGGCATAAGAAGCAAGAAGAATCAAGTATTTTCAAATGAGGAAGCATTAAGATCAAATCTTGTTTTCAAAGGAGGAGCAAAAAGCAACTTCTCTCTTCCCATAGGGAAGTGTTCAATACCTTTCTTGAATGGAAAATGATATTTAATGGTGCCTTCTTTCATATCAATGATGGCACCAACTGTTCTAAGAAAAGGTCTTCCCAAAGTAATAGGACAAGAAGCATTGTATTCAACATTCAAAACATAGAATTCAACAGGGATATAAGCGTTGTTAACCATAATGAGAACGTCATTAATACTCCCCATGAGTTTCTTCTTAGCATTATCATTGAGTGGGACATCCAAATAACAATCTTCTAATGGTGGCAAATCAAGCATTTCATAAATCTTCCTAGGCATAATAGAGACACTAGAACCAAGATCACATGAAGCTTTGAGATCAAACTCGTCCACTTGCATATTAATAATGGGTTCCCAGCTATCTTCTACTTTCCTAGGAATAGAAGCTTTGTGTTTTAGATTCTCTTCCTTAATCTTAACAAGAGCATCTGTAATGTGTTTGGTAAAGGCAACATGCATATCACTAGCATCAGGACTTCTAGCAAGATTTCGCAGAAACATAATCACTTCATAAATATTGCAACCATCAATATCAAAGTCAAACTTAGCATCACTAGTGGTAGGCATAGTAGGAGGAGGAATAGGGGCTACTTGTGGTTTAGTGGTGATAGTGCACACACTATTGTTTCTATCAATTTCAGCTTCCCTTTCCCACCTAGCATGAAGTTGAGCTAACAACCTAACATTTTCATCAATAGTAACTTGTATGGCATGAGCAATAGCAAAGGTGTTTTCCATAGTTTCAGGTTTAGCAGCCATTTTATTAATCAAGGAAGACTAGGCTTCAAACAAAGAGGATATATTTTTCTCAACAGTTAAAAGCTTTTCCTCTATAGTCTTATTGAAAGTGTTTTGTTTACTAATAAAGTCCTTGAGCATGACTTCAAGTTAAGAGGGGTCACTTCTAGCATTATTGTAAGAGCTTCCATAGGAATTGCCATTATTAGGAGGATAAGGCCTATAATTGTTGTTGCTACCAAAATTATTCCTATAGGCATTGTTGTTGAAATTGTTGTTTATAATGAAGTTCACATCAACTTGCTCTTCTTGAGCAACCAAAGAGGCTAAGGGAACACTATTAGGATCTAGAGGATCTTTCCCATTAACAAGCATAGCCATAATAACATCAATCTTTTCACTCAAAGAGGAAGTTTCCTCAACAGAATTTACCTTCTTACCATGTGGAGCTCTCTCAACATGCTATTCAGAGTAGTTAACCATCATATTATCAAGGAGACTTGTTGCAGCACCCAAATTGAGGCCCATGAAAGTACCTCCAGCAGCTGAATCCAGCAGGTTCCTTGAGGAGAAGTTCAAACCTGCATAAAAAGTCTGAATAATCATCCAAGCAGTGAGTCCATGAGTAGGGCAATTTTTAACCAAAGATTTCATTCTTTCCCAAGAAGGAGCAACATGTTCACTATCAAGATGTTTAAATTTCATAATGTCACTTCTCATAGTTATAATCTTAGACGGAGGATAGTACTTTCCAATAAAAGCATCTTTGCACTTAGTCCAAGAATCAATACTATTTTAGGCAAAGAAAGCAACCATTCTTTAGCTTTTCCCCTCAAGGAGAAAGGAAAAAAGCTTGAGCTTAATAATATCTCCATATACATCCTTATACTTTTGCATCTCACAAAGTTCAACAAAGCTATTAAGATGGGTAGCAGGATCATAAGAACCAGCACCAGAAAATTGCTCTCTCATCACAAGATTCAACAAAGCAGGCTTAATTTCATAAAAGGTAGCATCAGGAGCAGGTGGAGCCATAGGAGTGCTAAGGAAATCATTGTTGTTGGTGCTTATGAAGTCACACAACTTGGTGTTCTCAGCAGAGTTCATTTTGGCAAAGGTGGACAAGCTAAAAATAGTAGTAGCTAGAACAGGAACTAATTTTTTTGTGTTTTTGAATAAGGCAGGCAAACCAAACTAGAAATTTTTTTGGGTTTTTTGAAAAGAGGCAAACAAAACCAAGCAAAAGAAACAAAGCAAACTAAAAACAAAGTAAAGAGAAAGGAAGTGAAGGACTCCCCTAGTGAAGACGTCCTTAGCCTCCCCGGCAACGACGCCAGAAAATAGCTGGTGCTTGACGGGGAGGAAGAAGTTTGATGGCCTTTTAGTTCCCCGGCAACGGCGCCCGAAAATAGCTTGATGGCGCCCAGTACTTGTCATGGGACGCTTTGCTAGAAACCCCAAGAGCAAGGTATGAAGCAGCATAGCATCAAGTTTCCCTCAGTAAGAAACCGAGGTTATCGAACCCGTAGGAGGAAGGAAATGTCACACAGGTGTTGCAAGCAACACGGAGACCTGCACAACACAAACTCAAAACTTTGACCCAACGAATCAGTGAGGTTGTCAAGCTCACCGGTTTGCTGTAACAAAGGATTAAATGTATGGTGTGGAAGATAATGGTGGTTTGCAGCAAGTAAACAGGTAACATTGGAAGATGTATCAATGGTAAAGATTGGACCGGGGTCCATAGTTCACTAGAGGTTCTCTCCTTAGATAAACAACATGGCATGAATGGTAAACAAATTACAGCGGGGCAATTAACAGGAACTGAGCAAGGCATAACAATGCAATTAATAGTCAGAAAGATCCTATGAGGCTGATTGGGCAATACAATAATATACATAGACCGTCATCCAACTACATCTATGACTAGAAGTCCACCTTCAGGTTATCATCCGAACCCCCTCCAGTATTAAGTTGCAAGCAACAAACAACTGCTTTAAGCAAAGTGTGTAAGGTAAACAGTCCACATGTTCCATGAACAAGAGACCGTTGTTTTCTCCCTAGTAGCAACAACACATCTACAACCGAAGAGATTTCTGTCACTTCCCTTGGAAACTAGAGGCATGAACCCACTATCGATCATAAATACCCCCTCTTGTAGTCACTAGCAACTACTTGTCCAAGATAGCTACTAACAACGGAGAGCATGCAAGATCACAAACAACACATACATGATAGAATCATAAAGATAAAACCATTAATCAAACCAACATAATAATCTCAATATCCATCGGATCCCCGCAAACACAACATGCATGATTACAAGTAGATCTTGATCATGAATGGAGCTCACAAGATCTATACATGAAAGCACAAAGGAGGAGATACAACCATCTAGCTACTACATGGACCCATAGTCCAAGGTGGAACTACTCACACATCATACCGGAGAGAAGGCCTCCGGGATGATCACCCCTCCGGCAGGGTGCCGAGAAGAACTTGAGATCCCCCCGATCTAGGGACGATGGTGGTGGCGGCTACAGACGGTTCCATGGATTTCTGATCGGGTACTCAGGGTTTCTGCATCGGGGGCTTCTTATAGGCGAAGGGGCGAGACTGGGAGGCGGCCAGGGCCACCAAACCCTAGCCAGGCGCGGGCCTACCTGCTCCCACGCCTGGGGTGGGTCTGCCCCCCTGGCTGGCCCCTCCGGCTCTCCTCTAGACTTCTTGTTCCCCGTGGAAAGTAATTGACTTTGTCCTTTGTCCCGTACAATTCTGAGAATATTTCTTACTAACTTTTATGAAACCAAAAACAACAGAAAACAGGCATCTGGCATTGTTGCTACTTGTTAATAGGTCAGTACCAGAAAACATGTAAAAAGCACCTCAAAGTGTGGACAAGTAAAGAAAAGTAGATACAAAACAAGCATGGAGCATCAAAAATTATATATGCGTTTCCAACGTATCATAGGAACTATTTTTGTGTGTGTTTTTTATAAGAGAAAGCAAACCCAACAAAACTATTTTTTTGTATTTTTGATAGAAAGAAACTAGCAAAACAAAGCAAAAGAAACTAAGCAAAACAAAAACAAGGTAAAGATAATGGTTGTGAGAAACTCCCCTTGCAAGAATCTTCTTTCTCCCTGACAGGTGATTGACGAGGAGGAAGAGATCGAAGCTGTCCTTAACTCCCCAACAACGGTGCCAGAAAATGTCTTGATGCGGATCAGATCACTGTAGAGCTTCGTTGGGATACCCCAAGAGGAAGGTGTGATGAGCACAGCGGTAAGTTTTCCCTCAGTTGTGAAACCAAGGTTATCGAACTAGTAGGAGTAAGGAAACAACTCCAAGGTGTTGCTAGTAACTTGGAACTTGCACAACACAAACTCAAGACTTTGCCCCAACGTATAATGAGGTTATCAATCTCACCAGTTTGCTGAAAACAAAGGATTAAACGTATAGTGTGGAAGATAATAGTTGCTTGTAGAAAGTAAACAATAACAGTTGATGATGTATCAATGATAAAGATTGGACTAGGGTCCAGAGTTCACTAGAGGTGTTCTCCTTAAGATAGATAACATGTTGGGTGAACAAATTACAGCGGGGCAATTGACAGATTGAGAAAGCATAACAATGCAAATACTAGACATCTTGACTCCTATGAGATTTGATTGGGCATTACAACAATATACATAGACCCTAATCCAACTGCATCTATGACTAATATTCCACCTTCAGGTTATCATCCGAACCCCTTCTAGTATTAAGTTGCAAGCAACAGATAATTATATTAAGCAATGTGTGTAAAGTAAACAATACAATTATTCCACGAACAAAAGATTATTGTTTTCTTCCAAGTAGCAACAACACATCTACAACCTTAGAGGTTTCTATCACTTCCCCAGATTATTAGAGGCATGAACCTACTATCGAGCATAAATACTCTCTCTTGAAGTCACAAGCATCTACTTGGCCAAGATAGCTACTACCAATAGAGAGCATGCAAGATCACAAATAACACAGACATGATAGGATCAATAATCAATCTGACATAGTATCTCAATATCCATCGGATCCCCGCAAACACAACATGTATGATTACAAATAGATGATCTTGATCATGAATGGAGCTCACAAGATCTAAACATGATAGCACAAAGGAGGAGAAACAACCATCTAGCTATTGTATGGACTCGTAGTCCAAGGGTGAACTACTCACGCATCATACCAGAGGCTGGCATGGTGATGAAGAAGGCCTCCGGGATAACCTCTCCCCTCCGGCAGGGTGCCAGGAAGAGCTTCAAATCCTCCCGATCTAGGGGCGATGGTGGCGGCGGCTATGGACTGTTTAATGGAGATTTGATTGGGTGCTTAGGGTTTCTGCATCGGGGTGCTTAAATAGGCGAAGGGGCAAGGTCGGTTGAGGGCCAGGGGGCCCACACCATGCCCTGACGCGGCCTTGGGTGGGCCTGCGCCAGGGGGTGGTGCGGCCGCCCCGTGGTGCCTCTTTGTCCCCCCTTCGTTCTCTGTGTCGTGTATGGTAAAATACCGACTTTGGCTTTTGTCCCGCCCAATTACAAGAATATTTCTTTACTAGCTTTTCTAGAACCAAAAACAGCAGAAAACAGGCAACTGGCACTGCGGCATCTTGTTAATAGGTTAGTTCCAGAAAATATATAAAAATACTTCAAAGTGTAGACAAAACATAGCAAAGTTGATACTAAACAAGCATGGAGCATAAAAAATTATAAATACATTTATGACGTATCAATAGGCAACATAGCATAATGACGGAACCCTCGATCCATGCCGAGTACCATCAAGATTAGGCTGAGGCGCATTTTTCAAAATGCTTTACGTACTGCTACTAATTGGAGTTGTGGCTGATCGGATAATCTTATGCTAGGACAGTACAACATGCCGGAGTATTTCTCGTCATGGACGAGTGAAGCGAGAGCAAGCCAGAGACATCCAGCACATAGCGCCTCTATTCGTGAGAATGTATGTATTTTCTATACTTAAAACTCGGTTTTATGAAAACATTTATTTATAATGTGCCTATGCTAACAGACTAGGACACGCTAAGACGCTACTCTTATGCGTACATCATCAAGGATTACCGTGGAACCCTCTAGACCTAAATCTTTAAGACAACCGCCACGCGCGAGTCCAATAATTTTAATCCACATCTACTTCACTAATTGAATTCTAACATGCAGACCATGTAACGTGGACCATGCACTAATTCGTATATGCGGCGTGGAGCTAAGCGTGGCGATCGAAAGGGCGTGTAGCGACATAGACCTAAACGTGGCGGTCCGAATGGCATGCGGCGGCGCAGATCTAAGCGTGGCGGTCCGAACGGTGAGGGTCTAAGTGTCTATAATTTCTGTATCGTTTTTGTATGTCTCACTTCCGTTCACCTCTTCGGATCCGTTGCTGATGAAAGACACCAACACGGCGGCGGTGCCGACAGTGGTCATCGACGCGATGACGATTGAAGCCATCCTCTACAACATCGCAACAATGGTGCAGATCCAGCCCTCCAACCTCGCACCTATGATACGAGACCACCATGTGGACACGGCCGTGGTGGATCGACGTCACCGGCCGCAGCCTTGCCGGTCCTATCCGACTTCGAGTCCTCTGTCCCCATTCACAAAGACTCGTGGCACAACCTAAGGATATCGGCAAAGTTATCTGACTTGCTTACCGGCCAAAGGCCTCATGAACCGAAGTTATGGGAGGCAAGTGGCGACCACAGCTAGCACGTCGAGGTGCACTTCGACGGTGAAGGACATATGTACCTCGCGGCCAGATGGGAGAAGTTTTCCCATGCGCACGGCCAGCAGCAAGTAAACTTCTTGGAGTGCATATACAACGTCAATGACGCGAACGGTACCACAAGTAGTAGTTTTTAGGGTCCCAATTTTTACATTTCAATATAAGATTGGGACAAATGCTTCTCGTTATGGCTGGTGAAGGAACCTGATATCAAGTCAATTACTAAATCGTTACAAGAACGCAAAATTTGATCGTAGGGAACCAAAACTCCGTGACTTAAGTAATATATGAGTCCAAGTTTATTTAGGATAAATTTGATCGAAATATGTATGATTTGAATCAAAATTGAAATGTATTTGAGCTGTGGGGCCGGTGGAGATGCTCTAAAGCTCATTCATAAGTAGTAGTACCTGCTTTCACACTGTCTAGTGGTCTTGTATTAATTTGGTCAAAATATGTATGATTTGAATCAAAATTGATATGTATTTGAGACATGAGGCCGATGGAGATGCTCTAAAGCTCATTCATAAGTAGTAGTACCTGCTTTCACACTCTCTGGTGGTCTTGTATAAATTTGATCGAAATATATATGATTTGAATCAAAATTGATATGTATTTGAGTTATGAGGCCGGTGGAGATGCTCTAAAGACAATTCATAAGTAGTAGTACTCGCTTTCACACTCTCTAGTGGGCTAGTCTGATAGCATAAACATTTGCTCAATTACATTGAGCTTCTCAACCTTTGCTCAATTACATTGAACTTCTCCATGGATCTAAGAAATTTTAGGCCAAGAAATACACCGAAATATAATGGTGTCCAAATTACAATACAAGATTCGGGAGAGCCTCGATTCAGGAGGAGGAGAGCAGGGTCGAGCATGTTCGGTCGGGTGCCGGATCTCACCCCTGAAGGAATTTGCGTCCCAGCTTCATGCCATAGCCGTGACCACAAATCGCCGCTCTAGAGAAGAAGAAGGCGGTGTCAAGAAGAATGAGGAATAGATGCGGGTGCCAACACAGCAAGTAAAAAAACTGACACGAGGGGCCCAAATTGGTGTTATATTGATTTCATGCCGAAAAATACCTCTAGGCATTTGGCACGCCAACTATGGGTACCTCGATCCAATGACAAGAAACTCGAACCACACGATGCCTTCGCACAATAACTTTAGGACCACAAAGTGACTAAATTAGCATGAACTCATAATCATGCATTGAATAACAATTCTACTATGTAAATTAGCTACCTATTTAAATAATCATTACATGTGCCATCCTTTACCACAACGACATACTGTAACTGCTAGGACATGGATGAAAACTACTAAATCTGCCCACATGAATCTACTATTATCCTTCCCCTTACTTGAAGATCGTGTTTTTGATTTTCTACCACTTGATGAAATACGGCAAGATCAACCCCAAATGTCAACTTCTCCTTACAAATAAGCTTTGGATTCTTATTTTCTTCCTTCATAGTACGCTTCAGCTCAAATATCAATAGGTTTTTACGGGCCAATTCATCACCTAAATTGGCCACCATCTCCATCAATTCCATCCTCTGGCCTTGGTATGCAATTGATGAGTGCATATTTGCATCATATTTTAGATTATTATTTTACACTATAGTGGTAGGATTTTGGTATTTTATGGTGTTCGCATACATATTTTATGTTTATTTTCACCGGGATCAGGACAAATGATGGATCCAATGGACACAATTCTTGGACCAGTTATATTGGAGTGAAAAAGAGCCAAAAATAACGTAAATCGCATATTTGGAAAATATCAATAATACCAGAAGAAAAACCGAAGCGATTGAAGGACACCGAAGATTTAACGACCAACTATACGGCAGGAAGAAATATTTTGGCCGTATAGTTCCCGCCGTATAGTTGGCGCCGACACCGCCTCCTCAATTAGTTTCACCCCATGCAATTGGATCGGAGAGACGACATACAGAACACCCAGAAATCGCCAAAAACCTCACCCCTGGAAGGGATTTGGTGGGGGAACTTGCCCTAGGGATCCATCTTCGCCCTAAGCAGACCTGGGAGGCCAAGGCATCGATCTTCATCTTCATCAACCGCTGCATCTTCATCACCACCATCATCTCCATCCATCCCATCCAAATCTTGTTGTAATTCTTGCACTTGTTGTGTATTTGTACAAGAACTATTCATCTATAATTGTTTCCATTACCATTGCTATGATGCTGTTTGCCTCCATGTCTGAGTAGATCATTAGTTTTGGGGAAGATGGAGAAACTCTAGTATATGATTGAGATGAAATAGAGATTATTATGTTATACATCATTATATGTATGTGTTAATTGTCTTCATCTTGATGTTGGGAGTTGTGCATCTCCTTAATATTTGCCTCTTACCAGGACTTGATGAAGGTGATTACTTGTTGGTAGACGGAGGGATGGTAGCACTTACTGTAACTATAAAGTCATTGTCATCCTTTACGTACTAACTTGGGGAAGTAAGGAGAACTCATTAAGCCATGTCTATGCCATGGGAAAAATCCCTTAATAGCGGGATAATATGATTGATGTCGTTTATCTGTCAGTTGTGGTTATGAAGGATGATGTGAGCAGTGGTTGCTGCCTAATCGTCCATATATGGAGCTCCTCCCACATACATGAATATTATGAGAATATTCGTTATAATAATCTTGATCACTTAGTCTAAATTGCTAGCGGTGTGTCCACCACTCCCCGAGGACGCATTTTTCCCTATTGCAGTTTCAATCTTTCTTATACACGCGATTGCTACTTTCTACATTAAGTTTAACTTCACTTTACTTTATTGCTTTGCTCAACCAAAAACCCCAAAACAATCCTTAAGTACTTCGTTTAGTTTTAGTTAAAAGCATTTTAGTCTTTCGCCTACTGCTCCCTGTGGGATCAATATCTTTATTTTGAAACTAGCTACAAACGATCTGTGCACTTGCAGTCATCAGCAATGTACCATAGATTATCAGCCTGCCTAGCACACTATAACAACCCCCCAAAAACCCAATTGAAATCACTCCGACAAGCCATGGCGACACTTCAAATTCAACGGTACTACAAAGAGTAGGAGCTACATGCACTTCCGACATGGTAGGAGAAGGATAATTTGGTCACGACATGATCGAATCCCCACCCTCGCCGGTGTACCCGCTATGACTAGACATTGAGGACTAATTCACACATGTAATCTCGAGGAAATTACGGGAACTGAATCGATTAGGGTAGGCGAGGTAGGAGCGAAGGTCTTACCAAGCACTACTAGCAATTGCTGGGATCGTTCGTTAGGCTATGGTGGCGGAACTAAATCCCGATCGTCGTGGGCGGCAGACCTGCCTGCGGTAGGTACTGTCTCAATGTACAATGTGTGCGTACGAAACATGTGTTGGAGCCATGGTTGAGATGCAACGCTGCAGTCCATCCGCAGCCACCATAGGGCGGAGCCGGTGATGTGACAAGGCGCCGACAATGGTTGTTCTGTCCGTCGATGGGATAAGAGCTGCTCCGGGCTGGGAGTTGGGAGCAAATTAGAGAGAGAGCCGACAACACGTTTCATACACGACCCAACCCGTCAATGTTTGGGGGAGTAACGGCTCTGACCCCACATCATAGCCCCATCGGTCATTGGCTTCGGCAGCTCCATACAGTGGCTCCATTTGTCATTGGCTGCACCGATAACACAATTAGAAAATAAAGTGACTCACACGACAACGAGCGATGGATGGCTGGTCCGACATGCATCCTGGTCTCACCCGTTAGCACGTAACGGCCACGGCATGACCCATTCCAACGCGGTCCCATCCGTTAGCATGTAACCGTCAATGCCTTTGACCTGACGGTAACCCTCCATTCGAGCATCTGCAGGGATTTTGAGGAAGGAGAAAATTGAGAAAAAGTTAAACAACTTAGAAAAACTGAGTACAACTAACAAACCAAATGCATGAAAATCGAAATCCCAACTTTTAATCATTGGCCAAAGGGAAAACACTCATCCTCTATCCCCAAATCCATAGAGCAATGTCTATTGAATCAATTAGTGGTCTCATAAATTTTCTAGAGACAAAGTCGATGAACCAAGGACCAAACACAAACCTATGATGTTGTACATTGCACCTTGTTCACTAACCCGTCACTAAAAAAAATTTAGAAAACATACACTGATGTATCACTTGTACTATTTTGGTGCACATTTAAATCATTGCCCTTGGAAACAAGTTGAAATTTAAGCCTCATAAAAAAGTTTACTACATATGGCATTCTTGAATCTACAAGAAACTAATAATCTCTGAAAGTTAGTGCATGTAGTGGCGGACGCAGCTGAAAAATACGGGGTGGGCAAAGGTAGAAAAAGCCAACTAAACAGAATTCTAAAAAGAAGATTAGCAAATTTCTAGGTGAGCCACGCACCACCACCCCCATCCCCTGTGTACTCCACTGACTGCATGTGGCATACTTCAATCCAAAAAAAACCTAATCATGAACAGTAAATCAGTGTATGAAACCAACAAACCACAATCCCTATATGGAATCGGGCAACCGTACCTACTAAAATCTAAACATAAAACAAGAACATAGCATGAATCCATCATGCAAAGGCCCAAATCCGAAAGCAATCATAAAAATTGATTGCTCCAGTCCTATCACAATGCCATCCGTTAACTATTCAAGCGATACATACATACAGATCTACAAACAGATTTTTTGAGTACGAGTCAGAGAAAGGCTTACCGCCATTGCCGAGCCACAAATGTAGTGCACGTGGATGTCGACGACAGTGTCACCGTCGGGCAAGTGTTCGAGGTCCAGGTCGTGGTCACGGTCGCAGTCACGGTTTCGGTTGAGGTCGCTATCCAGATTTCGTTGCGCCGTTGCAAAAGAAGGAACCGACGGTAGTGAAACCACCGACTTGACGTGGCATGAGAGTGAGAAGGGAGAAAGTGATGTGAACATGGTGGACGATGAAAGGATTTATAGCGCATGTTCGCGAAACGACCAACACCACCTCTCCTTCTTCACACGTGCAGCCAAAGCTTGCCTTGCGCTCTGTTGGGCCTGCCCCAAGTTTCCATAAGAGCTGATCAGAAGATGCTTTGAGCTTCGCGCGGGGCATAGATCATGGAAGAGGCAACCAATCAGACTACCAGTCCGGTTTCTTCGCTAGCGTGCCCTGGCCTGACTCAGGCTGGTCCTAGTGCTAGTATCATAAGATCAATGCCAGATCATGCATGCCAACTTCAAAAAATCGACGCTACCATAATTAATAAAGAGAGAGGTGATTAGATCATGGTAGACACCGATCATAACACGTAAAGCTAGAAATCATAATGACAAATAAATCTTTGACACACATTTTACATGTAGAATCTACAAATCAATAAATATATCACTACTACGATCTACTATACGATACAACGCAGAGAGGCAAGATTACAACCCAGATCACATGCGTGACAACCACTAGGACCAGACTCAGAACGGCCTAGCAAACACGCCCAAGGGAATCCGCGCTCGTCTCGTTTCCCCGCCAGCAAGAAAAGCACACGCGCTTTCCCTTCTCACCGACATTGGGTCCCGCTACCAGTACCCATAAACAAAGCCGCCTCGTCTCGTCCCGTTCCCAACTCTAGCAACAACCGCCGAGACTTCGCAAATCTGGTCCTCCAATTCGCCCCCACCCCAGCTCAGAACCCTAGACCATCACGCCTGCTCTCGCCTAGTCCCCGCACGCGACAGGCGAATCCAAGGTGAGTC
Organism: Avena longiglumis; assembly: GCA_030063025.1. Lineage (NCBI taxonomy): Eukaryota > Viridiplantae > Streptophyta > Magnoliopsida > Poales > Poaceae > Avena > Avena longiglumis. The sequence goes on along the minus strand of CP125975.1, from coordinate 147,509,020 downwards.
CCGGCGAATCCGCTCGCCCGCATCCGCCTCCTCGCGCTCCTGGCCTCACGACGGCCCTGTCGGTGCAGGTTTCGCGGCGGTCGCGGCCCTAGCACGCGCTGGATCTGACGCGGCAGCTCCCGGAGGCCGCGTACTACTGCCTGCTCTTCGCGGCGTCAGCGGCCGTCCTCGGGCTCCTCGGCGGTGTCGCACGCTATATGCTTCCCCGGAAGCGGGAGATCGTCACCGGCGAGGTCGAGGACTTGCAGAAGAAGACCCGCGCCGGGGAGGGGGAGGCCAGCAAGGAGGAAGGGGACGCAGCCATGGCAGGGAAGTTAACCGAGATCGACGAGGACCTCCACAGCCGCCAGCTCGCCGTCTATGGGCGCGAGACCATGAAGCGCCTCTTCGGCTCCAACGTGCTCGTCTCTGGACTCCAGGGCCTCGGCGCCGAGATCGGTACGTGCGGATGTACTTTATTTAATTTCTTTCCATAAAACCTGACCCTTGTATATGTGGCAAGTAGCTTAGGAAACTGATAATTTCTGTTCACCCCTGGCTCAATTAGATGCAGCTTAGCGACCTAGGAATTCCTATTACGTTTTTCGTACACAAATTTATCTTCTGCTCCTAATTGGTACACAATGGCTCAGCTGTGGCTTGGCTGGGATTGTTGCTAGTTTGATCTAACACAGTGACGGCGGATTGCCCTCTTATCTAGAAATAATATAACTCTATCACTGTGTCTTATGGTTTGACTTCGAACCATCTAGTCAATTTTTTTGTCTTCCTATGTTCTTTAACCAATGCTTTTCATCACAAGCCGACAGTGCTGTTTAAACCATCAAACCAGAAATTTTGTGTTGCCCTATTAGTGCCTCTTGCTTACAAACTGCTAGTCTACATATTATGATGGGCAATATGTACTGTACATAGTAGTTGACACCTGACACCTAAAGGGCCTGAGCCTTACTTTTTCTGCTGATGGTCAATTTGGTTATTGGATGCATGCTGCGATATCAGATACTCATTATTACACTCCAGGAGTATTTGGGTATAAAAACAAATTGTAAATTTATTTAGATGCTTGTCATTCAATGTGTTGTTGAGCTTTTGAAACTTGAAGAGGTTTTCACAGTTTAAATTATGGGATGGCTTTTAATTGATTTAGTACCCATGTATTCCTGCAGCAAAGAACCTTGTCCTAGCGGGTGTCAAGTCTGTAACCTTGCACGATGATGGTAATGTGGAGCTATGGGACTTATCAAGCAACTTCTTCCTCTCGGAGAATGATGTTGGGCAAAACCGTGCTCAAGCTTGCGTACAGAAGTTACAAGAGCTTAACAATGCTGTTCTCATCTCTGCTTTGACTGGTGATTTGACCAAGGAGCACCTTTCTAATTTTCAGGTGTGCCACCATGAAATTGATCTGTGGTCTCCTACCTTGCTATTTCAATCTTTCTAATTCTACATGCTTTCCTTTTAAGGTTTTATTACCACGTTTTTACTTTTGGTGTATGTTAGTTATAACAACAGGCTATACACCTTCCTATTTGGTTTTGGTATTTAAGTTATGCACCAGTTTTGTGAACAACTAGCTTGTAGAAAAAAACGTTGCACCACTATAGCATTTATGAAACATCACTTCTAAGATATAATAATGTAATTCAGTCAAATACTATAAATTTTTGGTCACGACCTCATAATAATCGAGGTATGTTGAAGTGTGTATACACTGTAAAATTGTATGAAGTATAATGTGAACCTTGCATATTGTCAAGGGATTTTCATCATATTCTGGAAAGGCTCCATCTACCTAACTATTTAGAATAGTGTAGGTTTCTATAATCTATATGTATTCCCATGCTCGGTCATTCCTGGGTTTGCCTTCTTTTTTCTGCGTGATCTTGGTCCTGAGATATACTGTTATGTTAACTGTGAATTTTGTATTTGGTATTTTGTGTTCTGTTAACTAAGCAAGTGTTGGCCTTAGCAATATCATTGCCAATGTATATTCTATTCACTGTGCAAACTGTTAGAGGATAAATTGAATACAAAGCTGAAAAACAAATGCATTCTCAGCATATTTATTGTTACACCTCATTTGTTTGCTATAAATTTGTTCATGTTTGCTCCGTCATACCAACATATCCCACAAAGAGATATGTTGTTTGTCCAATGCAACTGAAATTTCAATGTCATGTTCTTGTTTTGAGCAATGACAATGTTTTCTTTTTGGTGTTGCACTTCAGTTTGCAGTATGGGTTTTTAGGAGGATTAGCTGACCCTTCTGGCGTTTGTTATGGAATTTGTTTGTATGCTTGATTTACACTGGTATACTTGGTCATTTCTCATTCTCAGAATAATCACTTCTATATGTACTTACAGGCCGTGGTCTTCACTGATATCAGCTTAGAAAAAGCAGTTGAGTTTGATGATTACTGCCACAGTCACCAGCCACCCATTGCTTTCATTAAGTCTGAAGTTCGTGGTCTTTTCGGCAGTGTGTTTTGTGACTTTGGTCCGGAGTTTACTGTTTTAGATGTGGATGGAGAGGAACCACATACAGGAATTGTTGCATCAATCAGTAACGACAATCCAGCACTTGTGTCCTGTGTGGATGATGAGCGTCTAGAGTTCCAGGATGGTGATCTGGTTGTTTTCTCTGAAGTCCATGGAATGACTGAGCTGAATGATGGAAAGCCAAGAAAGGTTAAGAATGCAAGGCCTTACTCTTTTCAGTTAGAAGAAGACACATCCTCATTTGGCGCATATGTTAGAGGTGGCATTGTCACACAGATCAAGCCGCCGAAAGTTATTAAATTCAAACCCTTGAAAGAGGCCATGGTAGAGCCAGGAGAATTTCTCATGAGTGATTTCTCCAAGTTCGATCGCCCACCTCTTCTGCATTTGGCATTCCAAGCTTTGGATAAGTTTAGGAGTGAGTTGAAGAGATTCCCTGTTGCTGGGTCCAGTGATGATGTGCAAAAGGTGCTAGATTATGCTGATAGAATAAATGAAGCTCTGGGTGATAAGAAACTTGAAGGAATTGACAAAAAGCTCCTGAACCATTTTGCCAGTGGTTCCAGGGCTGTTCTTAACCCTATGGCTGCAATGTTTGGTGGTATTGTAGGTCAGGAGGTCGTGAAAGCATGCTCAGGGAAATTCCATCCACTTTATCAGGTTAGAATCTGCTGTCTCTTGTCTTAAGTATATGATTACATTTATATGCAGTTATTTGTAACGTCAATTGTTTGTTTTTGTAGTTCTTCTATTTTGATTCTGTCGAGTCTCTCCCTGTTGACCCCTTGGAACCCAGTGATTTGAAGCCAAATAACACTAGATATGATGCTCAAATCAGTGTATTTGGATCTAAGCTTCAAAACAAACTGGAGGAAGCTAAAATCTTTATGGTTGGTTCTGGGGCACTTGGATGTGAATTTTTGAAGAACCTGGCGCTGATGGGTATTTCTTGCAGTCAGAACGGAAATCTGACTGTGACAGATGATGATGTTATTGAAAAGAGCAATCTGAGTCGCCAGTTCCTTTTCCGTGACTGGAACATTGGACAACCAAAGTCGACGGTTGCTGCTACTGCTGCTATGGGAATTAATCCTAAGCTTTGTGTTGAGGCCCTTCAGAACAGAGCAAGTCCTGAGACTGAAAATGTGTTCCATGATGCCTTCTGGGAGAACCTTGATGCTGTTGTCAATGCCCTTGACAATGTGACTGCAAGAATGTACATAGACTCCAGATGTGTATATTTCCAGAAGCCACTTTTGGAATCTGGGACTCTGGGTGCTAAATGCAATACACAGATGGTCATTCCTCACTTAACAGAGAACTATGGGGCGTCGAGGGATCCACCTGAAAAGCAAGCACCTATGTGCACTGTACATTCATTTCCTCACAATATTGATCATTGCCTAACCTGGGCTAGGTCTGAGTTTGAGGGTTTACTCGAGAAGACTCCCACTGAAGTAAATGCTTTTCTGTCAAATCCTACTACGTATGTAAGTGCAGCAAGAACTGCTGGTGATGCACAGGCTAGAGATCAGCTCGAACGTGTTATTGAGTGTCTTGACAGAGACAAGTGTGAGACGTTCCAAGATTCTATTACCTGGGCCCGGCTTAAGTAAGTTTACCCATGCCCCACCCCTGTTCTCAATTGTATGTGTATACTTCATTTATGCAACAAAGTTATGATTTGAAATATTGCAGCTAGTGCTTTTGCATTGTGATAATCATACTTTTTTATGTTACTCAACCTTACTGCTTTTCCTGGTGGTGTATCTTAGGTTTGAGGATTACTTCTCCAACCGTGTGAAGCAGCTGGCATTCACTTTCCCAGAAGACTCAATGACCAGCTCTGGTGCTCCTTTCTGGTCTGCTCCAAAGCGGTTCCCACGACCTGTGGAGTTCTCATCCAGCGATCCAAGTCAGCTTAGCTTTATTATGGCTGCTTCAATATTAAGGGCAGAGACTTTTGGAATACCCATACCGGAGTGGGCCAAAACCCCAAACAAGCTTGCTGCCGAAGCTGTCGACAGTGTGATCGTCCCTGATTTCCAGCCAAAGCAGGGGGTTAAGATAGTTACAGATGAGAAGGCCACTAGTCTATCCTCTGCATCTGTTGATGATGCTGCTGTCATTGAAGACCTTATTGCAAAGTTAGAAGACATTTCCAAAACACTGCCATCAGGATTCCACATGAACCCAATACAGTTTGAAAAGGTCAGCATATCATATTGATCTTGTAAAACTTCAGTGATTTCTCTGAATTGTTTTCCAGCAACTTATATACCGTCACTTGCATGCTAAACGCCTAATTTCGCTTCTAACTGTGATGCCTAGTTTCCCTTTTTTTTGCTTCTCATTGTGCATGCAGCGATGCATCTCTAGAAACAATGTCCTGAAGCTAGCTTCATGTATGGAAAATTGATGAGCTTCTTTCTGTATTTGTAGGATGACGACACCAATTTCCATATGGATGTGATAGCTGGTTTTGCCAACATGCGTGCAAGGAACTACAGCATTCCTGAAGTGGACAAGCTGAAAGCCAAGTTTATAGCTGGCAGGATCATCCCAGCTATCGCAACCTCGACCGCCATGGCCACTGGCCTCGTCTGCCTCGAGCTTTACAAAGTCCTTGCTGGTGGCCACAAGGTCGAAGACTACCGCAACACATTTGCAAACCTCGCGATCCCCCTGTTCTCCATTGCCGAGCCGGTGCCACCGAAGACCATTAAGCACCAGGAGCTATCATGGACAGTCTGGGACCGATGGACCGTGACTGGCAACATCACTCTGAGAGAGCTCCTGGGGTGGCTCAAGGAGAAGGGCCTGAACGCATACAGCATATCGTGTGGTACCTCGCTTCTGTACAACTCCATGTTCCCCAGACACAAGGAACGACTGGACAGGAAGGTGGCTGATGTTGCCAGGGACGTGGCAAAGATGGAGGTGCCCTCTTACAGGCGCCATCTTGATGTTGTGGTGGCTTGTGAGGATGATGACGATGAAGACGTCGACATCCCACTTGTATCGGTCTACTTCCGTTGAAGGCCTCCCTCCACATTTATATGATGTTGTGGCTGGCCTTGTCAGAACGACAAACAGGGTGCGAGTTGCCTGTAAGCTGAGTAGGGTTTAAGCCACATTGCTGACTTCTCTATCATCTCGATATTGCTTGCTCGGATCATTGGGGCAGATCTGGTGTTGTTACTTGACATCACGAGACTAGGTTACCGGCTTACCGTCGTCTTGATAATTGTTGTTTGATATATACACTTCAACTAAAAATGGGTCCTTTGTTTTCTTTGGCAAATGTTTGGTGGTTGAATTATCTGTTCTTTTTTCTGTGCCCCACGAGTCTGTATGTGGGGGTTGCCAAGAAGGAGCACTCGTATGTCTTCTCTAAGCTCTACTCGTATGCCTTCTTTAAGGTCTACTCGTATGCCATCATGAATCGTGTCTGAAATTAGTTGCATCTCGGGCACATGTGTCTGTATACTTGCCAAATTAATGCCAGATGGACAACTTTGTTGGTGTTATCAACAACGGGGGTTCAAGTAACATGCATGGTTGGCATATGCGTTAACGCCAACAACACACCAACCGACCTTATGTTTGTCTACAACGCTGGCCGATGGTCCATGTTTTGTTAGATTCAGCCGTCTTCTGCGGCTGTCACGATGATTTGTTGTCGTAAAATAAAATTGTACGAAATTTACGCCAGAGGTCGCGAGTTCGATTCTCGCAATAAAACGGAATAGGCTGAATGTGTGGTACTGTGGTGAAACTGAGGATTTTTTTTGCAAAATAAAAAAATCTAGGGGTGTTGCGAGAATCGAACTCGCGACCTCTCGCACCCGAAGCGAGAATCATACCACTAGACCAAACACCCTTTTTGTTTGATGTCTATTCCGAAGTTATAAAACTAATGCACTTTAGCAGAGCGAGCGAGTTCAACAACATCCCTATATAGTCATTACGCGAAGAGATGCAGTGCACACAAAGAAATCATTATAGAGTCGCCTGTGAAGACCAATTGTGATTCCGCACGTGGGCCATCCGTCGTGTCAAATGAAAAAAAAATACTTCTTATTCCTTTGGAGTAATATATCCGAATCTATTGAGACGCAAAACAAACAGTTCATTCCATTTCAATAAATATGGCATATAGATATAGTCAAGAATGGCTAGTAGTTTAGGTCTTCTTTATCTGAACATATTTGGTGATCCATCATTGTCACCTTATCATGGTTCATCCTATCACGGCATTCAAATATGTCTCCACCACGAGCCACGAGGCAACACCAAAAAGGACAGTGAAAGAAGAGACGACATCTTCTAGAGGCGTGTGGTGTAGGTAGGCCGAGTCGAGGAAGATCGACGACGACAAGAAGATTTGATCCGACGACTCACAAAACTCGAGGCAGAGTGTGGTGAAACCCGGCGGTGAAGTCTAAACCCTGGTTCTGGATCAAAACGTCTAGCGCGGTAGGACTACCAACCATGCAAATTTTCTACTACTAGCATGACCTGCCTCGGTGACCAGTTCATGATCACAACGTGCTACTGTACGTTGCATCACGAAAGCTACACTAAATTTTTCTGGCACGTATAGGTAGTAGGAGGAGGCCAGCTCGGTCGCCCCATTTTCGTGCAAGCAGGAGAAGCGATGAGAAGAAGCTATCGGTTATCATCGGTCGGAAGAGTTCAAAGCAGGGGGGATGGTGGATGATACTAGTACATATTTGATCTCTGAATTAACTTGTGAGAAATGCGAAAGACAAGTTCACGTGTGCACGCACGCGTGCGTGATCGATGGGGTGGGAAGAGCGACCGGTTCCGAACTAAGCTAAAGCGTGCCCACCCACGCATGTGCGAGCCACATGCCCGTGTATTGTACTCGTATGAACTTCACGTGCTATGTCTGTGTTACTTGTGTCCCTCGGATATGCACAAGCACGTTCTGAATTGAACCTATAGCTCTAGAATTTATGAAGATCAGAAATTCTTAAAAGTATGAGCAGTAGGATACAAATTCTGGTCGACGAAATGTCACACATCTACATGACAATGTCGCCGTCGAGAAGTGGTTATATATACGCATAATTCTTTTTTGCAAGTCGTGGTAAGGTGCGGGACAATTTCATGGAGTACGCGCGCGTCGCTATTGTCGTTGTTGGGAGTTGGAACCATACAGTGAAGGACAACGGCAAGCTGCCAAAATGGAGTAAACCGTTCCCGATAGTTGATTAAACAGGGAGAGACCAACGCGCAGCAGACGGTTGGGTGGCGATGCCACGCAGGGAAAATATTTTTATGGGACCTGGTCCACAAGTGGACCAACTTACATGATTGACACGTGGCAATTTAGATCTAGAAAACAGTTTCAAATCTTGTTTTTTTACGCTTTGACGCCATTATTTAAAATTGGTCCACGCCTCTAAATCCGTGGACCAGGTCCCATAGAAATATTTTCCCCACGCAGGCTTGGCTTGGCTTGGCTTGACACGAGACCTCTGTCCAGTACGTCCTCCGGTGACGGGTCGGCCTTTGATGGCGATAGTTAATAAATTTCCTCCATTCACTCAAATTTTTTTTCCCCTCCACTACCGGATCAACCATTCTATACCCATACACATGACCAAGCACATTGGATTTAGCAAGTTTCTTTGGCGTGTCCTCGTCCACCGAAAATCCCCGAAACGTAGACCTCACATGCCCGATGCAAAAATCCATAAGAAACAGTCGCTTCAACTAACAAAAATATTATACTCCCTAAAAAAATGACGTGAATTTGTCTAGAATCGCATATAATGAGACATGTTTTAATATATAGAAACATGCGAATTAGACAACTCCAAGTTACGGTAGAAACATGACCAACCACGTAAAGAGCGCGAGGCGATCTCCAATCTCATCTGCGCCAGATCGATCTGCTACCACCAGAACGCATCATGTTGGCGTCCTTTCTAAAAGAGTATGCGTTTGACTGAATATGATAGATGTATTACTGAGGCCCATGGGCAAGTATATATAGGCTTACAGGGGTTCATCTTGAAGTACAAGTCAAGGTAGACTAGAGTCCTAAATATCCTAAACTACCATAACAACCATATATGTCTAATACTCTAACACTCCCCCGCAGTCGTAGGGTAGCATCGTAAACAACATGAACGTCATGGACGGTCACATTGGACAGAAATCGAAGTAAAATCCAGTAGGCTGAGATCCCCCACAGTAGCAGCGGGAGTGTCGTAGACGGTGTGTCGCGACGTGAATGCTTGGACTGTAGAGGAAGCTGGTGAGATGTTCAAGCGAGGTGATAGCCCTTGTGCAGATGTCGAGGGAGCCGAGAGGTTGAGGCGGTGCCGAGGTCACGATAGCCGTTGCGAGGGGGCGCTGTGGTCGATGTCGCGACCAGGGATGCCGGTGTCGAGGTAGTCGCACATGAAGCCGCATGCGCATAGTGCGCGAGGAGGATGACAGAGACACGTCGAGGCAGTCGTCGTGGGGCCGCGACAGCTTGCCGAGGGAACGCACACTCTAGTTTGCCAGAACCGAGTATGCAAAGAAGAACTTGTCGGTGGCACGGTTAAGGCAGTCGTAGAGGAAGTTATCGATGTCGAATAAGACTGTCGAGGCCAACGAAGATGAGGCGCCGATCCAAGATTTCTAGGCTCGAGGACGAAGGCACGCACAGGTGTTGCCAAAACCGGGCACGCAAGAGCAGGGACCATCACGAACCTGTGCGCTAGTGTCATAGGGGACAAGATGACAATGGCGATGAGGTTGTTGTGGAAGAAGATGTAGAAGGCGGCGAAACCAGCGGCAACCCAGAGTGGTCGTGCTGGACGCCTAGAGAGGCGCGGCGGTGGTACTCGATGTAGGCGAAGAAGAACCTGACGTGGCGAAGACCATATGCGGACATAGGCGACCCGCACCGTGGTAGGTGGAACGGAGATAGCCTGGGCGTCGTTGCGTGAGGACGACAATGTAGACCGCGTGCACGCCGCTACGACCCGAGGGGGATGCATAGCTGCATGGAGCGACTCAATGCAGCGGCTAGAGCCCCCGGCGCATACAAGCCTGTGAGGCGCGTTTGCAGCCAGTTGGCAAGGGGCAAGGCGGCGGCGTTGCGGCCCGAAGGGGTGACGCGATGGCAACCCGTAGCTCGATCGGTTGTAGGCGCATGCTCGGGGACGTGTTGGTGTAGACGGGCACGGGATCGATTGATCAGATCGATAGTGCACCGTATGCACCATGGCATGGACGATGCGTAGATCGGAGATGATGGCGGCGTTGTCGGTGAAGTCCCGTGCGATGACGACGAAGATGATCCGAGGGGGGCGGCCACCACAGCATACCGAGGAAGGCATTGCAACCGGCCGAGGTAGATCATCGATGCCGATGGTCGGAGTAGAGGCGTGGCGATGATGACGGCGGTGGGCGACTCAATCCGATCTATGATCGGTAAACCAAAAAATAAAACCGGCCAAGCGACCGGTGGAGAGAAAAAATGATCTAGAGATCGTAAAAGACTCACCAGGGCAGCCGATCACAGATCGGCGGGTGAACCCTATGACGGATCGCGCGGCCCCCAGTGGAGATCATAGAGATCAATCCGCCAGGGACGGCACGACGGAAGCGCATCGGCGGCTAGGGTTTGGACCGATTTAATCTGATAGCATGAAAGAGTATGAATTTGGCGGAATATGATGGATGTACTATTGAGCCTCATGAGTGAGTATATATAGGCGTAGAAGGGATCATCTTGGAGTACAAGTCAAGTTAGGCTAGAGTCCTAACTATCCTAAACTACCATAACAACCGTATATGTCTAATACTCACTTTCCGTCGGAGATGGCTAGCCCGGGCCTGGAGGACGGGCCGTGTAGGGAGAAGGGGCGGGGGAAGGGATGGCTGACGACAATTTCAAGGAGAGGTTAAAGAAGTTGAATATGACAGAGAAGGATAATAAGGTCCTTGACATGGATGATCTGGAGGACAAGGAAGGATCGAAGATCGTTGGGTGGGGAAGGTACTGACACCGTCAAAATTTCACATCGACACCATACACAGCGCGCTTCGACTGCAATGGGGTAACCCTAGAGGTATGGAGTTTCAAGCAATGGGGGACAATGTGTTTCTAGTGACCTTTGAGAAGGAGCAAGATAAGCATATGATCTAGGAAGATGCGCCATGGATGGTTGGAAATCATGTTGTATCTGAATACAGTGTCATGATCCGCCGTTTAATTGGTTGAATTCAAAAAAAGTTGAAAGCATTGCAAACCAGATTAGTGAGTTCATCAAGTTGCTTACCACTAGAAATTTGAGAGGTTGTCGATAGAGCTTTCGGGCCAGGATATGGCTCAAGATCGACGAACCAATTCAGAGGTGGATCCTGATCATTTCGCAGAAGAGAAAGGAGCTATATGAAAAAATTCCGTATTTCTGCTTTCCTGCTGGGGCACTGGGCATCGTTCTGCCCTTCTCCGGATGAGACGTATGAGAACAATAATTGTTGTATGACTCTTCTTTGTGTGTGCCTGATCCACGAAAAAATAAAAAGAAGTCGGGGGTGCATCAAGGAGGAAGAATGGATTCTAAGGGCAGGAAGAGAGATACAGAGGGACGGGTGTGTCCCAGCCACAAACTGCGCTAGTGCATGTAATAAATCCCTTGGCGGGGCTCGCAGGGAACACTTTTGGCATGGATCATCTCGGTATGCATTTTAAAGCCCTAGGTAGAGTGAGAGGTAAGCCGATAGTAGCTAGCAAACTGGTGATGGGATCATAGTCCTATGTCCCAAAGCGTCCAGTAGGTGCTGGGCTAAGGTGATAAGATAGGGTGTCAAGTGCAATGCACTGGAAAATTCACTGAGTAAAGTGCACAATGAGGCCCTAGACCTGAAGAATAAGAAGCGTGCATTCGGGGAATGTGAGGATGATCCTTCGGTGGATGACCTAAGTGACAAGTTTTTAATGGAGGCTGCGGCTCAGCCCCGCTTTCCCCAATGAGTTACATGTTATGGAACTGTCGAGGGCTTGGGAACCCTGAGACAGTTCGAAAGCTTCACTATCTAGTGAGGCTGGAAGGTCCTATCGTTGTCTTCTTGATTGAAACCAAGATTTCTGCTGAGCGGTCGCAAGGGTTGGCAAAGCTTTTTGGATTTCCTGGTTGTTATGCAGTTGATAGTGATGGACTTAGCGGTGTCTTGGCTATCTACTGGTCAAATTAGGTTGACGTGTTTCTGCAATCAAATTCTGAGTCTCATATGGATGTTCATGTGCAAAATTTAGAGGGAGAACAGGTTGTGGAGATTCATGGGCTTCTATGGGAAGCCGCGGAGGGAACAAAGGAAGGATAGCTGGTATTTGTTGTACCGGTTGTTTCATCACGGTGATCTCCCTTGGGTGTGTGGAGCGACTTCAATGAGATCCTTGAAAATTCGGAGCAGTTTGGTCAGCTTGAGAGACCATAATGGAAAATGTAGGGTTTTAGGAGGCAACTGATGACTGTGACCTCCAAGGTCTCGGCTATGTCGGTATTTCATACACATGGGATAATAAACAGTAGGGTGATCCAAATTTAAAGGTCAGGCTGGACCGGGTCTTAGTGTCACCTCGTATGCTTGCAAAATGTCCAGAATCAATGGCCCGACATGTTTCATCTCCAAAATAGGATCATTCTTTGCTGGTGGTTGAACTAACGAGCGGGGGTTGATTCCTCAGAGCCACTACAATGCATATTTCGCATGCATGGTGTCATGACGATTCTTATATGAGCACCTTCAAGGCGGGTGGTCTTAATCTCGCGACGATGGTGGAAAGGTGTGGCATCCCGCAAAACCACTACTAGAAAATCGCGTTGAATTTGTGCATTGCATCGTCATCATCATGCATTGTTTGCCAAAATTATTTTCGCAACACCCGTTTTGTTTTCTAAAACGCCCCCTCTTGATTCAAACATCAAAATCCGGGTCGCCGGAATATTTTGTTTTGCCCGACATCGGTTTGCAAAAGCTTTGTTTGAAATAAATAAAATTTATTTTTACTTTAGTGGGGGCAGTCGAACGGGCCAGATCGACCCGATCGACCACCCCAGGAAATAATAGACGGTCCAACCAGCCCACCCTTTATTCCTAAACCTACCCATCTTCCTACCCAACCCCTCCCTCCACCTCACCCCAACCAATAGGCTGCTGCCACCTCACTTCCTCCCTCTCCCTCAACCACTCACACACCGCCACATGGCCCACTCTCTCTCCCCCTCCTCACCTGGCCACACACTCCCCACAGCCACACCCTGCCCTGCGCCCCGGGCCCCACCCGCGCTTCCCTGCCCCAGTCCCCACTCCCTGCCTCCCCTGGACCCGGTCCTCACCCCGGTCCACCCCCCCTTCCCGCGGGCCCGCCTGGTCCCACTCCGCCCACGCCCTCCCCTGCCTCTTCCTCACCCTCCTCCTGCCTCTCCCAGCGCCCGAGCCTCACTGCTCCCTCTCCAAGGCCGCCCCACTCACCTCATGCCGCCTGCGCCTCAAAGACGCCCCACCCCGCTGTCCTACCTCCGCCACGCCCACGCGACCGCCCGCTGCTGGCCCGCCGGGCCTCGTCCCCGCCTCGCCGCTCCCCGGAGCTCCCCGTCCGCTCCACCGCCCGAACCACTGCCTCGCCTTTCCCACAGCGGCCTTGACCGCCTCCATCTCTCCGCCGCGCCGTGGACCGCCTCGCCTGCTCTCCGCAGCCTGCCGCCGCTCTTGCCACCGCCGCTGCCTCGCCGCCTCCTCGGCTTCCTCCTCTGTGGACGCCCGGCCGACCGCAGCTTGCCGAGGCGCGCCGCCTCGCGCGCTTCTTCCGGTCGCCGCCGCCGCGGCAGCACCGCTCGCATCTCCGTCAGCTCGAGGCCACCGCCGACTGTAGCCGCCTCCTGGTCTCCTCGCCCACGTCTGAAGCTCCTGCCGTGGTCTCGCGAATCATTGCAAGCACCCTCCCTTCATCTCGCCCGCTCCTCGCCTCGCACCGTCATCCTGCGCCCTTTGTCGCTAGAGACACCAACCATCGCTGGAGACGCCTTTGCATGCTTGCTGCGAGCTTCTGTTGGCGTGGATATATCTGTGTTGGAGATCAAGTTCTCGTTGGGAACAAGCGCCAAGTTTGGTCAATGTTATCAGTGATGCTCGGATGACCCCTCGATCACTTCCGCTCCGGCGATTGAAACAATACCTGATACCACTTGAAGACCACTGTTGCCAAGCCCAAGATCGACACCGGCAATCGAAGCCGCAAGACCTCGTGAACACGGACATCGAGCGACAAGATCTGCCTCATGAAACCGAAGGACGTCGAACACCAAGTTATCCTTCCCGAAGTCCGAAGCCGATCCCGAACCCAGCGCCGCATCAAGTTCTCCTTCTCGGACGCCAAGATCGCCCACGTGGAACCGAAGGTGTCGAGACCCTGAAGACCCGTTCCCGGAGGCGGAGTCCGGACCCGAAGACCGTACCTTCGCGGAACAAGTTCACGGCCAACAACCAAAGTCGGAACCCCAAGGTCGCTCACGGACTCGGAGGATCCCCGGACGACAAGTACTTCATCCCGAACGCCATGACCGTCGACAACGACCCAAAACCCCGATGCCTCGACACGGATCATGGAGGACGCCGTCATGAAAACCGAAGACCCCGTTCACGGATTCGGAGGCCGAACCCGATGACCGCCAAACTCGCCACAAAACGACAAGCACTTCACCGCGGGACACCGAGTTCTTCATCGAGGACACCAAGGTCGTCGACATGGAACCGAAGGACATCAAGCACTTCACCCCGGACGTCAAGTCCGACCCGACCCGCGGACCCGACAAGGTTTTCACGACAACAAGAACGACACCGACCCGGAAGGATCCGATGCGCCCCGGCGCCGAACCAAGCCCTGCTTCCCGGATGCCGAGGACACCGACACAGAACAACAAGATCTACTTCGCGGACACCGTGCGCCAAGATCTACCCCCGTTATCCGAGAACGATCCCGCCAAGGTCGAACCCCAGATCCGGACCCTGAGACCGACCCCGAACCCCGGAACCCCAAGCTCGCCGAACCCTAATGTGTGAACCCCTTCCCGAAAACCCTATTTTATAATATAACAGAACTTGTCGCATCTTAATTGTTCATCTCGCATGCATCTTGGTGGTTTGGGGGCCTTATGCCGATTCACCTAATAATTAAATATGGGGCCCATATGCGGGCAAATCTAGTCTCATATTGGCCTCATTTAAATTTGTGTAGCGAACCCGGTGCTATCTTCTGCCATGGTAAACAACATTTAAATTGCGGGGGTTCTAAATAACTTGAACCATTTAACTAATTGTCGGGACCCCGGTTCCACTTAACATGACCTAATTGCATCGCACCTTTGCCATGTCATCCATCATACATGCATCATGCCGATCTTCTGCCGTTTTATTAAATATCGCATCCGGTGTTTATTCTAGTGTTATGCTTCTTCGCGGATAAGGCCGTTGAGTTGATGTGAGCATCGCCCCGATCTTCGGTTGAACCTTCGACAATGTTTTCAGGCGAGCATCTCCCTCTTTCTACCTATCTTACTTTATAGTCTTTATTCCCCTCCTGTTGATCTATTGCTATCCGTGTTGCGATGCTTTAGTTTCCGTACCTGTGATATACCGTGCAGCCCTATATTGCCTTGGACACACCCTATCACCTGTTGATTGGTAGATAGTTGGACTTGCGCGTCGTAGTCGCTTGCTTAAGTGCTGTTGTGTGTCGTCATATGCCACAGTTGCTGATGTATTGCCGCATGTTGATGTTGGAGATGATTCTAGTTGTACTTATCGTCACTTTAATTTCTGTTTAACAACTAAAATTGAAATAAGCAGAGGCATCGGTGGGTGATAGAAAATATTTGGTTTCCGAACGCCCACTTGTGTCCCGTAAGACCCCGAGTACTTGATACCTGTTCCTTGATTTATCGCGCTATCCACATCCGGGAGGTATATGGGACCCCCGAGCCGTAGCTTGATTCAGTATTATTTCTTGGGGCCACAAACTAGTTTGAGGTTTTATTTACGATCCTGTACTTATGCCATGCTACTTTATGTATTTAAATTGTGCGAGGAGCACACTGTACTGTTTAGGTAAGCGGAGTGATTACGCGGTATCGACAAGCCCAGCCACACTTTCGGGTTCCCGCTTCTGACCATTGACGCAAACCTTGAGTCCGTCTCGAGCTTGCTTACTGCTATGATCTACTCAATGGGGTGGCCCCTGAAATATTTCTGAATCTGTGATTGTTCACGTGAAAGCCTCGTTGGTTTTGATTTGGTTTTTCCGAGGTTGATCGGCGTGTGTTGCTATTGGTGCACCGGCCGGTAAAACTTTCAAAGCCGTGTCCGGATATGGACGACTTGGAGCACGATCTCGATCATAGACAAGCATAACTAAAGTTCACTGCTATAAATTTGACTTATAATGACTAGTAATCAGCTTCACTATAATGGAATGACTAATTAATACTGCCCACAATTGCTTGTTTGTTTGTCGCTTGCGACCATTGTATCTGACTAGTAAGTATTGCAACTACAACGAAATGGCTGAATAAAAGTACCAACAACTGCTGGGTTTTGGGTTTATATCATGCTATCTGTATCTGATTAGTAATTGTTGCAACTACAACAGAATGGTTAACTAAAAATGCCCACTGCTTATTTTATCAGGAGGATTATCTAAACCTGACTAGTAAAGTGCCGCAACTATAACTGAACAAGTAAAACTGCCAACTGTGTGAGTTTCCTCGGTTGACTTCCTCGTTTGGTCTCGAGGGGGAAATGCCAGGATGGGTTTGTTTGATGCTAGTATCAGGTTGGATCCGAATAGGTCATTCTTACCCCCCCTCTGATATCCGCCAGTTGTATCGAGTCTCTATAGGTTGTTTAGTACATCTTTGCCGCTTTCGATCCACCATACCTATGTAGGCGAGGACCGCCAATTCTAGCCTCGCCGTAATCGGCCTCGATCGACGCTCATTCTTTTTCCTCTGCCTTTGTCGGCACCCTTTGTTTGAGCAGGTTTTGAGATCGACGTCGTTAGCGTGGTTACCCTTCCTTGGCTCAAGGTGGTTATGGACGCCATTGGTTATTCTTCAGGGCTCTTAGCCCCATTTGCTTCTTGTCCGTAGCTGGACGCTATATCGTTTTCAAGGTGATTTGGATCTTTGTATATTATCTCTGTATTCTTGACTCTCTGAGTCGCTGCTATATATATCTGTTCTGTGGGTCCCATCGAGGACTGTTGTGTAATGTTATTACTTTGCTTTCCACCCGCACGAAAGTGCCTGGTGGGCACCTTTGAATCGTTTCTATGCGGGTTTGGCGAATTTTGCTCAAACTTTCATAGGTCCGATTCTGAGGGTGTTACAGAGTGGTATCAGAGCTCAGCAGCTATGATTCACAAGTCCAGCCTGTAGGATAACCTAGCTAACGGCCGAAGTAGAAGTGTCAAAACTATTTTTTTTGAAAATCGGTTGGATAGTTCTGGTTAGGTCTGATTTTACTCCTTACCCCTCTGTTGTTCTCCTCTTACCTCTACGTGTTTTGTATCCGCTCTCTTCTCTCTCTTCGAGTCCAGGACTTCCCGTGGTTGGGTTCCGTCGTACCTTCAGGGTTTCGCTTCCTCCTCTGATAACGGTGTTCTACCATCCGGTGTTCAAGCTGCCTGAGGAATCCGTCTACGGTGTTACCATCCTTTGTTCCTTGTTTGTGCCTTCCGGTGTTTTCCAACGCGACGAAGTCTTCTACGCCAGATCCGATGCAGAGTCTGCATCCCTCCTTTGTTCCGACCCTCGTTTGTCAAGATCTTCAGTCTGATTCCGAGAATGGTTGCACTCTTTTCTACTGATTGTGCGGAGTAATAGTTTGGGTGCGTGATGGATTGGCCCCCATGCCGACTACCCCTTCTATTCGCTTTGGTACATTGAAGTGGACGAGAATGTATCGATTCCCTCTTCCTATCGGAGTTAGAGGTGGCTTTATTTGTTGATACCTCTACCTTCGACCTTTTGTTTCCGGAGTGTTCTCTCGACGATCACGGACAACGACCTCTTGTTAGTGGTGTCGCGAGGATCTACACGAAGCAAGAAGATGCAGACCGCCGACCTTCCTTCCGGTACCATGAGGCGGATCTCGAGGGCGAGATCCATTGTTAGTGGTGTCGAATTGTGGCATCCCGCAAAACCACTACTAGAAAATCGCGTTGAATTTGTGCATTGCATCGTCATCATCATGCATTTTTTGCCAAAATTATTTTCGCAACACCCGTTTTGTTTTCTAAAACGCCCCCTCTTGATTCAAACATCAAAATCCGGGTCGCCGGAATATTTTGTTTTGCCCGACATCGGTTTGCAAAAGCTTTGTTTGAAATAAATAAAATTTATTTTTACTTTAGTGGGGGCAGTCGAACGGGCCAGATTGACCCGATCGACCACCCCAGGAAATAATAGACGGTCCAACCAGCCCACCCTTTATTCCTAAACCTACCCATCTTCCTACCCAACCCCTCCCTCCACCTCACCCCAACCAATAGGCTGCTACCACTCCTCCTCCCTCTCCCTCAACCACTCACACACCGCCACATGGCCCACTCTCTCTCCCCCTCCTCACCTGGCCACACACTCCCCACGCCACCGCCTCCGCCCCCACCCGCTTCCTGCCCCGCCCCACTCCTGCCTCCCCGACCCGGTCTCACCCAGTCCACCCCCTTCCATGGCCCGCCTGGTCCCACTCCGCCCACGTCTGGCCCTGCTCCTCTTCCTCACCCTCCTCTCTCTCTCCAGCGCCTCCCGAGCCTCACTGCTCTCCCTCTCCCAAGCCGCCCACTCAAGGCTGCCTCGCCCTCAAAGACGCCCACCCCGCCCCTCTACCTCCCGCCACGCCCACGCGACCCTCGCCGCTGGCGCCGCCTCGATCGCCCGCTCCCGCCCGGCTCGCCCGCTCCCGAGTTTCCCCGTCCCGCTCCGCCCGGCAACCACCGCCTCCGCCTTCCCAGCGGCCTTGACCGCCCTCCATCTCTCCGCCGCTGCGTCCGGCGGACCGCCTCGCCCGTTCCTCCGCAGTCGCCGCCGCTCTCTGCCGCGACCGCCGCCGCCGCCCCCGCCGCCTGCCTCGGCTTCCTCCTCCTGCGACGCCCTCCGGCCGACCGCAGCTTGCCAGAGGCAGAGCCGTCCTCGTCGCGCCTCCCCGGTCGCCACCGCCTCCAGCCGCGGGCAGCGCCGCTCGCATCTCCGTCAGGCTCCGAGGCCACCGCCGACCTGTAGCCGCTCTCCTGGTCTCCTCCTCGCCCACGCGAAGCTCGCCGTGGTCCTGAATCCGCAAGCACCCTCCCTTCATCTCGGCCTGCTCCTCGCCTGCACCGTCATCCTGCGCCCTTTGTCGCTAGAGACACCAACCATCGCTGGAGACGCCTTTGCATGCTTGCTGCGAGCTTCTGTTGGCGTGGATATATCTGTGTTGGAGATCAAGTTCTCGTTGGGAACAAGCGCCAAGTTTGGTCAATGTTATCAGTGATGCTCGGATGACCCCTCGATCACTTCCGCTCCGGCGATTGAAACAATACCTGATACCACTTGAAGACCACTGTTGCCAAGCCCAAGATCGACACCGGCAATCGAAGCCGCAAGACCTCGTGAACACGGACATCGAGCGACAAGATCTGCCTCATGAAACCGAAGGACGTCGAACACCAAGTTATCCTTCTCGAAGTCCGAAGCCGATCCCGAACCCAGCGCCGCATCAAGTTCTCCTTCTCGGACGCCAAGATCGCCCACGTGGAACCGAAGGTGTCGAGACCCTGAAGACCCGTTCCCGGAGGCGGAGTCCGGACCCGAAGACCGTACCTTCGCGGAACAAGTTCACGGCCAACAACCAAAGTCGGAACCCCAAGGTCGTCAACACGGACTCGGAGGATCCCCGGACGACAAGTACTTCATCCCGAACGCCATGACCGTCGACAACGACCCAAAACCCCGATGCCTCGACACGGATCATGGAGGACGCCGTCATGAAAACCGAAGACCCCGTTCACGGATTCGGAGGCCGAACCCGATGACCGCCAAACTCGCCACAAAACGACAAGCACTTCACCGCGGGACACCGAGTTCTTCATCGAGGACACCAAGGTCGTCGACATGGAACCGAAGGACATCAAGCACTTCACCCCGGACGTCAAGTCCGACCCGACCCGCGGACCCGACAAGGTTTTCACGACAACAAGAACGGCACCGACCCGGAAGGATCCGATGCGCCCCGGCGCCGAACCAAGCCCTGCTTCCCGGATGCCGAGGACACCGACACAGAACAACAAGATCTACTTCGCGGACACCGTGCGCCAAGATCTACCCCCGTTATCCGAGAACGATCCCGCCAAGGTCGAACCCCAGATCCGGACCCTGAGACCGACCCCGAACCCCGGAACCCCAAGCTCGCCGAACCCTAATGTGTGAACCCCTTCCCGAAAACCCTATTTTATAATATAACAGAACTTGTCGCATCTTAATTGTTCATCTCGCATGCATCTTGGTGGTTTGGGGGCCTTATGCCGA
Source organism: Avena longiglumis (assembly GCA_030063025.1). Classification (NCBI taxonomy): domain Eukaryota; kingdom Viridiplantae; phylum Streptophyta; class Magnoliopsida; order Poales; family Poaceae; genus Avena; species Avena longiglumis. The sequence continues at coordinate 147,488,918 of CP125975.1, read as the reverse complement.
TTCACCTAATAATTAAATATGGGGCCCATATGCGGGCAAATCTAGTCTCATATTGGCCTCATTTAAATTTGTGTAGCGAACCCGGTGCTATCTTCTGCCATGGTAAACAACATTTAAATTGCGGGGGTTCTAAATAACTTGAACCATTTAACTAATTGTCGGGACCCCGGTTCCACTTAACATGACCTAATTGCATCGCACCTTTGCCATGTCATCAATCATACATGCATCATGCCGATCTTCCGCGTTTATTAAATATCGCATCCGGTGTTTATTCTAGTGTTTTGCTTCTTCGCGGATAAGGCCGTTGAGTTGATGTGAGCATCGCCCCGATCTTCGGTTGAACCTTCGACAATGTTTTCAGGCGAGCATCTCCCTCTTTCTACCTATCTTACTTTATAGTCTTTATTCCCCTCCTGTTGATCTATTGCTATCCGTGTTGCGATGCTTTAGTTTCCGTACCTGTGATATACCGTGCAGCCCTATATTGCCTTGGACACACCCTATCACCTGTTGATTGGTAGATAGTTGGACTTGCGCGTCGTAGTCGCTTGCTTAAGTGCTGTTGTGTGTCGTCATATGCCACAGTTGCTGATGTATTGCCGCATGTTGATGTTGGAGATGATTCTAGTTGTACTTATCGTCACTTTAATTTCTGTTTAACAACTAAAATTGAAATAAGCAGAGGCATCGGTGGGTGATAGAAAATATTTGGTTTCCGAACGCCCACTTGTGTCCCGTAAGACCCCGAGTACTTGATACCTGTTCCTTGATTTATCGCGCTATCCACATCCGGGAGGTATATGGGACCCCCCTGAGCCAGAGCTTGATTCAGTCTTATTTCTTGGGGCCACAAACTAGTTTGAGGTTTTATTTACGATCCTATACTTATGCCATGCTACTTTCTGTATTTAAATTGTGCGAGGAGCACACTGTACTGTTTAGGAAAGCGGAGTGATTACGCGGTATCGACAAGCCCAGCCACACTTTTGGGTTCCCAAATACATGACCATTGACGCAAACCTTGAGTCTGTCTCGAGCTTGCTTACTCCGCTATGGATCTACTCAATGGGGTGCCCCTTAAATATTTCAATCCTGTGATTGTTCATCGTGAAAGCCTCATTGGGTTTTGATTTGGTTTTTCCGAGGTTGATCGAGCGTGTGTTGCTATTGGTGCACCCGGCCGGTAAAACTTTCGAAAGCCGTGTCCGCGGATATGGACGACTTGGAGCACGAGATATCGATCATAGACAAGCATAACTAAAGTTTATGCTATAAATTTGACTTATAATGACTAGTAATCAGCTTCACTATAATGGAATGACTAATTAATACGCCCACAATTGCTTGTTTGTTTGTCGCCATACCATTGTATCGACTAGTAAGTATTGCAACTACTAGCGAAATGGCTGAATAAAAGTACCAACAACTCTTTGGGTTTGGGTTTATATCATGCTATCTGTCGATTAGTAATTGTTGCAACTACAACGGAATGGTTAACTAAAATGCCCACCGCTTATTTTATCAAGAGGATTATCTAAACGACTAGTAAAGTGCCGCAACTATAATCGAACAAGTAAAGCGCCAACTGTGAGTTTCCTCGGTTGACTTCCTCGTTTGGTCTCGAGGGGGAAACGCCAGGATGGGTTTGTTTGACGCTAGTATCAGGATGGATCCGAATAGGTCATTCTTACCCCCTCTGATATCCGCCAGTTGTATCGAGTCTCTATAGGTTGTTTAGTGCATGTTGCCGCTGCCGCTCAGTCCACCATACCTATGTAGGCGAGGACCGCCGAATTCTAGCCTCGCTGCATCGGCCTCGATCGACGCTCATTCTTTTCCTCCGCCTTTGTCGGCACCCCTTTGTTTGAGCAGGTTTTGATATCGGCGTCGTTAGCGGGGTTACCCTTCCGGCTTGGCCCGGGCAGGTTATGGACGCCATTGGTTATTCTTCGTGGCTCTTAGCCCCATTTGCTTCTTGTCCGTAGCTGGACGCTATATCGCTTTCAAGGTGATTTGGATCTTTGTATATTATCTACGTATTCTTGACTCTCGAGTCGCTATATATATTCGCTCAGGGTCCCATCAAGGACTGTTGTGTAATGTTATTACTTTGCTTTCCACCCGCACGAAAGTGCCTGATGGGCACCTTTGAATCGTTTCTATGCGGGTTTGGCGAATTTTGCTCAAACTTGCATAGGTCCGATTCTGAGGGTGTTACAAAAGGGCCTTCTGGGCGTGGTAGAGCGGTTGTGCCAGTTTCAGACCACATTCCAATGCTGGAGCTAATCAATTTTCCGTGATATCAGAAGGAAACTGAGGAAAGACTGTGAAGATTTTTTAGAAAGAGCGCCACAGTGCTCTTCATCAAGGGTCGTAGAACCGTGAGAGACAGCTAGCTGCCCATATAGCCGAACTCTTACGCAACTATCGGTTACAATTATCATGAGAACCTCGACCACGGCTACATCACGACCGGCTACCTCGACATTGTTGACTGTAGCTCAGATCACTATAGAGCTTCGTTGGGAAACCCCAAGAGGAAGGTATGATGAGTACAACATCAAGTTTTCCATCAGTAAGAAACCGAGGTTATTGAACCAGTAGGAGGAAGGAAACTACTCAAAGGTGTTGCTAGCAACTTGGAAACCTGCACAACACAAACTCAAGAGTTTGCCCCAATGAACAGCGAGGTTGTCAATCTCACCGGTTTGCTGAAAACAAAGGATTAACCGTATGGTGTGGAAAGTAATGGTGACTTGCAGAAAGTAAATAGTAACAGTGGAAGACGTATCAATGGTAAAGATTGGACCAGGGTCCACAGTTCACTAGAGGTGCTCTCCTTAAGATAAACAACATAACATGCTGGGTAAACAAATTACAGCGGGGCAATTGACAGGACTGAGCAAGACATAACAATGCAATACTGGACATTCATGATCCTATGAGATTCGATTTTGCATTACAACAATATACATAGACCGCCATCCAACTGCATCTATGACTAGTAGTCCACCTTCAGGTTATCATCCGAACCCCCTCCAGTATTAAGTTGCAAGAAACAAATAACTTCTTTAAGCAAAGTGTGTAAAGTAAACAATACAATTGTTCCATGAACAAAAGATCGGTTTTCTCCCTAGTAGCAACAACACATCTACAACCTTAAAGATTTCTATCACTTCCCCAGATTCAATAGAGGCATGAACCCAGTATCGAGCATAAATAGTCCCTTTTGGAGTCACTAGCATCTACTTGGCCAAGATAGGTAATAGAAACGGAGAGCATGCAAGATCTCAAACAACACAGACATGATAGAATCAATAAGACAAAACCATTAATCAATCTTACATAGTAATCTCAATATCCATCGGATCCCCGCAAACACAACATGCATGATTAAAAAAAGATGATCTTGATCATGAACGGAGCTCACAAGATCTAAACATGGTAGCACAAAAAAGGAGAGACAACTTGTTGGAGATATGCCCAAGAGGCAATAAAGTGGTTATTATCATATCTTCGTACTTATGGTAAATGTTTACATACCATGCTATAATTGTATTAACCGGAAACATTAATACTTGTGTGATTTGTAAACATGTAAGAGTACCTAGTAAAGCCTCTTGTTAAACTAGCTTGTTGGTTAATATATGATCATGGTTTCCCGATCATGAACATCGAGATGTTATTAACAACAAGGTCATATCATTAGGAGAATGATGTGATGGACATACTCATATTGATAAGCATAGCATAAAGATCAAGTCATTTAAATAGTTCACTTGCTATAAGCTTTCAAATACATAGTAACCTAAATCCTTCGACCATAAGATCATGTTAATCACCATCACCGGATGGATGCTTTGATGACATCAAACACCACTTCGTAACTGGGTGGTTATAAAGATGGCATTGAGTGTTCGGAAAGTATGTGTTGAGGCACATGGATCAAGAGTGGGATTTGTCCATCCATATGACAAATAGATATACTCTGGGCCCTCTCGGTGGAATGTCATCCAATTGGCTTACAAGCATGTGACTGGCTAACAAGCGATCACATATCACAGGAACGAGTAAAGAGTACTTATTGGTAACGAGGTTGAACTAGGTATGTAGAGATACCGACGATCAAACCCCGGATAAGTAAAGTATCGCGAGACAAAGGGAAATTGGTATTGTATATGAATGGTTCATTCGATCATGAAGTAATCGTAGAAATATGTGGGAGCCATATGAATTTCTAGATTCCTCTATTGTTTATTGATCGGAGAAGAGTCTCGATCATGTCTGCATAATTCACGAACCGTAGGGAGACACACTTAAGGATTCAATGTTGTTTAATAGATATGGAAAGTGACTAAAGAGACCGAATGTAGTTCGGAGTCTCAGATGGGATCCGGGATATCACGAGGAGATCCAGAATGGTTTGGAGAATAAGATTCATATAAGGAAAGTCCAATTCCGGAGTTCGGGAATGGTTTCAGTGTTTTCACCGGAATGTTCTAGAAGGGTCTATATGGTCCACCGAACCGGAAGGGGAAGGGTACATGGATGTGTCATGACAAAGTGGAATGGTTGCATCATGTCCTAGGTAAGTTGGCTGGACACTTGGAAGAGAAAAATCAAACTCTAATTTGAAAGTCAAAAAGGCAGTTTGAAAAAGTCCAATCCCAACATGGTTTCCGAGTTAGGGAGGGTTTTTGAGTTAGGGAGGGTTTACACCTGGGATGGGAACACACTTGGACGCCCCCCACCTATATAAGGAGGGGTGGGGTGCACCCCAAGACCCAATCCCTAGGCCGTCGCTGTCCCCCAAGATGTCGGCGCCCTAGATCCCCTCTGAACCACCATTGCCGTCTAGCCTAAACCCTTTCCGCCGGCTGCCCTCTTCCCTCTGCATCTAAACCCTAGCCCTGAGGCTCTCTCTACTTCACCATACCCGCTCCGGCTTAGGTGAAGCCCTGCGGGAGCTCCCCTCTACTTCTCATACCATGTCGTCGTGCTGCCGAAATCGCGAGGAGAGAGCTACAACCTCCGCTGCCTGCTAGAACAAGGGAGAGGAAGGTCTTGATAGAGTACCGTATGTGTGAACGACTGTGGGATCGCTGCCAGAACGCGGCGCCGGAAGGATTGTCTACGCGATTGCGGTGACCCAGCATACCACTGCATGTGTAGTACACTATAGTCGTTAACATGACATCCATAGAACACCGTTCCGTAAATATCACATCCCTCAGAGTGGTACAACAGAAACATTGCGGGTACATATTACAAAAGTACACACATTATTGTTATTACAATAGCGGAAGTTCAAGACTTCCAAAAGATCCAACTTACAAACCAAAATATAAAGTGTTCAGCAGAATTTAAAAGTAGCAACTCCGACTAGGAGTTGAGCTCAGTAGCTTATTCTATAGAGTTCATGCTGCTCAGCTCCGTTAGTTACTACTAACTAGGTACTTAGTTGGACTCATTCTCATCGACACTGTAGCGGATCTTGTAATCCACTCCTTCAACTCCTCCGGACAGATCAGGTTCCTCGTAGAACACATCTTCTTGACATTCAGCTGCATACATTGGCACGTCTTCGGGATCCTCAGAGTCTAAGCAAGGGATCAAAGGAAAGAATGAGTAATAGTGTTACCCAACAAGTTCATTATATGCAAGGTGGTAAGTTTGATGCTCTAACTACCACCTCGGATTATAAATCCTTGGCACTATGCAGTTTTTGTAAATCTTTCTTCAAAGATTGATTTTATTATGAAAATCTATGACCATCAGCCTTCACAGGTTGACCAGAACTTTAATGGAGTTCCTTTCCTGCCGCGTTCATAGCTCCTTCCCAGAACAGGGAGTAACAAGTTACAGTTCTTACACTCTGCAGAGGTGCGTTACTTTACCCATGAGAGATCAACTCCTTGTTGCACAACCAGGCGTAGTTTCCCGTCCACAATTCCATGATGTGGGGCCCAGTAGTTGGTCCAAGCCAATCACTGCCCCCTTCGCGACCCCGCATGCCTCCTTGGTGTACACCATGCCCACATAATGGATTACGGCAATGGTTTGTACAAACCGTTAGATGCCAGAACTATCGTGGGACGATGAGGGTTCCCACCCATATGTTGCATATCCTCTACGAATTACCAATTAGTGTTCACGCTACGAGGATAACAGCCACGACCTTCACATCCGGCTTCATGCGAGAGGAAGAAGATACAGCTGACTTCTCTGTCCCATTCCAAATCTCATGGCTAACGCGTAATATACGGCACTAGAATCACTGATGTCAGGGGTTATTAAGTCCCTACTTGATTATCATCATTGCAATTAGAACACTAAGTTCTATTGCTCCATTATATCATCACTTAGGATGATATCTATGATTTATTTATTTGTAAAAATAATATTTTCTTTCTTTTATAGCATATATGATAACACACAATTTGCAAATACTTTCATAAAGACTCTTCAAAGGACATGAGCAAGTGATGAACTTGCCTTGTGATGGCAAGGTAGTGAAGTCTGATGCTTGCACTGGACCTTGAGCTTCTAGTTATACAAAAACATCATTATTGCCCGGTAAGGACAATATTTAAAGAAGCAAAATGATTATGCAAGTAATGTAATGCATTATTTAATTTTATATGCATTTACCCTTTATAAAGTGCCTTTTTAATAATAATAATAAAGCATTTATAAATATTACTTTTAATATTTATATCATATATTGAATTATTTTATTTTATTTCCTTTTTATTTGACTTTTATTGATTTAATAATTCTTTAAGGAATTACCAATTATACATTAAAAATTGTTATAAAATATTTATTCAGTATTTTTCAAAAATACTATAATATTAATATATAATGAAAGTGATTTTTATTTATTTTTATCACCTTTCAATAATTTTGTAAAATTCCATAAGGAATATATAATTTACAAAATTCTTAATAAAATTTAAATGTCTAAAATTTTATTTCTTAATTTATTTGGATAGTGTGGATTATTGTGAATCCAAAAATATTTTATTTATAATTTTTGGACTTTTATTTTATTTTCTAGTATTTAATTAAGTCTAGGGGTATTTTGGTCTTTTCCTTTTTATTAAAACAGGCCTGAAAGAATTTTGGGCTGGTTTAGCTTATTGGGCCCTAGTGGTCCATTAGTCATTGACAAAATAACCACCCCGAATGGTCTGGCCCAACTCGACCCACTCCTCACTGCCTCTCTCTCTCTCCCTCGAGTTCATCCTCTCCTCCTCTAACCCGACCCAGTGGCCGGCGATGCCGCCACCGTCGATTCTCGCCGCCGTAGGCCGTTCTAGTAGCCAGGGGGTTGTTGGAGATGCCCGTTTGTTCTATCCAATTAGATTCGAGCCTAGGGCTTCCTAGCAATGGATCGATGTCGTCCCAAACCCTAGGGTTTGGGGTTTGGCATGTGTTCAAGTGTTGCCACCGTCGTCGTGGTCTCGCCTCTGGTGGTGTGGTGGATTCGTGTGCTGCCGTGGCTGCCGCCGTGGCCGGTGCAGGTTGGAGCTCCCCTGGGTGCTCCCTGTGCCGCCGCGGGTTCGTCGGCCAATCTGCTTCCTCTTCAATTTCGAGGACCTACGGTGAGTTTGATTCCTTCTCCTGGTGCTTTCTATGCTTGTGGATTTGATGCTAGAGGCTGGCAGTGTTCTCTCTGTCTATTGTCTAATTCATATTAAGATGATCATCCATTTAGGGTTCCTGCTATGTGCTTGTTCATGTACTGGATGATTTGAATCATGTTTGGTTAATCTGTATTCATGCTAAATGATTATTGGCCTGAGGCTTGTTGTTTAAAATGATAGATGATGTTTCTGGTGGCTTACTAGATGATTTGATGCTTGGATTGCATCTGATTCAGATGATGTAGTTGCTTGGGAAATATGCTTGGTAAAGCCAATGACTTGATAGCTTTCCACTGTTTATTTGATTCATGGTCATGATTATGATAAGATACAGCTATTGTCTTAGTGTTGTTAGCTTGGGAATTAACATGTGGTTTGATCATGATCTCAAACAGTGAAGTGTAACATAGGAATCTCCTAGTTATGATTCATGTGCTAACAGGAATATGATTAGTTAGTTGATTGTCTGAATCTATGATGATTTACTGTCTTTCCTAATTCATATTTGACTGTTCTTGTGACACCATCATGGTATGGCACACAAGTTTGATTCTAAACCATGGATTTGGTTAGTTTATGTTTAAGACAATCTTGGCTTTGAAAGATAAATATAAATGCTTTTATCTGAATTCCCTAAGACCAATGATGTTGGTCTGAGGCTTAGGGATTTAGATCTTATCTAATTGGTTCATCTAGATAGTCCTGGTAGTGGTACCAGTTATTCTTGATTGAATCAAAGCTTGGAAAAAGGATAGTGAGCTTGATCATGTTATGGACCCTAAGGATTTATTCCTAAGGTGCTACACTTCCTTTAGGGATGTGCCTAGGAATATATCATAGGTATATGTATGATTGAATTGCAGAATATAGTTTGACAACCAGAGCAAGGATGTTGCTCTGAGCTCTGGTTGGATCTTGGTACTTTGTTGTTTGCCTTTAGAGTTTCAGAAATCCCTATGATGGATTCACCCCACTTGGGTGCTTTCTGAGGGTTTGTTTTATAAAACAACACGTTCTTCTCTCTGAATAAGATGATTAGATCATGTGAAGGTTTTATGAAACTCACCATAGAATCTTGCTGTGTGTGGAATAAGTTGGTGATGATCTTGATCTTGATCTGCTGGATTCATGTTCTTGCTCTTGAGCTAGACTGCTCCTCCTAGCTCCTGGGCTTGGCCTTTCTGTCCACCTAATTCTCCCCCCTCCTTATGTCACCATCGTGGTGATGTTTGGTTGATCTGGGGTGGTTTGGTTTGGCTGTTGTTCTTGGTTTAGCTGCTGTCTACACTGGCTGTTCTTGTGTGCTGTGTAGTGGAGAGATGCACTAGTGTGCTCCTCCACGGCTGTGCTTGTGGTTTTGTGAGATTGAGTTGCTCTATGAGCTTGACAACACACCACATGTATGCTAGTGTGTGTCCTGCCTGTGTGCTTGCTATGCACTTGTGGATATGTTCAGAATTTTTGAACTTACTCTTACCAGATTACTTTCACCTGGATGGTGAATTTGTCCCTCTTGGCTGTCATTTGACTTCTGGCTTTGAATTTATGAAAGATGAATTCTTTCATATTGGTGAAACTTGCCCCTTTTTAAAATGTCTCAATGATGAATTTGTCAAGTGAATTTCACTGACATGTCTGAGAGAAATAATACTAACACTAATCTTCTTTTGTTTTTATTTAGTCTTTGTTTTGCAGGTACAAAGATAAAGATGAAGATTTAGTTTAGATTTAGATATAGGATAGTTAGTAAATATTCCAATGTAATTTTATTATTCTTTTGTAATTTTCTTTTATTATTCTTGTAATCTTTATTTTATTCAATTGTAATAAAGATTATATTATTATTAATAAAGAATATTCCTATTCTTTGTATATTAACTTTTGTAAGTTATGTGGATGATTCAAATAAGTTATAATTTTATAACTTGATTATATGTATTGTTGATAAGAAATAAACTTTATATTCATTATTGTTTTTCTTTGGATAGAATTCAAGTTGTAATATTTATCTCTTAATTGAGTTAAGATTCAAAACTCATATCTAATTCATTTGAATTATAATTCAAACACTCAAGTCTAATATTTCAAATCCATTTGAAAACACATAACTCCTTAAGATCATCTCAAAGTTTATAACAATCATCCTTTAAGACTAAACCTAATCTCAAAGTATGAAAGAAACATTGATCACTTAGGTTTTTATTTGGTGAAAATTTTACCCACATTTTCACAAATAGATCCATGCAACATTCCATATTCCTTAATCTACCCTTCGTTAGGTCCTAAATGCTGGGATGTTACAGATCTTGAGATCAGCAAGTGAACGACTACATCACCCACGAGAATCTGTTCTTGTTAACCGCTTTGGATCTTCGAGGGTTAGTACTCTATCAACTCGTTGCTACAATCTAGTAGATAGATCTTGGCTTGTGTGTGTTCACGCGATAGAATTTTTTTGTTTTCCATGCTACGAACCCCTATTGTGGTATCGGAGTCGTTTTTATATGTAGATCTATTGCACGAGTAGAACACAATGTCATTGTGGGCGATGGTGCTTTTATTATCAATTGCATCTTTCTGTACTTTGCATCTTTGATACGTCAGAAATGTATCTATAATTTTTTATGTTCCCTGCTTGTTTACTATCTACTTTGCTTTTATTTGTCTACACTTTGAGGTGCTTTTTACATGTTTTCTGGTACTAACCTATTAACAAGTTGCCACAGTGCCAGTTGCCTGTTTTTCTGCTATTTTTGGTTCCAGAAAATCTAGTAAGAAAATATTCCCGGAATCGGACGGGACAAAAGCCAAAGTCAATATTTCACCCAGGAGAACACGGAGTCTAGAGGAGAGACAGAGGGGGGCCACACCCCCAGGCACGGCCTAGGGTGGGACCGTACCTGGGCAGGGTGTGGGCCCCCTGGACGCCTCCCAGCCTTGCCTCTTCGCCTATAAGAAGCCCCCGATGCCTAAACCCTAAGCACCCGATCAATATTCCACGAAACCGTCTGTAGCCGCCGCCACCATCGCCCCTAGATTAGGGGGATCTGAAGCTCTTCCCGGCACCCTGCCGGAGGGTAGATCATCCCGAAGGCCTTCTTCTTCATCATGCCAGCCTCCGGTATGAAGCGTGAGTAGTTCCACCTTGGACTATGGTTCCATGTAGTAGCTATATGGTTGTATCTCCTCCTTGTGCTTTCATGTCTAGATCTTGTGAGCTCCGTTCATGATCAATATCTCATCTATTTGTAATCATGGATGTTGTGTTTGCGGGGATCCGATGGATATTGAGATTACTATGTCAGATTGATTAATGGTTGTCTTATTGATACTATCATGTCTGTGTTGTTTGTGATGTTGCATGCTCTCTGTTGTTAGTAGCTATCTTGGCCAAGTAGTTGCTAGTGACTCCAAGAGGGGGTATTTATGCTCGATAGTGGGTTCATCCCTCTACTTAATCAAGGGAAGTGATAGAAATCTCTACGGTTGTAGATGTGTTGTTGCCACTAGGGAGAAAACAACGGTCTCTTATTCATGGAACAAGTGGATTGTTTACCTTACACACTTTGCTTAAAGCAGTTGTCTGTTGCTTGAAACTTAATACTAGAGGGGGTTCAGATGATAAACTGAAGGTGGACTTCTAGTCATAGATGCAGTTGGATGGCGTTCTATGTATATTGTTGTATTGCCCAATCGAATCTCATAGGTTTTTTGTGTAGTATTGCATTGTTATGCCTTGCTCAGTCCTGTCAATTGCCCTGCTGTAATTTGTTTACCCAGCATGCCATGTTTGTTAATCTAAGGAGAACACCTCTAGTGAACTATGGACCCCGGTCCAATATTTACCATTGATACATCTTCCACTATTACTATTTACTTGCTGCAAACCATCATCACCTTCCACACCATACATTTAAGCAAAGTCTTGAGTTTGTGTTGTGCAGGTTTCCACGTTGCTTGCAACACCTTCGAGACTTTTCCTTCCTCCTACTGGTTCGATAACCTCGGTTTCTTACTGAGGGAAGACTTGCTACTATGTTGCATCACACCTTCCTCTTGGAGTTTCCTGACGAAGCGCTTCCAGGCGCCATCAACAAGTTTTCTGGCGCCGTTGCCGGGGAGGCTAAGGACGTCTTCACAAGGGGAGTCCTCCTCAACCTTTCTCTTTACTTTGTTTTTAGTTTGCTTAGTTTTGTTTGCCTATTTTTATCAAAAACTCCAAAAAAATTAGTTTAGTTTGGTTTGCTTTCTCTTATCAAAAACACAAAAAATAAATTAGTTCCTGCTCTAGATGCTGTTGTTTATGGCTTGCTCCACTTTTGCCAAAATGAACTCTGCTGAGAACATGAAGTTGTGTGACTTCACTAGCACAAAAAACAATGATTTCCTAAGCACTCCTATTGCTCCACCTGCTCCTGATGTTACCTATTATGAAATTTAAACAACTTGATAATGAATATGTTGCTCAAGCTTGGGAAAGAATGAAATCTTTGGTTAAGAATTGTCCCACTCATGGACTTACTGCTTGGATGATTGTCCAGAATTTTTATGTAGGTTTGAACTTCTCTTCAAGAAACCTATTGGATTCAGCTGCTGGAGGTACCTTTATGACCATCACCTTGGGTGCCTGTGGCATCCCGCAAAACCACTACTAGAAAATCGCGTTGAATTGGTGCATTGCATCGTCATCATCATGCATTGTTTGCCAAAACTATTTTCGCAACACCCGTTTTGTTTTCTAAAACGCCCCCTATTGTTTCAAACATCAAAACCCGGTCCCCAGAATATTTTGTCTTGGCCGCTATCGGGTTGCATACGGCCCGTTTAAAACAAATAAAAATTATATTATTTTTGGTGGGGGCAGTCGAACGGGCCAGATCGACCCGAACGACCACCCCCAGGTTTTTGAATCGGTCCACCATTCACCTGCCCTTCTAATCCTAAGTCACCAACTAATCTACCCAGCCCACACCCTCCACCTCACCCCACCCAATAGCCCCTCGCCACCTCACCCTCTTCCCTCACCCCCTCCACTCACATGCTGCCACGTGGCCTAACCTCCCTCTCCACTCAATCCACTCCACCCGCCAGGCCCACCCCCCCCTCACGCCCACTGAACCACCTTGCCCGGCAGTTCCTCCCCACCCACCACTAACACCCCTCTTCCTTCCAGTGGCCCGCCTCCCTGTGGACCCACGCCACTGCCGCCACACACGCCTCCACCCACGCGGGTCCCACCCCGCGGGCCCCTCCACGCGCCTGCCTCCCTCCATCCTCCCCTGCTCTTCTTCCTGGCTCACGCCCTGCCCTCCCGTCGCTTCCTTCCCACCCCCGGCCGTCGCCTCCCGCTCGCCTCAGCGTCTGCTCCACGCTGCCACCTCCTTCCCCCATCGCCGCATCATCCTCCATCACCCTCCGCCATGAGCTCGCAGCCTCCTCTCTCCTTGAGGCCCCACGTCTTGCGCCGCTCGGCAGTTCTCCCACCTCCCTCCTCCGCTCTCACCGTCCTGCTCGCGCCCTTTGTCGCGCCCGTGCCGCCCGTACCGCCGCCCGCGGACCTCACGCTCCCCTCGCCCGGCCGTCCGTCTCCTCCGCCGTGCGGCTCATGCCTCTCCTCGCCACGCCTCCTCCCCTTCCTTTGCTCGCCCGGCTCACAGCCTCGCCTGCCCGGCCTGCCGCTCCTCACCCGCCGCCAAGCCCCTCCTCCTCGCTGCGCCTCGCCGCGTTCTCCAGCGCCTCGCCGTTGCCTCGGGCGCGCTTCCGGCCTCGCCTCCCTTCCATCCGTTTCCGGCTCGCCGTCACCGCGGGCCCGCTTGTCGTCCGCGCCCGAGCAAACCTTGCCTTGCTACCGTGTGCGAGGCCGGTCGGCTGTCAGCCGTGTCTTGCGGCCTTGCTGCGTAATCGGCTAGAACGGTTTCAGTACCGTGACGCGAGTCCATGTTGGTAAGCTTTTGTCGGTGAGCTTTGCGGTTGTCGTGTACTCGTGGCCGATCCATAGTTCGCGACGCAAGTTTTGCCAAGATCTCCTCCGAGTACCACGACCGAACTCGACGAGGAACGCGAACCGAACCGGAGTTCTCCGTCACGGAACCACAAGATCTTCGGGGTGGAACCGACAAGATCTTCCTCGCGGAGCACCAAGAACTCCTTCCAACACTGAAGGACGACCCCACCGAGACCTCGACACCCCGAAGGTCGACGCCACGGACGCCAAGACCGAACCCGAACCTTGGTGCCGAGGCACCTCAAGGCCTTCCGTCCGGACGCCAAGGCGTACCCAGCCGAAGGCGCCCGAAGAAGCTCCGACAAGAACTCCATCACGGAACATCTAGCACTCCGACAGGGACCCTGGAGACCCCGGCGTCGAGCCCAAGTTCGTCCCCGATAATCCAGGTGGAACCCCAAGACCCGAAGCCCCGATCCAAGGCCGATCCGAAGCGCCAAGGCCTCCGCCATGGAATCAACCAGATCCTCACGAAACGCCGAGTACTTCTTTCAGGACGCCATGATCGTCGACATGACCCGAAGACCGTGAATGCGACAAGAACGGCACCGACGCGGAGACGCCAAGTACTTCTTCCCGGAACGCAAGATCTGCCCGTTACGAGGCGAGAACGATCCCGCCGAACCGTCGAACCACGGACCACAGGCCTGTCGAACCTAGCCCCGGAACCCCAAGATCGTCGAGACCCTCAAGTGTGGACCTCTTATCCGAGAACCCTATTTTATAACATAATAACAACTTGTTGCATTAAATCATTCATCTCGCATGCATATCTGTGGTTTGGGGGCCTTAGGCCGATTCAACTAATAATTAAATATGGGGCCCATATGCGAGCAAATCTAGTCTCATATCGGCCTCATTTAAACTTGTGTAGCGAACCGGTATCTTATCTTGCCTCGTTGAAACAACATTTAATATGCGGGGGTTTAAATAACATGAACCACCTAACTAATTGTCGGGACCCGGTTCGCTTAATCTTGACCTATTTGCATCGCACCTTTGCCATGACATGCATCATACATGCATCATGCCGATCTTCTGTCGTTTTATTAAATAGCGCATCCGTGTTTCTTCTAGTGTTTTGCTTCTTCGCGGATAAGGCCGTTGAGTTGATGTGAGCTTAGCGATCTTGGTGAACCTTCGGCAATGTTTTTAGGCGAGCATCTCCCCCCTTTCTACCTATCTTACTTTTATAGTATTTATTCCCTCCTGTTGATCTATTGCTATCCGTGTTGCGATGCTTTAGTTTCCGTACGTGTGATATACCGTGCAGCCCTATATTGCCTTGGACACATCCTATTACATTGTTTGGTAGATAGTTGGACCTGCGTCGTAGTTGCTTGCTCAAGTCTTTGATGTGTCGTCATATGCCGATTCTTGATGTATTGCCGCATGTTGATGTTGGAGATGATTCTAGTTTTACTTATCGTCACTTTAATTTCTGTTTAACAACTAAAATTGAATAAGCGGAGGCATCGGTGGGTGATAGATAATATTTGGTTTCGAGCCCACTTGTGTCCCGTAAGACCCGAGTACTTGATACTGTTCCTTGATTTGCGCGCTATCCACATCCGGAGGTATATGGGACCCCCAGAGCGAGCTTGATTCGACTTATTTCTTGGGGCCACAAACTAGTTTGAGGTTTTATTACGATCCTGTACTTATGCCATGCTTTACTTTGCTTTACGATTGTGCGAGGCACCTTTGTCTTGTTAGGAAATAATGGCACGATTCATGATGTCGACAAGCCCAGCCACACTTTCGGGTTCCCGATCGTTCACCGTCCCCATAACCTTGAGGCCGTCTCGAGCTTGCCTCCGTTGCGGATTCTACTCTAAGGGTGGCCCTCGAAATATTTCTGAATCCTGTGATTGTTCGATCGTGAAAGCCTCGTTGGGTTTTGATTTGGTTTTCGAGGTTGATCGAGCGTGTGTTGCTATTGGTGCACCCGGCGGGTAAAACTTTCCAAAGCCGTGTCCGGATATGGACGACTTGGAGCACAGTATCTCGATCATAGACAAGCATAACTAAAGTTTACTGCTATAAATTTGACTTATAATGACTAGTAATTAGCTCCACTATAATGGAATGGCTAATTAATACTGCCCACAATTGCTTGTTTGGTTGTCGCTTGCGACAATTGTATATGACTAGTAAGTATTGCAACTTCTAGCGAAATGGCTGAATAAAAGTACCAACAAGCTGCTGGGTTTTGGGATTATATCATGCTATCTGTATTTGATTAGTAATTGCCGCCATAACGGAATGGTTAACTAAAAGTGCCCTTGTTTACTTTATCGGATGATTATCTAAACGACTAGTAATGGCTAACGATAATCGAATGAATAAAGCGCCAGCGGTGTGAGTTCCTCGGTTGACTTCCTCGACGGTCTCGAGGGGAAACACCAGATGGGTTGCTTGGTGTTAGTTTCAGTTGGATCCGGTTAGGTCATTCTTACCCCTCTCGATAACCGCCGGTTGTATCGAGTCTCTATAGATTGTTTAGTGCATCTTTTGCGCTTGATCCACCATACCTATGTAGGCGAGGACATGAATTCTAGCCTCGCCGTGTCTGGCCTCGATCTTGGCGCTCCTTCTTTGTTTTTGCTTTGCCCTTTGTCGGCACCCTTTTGTTAAGCAGGTTTTGAGATCGACGCCGTTAGCGAGGTTACCCTTCCGGCTTGCTGGCGGGGTTATGGGCGCCATTGGTTATTCTTGGGCTCTTAGCCCCATTTGCATCTTGTCCGTAGTCGGACGCTCGATCATTTTCAAGGTGATTTGGATCTTGTATCTTATATCGTATTCTTGACTCTACGAGTCACTGTTATATATATATACATTACGTGGGTCCCATCGAGGACTGTTGTGTAATGTTATTACCGTTTTCCACCGCACGAAAGTGCTGGTGCACCTTTGAATCGTTTCTATGCGGGTTTGGCGAATTTTGCCTAAACTTGCATAGGTCCGATCTGAGGGTGTTCTGAGTGGTATCGAGCTCGGCGGTTGCGATACCCCTGAAGTCCAACTGTAGGATAACCTAGCTAACGGCCGAAGTAGTGTGTCAAAACTATTTTTGCAAAATCGGTTGGATAGTTCTGATTAGGTCTGATTTTACTCCTTACCCCTCTGCTGTACTCCTCTTACCTCTGCGCGTTTTGAATCCGCTCTCTTCTCTCTCTTCGAGTCCAGGATTTCTCGTGGTTGGGTTTCCGTCGTACCTTCAGGGTTTCGCTTCCTTCTACGATAACGGTGTTCCACCATCCGGTGTTCAAGCTGCCGGATGAATCCGTCTGCTGTGGTATCTTTCTTTGTTCCTTGTTTGAGCTTCCCGGTGTTTTCCGACGCGACGACATCATCTACGCCAGATCCGATCTGATCGGCATCACTCCTTTGTTTCGAACCTCGCTTGTCGAGATCTTGATCGATTCCGAGAGTTGGTTGCATAATCCGCCTATTCGTGTGCAGAGTAATGGTTTGGGTGCGCGATGGACTGATCACCATCCGACTACTCTTATCATTCGCTCTCGTACATCGAATCAGTGGATCCAGCAGTTTTACTCCGTCCACGGAAGTTAGGGGTGGCCTCATTTGTTGATACCTCTACCTTCGACCCTTTTGTCCCCGGAGTGTTCTCTCGACGATCACGGACAACGACCTCTTGTTAGTGGTGTCGCGAGGATCTACACGAAGCGCGAAGTATCAGATCGCCGACCTTCCTTCCGGTACCATGAGGCGGATCTCGAGGGCGAGATCCATTGTTAGTGGTGTCGAATTGTGGCATCCCGCAAAACCACTACTAGAAAATCGCGTTGAATTGGTGCATTGCATCGTCATCATCATGCATTGTTTGCCAAAACTATTTTCGCAACACCCGTTTTGTTTTCTAAAACGCCCCCTATTGTTTCAAACATCAAAACCCGGTCCCCAGAATATTTTGTCTTGGCCGCTATCGGGTTGCATACGGCCCGTTTAAAACAAATAAAAATTATATTATTTTTGGTGGGGGCAGTCGAACGGGCCAGATCGACCCGAACGACCACCCCCAGGTTTTTGAATCGGTCCACCATTCACCTGCCCTTCTAATCCTAAGTCACCAACTAATCTACCCAGCCCACACCCTCCACCTCACCCCACCCAATAGCCCCTCGCCACCTCACCCTCTTCCCTCACCCCCTCCACTCACATGCTGCCACGTGGCCTAACCTCCCTCTCCACTCAATCCACTCCACCCGCCAGGCCCACCCCTCCCTCACGCCACGCCCCCTGACCAGAACCACCTGCCCAGCCGGCCAGTTCCTCCCCCCACCCACCAGCTAACACCCCCTCTTCCTTCCAGTGGCCCCGCCTCCCCCAGGGACCCACGCGTCAGCCCCTGTCGCCACACACACGCCTCCACCCACGCGGGTCCCACCCCGCGGGCCCCTCCACGCCTCCTCCTCCCTCCTCTTTCTGGCGCTCACAGCATGGCCCCTCCCCGTCGCTCCCTTCCCACCCCACCGGCCGTCGCGCCCTCCCGCTCTCGCCTCCGCGCGTCTGCTCCCGACGCCGCGGCCACCTCCTTCCCCCCCCCATCGCCGCATCATCCTCCATCACCCCCTCCGGCCGCGGAGCTCGCAGCCTCCTCCGCGCCGGCCCTCTCCGCCGCCAGGCCCCACCGCGTCTTGCCGCCGCTCAGCAGTTCTCCCCTCCCTCCTCCGCTCGCTCTCACCGTCCCTGCTCGCCCCACCTTCGCTGCCTTGCCGTACCGCCGCCCCGGACCTCACGCTCCTCCCTCGGCCGGCCGTCCCTCTCCCGGCGTGCGGCTCCAGCTGGCCTCACCGCCACCGCCTCCCTCTCCGCCCCGCCGCTCCTCCCGTCCTCCTCTCCTTGGCCCTCCGCGCGTCGCTCCGGCCAGGCGCCCGCGCCGCCTCTCTGCCGCGCCCGCCAACCCTCCTCCCCCGCCTGCGCCTCGCCGTTCTCCCCAAGCGCCGCCTACCCCCGCCTGCAGGCCCCGCGCCTCCTCCGTCGCCGGCGAACAACCTCGCCGTCGGTCTCCGCGCGTCCTCAGGCCGCGTTTCCCGGCCGCTGCCTCCCTTCCATCCGGCGTTTCCGGCCTCGCCTGACGCCACCGTCACCGGCGGGCCCGCTTCGTCGTCCCGCGCCCCAGAGCCCAACCTTGCCTTGCTACCGCCGTCTGAGGCCGTGTCTGGCCGCTGGCTGTCAACCGTGTGCGCACCGGCCGGCCTTGCTGCACGTGTCGGCTAGAACGGTTTCCAGCCGCGCCGTGACGCGAGTCCATGTTGGTAAGCTGTTTGTCGGTGAGCTTTGCGGTTGTCGTGTACTCGTGGCCGATCCATAGTTCGCGACGCAAGTTTTGCCAAGATCTCCTCCGAGTACCACGACCCGAACCGTCGACGAGGAACCGCGAACCGAACCCGGAGTTCTCCGTCACGGAACCACAAGATCTTCGGGGTGGAACCGACAAGATCTTCCTCGCGGAGCACCAAGAACTCCTTCCAACACTGAAGGACGACCCCACCGAGACCTCGACACCCCGAAGGTCGACGCCACGGACGCCAAGACCGAACCCGAACCTTGGTGCCGAGGTACCTCAAGGCCTTCGTCCCGGAACGCCAAGACTGTACCCAGCCGAAGGCGCCCGAAGAAGCTCCGACAAGAACTCCATCACGGAACATCTAGCACTCCGACAGGGACCCTGGAGACCCCGGCGTCGAGCCCAAGTTCGTCCCCGATAATCCAGGTGGAACCCCAAGACCCGAAGCCCCGATCCAAGGCCGATCCGAAGCGCCAAGGCCTCCGCCATGGAATCAACCAGATCCTCACGAAACGCCGAGTACTTCTTTCAGGACGCCATGATCGTCGACATGACCCGAAGACCGTGAATGCGACAAGAACGGCACCGACGCGGAGACGCCAAGTACTTCTTCCCGGAACGCAAGATCTGCCCCGTTACCGAGAGCGAGAGAACGATCCCGCCGAGCCCGAACCGTCGAACCCTGGACCCTGGGCCCTGTCGAACCCCTAGCCCCCGGAACCCCAAGATCGTCGAGACCCCTCAAGTGTGGACCTCTTATCCGAGAACCCTATTTTATAACATAATAACAACTTGTTGCATTAAATCATTCATCTCGCATGCATATCTGTGGTTTGGGGGCCTTAGGCCGATTCAACTAATAATTAAATATGGGGCCCATATGCGAGCAAATCTAGTCTCATATCGGCCTCATTTAAACTTGTGTAGCGAACCGGTATCTTATCTTGCCTCGTTGAAACAACATTTAATATGCGGGGGTTTAAATAACATGAACCACCTAACTAATTGTCGGGACCCCGGTTCCGCTTAATCTTGACCTATTTGCATCGCACCTTTGCCATGACATGCATCATACATGCATCATGCCGATCTTCTGTCGTTTTATTAAATAGCGCATCCGGTGTTTCTTCTAGTGTTTTGCTTCTTCGCGGATAAGGCCGTTGAGTTGATGTGAGCTTCGCCCCGATCTTCGGGTGAACCCTTCGACAATGTTTTCAGGCGAGCATCTCCCCCTTTCTACCTATCTTACTTTTATAGTATTTATTCCCTCCTGTTGATCTATTGCTATCTGTGTTGCGATGCTTTAGTTTCCGTACCTGTGATATACCGTGCAGCCCTATATTGCCTTGGACACATCCTATTACCTGTTGTTTGGTAGATAGTTGGACCTGCGCGTCGTAGTTGCTTGCTCAAGTGCTGATGTGTGTCGTCATATGCCACGATTCTTGATGTATTGCCGCATGTTGATGTTGGAGATGATTCTAGTTTTACTTATCGTCACTTTAATTTCTGTTTAACAACTAAAATTGAATAAGCGAGGCATCGGTGGGTGATAGATAATATTTGGTTTCGAACGCCCACTTGTGTCCCGTAAGACCCCGAGTACTTGATACTGTTCCTTGATTTTTGCGCTATCCACATCCGGAGGTATATGGGACCCCCCTGAGCCAGAGCTTGATTCAGACTTATTTCTTGGGGCCACAAACTAGTTTGAGGTTTTATTACGATCCTGTACTTATGCCATGCTTTGCTGCTTTATTTACGATTGTGCGAGGTCACCTTTGTCTTGTTAGGAAATAATGGCACGATTCCGCATGTCGACAAGCCCAGCCACTTTCGGTTCCCGATCGTTCACCGTCCCCATAACCTTGAGGCCGTCTCGGAGCTTGCTTACTCCGTTGGATTCTACTCTAAGGGTGGCCCCTGAAATATTTCTGAATCCTGTGATTGTTCACCGTGAAAGCCTCGTTGGGTTTTGATTTGGTTTTCGAGGTTGATCGGCGTGTGTTGCTATTGGTGCACCCGGCGGGTAAAACTTTCAAAGCCGTGTCCATGGATATGGACGACTTGGAGCACAGTATCTCGATCATAGACAAGCATAACTAAAGTTTACTGCTATAAATTTGACTTATAATGACTAGTAATTAGCTCCACTATAATGGAATGGCTAATTAATACTGCCACAATTGCTTGTTTGGTTGTCGCTTGCGACAATTGTATATGACTAGTAAGTATTGCAACTTCTAACGAAATGGCTGAATAAAAGTACCAACAACTTTGGGTTTTGGGATTATATCATGCTATCGTATTTGATTAGTAATTGCCGCAACCATAACGGAATGGTTAACTAAAAGTGCCACTGTTTACTTTATCGGATGATTATCTAAACGACTAGTAATGGCTGCAACGATAATGAATGAATAAAGCGCCAACGGTGTGAGTTCCTCGGTTGACTTCCTCGACGGTCTCGAGGGGAAACACCAGGATGGTTTGCTTGGTGTTAGTTTGAGTTGGATCCGGTAGGTCATTCTTACCCTCTCGATAACCGCCAGTTGTATCGAGTCTCTATAGATTGTTTAGTGCATGCTGCCGCTGCCGCTTCAGTCCACCATACCTATGTAGGCGAGGACCGCCGAATTCTAGCCTCGCCGTGTACTGGCCTCAGTACTGACGCTCCTTCTTTGTTTTCTGCTTTGCCCTTTGTCGGCACCCTTTTGTTAAGCAGGTTTTGAGATCGACGCCGTTAGCGAGGTTACCCTTCGGCTGGGCAGGGTTATGGACGCCATTGGTTATTCTTCAGGGCTCTTAGCCCCATTTGCATCTTGTCCGTAGTCGGACGCTCGATCATTTTCAAGGTGATTTGGATCTTGTATCTTATATCTGTATTCTTGACTCTCTGAGTCGCTGTTATATATATATATCTGTTCTGTGGGTCCCATCGAGGACTGTTGTGTAATGTTATTACTTCGTTTTCCACCCGCACGAAAGTGCCTGGTGGGCACCTTTGAATCGTTTCTATGCGGGTTTGGCGAATTTTGCCTAAACTTGCATAGGTCCGATTCTGAGGGTGTTACAGTGCCGCAACAAACCTCCTTGATAATATGATGGTTAATTATTCTGAATGGCACAGTGAGAGATCTCCACATGGTAAGAAGGTAAATTCTGTTGAAGAAACCTCTTCTTTGAGTGATAAGATTGATGTTATTATGGCTATGCTTGTTAATGTGAAAGCTCCTTTAGATCCAAATACTGTTCCTTTAGCCTCTTTGGTTGCTCAATAAGAGCAAGTTGATGTAAACTACATTAGAAACAACAATTTTGGCAACAATACTTATGGTAATAACTATAGGCCTTATCCTCCTAATAATGGAAATACTTATCATGGTAGATTTGGAATGCCTAGTGAAGATAGTATTCTAGAAGTTTAAAGATCCACTAAAAACTTTATGCAGATGCAATATGAGCAAAACAAGATATTCACTAAAACTATGGAAGAACAATCTGTTATCTTGAAAAATATTAGTCTTCAACTTGAGAATCTAAATAGAGAAATTCCTAGTTTACAGTCATAAAATTTGAGTGCTGAGAAAAATATTTCCTCTTTGTCTGAAGCACGGTCCTCTTTGATTAATAAAATGGCTGCTAAACCTGAAACCATGGAAAGTACCTTTGCTGCTACTTATGCCATACAAGTTACTATTGATGAAAATGTTAGACTGTTAGCTCAACTTCATGCTAAGTGGGAAAGGGAAGCTAAAATTGATAGAAACAATAGTGTGTGCACCATCACCACCACCCATATGGATGCCACTAAACCACAATAAGTCCCTATTCCTCCTCCTACAATGCCTAAGCCTAACGAGTCTACCACTAGTGATGCTAAGTTTGATTTTGATATATATGGTTGCAATATTTCTGAAGTGATTATGTTCCTGCAAAAACTTGCTAGAAGTCCTGATGCTAGTGATATGCATGTTGCTTTCACCAAGCACATTACAGATGCTCTTGTTAAAATTAAGGAAGATAAGTCAAAACACAAAGCTTATATTCCTAGGAAAGTAGAAGATAGCTGGGAACCCATTATTAATATGCAAGTGAATGACTTTGATCTCAAAGCTTCATGTGATCTTGGTTCTAGTGTCTCTATTATGCCTAGGAAGATTTATGAAATGCTTGATTTGCCATCTTTGGAAGATTGTTATTTGGATGTCCCACTTAATGATAATGCTAAGAAGAAACTCATGGGAAGTATTAATGATGTTCTCATTATGGTCAACAATTCTTATGTCCCTGTTGATTTCTATGTTTTGGATGTTGAATACAATGCTTCTTGTCCGATTACTTTGGGAAGACCTTTTCTTAGAATTTTTGGTGCCATCATTGATATGAAAGAAGGCACCATTAAATATCAATTTCCATTCAAGAAAGGTATTTAACACTTCCCTATGAGGATAGAGAAGTTGCTTTTTACTCCTCCTTTGAAAGCAAGGTTTGATGTTAATGCTTCTTCATTTGAAAATACTTGATTTCTTGCTTCTTGTGCCTAACTTAAAGGCGTTAAAGAAAAGTACTTGTTGGGAGATAACCCAAGAGTTTTATTGAGTCCTGGAAGTTATTACTTTAGTAATGATCTCTCCTTATCCTTTTTTTTGCTTTTTGTGCCAAGAATGACCTCTAATGTGAGGGAAGTAAGATTTGGGGAGTTGTTGTCCCGAAACAGATTTCTTTCCTCCACCATAAAAATTCATGAGGAGTCTCTGTAAGTCGGATTGAGATCAAAATTTACGAATAAGTCCCACAGTATGTTAGATAACTTTCGTTAGTTCAACACTTTTTGATTTGAGCAACATAAGGTCTTCGAAAAAATCGGTTTCTACCTGCTGGTTTGTTTTGACAGATTTCTGCCATTATTTGCATTTGCTTCTTATTGCTTACTTTTTGGGTTCTTTTTGGGAAATTGAGCTTTTGAAGGAGTTGCTACAGTAGCTTGTGTTTTTAGTGAAAGTTTTGCTGTTATAAAGCTAAACCCAAAGGTCTATTGAAAGGATCGTATGAGCACCTAGAGGGGGGTGGTGAATAGGTGCTACTTCAAATTTTCTTCTTTTTCAAATTAGGGTTTGACAAGAAAGGTAAATTCTCTAGATTATGCAACTACGGTGAATTTACCTATATGTCAACCAAGCAATAACTATCACAACACTAAGCAAGAACAAGTAAGTAAAGTGCGGTAAAATATAGAAGTAACCAAAGGAGTGGACGCGGAGACACAAGGATTTGTTTCCCGTAGTTCCTTCATTTTGAGGGGAAGTACGTCTACTTTTGGAGAGGGGGTGGTTTCAAACCACCAACGTCACGAGAGGCCTCCCTTGTTCTCCGATGAATCTCACCCCAACGGGATCGATCCACCTTCCACTATATCGGCAACCTTCAAGGTGGAAGCCGACACCTTTACAAGTTTGGGGCACACATCCACAACTTAATTGGAGGCTCCCAAATACAAGCAAGTTGTCAAAACAATCAAAGACAAGCTTGTAAGAACCAAATCAAAGTTAGGGTTTCCAAAGAAACACTAGAGCTTGGGGGCCCTCAAGTGAATGAGGGGGAAATGAAGATCTCTCTTGGTGAAGCTGTAGATCAAGGCCTACTCCTTCGATTCTCCAAAGATCAATGACTTTGGATGGTTGGATGGAGAGATCTTGTAGATTTGGTGGCTCTAATGGAGTTTGTGTTCTTGAGCAGCTCGAGCAACTGGAGGAAGAAGATAAGGGTCCCTTTTTATAGGCAGCCCCTCCACGAACCATTTTCTGACCGTTGGAGGAAAGTCAGACCGGATACTCCGGTCTATACACCGGAGACTCCGGTCTACACCGGAGATTCCGGCCAATCTCCGTACTAGCCTCCAGACTGCCCTTCTGAATGACCAGGGCCAGACACGACCCAATAGGGCCGGAGACTCCGGACCTCCAGCACCGGAGACTCCAGACTGAGCCAAGACCGAAGATTCCGGAGTAGCCTCCGGACCTTGCTCCGTACCCCCATACAGTATGTCCCTGCCATGATTCTGAATTCACCACCGGATACACATCCGAAAACTCCGGACCACACCGGAGACTCCGGTCTAGGCAGACCGGAGACTCCGGTCTGGAATTTCCAGAACCGTGTCACATTTAGTAGGAACCTTTCCCAAGTGTGAGGGTATGTTTCACTTATCATAATACCAACCTGTGGACAGTGAAAAACTGTAAAATGATCTACTTGTTAACGAACACCAAAAGTGATTATGACAATAAATGTCCTTTCAATCTCCCCCTTTTTGGTGTTCGATGACAACAAGTGATTTTGCATGGAATAAATATATGGGGTTCCCCTGACTATGTGAAATAAGGTAAATAAGTAAATCACGCAAGGTAGATAGTATCAATGATAACACACATAAATCTCACATGAGTTACAATAGATAGTGCACACAAGCACATAGTCACACACATAAACGACAAATAACACACATGAAGTTCAAAGTTCGAATATGGAAAATGAAAGCAGATAGTAGAAAATCCAAAGCCCAAACCCATGCAAATCGATGAGAACGTATTCTCCCCCTTTGGCATCGAAACGCCGAAAAAGGGAAAAGACCTAAGCTAGCGCCCCAGCAACTCAGTAGTCATCGTCAACCTCGTCCTCATCCTCCTTGTCCTGGTCATCACCACCCTCATCATAGTCATCATCATCATCCTCAGCGACTGCAGGCCCTTTGCCATGAGGGCGAGAAGAGGAGGTACCCTGGTACCCGAAACTGGAGGTGACATCAGCAAAGGTCTTCCAATTTACCAGGCTATCCTGTTGAGCATTCCATGCCCCAAATGAGAGGGCGTGGTCAGACTCTGTGGATTGCTGAGCACCATGCTAATCATTGTATTCACCCTCACCTTCCTCATTATCCCCTTCACCTTGTTCCTTGATCTCCTTGAGGATCTTCTCAATGCGACAGTTGCTCTGGTAGGATGCATGTTGCTGCTTACGGATGTCTACGTTCATGCAACAAAGGGTCCTCTCCCAAAAGTTGGCCTTCTTGACCCGCTAATGTACATAGTCTCGAGTCATGGTAGGAATAGGTGCATTGGAGGCATTCTTCCTACGAACTCTAGGTGGAGAGTGAGCCCTCTAAGTCTCAATATACTCATCATCATCCCCATAGCGATGCCTAGGAGCAGGCCCCATACGCCCCTTCTGCTGCAGTGAGACCAAAGTGTGCTCAGTGAGATGCGGTGCTATGCCAAGTGGAGAATTATGCTCCTTGGAGTTGATGAGCCTCATAACCAAAGGTGCATATGGAGGAGACTTCTTGTAAAGAATAACATGGAACATATCCTCAAAAATAAAATCCATCACATCAATAGGTTCAGCGTCTGCCTCAGGTCCAGCATTGTAGATCCGGTGGGTGTGGTACAGAAGGTTGACAAGCCCACCCCTAATAGCATCGTCATTCCCAGCACTTGGTGCGATGGTATGAAGGAATATCCTCAACATTAGGTAGTAGAGAGTCTTGAGTCCCTTGGACCCCCCTACAACACCCTCGCTGCCATACAGAGGTGCCAGCTTCATCTTGTTCTCACCTAGAGCTACAGAGTGCATACGTAGCCCAACAGGAGTGGATATGCCATGAAAGGTCTCAAAGATGACGTTGGCAAAGTCATGGAATGTAGCTGTGCAGCGAGTGGTGCCAGACATCCAAATCATGGTCCTGTCTTGATCAGACCCAAACACAACGGTGGCATAGAACTGCTGTACAAGGTAGACATTGTAGTCTTCACGCAGCTCCAACAAGTTATACAGTCCCAGCTTCTCACAGATCCATAAAGAATCATTGAAGTAGGGGCTGAGGCGCATCTGCTCAACACTCATGAACTTCTGAGGGCAGACAGGTGATTTGGTGAGCACACCATACACATCCTTCATGAACACAGCCTGTTCTTTCCTCCAGAAATGAGGGTCAACGCAAGTACGAGGTAGTGCATAAAAATCCGTCTTTCTCAGTTCACGGTACTCCTCTTTTGACATTTCGTCCAAGGATTGAAGGTTATCATATTTGGCCTTCTTAGCATGGTCCTCTCGTTCAGCCCTCTCCTAGTCCCTCTTCAAATAAGCTGTATCACGTGCCTGCTGTCTACGGTTGGAAGGAGGCACGATAAACTGACCCTGAGCTTCATCATAGCGAGGATTGCCCCTTTGGGACTTGGGCCTTGGTACGACGAGGACGACTAGAACCATCACCTGTGAACAACAGTGAGGGAGATAGCATGGAGATGAGTATATATGTCCCAACAATGCAGTACAAGAGCTTTGATGCATTTCTAGTCTGTTTTGATTCACCCAACACTGGAATCTCCGCACCTCATACCGGAGTCTCCGGCTCAGACTGGAGTCTCCAGTCATGGGGACCGGAGTCTCCGGACCTAAGTCCGGAATCTCCGATCGGGAGGCTCGGGCATGAGCTTGGGAGATGCAGGTGGGGGTGAATCTATTAGACCGGGCAATGCAACAAGGCTAAAGTACTGGAGAGCACGCAAACAAGTGATTCCAATGGACAAATCAACACCAATCCTAAAAAACACATCTAGAGATGAACCCTAGAATAAAAAGTATAGGAGAGGTACCAGATTTGTCCATTGGATCAATTCCTCTGGTGGGAATGACCCAATGGAGGAGAGGAGAAGGTTGGCCGGCGACACGGCGGATCCCGGGGGCTTCTTGACCTCCGGGGAGGAGTTTTGGACCGGGAGGCGACAGGTTACGAGGAGGGAGACGAGGTGAAGAATGAGGAACTGCTGTACCAGTTCACCCCGTCCCCTTACTATAAGTGGCATAAACTGTCTGGACCGGAGACTCCGGTCTACACCGAAGACTCCGGTGCATGTGCACCGGAGACTCCGGTCCTCCTCGACCAACAACTCCAGGATAGGTGTTTGGGGACATATATGAGATATAGACAGGTTTAAGATAGGGAAAGGTCTTGGGTTGAGACATCAAACTGTGAAGAACCATCAAGAGCCATAGGAATTCACAAAAACATTCAGAAAAGCTCCAAGAGACTAAGATCAAGCAAATGACAAACATGAGTAAGCACCAACCTCTCGAATGAGAGAGGGCGGTGGCCTAGGCCACCATATTTGAGTATACTCGGCTTGGCACCACGAAGATATATCTTGGGTCCATTACCGAAACTAATCATTAAGCTCACATATCACAAAATGATATTAAGAGGAATAATTTTTATTGCTTTGGGCATAATGGGGGAGGGATAGTGTAGCACCCCCGGGATTAGGGTTAAACTAACCTCAGATCATCATCTAAGATAAGTTCAACTCCAAACACGGAAGATCACAGTATGATTCCGTAACATTCTAGAACACAGGGATTCAACAACATAAGTTTAAACTCTTAACAGAGTAAGATATTAGAGTTATTACAAACCAGAGGTCAAAGACCCAACATTACATCACACAGCGAAAGAAAATTATGTTGTTCTACACAACAACTTAGCAAAAGGCCTAAGAGGCCATAAGCAAAAGCGACATCCATCCCATAGTCCTCAGGCTGCTACCTGGGACCCCCAACTACTCGTCGATGTCAACGTAAAAGACACCTTCAGTTGCAATCAGATCCTCTGTTGAAAAACAACAATGGCGCAAGGCTGTGTACGAGAATATACTCCGCAAGACTTAGATAACCTAGTATCTACATGCTCTGGCTAGAAAGGCTTTCTCTGGATTTACTTTTGCGGAAAGCAATCTTTATTTGTAAACAAGAGAGAGAAGAGGCTCGTCTACTAAGAATTCTTTTAAAAGGGATAAGTTAGCGACTTCTTCATCTTGTTCATCACATTTTGGTAACTACCAGCTTCATCAGAACCTCCTATATAGGATCACCCCCTCGACCCAGAGGAAGCATCCTAAAGCACACGTGGGTCAAAATGTTTTATAATGGTTAATGTTATCTATGATCTTAGAATCTGGTCATCAAGCGTTCATAACCGTGAACACGGATTTTTCAAAAAGATTTAACCCTGCAGGGGTGTACAACTTTACCCACACGTACCAAATGACTCTTAATGCCAAATATTATTAGCCCTCTTCCTTGGAAGGCCGGTAGAGGGTGGTTGACCATGACCTTTACCTTGCTTTCGCCGAGACCATGAGTCATGCAATAAGTATGATTCCGCCGTAACGGGTCAAATCCCGAAGCCGATACTTAATGATGTGAGGAGAGGTTGGTTCACCAGGGGCTCCAATGACCCCAAGCAACCCGGTCCACACTTCCCTACCTATTATGATGCACCTCCATCACCTCCTCTTTCAAAAACGTTTTCAATGCGTATGCCAAATGTAAAGCCTGAACTATGTGACTCATGAAATCTACTAGGCAAGTTAGTTAGTCGAGGGGTTGTCCAGGCCCCGTGTGGCTGTATGGTCGTCTCGGTTCCAAAGGCAAGAACTCAGTTCCTAGTGGTGGCGAGCATGGGACTACAAAAAACACACCCAACGTGGCCTCCCATACAAGCCTTAGCATATTTAGTTAAACTCCTTCGAGGATGTCACCATCTCCTACCTTCCTAGATTCTCCGGCGTCTCTGATTCATCATTCGGATAGATCAGACATTGTTACTATGCATGGCTAAGCTGTCGATCTCAGAAGATCTAGCAACGCTCAGATGCCATACCTAGGTATGCTAGGAACAGTGGATCAGGAGTATAAGGCTACAACAGGGAAACTATGCAGCAAATAGGTAACACTAACTACTGACAAAATACCACATTGGAATTGTGTGCATCATGGAGAGAAAGTAATATACTTTATAAAATATAGATTCAGAATGAGAGGCTATGCTTGCCTTGTCCGTCAGTAGACATGTATGGATCTTCAGTGTTGTTGACTTCAACCTCGGGTTCGATTCCTATTCGCGAAGGACCAAATACCGGAAAAGGAAAGGCAACATTCAATACATGGCATGTGCAATGCTCAATCAAGATGGATGGTATGACAAGTTAAATGGTGTTGAAATGAACCCTAGAACATGCTTGGTCATTTTAAACGGGGTCCGAGAGGTCCAAACCCTAAAACAGGGGATCCTCGGAGTCACCTATGGGGTTCAATTAGTTCCTCTAATTAAACTTGTTATGAAAGTTGGTTAACAATGTATTATTATAGTGTAATTAGATAGTTCTCATTTTTCTGAACATTTTGATATATTATTTGTATTTTTCTGATTTAAAATGAATTAGTTATGAATTTCTCAAATTTAATTCATTTTAAATCCTTTTTGGAATATTTAAATTATTTTCCAACTTGGGCCCACATGTCATAGGTTTATTCATTTCTGAAAATATTTATTGAAATTGTTAAAATGCTGACAGGGATGGCCCACAGGTATTTATTTATATTCCAGAAAACAATTACAAAAACATTTATTAAAAAGGAAAAGCAAATATTGCGTCATGCTGACGTCAGGGTCCTATCCCTAACTTTTCTCACCGAGGCAGACTCCAGACCCAACCACTAACTGTTGGGCCCAAAACCATCTCAGCAAGCCACACAAGCATGGCGTCAGCGCCACCTCACGCACGGCGGAGCCACCAGACGGTGGTCGCCGGCGACGATCCAGAACGCTCCTGGACACGCAAGAGGGGGCGTTCGAATTAGCTGAGCGAGGCGAACACGTGGGTGGTGGCGCCGCTGGTCTAGGGTCACCGGAGCTTGGTCAACGACGAGTGGCAGTGGCGGCGCTTGTAGATCGACGGCACGCGACGGCTACGAGAGGCTAGAGGGCAAGTAGAGGGTGCCTTGAGCACCGGGGGCTCACCACGATGCTCGCAGGAGGGTCGGGAAAGCCAGGAGAGGCCAGAATCGATGGCGTGGTGCTCGGCGGACCTTGTCGGTGTTGAGGAAGAAGAGGTCGATGGCGATGTTTGGAAGCGTCCTGGCCAAATTCCTTCGACGGGGAGACAAAGTGGAGCGAGGCGGATCTCGTGGCGGTGTCAGATGGGCTCAGGGAGGCCGGCAACGGCGGCTATCGGGCGGCCATGGCGGGCTAGGGTTTGGGCTGGCGTAGTGCAGAGAGGAAGAGAGAATGCGCGAGGGACAGGATAAGGTCTGGGGAGAGATAGAGGCATGCGGGGGAGCTCCTTATCCTCGTCCAGAGCGGCGGCGAGGATCTTAACGCCGGCGAGCGGCGGCGCGGCGACACGCAGGTGCTTCCCGAGCTTGACGACGCCGATTGCGTGGACAAAGCGGTATCGGACCAAGGTGGGCTTCTCTAGGCCGATGGCCCCTGCTCGCGAGCGGCAGGGAGAGGAGGGGAGAGTTGGTCCACGACCCAGCTACGACTGTTACTGTTTTATTTCCAGAAATAGTTTTTCTTTTCTGTTTTGATTTCTCTCTTTTGCAATTCATTTCAAATCTGTTTAAAACAATTCAAAAATACCAGAGACTTTAGTAAAGTTTATAAAATATTCAGGGGCTCTTATAACCCATTTGGGCTCCATTATTTTGTACTTTTCAAAAATTCAAACTCCATTTGAATGTGGTTTCAAAGAGAGGGGGTAATTAGGGTTTAGGGTTTTATACTTGAATTTTGACCCACACACTTAATCTTATGCATATCTTTTATTGATTTAAACAGATTATGCTTTAAGTACTAATTACATATCTTACAAGCTTGGGCTGTTACAGATAGTCCAATCAATTAGGACAGCACTCCCCCTATATCCATGCCTACACCCAAACCAAATATGGGTCAAGTCATAGGTGAGAATGCAAGATAATCAAGTCAAGCTCCTTGAATCTACGATATTTAGTTCATTCCTCAAATAGCAAAACCTTGCTTCATCAAGTGGCTTCGTGAAGATGTCGGTAAGTTGGTCTTTGGTTGACACATAGGATAGATCAATATCACGTCGAGCAACATGATCTCAAATGAAGTGATGGCGAATCTCAATATGCTTTGTCCTTGTGTGATCCACCGGGTTGTAGGCAATCTTGATAGCACTTTCATTGTCACATAGAAGAGGCACTTTGTCACAATGGACCCCGTATTCCTTTAAAGTTTGCCTCATCCATAGCAATTGGGTGCAAGCACTAGCAGCTACTACATACTCGGCTTCGGCGGTGGAGAGAGATATACAATTTTGCTTCTTAGAATACCAACATACCAAGGAATTGGCAAGCCCCGGATGTTGATTTTCTATCATCCTTATCACCCGCCCAATCTGAATCCGTGTATCCACAAAGAGCAAATGTTGAGCCTCGAGGATACCAAAGACCAAAAATGGGGTATGAACTAAATATCAAAAGATTCTCTTGACCGCCATTAAATGGATTTCTTTAGGAGCCGCTTGATATCTTGCACACACACCTACACTCAACACAGTATTGGGTCTAGATGCACAAAGGTAAATCAAAGAACCAAACATAGACCGGTATACCTTTTGATCCACATCTTTACCATTTGGATTTTGTTCTAGATGAGTCTTTGTAGCCATGGGAGTAGGAGCTCCTTTTAGATCTTGCATATTGAATCTCTTGAGCATATCTTGAGTATACTTGGCTTGATTGAAGAATGTCCCTCCTCTAACTTGCTTGATCTCAAAACCAAGAAATACTCTCAACTCCCCCATCAAAGACATCCGGAACCTACTAGTCATAAGCTTTGATAATTCATCATTAAAAGCTTTGTTAGATGAGCCAAAGATAATATCATCAACATATATTTGGCATACAAAAAGCTCCCCATTGAACTTCTTAGTAAAAGGGTGGGTTCGATTTTCCCAACCTCAAAAACCACGGTCAAACAACAACTCTCTAAGGTGCTCATACCACGTGCGTGGGGCTTGCTTGAGCCCATAGAGTGCCTTATCAAGTTTATAGACATGGTTTGGGAAGTTGGGATCCTCAAATCCCGTGGGTTGCTTAACATATACCAACTCATTTAATGGACCATAAAGAAATGCACTTTCTACATCCATTTGTTGCAACTTAAAGTTATGATGTGCCGCATAAGAAAGAAGTATACGGATGGACTCAAGGCGAGCCACGGGTGCATAAGTATCTCCATAGTCAATGCCTTCAATTTGAGAGAACCCTTGTGCAACCAATCTAGCCTTGTTCCTTACTATAATTCCATTATCATCTTGCTTGTTCTTGAATGTACACTTTGTGCCAATAACATTGCAGCAATCCTTTGGCTTCTCAACTAACTTCCATATTTTGTTGCTCTCAAAGTTGATGAGCTCTTTGTGCATAGCTTCCAACCAATCCGAATCCTCAAGAGCTTCCCACACTTTCTTTGGTTCAATCATGGAGATGTGTGCTTGGTGTTCACTAAACCTCTTCAATTGTGCTCTTGTGGTAATGCCTCTCCTAAGATCACCAACCACATTTTGGAGAGAGTGGTCTCTTAATTCATACATCTTCTCCTTTCTAGCTTCACGACGAGTGTGGATCTCCTCATTGTTCCTAGGGGGACCCTCTTCATCATTTTGGTCCGCGTCTTGACCATCCACTTGACCTTGATCATCGCCGGTATCATCCTCTTCATTAAGGGTCAAAGATTGACCTTGGTCTTGATCAAGTACTCTTCTAGCATCGATTTGAGCTTGTCTCAAGGCAGTTTGTACGGATATTCCTTGAGTAATTGCCTTGGCACCACTTGACATTCTGTAGAATGAATCAAGATCCCCTTGACTAGAGTTGTCACTATGATTATCATGTTGAGGGTCCACATCTTGTCTTTGTCTTGAGTCATTTCCCTCCTCGGTGGATGGAGCTTGTTGATGTTGTGAAGATGAGGGCTCCACTTGAGTGGAGCATAGTTCTTCTCGATCCGCCATAAGGGGTTCCTCAACGGGGCGGATATATCCCACACCCATTCTTCCTATGGCATCCTGAGGCATTTCATCATCTGCATCACAAGCATCAACACGTCCCCCTTGGGTACCATCATATTCTTCGAAGGTCACAATACAAGATTCTATGACGGCTCCGGAGAGCTTATCATAGATTCTATAAGTGTGAGATTCGAGACAATAGCCAACAAAAATACCCTCTAATGCTTTTGACTTGAATTTGGACAAACGACAACCTTTTATGAGATAGAAGCACTTACAACCGAACACCCGGAAGTAAGATATGTTGGGCTTGTTACCGGTAAGTATTTCATATGGAGTCTTGTTTATTTCTTTGCGGAGGTATATCCGGTTTGATGCATGGCAAGCGGTGGAGATGGCTTCGGCCCAAAAGTTGTATGGAGATTTAAACTCCACCAACATGGTCCTAGCCATCACAATAAGAGTCTAGTTCTTCCTCTCGGCCACACCATTTTGTTGAGGGGTGTATGCAGCAGAATATTGGTGTCTTATCCCCTCATCACTAAGAAAAACATTCAAGGTGTAGTTCTTGAACTCGGTGCCGTTGTCGCTTATTATAATCAACACGGGAACATTGTATTGCCGTTGAACCAAGTTGATGAAGTCGATGAAGGTCTTTTGGGTCTCACTTTTCAACTTGAAGAAATATACCCAAGAGTATCTTGAAAAGTCATCACCAATCACCAAACAACATTTCTTTCCACCAAGACTTGCATGAGATGGAGGACCAAAGAGGTCCACTTGGAGGAGATCCAAGATCTTGGTTGACTTGATGCGGTTCTTAGGCTTGTGAGGAGCATCATGCATCGTCCCTAGAACACATGCCCTGCAAACACGATCTTTGGCAAAGGAAACATTTTCTTTTAGTCCAACAATATGGCCCTCCTTGTGGAGACTTTGCAAAGTTCTCATATTGACATGGGCTAGTCGGCGATGCCATAACGAACCCACATCGGTCTTTCTGAATAAGCACATCGCACTTGTAGTGGCTTGCCTCGAAAAGTCCACCACATACAAGTCATATTCGACGTACCCAACAAAAGCGACCTTGAGAGACTTGCTCCACATGAGGACCACAATATCATCATCAACAAAGACGGCAAAGCCCATCTTTCCAAGAGCACGGACTGAAAGTAAATTGTATCCAAGGGTCTCAACAAGCATGACGTTCACGAGTGTAATGTCGTGAGCAACCACAACCTTGCCAAAACCCATTACCTTAGACTTTGACTTGTCGGCATATGTCACGGTGATTTGATCATCATTTGGCTTTAAGTCCTTGACAATATACGAGCTTCCGATCATATGACTTGTGCAACCACTATCAAGCACCCACTTTGACCCTCCGGAAGCATATATCTACAAAAGATCAAGCTAATTTTTAGGTACCCATTTTTCAATGGGTCCTCTTTTGTTAGCAACAAGGGTCTTGGGAACCCAAATAGACCAAGCAATATAACAATCATATGGGCC
Organism: Avena longiglumis; assembly: GCA_030063025.1. Classification (NCBI taxonomy): domain Eukaryota; kingdom Viridiplantae; phylum Streptophyta; class Magnoliopsida; order Poales; family Poaceae; genus Avena; species Avena longiglumis. Next base: position 147,453,557 of record CP125975.1, on the reverse strand, counting down.
AACATATTATGCATACACATCATCATAATAATCATGCATTAGAACAGAGTGAGGGTTAGCACTTCCCGTAAAGTCATCATGAGACATAGTTTTACCACTTGTGGTCTTACTATCCACAATGGCCTTGTTGGTCTCTTGTGTGGGCTTGGCCTTCTTCTTCTTGTTCTTCTTATTTTTGGAGACAAAACCAATGCCCCCTTTTCACCACTAGGCCTTTGCTTACTCAAAAGATCATCAATGGACTTGTTGCCTTGTGAAAATGTGGCCTTGGCTAGCTCCCCCTTCAACCTAGCATTTTCTTCAAGAATAGTTGTACTACTAGATGGAATGAAGTTACTAGGTGAGGGAATATTGGACAATTGAGTTTGAAGCGTTTCATGGGACTTTGTGAGTGACAAGAGTTCACTTTCCAAAGCCTTGTGAGCCTTGTCAAGCAAACTAAAGTCCTCGACAAGTTTTTCATGAACCACACCAAACTCAATCTTGTCCTTTGTAGCCCTTTTGTATTTAGCAATAGCATGATCACGCTCTTTGATGAGTTTATTAACAATAATGTCATTGGCCTCATTAATCCCTTCAAGTTTTAATTCAAGTGACATCCTAGTCTCTTGTTCTTCTTCTAGAGCATTGTTTAAAGCCTCTATCTCAATCATGTGTTCATGCCCAAGTTTACATCTTACATCTAGGATCTCTTGTGTGTGGGAAAGTTGATCTAAGATGTTACCAAAAATGTATCTTAGCATCCCCTTATAGGTTAGTCATAAACTCATCGAAAGAAATTAATTCCCTTTTAACATCAAGAGACATCTCATCATCAATTTCATCATTATCTAAGGGAGTGGAGTGAGATGATGAGGATACCTCCGTTCCTCTTGCCATAAGGCAAGTGAAGTTCTTGATGGGAGAATTCTCATTTGGAGAATCGAAGAGTGAGAATATCGGAGTAGAAGTAGTGGCTAGAGCCGCCACACCATTAGAAGTTTCCTCTTCATCATCTTCATTGTCAGAGGAGTATTCTTCATGAGTGATCAAGACAATTTCTCCCGACTTCTTGTTGATGGGATTCTTCTTGATGAAGGGTTTCTTGTAAGGTGCTTTGAGAGTCTTCTTCAACACAAGCTTACCCCCATGATCTTCTCTCTTCTCATAGGGGCAACTCGCCACAAAGTGATAGCGGTCACCACAATTGAAGCAAGTTCTCAATCTAGTAGTATTTTCTATTTTCCCATTTGGGTTGCTTCTTCGTTGCATTTCCATCTTGGCCTTGGCGGGGTTCTTCCAAAAGTTCTTTGCATAGAATTCCATATATTGACTATGAGCAATCTTGAATTCATCGGGATGGTACATGGAGAGGCCTTCATCACTATCATCTTCATCCCCATGGTCCACAACTTTGGCCTTCAAAGCAACGTTGACAACATTGCTCATACCAAGGGCACGAGCACAGGCATCTTTGGAATTCTTGGCGGCAACTTTGAAAGCGGCCATCTCTTGCATAACTTCATTGGAGGTCATGAGATGGAAGTTGTGTCTTCCTTGTAGGCTCTTAAAGTCGGTGGGCTCAAAGGGCATAAGTGCACTCACATATTTCCTTTTTATCCACGCATCATCCACATGTGAGGCACCCACATTTCTAAAAGCGGCGGTGGTCTTGATCCTTCGATACATGTCTTCATGACTTTCACCTTCCATCATGTAGAAGCCTTCAGCTTCATTGCTTAGTGCATCATACCGGTTCCTCCTCATGCTCTCATTTCCAACAAACAATACCGTGAGAGCATCCCAAGCTTCCTTGGCAATGCTAAAGTGCTCAATGTGTGGGTAATCCTTTGTACCCAATCCTTGTTGAATCATGTGCAAGGCAGTGGCATTGAGTTGACTATTGACAACTTCTCTTCTTATCAAGTTGTTTGGATCCTCAATAAAGAGTCCATGCTCGATGATTTTCCACAGTTCAATGCAAGAGCTGCGCATATGAGTTCTCATTAGATATTGCCATTGAGCAAAAGTAGCAGATTCTTCAAGCTTGGGTGGGTCACCTCTATTGTATACATGAGTGTGAAGGATTGGAGGGTCGGGAGAGTACCATGAATCACGGTTCTCACCCTTCCCACCATCATTTTGTGTGGAGGAATTAGAATTGTCTTGTTTACCCCCCACCATCATACCCTCGGGGGATACCGAAGCATTCCCTTTAGGTAAAACATATGGAGGATCCTCTTGAGGAGAGGGGGATGATAAGCCATCTTTGTCTTTAAGAAGTTGCTCAAGCATATTCTTGACTTTGTTGACCAAGGAAGAGCTAAATCTTGTTTCCAAGTTTTTGAGATCTTCCATGGTCACCGTGGTGGGCTCACCATCACCATCCCCTTCGCGACTACCCATATTCTCTTAGGCGGTAAAGCCCAAATAAAGAGTCGAGGCTCTGATACCAATTGAAAGGATCGTATGGGCACCTAGAGGGGGGTGAATAGGTGCTACTTCAAATTTTCTTCTTTTTCAAATTAGGGTTTGACAAGAAAGGTAAATTCTCTAGATTATGCAACTACGGTGAATTTACCTATATGTCAACCAAGAAATAACTATCACAACACTAAGCAAGAACAAGTAAGTAAAGTGCGGTAAAAGATAGAAGTAACCAAAGGAGTGGACGCGGAGACACAAGGATTTGTTTCCCGTAGTTCCTTCCTTTTGAGGGGAAGTACGTCTATGTTTGGAGAGGGGTGGTTTCAAACCACCAACGCCACGAGAGGCCTCCCTTCTTCTCCTATGAATCTCACCCCAACGGGATCGATCCACCTTCCACTATATCGGCAACCTTCAAGGTGGAAGCCGACACCTTTACAAGTTTGGGGCACACATCCACAACTTAATTGGAGGCTCCAAAATACACCAAGTTGTCAAAACAATCAAAGACAAGCTTGTAAGAACCAAATCAAAGTTAGGGTTTCCAAAGAAACACTAGAGCTTGGGGGCCCTCAAGTGAATGAGGGGGAAATGAAGATCTCTCTTGGTGAAGCTGTAGATCAAGGCCTCCTCCTTCGATTCTCCAAAAGATCAATGACTTTGGATGGTTGGATGGAGAGATCTTGTAGATTTGGTGGCTCTAATGGAGTTTGTGTTCTTGAGCAGCTCGAGCAACTGGAGGAAAAAGAAAAGGGTCCCTTTTTATAGGCAGCCCCTCCACGAACCGTTTTCTAATCGTTGGAGGAAAGTCAGACCGGAGACTCCGGTCTGTACACCGGAGACTCCGGTCTACAGCGGAGATTCCGGCCAATCTCCGGGCTAGCCTTCGGACTGCCCTTCTGAATGACCAGGGCCAGACACGACCCAATATGGCCGGAGACTCCGGACCTCCAGCACTGGAGACTCCGGACTGAGCCAAGACCAGAGATTCTGGAGTAGCCTCCGGCCCTTGCTCCGGACCCCCATACAGTATGTCCCTGCCATGATTCTGAATTCACCACCGGAGAGACATCCGGAAACTCCGGAACACACCGGAGACTTCGGTCTGGAATTTCCAGAACGGTGTCACATTTAGTAGGAACCTTTCCCAAGTGTGAAGGTACTTTTCACTTATCATAATACCAACCTGTGGACAGTGACAAACTGTAAAATGATCTACTTGTTAACGAACACCAAAAGTGATTATGACAATAAATGTCCTTTGATCTATTATCTTTTGAATACACTAATGTTGCTAATGAAGATTGTGTGAAGTTTTGTATGAAGTAAAAATTTCAGGTGTAGAGAGAGAATGATTAATGAGATGAAGAATGGACAAAATCTCAAGCTTGGGGATGCCACCCCGGTGTCACCCCAAGAAATATCCAAGAGGTACAAGCGTCAAAGCTTGGGGATGCCCAAGACATCCCCTTCTTCATCAATAGAAAGCTCACGTCTTTCTAGACACTTCGTATTTATTGTTTCATGCACTTTTCTATTGTTCTTGGGGCGTCTTAGTTTTTGTTTGCTTTGCCTAATTTGTTTAGTTTTCTTGAATAAATTAGTTTGGACCCCCGTTCTCTCTGTGTTGTTTCAAATAAGTCGATTGGTGTTGGAAAGGAGTAGAAAGTTCTTGCTTGAAAGTGCAAGAGGAGCTTGCATTGACTGTGACTTAGACTTTAGCATGTCATGCTATGTGTTGTTTTGACCTTATGCTTACTGATTATTGTTGTAGCATGACTTGTTCCAAACAATTGGGATTGCTTAGTGTGCCTTGAAGGAATCATGCGTTGTTTTAGCATACAAAAGCATAATATTGTGGTATTCTCCTTCGATGTTTTGTTTGGGTTGACTTGGCACATGCTCACACCATGTTATGACTATGAACAAGTCACCATAGCCTCTGTGACCATTTAGTCCTGGACTTGTAGTACCACTCTATGCTTTGATTAGTAATGTTTTGTCGCTCTGCATGACTATGGCCATTATTGCTCTCTTAGTTGGTTGCTCCCAGTCTTTTGCTAGCCTCCACTTGTATGAGTAAGTTCTACTCATGCTTCCAACTCCCAAGAAACCAAGTTATTCCAAAGTATCCACTATAAATTCCTATGCATGGTGTTTTACACCATTCAAAGTATATTCTTGTTTTCAGCTATCTTCCAATTAAAAAGTATTTTGTTATGTGAAAACTTAGTGATTAAAGCCCTCACGAACTTGATGGCACACTTTATATTCCTTGCCCCTAATAAACTTGAACCATTGCGTCATCTATGTTGTATATACTTGCACTTATATGTTGGAATTAGCAGAACTATGTTGTCATGGGGAACGTTTTCAACATTGCACTTATACTTTGTACACAATTGATATCATGCTCTTTTGTCTATGGATGTCGCCGGTGTGAAATAAAAAGGGAGCTTGCAAGTCCATGGAGTTATGTATTTTGTGTTAGAGAAACGCCTAGGCCGCTAGCCTAAGCCATGCCTAATCATGGTGGAAACTTGCAGCATCACCATAATGAGTAATATGTGAAGCATCCTCAATAAAAACCTATGCAGATAGCAAATAAAAAGATCGCTGGGATGCTCATTGTCTGCTTGCCTTGTCATTTTGGTTATGGGATAGCTCCTGTACCATGTGCAAGGGGTACCCCGTTGGCGCTTCTCTATGATACACATGTACTTACTATGACAAGAACTTACAGGTGACTAAAGTTGAGTAGCATGCGGTGCGGCCCTCGTATTCAAGGGACATGAGATTGCCAACTTATACGTTGTCAAGCATATACTCCATATTTTGTTCACTTTAACCTTAACCACTTCTAGATGCTTATGATAGGGGAAATGAGGGCTGAAAGCTAACAAGTACCATAATTTTTGGAAGCTCTTTTTGAAACTTGAAATCCCTGCTTCCCTTTATGAAGGGCCTTTATTCCACTATTATATTGAGTCTCCACCTTCTACCTTTAGGCACCAGATAAGAGAGCATAGTTGACATTCTTAGTTCTATGTGCAGTCTCCCAAAACTTATTTATTGATGCATATTGTGATATTAATTATTCTTGTGCTATTTGTATCTAGTTACTCTTATGAACTTTGAAGGTGTCCTATGCATCTATTTGCTACTCTATGAGGGACAAGCTGAATGCCACTATGCCATGTTTTCTGTATGTGAAACAAACAAACATTTTTCAATGCATGTTATTCATGATCTTTATTTGTAGCCTTTCATGTTTCATGCATAATTACTTTGTCTTACTGTTAGAAATCCATCTTTCATGCACATGTTTAGAGTTCTTTGATCCCATCTTTCAATGCTTGCAAATGGTTTGATCTTGGTTTTGATGGTGAATGTCACCTCAAAAATTATTCTTTTATCACTTACCTACTCGAGGACGAGCAGGAGTTAAGCTTGGGGATGCTTGATACGTCGGAAACGTATCTATAATTTTTGATGTTCCATGCTTGTTTAGTATATACTTTGCTTTGCTTTGTCTACACTTTGAGGTGATTTTTACATGTTTTCTGATACTAACCTATTAACAAGTTGCCACAGTGCCAATTGCCTGTTTTCTGCCTTTTTGGTTCTAGAAAAGCTAGTAAGGAAATATTCTCGAAATTGGACGGGACAAAAGCCAAAGTCAATATTTCACCAAGGAGAACACGGAGTCCAGAGGAGAGACGGAGGGGCTCCACAGGGTGGCCACACCCCCCAGGCGTGGCCTAGGGTGGGCCCGCGCCTAGGCAGGGTGTGGCCCCCCTGGACGCCTCTCAGCCTCGCCTCTTCGCCTATAAGAAGCCCCCGATGCCTAAACCCTAAGCACCCGATCAATATTCCACGAAACCGTCTGTAGCCGCCGCCACCATTGTCCCTAGATCGGTGGGATCTAAAGCTCTTCCTAGCACCCTGCCGGAGGGGAGATCATCCCGGAGGCCTTCTTCTTCATCATGCCAGCCTCCGGTATGAAGCGTGAGTAGTTCCACCTTGGACTACGGGTCCATGTAGTAGCTAGATGGTTGTATCTCCTCCTTGTGCTTTCATGTCTAGATCTTGTGAGCTCCGTTCATGATCAAGATCTCATCTATTTGTAATCATGCATGTTGTGTTTGCGGGGATCTGATGGATTTTGAGATTACTATGTCAGATTGATTAATGGTTTTGTCTTATTGATTCTATCATGTATGTGTTGTTTGTGATCTTGCACGCTCTCCATTGTTAGTAGCTATCTTGTCCAAATAGTTGCTAGTGACTCCAAGAGGGGGTATTTATGCTCGATAGTGGGTGCAACCCTCTACTTAATCAAGGGAAGTGACAGAAATCTCTACGGTTGTAGATGTGTTGTTGCCACTAGGGAGAAAACAACGGTCTCTTGTTCATGGAACAAGTGGATTGTTTATAGTTGTCTGTTGCTTGCAACTTAATACTGGAGGGGGTTCGGATGATAACCTGAAGGTGGACTCCTAGTCATAGATGCAGTTGGATGGTGGTCTATGTATATTGTTGTATTGCCCAATCGAATCTCATAGGATAGTTTTGTCTAGTATTGCATTGTTATGCCTTGCTCAGTCCTGTCAATTGCCCCACTGTAATTTGTTTACCCAGCATGCCATGTTTGTTTATCTACAGAGAATACCTCTAGTGAACTATGGACCCCGGTCTAATCTTTACCATTGATACATCTTCCACTGTTACTGTTTACTTGCTACAAACCATCATCACCTTCCACACCATACAGTTAATCCTTTGTTACAGCAACCAGCGAGATTTACCTCACTGTTAGTTGGGGCAAAGTCTTGAGTTTGTGTTGTGCAGGTTTCCACATTGCTTGCAACACCTTTGAGACGTTTCCTTCCTCCTACTGGTTTTATAACCTTGGTTTCTTACTGAGGGAAGACTTGCTGCTGTGCTGCATCACACCTTGATCTTGCGGTTTCCCGACGAAGCGCTTCTAGGCGCCATCAATCTTGCGGTGTGGTGGGATGAAGAGGCCCGAGCTAACCTTACATGAAATCATTCATGAGACTTGCTCCACGCTCAACATGCAACTTGTATTGCATAAGTGGCTTTGCGGGTGTCTGTCTCTCCCATCATAGTAAATTCAATTTACATCGGGCACTTTATAGTTCAAGCATCAACATTGTGGTTCTTGTTCGTAAGTTAAAACGGTACTTATTGAAAGCCCCAAACCACGTAAAATATGCAAAGAAAATTAGAGGCGTCTAACTTTGTTTTGCAGGGGTGTGTTGTGATGTGATATGGCCATGATTGTGATTATATATGATGTATGCAATGATCTTTATTGTAAGTCGACAACTGGCAGGAGCCTTGGTTGTTTTTTAATTTCGATTAAGAACTGCGTATCTATTATTCAAAGCGGTTCCATTGACCTTGATGCCACGCAGGTGATGATGGAGATCATGTTTGTGCTTGAATATGGAGATCAAAGGCACAAGAAGAAAGGCCATATCATACCACATATTTTGAATTGCATGTGATGTTATTCCTTTTATGCATCTTGTATTGCTTAGTTGTAGCATTATAAGATGATCCCTCTCACAAAATATCAAGTTATAAAGTGTTCGTCCTTAGTAGGCACCGTTGCCAAGACTCGTTGTTTCGAAGCACCACGTGATGATCGGGTGTGTTACAACGGGAGCAAGCCAGATTTTCTCATGCGAAAACTAAGGTTTGATCTTGACGAGCCTAGCATGTACAAACATAGTCTCGGAACACGGAATACCGAAAGGTAAAGCATGAGTCATATAGATGATATGATGAACATGATGATTGTTTGCCTTTGAAACTACATCATGTCTCGTGATGATCGGACTTGGTGTAGTGGATTTGGTTCATGTGATCACTAAAACAATATGAGGGATATTGTTTTGAGTGGGAGTTCAACAGTAATATGATTAAAAGTTGAGCACTATTTATCATAAATTAAATCAAAGTGAATTTGCATAGTTGATGTAGTCATTGGCATCCGTTTACCACCTTGCACTTAGTTATAATTGAGATAATAGAACTATAGAATTCTGGTTAGTTACTTTACAAACTGGTATCGTATTGTTTTTAAGTGTTAACCTAAAGTTTTAAAGTCCTATTACAAACTTTCAATAAGTTCAGGTTACTCCGTGAAGTTTAATAATTGGTATTAAATCAAGAGTAACAATTCCAGTGTTAGTATATAACTGTCATGTTTGTCTCCATGATTCTTGATATTCAAAAGATCGTTTTAATATCAAGGTTATCTAGGAGATGAAAGAATTGTTTCAGAAACCATCATGTGTGAAAGATATTGTGATATCTGCAATGAAGTTTTGGTTGTAACATGATAGAGTATAATATGGCAAAAGTCATGTTCTCATATTTGATGAGAATTTGCAAAAGGTTGGAGATGCTGGTCGTCCTAATCCTCCAAAAGGTTTTGGAGAGCAACATTATACACACAATTCACTGTTATAAGCTAAAGTAGCTTGATCATGAATAGTTTCATGATAAGGATGAATATTAGATGTAGATAAATGTTTACTACACTAAAAGATTACTAAAGAATGGAATTTGAAAGAACACCAGGCATTTGATAATGGTGATCTACTTCAAAGTGCAAGTCCAAAGACATTGGTATTTAACTATATATGCTTTGGACTATGTGTCATGAGTATGGCGCCAGTATTGATGTTGATAGGTTCTTTTGAAAGGATAAAGAAATACTGAAAGAGAAATCTAGGAAATATTTGGCAGAAAAGGAAAAGACTAGAATTGTTCAGCTTAGGTATATAGATGATATACATGTTATGGATATATTTTTTGCTTATTAAACAATGTAGTTCTTAAGTATTAGATACTGATTTTGTTGGTGTGAATCGTCATATGAAACAACATAGTACATGAACTAAAATGTCCTTAGTAACTAGCAAAAGAATATGTGATGATGTCCATCGAGAACAAATAAAGGGTTATTGTGTTGCTCGTTAATATCAAAGCTTGCCTTCAAGATTTGTTTTTATCGGGTATTATGAGAACAAAAGGGTTGTTCAAATAATTTCTGTATTTCATGAAAGATGGATGATATACAAGTCTAGTTGGAGAAATAACATCCATAAATATAATGCTAAAAATGTCAAAAGACAATTGATTTAAAGATCACTTAAGAAGTGACATCGCCGTTTAAATTATAGTGGAAAGAAAACATAAAGAAACCCCATTCTTGATGGAATTTTGGAGTCTTTTGATTTTGATCAAATGACGCTTGTGAAACTTTCTTATAGATAATTAAAACTCCGTTCATAGGCCAAAGGGAAGAGATGACTAGCTTATTGGAACTTGTACATATTGTTGTATGAAGTCCATTGTGTGCAGTCAAGAGCGATGGATTTCAACTTCATGCTTTCTCCGAAAAATTTGAGTGAATATATGAATATTTACTTAATGAGGATGAAGTGTGAAACATTTGAAAAGTTCGAAGACTTTCAAGATGAAGTACAAAATCAATGTAATAAGAAAATAAAGAATTTATGATAGGATCATAAAGGAAGATATTTGAGTTACAAGTTTAGCATAACACCTAATATTTGAGGAATCATTCCATGGATTTGCGTTTCCCAAAATATGATATGAGTATGGAATAATCGAGATATGCAATGAAACCTTGTTTGACATGGTAAGATCAAAGGTGTAATTAATAAAACCACCATTATATTTTAAAGATTATAAGCTTTAGAGACTATGGCTTTTTCACTGAAAAGAGCTCCATCATGATCCGTTGAAATGACACCATATAAAGTTATGGTTTGGGATAAAACCCAAGTTGTCATTTCTTAAACATTGGTATGATATGCATAAGTGAGATGTTTACTACCAAAGTCGGATGAACATGTCTTTGTATGTTATTTCGAATAATCGTTGAGTATTCCTCCATAACACCAAAGACAAAAATGTCTGTCGCTTAGAACGTCAAGTTTCTTTGAGAAGGAATTTTCCGTGAAAAGTTAAGTGGGAGGACAATAGAACTTTGATAAGGTTAAATTAACCTTAGCTATATGTGCAAAGTTTCACAATGCTGAAAAGTGTTCTAGAGGCAACAACAATGCTCATGGCTCACATGCCTCAAAGGTTGTGGTCACGGAGGTCTAAGTTCCTATTGAACCAAGTAGGTCGGGTAAATAATCAAATACCAAGATGGAGGGTTGAATCATTATTTGACAATAATGAACCGACTACATGCAAAGAAATGATGATGGGTCCTGACTCCGTCAAATGGCTTGAAGTCATAAAATCCGTGATAGTTCCATACACGAGAAATCAAGCTTTCAACTTGAAAGACCCTTTGGAAAGGTGCAAGACCTTACAGTCGTGTTTAGATCTATAAAGAAATAGACATGGATGTTTCACATCTATGAAATAGTCGACATGTTGGGAAAGAGTTCACAACAATGTTCAAAGGTTGACTATGAAAAGATTTGATATTTCATATTGATATTTAGTCTATACGGATTAATGTAGCAACCACTACATATAATTCTGTTATATGGTAGTTAAACAAACAAAACAAAGTTCTTTTAATAGAATTGTTACCTAGGATGTGTACATAACACAATCCAAAGGGTTTTGTTAATTCAAAAGGATGCTAAAGGTGTATGCAAACTTCAATGGGTGAAATAAGCATCGAGGAGTTGGAATCTTCACCGTGATGAAACTGTTAAAGAGTTTAATTTCATTGGAGACGATGCTTGCATTTGCAAGAAATTAAGTGGGAGAGCTAAGACATATTTCTAATACATTATTTGGAAGACATATTATTGGTTGGAAACGATGTATCTTTTATTGACACATGTTAAGAATTTCATCTTGATGAAAGGCAAAATCCGAATATTAGGCATCAATGTCTATAAGGATAGATTGAGGCGCTAATATGGTTGTGCCAAATGTACGTAGATGAGATATTGAAAGAGTTCAGTATGGAAATGACAAGAAAGGTTCTTGCCACACAAAAAGGATTAAATCGAAATTCAAGTGTATCGATGTTTGGTAAGTGAAACAAAGATTCGAGTATTTTTGATACTTTATGAATAAAATCACAAAGAGCATATTAATCATATTGTGATATGTACACATCCAGATATGTCCTATGCTCTAAATGTTGTGAGAATATACCAGAATGATTCATAGGATGATCATTGGACTATAGTAAAGATATTCTTGTGATCTTTTGGAAGAACTAATAATATATTTGTAGATGTGACAAATAGATGGTTAGTTCATTGTAAAAGTACTACATTGATACTAGTTTTGTCACAAAGTACAAATTAAGTTTATATCAATCTAAACTAAGGGTGGTACAATATAATGGAAATTAAGTTCCATAATGGATTTGGATGAGTTCCAAAGTTAAGACATTGTGATAGATACTACAACAAAAGGCTAAGTATATGACTGCTATTATAGCATCAAAAGAGGGCATTTGTGTTAAGTAGTTTGTTATCAAACTAGGTGTGGTTCATAGCGGGATAGTACTATAAAGATATATTGTACGACAATATTATCAACATGTTGTAACAACAAGGAACTAAAGGTATCACCAAAGGACCAAATTTATACAAAGCCATCTCATTAGAGAATGAGTGATGCATAGAGACGCAAAGAGATGCAATTACACATGGAACTGAAAGAGTCGGATCCGAAGATCAGTTGACCACTAGCAATCGTGTAAATACAACACCGGAAAACCATAGGTGTTGAATACACAAAGATTTGAAACAAGATTATTGTCTCTAGTGCAAGTGGGAGACTGTTGGAGATATGCCCAAGAGGCAATAATAAAGTGATTGTTATCATATCTTCATACTTATGATAAATTTTTACATACCATGCTATAATTGTATTAACCGGAAACATTAATACTTGTGTGATTTGTAAACATGTAAGAGTCCCTAGTAAAGCCTCTTGTTAAACTAGCTTGTTGGCTAATATATGATCATGGTTTCCTGATCATGAACATTGAGATGTTATTAACAACAAGGTCATATCATTAGGAGAATGATGTGATGGACATACTCCTATAGATAAGCGTAGCATACAGATCAAGTCATTTAAATAGTTCACTTGCTATAAGATTTCAAATACATAGTAACCTAAATCCTTCGACCATGAGATCATGTTAATCACCATCACCGGATGGATGCTTTGATGACATCAAACACCACTTCGTAACTGGGTGGTTATAAAGGTGGCATTGAGTGTTCGGAAAGTATGTGTTGAGGCACATGGATCAAGAGTGGGATTTGTCCATCCATATGACGGATAGATATACTTTGGGCCCTCTCGGTGGAATGTCATCCAATTGGCTTACAAGCATGTGACTGGCTCACAAGGGTTCACATATCACAGGAACGAGTAAAGATTACTTATCGGTAATGAGGTTGAACTAGGTATGCAGAGATACCGATGATCAAACCCCGGATAAGTAAAGTATCGCGAGACAAAGGGAAGTTGGCATCGTATGTGAATGGTTCATTCGATCATGAAGTAATCATAGAAATATATGGGAGCCATATGAATTTCTAGATTCCTCTATTGGTTATTGATCGGAGAAGAGTCTCGATCATGTATGCATAATTCACGAACCGTAGGGAGACACACTTAAGGATTCGATGTTGTTTAGTAGATATGGAAAGTGAGTAAAAAGAACGAATGTAGTTCAGAGTCTCGGATGGGATTCAAGATATCACGAGGAGATCCGGAATGGTACGGAGAATAAGATTCATATATGGAAAGTCCAATTCCGATGTTCGGGAATGGTTTCGGTGTTTTCACCGGAATGTTCTAGAAGGGTCTAGAAGGTCCACCGATCCGGAAGTGGAAGGGTACATGGATGTGTCATGACAAAGTGGAATGCTTGCATCATGTCTAGGTCACTTGTCTAGAGACTTGGAAGAGAGAAATCAAACTCTAATTTGAAGTCAAAAAGGAAGTTTGAAGAAGTCAAATCCCAACATGGTTTCCGAGTTAGGGAGGGTTTCCACCTGGGCTGGGAACACCCTTGGACGCCCCCACCTATATAAGGAGGGGTGGGGGCGCACCCCAAGGTATCCCCCTTGCCCTAGGCGCCCAAGACCCAATCCCTAGGCCGCCGCTGCCCCCAAGCCGTCGACACCCTAGATCTCCTCTAAACCGCCGTTGCCGTCTAGCCTAAACCCTAGCCAACAGATGCCCTCTTCCCTCGGCATCTAAACCCTAGCCCCAAGGATCTATCTACTCCACCATACCCGCTCCGGCTTAGGCGAAGCCTTGCGGGATCTCCCCTCTACTTCCGACACCATGTCGTCGTGCTGCCAAAATCGCGAGGAGAGAGCTACACCCTCCGCTGCCTGATGGAACAAGGGAGAGGAAGGTCTTCATCGAGTACCGTACGTGTGACCGACTGCGGGAGCGCTGCCGGAACGCGCCACCGAAAGGATTGTCTACGCGAACTTGAGATCGGCAAGTGAACGACTGCATCACCCATGAGAATCTGCTCTCATTAATCGCTTTGGATCTTCGAGGGATAGTACTCTATCGACTCGTTGCTACAATCTAGTAGATAGATCTTGGCTTGTGTGTGTTCACGCGATAGAAATTTTTTGTTTTCCATGCTACGAAACCCTACACAACCATCTAGCTACTATATGGACCCATAGTCCAAGGTGGAACTACTCACGCATCATACCGGAGGCTGTCATGGTGATGAAGAAGGCCTCCGGATGATCTCTCCCCTCTGGTAGGGTGCCAGGAAGAGCTTTAGGTCCCCGCCGATCTAGGTACGATGGTGGCGGAGGCTACAGAGTGTTTCGTGTAAGATTGATCGGGTACTTAGGGTTTAGGTATCAGGGGCTTCTTATAGGAGAAGAGGGAGGCCGAGGGGGTGCCCGAGGCGGCTGCACCCCCCCAGGCGCGGGCCAGGCCTGGCCGTGCAGCCAGGGGTGTGGCCCCCTCGAGGCCCTCCTCTGTCTCGTCTTCTGGCTCCATGTTCCCCTCGGTGAAATATTGACTTTGGCTTTTGTCCCGTCCAATTCCGAGAATATTCATTTTCTGGCTTTTCTGGAACCAAAAACTGAAGAAAACAGGCAACTGGCACCGTGGCATCTTGTTAATAGGTTAGTTCCAGAAAACATATAAAATACCTCAAAGTGTAGACAAAGCAAATCAAAGTTGATACCAAGCAAGCATGGAACATCAAAAATTATAGATACGTTTACGACGTATCAAGCATCCCAAAGCTTAACTCCTGCTCGTCCTCGAGTAGGTAAGTGAAAAAAAAGAATAATTTTTGAGGTGACATGCACCGTCACAATCAAGATCAAGCCACTTGCAAGCATTGAAAGCTGGGATCAAAGTACTCTAAACATGAGCATGAAAGGTGAAGTTCTAACAATAAGACAAAGTAACTATGCTGTAACATGAAATGATACAAACAAATATTCATGAATAACAATGCATTGAAAGACGTTTGTTTGTTTCACATATAGAAAACATAGCATAGTGGCATTCAGCTTGACCGTCATGGAGTAGCAAAACATAAATGCATAGGACACCTTCAAAGTTCATAAGAGTGACTAGATACAAATAGTTCAAGAGTAGGAAATATCAACAATATGAATCAATCAATAAGTTTTGGGACAATGCACATAGAACTAAGAATGGCAACTATGCTCTCTTAATTGGTGCATAATATAGAAGGTGGAGACTCAATATAATAGTGGAAGAAAGGCCCTTCAAAGGGAAGCAGGGATTTCAAGTTTCATAAAGAGCTACCAAAAATGATGGTACTTGTTAGCTTTCAGCTCTCATTGCCCCTATCATAAGCATCTTGAAATTTATTAAGGTTAAAGTGAACAAAATTGAGTATATGCTTGATAAAGTATAAGTTGGCAATCTCATGTCCCTTGAGTACGAGGGCCGCTCCTCATGCTACTCAACTTTAGTCACCGGTAAGTTCTTGTCATAGTAAGTATGTGTGTATCATGGAGAACCGCCAATGGGGTACCCCTTGCCCAATGATACAGGAGCTATCCCATAACAAAATGACAAGGCAATCAGACAATGAGCATGTCAACAATCTTCTTATTTACCATGGGAAAATCGTGCTTTTTTCTCTCTGTCCTCTTTTCTCATTTTTTTTCTTTTTCTCAATCTCTTTTTTCTATTTATTTTTTTATAAGAAGAATGCTTCATAGATTGCTCACTATGGTGATGCTGCAATTTTCCACCATGATTAGGCATGGCTTAGGCTAGCGGCCCAAGCATTTCTCTAACACACATACATAACTCCATGGACTTACAAGCTCCCATTTTATTTCACACCAACGACATCCATAAACAAAAGATCATGATATCAACTGGGTACAATATATAGGTGCAATGTTGAAAGTGTTCCCCATGACAGCATGGTTCTGCTAATTCCAACGTATAAGTGCAAGCATATACAACATAGATGACACAATGGTTAAGTTTATTAGGGCAATAAAAATAAAGTATGCCATCAAGTTTGTGAGAGCTTTAATCACTAATTTTTCACATAACAAAGTGACTTTTTAATTGGAAGGTAGATAAAACAAGAATATACTTGGAATGGTGTAACACACCAGGCATAGGAATTAATAGTGTACACTTTGGAATAACTTGGTTTCTTGGGAGTTGGATGCATGAGTAGAGCTTACTCAATACAAGTGGATGCTAGCAAAATACTACGAGCGACCAACTAAGAGAGCAATAATGACCATAATCATGCAGAGCGACAAAACATTACTAATCAAAGCATAAAGTGGTACCACAAGTCAAAAAATAAATGATCAAAGAGGCTAAGGTGACTTGTTCATAGTCATAACATGGTGTGAGCATGTGCCAAGTCAACCCAAACAAAGCATCAAAGGAGAATACCACAATACTATGCTTTTATATGCTAAAACAATGCATGATTCTTCCAAGGCACATTAAGCAATCCTAATTGTTTGGAACAAGTCATGCGACAGCAATAATAACTAAGCATAAGGTCAAAACAACATCTAGCATGACATGATAAAGTCTAAGCCACAGTCAAAGCAAGCTCCTTCTTGTACTACTAAAGCAAGAACTTCCTACTCCTTTCCAACACCAATCAACTTATTTGAAACAACACCGAACGGGGGTACAACTACTTTATTCAAGAAAACTAAGCAAACAAAAACCAAAAATGAAAACTCAGACGCTCCAAGAACAACACAACAGTGCATGAAACAATAAAAACTAAGTGTCTAGAAAGACCTGAGATTTTTATTGATGAAGAAAGGGGATGCCTTGGGCATCCCCAAGCTTTGACGCTTGTACCTCTTGAATATTTCTTGGGGTGACACGGGGTGGCATCCCCAAGTTTGAGCTTTTGTCCATTCTTCATCTCATTACATCATTCTTTCCTTGCACCTGAAAGTTTCCTTCATACAAAACTTCACACAATCTTCATTAGCAACATTAGTGCATTCAAAAGATAATAGACATTTGGGGTTTAGTTTTAAAACAGAAAAACTTTCACTAAGAACACAAGCTACTGTAGCAACTTCTTCAAAAATCTCAATTTACCAAAAATAACCCAAAAAGAAATCAATAAAGAAGTAAATGCAAATAATGGCAGAAATCTGTCAAAACAGACCACCAGCTAGAAACCGATTTTTTCGAAGACCTTCTGTTGCTCAAATCAAATTTTTTTGAACTAACGCAAGTTATCTAACAACCTGGGGGATTTATACAGAAAACTAAAGCTCAATCCAACTTACGGAGATTTTACAGGAATTTTTACAGTGGAGCACAAAAATCTGTTTCGGGACAACACTTCCCCAAATATTACTTCCCTCTCATTAGAGGTTATTCTTGGCACAAAAATAAAATAAAAAGGATAAGGAGAGGTTATTACATAAGTAATAACTTCCAAGACTCAATAAAACTATTGGGTTATCTCCCAAGAAGTACTTTTCTTTAATGCCTTTAAGTTAGGCATAAGAAGCAAGAATCAAGTATTTTCAAAGGAAGAAGCATTAACATCAAACCTTGCTTTCAAAGGAGGAGCAAAAGGCAACTTCTCTCTCCTCATAGGGAAGTTTTCAATACCTTTCTTGAATGGAAATTGATATTTAATGGTGCCTTCTTTCATATCAATGATGGCACCAACAGTTCTAAGAAAAGGTCTTCCCAAAGTAATAGGACAAGAAACATTGTATTCAACATCCAAAACATAGAAATCAACAGGGACATAGGAATTGTTAACCATAATAAGAACATCATTAACACTCCCCATGAGTTTCTTTTTAGCATTATCATTAAGTGGGACATCTAAATAGCAATCTTTCAAAGGTGGCAAGTCAAGTATTTCATAAATCTTTCTAGGCATAATAGAGACACTAGAACCAAGGTCACATGAAGCTTTGAGATCAAAGTCATTCACTTGCATATTGATGATGGGTTCCGAACTATCTTATACTTTCCTAGGAATAGAGGCTTTGTGTTTCAATTTTTCTTTCTTAAATTTAATGAGAGCATCTGTAATGTGTTTGATGAAAGCCACATTCATATCACTAGCATTAGGACTTCTAGCAAGCTTTTGTAGGAACATAATCACTTCAGAGATATTGCAACCATCAAGATCATAATCAAACTTAGCATCACTGGCAGTAGACTTATTGGGTTTAGGCATTATTGTAGGAGGAATGGGGACTTCTTGTGGTTTGGTAGCATCCATATTGGTGGTGGTAATAGTACAGACACTATTGTTTCTAGCAATTTCAGCTTTTCTTCCTGACTTAGCATGTAATTTAGCTACCAGTCTAACATTTTCATCAATAGTAACTTGTATGGCATGAGTAGAAGCAAAGGTACTTTCCAAGGTTTTAGGTTTAGCAGCCATTTTACTAATCAAAGAGGACTGGGCTTCACACAAAGATGAAATATTTTTCTCAACATTCATAAGCTTTTCCTACACAGTATTGTTGAAAGTGCTTTGTTTACTAATAAAGTGTTGAAGCATGACTTCAAGTTCAGAGGGAGCACTTCTAGTATTGTTGTAGGAATTTCCATAAGTATTGCCATTATTAGGAGGATAAGGCCTATAATTATTGTTATTACCAAAATTATTCCCATAGGCATTATTGTTGAAATTGTTGTTTCTAATAAAGTTCACATCAACTTGCTCTTCTTGAGCAACCAAAGAGGCTAAAGGAACATTATTTGGATCTATATGAGCTTTTTCCATTAACAAGCATAGCCATGATAACAACAATTTTATCACTCAAAGAGGAGGTTTCTTCAACAGAATTTACCTTCTTACCATGTGGAGCTCTCTCAGTGTGCCATTCAGAATAGTTGACCATCATATTATCTAGGAGATTTGTTGAAGCACCCAAGGTAATGGTCATAAAGGTACCTCTAGCAGCAGAATCCAACATATTTCTTGAAGAGAAATTTAACCCTGCATAAAAAGTCTAGATAATCATCCAAGTAGTAAGTCCATGAGTGGGACAATTCTTAACCAAAGATTTCATTCTTTCCAAGCTTGAGCAACATGTTCATTATCAAGTTGTTTAAATTTCATTATTTCACTTCTCATAGATATAATCTTAGCAGAAGGATAGTGTTTTCCAATAAAATCATCTTTGCACTTAATCCAAGAATCAATACTATTTCTAGGCAAAGATAGCAACCATTCTTTAGTTTTTCCTCTCAAGGAGAGAGGAAACAATTTGAGCTTAATAATATCTCCATCTATATCCTTATATTTTTGCATCTCACAAAGTTCAACAAAGTTATTGAGGTGGGAAAAAACATCATCAGTACTAGCACCAGAAAATTGCTCTTTCATCACAAGATTCAACAAAGCAAGCTTAATTTCATAAAAGGTAGCATCAGGAGCAGGTGGAGCAATAGGTGTACTCAAGAAATCATTGTTGTTGGTGCTAGTGAAGTGTCACAACTTGGTGTTCTTAGCAGAGTTCATTTTTGTAAAGATGGAGCGAGCCAGCAACAACTAGAGTAGGAATTAAATTTTTTGTGTTTTTGATAAGAGAAAAGCAAAACCAAGGAAACTATTTTTTTGTAATTTTTGATAAAAAGAAGCAAACAAAACAAAGAAAAAGAAGCAAAGCAAAAAAAACAAAGTAAAGAGAAAGGTTATGAAGGACTCCCCTTGTGAAGCCATCCTTAGCCTCCCCGACAACAGCGCTAGAAAAAGGCTTGTTGACTGTAGCTCAGATCACTGTAGAGCTTCATTGGGAAACCCCAAGAGGAAGGTATGATGAGTATAGCAGCAAGTTTTCCCTTAGTAAGAATCTGAGGTTATCGAACCAGTAGGGAAACAACTCAAAGGTGTTGCTAGCAACTTGGAAACCTGCACAACACAAACTCAAGACTTTGCCGCAACAAACAGTGAGGTTGTCAATCTCACCGGTTTGTTGAAAACAAAGGATTAACCATATGGTGTGGAAAGTAATGGTGGATTGCAGAAAGTAAACAGTAATAGTGGAAGATGTATCAATGGTAAAGATTGGACCGGGGTCCACAGTTCACTAGAGGTACTCTTCTTAAGATAAACAACATAACATGTTGGGTAAACAAATTACAGCGGGGCAATTGACAGGACTGAGCAAGGCATAACAATGCAATACTATACATTCATGATCCTATGAGATTCGATTGGGCATTACAACAATATACATAGACCGCGATCCAACTACATCTATGACTAGTAATCCACCTTCAGGTTATCATCCGACCCCCCCACCAGTATTAAGTTGCAAGCAACGGATAACTACTTTAAGCAAAGTGTGTAAAGTAAATAATACAAATGTTCCATGAACAAAAGATCATTGTTTTCTCCCTAGTAGCAACAACACATCTACAACCTTAGAGATCTCTATCACTTCCCCAGATTCAATAGAGGCATGAACCCACTATCGATCATAAATACTCCCTCTTGGAGTCACTAGCATCTACTTGGCCAAGATAGCTACTATAAACGGAGAGCACGCAAGATCTCAAACAACACAGAAATGATAGAATCAATAAGACAAAACCATTAATCAATCTGACATAGTAATCTCAATATCCATCGGATCCCCACAAACACAACATGCATGATTACAAATAGATGAACTTGATCATGAACGGAGCTCACAAGATCTAAACATGGTAGCACAAAAGAGGAGAAACAACCATCTAGCTACTGTATGGACCCATAGTCCAAGGTGGAACTACTCACGCATCATACCGGAGGCTGGCATGGTGATGAAGAAGGCCCCCGGGATGATCTCTCCCCTCCGGCAGGGTGCCGGGAAGAGCTTCAGATCCCCCTGATCTAGGTACGATGGTGGCGGCGGCTATAGACTGTTTCGTGGAAGATTGACCAGGTACTTAGGGTTTACGTATCGAGGGCTTCTTATAGGAAAAGAGAGAGAGGCCGAGGGGGTGCCCGAGGCGGCTGCACCCCCCAGGCGCAGGCCAGGCCTGGCCGCGCGGCCAGGGGGTGTGGCCCCCTCGATGCCCTCCTCTGTCTCGTCTTCTGGCTCCGTGTTCCCCTCGGTGAAATATTGAATTTGGCTTTTGTCCCGTCCAATTCCGAGAATATTCATTTTCTGGATTTTCTGGAACCAAAAACAGAAGAAAATAGGCAACTGGCACTGTGGCATCTTGTTAATAGGTTAGTTCCAGAAAACATATAAAAATACCTCAAAGTGTAGACAAAACAAAGCAAAGTTGATTGTAGAGGTCCCAACCTGATAAGGTAGAGATCCCTGTGTTTACAGTGCTAGTCCCTTTATCAAATAGCTAGCACCCACAGTTTAAGATGTAATATCAAGAAACAATGGTCATATTACAACTTATAACCAGGAATAAAATAATTCATTACAACTTTGTTATCGCCATATTTTGGCCAAAGAAGGAGATGGGCCGTGATCAAGATGGGCTTGGAAGATACGTATATTCAACGTGTTGTTGAATCGGCCTTGTGCGTGGATTTGGGCTAAATTGCCCGTGTATCTTGTATCATAGTAGGTTCCGTTTCAGTTTAGGTAAAGATAGAGTTGTAGAGTTATTCCAAAGATAGAAAGTCTCCGGACTATAAATATGTACCTAAGGTTATCGAAAAGAAGAGGACAATCACGTTCACAACAAACACAATCTCGACGCATCGCCACCCCTTGTACCTAAGGTAAGTGTCATGTTGCCTAGATCGCATCTTGCGATATAGGCAGTATTTTTACTTATGCGTTATTTGGTGTTACTCGTACTGAAGCCTTGTTGATGGCGAGTAACACTACTATCATAGATTTGTTAAGGCTAGCATCGGTGCTTTTCGCTATAATTGTTTGATTTATGCTACCTCTAGTTACCTCGCTACCTTTGCACCTTTTCCCAAGTGCAAGGGTAGCATCTTGCTTGATCTTTATTTAGCTGATTCGATCCGTTATGGTTATGCCTTGTTCACCAAGGTTTAGTTTGATATCTACGTAGTCAGGCCTTGCAAACGGGTTGAACGATCCAGTAGTACGTAAGGACGTGGTTTACTAGTTCTAGAGAAGTTGTTCCGGTAATTGACTTTACGTCGGTTGTTAGGCCTCCTCTAGGGTTAGTTTCCTATCATCTTTTGTATCTACCAGGCTCAATTACGTGTAGGACGCGTTCGATTCGTGGTGAAAACGTTAAAAAGCGTAGATCGATTTAACTTGTAATGATAAAGCAAAACCCCATGTTATCGTAAATCTAATGCGTAACCATGGGGATAATCGGCTCTAGGAGCCGATTCGCGAGAAACGGAGCCGGTCACGGCTCGAATTTTACGATACTTGTTTACCATGCAGGAAATCAATTGAAGCAATCCTTCACCTTCCGACGGTATAGGTCGGTGGCATCTCGAACCAAGCCGTGACGTGTGCGGAGTTTTGCGGCCGTTGCGAGGGACCAGGGCCCACCAGCCTGGAGCCTCCTCTTCGTGTTGCTCGTCGCTGCTCCGGTGGGTTTTGGCAGCAACACATTCGCCCGGTGGGACCTTCAACAACATCTGCATCAACATCCGACGCTGAGATGGGGGACAGACCAGTTACGTACGACGAGCTGCCTGAAGAGCACAAGGCGAAGTATGACGAGATCAAAACTCTCTTCGAAGCCGACCTCATCGGCTCTTTTGAGAGGACCCGTAAGCATGGCATCAAGTGGAGGGGGTTCTCACCCGAGGGTGCTCTTGATGAGGTGGATCTGTCTGTTCCTTCAGAGGAGCGCACCAGAGCTCTGCGACAGGAGGTCAACTACATGGTGGCTCATTCTCTTCACCGCCATTCTGAGAGCCTGGTGAACGCTTTCGAGCGGATCGCAGTTCGCGTAGTTCAGGAGATCATGAAACATCAGTATTCTCCGTCGGGGCCTACTCTGGGGACTCACCAGGGAGAAAGACCGCTCCACGCCACCGCTGCCATTCACACTTGCAGCTCCGGAGCCGCCAGGGGCAGCGGCGTACGTCGTCTACAAGGTCGGAGGCGACCCAGGCGATTGCCAGTTCCTGTTTGAACCACCTAAAGAGATCCCACATGGATATGTGTGCACTTACGTGCCGGACTGCAATAACCTGACACGCACCAACCAGATTGCAACCGCAGGGATTTCTACGGCAGGAGTTCCTGGAGCAGGGGTTTCAGCAGGCGTTTCTGGAGCAGCGATGTCTGGGATGGACGCCGACAAACAGGCGTGGCTAGCCAAGTATGCCACTGGAACGAGTCATGAAAATCTAGCCCCTGCAGCTCAAACAGTGGAGCAAATCCGTACCATCTTGAGAGACCAGTTCGGCTTCGTGCCGAAGAGAAGGACAATCGGCTATTCAAAGTCGTACCCCAACGAGTTTGATCTGATCCCGCTGCCTCCCAAGTATCGGCTCCCTGAGTTCTCAAGGTTCAGCGGGTCAGAAGGATCGAGCTCGATCGAGCACGTGAGCCGATACCGCACGATTGGGCATGATTTCAAGATCGGATCAGCGCGTAAGGTTCTTTGCGCAATCTCCGACAGACCAGCTTTGGTGGTACACCTCGCCACCGATTTGATTCAGACTGGAAGCAACTGGAAGAGCAGTTCCACATTCAAGATCATTCGAAGCTACCGAGGCGGCATTGCGGAACTGGCGCAGTGCAGCGAAGCGAGGAGACAGACGAGTACATCCAGCCAGACTGTCAAGAACCGATGTTACTCAGCTCGTTTAACTGAGAAAGAAGCAGTCGAGCTAGCAGTGTTGGGTCTCTCAGCACCCATCAAGGATCTGGCTTTCCAAGTAGAGTACAACTCATTGGCGCACATGGCCCAGAAGCTGACAATGTACGAACAGCGCCACCCTGAGTTGTACCAAGACAAGTTCAAACGTCCGATAGGCCTGGTCGATACAGAAGAAGATGATCCTACACAAGACCAGGAGGTGGCCGTAGCTGAATGGGCTCGAGGGGCAGATCCTGTATCCTGCAAATGGGTGAAACAGCAAGGGCCTGCAAAAGGGTTCGACTTCGATGTGAGCAAAGCCGAGCAGATATTCGATTTACTGCTGAAGGAGAAGCAGCTGAGGTTACCCGAAGGCCACAAAATCCCTACGGCTCAGGAAATGAACGGGAGACCATACTGCAAGTGGCATCACTCGTTCACCCACACCACCAATGATTGCAAAGAGTTACGTCGCCAGATCCAAACGGCGATAGAACAAGGCCGTCTGATCCTTGGGCAGTTCGCCATGAAAGTGGACACAAACCCATTCCCCGGCGTCAATATGATAGAACTCAATCACTCCATGCGTCGGCTGGATTTCTCGTTCGGTGTTAATATGGCGGTTTGGGTACCACCATGACACGTAAGGAGGAAGGTGGCTCTCGGGGCAAAGAAAGAGAGGAGGCTGGTCCACGCGACCGGCCATAATGACAAATGACGGTATTTAACAGAGGAACAGGTGAGGAGAGTGCGATATCGGAAGCCACATTCCGCATCTCCTTAACAAGTATGAGCGTCAAGATGACCAACGTCGCCGTGCGATGGAGACGATGAAGGATATGAGCACCTCGCTAGGGACCGTCAAAAGAAAAGGAAGGCGCAGACAAACATTGGGATTGTCCTTTCTTCAAGTATTGCTAGGACGCTGAATGAGCCGATTGCCTACAATGACAACCGCCGGAATGTGGACAACAGAGGAGGACACGGGCGATTTGTGTTCAAACGTCTAGGGCCTCTCCACCTCGGGCCGTTCAGGAGTCCGCTCGAGCAAAAGACCTCGAGAAGCCAAGGTATGACAAAGAAGACAGATATCACCGTCAAGGTGGTGTCCCGACGGACTCAGACATACCCAAAAGCGTAGAGTGCAATGCGTAACTTGGAAGAAGTCAAGCGCAGATTCCACGCTTTAAAGAAAGCACGCCCGATCCGCCGTTAAAATTAGGCGACCTTGGAAACGGAAGACCGCCGACAAAGAAAGAGTGGCGCCAAACGGTAAAAGCCGATGCAAAGACATCGGGCTGGCACAAACATGGTGTTCATACTTCCGTAATTCAGCGCGCCAAGAACAAATGAGCTACCGGTGCACGATTCATTGCGCCCACGGCGATTATCTTTGAGAAGCCACGTGAGAAGGGTTACAAACATCTAAAAGCCCTGCCTACGAGGTTACATCAATGGGCAACCTCGGCCAAGATGTTGGTGGACACCGGAGCGGCATCAATATAATGCCATACTCCATGCTACGGCGTTTGGGGCGCTCCGCAGATCGATCAAAACCAATGTCACGTTAAGCGACTTCAACGGTCGACTTGAAACGCAAGGCGTCGAACGTGGATCTGACCGTGGGCAGGAAAACCATACCACGCTCATTTTTCGGTGGACAGCAAAAGCACCTCTGTTGTCTTGCTAGGGAGATTGATTCACGCTAATTGCTGCATTCGTCCACAATGCACCAGGCCTAATCTGGTGGGATGGAGATGAAGTGGAGGTCATCCATGCAGATGATTCTATCGAGATCTCCATAGCTGGCATGAACGTCTGGGAAGCAGAAGACCAAGAGCCGATTTCTGGAATCAGTCTAGACGGCTGTGAGCGCATTGAAGCTACAAAAAACGGGGTGAGGCTGGTCTTATCCACTGGCCTGACAGAGTAGCAAAGTCCACGATCGTACGTGGTATGGCCGATCCTCGCGATCGGCCACAAAAAATAAAAAGCAGCAATCATACGACAAGCAGATCACGTAGTCGTAGCAGGGAGATGCCCTGCCATTGTAAAACAATAAGGTGTAAACTGTCCTTGACTAATGCAATCAAAAAGGGGGCCGATTCAGGCAATCGGCCCAAATTATTTTTGTTACCCTCACCTACTGTTTGCCCTGTGTTTAGCATCGATTTGACAGGTGACGGAAAGCTAGGGTATGGGTTTACATCCGCTGATGAACTAGAAGAAATCGACATTGGTCTTGGGGATAAGCCACGACCAACATTTATCAGCAAGAAGTTAGATCCGAGGCTGCGGGGTCCGATGATAGCCCTGTTGAAAAAATATCCAGACTGCTTCGCCTGGGACTACACAGAGATGCCTGGGTTACACATGAGCATCATTGAGCATCGACTCCCGCTTAAAAAAGGATTTCGGCCATTCCAGCAGCGAGCACGACAGATGAAGGCCGAAATTCTGGAAGAAGTCAAGAAGGAGGTCGAGAAAATGTTGCAAGCCAAGTTAATCAGGCCATGCGGTATCTTTGAGTGGATTTCTAGTATCGCACTGTAGAAAAAGGACGGCCGCTGGCGTGTTGCCATAGATTTTCGGGACCTCAACAGAGCTACTCCAAAGGATGAGTATCCGATGCCGGTAGCAGAGACGTTAATCAACGCAGCGGCTGGTCATAAGATCTTGAGCTTCATGGATGGCAATGCCGGTTACAACCAAATCTTTATGGCTCCATAAGACATACATAAGACTGCATTCAGAGTCCCAGGGTCGGTGGGGTTGTTTGAGTATGTAGTCATGACGTTTGGACTGAAGAATGCCGGCGCCACGTACCAAAGAGCCATGAATTACATTTTCCATGACCTGATCGGCAAGCTGGTGGAAATTTACATCGATGACGTAGTGGTCAAGTCTGCTTCAGTGCAAGGACACTTGGACGATCTGCAGCGCGTCCTGGACCGAACAAGAAAATTCGACTCTGGATGAATCAAAGAAGTGTGCCTTCGGTGTGGCGGTCAGTTCTTGGGTTTTGGTCCATGAACGCGGAATTGAGATCGGCCTGAAAAGTCAGGAGGCAGTGCGAACAATGAAGCCACCCACCACAAAGAAAGAACTGCAGTCTCTCATCGGCAAGATCAACTTCGTCAGAAGATTCATCTCCAATCTGTCAGGAAGAATAGAGCCATTCATGGGACTAGTGAAAATTAAATCTGACGAGGAATTCCGCTGGGGGGCAGAACAACAACGAGCCTTCGACGAGATCAAAGAATATCTGACGAAGCCGCCAGTATTGGTTCCGCCCCAGCCGGACAGACCGTTCTACATCTACTTGTCAGTAGCTGACACGTCCATCGCCTCGGTGGTGGTGCAAGTTTATGATGGGCTGGAGCGAGTCGTATTTTACATAAGGATCTTTGGATGCAGAGACAAGGTATCCGATATCGATAAGTTGTGCATCTGCTTTTTCACTGCACCAAAGCGCCACATTTTGCTATCGGGAGATTATCATCATATGCAAATCAGACGTCATAAAGCACATGCTGTCGGCTCCTATGTTGAAAGGCCGACTGGGCAAATGGATGTTTGCATTATCGGAGTTTGACATCCAGTATCAACCCGCGAAAGCAGTTAAGGGACAGGCGTTGGCCGACCTTATCGCTGAAAGGATCAACACTAATATAGCAGCATTGTTTATACGAGTGTGGGCTATGTTTTTCGACGGATCGGTTTGTGACGATGGGTGTGGCATCGGCATGCTACTCGTGTCGCCCCGGGGGGCAACATTTTCCTTCTCCATCAGGTTATCTGCCCCTCGTACCACCAACGTCGGCGATGCGAGGCGTCATGAGGGAATGGAATTGCTCATCGGGGCGAAGCGGTGGAAATTTTGGAGACTCCAAGTTGGTGATTTCCCAACTCACGGAGGAATACAAGTGCGAGGCAGTCCCTCTTCCCATTATGGTTGCCTTGAGTGGTGATGCGCAGTTCGATACATAAACTTCACTGGATCCGCGGTCGCAGAATACCGAGGCGAATGATCTTGCCCAAATGGCTTGGGCTACAAGGATGTAGCGAGAGGAGCCGATGTTCGTGCATGCCCTGACGCCGACGATCGAGAGCCGATATCTTCAATTACTTGAAGGATTCTCGGGGCACCTAAACGGATAAGGTACAAGGCCATGAAGTATGTGCTTATTGGGGATGACATGTTTTCTGAGGACTCTGGAGGGTTATTGCTCAAATGCCAGGGACAGCCGAGGCCAATCGGCTCCTACGAGGTACACGAAGGAGCTGTGGAACTCACCAATCGGCTCACAAGATGAAATGGTTGATCAGCGATCGGGTTTTATTGGCCCACCATGCTTGAGGACTGTTTCAAGTACTACAAAGGGTGTCAAGCATGTCGAAATTTGGGAAAATTCAGATGGTACCACGTCGAGAATGAACCCCATCATCAAGCCTTGGCCATTCGAGGTTGGGGCATGGATATGATCGGCAAAATCAATCCTCCATCAAGCAAAGGCCACATGGGTTTCGGCCATCACCGATTATTTCACTAAATGGGTGGAAGTTGTCCCGATGAAGTCGATAAACTCAAAGGATGTTATCAATTTTGTGAAAGAACATGTCATCCATAGATTCGGATTCCCCAAACTATCACGACCGATGGAGGTTCGGTCTTCATTTCTCACGAGTTTAGAAAGTTCTGTGAGGACACGGGATTGTCGATCGATCATCTCCATACTATGCTCAAGCAAATGGGCAAGTGAAGCGTCCAACCGAGCCTCATCAAGCTGATCAAGAGAAAAGTCGATGAGCACCCTAGACGTTGGCACGAGGTTACGCGAAGCTTTATGGGCTTATCGCATGTCATGCCATGGAGCGATAAAAACCTCGCCATACCATCTAGTATATGGACAAGAAGCCGTATTGCCTTGGGAAATTACGGCTGGATCAAGACGTGTCACTTTTCAGGACAATCTAACAACTGAAGAATATGCAACCCTGATGAGTGACAGTGTTGAGGATTTAACTGAGCTCAGGCTGTGGTCGCTTGAGAAAATCAAAGAGAACAAGGCCAAGGTGGCTCGTGCATATAACAAGAAAGTGAGGCCAAAGGAATTCCACGTCGGTGATCTGGTGTGGGAAGCTGTGTTGCCATTAGGGACTAAGGATGCAACATATGGTAAATGGTCTCCAAATTGGCACGGGCCGTACAGGGTCGATCAAGTTTTAAGAGGAAACGCATACATGCTTGAGGAGCTGGACGGCGTAAAATTCCCAGTGGCGGTCAACGGTCAACATCTCAAGAGATATTTCCCAAGCATGTGGGATGATGGACAGTAAAATATGGGGGCCGATACATGAAATCGGCCAAGTAAAAGCACGTGAGACGTTGGACAGTAAAATGTGGGGGCCGATACATAAAATCGGCCAAATAAAAACAAAAATATATAGCCGATGCACGGTCATCGACTCTAGAGGTTCACGTATGTTACAAACAGGTGACAGTTTACACATACGAGCTACTGAAGAAATGCTTCGAAGGCGTGGAGGGCGTCAGCACGGACACGATCCACCTCGGCGATCTCGGCTTCGTCGTCTTCATCCTTGCCCGTCACTAGCTGCTTGTTCAGGGCACGTATTTCTGCCAGATCGGTCTTCATTTGAGCTTTGAGGCTTTCTGCTTCGTCTTGAGAGCGGGCGATGGATTCTTCCTTGTCACGAATGAGCTGTTTAGTCGCCCGGACCTTCTCTTCAAGATCTTCCAACTCCCTTTTCAAGGATGCGAGCTCGGCGGTACTGACAGAGGTGTCAGTTTTGGCATCCAGAGACGCCTTTTTCTCGTTGAGCTGCTGGCATCTGTCTGCGATATTGGCTTTCAGTGGGAGTTGGGCGCGGCGCAGACTGATCCTCTCACGAGCTAACTTCACCCTTGGCCCGTAGAAAGACAGAGTTACAACTGGCCAAAGCTTCACCTGCAATGCTACTGGGAGTTGGTCTTTTATTTCAGCCAGGACGCTCTTCACCTCCTCAGAACCCTCGATCAGCTCTTCGATCGGGGAGGACAGCAGGGCTTTAAGACGCTGGAATTGAGGTGGAACAACCCTGGCTCGTGGTTCATCAGCAGCGACGGAGGGAGTTGGTTCGATAGATTCAGGGTCGAACGTCAGCAGACCTGAAATATCACAACTCTGGCAGCCCGAAAAGCGTCAGTATGCGTCCAAACGTGTAAGGATGAGCCGAAAGAACCTAAACGTACCTCTCCTAAGATCGAGGGGATAGTCGATGAGGAGACGATCGGTTTGTGTGTGGTCATTGGGGGTTTGGCCAGAGTGGTAGCCGTTTCATCTGCACCTTCGGGGATTGCCAGATCCGGTATCGGCACTGCCCCGGCCTTCCCACTGGAAACATCAGTCGTCTGCATGAAAGGTGTTTTAGCCGATGTAAATAATGATAAATCGGCAGACAAACGGAAACAAGTAGTGAGAGCATGAAGGTTGGTGATTTTCGAAACCTCCTGGCTCGACGAAGAAGCTTGTAGTCCTTTGCGAGCTCTCTTGGGACCCGCAGCTGGCCCCGCCTCGACTGGTGCTCGGGGTGGGTTCGAGAGCCGACCTTTTCCTGGAAGCCGATGGTGGTGAATCTGGCTGGTTCGGTGTGATGGTCCTCTCAGAATCCGTTGGGCCTAGTTCTCCTCGATTGGTCTGGGTATCCTCACTGGAGGTGTCTTCGGAAGCCCGTAAAGGGAGAACCGATGAAGCGAGCATGTCTGCAAGAATGGAAGAATGACAAGGATCGACCAAGGCCTGAATCAGCTTACATGCGAGCTGTCTGGAGAAGGGCTTCGGCGTCTCAAGGTCTTCCTGGCAGCTACCTTCCTCACCATCGTTCTGGTTTTAGTCGGAACTCGAGGGGTAGCTGACTTAGGAGTTGCTGGGTTCTTGGAAGCCGATTGTGGTGTTATCGGCTGTTTCTGCATTATGACATTTTTCAGAGGTGGCGAGTTTTTGCAGAAAAGAACCACAGGAGCTAGCAGAAAGAACTCGAAGGGGGAGCCATCACTGTGCGTAGGCTCAGGGCCATCTTGTTGCTGCAGAGAGAAAGAGTGGATTAGTAGAAGGATCATTTGTGAGCTGCATCAAGAAAATTTGCTAGTAGTGGTACCTGTTCCACGGGGATGTCATAGTCAGCATCGAGCTGTTTCAGCAACGGTCCCAGAGCTTTCCTGAAAGCGTGAGTCTTCCACATCGACCACCAGTCTTCAAATCCATCGGTTGATGAGGCAAAGGTGAGGTCGTTGGGAATTGGGATGGTCAGAGCATCAAAGAAGGAATAACACCTTTGGCTGGTGAGAGGATCAGGCAGGTCGGCTCTACTCTCCGTAAGGTGGTGAAGAAAGAAATGGGGAGGTACTTGTCCAAGGCCAAATTGGCGAGCTACTACGTTGGTGGTAGAATTCATACCGGTATGATTATTCATTGGACGTACTCATGCCAACTGGAAGGAAGCAGGACGAATCACGGTGGAAAAGAGCGCCGAGTGCTAGTGTCATCGGCAAAATTGTCCAACTGAAGGAGAGTGGATTTTCAAAGTGTTCGATTCCTCCATGTAAGGGAAGAAGGTAGGGTTGTCCGGGCCTTGAAAAAAGTCTTGAACCACTTGGATGCTTCTGAGGGATAGTTATCGCTGGCGTCTATACAAAGCTTGGCCATAGCTGGTGCATCGGATCTGCTTCCTTTTACATCTGGAAAGGTGCAGCTCGCCAAAGGGGAAGTTTGGGATGTGATTTTGAAAATACAATGAGCCCATAGCTGAATAAACCACCAAGGACCACCTGCTTTTGACTATGCGGAGAACAACAGACATCAATTGGAGGTATCGATAGACTTCTCCAAGGAACAGTTTGTCGAGGCCAAGTTGAGTACCTTTGGCCAGTTCGTGGGCTAAGGAGAGATAGTTTTTGGTTGGAGCGAGGGAAGGGCCACAGAATATGAAATGTTCCAGCCAGAAGTTGAGAAAGGTTGTATGTTCTTTCTCTGAGACAGGGCACTTTGTTTTCATATGGCGTTGGAGGTAGGCACCCCAGTTCGTGCAGTCTGTTTTAGAAGACAGCTTGTAGGGGACTTTGGTCAGTTTAAAAGCAGAGGGGCTGGGCGATGTAACATCTAGACCAGTGATCATCACCACGTCTAGCAAGGTTGGTGACATAGGGCCATGACCGAACATAAAATAGTTCAGAGCGTCAGACCAGAAGTAGCCGATGGTTTTCAGAAGGTTCTCATGTTTCTCAAGAGGAGACAATGATAAATGCAATGCATCGGCTATTCCTGTGGTTTCCCATTGGGATTGGTAAGCTCTAGCTACTCTGCTGAACCAAGAGACCCAGTGTTCAGGGGGATTAGGCCAGCTCATGCAGCAATGCCCAAGAGTTCAGATCTAGGTCTTGGCTTACGAAGGGATTCTGTTGCTTCAAGAAATCAGATGGGCAGGACTAGAATCTGTACGAGGGCCAAGACAGAGGGAATTTGGGAGAGAAGGATGCGGCAGCAGAATATCTGAAACCTAGAAAGTTTAATGGTGGAATAAAGGCATTAATTCAGGTGTTCGCCATTAAATTCTAACATCGCGTTCAGACTGCGAGGAGTAGGCGTACCTTCAGGCCGGAAACCTCTGGATTGGTGTTGGACGACTCCGCCATCTAGTTTGCCGGCGGAGATGGATCTATGCAGTTGAGGATTGAGGGTTCTTGTCGTTGTGAGCTCAATCTGGTCGATGGGTAATTGGAGATCTAGGTCGCCCTTTTTGAAGAGAGTCGCAGGTTACCGTTTGAAACTGAAAAGCAGCCGCTTAGATTTGCCTAAATAGGCGACCAAGTTTTGACCTTGTCAACGTTTTTGGGAAAACCTATGTGCATCGGCTCTTTGAGCTTTGACTTGGTTGACGGAATAAGGGCAGTGTGGTGAAAGCCGATACGTTACTATCGGCTTCTGGAGCATCGATCTATTTTGGCTATCGGCAAAATTGGGGCGAAAAAAGCAATCTTCGAGAAACATATTTTCATTCATTCATTCAAAAGCTGATTGCTTACAAAAGGCTGATTGATTACAAAAGGGAGCTTACTACTACTACTACTGGTTCCTAATCTAGAGGCCGAGGTCGCCATTGCCGTCGTCGCTGCCTTGTTCGGCTGTCCTCGCCATTGCCGTCGTCTGCCTCTTCTTCTTGAAGAAGCCAGCGGGGGCCTCCTCGTCCTCGTCTTCGTCTTCGGTGTCCTCGCTGGACCCGGCGCGGAAGTACTTCACCGGTTGGTACTCCTCGGAGGAAGTGTCCTCCTCTTCCTCCTCCTCGTCGGAGGAGTCGACGCCGTCCCAGGACATGGCGTCGTCGGTGCTGTCTGCCTCCAGTTCTCCATCAGCAAGGAACTACAGGTCCTCCTCGCCATCGGTCAAGGACGCGTCGTCCTCCGACCAAGCGGCGAAATCCCAATCCCTCTCGTCCCACCATTGTGGGGCGAGAGTGCACGCCGTCGGCGGCTCAAGGCCGGGCTCGGTCGCTCATTGAGTTGGAGGCTTGGGAGGACAGCGATGAAGCGGGAGGCCATGGCGGAGAAAGAGGGTTTTTTCGGCGGAGGAAGAAGGGTTTTTTGGCTACTGGAGGAAGATGGGGACTGCGAACTGCTCAGATGAATTTAAATAAGGGGAATAGTGGGAGGCGGTTCAATGCCATAGCGGTTTCCCAGAATGTGCTGCCAAAATCGTCAAATCATGCACTGCGAAGGAGTTGAGAAGACAGGGCATCATGATGAGGAGGTGGCGTGACGATTCTGCTCTGCAACGCGTAACCCGATGTGAAGAAAAAAAAGAGGGGGAAGAAAAAACATCAGCATAGTGGTTTCGGAATTATTATTGCCAAAACCAGGGGGGCATGTGTTATCGCCATATTTTGGCCAAAGAAGGAGATGGGCCGTGATCAAGATGGGCTTGGAAGATACGTATATTCAACGTGTTGTTGAATCGGCCTTGTGCGTGGATTTGGGCTAAATTGCCCGTGTATCTTGTATCATAGTAGGTTCCGTTTCAGTTTAGGTAAAGATAGAGTTGTAGAGTTATTCCAAAGATAGAAAGTCTCCGGACTATAAATATGTACCTAAGGTTATCGAAAAGAAGAGGACAATCACGTTCACAACAAACACAATCTCGGCGCATCGCCACCCCTTGTTTCTAGGGTTTCTTTCGGGTAAGTGTCATGCTGCCTAGATCGCATCTTGCGATCTAGGCAGTATTTTTACTTATGCGTTATTTGGTGTTACTCGTACTGAAGCCTTGTTGATGGCGAGTAACACTACTATCATAGATTTGTTAAGGCTAGCATCGGTGCTTTTCGCTATAATTGTTTGATTTATGCTACCTCTAGTTACCTCGCTACCTTTGCACATTTTCCCAAGTGCAAGGGTAGCATCTTGCTTGATCTTTATTTAGCTGATTCGATCCGTTATGGTTATGCCTTGTTCATCAAGGTTTAGTTTGATATCTACGTAGTCAGGCCTTGCAAACGGGTTGAACGATCCAGTAGTACATAAGGACGTGGTTTACTAGTTCTAGAGAAGTTGTTCCGGTAATTGACTTTACGTCGGTTGTTAGGCCTCCTCTAGGGTTAGTTTCCTATCATCTTTTGTATCTACCAGGCTCAATTACGTGTAGGACGTTCCAGTTACGTGGTGAAAACGTTAAAACTGTCGTAGATCGATTTAACTTGTAATGATAAAGCAAAACCCCATGTTATCGTAAATCTAATGCAGAACCATGGTGATAATCGGCTCTAGGAGTCGATTCGCAGGGAAACCTGGGAGCCGGTCACGACTCGAATTTTACGTATACTTGTTTACCATGCAGGAAATCAATCGAAGCAATCCTTCACCTTCCTGACCAGGTATAGGTCAGGTGGCACGCCCTCGAACCAAGCCAGGACGTGTGCCGGAGTTTTGCGGGCCGTTGCCCGAGGGACCAGGGCCCACCAGCAGTTCTGGGAGCCTCCCGGCTCTTCGTGTTGCTCGTCGCTGCTCGCCGGTGGGTTTTGGCGGGCAACAAACTTACATAGCTCATATGGATATCTTATTACAAAGGATCAAATATATCTATAAGCATGGAGTCCTTCATCTTCATGTGCCACAGGCAATCATGTTGGTTGTAGACTTGTAATCCCTACTCAACAAACTTCACTAACATCAAACAACCTGCAACATAATAAGTTACAACCACAAGGGTTAATACATTTGAATTGTATTGGCAAGTGATATCATATTGATATGGAGAATCTATCAACTAAATAAATATATGGCTAAGTGGAGTTTTGGCTGGCCTTTGCATAAAATGAGTTTTCCCTATACTTTGAAAATAGTTTTCTCTTTTCAAAACATTTCATCAAACAATGCACACTGGTTACACACCAGGTGCTTCCCTTGTTCACCCAACAAGTTTTAACTTAGAGAAATTGGGATGAGGAGATCCTTGATCATTTCAATGTCTTTGATGCTAAAAATGTCCATTACCGGGGACACAGCTAAGTTCCTAGGTTTTACCCTCTCGTGAGGTGGTGCACTTTTCCCACAATACTTGACATGCATCGAGACGAGACTTTTCAGAAACAATCCCTCAGATCAGCATAAACTGTTCCATCCTATCATCACTACCACCAACTCTCTGCCTGTCTTAGTTCTTGCAACCTAGTTGGTCAAGGCAGAGCCCATATGCCATGTGGCTGCACTGGAAGCTTCTCAACACAAAACATCTCAAATCTCTTTGTTCCTGGGTGGCCAACCACAGGTGTGATACACAAGGTAAACCATAGGCATGGGCCTTGTGTAACCACTCAACACAAACCATTCTCACCATTCCACCCAGGTGATCCATTCACTTAGTTGTTTTATTGATCAAAAACTTAGTCATAGACTTTGCATAACACATAACATGAACATTCCACCCTTGCATTCTTTTAGCTAGGTTAACCATACTATCATAACATGTCTCTTATCTTAGGATGATTCCTACCAATATATATTCTATAGGATCTACTATAGCATAGCAATATATAAAAATAGTCCTATCATGTATACTACAAAAATATCACTAATGCAATTTTGAAAAGATAGGGCTTTTGATGACCAAGATCACTTGCCTTTTTAGTAGAGAAACTAGGTACTCTCCTTGATCTTGCAATTGTCACACTCAATGTTCACTACAATTCAATCAAGCAAAGCACACATTCAAAACTAACACACAAACAATTAACAAAACAAAACAAAACAATAAAACAAGGAAATGCATGCAAGCATGCAAAAAGGTTGTTTTATTGAAAAATGTGGTTTATAAAAAGTCTATAAACATTTCAAAACACCTATTGGTCTTTTATAAAAGTGGGAAATTCATTTAAAATCAAGTTAGTGAAAATAGGCCTTTTAAATCATTTTTGTTTTACTAGAAATGCTTTTATTCAAAGTAATAATTCCTAGTGTTAACAAAATATATTTTAAATCCAAATGTTATTGTTTATGGTGAGAGGGTTCAAAACAAATCTATTTGCAAAAGGTTTCACTCAAAAATAATTTTTAGAACAATTTTTATATCCAAAATAGTCCTATTGATGTTTCTGCATAAACACCTAATTTTTCAGAAGAAAATTACCAAACTAAGGCCATAGTTTCAAATTACACATTTTTTTGAATCCATTGATATAAAATTTGTAATTTTTGGACAAGCAGATCAAAATTTATGGATTTTTACAAAATCAAACAACTAATAGATCAAAATCTGGTTTTTAAAACAACAGCCTGGCCACGTGGCGTGTTCCTACTGGTTGATACCGTTTCGGGTGGATCAAGCAACACAGGCCGTTAGATTCAATTAGCAATGCACGGATCAGATCAACAGATACCGCTTCGTCTAAGTGATCTATCGTATCCTTTGGATCTAGATCTGACGGCCCTAAGCGAACTAGCCAAGAACTGGCGGTGCTAGCTGGCGACGCGCGGTGGCGGCGCTCTGTCTACGGTGGTCCCGTGATTCTAGGAGGCAAGGGATGTGATGCAATGGCTCATGAGGTTCGCAGGGACGTGGCGATGCTCAATGTGTTCGTGTGTGGCGAAGGGGCGCACGGGGTCGTCGCGGAATCCTCGCCGGAGTTCACGTCGGCGTTGGGTGCGTCTGTCGTTGTCAGAGGTGAGATCCTGGGGCGTAAGAAAGCAAGGTAAAGCATCAGGGAGATGCACACGGTTGTAGGGGTTGCGAGGGGACCTACCAGAGGGCATGGGGCACACTGAATCGTTGACAACTTCTCACCAGATTTGAGGCAGTCGACGGTGGCATGCAGGTGATGACGGGGGCGAGGCTCTGGGGCATGTGCGAGCAAACGTGGGCTGCTGGAAGGTGCGCACAATGATGGCGAGCAAGCCAGCATGAACTAGGGGGCTAGGGGTGGCCGGAATTCGCCGGAATCGGCGCTGGAGTTCGCCGGAGACAGCGGCGTTGTGGCTCGAATTGAGGGCAGCCCGGTGGCGTTCGGGTGTAGGAGAATGAGGGAAACATAGATGGGAGAGTGGGGATTAAGGGAGCATGGTCGCTGGAGAGGATTATTGCGACAATTAATCGTATTGACGCCAAGGAATTTCAGAAGTAAATGGTCGGGGAGGGGGGAAGAACTGGTCTGCACGGTGAAGACGACGAGATGACGTGGCTGTGGGTCCATGGGGTCAGCGAGGGGGTGGGTGTGGAGCATGGTGAGAAAAGAAATCCAGCGGGGAGAGAAGGGAGAGCCGGGTGGGCTTCTGTTGGGCCAAGTTGGGCTGGGGTGCTGGGTAGGGTTAGTTGGGTTGGGTTCTTTTCTATTTTTTTCCTCTTATTCTTTTTTTCCTTTTTTATTTCTATTTTCTGTTTTTATTTGAATCAATTTATTCAAACTTCTTTTTAAATTCAAACCTCCACCAACCTTTTCAGTAGGTTTAACCAAAATGTGAGTTGATTAAAATAGTCCACTTTGGAATAATCCAAATATTTTACTTGTGATTTAATATTTATTTAAGTGAGGTATTTTGTCTTTATTTAAATAAAATTAAATATGGTTCAAACCCATATAATTATATTTAAATAATATTTTATTATTTTAAGTTAATTAGATAACTTTAATCCATTTGCTTATGGATTTGGCCAAGGTTTAAATTGCCTTTTGAATATTTCTTATTTATTTATTTCTTTCTTTGTCTTATAAAATTCATATCTTTTTATTTATAGCTCCAAAATTGGTGATTCCACTTTGTATAACTTTATTTAATATTTATTTATCTTTTCAAATCCTTTTAGGATTACCTTGCTCACAATTTAGTGTTGATTTTTGTTAGGACCTTTATTAGCCTTGGAAATTACTTTCTTTTATCTTATTAAAATCATAAGTTTTTATCCATGGCTCCAAATTGAGTGAAACCAATTTCCATGGTTTCGTAATATTTTTTATTACCATTTTTGACCATTTAGAAATGTCTGTTGCTAAATTTTTATATGGAACAAAGCCATAGTCTTAGAGTGATCTTGGAGATGATTTCTTTCATTAGGGTTTTAGGGTTTTTGGTTTAACTTTTCCAAGTGCTTTAAATTCAAGATTCTTTCCATGTGAATGAATTTGATCTTTGGAATATTTGTTTGTTGCTTTCTTATTCAAATTTTGTTCAAGTAGGGTTTTGATGTTTCCATTTAGAAGCAAAAAGTTTCTTTTCACCCTAAATTTCAACATTTGTTTCTTTTGTTTGTTTATTTTCACATTTCAAAATTTGGAAAATTTTGGGATGTGACATTGATACTAAACAAGCATGGAACATAAAAAATTATAGATACGTTTACGACGTATCAGACATCGATATCAAGAACAACGTCTATAACAACTCAAGAACTCTAGTCAACAACATCCGCGTCGTCACTTGCGTCCACACCACTACCGCTGTGACTGCAGGATGGAAGAGAGACACTAGAAGAGGACACGGCCACCACCCCTATGTTCCATCCATGATCATGTCCACGAAGGTGATCATGGCAAGGAGGAGAAGATGACGCAAGCGCAAGACTTCAAATCCAATCGCAAGTGTTCGCTTTACTCTCGCTACGACTGAGAGGGGATGTTAGAATACATATACGTGTATGGGATAGAGATAGACTAGGACTCTACATATTGTACTCTAAGTCTCCACCTAATCCTATGTAACTCTATATAAACCCCACAAGGGTCATTGCAATACAACACAATATTCTAGGGATTCAATATTTTCGACATAGGTGATGGCGAAGTAGAGGTCTCGAGTGGACTGGCTGAAGGAGGGTGATAGGAATATGACTTTATTTCACGCATGTGCTACCACCCGCAAGCATCGAAATAGAGTATGTTCGCTGAAAAATGCAGAAGGGGTGATGTGAATGGAGAAGGAAGATATTGATGGCATTGTACAATCGTTCTACACTAACTTGTTTAAAGCACAAGAATTCATTGATATACAATGTGTCCTATAGCATGTGCCGGGAAAAGTAACTGAGCAGATGAATGCTTCTCTTTGATAGTTTTTCAATGCTAAGGAGATTGAGCAAGCTTTTTTTTCTATGGAGCCTTCAAAGGCGCCTACCAGAAATATTGGTCTCTAATCAAGGATGAGATAACTGCAGCAGTGTCAGATTTCTTGAATGGAGGTCGTCTACTTGAGATTATTAACCAAACGATAATAGTCCAAATTCCAAAGGTAAAATCTCCACAAGAAATTACTCAATTTCGTCCAATTGCTTTATGCAATGTGATCTGCAAAATTTGTTCGAAGGTACTATCTAATCATCTTCGTGTTGTGCTTTATGAGATCATCTCCAAAGAGAAGAGTGCATTTGTGCCTGGTCGATTAATCACTGATAATGTGATATGTGCTTACGAGTCCATCTCATCGATGAAGAGAAAGAGAGGGAAGGCGGCCTTTTGCGTGGCCAAACTTGATATAATGAAGATGTATGGCCAGGTGGAGTGTACTTTCCTATAGGTAATCATGCACAAGCTTGGATTAGAGGAATCTTGGATTTCCCTAATTATGAAATCCATGATGACAGTGAGTCTGGAGGTGAAAGTTAATGGGGAGTTGCTTTCATCATTTAGGAAAACTCGAGGCTTATGGCATGGAGAACCTATATCACCTTACTTATTTCTTATATGTGGAGAAGGGCTCTCGTGTCTTCTAAAAACTATGATGGTGGCTAGATTCATAGGGGAATCAGGGTAAGCTATCAAGCCCCATGGATTTCACATTTGTTGTTCGCTGATGACTTCTTAGTATCTATGAAAGATGATGTCCGGAGTGCCCATCGCTTGGATGATATTCTTGAGATTTATAGCATTGGATCAGGACAATGAGTAAACAAACAAAAGAGCTCTGAGTTTAGCCCAAATTGTCCATAACCTCTAGGAATTAGTATGAAGGAGGTTTTGTAAATTGACCGAGAAGCTCTGTCTGAGAAATATCTTGGCAAACAGACTGTCCCATACAATGCAAGTGCACATTTCAATTAGCTCACATGATATACGGTGCAATTCCGAGATTATGGGCATACATACACGACCGAAGTGCAAAAAGGGCCATATAGGAATCGAATTGGGGGTGAAGGGTGGCGTCAGTTCATTGTTGATAACCATTTCACCGGAGATAGTCAGTTGGTGTGCTTTTCCTTGCATGGAGACAGACCAAGGATAATTGTCATCTATCTAAACAATGTTGGCGAAGAGGAAGAAGATGACGAAGAAGATGAGGAACTGCCTATAGACCAATTATCTCCAATTATCTCCCAGAGATGCAAACTTACCGACAGTAAGAAAGATCACCTCCAATGAATCATCCCTCCAAGTAATTCTATCATTGGGGTGCCATTTGTCACCCGCTTGACAAAGACGAATGTCGAGAGGCGCCTTATGGTAAGTATATCATGTCAACGAAGCTATACATATCGATTTATTATATTACTTGTAATAATGGTCACGTCTAACATCGAGTTATCTTACCTTTACATCATAGAAATTACCTAAGGACATGGTTTATCATCTTCATATCCCTGAAGATGGCCTTGTTGGAGTACGCGTTGGAGCACGAGGTGGCATCAACACCATCGAGTACAAGACGGATTCTGACGGCCACATCTCCTTCACCACTGACGGGTGGACTAATTTCCTCTAAACCGAGCATCTCCACATTAGGAAAGCCATACTCATCACTACGAGCTTGACCACCACGCGCAGGGACCTTCATATGATGTTCGTTATCAACATCATCAATGATTTGGCATCCCTGACAGACTCAAACTCGTAGAAGTGATACTCGAAGGAGTACGCCATGTGACCTTAATAATATTGTTTGCTAGATTATTGTCTGAACCAACTTTGGCAATAGCTAGCTAGTTTCATCTCTATGTTTTGGACATAATGCATCTTAATTAGCCATTTAACATTATATGATAAGTGCTCTAGGCCGTCGATCTCATTTTCCAAATCTTTCGATCTTAGTGGGCCTCTTCTCTCCCTTAATTCCTCCTTTGTGTAAATATAACCTACAAACGAACAAAGTTTCCCATAGGAAATGAAATTTGAATTAGTCCTTTTAAAATTCGAGACGGTTGTATTTTCTAGCAGCCTGAGATAAGTACTTGGTGGCAAAATATGAAATTCGAATGTTGTTAGAGATGTTTTCTGTTCGCAGTCGTCTGAGGTTAGTACTTCGCAGCAAAGATCTTAAAATATTTGGCCAAATATTTCAGATATGTGCCACATTTTTCGTTTCCCACCCGCTGAGGTTAGTAATTGACCCCCACTGTCCACCGCCGCTGCTGCCGGTGCCCTCCACCGCCGCCTCCGGTCCCTTGCCTCTCCTTCCTGCCGTTTCTGGTCCCTTGCGGTGCAGACGCTCTTCCTCGCCTTCGATGACCCCTTCATCGTCCAAGTATAGGTATGTGTGAATACTAAACCCCCAAAACCCTAATGTAGAGCTTCGATTTAATAATTTTGGCATGGAATTTGCCATTTTGCTTGTCGAAAATTTAAGGTTCAGGGTTTCCGAGCTGCAGAGACACGACGACGGTGTCGGGAGAGCCTCCCCTAGCATCTATCCCACCTCTTTTCCCCTTCTAGCAATATGGATTTAATTGCCAATTCATTAGTCTGCTTGCATCTTGTTTATTCGATAAATTTCAAATTCTTTGTTTATGTATGCTTTTTATTAATGTATGATAACAAGAAATTTGTTTCTGTTTTCATTCTAATTCATTGTTATATTTGATTGTATTAAAATGCTCAATGTTTGTATCTATTTAACAGATGAGAACCTGCAGTGATTTTGCAATAGTGCTCTATAGCGATGAAAGTGTTGCCATTAGCTTTGGCAGTTTTGAATTTCGGTCATCAGAAGAGCCCACTAAGAGGCTTGAGCTTAGAGGTATCAAAGAACATCAAAATTCCAATCATCTGTTTTAAATTTGTATGTGTTTAGACTGTAGACACAAGAATATTCTACCACATTAAAAAAATTATGTGTTATTGCATTAGGGCCTCAACACAAGGGGAACACTAATTTTGATAAGCAGAGCCTTTTTGGAAATGACATGTATCTGAAAGAAGATCATGTATACTTCCTTTTAGACTGATGTGAACCCGGATTTCTACCAAAAATCAAGTACTACGTCTATAGGTTGCCCTATTCATCTATCATGCAAAAGAAGTGCAAACTGGTAAGATGATATATTCTTGAACACGAGATCAACAAGCTACCCTGTGATATTTAAATACTTCCAGTAATGAAAGTATGCTAATTCTTCAACTATTTGTATTTGTGCAAACTTTTGGAGCTGAGTTCACAAGAGAATATCTAAAGAATCGCCTTGATGAACCAATTGATGTCCATGTTTGGAAAATGAAGAGCAAGAAGACAAAGATGGTTACAATGAAGATGGAAGCTGGTGGGTCAAATGCAATCTTGACGACTGGATGGGAGAAGGTTGTGAGAAACTTTAACTTAAAGCAGAATAACATTGTCCTTTTTTGCTTTGATGAAATAGATAATGGAGAGGTATATATTATGGTTCAGAAACTTCCACCGGGCGGCCCATTACTACTCAGTACTAATTATGCTTCTTTAATGTATGGACTCCATATTATATGCACCGCCATAATGTAATGGCTAAATATGTATGGATGTCACCAACTATTGGGTTAATATTAATTGTTAATATATTGGTCTTTTTTTGACTGGCTGCTATAAGTTCTTAAGTTAATCTGTCTATCTAGCCGCTGAATCATGATTACGTGTAATGTTAGCTATGATCGAGTTAGAATTAGCATGCTTGATGAGGGTTCGAATCGTCAATGCCCATTGTTATGGACTTGGGTTTTGGAGAAGATGGAGATGCTGGAGATCGCGAGACGGTTAACAGACACGCAGCAAGGGTGTGGCATCCCGCAAAAACCACTACTAGAAAATCGCGTTGAATTTGTGCATTGCATCGTCATCCTCATGTGTTGTTGTCTAAAACTATTTCAGAAAAACCTATTTTTGTTTTCTGAAACGGCCCGACTATTATTCAAACGCCAAACTCCCGGATGTTCCGGATATTTTGTTTGTCTAAAACTAGTTACAAAAGTTTTTTTGGAAATAAATAAAACATTAAATTATTTTTAGGGGCAGTCGAACGGGCCGATTGACCCGATCGACCACCCCAGAAAAATATAAACGGTCCACCTGGACACCCCCAACAAAATCCTAAACCTACCAACTAATCTACCCTCTCTCCCCCTCCACATCACCCCACCCAATCGGATCACGCCACCTCACCTCTCCTCTCCTCCCACCCAACCACAAGGTGCCACATCACCCAAACCCCCCTCTCTCCCTTCCCTCTCTCTCCCTCTCAAACCCACACCGCATACACACGCCAAGACACCCCACTCTCCTCCGCCACCGACAACCCCAGACCCACCAACCCCTGCACCCATCACGCCACGCACACCGCCTCACCCACACCCTGTCGTGGGGCCCGCCTGCCCACACTCCTGCCTGTCCCCCTGCCTCTCCCCGCTCACGTGGCCCACGCCCGCCGCCCATCTTCCTCTCTTCCCCGCCGCTCTCTCTCGACGCTGCCTCCCCCACCGGCGCCGCCCTCCTCCCTGCGGCCACCGCTCATGACAAGAACTGGCCATGGCGAGCTCCTGCCCCGCTCTTCTCCTCCAAGCGCCACCGACCCAAGCTCGGCGCCTCCACGTCCTCAACCCCATGCCTCTTCGGCCAAGGCCAGCGCCTCTTCCCCACTGCACCGCCTTTCCTGGCGGCACCGCCTGCCTCCGC
The DNA here is from genome assembly GCA_030063025.1 of Avena longiglumis. Lineage (NCBI taxonomy): Eukaryota > Viridiplantae > Streptophyta > Magnoliopsida > Poales > Poaceae > Avena > Avena longiglumis. The sequence goes on along the minus strand of CP125975.1, from coordinate 147,409,495 downwards.
CTCTCCGCCATGAGCCTCCTCCGCCAAGCCGCACTGCCAGACCCCATCTCCCTCCCGAGCCTGGCCTCCTCCGGCTCAAGCCGCCCGCCTGCCGCTGAGGCCGCCCGAGCCTCTGAAACCTCTGCCCCGCCGCCAGAGTAAGCTCGCGGAGCCGAGCCAAGCCAGCGACCACGCCCGTCCCCAGCGCCGGTCCTCCTCGGCCTCCTCCGTTCCGCCGCCGTCCGCCGGCCGCCATGTCCGCCGTCGCCAGCGCCTCCGGCGCCCGCCGATGTGTCGCCCTCGCCGTTTTTCGTTTCCCTGCAGGTCGTCGTCGCCAGAACCAGGGGTTGCTGCTCAGTTTTGGGAGCCTCACTGCTTCCTCTGCCTCGGGTACCCGTGCGTAGTCGGTGGAGGAAGTACCGAGAGGGGACCGAAGAGACCACCGAAAACCGTCATCGTCGACGTGGGCCCGATGACCGCCAGGGCCGCCTCATGGAACGCCAAGCCCTCCTTCCTGGACATCCGAAACCTCGAACCCTGGAACGACGAGATCGCCACGCGGACTTGAGTACCCCGAAGCCTTCGACACGGAGCATCGAGGATGCCGTCATGGGCGCCAAGACACCCGTCGAATCACGAAGACCGGACCCTGCGGACCGACATGATCTTCTTCTCAGACGCCAAGATTCGTCGAGAGCCCGGAACGACAAGTATTCCCTCGAGGACGCCGAGTGCTTCACCCGGACACCGAGACCCCGATGCGACAAGTACCTCATCCCGAACGCCAAGACCGACAACACGACCCGAAGACCATGGATACGCCAAGACCTACCCCTGATATCCGAGAACGACCCCGGAGTCCGAGGACGACCCCGTCAAACCCTGGACCCCGAGACCGGACCCTGGACCCTGTCGAACCCCCAGAACCTCAAGATCGTCGAGACCCCTAATGTGTGAACCCCTTCCCGAAACCCTATTTTATAACATAATACAATTGTTGCATATTCAATTGACTTCTCGCATGCATATCATTGGGTTGGGGGCCTTATGCCGATTCACCTCATAATTAAATATGGGACCCATATGCGGGCAAATCTAGTCCCATATCGGTCTCATTTAAACTTGTGTAGCGAACCGGTATCTTATCTTGCCTTGTTATAACAACATGTAAATTGCGGGGTATCTCAACAACTCGAACCATCTAAATAATTGTCGGGACCCCGGTTCCACCTAATATGACCTAATTGCATCGCACCTTTGCCATGCCATACATCATACATGCATCATGCCGCTCTTCTGCCGTTGTACTAAATATCGCATCCGGTGTTTCTTCTAGTGTTTTGGTTCTTCGCGGATAAGACTGTTGAGTTGATGTGAGCTTCGCCCCGATCTTCGGTTGAACTTTCGACAATGTTTTCAGGCGAGCATCTCCCCCTTTCTACCTATCTTACTTTTATAGTATTTATTTCCCTCCTGTTGATCTATTGCTATCTGTGTTGCGATGCTCTAGATTCCGTACCCTTGATATACCGTGCAGCCCTATATTGCCTTGGACACATCCTATTACCTGTTGTTTGGTAGATAGATGGACTTGCGCGTCGTAGTTGCTTGCCCAAGTGCTGATGTGTGTCGCCATATGCCACAGTTGCTGATGTAGTGCCGCATGTTGATGTTGGAGATGATTCTAGTTTTACTTATTGTTCACTTTACTTTCTGTTTAACAACTAAAATTGAAATAAGCAGAGGCATCGGTGGGTGATAGATAATATTTGGTTTCCGAACGCCCACTTGTGTCCCGTAAGACCCCGAGTACTTGATATCGCCTTGTTTTATCGCGCTATCCACATCCGGGAGGTATATGGGACCCCCAGCCGTAGCTTGATTCCGTCTTATTTCTTGGGGCCACAAACTAGTTTGAGGTTTTATTTACGATCCTGCATTTATGCCATGCTACTTTTCTCAGATTTAAATTGTGCGAGGTACTGCACAATCGCATCGCTTAGGATCGACATGATTCGCGGTGTCGACAAGCCCAGCCACACTTTCGGTTCCCGATGCTCACACCGTATACCCAAACCTTGAGCCCGTCTTCGAGTCACCGGCTTTGTTGGGATCTACTTAAGGGTGGCCTCAAATATTTCAATCCTGTGATTGTTCAATGTGAAAGCCTCGTTGGGTTTTGATTTGGTTTTTCCGAGGTTGATCGAGCGTGTGTTGCTATTGGTGCACCCCGGCCGGGTAAAACTTTCTGAAAGCCGTGTCCGCGGATATGGACGACTTGGAGCACAGTATCTCGATCATAGACAAGCATAACTAAAGTTTACTGCTATAAATTTGACTTATAATGACTAGTAATCAGCTTCACTATAATAGAATGGCTAAATAATACTGCCCACAATTGCTTGTTTGGTTGTCGCTTGCGACAATTGTATCTGACTAGTAAGTATTGCAACTTCAACGGAATGGCTGAATAAAAGTACCAACAACTGCTGGGTTTAAGGGTTATCTCATGCTAATTGTATCTGACTAGTAAGTGTTGCCACTATCACGGAATGGTTAACTAAAAGTGCCCACTGCTTACTTTATCAGGACGATTATTTAAACCTGACTAGTAATTGCTGCAACAATAACTGAATAAGTAAAATTGCCAACTGTGTGAGTTCCTCGGTTGACTTCCTCGTGTGGTCTCGAGGGGGAAACACCAGGATGGGTTTGTTTGATGCTAGTATCAGGTTGGATCCGAATAGGTCTTTCTTACCCCCTCTGATTTCCGCCAGTTGTATCGAGTCTCTATAGGTTGTTTAGTGCATGCTGCCGCTGCCGCTTCAGTCCACCATACCTATGTAGGCGAGGACCGCCGAATTCTAGTCTCGCTGCATCGCCTCGATCGACGCCCTCTTTTCCTTTGCCCTTTGTCGGCACCCCTTTGTTTAAGCAGTTTTGAGATCGACGTCGTTAGTGGTTACCCTTCCTTGGCTGGGCAGGGTTATGGACGCCATTGGTTATTCTTCAGGGCTCTTAGCCCCATTTGCATCTTGTCCGTAGCTGGACGCTCTATCGTTTTCAAGGTGATTTGGACCTTTGTATATTATATTTGTATTCTTGACTTATTGAGTCACTGTTATATATATCTGTTCTGTGGGTCCCATCGAGGACTGTTGTGCAATGTTATTACTTCGTTTTCCACCCGCACGAAAGTGCCTGGTGGGCACCTTTGAATCGTTTCTATGCGGGTTTGGCGAATTTTGCTTAAACTTGCATAGGTCCGATTCTGAGGGTGTTACAAAGGGGACACGAGGTTTATCCAGGTTCAGCCTCCTGGAAGGAAAACCCTACTCCTGCTTGTCTGTTCTTGATTGATGGAGGAACCGAAGGTTACATGGGGTGCGCAGATGCAATCTGGCGTGAGGTGTGTGTATGAGTTGGAGAGATCCTCCTCGCTGTGCCCTCCTGGCCTTTATATGGGGAGGCCAAGTCTCAGGCAGGTCGAGTCGGTTACAATTAGGGTTTCACCCTTCAATTTTTTATCTACATCTAGACCGTGTTCTCCAAGGAGTCAAACTTCTACCAGGCTTGGGCCATCCGGAGTCTCCTTGGGCAGCAAGTTTTCACGTGGGCCTTCACTGGGCTGGACCTGATATACTAATGTGAGGTACCCATAGGGTATATCCATGTCAATGCTACTATTTAAAATGGTCTACACACACTGGAAACAATCACTTTAAAAAGTCGCTTCGAGGCACACTAGATCTGGAGACAGTCTTTGTTAGAATCCGACTCAACTCGTCTGACTATTGGAGACGGTCCATAGTATAGGCCGTCTGAGGTCACGTATCTTAGAGCTGCAAAGAAAAACTGGCTCATGTGGTGTGCTCTTAGAAGCTATGCGCTTGAGCCGGAACGAGAAACCGTCTGAGGCCTATGCGAGATTGACCTCTCTAAGTAACGAGTTTGTACTGGTGTGTCTCTCAGATCTCTCTATAAATTTGAGTGAGTGTGTTTGTGATATGAGTTCCTTAGGCGAGTTGTGAGGCCTGGGGTGTAGGATCTCAGCTATTTATAGTGGTCTGGGAGCTCGGTGGATCTGACACCACATCCATGCAGTTAGGTGATTGTGCTGCTTGATCATGTGTGTAATAGACTTCCAATTTTGTTCTATACACACTGCATTGCATTCAGTTGTCAACCCCTTGATGTTGCTTTCCTATATTGACTTGAAAAATAAGGCATCTCGGTTTACAATCTAGTTTCTTGTCCTAGACTCAGTTTTTTCTAGTGACAAGTGGCTTTTCAATTATGATTAATCTAAGAAACTTTCATGTTTGTGATTTAGTGGTTATGTAATCTTGCTAGCTTGTTATCACTGAGAAATTTTGATTTACTTTGGTTTGGTAATCAGATGGTTAGATTGAACTATTGAGTGTTCAGGAAACCATCACAATTTGGTTCTTCTAAATAATCCATAGCTTGAGGGAACTTTCTATTGCTTTTCATAAGTAGGTCAATGGTTTGTTTCTATAGTTGTAATTCGTGTTCTCTCTCTTTATTTTCTAGTGTCTCTATTGTCATTATACTTCTATCAACTTATTGTTGATCATTTAGTTATGATCCTATGCATCCCCTATTGTCTTATATCCATATCGATGCATTTTTTAATCCTTTTATTGCTATTTTTCTTTCTATTTATCTAAAACCCCATGCTTTTAAAGGTTTGAGAATAGTTCCTAAACTTTTTGTTTGGACTGTAAAACAAATGGTCTCACCACAGGTATGGCCAACATTTTAATCAAAAATATTTGGTTTCCATGTCTGTTTTGCGGGTCTTGAATAAAAGCGACATGTTGACAAGTTGAAGATAAAAAACTAGTAGATAGGGTTTTAGAATATGGTTTTATGTTTGTAGTTTGTATTAGGATTTGATTCATACGGATTTTCTTTACAATTTCATCTTGTAAAGAACCCTGGTCTCATACTACTATGAATAAAGATTCAAATTGTTGATACATTGTCATCTTTTTATTATATTATTCTGAATTTTTAGTTATTTTCTTTGGTATATTTGAATCTGAATTCAAGTTTGACTCAGGTCAAACCTCAATTTTAATTCAAATTGTACCTGTGTGTTACTAGTTCCATTTTAGAACTAGTATAAATGTAAAGTGATGTGTGATTTTGTTTGAAGCATTTGTCTTTTATTCATTTTCTTAAATTCTTAAGTTTTCCAAATTTGAATTCCAAACGTAGTATTGATATTGGGTCGAATCCTAGTGAACATTTTGGCTTTAAAGCCTCACTAGAGCCAACTAAACACTAAAACTTTAAAATTTTGAATTTTACCCCAAATTTTAGATACATGCAATGTAAATACACATACTACAGTTCTACTCTTGCCTCTTTCCTATTTGTTTTTTAAGACAGTTGTTGTTGTTTAGGAGGCAAACAGCCTGGCCATCCTAGAGATTATTGGGGATATGTTAAATATGTATAACCATAGCATGTATTTTATTTGGCAAGACTAGGTGGCCCATAGACAACGTCCAGGCCCATGGACTATAGGGCGGCCTAGTTGTTGGATCAAGAAGAGGAAGCCTACTCGGACACAAGAGGCTTCTGCGCACCGCCATAGGATAAAGCCGGAGCCTTGGAGTGCAAAATATGTAGTATATGTTGTATTAGTTTAGTATGTAACCTATCCCGCTAGGACTTACTTTGTAATCCTAGGTACCGGCGCCTTTATAAGTCTACCATGGAAGCCCTTAGGGCAAGACATACCACAAACTCCGTAACCTTGGCATATAATTATTAGGAATGACGCCAGGCTCACATTACGACTTGTATTTGTAACCCAGAATCCGCCTTAGTGCTAGTGGTATGTGTCACTCCAATTGTTGCAGGTGTGGAACCACATACTCGCATCTAGCTCTAACTAGTTTATCCTTAGTCGTTTAAGGTTGAGAGAGAAACCCATTGCCGAGACTAATTTGTAAGTTGAAACATGACAATGTTTCATGTGTCATGTGCATGGAGATGCTATCCGCCTTGCATTGGCTAGTCGGAAGAGGTACGATAGCCAGACCGATTCAAAGGTTAGCAGGACGTGAGCACACCGTCATATGCTCCGACTAACATAACGCAATCCTTAGACCTAAGGAGATCGCCCGATCCGAGTTGTGAAAAAGCCGGCTTTGACTCCATCTAATGCTCACCGTAACTGGGAGTAATAAGGGTGGTATTGGGCTGACTTTTAAGCAAGCTGCGTGACGTGGATCAGCCAAGGCGGAATTTGCCCCTCCATATCAGAGAGATATTCTCTGGGCCCTCTCATGTGATATGATTCAGAAGCATGGCCATGCTCTACTCGATCAAGTGTTGATCGAGGTAGTCCCTTAGTGAAGTTAGAGAGAATCAGTTATCAGTGCAATGAAGTTAAACCGGCACTGGGATGACGGAATCTCCCCCGTGGTTTATCAACAATATCGTGAGGCAAAGGGACTCTCACGGACCGTCACATTGAGGGAACTTGCGTAAACCGGGAGTCGGCAAGTCTTGCTAGAGGCCTCTATCGATTATCAGCTCTAGTCGGAAAGTCACCGAGCTACGATTCTGGATGAATGATTACCGAGTTGTGTTCGGCTTACCGTAAGACCGCGGTACCACACAGTTAAGAGAGTGAAACTAGGCAGATGTTGATCTGACTATCATAAGCCGACAAGTTGGACTTGTTCGGACAGAGACATGTATCAATGGGTTGGACCCACTTTGAATAGGGTTAGGGTTTAGGACCGAGGGACACAAGTGTTATGTTCCCTCACCTACTCTCCTATATAAAGGAAGGTGGGTGGTGGCGGACAGAAAAATCCAGCGCTGCTTCCTAGGGTTTCGCTATACTTGGCAACCACCTTCCTAACATGTGGTGGCAAGATCGAGGCTAGCACCTCACTTGTTGCTATTCCACCTTGTACGTGTGTGAGACAGCAGAGGCACCACACATGCGGTGCTCATCGACGGCGTTGGGCGGAAAAGTCGTAGGCAAAAGGAGGAGGAGCACCGGAGCCGGCGACGAGGTGGTCCTAGGATCGAGCAGTTCACCGGAGCCAAACAAGATGAGGGGAATGTACATCACCAGCACGACACGCTTCCTCAGCTTTCGCACCTGCGCGTCGAGAGGTACGAACTATTGCCTCTGACTTTGGCCGGATCTTGGGGCGGCTCGCTGGAGTTTTAGCCGGAGCAGGAAAGTTTTTATTTTCGGCCTGGCTCTGCATGTTGCCCAACAATAACTGTTATAGTGATTTATAGAAGGAGTAGGATCTCGCCACCGTCGTGAGATCTGAAACTGAGTAACTTGATCACCATCGTCCTAGACACTCGCCACCTTAGAGCATCTCCACTCGTTGGCCAAACCCAGGCCGAAATCCGGACCGAATTTCGCCCGGACGACGCAAGTTTTCGGCCTGGGTACGCCCAGTTTCCCACTCGCGTACCCAGGCCGAGTTCTCGGGTCGCCCGTTCCCTCTAGAATTCGGCTCAAATTCGGCTACATGGTTTGTTATACGATGATTACAGAACACTTTGAGACCAAAGTTCGGCGAAATTTTAAATAGAGTTCAGCGTACTGTAAACATAGTTCGGCCTGCAATAAAATTACAACATATTTTGGCCAAGTTCGGCAGTTCATGCTCAACATCTACGTCGTGTTGCCCCTGCGTGTCCATAGGTGCTCGACAAGATCATCCTGCAGCTGTTGATGCATCGCCGGATCTCGGATCTCCTGACGCATTGCGATGAATGCAGCCCATGTTGGAGGCACCTGATGATCAGGCTCGGCAAGAGGACCCTGTAGATGGTATGGCTCGTCCTCCTCGAGCAAACTCATTGGATACTTCTTCCCATCCTCAATGATCATGTTGTGCAAGGTCACACAACAGTTCATCACTTTCCACATCTGATCTTTCGACCAGGTCATAGCAGGGAACCAGACAACTGCAAACCTCTGCTGGAGCACACCAAATACCCGCTCCACGTCCTTTCTGCAAGCTTCCTGTTCCTTGTCAAAGTGAGAATGCTTGGGGAGCATTGGCCTGAGGTAGTCTTCACAAATGTTGGCCATCTTGGATCGATGCCATCTGCTAGATAGTATCCCTTGTTCTAGTGATGCCCTTTGATCTCAAATTCCACAGGGGGAGCATGACCCTCAACAAGCTTGGAAAAGACAGTTGAGGAGTTGAGGACGTTGATGTCGTTGTTCGATCCTGCCATGCCAAAGGAGTGCCAGATCCAAAGATCATGTGTAGCAACTGCCTCAAGTATCACAGTGCATCCTCCTTTGTGGCCTTTGTTCATTCCTTGCCATTCAAATGGACAGTTATTCCACTCCCAATGCATCTTCCAAGCATTCTAGGAAATCCTCTACTTTCATTGACTGCGAGGATCCGAGCAGTGTCTTCAGCAGTGGGTGATCTCAAGTACTCTTCCCCGAACACTGCAATCACTGCTCTGCAGAATCTGTATAAGCAATCAAGGGCGGTGGACTCGGCGATGCGGAGATAGTCATCGGCACTGTCAGCCGGCGCTCCATATGCAAGCAACCTCATTGCCATGGTGCACTTCTGAAGCGAGGAAAACCCAACCAAGACGGTGCAGTCCTTCTTGCAAAGGAAATATGGGTCAAACTCCCGGATGGCATGCATGATCCTGAGGAAGAGCTTCCGGCTCATCCTGAAACGGCGGCGGAACACGTCCTCTCCATGGAGTGGCTGGTCGGCGAAGTAGTCGGCATACAACATGCAATAGCCCTCTATCCTATGTCTCGCCTTGCACTTCATGTGACCTGGCGCCGAACCACCGCGCTTCGGCTTCGCCATCTGCATGTACAGCTGAGCGAGCGATGCGAGAGTCTGCAAGTGCTCTTCACTTTCGACGATCTCGGCGCTATCCTCCTCCAGCAGTTCGGCGAGCAACTCCTCGTCGTCGGAATCCATGGCGAGTATCTCGCCCTCGTCAGAGTCAGTGGACAGCACGTCGTCGCCGTCGGAGTCCATGGCCGAATCCGGCCAAGTGTCAAACACCTGGCGGGCGTGGTGGTGGGCGCACCAAGCCGAAGCACAACTACGGCAAGGGTAGGTCGGCGAAAGAGGCGGCGGCGGAGGCGTGGAGCTAGGCGGCAGCGACGGAGAGCGTAGCTAGAGGCGTGGGCATGTCTCGGCGCGGGGGAGCTCCGCCGGCGAAGCCATGGCGACAGAGCTCTTGCGGCAGTCTGGGCGAGTGGAGTGGGTGAAAATGGGACTGTCTCGCCGACAGAGCTGGCCCACGCCCTTTTTTGCGGCGTCCGGCGTCCCCAGGGCGTACCCGGGAACCTGGGTTCGGCCTGGGTAGGCCGGACCAAAACAAGCCGAAATCCGGACGAAAACAACTCCTTGGGTACGCGACTGGACCGATTTTCGGCGTCCAGACCAAAATTCGGCGTCTGGATCGACGTCCTGGGTAGGCCACCTATCTAAACTCTCTGTGAGGACCTCCTCATGTGTACTCGTCGGCAATACCATGACAAAGATAACTTGTTAGGCGTGCACAACGACGAAAGCAAGGAGGGCAAGGAGGAACGAGGCGGCGAGGGAAGGGGAGGCGCCAGCAAGGTAGAACCTCGACACGCTCCGTTGCAAAACCGCATCAGCGGTAAGGCACCGCTGGAGGCTCGAAGCGAGGGATGCAATGATGAGGCTTATAGCAGATTTAGGTTTAAAAATATCTAAAGCTTATTCAATTTTATAGAATATAATCAAATTCTGAATGTAATATAAAGTTTATCGAAATAAAACGTTTTAAAAACTTGTCTAGGAAAAGACACATTACAACCGTGACTATTTAACCGATACTTTCGAGCAACCGGTGTACGTAGCTTGGGAGCTCGAGTGAAGATGCTCTATACGAATCGATCCAAAGAGTCATCATGGTTACGTGGGTGCATAACATGGAGACTAAAATCTTCCTAAGCTAACACATAATTTCTGCCTAGCGAAACAATTAAACGCAAGGCCACCGCCCACAAATTTTACTGGAAAAAAAGGAAAACACGTTTTTAGTAGTAACCATTTTTCTATGGACAGGCCTACGCGTCCCCCGGGGGATATGTGGTTTTTATCCCCCGGGTCCCCAGCCAACCACGTGTCCTCTATTTAGATTCAAAATCCCACTTTTGCTACATTTGGCTCGTTTTTGCTACATTTGCCCCGCTTTTGCTACATTGTAGCAGAAAACGGTTCGGTCTAGAAAAATAAAAGCAGACTGGACCTCGCCGGAGATTTCGCCGGAGACCTCGCCGGCGACCGTGTAGCAAAAAAGTTGTGCTAATGTAGCAAACCCGACCTCGCCGGAGATCTCACCGGAGACTTTCGCCGGAGACCTCGCCGGAGACCATGTAGCAAAAAATTTATGCTATTGTAGCAAGAGTACAAAATGTATGTAGCAAAAACTTTACACTTTTGTAGCAAATTCATAAAACAGTTGTAGCAAAAAAATTAACAATTATAGCAAACACGATGTCACCAGAGAAGACGCCAGGCTCTCGTAGCAACGCCACAGTTCTCGTAGCAGGTTTTGCACCATTTGTAGCAAAACGCTATCACCGAGAAGGTGATGTCGCATCAGAAAAGGATAACGCCGCCTTAGAAGACGATTCCATACCTCTGTAGCAAGGTTGGCATGCCTTTGTAGCAAGGTTGTCGTGCCTTTGTAGCAGATCCTCACACCGCTTGTAGCAAAAGGCGCCTCCCCTATACCTTTCCTCCGACGTGCCTATGTAGCGAGGCCGGCATGCCTATGTAGCAAGCCCTTTGACAGCTTGTAGCAGAGCCTCACACGGATGTAGCGGGGGCAAGGAGTAGCACCGCCATCGAGGCGGCGCAGCACCACCACCGGGAGAGAGGGGAGCAACAGGGAGGAAGAAGGTTGGGGTCACAGGGTGCTGGGAGATTAGGCCGCGGCGGCGGGAGCCCTCGGGTCGCGGTGGCGCGATTCAGAGGCACGACGCTCAGTACATCCATGGGCGGCGCGGGCGTCCTTTTATGGCGGCGCGACGGCCGAATGTCGTGGGAATGACCACGGCAGATGCTGCAATCGGCAGCGAGTAGTAGAACGAAGGGCAAGGGCGGCCAGCCATCTGCGGTGCGAGATGAGGGCAAAGACACAGGTTTTACCTGTGTTCGGCCCTGAGGGTAAAGACCTACCTGCTAGATTGTATTATGGAGGTGTTTATAATGGGCGAACTCGACTAGGCGGCGAGTTGCTTGGGTGTATGAGGAACGATCTCTACTCACCCCTTAGGGAGGTTTATATAGGCTTACCTCCCTAGGGTTTACATATCTCAACCGATTCGTTAACTTTGTCAATCGCTTAACTCGACCGACCGGGCCTATCTACTCGCTGGCCTTCGACCTCCGCGCTGGTACCTGATGGGCTTTGATCCACTCGCCGTTCGCAGGCCCACTGCCAGCCCTTGGGCTGGAACGTCCGCCGAGGATACCCCAAGAGGCATATCCCCATCGAGTCCCCGAGGCCGTCGTTGATTAGGCGCGGTGGCTGGCGTCGGAGTATACGGCTTCAAGTTGGCATCCAAATCAATCGTCGGGCTCTCGCACGAAGGAAAAATCCGCGAACCTAGTTGCGTCTTGGGTGAACCGAACCAACGGTCGCGCTCGCGAGTAACTCAGCGAGCCGGTGGCGGAGGCGGACCGTCGGGCGTGGAGTCAAACTAGCCGTTAAGGTAACTTAACGGTAACTTTCGGCGTAATCATCGCGTAACGGCCCCTAATTTGGCGGGCAGCTTCGCTATATAAGAGGAATGGTAGGCCATCGGAAAGCCAACCGCCCACCATTTCTTCCGAGTACGCACATCTTTCGCCTGCTGATCTCGCGATCCGACCGACCCGCAATCCTCCGACCTCCAAGCAAATCCTCACCATGGCCCTCTCCACCGAACCTTGGGTAGATCCAAGTGCACCAGAGCAACTGGCCTCCTTCGAGGAGGAATCCGCGGGCGGCCGGGCGAATCCTCACCGGAGAAACGACCCCAAACCCGCGAGAGAGTTCATCCGCTTCACTAGTCACCTCGAGCGGGTTTAGGGTTTCCCACTGTTCTTCCTGCGCTTACCTACGAGATCCAGCCTCGGATCCGGGTCCCCATAGTATCGAGCAGCTCGCCATCTTTGTGGCGTCATGAGTGCTACTGCCGCCGCCCTATTTTCCCTTGTGGCAAGATCTGCTCCATGGACGGATCACCGCGAGGAGGCGGGCGCCCAATGCTAGCCGCGCGGCTTAACCTTCCAAATGAAATCCAAAGCCTCCTTCTTCGACTTGATGCTGCCGCCAAAGCAATGAGCGATCGAAAAAGTCTTGGTTTTATGTGACCGAGGCGACCGGAGGACGAGGCGGCGATCCCACGGTACTCGGCCGACCGCTCCGAGCGCAATCTCCAGGTCGCCAAGCTTCCCGACGATCAGCGGATGGTCGTCGACGAGATGCTCGCACCATTCGCGGTCTCAAGAAGAAGGGCTCCAGACGGTGAACCTGTAACGCTGGCTTGGGCGGCGATTGCTCGCCGCCTAACGCGAGCATTACATGTACCAAGACACAGCCGAGAAGACTCGACGAAGGCCTCGCCGAGTGGAAGCCGGAGGACTACCTCTGGCGTCAAGAGGATCACCCAGCGGCATACACGGATGCGCAGGCCGGGCTCCTCCATACACCGCCAAGCGTCCGCCCAACGGTAATAATCTGATCTTGTTCGCAGTCGTAGCATATGCAGTCGCGGTAATTCTAACTTTGTTCCATGTTTAACGCAGCTATTTCAAGTGGTGGAAGGGTGGCTCCCACCCGCCGATGACGAGAGCTCCGGGCCATCCGCCCAGGACACAAGCGAGTCGCCTCCCGCCAAGGGTAATGAGGACGATGAGGACGAATCAAGAGGAGATCGCCCCACGGTCCGAAGACCCATGGCAACGCTGGCCACAACTCGAGGCGAGCAGAGCCTCGGGCCATGACGATGACGAGGAACTCCGGAGACCACCTCGCCCGCCGTGCCACTCCCCGAAGAAGAAGAAGGAGAAAGAGAGGCCCCCTAAGGAGGAGGACGAAGCCGAAGATGGCCTCACCGCCGCTCGCGAGCAGCTCCGATGCCACAGCCGGTGACGGGCGGCCCGCAACAACCACGTTAGATGCACCATCCATGGAGGCACCGCTGGCCTCGATGCCCCGCCTCAAGCCGGTCTCCGGGCTAGGAAGGCTCCACCGAGGCGACTTCGCCGCAAAGGGGTCCCGAAGGCGGTCTCGCCGCAAGGAGGCTCCGGTTGCGGCAGCTCCTAGCAAGGAAACCTCACCGGCGCCGAGGCGCCAACCGCTACCTCAACATCAAAGAAGCCGTCAGATCCTGGCCTCGGGCGCTCGAACTGGGCTCAGCCGGCTTGGCCCCGAGCCGAGAAACCGCCGCTTCGCATGCAGGCTGCGTTTCATTCCAGTCGCCAAGTGAGTGTACTCGGCTTTCGCCTTTCTTAGTATTGTGAATGTTTTTTCTGAATTGTCTCGATGCGTAGGACCGGAGTGAAGAAGATGGGCCACCCGACGGTGGTCAAGGTGCCCTCCGCCACTAGCAAGGAGGACCCTTCCGTAAGAGGAAGGTGGACGAGGTCGCCGCTTCCACGGAAGGAAGCAAGAAGGCCAAGGGCGATGACATCGCCATCGCTCTCGACGACACGGCAACAGCCGGCTGGGCCTGGCTGTGGAAGCGACCGCCACGCGTCGGGAGGCATTTCGTTGTTTAGACCGGAAGAAGCGAGCCTTTGGGGCGGTGCTACCTTCCCCGCTTCATGACCAAGGCGGCCACGGCGAGTGAGGCCGCGACCAACCCCGCCCGAGACCGCCGACGCTGAGATTGACCAACGTCGGCACACACCGGCGCTATGCGTCCGTGGACGCGCAATCGCACGGCATGCTTGGCGCGCCATCCGTGTACCTCCAGCCCCGAGGATCAGTCGGTATTTTGCAGCCGCCTGATTCTTTATAGTTACTTTTTGTGCGCTCGAGTCCAGCCCCGAGTGCGCATCGCTAAACTTCAGAGCGGTGGGCACCGAGTAATTTTCGAGCCGCTACCCTCGAGTGCGCACCCGCTAAATTGTAGCGGTGGGCACCGAGTGATTTTCGAGCCGCCATCCTCGAGTGCGCACCCGCTAAATTGTAGCGGTGGGCACCGAGTTTTTCGAGCCGCCATCCTCGAGTGCGCACCCGCTAAATTGTAGCGGTGGGCCTTTAAATTTTCGTGTACCGACTTTGAAACTTTGCGGGTTTACAACCGAGTCGGCAGAGCGATTGGCTGCGGCGCGTCGAGAAGGAGTTGGGCGCCTCCAAGAAGTAAACAAGGAGCTTGTGCAATTGTTGCGCAGTGAGGTGGCTCGCCAGAGCTTGTCCTCGGCGAGCCGACGGCGAGATCTCGTTAAGCATCGCGAGCAAAGGATCGCCGACCTCGAGCGCGAATCGCGGAGGCGAAGAAGAAGCGAGCTCGCGAACGGGCGAGCTAAGGCCGCCATGCCGCGGAAGAAGACCGGAAGGTGTCGGAAGCCCTCATCGTTGGGCTTCGTGACGATAAAACATCGCTTCAAAGCTTCATCACGGGCTCGCCCGCTGCTCGGTGAGTGCGTCTTCCCGCCTTTGTAGTTATATTGTTTGTGGTTTCCGTGGTGCTCACAACTGCTTCCGCCTAGCAGGCCATGTGATTGGTAGCCATGAAGAAGCGAGTTCTCTTGATGCGAGGGAGTGCGTGAGCATGCTCGTCGACTCGGCGACTGCCGGCGACTTGCATCCGCGCCTACCTTCAAGAGATGTCGCCACGGAGGTTATTCGGTGACCTCGTTGAGGTGTGGAGTACTTGGAGAAGGCGCCCGGTCGTGGAGTTCATGACGCGGTCGGCGTTTCGTCGGGAGCGCCGACGGCTCGAGCACAGGACTCGCCCACTTCCCAAGACTTCGACCTCGACGACGTGACGAGTGGTTATCCTTCATCGCCCGCGGTGGATCTGCTCAAGTTCTTAAGCTGCAGGAACGTGCCCGCTGCACTGAGCGTGTTTGGGCGATGGGCGACCTTCTTCCGTACATCAGAAACGATCGTCGCGCGAACGACCCGAGCCGCATCGCGACTTCAAGGTCGAGCAGCCCTTCCGCGGCGGCGATGGCGAGCCGACGACTTATCCATCGAACCCGTAACCGCATTCATCCGGAAGCGCCGGACGCTGGTGCATCATCGTGGCTGCGGAATAGTGTTAGTAGCAGCTCTGCCGAGTAGGCATATTTTGTAATGTAAGACAATGCGACATGCGATTGAATGGAACGTTGTGTTCATTTTGCTATTTGTTTGCGTGTTTTGATTGATTTTGGGTGAGTCCCCGAGGCCCGCCTTTTGCGGGTTCACCTTAGATATGATGTTTTGTTGTTTATCATGTGTGTTGTTGGTTGAGTCGACTCGCTGAGCTCGAGAGCCATCGCAAGGCGACTCCTCGAGTGCTCAGATTTTACCGCTTTTCCCAGACGCGAACGGGCCGGGTGGCCGAGTCCCCGAGCGTGGTACTTGGTAGTTCAAGGCGCGACTCGAGGGTGGTTGAGGATCGAGCGTTGGTGAGCGCCACCCCGCCTCGCCCGGTGGTCACCGCGGCAGTCCCGGCACGCCTTCTTACTTGGCGCTTTTCGTCCGATCGAGACGACCTGGTATCCACCCCGAGCGTGGTACTTAGCCGCTCGAGTCGCTATGCCGAGGATGCGGAGGACCGGTCATTTGGGAAGCGAGGATGATGTCTTGGTTCAGAAACCAGTCGAGCTAGGCGACTCGATGGGGTCGGATTGGCGTTTTTGACGATGCAAGACCTGAAATGACTCGGTTTTACATCGCACTACTTAGCGTCGGTCGCTGTACCAAGGGTTGACTCAGATTTTAGCATGACGCTGTTAATTACGAAAAGCAGTGGCACAAGGCATGGAGAGTAGACGAATTTTGCAATAACCGCTTTTTATTCATAGCGATCGGAGAGTACATATGTGGGGTTCTAGGTATAGAACTTCCGGAGGAGATTTACATTCCACGGCCGCTGACGTCGAGTTCACCGTCCCGCGGACGCCGACGAGGTAGTAGGCGTCGTTGCCGAGCACGCTACCGATAGCGAACGGGCCTTCCCACGGAGGGAGAGCTTGTGCATGCCCTTCTTGTCTTGGATCAGCGTAACACCAAGTCGCCTTCGAAGGTGCGGGTTTTCACCCGTCGGTGGTAGCGACGGAGCCCTTGCCGATAGATAGCGGTGCGCGATCGGGCGAGGTCGCTGGCCGAGTTGGTCGAGCCCATCTTGGCGGGCCGCTGCGGCCTCCAGATAGTGGACGATCCGCGGCGAGTCGTGTTCGAGGTCGATTGGCATGACAGCTTCAGCCAGAGACCATGAAGAAGGGGTGAATCCGAATTGCTGACCGAGGTGCGGATTCCCAGATGACGGAGGAAGCTCTTCGACCCAAAGATCCAGTGCGCGCCGAGTGGTACTTGAGTCGCGGCTTGCCGTGGAGGATGCTTTGGTTGGCTCGTTCCGCTGGCCATTGGATTCCGGTGCGATCGATGCAAGGTCGAGCCGGATGTGGTGTCCTCGCAGAACTCGCCATTGCTCCCTTGGCGAAGTTTGTGCCGTTGTCCGTGATGATGCTGGGGAAACCGTAGCGGTATATGAGCTCGCAGGAACTTAGTGGCGCCTTCCCGTCGCATTTCGGACTGGCTTGGCTTCTACCCACTTTGTGAATTTGTCGACGGCGACCAGCAGGTGGGTGTAGCCAGGGGGCCTTCTTGAAGGGGCCTACCATGTCCATGCCCCACACGGCGAATGGCCGTGATGGGGATTGTTTTGAGCGCCGAACTTGAACGTCGTCCCGTTGGCGATTGCACCCGGCGCATCGCTGGACGATATCGAGAAGCGTCGGCATGTGCGGTGGGCCAAGAGAAGCCGTGTCGCATGGCTTTGGCGACCAGGAGCGCGGCAGCGTGGTGGCCGCAATACCGAGTGGATGTCATGTAAGATTTTGCGCCCTTCACCGGTTGGACGCAGCGTTGAACACGCCGGTGACGCTGCGCTTGTGTAGCTCGCCGTCGATGATGGTGTAGGACTTGCATCGGCGCGGCGATCATTCGGGCGCTTGTATCGCTCGGGCAGGTTGCCTGTCTCCGGTAGGCGATGTAGGGCTTGGTCCAGCCGTTCGCTCTTGACGAAAGTGCGAAGGTTGCCTCTGGTTGAGCGGACTCAATGTCGATCTCCTTCGGGGGAGAGACTGACGGCGTGAAGATGGTGTCGAGGAACACGCCGGCAGGTGGTGCGAGTCGAGCCGACCCGATGCGAGAGAGGGCGTCGGCCTCTCGTTTTCCTCCGCCGATCCACTCGACAGAGTAGCCTGTGAAGTGGCCGCCCACCTTGTCCACCTCTTGGCGGTATGCCGCCATGGTAGGGGAGACGGCGTCGCAGGTGCCGGCGACTTGACCCGCAACGAGGTCGGAGTCTCCGTAGCATCGAAGGCGATTGACGCACATCTCTTTTGCGGCGCGCATGCCGTGGCGTAGGGCCTCGTATTCGGCCATGTTGTTGGTGCAGGGTGTGAATTCGAGGCGGCGGATGTAGCGGAGCTTGTCGCCTTTGGTGAGGTCAAGACTATCTCGCCTCCGCGCCGTCTGCGTTCTTGGACCCGTCAAGCAGGCTCCAAGAATGGAGGTACGCGGCTTCTCGCTGGGCCTCCTCCCGGCGAGGAAGTCGCCAGTGCTCGCGACTTAATCGCCTGCGTGGCTCAGACTTAATGTTGTGGACGCCGATCTCGACGGGCCACTTGGCGACCCGCCCGGCCGCCGCGATTGCGGATGATGTCTTGTAGTGGAGCCGAGGAGACGACCGTGATGGGGTGCTCGAAGTAGTGCGCAGCGCCGCTGAGCTCAAGACCGCGTATACCAGCTTTTGGTATCGTGGTATCATGGCGCGACTCGGTTAGGACCTCGCTGATGTAGTATACCGCCGGACTGGGCGCTTTTCTTCCTCCGTCGTCGACGACCATTACATACCGACGACGCGCCGGACGCGACGTAAACCAGCATGGGCTCCTTGTCGACGGGTGCGGCGGTAGTGGTGCGGCAAGTAGCACCTTTTTGAGGTCGCGAGCGCCGTCGCCTCCTTGTCCCACCGGAAGGTGGGATTCTTGCGATCAGCGGTATAGGGCATCGCTTTCGCCAGGGGATGAAGCGATCGAGAGCCGCTACACGCCGCCAGCTCGACGCCGCAGCACTCGGGTTTGCCGAGGCGATCGTGTCGATCTTCGTTGGTTTGCCTCGATCCCTCGCTTGGAGACGACGTACCTTAGTAATGTTCGGGCGGTACACCAAGGTGCACTTGCTGGGTTGAGCTTTATCTTGTACCTCCGCAGTTGGCGAAGGTCTCGCGAGGTCGGCAGTAGGTCGCCTTGGCGGCGGATTTTACGACCACGCCATCGATGTAGACGTGGATGTTGCGCCAATTTGGCTCGCGAGGCATTCTTGCATGCACCGCTGGTACGTTGCTCCGGCGTTCTTGAGGCCGAAGGTCATGGCGTGTAGCGAAGGCTCGAATGGCGTGATGAACACCGTCTTCTCCTCATCCTCGATAGCCATTTTGATCTGGTTATACCCGAGTAGGCGCCGAGGAAACACATGACCCGAGCCCGCGGTGGAGTCGATTATCTGATCGATCCATGGAGGACGAATCGCTCCTTTGGGCAAAGGCTGCTCGGTTTGTGTAGTCGATACACATTCTCCATGTCCCGTTCTTCTTCTCGACAGACCGGGTTTGCCAGCCACTTGAGTATTTAATTGGCGGATGAAGCCGGCAGCAGTAGACGCTGCACTTCCTCGGCGATTGCCCGACGGGCGTTCTTCGTTGAATGGCAGAGCGATCGCTGACTGGTCGCACTTTGGGGTCGGCGTTTAATTTGTGCTCGCGAGCTCCCTAGGGACACCGTGCATGTCGAGGGTTTCCATGCGAAGATGTCCCTGTTCTCACGGAGGAACTCGATGAGCGCCTTCCTATGCTGGGCTCATGCTCGTCCGATCCACCGCCCCGGCCGGGTCGCTGGGACCAGCTCGACGGCAAGGTGTGCGTCGTGGCCTCAAAGGTTGAGGTGTTTGTGCCCTCCGAGTTGGGCTTTGAGTATTGTGGGGTCGTTGTTGACCCCGCCAGATTTGGCGAGCTCATCGGCGTGACTAGCTTCCGCGATCACGGCGTCGGCGAAGTCGGCCTTTGGCCTCGCATTCGCGGCCATGTCGGGTCGCTGATGGTGATGACGCCGCACGCCGGGAGCTTCATCGCGTTATGCGGCGTAGAGGGGTGCCGCCATGAATTTGGCGAACGCTGGCGCCAGACGCAATGGTAAGGGGTCGAAGGGCACCAGGCAAGACGATCCGCCGGTGCGGAAGTTCGCGGAGTGCCGAAGGTGACGGTAGCGTGACCTTGCCGATCGGGTACGCCTTCCGACCGGGACGATGCCGTGGAACGTGGTGGGTTGTCTCGATCATCGATCGCGGAGCCGCGCTCAAGGTGTCGAGGTAGAGGATGTTGATGGAGCTGCCGCCGCCCATCGAGTCTTGGAGCCGAGTCGCCGACCTTGGGCTTGACCACCAGGCGACTCGTCCCGGATACTCGATGCGTGGCGAGTGGTCTTGCCGCCGGTGATGGTTGCCCACCAGTTCAGAACCGGGGACGCTCGCTGGCCACCGCGTTGACGGCGATGCGCTGGCGATGACCTTCTTCTCGCGCTCGTGTTGAAGCCGTGAAGGTGTGGAGCGAGCCGGCTACTTTGCCGAATTTTCCGCCATTTTGCGGGTCGTTGTCGGTGTCCTCCGCGTGCGTGCCTTCTCGATCTCCCCGAGGGTGTGGCGTCGGCGGTGGTGTGCGTGGCGGGCTTTCCTTCCGCCGTGAAACGCACATGGTTGGTTAAGGAGGGCCGCGGATCGAACCTTGGCTTGTTCTTGTAGTTCCCGCCGCCGCTGTTGCCTCCGTCGCGGCGGTAGCTCTTGGGGTCGTTCAGCGTGCTCAAAGATTGGCGACGAAGTCGACTCGCCATCGTTGCGGCGCTTGCTGTGAGGCGAAAGTGCCGCTAGCGTAGGTCGGTTCGGCCGCCGCGTTGCCGCCTGCGGCCGTTGCCCTCCGGACTCGCCGTCGACGCCTTGGTTGGGATCTTCCTCGGCGCATCGCTTGGCGATCTCGAGGAGGTCGGGATGTTGTCGAGTGCGGGCGTGTCGCTTGAGCTTGGCGACTAGAGGCTCGTAGCGCACGAGGTCTTGAAGCAATGGATCGCGGTGTCCGGTGGATGCCGACCGCGTTGTACCGAGCTCTTGCCACCGTTGGACCCAGCGGGTCGACTCGCGGGTCCCCGGACGATCGCCCGTGTCCTCGATGGTGGTGGCGCGGTGTAGGAGCACTCAAGTGCTCGACGGCGTCTCGCATTTCCTCCCGTGAGTCGATACTTTCCGGGGAGCGTTGATCCATTGCCGCACGCCCCTCCATCATCGCGGGAGGTAACGGGCGGCGAGTAGGTCGGTGTGACCCGCGATCCCCATTGCCATGAGGTATGTGTCGAGCCAGACCGCGGGGTCGTACGAGGAGTCGTATTTTTCGATCTCCTTGGGCGCCTTGAAGTTGGGTGGGTACTTTTCGCCGGATCATTGGTCCAAGCACTTGGGCCCTAGTCGATCGAGCGATAGGCTCGCCATCGCGGCAGTAGTTAGGTGTGCCGCAGTCGCCGGGTGGCGTCGCGCCGCTTTGGTTGTTGATGATGTGAGTGCGGCGTCGATTGGCTCTCCATTAGCGGCGACGAGGTTGGTCGCCGCCTGGGATCGCAGGAGAGTGCCGATTCGCGGTCGCCGTTGAGCTGCAGTGGCTCGGGCGCGGCAATTGAGGGTGTTTGCCACCGCTGGATGGCCGCTGAGGCCGCCTGCTTCCGAGGAGCGCGAGTACACTCGCCTGCGAGTCGGCGCCGCTCGCTGTTCCACGGCCTTCGCGAGTAGGGCCTCGACATACTGGATCTGTAAGGCGCCGCCGGCCGCCGTGATGCTCGCGCTCGCTCGCCACGAGGTTGTCCATCGGGTGGAAAAGGGAAGGCCGTCGCATCTCGCCCCGTGAGGAGACGACTATCCGCGTGATCCTCAGGAGGGTGGTGGGGCACCCATCGCCGCTGATCTGGCGGGCGGTTGCTTCCCGGTGGCGCGTTTCGCAGATCGCTGGCCGCTATCGCGCCGGTCGCTTTCATCGCCGGTTCGTGCACGCCGAACGGTGGGATTCAGCGTGACTGATCCGCCGGTGGTAGCGTGATGCTCTGCTGCCACCGCCGAGGCGAAATTTTTCGCGCCGCCCGCTTGCATCGCCTCCGCCAACTTCAGCGGAGTTCTCGACTCCGCCGCCGTGGCGCGTTAGGGATCGGTGGAGAAAGGGTCCTCCGGCGGTGCCGGTGGCCATGTAGGTCGCGGCATGGCGATCGCACCGCCGTGGAGGTCGGCGGAGTTTTCCGACCCGAGTCGAAGTCGAAGATCCCGAGGATGGAGGGTCTCGAAATCTCCCGTTGGAGACTGAGCGATGGAGCCCGGACGAGGCAGCGGTGATGGATCCGGCGAGTGACGCCGGGTCGCCGAGTCGGCGTGCCGCGGTGGTCGCGTCTTCATGGCCGCCGAGTCCTCGGCCACGTTGCGGGCCGAGTCGTACTCGGAGGCGAGGCGGTGGATCGTGCGGATCTGGCTCTCGGAGAGCCGATCGCGTGGTGGCGACTCGCGGATGCGAGCCGAGTCCTCCGAGGTGATGGCGTCGGTGAAGCCGACGAAGAGGCTGATCGTGCCGATCGGGGATCACGCCGCTGCGTGACGGTCGCGGCCGGACGTAGTTGCTCGGCAAGATCCGGAGCATCTCGCCGATCGCTATCATGCGCGGTGGCGGCCGCCTCGCTGATGGGCGATTGGATCTCGCCGCAGAACACCGGCCAGCCCCACTGGGCGCCAGCATCGTGGGAATGACCACGCAGATGCCGCAATCGGCAGTAGTAGAACGAAGGGCAAGGCGGCCACCATCTGCGGCGAGATGAGGGCAAAGACAGTGGTTTTACCTGTGTTCGCCTGAGGGTAAAGACCTACTCGCTAGATTGTATTATGGAGGTGTTTACAATGGGCAAACTCGGCGACTAGGCGGCGAGTTGCTTGGGTGTATGAGGAACGATTCTACTCACCCCTTAGGAGGTTTATATAGGCTTACCTCCCTAGGGTTTACATATCTCAACCGATTGTTACAACTTTGTCAATCGCTTAACTGCACGACCGGGCCTATCTACTCGCCTGGGCCTTCGACCTCCGATGCTGGTACTGATGGGCTTTGATCCACTCGCTCAGAGCCCACTCACCCTTGGGCTACGAACGTCCCGGCCGAGGATACCCCAAGAGGCATATCCCCATCACTGCTGGGACGGACGGCGGTACCGCAGGACGAGCTGGCCGGCGCAGTAGGGCGGGCAACATGCGGCAATGAGCTAAGGCGGCATGGGCGGCTGCATGTAGAAAGCAGCCAATGGGCAGTGGCAGCGGATTTACGGCATGGCTGCAAGCTACAGGGTCGAAAGGGGATAAAACAGTTTAGGAAGGAAGATAAGCAGGGAGAAGAACGCGCGTGGGTCCGCGACTCCGCGTCGCTCGCAACGACCCGGGGGATCGATCCCCCGGGGGAGGAGTATCCTTTTCCTTTTTCTATAGTAGGAAAAAATAGCTGTCAAACTTGTGAAACCGTGTGGGAGTAAACACAACATTAATGTTTCCGTGGGTAATGATTCGATTCCCGTGAAACTCCCCGAAAATCACTGCGAAATCTCTGGCGAAACAAGAGCCCCGCAAAAAGAAAAAAGAGCCTAGAAAGGAAAGTATAGAAGGGAGGGGAAATGCCACCTGCCATGTGTGTGCGCGCATGATACCTGGTTGGCTGGCAGACAGACATCCGGCTCCAATCCAATCCTCCACCCCAAAAGTACACTCCAATTTCAATATTCCGCGTCCTGGACGACTGACTTCGTGCCGAGATCCTAGCTCTCGAAGCCCTTCCTCGTCTTCTCCCAGCTCATTCCGTTCCCATCTTCTACTGTCGAACCCTCCCTCTCTTCTTTACAGGTAACAATCACCGCAGCCTTTTCTTGCTACGGCGTTCGTTTTGTTCCTTGTGTGAGTGCATTCTCCCTCTTGAATCTTTGGTTCGCGAGATACAGATCTGAAAAACGCGGATTCTTTACTTGAGTAGATGATGATGGGCGGCACTTCCCAAAAATCTCACTTTTGCTCTTCTGTTCCACTTACCTTTACTCGATTCCTTTCTTCAGGCGGCATGGAACGGCGCGTGCTTCTTCCACGGTGCCAAGAATTTCACCTTTAGGTAGTCGATGAAAGGGATGGAATCTTTGCCTTCCTTTTTATCTTCCGTTCCGCTCTTACTGTCTTTTACTACCGTCCTGCAGAATTACTCGGACACTGTGGCCAGAATGGAGGTCTGGAGCGCCAGAGTGGTTCGGTTCTTGCTGCTGTCCTTCGTTTTCTGTCAGAGGCATGGGTCTTGTGCTTCCCTAGATGAAGAAGGTGAGATGGATTTCTGATGGGTTGTGATTAGTATGAGGTTATGATTGATTGTGTTGGTTCAAGTTGATTAGCGGCTGACCATCTGTATCTACCTTGGTGCTTCAGGGCGTCCTACGAGATTCAGAGGAGGAATACAAGGGGACCCAACTGGATCCTTGTCGAATTTGGGAGAAAATAAGGTTTCGGATCATGGCAGGCTGCTGGCCTCGTAAGTCAACCTTATCTGTTTCGTGCTTGTAGGATCTGTCAGATTCATGTCCAAAAGATGTAATTGATACCTTTGATATTGTTAATATATTCCTTTTGTCGAAAAAATGTCCAACAGATGTCACAGATTATGTAAATATCATTTTTTTTGTAAAGATATCAATCCTTTGAAAGTAGCTATATTGTATCTATCATTAGTCATGATTTAGTTTACTCATGGAACCAGTCCTATTTTGATTTTGGGGGAGATATGCTATTGCCCACCGTTGTCTTTTTTTATACGTATCACCAGAGATTTATATAGTTGGTCAAAGGTGCCTAGAAGAAGCCATGACTAGTAGACAAGATGCAGGACAGCTGCGTTTCATTCTAGAGGAAGTTATGATTTAGTTTATGTGTGTGAAACAAGGTTTTGACTTTTAAGCATTTGCTGATGCCTTTTTTTGACAATATCAACAAATTTTACCTAAATGGGCCAGTTCCTTCAGGTCTAGACAAAATAGTACTTCTGTGACTAAATTTCATCCAGAGCATTGGAGGATTAAATTTCTGCTGCTTCTGATACATTATCTAAAGCCATGTGATTTATCTTTGCAGCTTAGTCAAGGGAAACAAGCTGTCAATTGAAATTCCTATAGAGTTGCAAGAGCGTACCATGGTTTCAGAGGTTTTAGCTGATGGTGGGCAACAGTCATGGAGAAAATGCTTAACAAAGTCAGTCTTCTTCTATACAGTAGAGTTTTTTTTATATGAATTTTGAAATTAGACGAGCATAAATCCTGAAGTAGATCTGACATGTCACAAGCAGTTGAAAAACAAAATACTAGCTCTGTTTCGGTTTAATTGACAATCTTGACTTTGACTAATTAAATCTCACAATCTTTGATCTAAATGTGTATCTAGGTTATAGTGAAATGTCAGTATGTTACTCTTAGATTTCTCACAACGTAATGTTTTCATCACGTTACACTTCCATAACGTTATAGAAATGTATTACTCCCTCCGACCCATATTAGTTGACTTCTTAGTCTCAGGTTATGAATGTATCTAGTTGACTTAGATTCATCTAGTTATGAATGTATCTAGACAAATTTGAGTTAACTAATATGGGCCGGAGGGAGTACTAAAAAACCAACACTGAAGGTTTAACTTTTGTGATCTCGTGTGTGCAGTAAAAATAATCAGAGGTAGTGCATTCTCTTGTCACTTATCTTAGCCCCTTGAAAATACATGCTCGGTTTCACCAAGAGGTTAAATGCAAACACCAAATCTAACAACCATTGCACTAGGGATATGTCACTCCTGTCTGTTACCTAAAATTTAAGCGAGAATATCAGGGATATGCTAACTGTAGACTACAAATTTACTAATCATACTCCAATTTATGTTGCTTTGCAGAACTATACGGAGTACCACACTGAGGAAACTCCTACAGGAAAAGGTGCCACAAGACTCGGCGTCTTCGTCGCACCAGAGCCATCATTCCATGTCTCCTTCGCCCTCGCAGTCGCAACCTGAGACTAAGAAGTCTTCTTCTGCACCTCATTGGGCTATCTACGCGTTGTGCATCGGTGGAGTGCTTGGCCTTGTGGTTATAGCCTCTACCGTGTATCTACTCCTCTCCCATGGAAAGAAGGATCAAACCGTCATTCCGTGGGCTACCGGGCTGAGTGGACAGCTAAGCAAAGCCTTCGTGACAGGTCAGTCTCTCCTATTACCTGAGGCATGGGGCTAAAATGCCATATTACAGCATCTGAAACGTTTGTCACAGATTGAACTTGGAGATGTTGAGTGTGTTTTACCCTGTGAACAGGTGTTCCTTCTTTAGGAAGGACCGAACTTGAGGCAGCGTGTGAGAATTTCAGCAATGTGATTGGTAGTGAATCTGAGTGTGCACTGTACAAGGGAACTCTGTCAAGTGGAGTTGAAATAGCTGTGGCCTCCAGTCCAGTTAAGTCTGCCGAAGAATGGTCCACTCGGTCCGAGGAGCAATTTAGGAACAAAGTAATAACTCATTGGCAGAACCCCAAAAATGCTCAATTTTTTTCCAACTATCATAGTAGTGTTCTGTTGTGTATGACTAACTCTTCCCCTTTCAGATCTCTGTGCTATCCAAAGTGAACCATAAGAACTTCATGAACCTACTTGGCTACTGCGCATGCGATGACGAGCCATTTACGAGGATGATGGTGTTTGAGTATGCTCCATGTGGTTCCCTCTTTGAGCATTTGCACAGTGAGTGTTATAGCTGTTCATCAAACTTCCAGATGCTGCTCTTACTTCTGTCAATTCTCTCTCGGAAATGATGAAGCTAATCTGATTCTTGTTTCCTGAGTTATATCCAGTTTCAGAGCAAGTTAACCATATCGATTGCTAATAAATATTCTTATGCAGTTAGAGAAGCAGAACACTTGGACTGGCCTACCCGGCTCCGCATCATCATGGGAGTAACATACTGCTTAGAGCACATGAACCAACTAGACCCTCCTTTTACCCCAAGAACACTGAACTCCTCATCCATCTACCTGACGGAAGACTACGCAGCCAAGATCGCCGACACCGAAATCTGGAAGAACGACAAAGATGCAGCATCGACGCAAACCACAGACCAAGACAGCATTGTCTACAAGTTTGGGATACTGCTGCTTGAGATAATCTCTGGTCGGCTGCCGTTCTCTGAAGACCATGGCCTTCTTGTCCTCTGGGCTTCGAGCTATCTGGACGGCAAGAGACCGATCAGTTCAATGCCTGATCCGATGCTCAGGGCGTCGTCGTCTGTGCCTGATGAAGACTTAGCAGCACTGTGTGATGTTGTGAGGCTGTGTATAAACCGCGATACAGCGAAGAGGCCATCCATGAGTGAGGTTGCAAGTCTGATGAAAGGTGTCATCAGATTGTCGCCGGAGCAGACGACCCCGACGAATAACCCTCTGTGGTGGGCTGAGCTTGAGATCATGTCCGAATCCACTTGAATTGTGGATCCACATCAAAGAGTAGGATAAGTAGACTAGTTTTTATCTTTTAGTTTCTTCTTCATTTCTTATTTCATATGATATAAATACACCCCCTTTGGACCCTCATTTGGGCAGTGGATCATTGTCAGTCCGCAAATTTGTAAAAGTTGGGAGAAAAATATTGTACCCCCTCTGATCCATAGTAAGTGTCGCTCATCTAGTGCAAAGTTTGTATGAGTGACACTTATTATGGATTGGAGGGAGTAATTATCATTGTTAGACGTATTTACATTTCTACTTTTATGTCATGTCTCCCTTGGAAACCACCTGATTAACACTTGCAGTACACAAGCATTTAGTAGGAATTAGAGGAGTTAGTTAGTACTATTACCAGAAGAATAGGTCCTAGTGCATGTGAGAGTGGAGTTGTGCCTCGGTGTGTTCTGCATGTTGGCCGAGTCACATGCATGTAGTGATAATTTAGGAAGTGATTAGATCAGAGAGTCATGGGAGTGGTGGCCGCATGGTGCGTGCGTGAGCCTAGTGGGGTTGGCCCTCCATGGCTGGCCGCATGGTGCGTGTGTGAGGCTAGTGGGGTTGGCCCTCCATGCCTGCTTCCCTATTTAAGGCATTGTACTTTGTTTATTTGGAAATGAGATAGAGAGGAAAGATATAGTCACGATGGAAACTAAGGATGTCTCTTTTGCAAAGCTTCGGTGTTCTTCCTTGGTTGTGTGCGTATGTGTGTGTGTTCTCAAGAGAAAAGAGAGAGTTAGAGTTAGAAGAAGATGGTGTTCTTCCTTGGTTGTGTGCGTATGTGTGTGTGTTCTCAAGAGAAAAGAGAGAGTTAGAGTTAGAAGAAGATGGGGCTGCGAGATGCATCTCTGAAAAAACTCTGCAAGTAAACTCAACATGTTTTTTAAACATGTTTTCTCTGCAAATGAGGTTTAAACCTCGGGCTCTGCATCAAAATGATGTACATAATCTGTTTTATTAGATTTCGACAAAGACTTACAAGATCAAACTGAATCCACCATCCTATGGCACCTACAAGATTGGTGAATAGGATGACCATGATCAGACCCATGTGACCTAATATCACACCTATCGTCTCATCTAAAAATAGAAGGCCCCAACAAGCCGCCCAACAACGAGACATGAGTACGATCGGTTCAGCAAACCCTCAACACACCAATGTACACTTTCCAGAAGTCACCGCCCCCATCTTGCGCTACCCTATCATAGGAATAGGGATCAAAGCATTAGCCTTGCCATGCCTGCCATCAACGCCGCTCCAACACCCTAAGAACGTCCACCATCACGCTTCCTCCATTCGAGACCTCGATGCACCATGCTTCCAAGACTCGTCGTCGTCGAGGTGGTAGATGCAACACCATTCCACGGCTAGACCCCTCCAACCAGAAATTGTTTCAAAAAGATACCCCCAAGAGGGAGAACGACACCAAAAGTGTCACCATCGTTCGATCTGAGAGATCCATACCTAGG
Organism: Avena longiglumis; assembly: GCA_030063025.1. Taxonomy (NCBI): domain Eukaryota; kingdom Viridiplantae; phylum Streptophyta; class Magnoliopsida; order Poales; family Poaceae; genus Avena; species Avena longiglumis. The sequence goes on along the minus strand of CP125975.1, from coordinate 147,381,176 downwards.
GTTTCCCCTGAAACATCTAGGCAAAGGACGGGAGGATCACATCAAGACGCCTTCAACAAGGTAACGACGCCCATGGACGTTGCCATAGTTAGCCCCGACTAAACGGGGCCTTGCCTCCTAGATCCAGCACGGGCAGCAGAAGGACATCGTGGTAGGCACACCACCGGAGGCCGAGCCACGTCACCCGACGAAACAATCGCTTCCCCATCATCGGGATCCACCCATGTCGTAGCCTCAAGGAAGCAAAGCCTCTACTAGGGAGGCAACTGCCTTGAGAAGGTCGACCACATGAGGCCGACGGCCACCACCAGCCCACACAGCCGCGTTGGCCGCCGTCCCACGACACGCCTCCCGCTTTCCACATGCGTTGCTTCGGTGACGACCCACCCCCACGTGTAAGGGACCTTCGGAGATCGCCCACGTGGCCGCCACTACCGGCGAACCTAAAAGGACATACATATCTTTTTTTACAATAAAGGACATACATATCTTGTTATTTTTGGAAGCTTCGCTATGCCCTTATCTTCTATATCTAAATAGGAATCCCTCACTAAAGGATTTCTCTCAACATGCAAGACTCCCACATCATCAAGCTTCTAATTGGTCCACATTATCAGGTCATACACGTCATTCAGTCATCCATGTTTACCTTTTTCACAAGTGGCCTGTCAATTAATATTTTGATGGAAAACAACTCACTTCATCTTCTACTCCGTACCTGATATCCAGAAAACAATGTGCGTCATTAACCAAAACTTTAAATCTCCACGTTTTTCTCTTCATCATCATGGGGTCCCTTTCATTATCTCCTTGGCTCTTGATATCCCCCGATGCTTTGTTCTTCTTCCTGTTCGGGCTCTCCACCACCACAAATATCCACAAGAAACTGAACAGGCATTGATTCAGAAGGAAACCAAGCGATCTCTGCCCATCTTTAAATATCCTGCTATGTTTAAGTCGCAACTCTGCTTCAAGGGGAAATGGTTCCAACTCTACATCATGAGTTCACGACTCTATGCGCCTATCGGTTCCTCAATCGACCCATGCACTTGGTGGAGAGGATTTGAGAACCTTGGGAAGCGTAGCTGTTCACTGCTTTATTAATAGATACTGCGCACCACCGCCATGCCAATCTGTTGGATCCATTTCCTCTCGATACTCATCTGCTTCTAACTCATACTTGCCACTACTACGAGATTGTTCTAGCCATTTATACGTCCATGGGATTCCATCGTCCCTTAAAGTCAGGTATCTCTCCCTGATTGTATATATAGTAGTTCCATCTTGGTGTTGTGGGATTTCAGTATTTTGGCACAATATTGCGGTGCTTGGTTTGCAATTTGGGTCACTCGGTACAGTCTTGCAGCCTGCAGCTACTAGCTGAAGCAATGGCATCTTAATATGATCATATTGGCTTTAGTATGTGAACAGCCCTACTAATTATTGTGGTTTCCTCACCACCGTCTACACGATATGCAATAGCTAAACCACGGTCAATATGACCATGTTGACTCGCCATGATGCATAGAACGGTTTCCTTAGCCCGGTTTCTTTAGCCTATCTAAAAATGTTTATCTGCCTCCATGTCAGGCATCACGGTTTCGGATTCATAGGGGCATGCAGTTTTTTCATCTCCTCCACGGGTGCACAAGAAATTGAAGAAAGCGCCGATGTAGAAAGAGCTGATGAAGGCAGACGATGCCCTTAAAAACTAGCACCTTTATGATGTACGAGTCCATGCATTATTCACGTCGTCTTTCACCACAGTGGGCATGCCGATTAGTATCACCGCACCAGCCTCAAACCTGCTGAGTAGTGAGTTATCTTACCCATTTCTCTTCTCAGCCTTCTTCGGGTTTTCTCTGATTTTCAATTTCTGTTTTTGCTTGAATTCATCCTATGCAGCAAGGGAGACATGAGTCACGAGTACCGTGATCCGGGTTTCTCACGCTTTGTGTCTCATTCTTTGGGCAAATGAGGCTCTACCAATAATTTGGTGCTAGAACAGAAGAGGGTCTGACTATAATTTGGTGCTGATCGAATTTTTATATAAGCATCTGGCAATATTTTATAGTACTTACATCCCTAATAATTACCCAAATTTGATTCTCTTTTTCTTCTGAGCATCCTCATTTGTATCTTAAGCCTTTTATATCCTTATGTCTTACGATATCATTAAATTTTATTCTCTCACTCGGGGCACATGTGACCTTTGCCAGACCATGTAACATCGAGGAGGTTACCCATCAGCAGTAAATTTGCATATTAGTGTAGATCAACAATAGTTAATTCATGGTACGCTTAGACCCAATTGTTTCTGAGTATATTTTCTCAAATTTCATTGATAGGGATAACTTATGAGAATGACCTTCTTGCAGTGAAACAATTGATGAAGATTCAAAGATTTGCCACCAATCTCTGCTGCCTCAGTCCAAAATTTAAAACTATCCACTAGACATGAATTTCACGCATCTAACTTTCTTTGATTAATTTTTATGTAAATGAAATCCTTATCAATCTTATTTAATTGCTGATTTTTAGTTGCCGTTTGGTGCATCTATTTTGTAACATCGATTTCTATAACTATTTCTTTTAGCAAATTTCCGCAGCAACGCGCTGGGTATTTCCTAGTATCTTGAAATGGCTTGGTGAGTGGGCAACCAGGGCCATGGCCTGGGCCGCAGCTAATTGCCCGGTCACCGGCCCATATAGATTTAGGCTTGGCCCGGTGTGCAGACAAGTACTGGCCTCTTTTTACTGGCCCAATACGCCAAGCACGACCCAAACCAGAAGGGGACGAGCGAAAATAGGTTCAAGCCTCGACCCTTTCCCCCGCGGCCCCGCTTGCTGCGTCTGGACGCCACTCCATCGTCGCCGGCACGCCGTCTTGCCGCCCCGCCCCGCACGCTTCCCGTTCTTCTCCGACGCATCCTCGCCGCCGCTAGGCTGCTCGTATGTTGTGATGCCGCCGCTGGCCCGCCTGTCCTGCCCAGGCTGCCCTCACCCGCGCAACCGTCGGCCAGTACCGCTCGAAGCTGGTGCCTGTCGCGGGCCGTGTGGTGCTTGAGTGCTGCGGCTGTACCTCTTCTATTCCAGTCCAGGATCCACTCTGGACTCAGCGGCGGCTCCCCATATGCAGGGCCTAGGTAATTTCTGTTCATCTCACATTTTTAAAGTTCAGTTAATTGATTTATGCGACTATCCAGAACTAAGCTGATTCAACGATTTAGAAATTTTGTATCATCGATTTCATAATCTAGTACTAGAATAAGAACACCTAGCTATTATATTTTGTATATCCCTACAAAAATTGTAGCCTACAAGGACCCAAAAGGAGACGATCATGACAGTGCTGTTTACCATTTCATCTTGCTGCGAGCTGCTTCACAACTTTTCTTGCTTATCCTGTGTATATAAACGGGAAATCGATAGTAGCCTCACTCGCCACCCCCAGTGGTCGTGCCATCCCACAATCAGGGCAAACGAATTCAGCGGCACATTGTGTCTAGGTTTCGACGGCGGCACCCACACAGATGTGGGCTCGCCCTGGACTGACGAAACTGAAGAAAGGGGAAACTAGCCTCCCACCGAAATAATTTGGATTAGCTAACAGATGCAAATGGAATGCTCATTAATGTTCTGAAGAAATACGCCAACCAGCTACGCATGGTACACAGTATTGGTATAGCCGTATAGGCGGTAATGCAGAAAACAAACTACTATACAGATGATGTATTACAAACAGTCTGTAATCGAAAAAGAGAAACAGCAATGTGCATAAATGAATATTCACGACCAGCAGGCAGGGATGGCAATGTCGGTGTGGAGATAATCAAGATGACCATCAGGTCCTTCAGTTGCAGAGAACGCCTTGATTGCCTGTTGCATCGTCGGACGGTGCGATGGATCAGGTTCTATGCACCGAACAGCGACCGCAATTACTTTAAATACTTCACTTGCGATCTCAGCTTCAGGGAGTGGGAGTCGGGTGTCCAACAAATTCTCCAGTAATGTACTTTTCTCGGATATGGACAGAAGGAGGTCACCTGGATGATGTCCTATAAACAACTCAATAGCCAGTACTCCAAAGCTATACACGTCGCACTTCTCTGTCACCCTTGTTGTGTATGCGAGTTCTGAAACACCAAACATCGGAGAGTTAGTTTTGATCACTCTTTGCATTGATTTAAAAAATGAATGCTAATGCAAATTGCATAAACTACATATAGATGAACACAATGTGGTGGTCTTCAAAAGATGACATATGATTATAATATTTTGAATGAATGTAAGGATATAGTATTACCTGGGGCAAGATATCCTTTTGTGCCGGCAAGCCTTGTGCAGTTTGATGCATCAACGTCTAGTATTTTGGCTATACCAAAATCAGAGATGCAGGCGCTGAACTCAACATCAAGCAAAATGTTGCTGCTTTTTATATCTCTATGCACTATGGGCGCAAAGCAACCATGATGCATGTAAGACAAAGCATGAGCAACATCCCTAATAATATTTAACCTCCTCTCCCAAATCAATTCGGTTGCAGTTTCATTGCTCTTCAATGCTGCTGCTAAGCTTCCTCTATCCATGTACTCATACACAAGAAATCTCCCCTGGGGAGCAGAACAGTAGCCAAATAATTTCACAATGCTGCGATGCCGAATATGCATCAACACATCTATTTCACGAGTAAATATCTTATCATCTTCCACCACATTAATCTTTTTAACTGCAAATATCTCCCCTGTTGGTAACTGAGCTCTATACACGTACCCACTACCTCCAATTCCAATGCAGTGGGAACCGCTGAAGTTTTCTGTGGCATCAACAATTTTCTTGTACACATCTTGTCCGTGAAAGTTCCAAATTGCGAACAAACTTGACTGTTGTGGTTCATTCTCACTTCTTGCACTAGATTTTTTTCTCTTAGATTGCAATATTGTTACTAATGCTGTGATAAGCACAGAAGGTACAATTATAGCTAGTAAAACAACCTTGCTTTTCATTTTTTGTCCATGACTTCGGGTAATTTCACACGAGCGTAAACCTTTGACTACACCGCATAGTTGGTTATTGTGCATGAATCAATTGGCTGGAGCTTCTTCAAAGAACCTACTTTGCGGCACTGGTCCTTCAAGTTTGTTGTATGACACATCCATGGACAAGAGGCTGAGCATGCTGTGAAATGACGGCGGGATGCTCCCGTTCAATGAATTATGTGAAAGATTCAAGGCTTCGAGCATGATGAGACCACCCAACTGACTCGGTATTATGCCATCAAATGAATTATCACTCAGATCCAAAATATTTTGAAGGTATACTAGCATCCCTAGTCCTATAGGAATGATGCCATTGAGGTAATTATGGCTCAACTTCAGGTGCCGAAGCTTGGAACAATGCTCAATGGACCCTCTTATTGGCCCAGTTAGCTTGTTCGATGATAAATCCAAGTACTCCAAGTATTTTAAGGATCCAATCTCTTGGGGTATTCTTCCCTGTAACAAGTTGTTACTGAGGTTTAGATTGAATATCGCGGTTATATTTCCAATTCCTGGTGGAATCTGTCCCTGAAGTCTATTTGATGAAACATCAAGTATTCCCAACACAGGCAGTTTTCCTATGCATGGCGGTATGACTCCAGTAATATTGTTCTCCGAGGCACGCATCATAGTAAGTTTGAAGCATGCACACCAGCGGTTAGAAAGTTGACCAAATAGTCTGTTTGAACTGATATCAATATAGACAAGATTTGGATGAAATCCCATCTTGGAGATATCCCCTTCGAGATAATTATGGTCAAGACACAAGTTTAATAGGCTAGTGCACTTCAGCAAGCTTGTTGGCAATGGTCCAACCAAGTTGTTGGCAGTAGCAGTCAAATGTCGTAACTGACATCCGGCACAAAGATCCAAACTCTCTAAGTTCACCATCTGGCCTAATTCTTCTGGAATTTTTCTAGAAAGTTTGTTATCCCAAAGATATAAGATAGTGAGCTTGGTCAAATTACATAGACTTCTTGGAATGGAACCTGATAGCATGTTTCTGCTAAGATCCAAGTACTCCAAGTTCAGTTGGTAACCTAACTCTTGTGGAATTTGTCCAGATAGGTCATTTCGGGAAAGATGCAAGGTAGTGAGTTTTGTCAAATTTCCTAAGCTATTTGGCATAGAACCTGAAAGTGTGTTATTGATAAGACCCAAGTGCTCTAAGTTCACCAGGTTACCAATTTCTTGTGGAATGTACCCTGAAAGTTTGTTATCCCAAATAAATAAGTTAGTGAGTTTGGTCAAATTACATATATTTCTTGGAATGGAACCTGTGAGTGTGTTAATGCTAAGATCCAACTCCTCCAAGTTCATTAGGTAACCTAACTCTTGTGGAATTTTCCCAGAAAGGTAATTTTGGAAAAGGTACAAGGTTGTGAGTTTTGTCAAATTTCCTAAGCTATTTGGAATAGAACCTGAGAGTGTGTTATTGCCAAGAGCCAAGTTTTCTAAGTTCACCAGGTTACCTAATTCTTGTGGAATATGCCCTGAAAGTGTGTTATTCCCAAGGTATAAGGTAGTGAGTTTGGTCAAATTACATAAATTTCCTGGAACGGAACCTGTGAGTTTGTTATTGCTAAGATACAAGTCCTCCAAGTTCATTAGGTAACCTAACTCTCGTGGAATTTCCCCAGAAAAGTGATTTTGGTCAAGGTTCAAGGTTGTGAGTTTTGTGAGATCACCTAGGTTTCTTGGGATTGAACTGGAAAGACTATTATTATATAAATCTAATGTAACCAGGTGCTTCAAGTGGCCTACTTCACAAGGGATAGGACCAACCAACTCATTGCTTGACAAGTTTAAGTTCACAAGATTATCCAGTGTGCCTATTTCCCTTGGTATTTCACCAGAGACTCGGTTCTCTTGAAACATCAAGGAATGCAGTTTTGTAAGGTTTGCTAGAGCAGGTGGAATCGAGCCTCTTATCTGGTTGCCGTGAAGGTGCAAAGAACGAAGCTCCTTTAGGAGGCCAATACTCGAAGGAATGCTTCCAGCGAGTCCATTGTCAGAGAGGTTGATGATCATCAGGGTCCTCAAGGATGAGAAGTCGAGGGACTCCAACGTCCCTCTTAGCCGCATCCCCGGTAAGGAGACACCAGTGATCACTGGATGGTGCACAGCGTGAATTAAACCGCACTGAATGCCGCGCCAATGGCAAGGCGGGGACATGTTTCCCCACTACTGTAGGGCATGCTGGCTTTGGTTGCTGAGGGTGGTTTTCCAGGCAAGTAGTGCTCCTGCCTGCTTTTCCTGCAGTGGCTGCGCCGCGGTGGCCGAGACTGTGGTGGTCATCATCAGTATGGTGAGAGAGGTAAGCATTTTGGAATACAAGAGCTGCTCCATGGCTAGGCTAGGATCAATTTGCTCTGATCATGTGCCTCTGTGAGAGCTGATGGCAGCATCTTAAATAGCACACTGCCATTCCACTAGATCATTAAGAAAAGAACCTTTTTGAGAGTAAGAAAATAAAAGAACCTTATGGTCAAAGTTACAACCACTGAAATATTTTATATTAAGGCCATGATGGATCTATGAAGTAGTGGGTTGGTGCGTTTCAATGAAATTGATTTGATGTTTTTTGCAGTCTGACACCGCAAAACTCGGCAGTCCTTGTTTACTTCTCAGCCACGCGTTAATTTGACAGAGAAAGTATGACTATTTGAGCGCCAATGGCACTAGATTGTTGTCTTAAGGAATCTGCAACGGAGGCCCCTAAACCTTCCCTCTGTCATTTTGTCCCTGTCTGATAAAAAAAAACAATGCAAACATGTTTGTAATTTCTTCCCAGCTTCATGTGCGTTTTCCCCCGAACCTTCCCCATACAGATGGAGAGGAAAAAGGGCATGGTACAAGTTTGCCACATTTGTGTGGCCCCATTTCTTCCTGACATGTGGGAGTCACTCGTCGGTGTCAGTGAGGATCATCACACGGCTTCATGTATCATTGTCCAACTTACACACATGGGTGCTTTTTAACACGATCGGTGATAAACCCTTTAGTACTTTAGTTTGTTCTATCCGCGTGCGATGCTCTGACTGCATTGGAGGTTTCTGTAGTAGTGCCTGTGTGTACTGGTCCTATCTTTTATTAAATCAGCAGATGCTTTCTATTGCCCGCCTTTATCAGTTCGGTCTGCAGCATCAGGGATTCATTAGTCAAGGATATCCTAAAGAATCTATGACTATGCAGAACAGCTGTCTGTCTTTCTATACAAAGCTATGATTTAGTCTGAAATATTTAGGTTCGGCCTGTGGAAAAAGGTTATGCTCTTGCTGCCTCTTTTCTGTTCATTTTTCTTACAATATACAGATATATAGCCTTAATGGAGGAAATTCTTTTGGTCTAGGGGAAATAGCTAGTACTTCCGTCATCAAATTGCATCCCGAGCATCAGAGACTTAAATTTCTTCAGTGCTTGATACACAATGTAAAGCCATGGATTCCTTTTTGCAGCTTAGTCAAGGGAAACAAGACCGTCTTTTTGATTTGTAGCATCAGGGATTTATAAGTCAAACGTGTCTAGAAGAAGCCATGACCATTAGAGAATATGCAGGACAACTGCGTGTATTTTCAGAGAAACTACGACTTGGTTTATGGATATGTCGTGCTTGTGAATGAAGGACTGACTTTTAAGAATTTGTCGATGCCTTTTTTTTTGACAATTTTACATTAGCCACAAGCCCACAAATATAACTGCAATGGATCAATTCCTTCAAGTCTAGACAGAATTATACTTGTGTACCTAAATTTCATCCAGATCATTAGAGGATTAAATTTCTGCATTGCCTGATAGGCTGATACATTATCTAAAGCCACGTGATTTTTCTTTGCAGCTTACTCAAGGGAAACAAGCTGTCAATTTGAATTTCTACAGAATTGCAAGAGCGTATCAGGTTCTAGCTGATGGAGGGCAACAGTCATGCAGAAAATGCTTAACAAAGTCAGTCTTCTACTATACAATACAGTACATAGCTTCTTTTCGTATGGATTTTTAAACAACAGGAGTGTAACTTCTGAAGTAGATCTGACATGACACAAGCAGTTGAAAGACCAAAATTCTAGCTCTGTTCCTGTTTTACTGACAGTCTTGACTTTGAGTAATTAAACCTCACAATCTTAGATGAGTAATACTTCTCTAAATATGTAGTTAGGTTATAGGGAAATTCTTTCAGTGAATTTCTGGTACGTTACTCTATTTATCACAATATAATGTTTTTGTCACATTACACTTCCTTAACGTCATAGAAATGTATTAGTACTGTACGAAACCAACAAAGTAGGTTTAACTTTCATGATCGTGTGTGCAGTAAAAATAAAAGCAGAGGTGGTGCCTTCTCTTGGCACCTATCGTAGTACCTTGAAAATACATTCTTAGTTTCACTAAAAGAGGCTAAAAGAAAACACCAAAACTAACAACCATTATACTAGGGATATGTAACCTCATGTCTGTTACACAAAAATTAAGCAAGAGTATCAGGATATGCTAACTGAGGACTAGGAAACTCCTACAGGCAAGGTGGCAGCAAGACCCCTTCGCCGCCGCAGTCACAACCTGAAACAATGTCTTATTCTGTACCTCATCGGGCTATCTATGTGTTGTGCATCAGTTCAGCGCTTGGTCTTGTGATTATAGCCTCTACTGTGTATCTACTCCTCTCCGTAGAAAGAAAGAAACACCACATTCCATGGGCTACCGGGCTAAGTGGAACGTGTTCGTGACAGGTTACCTGAAGCATAAGGCTAAAGTGCCATATTACATCATCTGAAATGTGTTCCACAGATTGAACTTATAGATATTGAGCATGTTTTACCTTGTGGGCAGGTGGTCCTTCGTTAGGATGGACTGAACTTGAGACAGCTTCAGCAATGTGATTGGTACTGAATCTGACTGTGCATTGTACAAGGCAGCTCTGTCAAGTGGAGTTGAAATAGCTGTTGCCTCCAGTCCAGTTAAGTCTGCCGAAAAATGGTCAGCTCCGTCCGAGGAGCAGTTGAGGAATAAGGTAATAACTCAATTGGCAAAACTAAGAAAATGCCCTGCTTATTCTTATTTGAAGACTCTGTCTTTTTTTCTTATTTCCAGTCTCTTATCCTGCTTCCGAAAGCAGAAATCATGCCAGTAAATAAAATAATCTTCACTGCTTCTTCCACAATCTAATGTTCCACACATACTGGGGAAAAATGCATCATTTGTAAATTTTTTCTTTCCAAAACCACATGAAATAGTGCTTTATTGTATCAATCATATTCTAAAGGCTAGAGCATCTAGCAATGGCTACAATGACCCGGAGACGTTCACCCAATGTGACTTACCACTTAATCTGACAGAGGATGCAAATGAAATAAATTTATTACTATCTCTGCTCCATATTAACTTCCACATATTTGTTTAGATTCACATGCATATACACACTAAAATGCGTCTAGATACACGCGTATATAGACTGAGACAATTAATATGGAACAGAGGGAGTAATGTTTAGCAGGAGCTCTGCCATACAGATATTTATATGTAGTTAATAGCCAACCAGCTATGAATGTAATAAAGTATTAGAACAGGACATGAGGGTAATGCAGAAAACAAACTATCGTACAAATGATGTACTCCCTCCGATCCATAATAAGTGTCGGGACTCTTGTTCAAATTTGGACTAAAAATGAACTAAACCCCCGACAATTATTATGGATCGGAGGGAGTACTATATTACAGTCAGTCTGCAATCAAAAGAAGAAATAACAATGTGCAGAACTTTCACGACCAGCAGGCAGGGATGGTAATGTCATTGTGCAAATAATCACCAGGTCGTTCAGTTGTAGAGAACACCTTGATTACTTCTTGCATCGTTGGACGGTACGATGGATCAGGTTCTATACACCGAACAGCGATGTCAACCACTTCAAATATTTCACTTGCGATTTCAGCTTCAGGGAGCGGGAGCCGGATGTCCAACAAATCCTCGAGCAGCGTAGTTTTGTTGGCCATGGACGAAAGAAAATCTCCAGGATGATGTCCCATAAACAGCTCTAGAACCACTACTCCAAAGCTATAAACGTCACACATCTCTGTCACCCTTGTTGTGTATGCAAGCTCTGAAACACCAAACATTGGACAGTTAACATATGTGAAAATGAATGCCAACGTAGATTTCTTTAACTAAAGAAACATAGCTCATGGTGTTTAAAAGATAACATATGGTTAATTTCTAACCAACATTAAGATATGATATTACCCGGAGCAAGATATCCTTTTGTTCCAGCAAGTCTTGTGTAGTTTGATGCATCCACGTCTAGTATTTTGGCTATACCAAAATCAGAGATGCAGGCTCTGAACTCAACATCAAGCAAAATGTTGCCGCTCTTTATATCTCTGTGCACTATAGGTTGAAAGCAACCATGATGCATGTAAGACAAAGCATGAGCAACGTCGCTAATAATATTTAACCTCCTCGCCCAAGCCAATTCAGTTGCAGTTTCATTGCTCTTCAAATATGCTGCTAAGCTTCCTCTATCCATGTACTCATACACAAGAAATCTCCCCTGAGGAGCAGAACAATAGCCGAATAACTTCACAATGGAGCGATGCCGAATATTCATCAATGCATCTATTTCACGAGTAAATACCTCATCATCTTCCATCATATGAATCTTTTTTACTGCAAATATCTCCCCTGTTGGTAACTGAGCTCTATACACTGAACCATTACCTCCATTTCCAATACAGTGGGTGTCGCTGAAGTTTTCTGTGGCATCAACAATTTTCTTGTACACATCTTGTCCGTGAAATTTCCAGATTGTGAACAATTGTTTTTGTTGTGGTTCATTGACACTTTCTGCTATTGATTTCTTACTTTTATATTGCAGTACTGTCACTACTGCCGTGACAAGCAGAAGCAAAACAATGCCAAAAATTATAGTCAGTAAAATAGCTCTGGACTTATCTTGTACATGACTTCCAGCAGTTTCACATGAGGGCAAACCTCTCACTACACCACAAAGTTGGTTATTGTGCACGAACCATCTGACTGGAGCTTCTTCAAAGAACCTGCTTTGCGGTATCTGTCCTTCAAGTTTGTTGTATGACACATCAATGGATAAGAGGCTGATCATGCTCTGAAATGATGGTGGGATGCTCCCGTTCAATAAATTGTGTGAAAGATTCAAGGCTTCAAGCATGCCGAGACCACCCAACTGACTCGGTATTATGTCATGAAATGAATTATCACTTAGATCCAGAACATCTTGAAGAGATGCTAGCATCCCGAGTTCTATAGGAATGACACCATTGAGGTGGTTATGGCTCAACTTCAGGAGGCGAAGCTTGGAACAATACTCAATGGATCCTCTTATTGGCCCAGTTAGGTTGTTCGATGATAAATCCAAGTACTCCAAGTTTTTCAAGGATCGAATCTCTTGTGGTATACTTCCCTGAAACAAGTTGTTCCTGAGGTTTAAATTGAACATCACTGTTAGATTGCCAATTCCTGGTGGGATCTGTCCTTCAAGTCGATTTGATGAAACATCGAGTATCCCCAACTGAGGCAATTGTCCTATGCATGGTGGTATAACTCCAGTAATATTATTCTCCGAGGCACGCATCATAGTAAGTTTGAAGCATGCACACCAACTCTTAGAAAGTTGACCAAACAGTCTATTTGAACTGATATCAATATAGACAAGATTCGGATGAAATCCCATCTTGGAGATATCTCCTTCGAGATAATTACCCTCAAGGCTCATCCTCACTAGGCTTGTGCACTTCAGCAAGCTTGTTGGCAATGGTCCAATCAAGTTATTGTGAGAAACGGTCAAATATTGTAGCCGACCTCCAGCACAAAGACCAGATGGCAACGCACCGGAGAGGTTGTTTGAATCGAGTTCCAAATCAAGCAGACTCTTTGAGTTGCCAATTTCTTGAGGAATATGGTGTGAAAGTTGGTTACTATAAAGGTACAATGCATTGAGTTTGGTTAAATTCCCTAAGGCAGTTGGTATGGGGCCTGTTAATGCATTGTTGCTAAGATACAAGGCCTCTAAGTTGATCAAGGAACCAAAAATGTGAGGGATGTTGCCAGAAAGTTGGCTGTAATCAAGGCCTAAAGCAATGAGTTTGGTCGAATTCCCTAGACTGTTTGGGATAGGACCCGTCAGTATGTTGTCACCGAGATCCAAGTGCTCCATGTTTAGCAAACGACCTAGTTCTCGAGGGATGTGGCCTGACAAGTTGTTACCCCAGAGATACAAGGTGGTGAGTTTAGTCAAATTTCCGAAGTTTGTTGGGATGTGCCCTACAAGCTGGTTCAGTCCGAGCTGCAAATCCTCCAGGTTTACCAAATTACTTATTTCTTGAGGGATGGATCCACTGAACTTGTTAGTATGAAGATGCATGGTAGTTAGCTGTGTTAAGTTTCCTATACTAGCTGGAATACAATCTTCTAGTTGGTTTGCGCTAAGGTTTAGCTCTTTGAGCCTACCTAAATTTCCAATTTCTCGAGGAACTGATCCTACAAGCTTATTGTTGGAAAGACCCAGGGTTGTGAGTTTCGTGAGGTTTCCTATAGAAGGTGGAATGGAGCCTCTTATCTGATTGTCGTGCAGAAGCAGGGCATGGAGGTCTCGAAGACGCGCCATACTCGAGGGAATGCTCCCATCGAGCTGGTTGTAGGAGAGGTCGAGGATCGTCAAGGTAGTCAAGACCGAGAAGTCGATGGACTCCAGTGTCCCTCTCAGCCGCATTCTCCGTAGAGAGACGCTGGTGATCACCGGACGGTGTCGCCATGTTGCGCACAGGATGCCACGCCAAGTACAAGGCGTCGACGACATGTTTCCCCAGGACAGTAAGTTGTCCTGGCTTTCCTTGTTGAGTGTGGCTTTCCAAGAGAGGAGCGCTCTGGCTTGTCGTTCAAGCGATGGCAGAGCCACGGCTTCCGAGACAAGCGCAGTGGCAGTGGCCATCATGAGTATGGTAGCAAGTATTTTGCAGGAGTCCATGGCTAGGCTAAGAATTGGCTCAGTTTTTGTGTCTCCTGGAAGCTCACGGCAGCACCTTAAATGGGCACGCTTGTGCTGCTGCTGTCTCTGTCCCAGTAAATTTATGCCCCAGTTTAGAGGCGGCGAGCATGTAATGGGCTAGCTAGCTTACGATTGATTTTTCATACCTGTGCCCTGTGGCTTTCCCTAGACCACGTGATGAGTATTGCAGCGGCCGAAAGCAAGAAAGCACTTCTTTTTCTTGAAAAAAGACTCGACATTCCTATTGGTCTCACTAGGTCCATTTCTTTGCTTTATTCGTCTAAAAGTTCACTATCATTTCTTTTCTTTATTCGCCTACGTTCACCATCATTTCTTTCCAGTTATTCCTAAGTTCACTATCATTTCCTTGCTTTATCTCTGGTTACTCTCTACGACACGCTGTGATGTATTTTTTTTTTTTGGCTGTATCTTAAGTCTTATCCAGATGCACATGAATAGAGATAAGTTCTTGAATGTGTCACTAGCTAGGTTCGCTATCAGCATCCATTCACGAATCATTGGGCCGTTCATATATCCATGTCATCGCTTCGGCTGTTCACGAATCGACAGAATGTTCGACGGGCGGTAAGTGAAGTGGCACCTTTCTCGGACTTGCAACTCTGCGAAAACAGTACGAATGTCTGATGGATATGCGCAAGGACAAGCTTTTGTGTAAGACAAAGCAGGAATAACATCATAATCCTGTTGAAGGCTCCAGTAAAATAAATAATCTGATCTGCTTGTACCATGTAATGGTTGTTACAATTGCGACAAGAAGATAACGAAGAACGAAAACGAAAAACACAGCAAGGGGACACAGATTTAACGTGGAAAACCTCTCCAACAAAGAGAGGAAAAAACCACGGCCCAAATAAACTTCACTATATCGAGAGTGTTACAAACGCCGGATTTCACATATGCAACTTATCGCAACCAGCGGCCTACAAGAGGTTTACATAGCGGTGGAAACCTAGGTCTTCTACTCGGCCCAAGCCCTCGGCGACGGGACTCGCTGCACTCGTCAGAAGTTGGCCTATATTTTGTAGAATTTGGATCAACATATAACAAACTCCACCTTGAGAAAAATTCCTTCTTATAGCATAAACGACAATCATCTCCCTGAACAAACAAAGAAAATACTTTCAGCGCCAATAGCCACTTGCGCTAATCAGTTAAACGAACTAAGTTCGAGCAAGCTCAAACTTAGCAACATGAACATGTTTATTCATCATATCAGCATTCAGCAGGATTATCATGAGTGCTGATCTTGTATACCTTTAATTTACCTTGAGCTACAATGTCTCTACAAAATGGTACTTGACATCAATGTGTTTAGTTCTCTCATGAAACATCTGATCTTTTGTAAGGTATATGGCATTTTGACTGTCACAAAACAAAGTAACGCAAGAATCATCTCCATAAAGCTCAGCAAACAAACATTTCAACCAAACAGATTCTTTGCAAGCTTCAAAGAATAGCCATGTATTCAGCTTCAAGAGTAGATTGTGCAACAACAGCCGCAATGTAGCCTTCCAGCTAACAGACAACCTCCAATATTAAACACATAACCTGTGAGGGATCTTCTCTTATCCAAATCGGCAAGAAAATCTGAATCCACATAGCCAACGAGTCCCTCACCGGTCCTGCCAAACTTCAAACAAGCATTGAAGTGCCAAGAAGGTACCGAAAACCCATCGAACAGCCTTCCAATGTTCTTTACCAGGATTAGCCATGTATCTACTTATCAAACTCATAGCATATGATAAATCGTGACGAGAACAAACCATGGCATACATCAAAGAACCAACAGACTAGAATATGGCACCTTTGACATGTACTCAAACTCTTTATCAAGAGTAGGACATTGAGAACCGACAATTTAAAATGAGGAGCAATAGGAGTACTAACTGAATTGGCACCATCCATATTAAAACGATGAAGAACTTTCTTAATGTAACTTTGTGACTAAGAAATAACAAACCAGATTTTCTATCTCGGTAATCT
Organism: Avena longiglumis; assembly: GCA_030063025.1. Taxonomy (NCBI): domain Eukaryota; kingdom Viridiplantae; phylum Streptophyta; class Magnoliopsida; order Poales; family Poaceae; genus Avena; species Avena longiglumis. Next base: position 147,365,119 of record CP125975.1, on the reverse strand, counting down.
CCATACCTAAGATCTTCTTAGCAAGACCAAGATCCTTCATCTCAAACTCACTACTTAGGTGTGCCTTCAAAGTAGTGATTTCTTTCATGCCCTTGGCAGCAATTAACATATCATCAACATATAGCAGCAAGTATATAGGTGACCCATCAACAAACTTGATATAAACACAACTATCATATTTAGACCTCTCAAAACCATGTGAGATCATAAATGAATCAAACCTTTTATACCACTGTCTTGGAGATTGCTTTAATCCATAAAGAGACTTCTTTAATTTGCACACAAAATCCTCTTTACTGTGCACTATGAACCCTTCCGTTGGTCCATGTATATTTCCTCATCAAGCTCTCCATGCAGAAAAGCAGTCTTGACATCTAACTGCTCAAGCTCAAGATCACGCATAGCCACAATACTAAAGAAAGTACGAATGGAACTATGCTTCACAACTGGAGAGAACACATCATTGTAATCAATACCTGGAATCTGGCTGAACCCTTTTGCTACTAACCTTGCCTTGTACCTTGAAGGCTCTTTGGGAGATAGACCTTTTTTCTTGAAGATCCACTTGCAATGACCGCCTTCTTTTGTTTAGGCAAGCACAACATCCCATGTGCCATTTTTCTCAAGCGATTGCATCTCTTCTTGCATAGCGAAACCCACTTCTCGGTCAACGGATGCAATGACTTCATTATATGTAGCAGTTCGAATCGTTTTCACCTGCTCAAAGACAACTCAAAGCATAATGTACAAGATTACACTCTTCAATTAAACGAGGACGAGGACCACAATTACGCCTCGTCTATCAGCGACAATGGACTCATGTGGCTGCCGCAAAACAAGACGTGAGTGCTGAACAACAATATCATCAATGTTTTTCTCATGTGTATCTTCAACGATAGCATCATTATCATCAGCTTTTCTCGGTGTTCTCCACCGCACATTAACTCTCTCCTCTCCAACAAAGAATGAGAGGTATCCGATGGCAAGCTATCATGATACATAATGACTCATTGAAAACAACGTTTCTACTTAGCAAAATCTTTTTAGTTTCGTGGATTCCATAGTTTATATGCTTTAACTCGAACCATAACCAAGGAATATGCACTTAACAGCCCTAGGCTCTAACTTTCCATTATCAACATGAGCATATGCGGCAGCCAAAACTCTCAATCGTGAATAATCAAGAAAGTAACCCGACCATACCTCAATGGGAGTTTTCTTCTCAAGTGGAATAGAAGGTGACCTGTTGATGAGGTAACACGCTGTATTGATCGCTTCAGCCCGAACGCCTATGCATACCGCATTAGACAACATACAACGAGCCCTCGAGATGATGGTTCTGTTCATGCGCTCGCCACGCCATTCTGCCGAGGAGTATATGGGATGGTGTGATGCCCGATCATGCCATCGTTCTCGCAAAACTCCTCAAACTCATTAGAATGTAATTCCATACCATTGTCGACGTAGTACCTTTACCTTCTTCTCACTGTTTTTCAACCATAACTTTCCACTTCTTAAAAGCATCAAAACATCGATTTATGCTCGAAAATAAGGCCACACCTTTCTTGAGTAATCATCAATAATAGTAAGCATATAATTAGCACCACCAATAGAAGTCTTACGGACGGACCCCATACATCAGCATGCACATAATCTAATATGCCTTTGGTGGTATGAACGGAAGCATTGAATTTAACTCTTTTATGCTTACCAAAGATGCAAAGGCTCACAGAACTCAAACTTACTCAAGTTGCAACCATCAATCAGCTCTCTCTTGACCAACTCTGCCATGCCTTGTTCGCCATATGCCCAAGACGATATGCCATAGATGTGTTTTACCACAATCATCGAATCATTAGAAGTAACAGCAGCAATACCGGGCAAAGTGCTACCTCTAAGAACATATAATTTAGCGTAATTCATATCACCTATCATGTGAATAAGAGAACCTTTTGATACCTTCGTAACTCGATGCCCACCGCATACTTGTATCCATCAACGTCCATGGTACTGGGAGATCAAATTTCCGCCATGCTTGGTATGTGCTTCACCTCACTCAACGTCGTGTCACGTCATCATGTGTCCTAATCTTAACAGATCCAACACCAACGATATGGCATGGGTTGTCATTCCCACACGCACAAAATCTCCGGTCTACACAGACTCATATGAACCGAACCAATCTTTGTTACAAGAAATATGAAACGAACATGCAGATCAAGTATCCATTCATCATCACGAGAAGCACAAAGCAAAACAGCTAAGCATTCACCATCGAACTATCGAAAAACAACAATGCCTTACCGTAACCTTCATCCTATCTTTCGGTTGGTAAGTTCCGCTTTTTCTCCTTATTCTCGCAACTTCCAACAATCATCAATAACATGATTAGATTTCTTACAATACCGCAGAATTTATCCTTTCCTTGGACTTTGAACGACTTCTACCGTCCTTGCTCTTATCTCTGCCATAGTTGTTGTATCTCCGCCGGTCCGCCACGAACCTGCAGAGCCTCAGCCTTGATGACGTCCCATCCGACCCTACCATAGTTTTCATCTTTTCCTCTGTTTGAGGGCGCCATGTACTTCGCAAGGGTTAGTTCATCACGGCTCAACAATATTGTATCACGAAAGTGTGTATAGGAACTAGGCAACGAGCATAAGAGTAGAAGAGCTAAATCCTCATCATCATATTTTACCTCCATAGATCGCAAGTCCGAAACAATCTCTTTAAAAACAGATATGTGATTCATTACCGATCCACCTTCTTGCAGCCTGCGAGAACAACTTCATCTTCACGCTCATCTTATCGTTAGATCCTTTGACACACAGATCGTTTCCAAATTTTTCCATAGGGCAAAGCAGATTTCATCTCCAAGATTTCGCAAAATATTATTGGACATATGAAGTTGAATCAAAGACAAAGCCTTACGGTCCTTCCGCTTCTCTTCGGCAGACCAGGTCTTAGCATCCTTTTCACCGAATCCATCCAGCGCTTCATCCAGATCAGAAGTTTGGGCGAGAATCGCCCGCATCTTCACCTGCCACAAGGAGAATCTTGTGGTGTAGTCCAGCTATGGTAGATCGAACTTCAATGACGACATGTCGCAAACCCTAGATTAGAACCTGGGGCTCTGATACCACTTGTTACAATTGCGACAAGAAGATAACGAAGAACGAAAATGAAAAACACAGCAAGGGGACACAGATTTAACGTGGAAAACCTCTCCAACAAAGAGAGGAAAAAACCACGGGCGCCAGCCAGCGAAACTTCACTATATCGAGGAGTGTTTACAAACGCCGGGGATTTCACAGATGCAACTCATCCCAACCGGCGGCTTACAAGGGTTTTATATATCGGTGGAAACCTAGGTCTTCGACGATCGTTACACTCGGCCCAAGCCTCCGGCGACGGGCCTCGCTCCACTCGTCAGAAGTTGGCCTATACTTTGTAGAATTTGGATCAACATATAACAATGGTCCGAACAGAGAAAAAATAGGCATCATTTGTAATTTTGTTGTTTCCAAAACCACATGAAACAGGCAGCGAAGTCATCCCCAGGTTGGAGCTAGATCCTTTCTAGTGGCCAACGGGCCAAGGATTTGGCGCGAAACATGAACCGCGAAGGCGCATCGGTTAGCAAATGGGGTATGTTTCTTCTTCCTGGTCACATAGAGGACGGGCTAATCGATCGATCGGCCGTCCAGAGATTGGCAGTGGCCAACCATGCGAATATCTTTGCATTTGGGTGTCACGCATCTGTTCCAGATTGCCGGCTAGTGGTGGCATGGGGATTCAGCTCTGCTGGCGAAAAGAAGAGAGCAGAGTTCGCCAATTCGGCAGAGTGCTGCCCTGAAGCTGAGAAATTCCATATGAGCTGGTCTTCTTTTTTTGCGAGGGAAAGAGATTTATATAAGATATAACCAGGTTACAATCATCAGATATGGCTCCAGCAATATCAGGAGGGTAGTTTCCTAACCATACCGCTGTTCTCCCCTGTAATCTACCTATCTGTGCAAGACCATGAGCGGCACTATTTGCTTCACGGCCAATCTTAACACACACACACTATCTCTTTTCTGAACTAACTCTCTAATAGATGAAATTTTAAACGCATATACTGAACTATTGGAGTTGCCAGATTTCACTAAGCTCAGCGCTTCTGAGCAGTCCGACTCCATGACAATCTTCTCAGTGGACCAGTGCATCGCCAAATTCAGTCCCTCTTCCATAGCTTCTAGTTCCTCTTCTGTGGCATCTCGGTGTTAGATGTATATATCTGTATATTGTATTTCCCCCATATGTTAGGGGGCTTCCTGCATATTTGCCCTGTACCTGTACTATATATTGTGGCCTTTGGCCCCCAGAGGAATACAAGTTGTCTATTCCTAACATGGTATCAGAGCCAAGTTAGTCTCTTTCTACTCGCAACTTCGTCGCTGCAGCCGCCATCACCTCGGCCGACGGCCTTGTCGTCGCCGCCGCCACGGCCGTGTTCCGCCTGTTTCAGATCGGTCTTGTCGATCGGTCTCCTGCTTTCCTTCTGTTTCGGACAGATCGATCCCGTCTGCTATACAGATCAATTCCATCGATCCCGTCTACAAACAACACCTGTCGCCGATACTCATCGCCTCGGGCCACGTTCTAGATCGATAGTCATCGATCCCGTCTGCAAACAGCTGGCGTCGCCCACGCTCGGGCCACCCATCGATCGAAGCAAGTCCCACGTCCACCCGTCGCTCGACGCCAGCACGCCCGTTGATCAAAGCCAGTCCCGCGTACACGTGCTGCAAAATACGCGTGCTGCCAGATCGAATACGTGTGTGTGCTGCCAGATATGTGTGCTGCCAGTCCCTATCGGATAATTGAAGCCAGTCCCGCGTACGCGTGCTGCCAAATACACGTGCTGCCAAATACACGTGCTGCCAATCCCGATCGGATCTCCTGCTTGGTCGTGACTACAAGTCTGATCCTGCTGGTCTCTCGCCGTCCACAAGTCTGGTCTTTCGAAGCTGCCCTGCCCCACTCGCCGGAACTCCGCGCCGGCCGTCATCGCTATCGGGAATCGATCTCCGTCCCTTAGGCGCCGTTTTTTCTCCCGGCTGGCCGGAATTTGGCTGCCATCTGCCTGCATGCTCTGTTGACTAGATTTGCTTCAAAAAAAATTGAGAAAGAGAGAGATGTCTTCTGCATCGGGCTATGTTGCGATTTCTCGCTGCCCGGTGATCTTCGATGGTGCGAATTATCCTGATTTCGCTGCTTTTATGCGCGTTCACATGCGCGGTCTCCGTCTTTGAGGTGTGCTCTCCGGCGAGGTCCCCTGCCCGCCGTTCTTCCCTGCTCCTGTGGCTCCTCTTCCGCCGACGCCGATTATTCTCGGCGCTGATGCTTCTCAGGAGGCCAAGGATGCTTTCAGAGGTCGATAATAGTGTCAGTTGCTTATGACCTGAAGTTCAAGCGATCTGCTGATCTCGAGTCCTATCGCCACGCCCGCGCCTACACTCGGTGGGTCGATGTGGCACATGCTCGTCTTTGCGCCGGATTTGGAGTTTCACCGCATCTATGAGTTTCTGTCTCGGCTCCGCCAGGAGTTTGAGCCCCGGCGTGCTCAGCTGAATGCTCGTGGTCGTGTTCCGCTCTCTGAGGTGTTGTCTGAGCTTCGGGCTGAGGAGACCCGTCTTCGTGCTGCTGGTCTTCTTGCGGTTCCATCTGTGCTTGCTACTCGTGGTCCTCCTATGCCGTCTGCTCCCTCGACTCAGCCGCGGTCCGCTGTGCCGCCACCGATACTACCCACTCCTCCAGGTCAGGGTCAGCTTCAGCACCAGCAGCCTCAGGGTCAGAGTCAGCACCAGCAGCCTCGTGGTCAGGGTCGCCGTGGTTCTCTTCGTCACTGCTCTTACTGCAACAGGGATGGCCACACTTGGGCCACCTGTTATACACGGGATCCCAGTTTACGTCAGCAACACCAGCAGGCTCGTGGGCAGTCGACTCCTTCAGGGTCTTCAGCAGTTGCTCTCTCTGATCAGGACATTATCAGGAGTCTTCATGGTCTGCTTGCTGCTACAGGCTCTTCTTCGACTGGCACTGCTGGTTCTGTGACTGATTCTTCAGGCACTGCGTGACCACCACCTTCTACACAGTCATGTACGTCTCCGTGGTATCTGGATTCTGGAGCTTCTTTTCATATGACCTCTGAGTCTTCTTTACTGTCCGCTCTTCGTTCTCTCCCTTCCTCTGTTCGTGTTCTCACGGCCGATGGTACCTCTCTTCCTGTTTCTAGTCGGGACACCCTTTTTACTTCTTTTTTTTTGTTCCTGATATTTCTCATGTTCCTCATCTTAAGATGAATCTGTTCTCTGCTAGCCAGCTTACTGACTCTGGTTGTCGCGTCATTCTTGATGCTGATTCTTGTGTTGTCCAGGACCGTCGCACCCAGGCCCTGGTTGGAGCTGGCCCTCGCAGCCGTGACTCTTCAGGACTTTGGGAGTTAGACTGGCTTCGTGTTCCTTCCGCTGCCACTTCATTTGCCAGTTCTTCTCCGGTTGTCGCCTCTACTACCAGCTCCTTTCAGCAGTGACATCATCGTCTTGGTCACCTCTGTGACTCTCGTCTGTCGTCATTAGTTCATCGTGGTCTTCTGGGGTCTGTCTCAGGAGATGGGTCTTTGCATTGTCAGGGCTGTAGGTTGGGTAAACAGATTCAGCTTCCCTACCCTACTAGTGCGTCTGTATCTCAGCGACCTTTTGATCTAGTTCATTCCGATGTTTGGGGTCCGGCTTCTTTCGCTTCGAAAGGGGGCCACCATCGCTACTATATTTTATTCATCGATGATTTTTCTCGGTACACTTGGTTGTATTTTATGCGCTCTCGTAGTGAGGTGCTCTCCATATATCAGCGTTTTGCAGCCATGGTTCGTACTCAATATTCTACCCCCATCCGTGTGTTTCGTGCTGATTCTGCTGGTGAGTATATCTCCTAGATGTTGCGAGGTGTTCTTGCCTTGTGGCACTCTTGCTCGATTCTCTGTCTGGAGCACATGCCTGAATGGCGTTCTTGGCGTAAGCATCGCCATCTTCTTGAGACCACTCGCGCTATGATGATTGCTTCTTCTCTCCCGCCGCATTTCTGGGCTGAGGCTGTCGCTACGTCGGCTTACCTCATCAATATTCAGCCTTCTGCTGCCTTGCAGGGTGGTATCCCTCTTGAGCGCCTCTCTGGACAGTCTCCAGATTACTCCATGCTTCGCTTGTTTGGTTGTGTTTGCTATGTTCTCCTTGCTCCTCGCGAACGCACCAAACTGACCGCTCAGTCTGTTGAGTGTGTCTTCCTCGGATACAGTGATGAGTATAAGGGCTATTGCTGTTGGGACCCTGTTGGTCGTCGGATGCGTATCTCTCGTGATGTTACTTTTGATGAGACGCGTCCTTTCTATCCTCGTCCCACCGCAGGTACTTACCCGGTGGAAGATATCTCTTTTCTTCTCTTTCCTGACACACCTCCTTCCACCCCTATTGTGTCTTCTTCAGGATCTTCTCCCCCTAATGTCTCTTCTTCGACACCATCCTCTTCTGCTCCGTCTAGTTCTCCTAGTTCTCCTCGTTCTCCGGAGTCTTCCTCTACTATTCCCTCTTCTTCATCGTCGTCTCCTGCGTCATATTCCTCTGATGATCTTCCCTCTACTCGTCTTGTTCGTCAGCGTCGTGCCCCCAACCGTTACTCTCCTAGTCAGTATGGTCTTTCTGTTGCCTCCGAGCCGAACTCTTATCGGGATGTTGAGCATCATCCTGAATGGCAGCTGGCCATGGCCGAGGAGATTGCTGCGCTTGAGCGCACTGGCACCTGGGATCTTGTTTCTCCTTCTCCCGGTGTTCGTCCTATCACGTGTAAGTGGGTCTATAAGATTAAGACTCGCTCTGATGGATCTCTTGAGCGCTATAAAGCGCGTCTTGTGGCTCGTGGTTTTCAGCAGGAGCATGGTCGTGACTATGATGAGACCTTTGCTCCTGTTGCTCATATGACCACTGTACGTACTTTTCTTGTTGTTGCTTCTGTTCTTCACTGGTCTGTGTCCCAGCTTGATGTTCAGAACGCCTTTCTCAATGGTGAGTTCAGTGAGGAGGTTTATATGCAGCCTCCTCCTGGGTACCCTATTCCTGAGGGGATGGTTTGTCGTCTTCGACGTTCTCTTTATGGCCTCAAACAGGCTCCTCGTGCCTGGTATGAGCGCTTTGCTTCTGTAGTGACAGCTGCTGGTTTCTCTCCTAGTGCTCATGATCCAGCGTTGTTTGTTCACACTTCTCCTCGTGGACGCACTCTTCTTCTTCTCTATGTTGATGATATGATCATTACCGGTGATGATCCTGAGTATATCGCCTTTGTTAAGGCTCGTCTTCGTGATCAGTTTCTTATGACTGATCTTGGTCCTCTTCGATACTTTCTTGGGATTGAGGTTTCTTTCACTTATGATGGCTTTTACATCTCTCAGGAAAAGTATATTCAGGATCTTCTTGCTCGTGCTGCTCTTGGGGATGAGCGCACTGTTGAGACCCCTATGGAGCTTAGGGGGCTTCCTGCATATTTGCCCTGTACCTGTACTATATATTGTGGCCTTTGGCACCCAGAGGAATACAAGTTGTCTATTCCTACACTCGGCACACACGCAGTTGACGACAAGCAGCAAAAATAACCTGTCCCGTCTGGTCTTGCAGCACCATTCCAGCACCGGCTTTACCATGTTGGTCAAAAGCACCATCAACATTCAGTTTCATTGTCCCAGCCTCTGGTGGTTTCCACTTCAGCCGTGCCTTCTGGCATTCTTTGCTTGGTTCTCTCCTAGCACAAAAGCCTTCTTCATAAGCTACTACCAGTTTTCCTTTTGCAACATCTGTCTCCGGGAACTGTTTAATCATAAGTAAGGAATTCATATAGCTGACCAAGAAGCGACGTGACCCCTCCACAGATGCGCTAGTCTTCGATGAGGGGTAGAACTTGAGCATCTAGCAATGGCTACAATGACCCAAAAGGAGATTGACAGTGGATGCAAGTGGAATATTTATTAATGTTCAGAAGAAATAGCAGGGCTCTGCTATACAAATATCTGTATGTAGCTAATGGCCAGCCAGCTACGACTGGCATGCAGTGTTAGCACGTGACAAAAGTAGAGAAAAATAGACTACCTTACAGATGATGCGTTACAAACAGTCTGTAAAGGAAGCAACGACAATGTGCTAATGAACATTCACGACCAGCAGGCAGGGATGGCAATGCCGGCGTGCAGATAATCAAGATGATCATCAGGTCCTTCAGTTGTAGTGAACACCTTGATTACTTGCTGCATCGTGGGACGGTGCGATGGATCAGGTTCTATGCTCCGAACAGCGACCGTGATTACTTTGAATATTTTGCCCGCTCTCTCAGCGTCAGGGAGCGGGAGCCGGGTGTCCAACAAATTCTCAAGAAATGTACTTTTCTTGGCCATGGACGAAAGAAGATCACCTGGATGATGTCCCATAAACAGCTCTAGAGCCAGTACTCCAAAGCTATAAACGTCACACTTCTCTGTCACCTTTGTTGTGTATGCGAGCTCTGAAAATCAACATTGAAGAGTTAGTTTTGATAACTCTTCACATGTGTGTGTTGATTTTTTAAAAAATGGAAGCTACTAAACCGCATAAACTGTAGATTAACACAACGTGATGATGTTCAAAATTACCATAGGAGTTATAATTTTTATGATCAAAGTAAGGGTATAACATTACCTGGGGCAATATATCCTTTTGTGCCAGCGAGCCTTGTGCAGTTTGACGCATCCACGTCTAGTATTTTGGCTATACCAAAATCAGATATGCAGGCTCTGAACTCAAAATCAAGCAAAATGTTGCTGCTTTTTATGTCTCTATGGACTATTGGCGCAAAGCAACCATGATGCATGTAAGACAAAGCATGAGCAACGTCCCTAATAATATTTAACCTCCTCGCCCAAACCAATTCAACTGCAGTTTCCTTGCTCTTCAAAGATCCTGCCAAGCTTCCTCTATCCATGTATTCATACACAAGAAACCTCCCTTGAGGAGCAGAACAGTAGCCGAATAACTTTGCAATGTTGCGATGCCGAATATGCATCAAAGCATCTATTTCACGATCAAATGTCTCATCATGTTCCATCATATGGACCTTTTTTACTGCAATTATCTCTTCTGTTGGCAACTAAGCTCTGTACACTGATCCATTACCTCCATTTCCAATGCAGTGAGTTTCGCTGAAGTTTTCTGTGGCATCAACAATTTTCTTATATACATCTTGTCCGTGGAAGTTCCAGATTGTGAACAAATTTGTTTGTTGTGGTTGATTCACACTTTCCGCAATTGATTTCTTACTTTTACGTTGGAGTATTATCACAACTGCCATGATAAGCCCAAAAGAAACCATAGCAGAAATTATAGTCAGTAAAACAACCTTGGATTTCTTTTCTTGTCCATGACTTCGAGTAATTTCACAAGAGGGTAAACCTTTCACTACACCACATAGTTGGTTATTGTGCATGAACCATTCAATTGGGGAATTTTCAAAGAACCTGCTTTGAGGCACTGGTCCTTCAAGTTTGTTGTATGACACATCCATGGATAAGAGGCTGGTCATGCTCGGAAATGATAATGGGATGCTCCCATTGAATAAATTATGTGAAATGTTGAGGGCTTCGAGCATGATGAGCCGACCCAACTGACTCGGTATTATGCCATCAAATGAATTATCACTTAGATCCAAAACATCTTGAATGTATACTAGCATCCCTAGTTCTACAGGAATGATGCCACTGAGGTGATTATGGCTCAATTTCAGGAAGCGAAGCTTCAAACAATGCTCAATGGACCCTCTTATTGACCCAATTAGGTTGTTCGATGATAAATCCAAGTACTCCAAGTTGCTTAAGTATCCAATCTCTTGTGGTATACTTCCCTGTAACAAGTTGTTACTGAGGCTTAAATTGAACATCACTTTTATATTGCCGATTCCTGGTGAAATTTGTCCTTCAAGTGTATTTGATGAAACATCAAGTATCCCCAACTGAGACAATTGTCCTATGCATGGGGGTGTGACTCCTGTAATACTATCCTTCGAGGCACGCATCATAGTAAGTTTGAAGCATGCACACCAACGCTTAGAAAGTTGACCAAATAGTCTATTTGAACTGATATCAATATAGACAAGATTTGGATGAAATCCCATCTTCGAGATATCTCCTTCGAGATAATTATGGTCAAGACACACCCTTACTAGGCTAGTGCACTTCAGCAAGCTTGTTGGCAATGGTCCAACCAAGTTGTTGTCAGTAGCGGTCAAATATCGTAGCTGATCTCCGGTACAAAGACAGGATGGCAACGGACCGGACAGGTTGTTAAAATCGAGTTCCAAATCATGCAGACTTGTTAACTTGCCAATTTCTTGAGGAATAGGTCCGGAAAGTTGGTTTTGGAAAAGGTACAAGCCGGTGAGTTTTGTCAGATAACCTAATTCTTGTGGAATGCGCCCTGAAAGTTTGTTGTTACAAAGATTTAAGAGAGTGAGTCTTGTCAAATTCCCTAAGCTATTTGGTATAGATCCTGTTAGTGTATTTATACTAAGATCCAAACTCTCTAAGTTCACCATCTGGCATAATTCTTGTGGAATTTTTCTAGAAAGTTTGTTATCCCAAAGATATAAGATAGTGAGCTTGGTCAAATTACATAAACCTCTTGGAATGGAACCTGCTAGCGTGTTGCTGCTAAGATCCAAGTACTCCAAGTTCAGTTGGTAACCTAACTCTTGTGGAATTTTCCCAGAATGGTTATTTCGGGAAAGATGCAAGGTTGTGAGTTTTGTCAAATTTCCTAAGCTACATGGGATAGAACCTGAGAGTGTGTTATAGCTAAGATCCAAGTGCTCTAAGTTCACCAGGTTACCAAATTCTTGTGGTATGTGCCCTGAAAGTTTGTTATCCCAAAGATATAAGGTAGCAAGTTTGGTCAGATTACATAAATTTCCTGGAATGGAACCTGTGAGTGTGTTATGGCTAATAAGCAAGTACTCCAAGTTAATTAGGTTACCTAACTCTTGCGGAATTTGCCCAGAAAGGTGATTTTGGTCAAGGTACAAGGTTGTGAGTTTTGTGAGATCACCCAGGTTTCTTGGGATTGAACTGGAAAGACTGTTATTATATAAATCTAATGTAACCAGGTGCTTCAAGTGGCCTACTTCACAAGGGATAGGACCAACCAACTCATTGCTTGACAAGTTTAAGTTCACAAGATTACCCAGTGCGCCTATTTCCTTGGTATTTCACCAGAGACTTGGTTCTCTTGGAACATTAAGGAATGCAGTTTTGTGAGGTTTGCTAAAGCAGGTGGAATGGAGCCTCTTATCTGGTTGCCTTGAAGGAGCAAAGAACGGAGCTCCTTTAGGAGGCCAATACTCGAAGGAATCCTTCCAGCTAGTGCATTGTCGGAGAGGTTGATGATCATCAGGGTCACCAAGGATGAGAAGTTGAGGGACTCCAACGTCCCTCTTAGCCGCATCCCTGGTAAGGAGACGCCGGTGATCACCGGCTGGTTCACAGCGTGAATTAAACCGCACTGAATTCAGCGCCAACGGCAAGGCGGGGACATGTTTCCCCAGGACTGTAGGGCATGCTGGCTTTGGTTGCTGAGGGTGGCTTTCCAGGCAAGTAGTGCTCCTGCCTGCTTTTCCAGCAGTGGCAGCGCCGCGGCGGCCGAGACGGCGGTGGTCATCATCAGTATGGTGAGAAAGGTAAGCATTTTGGAATACAAGGGCTGCTCCATGGCTAGGCTAGGATCAATTTGCTCCGCTCATGTGCCTCTGTGAGAGCTGATGGCAGCATCTTAAATAGCACACTGCCAATCCATTAGATCATTAAGAAAAGAATCTTTTTGAGAGTAAGAAAATAAAAAAACCTTATGGTCAAAGTTACAACCACTGAAATATTTTATATTAAGGCCATCGTGGATATATGAAGTAGTGGGTGGGTGCCTTGCAGTGGAAGTGGATTAGATAAATTTGCAGTCTGACACCGCAAGACTTGGTAGTCCTTGTTTACTTCTCAGCCACGCGTTAACTTGACAGAGAAAGTATCGACTATTTGAGCGCCAACGACACTAGATTGTTGTCTTAAGGCATCTGCAACGGAGGAACCTAAACCTTTCCTATATTTCATTTTGTCCCTGTCTGATAAAAACAAAACCAAGGCAAACATGTTAGTAATTTCTTCCCAGCTTCATGTGCATTTTCCCCCAAACAGATGGAGAGGAAAAAGGGCATGGTACAAACCGTTTGCCACATTTGTGCGGCCCCCTTTCTTCCTGACATGTGGGAGTCACTCGTCGGTGTCAGTGAGGATCATCACACGGCTTCATGTGCCGTTGTCCAACTTACACATGGGTGCTTTTTAACATGATCGGTGAGAAACCCTTTAGTACTTCAGTTTGTTCTATCCGCGTGTTTCGCTCTGACTGCATTGGAGGTTTCTGTAGTAGTGCCTGTGTGTACTGGTCCTATCTTTTATTAAATCAGCAGATGCTTTCTATTGCCTGACTTTATCAGTCCGGTCTGCAGCATCAGGGATTCATTAGTCAAGGATATCTTGAAGAATCTATGACTATGCAGAACAGCTGCCTGTCTTTCTATACAAAGCTATGATTTGGTCTATGAAATTAGGTTAGGCATGTGGAAAAAGGTTATGCTCTTGCTTCCTCTTTTCTGCTCATTTTTATTACAATATAACACACATAACCTTAACGGTGGAAATCCTTTTGGTCTAGGGGAAATAGCTAGTACTTCTGTCAGAAAATTGCATCCGGAGCATCAGAGACTAAAATTTCTTCAGTGCTTGCTACACAATGTAAAGCCATGGATGTCTTTGCAGCTTAGTCAAAGGAAACAAGACCGTCTTTTTGATTTGTAGCATTAGGGATTTATAAGTCAAATGTGTCTAGAAGAAGCTATGACCATTAGAGAATATGCAGGACAACTGCGTGTATTTTCAGAGAAGCTACGACTTGGTTTATGGATATGCCGCGCTTGTGAATGAAGGACTGACTTTAAAAAAAAAAAATCGATGCCTTTTTTTTGACAATTTGACATTAGCCACAAGCCCACAAATATAACTGCAATGGATCAATTCCTTCAAGTCTAGACAGAATAATACTTCTGTACCTAAATTTCATCCAGATCATTAGAGGATTAAATTTCTGCATTGCCTGATACATTATCTAAAGCCATGTGATTTTTCTTTGCAGCTTACTCAAGGGAAACAAGCTGTCAATTTGAATTTCTACAGAGTTACAAGTGCGTATCAGGTTCTAGCTGATGGAGGGCAACAGTCATGCAGAAAATGCTTAACAAAGTCAGTCTTCTACTATACAATACAGTACATAGATTCTTTTCGTACAGATTTTTAAACAAGAGGAGTGTAACTTTTAAAGTAGATATATGATACAAGAAGTTGAAAGACCAAAATGCTAGCTCTGTTTTTGTTTAACTGACAGTCTTGACTTTGAGTAATTAAACCTCACAATATTAGGTGAGTAGTACTTTTCTAAATATGTAGTTAGGTTATAGGGAAATCGTTTCAGTAAAATTCTGGTATGTTACTCTTAGATTTATCACGATATAAAGTTTTCTTCACAATACTCTAAACTAACATCATAGAAATATATGAGTAAAAAACCAACAAGGAAGGTTTAACTTTCATGATCGTTTTGTGCACTGTGCAGTAAAAATAAAAAGCAGAGGTGGTGCCTTCTCTTGGCACCTTGAAAATACATGCTTAGTTTCACTAAAAGAGGCTAAACGCAAACACCAAAACTAACAACTATTGTACTAGGGATATGTAACCTCCTGTCTGTTACACAAAAATTAAGCAAGAATATCAGGACTACAAGTTTACCTACGGGGTACCACACTGAGGAAACTCATACAAGCAAGGTGGCAGCAAGACTCCTTCACCGCCACAGTCGCAACCTGAAACAATGTCTTTTTCTGTACCTCATCGGGCTATCTATGTATTGTGCATCAGTGATGCACTTGGCCTTGTGGTTAGAGCCTCTACAGTATATCTACTGCTCTCCAGTTGAAATAAAGATAACACCACATTCCATGGACTACCTGGCTGAGTGGATGTGGAAATCGTGACTGGTTACTTGAAGCATAAGGCTAAAATGACATATTACATCATCTGAAAAGTGTTCCACAGATTGAACTTGGAGATGTTGAGCATGCTTTACCTTGTGGGCAGGTGGTCCATCTTTAGGATGGACTGAACTTGAGACAGCGTGTTAGAATTTAAGTAATGTGATTGGTATAAGGGAACTCTGTCAAGTGGAGTTGAAATAGCTGTCGCCTCCAGTCCAGTTAAGTCTGCCAAAAAATGGTCTGCTCCGTCCGAGGAGCAGTTTAGGAACAAGGTAATAAATCATTGCTAGAACTAAGAAAATGCCCTGCTTCTTCTTATTTGAGGACTATGTCTTTGTTCTTATTTTCAGTCTCTGATCCTGCTTCTGAAACCAGAAATTGTGCCACTAAGAGTATCTCTAGAAGATACCGCATCCGGCCATCCCGCAAAATGCGTTTGCGTTGCGAAAAAAGGCCAGGTGGAGCAGATGCCGCATAATGTACAACAAAACCGAATATTATTTTTTACAGATCATGCCGTATCTGTTCCGCCCCGTCGCATGTACCGCAAAACAAATTTTACCTCAAAGCACATAATTCAGTGTTTGAACCAGAAATAGAACAGAATTCGGCCATAGATATTAGTAACTAGGTGATATAATTCAACAGGAAGCTTCTCAATCATAGTAATAACAAACGATTAAAGTAAAACCCTAATCCGCGATGTCGCTTCCGCTGTCCGCTTCTGCTGTCCGCTTCCGCTGACCGCCTCCGCGTCGCTTCCGCTGTCATCAATCTCGACGATTCCGGCATTGTTCGCCTCCCTCTGGATCTCTTCTCGGTGCGCCTCATCGATGACGGTGTAGATCGTGCGGCCACGAACGGCCCAGAATCACGCCCTCCCTCCGGGGTTGCGGAGATCAGGGTGGAGCTTCCGCCCGTGAACGAGGCAGAGGGTAAGCGCCGTCATGCGCTCCTTCTTGAAACGCTTTCACCAATACAAGGTCGCAGGCACGTATCGGGCCATTGCCCTCTTCCACTCCGGTAGTTGCCAGCGGCAATCCTTGATCTGGCGAGCCAACTCGGCACCGCACGGAACCGGCACCCTAGAGTAGCTGAGTTCCTAGCTGGACAGAAGCTTCACGCGAGACGGAGCGAGAATGTCGTAGTAAGCGAACATCACAGCCTCGTAGAAGTTTAGATTGGGTCTCGCCATGGCAGCGGGGAGGAGAGAGAGAGAGAGATGGTAGGAAGGAGAGAGAGAGTGGGGGTGGAAACGGCCGGCGGCGGCAGATCGACGACGGTGGCGGCTGTGCAGGAAGTAGGGGAGGGAAAATTTTCCACCCGCCAACCGAAGCGTCAGGATGCAGTTCACCGCATCCGCAACCCTCGATACGGGAAATATGGCATGGAAGCGACCTTTTGCGGTGAACTGCAAAAATATTTCGGATGATGTATGGTTTAGGGTATCTAGAATGACCACTCTTTTAGCTTCGTACTGCAAACGGACGGTTATTTTGCGGGATGAGGCCAGATGCCGTATCTGCAAGAGATGCTTTAAATAACATAATCTGCACTGCTTCTTCGAGAGAATCTGATGTCCCACACGTACCGGGGAAAATGCATCATTTGTAATTTTTCTCTTTTCAAAACCACATGAATTGGTGCTTCACTATACTGATCATATTCTAGTTGAAAAGCAACTAGTTTTTTTTTCGAAAAGGGGGACATGCCCCGGTCTCTGCATCAATCGATGCATACGACCTTTATTTCATTATTTAAAGCAAAGTATTACACCTTATTACAATCAAGGATCACTCAAAGTTTCCACAAAAATAAGCCAGCTAAACACATCTAGAAGTAAGCGGCGCATAAGCATCTTTATGTTAATCTCTGATCAGACCGCCAACTGCATTGGATGTATAAGTCCCTTCCAACCGTTTTCAAACGGTTGCACCCAATATCCAAGGCCTGGCGGTTCTCCACATATGGATCCAATGCGTAGCCATAGGGATAACTTGTCCATCTTCTTTATCCCTTGCAATGAGAATTACAAGCATGTATGCAATAAGATTGAAAAGGATAGGGGATAGAGGATCTCCTTGCCGTAGTCCTTTCTTAGTTTGGAAATAATGACCTATGTCATCATTCACTCTAATACCCACACTTCCCTTTTCAATAAACCTTTGTATCCAATCACACCATTTCGGATGAAAACCTTTCATACGCGGTGTTTGTTGTAGAAAAGACCAATTTATCTTGTCATAAGCCTTTTCAAAATTGATTTTAAAAAGAACACCATACAATTTCTTCCTATGAAGTTCATGAAGGGTCTCATGGAGGATAACTACTCCCTCAAGAATGTGCCTCCCTGGCATGAACGCCTTTTGAGTGGGTTGTATCACATTTACGGCCATGGATGTGACCCGATTGGTCCCTACTTTTGTAAACACCTTGAAGCTCTAGTGGATTTTTTTTTCTTTTGGAGCAACCAACAGGAGCTCTATCTTTTCTATTAGAAGAAGAGAAATGACCCGTTTGAAGGAAAACTGGCCGAAAACCGATACAAACACACGCGTCCGGTTTATAAGGGAAACCAGACGAGAAAAACCAACCACGGCCTGTTTTTTGGGGAAAAACAAGCGAAACCGCACACATGGCCACACTACCTAGCTCATCTAGGTCTGGAGCACCGTCGGACGACACCAGCACGACGGCAACGGCGAGCACAACGAAAAATCTGGTCCACGTCCCCGGAGAGGAAGTCAGAGCCGAAGGAGAACGGCTAGGCCTCTCAAACTTTATGGCAAGAGGCAGGTCGTAGAGAACACGCCAGCGGCACTCGCACGCCGACACAATGATGTGGACATCCCATCTATTGATACAACCATTGTACCTACAGCTACACACATACAAGGACCTATCACAAGATCTCGTGCCAAACAACTTAACTATCAGGTACTTTCGTTTCTTGGAACTATTCCTCACATACATGAGAATATGATGCTTCCTAAATCAGATGTATTTTTTACTCTTAGGAATGATGGACCAAGCACGGATAAGAGGGACAAGCATTGGAGCATGGCCATGCATGGAGATGGCAGCAAGCATGTGATGATTCAAGAGAAGGCCACGGATGAAGATTTCAGAACTTTGAGGCCACCATAATGAAGAAAGAAGGCTTGGACGAAATATTTAAGATTAATACTTCACAAATTCGTCCATAGCTTAATATGGTGTTGCGACACCTTTATTTTGGGCCAGGCCCATGTAATTTCCGCAGGATTTTAAATAGCCACTTTTTAGAGTCCGTATTTGAGGAGAAAAGGACTTCTAGGGTTGGATTCGGCCACCACTTCTATGGCTGGCCGAAAAACCCCACCTTTTCCTCCTTAAATACTCCCCATAGCCGTCACCATAGACTCGGATTTTGTTTAGACATTAAGTTAGCCATCATAGCAACTTCGCCAAGGCTCGAGCGTCGCAGAGGCCTCTTGTACTTCGCACCTATACAGGATCCCACCTTTTCAATAAAGCTTTTATCTTAATCCGCAATATCTTGATTGCAATATTAGTTCTTACTTGTTCTCGATTTCAGGTAGGAATTAAGACCCTCGCTGGTCAGGCTGATCGTGTTCCCACAGGATCGGTAACCTCCAGGAGATTGGCCTAGCGGTTGCGTTGACGCTCGTGCTCGCACGTGTAGTCTGATCGTCAAGCCCGAACTCCACCAAATCGACTATCACCATATCATCGAAAGATCGGACACCTTTGCCCTATCACACAACTAGTGGATCATGGTGCAACAGTTAAAGGCTAGAACATCTAGCAATAGATACAATGATCGGAGACGTTCACCCAATGTGACTTACCACTTAATCTGACAGAGGATGCAAATGAAATATTTATTACTATCTCTGCCCCATATTAACTTTGACTGATTTGTCTAGATTCATATGTATCTACACACTAGATACATGCACATCTAGACAAATCTGCAACAATTAATATGAAACGGACGGAGTAATGTTTAGCAGGAGCTCTGCTATACAGATATTTATATGTAGCTAATAGCCAATCAGCTATGAATCGAATAAAGTATTAGAACAGGACAGGAGGGTAATGCAGAAAACGAACTACCATACAAATTTTTTTGGAAATGGGTGCATTTATTAACCAAATTGTTTAATGTTTACACCCGGCCTCTGCATAACCAAGATGCACACAGCCACTCGAACGACCAACTAAGTCAAAAAGTAGACCAGCATTACAAAAATGCAGTACAAAATAAAATTCTAGAATCTAAGATAGGTCAATCCTCAGATCACGCGGCCATCCATGTCGGGAGAAAATATCCCTCGCCGTGTCCTCCAAGCGC
Organism: Avena longiglumis; assembly: GCA_030063025.1. Lineage (NCBI taxonomy): Eukaryota > Viridiplantae > Streptophyta > Magnoliopsida > Poales > Poaceae > Avena > Avena longiglumis. Next base: position 147,345,579 of record CP125975.1, on the reverse strand, counting down.
CTACATCCCTCCATAAATAAGTCGCGAAACTCCAAGCGTTGTAGAATATTCCATGATCGAAGAATAGCCGTTGCTCGATAAACAACCTGTAGAGAAGAAGACACAATGTTATTAAAAATCTTGTCATTTCTACAAAGCCATAGCGACCATATAATGGCAAGCGCTCCCACCCTAAACAAAGTTCTGTATTTATCAACAATTCCATGCAACCAATTACCAAAAACATTGGTTCTTGAACGTGGAGGAGATAAACCAGAAGCTATTTGGATGAATGACCATATAGATCGAGCAAATTTGCAATGAAAGAATAAATGGTGAATTGTCTCTTCTTGATGACAAAAAACACATTGAGTACTTCCATGCCAATTCCTCTTAACAAGATTATCTTTTGTTAGAATTACGCCTTCCGTAGATACCATGCAAATATCTTCGTTTTAAGGGGTATTTTCATTTTCCAAATTTTACTATTATCATCGACCGGAAAAACAGGTTGGACCAAAGCTTTATATAGTGAGCCAACAGAAAATTTACCATTTTCCAGTAATTTCCATTTGAACACGTCAACACCGTCCGACAATTGTATCATGGATAACCGTAATAATAGATTGTTCCAAGATAAAAGTCTAGGTCCGATGAGACTTCTTCTGAAAGACACATTAGGAGGATAGTCTTCCAACACTGTGGAAATTGTATCCCCTTTGTGTCTAACAATCGAATATAGAGCAGGATATTGTTCGCGAAGAGTAGTTTGGCCAAGCCACTTATCTTCCCAAAATCTAATTTGTGATCCATCCTTAATCTCAAAAGCACCAAAACGAAAGAAATGTTTCTTGGTGGCCATAAGACCTGCCCAAAAATGTGAATCTCCGGGCTTCCAGACCACTTGAGACATAGCTTTGGACCCTACATATTTCCTCCATAACATGGTTTGCCAAACACCATCAACAGTAAGTAGTTTAAAAAGCCATTTGCCCAGAAGCGCGGTGTTTTTGACTTGTAAATCGTGTATGCCCAGTCCACCAAACTCCTTCGGGCGGCAAACCACATTCCATTTGGCCAGTCGATATTTCTTTTTCTCACTATCCCCTTGCCAAAAGAATCTTGAACGGAAGTAATCCACTTTGTTCAAGACCCCTTTTGGCATTTGGAAAAATGAGATCATATAAAGTACCATATTAGTAAGTACTGAATTAATGAGTACTAGTCTTCCCCCAAGGGATAACAACTTTCCTTTCCAACTATTAAGACGTTTTTGCAGCCTTTCCTCAACAAGTTTCCATTCAGCAATTGTGAGACGCCGATAATGAACCGGTATTCCCAAATAATTGATTGGAAACTGACCCTGACCACAGCCGAAAAGTTCAGCATATAGGTGGGCCTCGTTTTGGGCCTCGCCAAAACAATACAAATCACTCTTATGGAAGTTTATTTTAAGCCCAGATAGCTGCTCGAATGCTGATAGTATTAATTTCAGATTCTTAGCCTTCTCCAGATCATGTTCCATAAAAAGAATTGTGTCATCGGCGTATTGAAGAATAGAAAGTCCACCATCAATAAGATGTGGAACTACTCCTTCAACTTGACCATCAGCCTTTGCTCTCTCGATAAGGATAGCCAACATATCAGCCACTATATTAAATAATAGAGGCGATAGTGGATCCCCTTGTCTCAGTCCTTACAAATGGTGTATTACAATCAGTCTGCAATCAAAAGGAAGAAATAACAATGTGCAGAACTTTCACGACCAGCAGGCAGGGATGGCAATGTCGGTGTGCAGATAATCATCAGGTCGTCCAGTTGTAGAGAACACCTTGATCACTTCTTGCATCGTTGGACGGTGCGATGGATCAGGTTCTATACACCGAACAGCGACGTCAACCACTTCAAATATTTCACTTGCAATTTTAGCTTCAGGGAGCGGGAGCCGGATGTCCAACAAATCCTTGAGCAGCGTAGTTTTGTTGGCCATGGACAAAAGAAAATCTCCAGGATGATGTCCCATAAACAGCTCCAGAACCACTACTCCAAAGCTATAAACGTCACACTTCTCTGTCACCCTTGTTGTGTATGCAAGCTCTGAAACACCAAACATTGGAGAGTTAACATATGTGAAAATTAATGCCAAAGTAGATTTCTTTAACTAAAGAAACATAGTTCGTGGTGTTTAAAAGATAACATATGGTTATTACTTTTCTAACCAACATTAAGATATAATATTACCTGGAGCAAGATATCCTTTTGTTCCGGCGAGTCATGTGCAGTTTGATGCATCCACGTCTAGTATTTTGGCTATACCAAAATCAGAGATGCAGGCTCTGAACTCAACATCAAGCAAAATGTTGCTGCTCTTTATATCTCTATGCACTATGGGCGCAAAGCAACCATAATGCATGTAAGACAAAGCATGAGCAACGTCCCTAATAATATTTAACCTCCTCGCCCAAGCCAATTCAGTTGCAGTTTCATTGCTCTTCAAATATGCTGCTAAGCTTCCTCTATCCATGTACTCATACACAAGAAATCTCCCCTGAGGAGCAGAACAGTAGCCGAATAACTTCACAATGGAACGATGCCGAATATTCATCAACGCATCTATTTCCCGAGTAAATATCACATCATCTTCCATCATATGAATCTTTTTTACTGCAAATATCTCCCCTGTTGGTAACTGAGCTCTATACACTGAACCATTACCTCCATTTCCAATGCAGTGGGTGTCGCTGAAGTTTTCTGTGGCATCAACAATTTTCTTGTACACATCTTGTCCATGGAATTTCCAGATTGCGAACATTTGTTTTTGCTGGGGTACATTCACACTTGCAATTGATTTCTTACTTTTACATTGCAGTACTATCACGACTGCCATGATAAGCACAAAACAAACAAGACCAGAAATTATAGTCAATAAAACAACTTTAAACTTCTGATGTTGTTCATGACTTCCAGTAGTTTCACAGGATGGCAAAGCTCTCACAACACCACATAGTTGGTTATTGTGCACGAACCATCCGATTGGAGCTTCTTCGAAGAACCTGCTTTGCGGTACCGGTCCTTCAAGTTTGTTGTAAGACACATCCATGTAGAAGAGGCTGATCATGCTCTTAAATGATGGTGGGATGCTACCGTTCAATAAATTATGTGAAAGATTCAAGGCTTCAAGAATGTTGAGTCCACCTAACTGACTTGGTATTTTGTCATCAAATGAATTATCACTTATATCCAAAACATCTTGAAGGGATACTAGCATCCCTAGTTCTAAAGGAATGACGCCATTGAGGTGATTATGGCTCAACTTCAGGAGGCGAAGCTTGGAACAATGCTCAATGGACCCTGTTATTGGCCCAGTTAGGTTGTTTGATGATAAATCCAAGTACTCCAAGTTTTTTAAGGATCCAATCTCTTGTGGCATACTTCCCTGTAACAGGTTGTTACTGAGGTTTAAATTGAACATAACTGCTATATTGCCAATTCCTGGTGGGATCTGCCCTTCAAGTCGATTTGATGAAACATCGAATATCCCCAACTGAGGCAATTCTCCTATGCATGGTGGTATGGCTCCAGTAATACTATTCTCCGAGGCACGCATCATAGTAAGTTTGAAGCATCCACACCAATTTTTTGAGAGTTGGCCGAATAGTCTATTTGAACTGATATCAATATAGACAAGATTCGGATGAACTCCCATCTTGGAGATATCACCCTCGAGACGGTTTCGCTCAAGGCGAACCCTTATTAGGCTAGTGCACTTCAACAAGCTTGTAGGTAAGGGTCCAATCAAGTTGTTGTTTGTAGCAATGAATTTTTGTAGCCGTCCTCCAGCACAGAGACCGGGTGGTAGGACACCAGAGAGGTTGTTCAAACCGAGTTGCAAGTCAACCAGACTCTCTAGTTTGCCAATTTCATGAGGAATATGTTGAGAGAGTTGGTTAGTATGAAGGTACAACGTAGCGAGTTTGGTCAAATTCCCCAAGGCATTTGGTATGGGACCTGTCAGTGTGTTTTTGCTAAGATCCAAATGCTTTAAGTTGATCAAGTAACCTAGCTCTTGAGGGACACGTCCAGAAAGTTCGTTACGAAAAAGCTGCAACAAATTGAGTTTGGTCAAATTCCCTAGGCTGTTTGGGATGGGACCTGTCAGTATGTTGATACTAAGATCCAGTGTCTCTAAGTTTGTCAAACAACCTAGTTCTTGAGGGATTTTGCCAGACAGTTGGTTGGTAAAAAGAGATAACATAGTGAGTTTGGTCAAATTCCCTAGGCTATTTGGGATTCGGCCCGACAAGTTGTTAGTCGAGAGAAACAAGGTGGTGAATTTGGTCAAATTACCCAAGCCAATTGGAATGTTACCTATTAGTGTGTTGTTGTTAAGATACAAGTCCTTTAAGTTGACCAAGTAACCTAGCTCCTGAGGGATAGGTCCAGAAAGTTGGTTGCCAGAGAGGCTCAACACAGTGAGTTTTGTCAAATTCCCTAGGTTGTTTGGGATGTGACCTCTTAGTATGTTGGCATGAAGCGCCAAGCTCTCTATGTTTATCAAACGACCTAGTTGTTGAGGGATGTGGCCAGACAAGTTGTTACCCCAGAGATACAAGATGGTGAGTTTAGTCAAATTTCCCAAGTTTGTTGGAATGGAACCTGCAAGTTGGTTCAGTCCGAGTTGCAAATCCTCCAGGTTTATCAAATTACTTATTTCCCAAGGGATGGATCCAATGAACTTGTTAGTATGAAGGTGGAGAGTAGTTAGCTGTGTTAAGTTTCCTATACTGGTTGGGATATGATCTTCTAGTTGGTTTACACTAAGGTTCAGCTCTTTCAGCCTTGCTAAATTTCCAATTTCTCGAGGAACTGACCCGGCAAGCTTATTACTGGAGAGACCCAGGGTTGTGAGCTTTGTGAGGTTTGCTAAAGCAGGTGGAATTGAGCCTCTTATCTGATTGTCGTGCAGAAGAAGGGCATGGAGGTCTCGAAGGTGCGCCATACTCGAGGGAATGCTCCCACCGAGCTGGTTGTGCGAGAGGTCGAGGGTCGTCAAGGTACCCAGAGCCAAGAAGTCGACGGACTCCAGCGTCCCTCTCAGCCGCATCCCCCGAAGAGAGACACTGGTGATCACCTGCCGGTGTCGCCGTGTTGCGCACCGGATGCCACGCCAAGTACAAGGCATTGCTGACGACATGTTTCCCCAGGATTGTAAGTTGTCTTGGCTTTCTTTTTTGAGTGTGGCTTTCCAAGAGAGCAGCGCTCTTGCTTGTCTTTCAAGCAATGGCGGCGGAGGAACCGCGGCTTCCGAGACAAGTGCAGCGGCGGTGGCCATCATGAGTATGGTGGTGGCAAGTATTTTGGAAGACTCCATGGCTAGGATAGGAATTGGCTCTGTTTTCGTGTCTCCTGGAAGCTCATGGCAGCACCTTAAATGGTCTTTCTTGTGCTGCTCTTGTCTCTGTCCCAGTAAATATTATGCCCCAGTTTAGGTGGCGAGCATGAGCATGTATGGGCTAACTATTCATTGATTTTTCATTCTTAAAAAAGGACTCAAGAAAGCAAGAAACAACTCCTTTTCTTTCTTTCTTAAAAAAGGACTCAAGATTCCTATTGGTCTCACTAGGTCCATTTCTTTGCTTTATTCGCCTAAGTTCACTATCATTTCTTTCCACATATTCGACCAAGTTCACTATCATTTCTTTCCACATATTCGCCCAAGTTCACTATCATTTCTTTCATTTATCTCTGATTACTCTGTGCGACGCAAGATACAACAGGCTGTAATGCATTTTTTGCGCTGTATCTTAGCTCTTATCTAGATGCCAAATGTATAGAGATAAGTTTTTGAATGCGTCGACTAGCTAGGTTTGCTATCAGCGTCCATTCACGATTCATTGAGCCGTTCATATATCCATGTCGTTGCTTTCGTAGCCCTCAATTACGGTTGAGCATTCAAGCCATGATGTGCTTAGCAATTAATCAGTTTGACACCTTTCTCAGCGTTGCAACCTTGAAGTAGAAACAATACAAATGCCTGATGGATTTGTAAGGAGTAAGGACAAGGTTCTGTGCAAGACTAAGCAAGAGCAAGACAAGGTTTTATTCTTTCAATGCAGATTTGCTCGTTCTATATGGTGAGTCATTCAAGCCCTTAGGCGTCATGCAGTATCAGTTGTCCGTGAAAGTTCCAGATTTCCAATGCAGTGGATGTGGCTGAAATTTTCTGTAGCATCAACAATTTTCTTATACACATCTTGTCCGTGAAAGTTCCAGATTGCTAATAGACTTGCCTGTTGTGGTTCATTCTCACTTCTTGCACTAGATTTCTTCCTCTTACATTGCAATATTATTAATACCAACGTGATGAGCACAAAAGATACAATAGCAGAAATTATAGCCAGTAAGATAACTTCGCTCTTGTTTTTTTGTCCGTGACTTTGGGTAATTTCACAAGAGGGTAAGCCTTTCACTACACCACATAGTTGGTCGTTGTGCATGAACCATTCAAATGGAGCTTCTTCAAAGAACCTACTTCGTGGAACCGGCCCTTCGAGTTTGTTGTATGACACATCCATGGATAAGAGGCTGACCATGCTCTGAAATGATGGTGGGATAGTGCCAATCAATGTACACTTTTGCTTCGTGGAAACCAGAAGTTGGGGAAAACACATGGACGGCTTGGATACACGCGGACGGTTGTTAGTCGAGGGGCACGATCGTCCTTCCAAAATTTTCGTCCTTGCTCTATAAAAAAAGAACCGTAGAAGCCCGCGTAGAATCCTGTACAGCCCGTTCACCGGCGCGTATTACACACGTATGCACGTGGGTGCCGAACCATCGGCTTCCTTAAGTAGCATAGTCAGTGGTTGGTGTGTGTTCCAACCACTTCGAAAAATTCCCCAAATCGGATAGCAAACCCTAGCTAGTCGTCTCTCCACAAATCCTCAATCGCGGCGGCCGTCCATGGAGAAGGGGAAGCAGGTGGCGGCGCCCGCTGACAACACGGAGAAGGGGAAGCAGGTGGCGGCGGGCGCTGAGAACGCGGAGAAGGGGAAGCAGGTCGCGGATGCAGAGGGTGGCAAAGGGAGCTCCGGCTTGGGTGGGCGCGTCTACACCGGTGTGCATCCAATGAAGCGGAAGTATGAGACGGAGGCGCAGATCAGGCGGAAGAAGAAGAAGAACCTGAAGAACAATCTGCGTCAGGAGAGGAAGGAGAGGAGGAGAAGATCTACTCGCCTGCCAACGTTCAGACCTTCCGTGAGTCCGACAGCGATGACTCCGATGAGGTAAGTCCAGATCTCGCTCCTACTGTTCTTGCCACCGAGGTCTGCTTCGTCCTATTCTTGCTAGGGTTTGTGGTGCTAGTAGGGTTAGATGCGCTTAGAGATGCTAGTTTGTGCCAGGTTAGATGCGCCGTAGATTAGCTTCTGATTTCCCCAGGACCCCTTTGGCGACATTGTGATGGATGTAGGATCGAGTAGGCTTCTATTTTGGCAGGCTAGGTCGTTGAGTGATTCCTCTTACTTTGAATGTTATGACATCTGTAATCTGTGCCAGGTTTACATGCGCCTAGATGCTGTAGCTTATGCTTGGCCTTTGTGCCTGAGTTTTTGGTATTGAACGATCTGCCAAGTTACAACCTGGCATTTCGTTTGCAATGAAAATGGAATGGGACTGCTGCCTATTGATCTTCACATATTAGCTACTGATGTGTTCTCTCTTGATGCCAGTAATATAATTGATTTATGGGTTCTACTTGCGACCTCTACGAGATTGTAAATTTAGGTAATGTGTGTTGGAATTTGAGGCATATTTGATATTGGGCTTTTGGCCCATAACAAATACAAATTCTGAAATTCTCTTTGGCCCATTATTATAGCAGCTCATGTATGTGCTAGTGGAGCCAAAGTTTAGTCCCATATTGCTAGTAGAAGGGGAGTTAGACCACCTTATATAGTAGAATGTTGCACCACTCACTAAGGTATGAGAAGAAGAGAAGCCCTCGTGCACTCCTCCTCTGACGTCGCCCACCACGCCACGCCACTCCATGCCACGCCACCGCGGGTTGCGGGAATCTCGCCGAACCGAGCTTTATTTTGCTATTTGGTAAAATTAATTGTGTATTAATTATGAGTCATTAATGCGTCATTACGGACGCGTTAATCAACCGGCCGTTTCCACATCGTGGGCTAGTACCGACTCAGTCGTGGGATGTTGCCCACGTCCTACCTGACCCGCACTATATAAGCAGGCAGACACGAACCCTAGCCGTAACCAGCAATTAGATTGCATCTGCCTACCTGCGCATCGCCGTTTCACCTCTCTGTGCTGCCCTCTGCTACTCCATCCTGTCGGCTGCGTGCACGGCCGTCCGGGAGAGTAGGCCTCCGGAACCCCGTGTCTCTGATCCTGCACCGGGAGAGATGCGATAAGGTTTTTGGGGAGCGTCTAGGCGCGACTCCTCAAGCTCTTCTTCGTCCTCTACGTCCGGCTTCCTCGACTCCATCGCTATGTCTAACGACGCTTCCAAGCAGGCTGTTGCTGCTGCCGCCGGTGGCGGATCCACTTCTGTTGCGCTATTGGTCATACCATCGACGAACTCGTACTTGTTCTTTGCCCTCCTGTTATTTCCTATGATGATTATTAGTATTGCAGTATGCGTAGATGTGCTAGGTTTTCACTTGCATGTATGGTGCATGTCTACTATACTTATGCTAATTAGTCTTGGAAACTGTTCTGTCATGATTTACACTTGGATTAAATTAATACGAAAATTGCTAATTATTTGAACAATCCAAAAACCTTATTTTAGGCTATTTTCGCGTCAAGGCTTTGCCGCTTGTCTGAAACCGAACCCGTTTACGGGTGCCCACTTTAAGCGTTGGCAAACCAAGTGTACCCTCTGGCTGATGGCTATGGACGCCTTCTGGGTATCAGGTGGTAATCCTGAAGGAACAATTACTCCTGAACAGGAGAAGACGTTCAAGGAGACCACCATATTCTTTGTGGGTTGTGTCATAAGCGTCATTGAGGACAAGCTGGTGGATGTATATTTACATATGCGCAATGCCAAAGAACTGTGGGATGCACTCGAAGCATAATTCGGTGATACTGATGCTGGCAGTGAATTGTATGCCATGGAGCAGTTTCATGACTATAGGATGGTTGAAAACCGTTCTATCGTTGAACATGATCATGAGATTCGGTGCATTGCAAAATAACTTGAGCTCCTGAAGTGTGCGTTGCTCGGTAAATTCATTGCGGGATGCATTATTGCAAAGCTTCCTCAATCCTGGAGGAGTGTTGCCACTAACCTCAAACACCAGAGGCAAGAGATGTCTGTTGAGAATCTCATTGGGTTTCTGGACCTTGAGGAAAAGGCAAAGGCAAAAGACGCACACCCAAAGGGAGCCGAGGCACCCCAGTCAAGCGCTAGTGTGGTGCAGAAGAACTTCCACAACAAGTTCAAGGGGAAGACCAAGGCCGTTCGTACTACCAACTTCAAAAAGAATAAGAAGGACAAGTCACAGGATCTCTGCTTTGTGTGCGGCGAGGTTGGACATTGGGCTCCAAACTGCAAGCAACGCAAAGGAAGGAAGAATCAAAATGGATAGAACTCTAAGTCTGTCAACGTGACTATGAGCAACAATGATAAGGGTGCATCCGGGTATGGTAATTTACCTACTGTTTTGTCAATTTGTCAATCTACAGATTGGTGGATCGATACCGGTGCTAATATTCATGTGTGTGCTGATATCTATTTGTTTTCTTCTTATCAGGTCACAAGATATCTCTTCGTCTTGATGGGAAATGGATCGCATGCTTCTGTTCATGGTGTTGGCACGGTGAATCTAAAGTTTACTTCGGGAAAGATCGTGCAGCATGTTCCCTCAATAAATAAGAATCTCATTAGTGGTTCCCTTCTTTGCAAAGAAGGTTTTAAGTTGGTATTTGAGTCAAATAAAGTAGTCATCTCTAAGTATGGACAATTTATTGGTAAAGGTTATGAGTGCGGCGGTTTGTTCCGTCTTTTCCTATCAGATTTTTGTAATAAGGTTGTGAACCATATTTGTGCCCCTGGCAATGATAGCGATGTTTGGCATTCACAACTTTGTCACATTAATTTTGGTTGTATGACGTGGCTAGCTAAGATGAATTTAATTCCGAGTTTCACTTTAGCCAAAGGCTCTAAATGTCAAGAGTGTGTTCAAGCTAAGCAACCGCGCAAGCCTCACAAGCCTGTGCAGCAAGCAAGAAACTTGGCACCAATGGAGCTTATACATTCAGATTTATGTGAGATGAATGGTGTGTTGACTAAAGGTGGAAAGAAATACTTCATGACGTTGATTGATGATTCTACTATATTTTGCTATGTATATCTTTTGAAAACTAAAGATGAGGCTCTACACCACTTTAAAAACTATAAGGCAGAAGTTGAAAATTAACTTGAGAGAAAGATTAATAGAGTCCGGTCATATCGTGGTGGAGAGTATTTCTCTAATGAGTTTGATTTGTTTTGTGCGGAACATTGCATTATTCATGAGAGGACGTCTCCCCATTCTCTCCAATCTAACGGGGTTGCCGAAAGGAAAAACTGTACTCTAATAGACTTGGTTAACGCCATGTTAGGTACTTCGGGTTTATCCAAGGCATGGTGGGGGGAGGCGATATTGACATCATGTCATGTCCTGAATAAAGTTCCCACAAAAGACAATGAAACTGCTCCCTATGAATTATGGGAGAAGAGGAAGCTAACACTCTCGTACTTACGTACTTGGGGCTATTTGGCAAAGGTGAATTTGTCAATTCCCAAAAAGCGTAAACTTGGACCAAAGACCGTAGACTGTGTCTTTTTTGGCTATGCTCATCACAACGTTGGATACAAATTTCTAGTGGTGAAATCTGAGGTACCTGACATGAAGGTCGGTGCAATTATGGAGTCTAAGGATGCTACATTCTTTGAGGATATTTCTCCGATGAAAGATATGCCTAGTACATCTAGACAGGAATCTGTTGAAACTCCTGAACCTGCCATTCCCATGGAATATTATGAACATCACATGATGAAGTTCCTGAGGAGGTAGACAATGAAGTTTCAAGGGAAGAAGGCTGTACACCTATGGATATGGTGAGGATGCATGGGAGATCACCACCTTCATATTCAGAGACGCCGCCTTACCAAACCCTGTGCACCTAATCTACACCAAGACATACTGCAACTGGGGACTTGGAATTAACTTGGACATACATGAAGCCCTGTCTCGCCAGTGCCATCATGTCCGACACCTACTGCCGGCAGATTCACCCTACCGTGACTATGGGAGGCGTGATGAAGATGGGCACATTGTGGTTACCCCGGGCGACAGGAACAACATGCCGCCCCGTCAGAGACACATAGAGGACATGGAAAGGGAGAATGGAGCTCTAGCAGAGAAAGTGATGATGATAAAGGAGATTGCAGATTTTGCTAGCAATGGTATGGTGGTCCAAGGACAGGAGATTGACACCTTGCATGAAGCCGTGGGAGTTCTGGAGAATGCACTGATAGCCAGAGATGCAACCATATCTCATCTTCATGGTACGGTGCAGGGGAACACCCAGAACATACAACAGTTGCAAGGGACCGTCGAGGAAAGGGATCAAACTATTGAAGCTATGACAGCCTAGATTGCCACTCTCCAAGCACAGCTGAATCCACCCTTTGATGATGACAATGGAGGTGATGGCAACAATGGTGATGATGATGACAGTGGGAACGATGATGATGATGAGGACGAGGATGATGATGATGGAGACGATGATGGTGGAGGAGATAAAGCGATTGCAGTTGCAGCTGAGAGTGAAGAAGAAGAGGAGGCTCCAGAAGAGGTGGAGTTTGAGATCTCAAGTGATGATTCAGGAGAAGTGTACACTCCGCCGCCATAGTTGAACCGTGGACCGAAGCGCCAACGCATGAGTGCAAGGACCTACCGCAACCTCATCAAGAAGTAGATAGAAGTCCACCAATTAGTCCTCGTTAGGTAAAATCGTTAGGATTAGTCTCGATCGATGTGAAACTTAGTTGCTGTTAGTTTAAGAGTGTTTAGTTGCTTATTTGTGTACTCCAATATCCCAGGGATTATTTGTGCGAATTTTATGAAAGAGTTATGGCAAGTTTGGTTATCATCTGTGTTATTTTCGCATTTTTACTGGCGATACAGCAAGATCTTGACGATTTTTCATATTTTTCTGGTAATCGGGAAAATCTGAAAAATAGGGCTGGTCGAAACTTTCACATCAGTATGTGAAAAATCATCTAAATTTTCCGACAGTATAAGTCAGCGGAAAAATTCGTGAACGCCGGACTGCTACGGCAGATTGTCGTTTTGCTGTTTAGTTGATCAACTGTTTAGTTAACCATTGCCAACTCTTGTAAAACTATTTCAGTAGTTATATACTGCTAGGATTAACCCCTTGGATGTTGCTGGATCACTTGTTTGTTGATGTGTTGCTTGCTTAAGATTGTCTGCTACTGTTTGTTGTTGTTTGATCATAATGCATGGGTAGAATCCTATTATCGTAGTTGATTCTCTCTAAACTTACCGGTGCTGAACCGCAGATGCCTACCCGCCGTCAACCCACTGAGTTGGAGCAGCTCATGGCAGCTCAGGCACAGCTGACCCAAGTTATGACTCATTTCATGGAAGCTCAGAACAACAACAACAATGGAAACAAGCAGCCTCAGGGAGATGCTCTCACCAGATTTCTGAGGCTAAGGCCAACTAAGTTCTCTACTACAACGGAACCAATGGTTGCTCTCGACTGGTTGCGTTCAGTCAACAAGGATCTGGTAACGGTTGGATGCACTGATGCTGAGAAGGTGAGGTTTGCCGCTCACCTACTGGAGGGACCAGCCGCTTCTTGGTGGGACACATTTCAGATCACCCACCCGCTGGACATTGTGACTTGGACAATGTTTGAGGAAGGTTTCAGGACCAACCACGTGTCTTCAGGAGTTCTGAGCCTGAAGAGGAAGGAGTTCCGCAACTTGCGCCAAACCAATCGCACCGTGGCCGAGTACATTGAGGAGTTCAACAACCTGTCCCGTTATGCACCTGAGGATGTTGACACTGATGCAAAAAGGAGGGAGAGATTCCTGGATGGCCTCAGTGATGAGCTTTCAGTGCAGCTACTGGTGGTTTATTGCCCCACTTTCCAGGAGCTTATGGACAAGGCCAGGATCTTGGAAGGGAAGCACAAACAGGTGGAGAACCGCAAGAGAAAGAGCAATAATCACCACTCTGGTTCACATCACAAGTCTCGCACTTCGTATGATGGATACTCCAAGCATGGAGGAAGTGACCATGGGAGCCATGACCGCCACCACCATGGAGGCGATGGGCATCGTCATGACAACCATAAGAGCACCCACCACAACCACAAGGGAGGACACTCTCACCACTCTAGAGGACACGGTGGACATGACCGCAACCGTGATCGCAGCTTTGTGAAGAAGGATCTGAGTGAGGTGACATGCTTCAAGTGTAAACAGAAGGGACACTATGATGACAACTATCCGGAGAGGAAAGGACTGAAGCCAACCAACAACGAGAAGGCCACAGTGAACCACATGAATGTGGAAGAGATTCCAGATGAGCCTGACCTTGTGATTGGTAAGTTCCCAATCAACACTCACCCAGCTTTCATACTTTTCGATACTGGTGCATCTCATTCATTCATATCAAGGGCATTTGTGGATAAGTATAAGTTACCTACTGAGTCTATGAAAGGGTCTATTAGAGTGAGTTCACCTGGAGGAGATATGATAGCTAGCGCGGGATGCCGCGGCCTGACTGTGAGGATTGGAACACACAACTTCATTGCACATCTAGTAGTGTTGGAATCACAAGGGTTAGATGTTATTCTGGGTATGGATTGGATGTCTATGCATGGGGGACACATAGATTGTGCACAGCGAGCTGTTTCACTCAAAACCCCGGATGGTAAGAGAATTAGATTCAAGTCGGCAGTGCGATCGGGAAGGTGTAAGCTGAATTCTCTTAAGGGGGTTAGCATGGATACTGTGCCAGTAATTAGGGATTACCCCGACGTGTTTCCGGAGGAGCTGCCAGGAATGCCACCTGATAGGGAAGTGGAGTTTCTCATCGACCTGATGCCGGGAACAGGACCTATAGCAAAGAGACCATATAAGATGGATGTGGATGAGCTGAAGGAATTGAAGAAGAAGCTGAAAGAGCAGTTGGACAAGGGATTCATTCAGCCTAGTTCGTCGTCATGGGGTGCGCCTGTTCTGTTCGTGGAGAAGAAAGACAGCAGCAAGAGATTAGTGGTGGACTATCGCTCGCTGAACGAGGTGACTATCAAGAACAAATACCCTCTGCCGAACATAAATGATTTGTTTGATCAACTGGAAGGAGCAAAGGTGTTCAGGAAGATTGATCTGCGATCAGGCTACTTCCAATTGAAGATCCGGGAGGAGGACATACCAAAAACCGCCTTCACCACTAGGTATGGTTTATATGAGTATACGGTTATGTCTTTTGGACTAACGAATGCCCCGGCATATTTCATGACCATGATGAACAAGGTATTTATGGAGTACTTGGACAAGTTCGTGGTGGTGTTTATTGATGACATACTGATATACTCCAAGAATGATGCTGAGCATGAGAAGCATCTGCGACTGATTATGGAGAAGCTGAGGGAACACAAGCTGTATGCCAAATTCAGCAAGTGTGAATTCTGGCTTAACACTGTTGGATTTCTTGGACACGTAGTGTCAGGAGAAGGATTCGCTGTTGATCCAAGCAAAGTGACTGCACTAACTGAGTGGGAAGCACCCAAGAATGCAGGAGATCTGCTTTTGGGACTTCTTTGGATATTACAGGAGGTTCATTGAAAACTTTTCCAAGATCGCTAAGCCGATGAGTGAACTTCTGAAGAAGGAGAGGAAGTTTGAATGGTCAGACGTATGTGAAGCCAGCTTTCAGGAACTGAAGCGTCGACTAGTGACCGTGCCTGTTCTGTGCTTACCAGACCTTCAGAAGGATTTCCAAGTGTACTGCGATGCTTCTCGACAGGGACTTGGGAGTGTGTTGATGCAAGATGGGAGATTAGTGTCATATGACTCGCGACAACTTAAACACCATGAGCGGAATTACCCCACGCACGACTTGGAGTTAGCGTCAGTGGTTCATGCGCTCAAGGTATGCAGGCATTACTTAACGGGAAAACACTGTGATGTGCACACCGACCACAAGAGCCTGAAGTACATATTTACACAGAAGGAACTGAACATGAGGCAAAGGAGATGGTTGGAGCTTATCAAGGACTATGATATGAATCTACAATACCACCCAGGAAAGGCCAATGTAGTAGCAGATGCTCTGAGCCGGAAGGTCTATGCCAATGGATTGACAATTGGTGAATTGCCTGAGGATTTGTGCAAGCAGTTCAAGGACCTTAGACTGAAGGTAGTATCTGAAGGGTACTTGGCAACGATGGAAGTCCAACCAACGCTACAGGACAAAATCAGGAAGGCTCAAGTGGGAGATAAAGAGATAGATGAAGTAAAAGAAAAGATGAAGGTGGGTCGAGCAAGGGAATTCCGCGAGGATGAGCAAGGAACCTTGCGGTATGGAGATCGTTTGTGCGTTCCCAACGATCCCGAGATAAGGAAGTTGATTCTGCAGGAAGCTCATGACTCGCCGTACTCTATACATCCGGGCAATACGAAGATATATATGGACCTAAAGGACAGATTCTGGTGGAACAACATGAAGGGAGACATCGCGGAGCATATTGCCCTATGTGATGTATGTAGCCGAGTGAAGGCGGAACACCAGAAGCCAGCAGGACTGCTACAGCCATTGCCCATGCCGGATTGGAAGTGGGATAGAGTGGGAATGGACTTTATCACAGGATTGCCCAGGACCAGGTCAGGGTATGACTCCATTTGGGTAGTGGTCGACCATTTGACCAAGGTAGCCCACTTTATACCGGTAAAGACGACCTATACGAGTGCAAAGTTGGCCAAGATTTACATGGACAGGATTGTGTGCCTACATGGAGTTCCCAAGAGTATCGTATCTGATAGAGGCACCCAATTTACCTCACACTTCTGGCTCCAGCTGCACGAGTCACTTGGTACTAGATTGGAGTTTAGCACAGTGTTTCACCCACAGACTGATGGACAGGCCGAGAGGGTGAACCAGATTTTGGAAGACATGCTGAGAGCTTGCGCTTTGGCTCATGGTTCTAGTTGGGATGAGAATTTGCCATATGCTGAGTTTTCCTACAACAACAGCTATCAAACCAGCATCAAGACGTCACCGTTTGATGTACTGTATGGAAAACGGTGTCAGACACCATTGCTATGGGGTGGAGTAGGAGAACGTCAGTTGTTTGGACCTGATTTGATCAAGGACGCTGAGGAGAAGGTCGCCTTGATTAGGGACAGGCTGAAGGTAGCACAATCGAGACAGAAGAGCTACGCTGACGCCAAGCGCAAGGAAGTGGTGTATGAGATAGGTGATAGAGCATACCTCAGAGTGTCGCCACTTCGTGGAATCAAGAGATTTGGAATTAAGGGTAAGCTGGCACCTTGGTTTATTGGACCGTATCGGGTCTTAGCACGCAAAGGAGAAGTTGCTTATCAGTTGGAGTTGCTGCAGGCTCACCATTGTTCATAATGTGTTCCACGTGTCACAGCTGAAGAAGTGCCATCCGGAGATGGTAGATACACCATTGAGAGACACTGTACCGCTAGAGGAGGTTCAGCTTGAGAACGACTTGACCTATGAGGAGAAACCGGTCAAGATTCTGGAGACAGCGGAGAGGATTACCCGCACCAAGACGATCAGGTTCTGCAAGGTACAGTGGAGCCACCACACCGAAGAGGAAGCAACTTGGGAGCGTGAGGATGACATCCGAGAGGACTACCCACACCTATTTGCTAGCCGCGCCGAATCTCGGGGACGAGATTCATCTTAAGGGGGTTAGTCTTGTCACATCCCAAATTTTAGATTTGGTTCTGCATATCATTCATTCCATTGCATTATACTCTTCCATGCAAAACCATCGATTGAAAGGATTCGGCAAAACACTATTTTCTAAACCCTACTCTATTTTACTACGAGGCTCCTGCGGGAGGCTTTAGAAGGACTTGTGTTGTCCACCCTTATAGCCTAGTGGTGTCACTCATTCCTTAACCCTAGGTTGTTCTCCTAGATTTTACAAAAATTTAGGAACAAGAATCGCTCGATTCGGAGTTCGTATGAGGAAGTTACGGAGGTTTACTAAACTGCAAAAAGGAAAAAGAAAAGGATAAAAAAATAGAACGGCGCCACTTGGGTCAGCTGCCGCCAGCCAAGATCATACCGCCAGCGCCGCCGCCTCACGCCTGCCCACCGCAGGTGGGCCGAGTCCGTAGGACCCCACGTGCCCCCTACAAAGGACGCGGACCCCACCGCTCTCTCTCTCCCATGCGGCATCGCCGCCCTCGACCCAGCCCGCCGCTGCCTCGGTAAGCCTGGCCGCCGGCCGCCGCCCGCACCTTGGCCTTGCCGCGCTGGCCATGTCTTGTTGCCGACTGCCTCTTCGCCCTGACTGAATCTTGACCGTCTCCCCGTTGCTTCCTGAAGGCCGAGCACCGCCGCCGGTAAGCCGCCGCCGCCGCCTTTCCTCGGCCGTCAGATCTAAGATCTGCGGCCCAGATCGACCGGAGACCGCGAGGTTGACTAGTCAACGGCCAGTCAACCCGCGCTGAGTCAGCGCTGAGTCAGCAGGGAATATTCCGAATATTCCCTTTTGATTTAAATCGTTCTAGAAATTGCAGAATCTTGTAGAAACTTGTAAATTGCGTAGAAATTAATCCGCTGGGCACAAAATTGCAAATAAAATATGTGTAGGATCAGTAAGTCGTGTAGAATCTTGCTGTACCATTGTTTCACACTTTTGCAGCAAGATTTAGTATAGTTTAATCATTTGAGTTAATGGCCTTTTTGGAGTAATTAATTCGTAGAAAAAGATCTGTAACTCCAAAAATTGCGTATAATATGTCCTTGGATTCAGTAGAACGAGGGGAATATCGTGAATTAAAAGGATAGGCTTACAGTAAAAACTTCTACAGAAACTGTCTAGTGGGTTTCTGCAGTGTTTTAATTACTCAGGGAGTTTTATAATTCCTTTTTGAGTAATTCCAATTGGTACTGTTTCTAAATAGCAATGCCTATACTGTAGAATTTTCCCAAAATTTTACAAACAGTATAATACTAGTAGTGAATTAATTTGGGTTTTAGCTCTAGTTTTGAGTATTAAACTTTGCATAATAGTTTTCCTTGCGCTAAAACTATTTTCCATGCATGCAATCAGTACCTCTACTGATTACTATTATGTGGTGCAGCTGTAGCACCAATTCACTTGTCATGCATGCATTCATGCACCATCTTTGTTGCATATGCTTGTGGATTGTTTGTTTATGATTGCAATTGTATCGTGTAGATTGTGACGAGTGCAACGCTTGCTCGTGTGTGGATTGTTCTTCCGACCGCTACAACCAAGGCAAGTAGATGCTACTTTGTTCATGATATCGTCCTACTATTTTCAATGCATTGTCGTGTATTTGGTAGATATGCATGTGTAGGATGATACTATCGCTATGCTATGTCCTATTATGTGGTAGGGCTTTCCTTGTAGATGAACCACCGTTGGTAGATGTGCTTAGCCATGCTATGATGTACGAGGTCTGGGTTACATCACTGAGACTTGTTTCTAAAAGTATTGGTTTGTGAAATCTAAAACAACCTAATCAATGAATCTCCTGGGTGTGATGGTATTGATAATTTTTTGTGGTTTCATTGCGGAAAGGCACCCAGGTATCGAGAGAAATCGATGGGCTTCTTTATTTTGTAGCTTACGTGTACAACCATGTGCCAATAATGAAATGGGTGGTTGGTTGGACTTAGTAGGTTGTGGTAACTCAAACCCGCGTATCCAGAGATGTAGAATTTTGGTAGGTTGGACCGGTGCGCGTCGGGATTGGGGAGCTACTTCCGAGCCTCTCTTCTTGGACTTCTCCTATCATCACCCAAAGCGAGTGATGGTACGAAATGGTGGCCAAGTCACATGGGTAAAGTGTACTAACCCCTGCAGGGTGTGTAATCTAATCGATTAGCCGTGCCCCCGGTTATGGACAACTGAGTTGCTTGATATTGATTCCATGACATGTTTCTCGCTCATTCCAATTTCATAATTGTTTTAATATTGTTGGGTTAACTTAATTGGGATCTTTTCGAAGAAAATCAAAAACTGTTTATGAAAGTAGGACAAAGTTATTTGCAAATGCAAGCCAGACACAGCTCCACTTGCCAAATATGCATGTAGATGTTAGTACTATTGTCTCCATTACTAGCTCTACTTGCCATACATTCCATGTATTGACCCTTCGGGGCTGCTACGTTTCATGTTGCAGGTTATTCCGATTCTGAGAAATCGATATAGGCCACGGTACTCCACTCGGCACTTGTTCACTTGTGGGCAATTTGAAGAATGGAGGATTTACCTTATTTATGTTGCTACCTGAATAATTTGAGCTAGCCTTGAGCTAAGCTTTAATTGTAATAATGGTACTCTGGATCTTCGTTATTTATGATGCACGAATATTTTGCTATGTTATTCATCTTATTCTATTGTGGGCCAATGAACCGATCCAGGGATTGACATGTCTCATAGAAGCCACGGTCTTTTCAGAACCGCGGTGTTACATGAGCACTTTGTCCCAAGGTAGGTGGAGGGGTATTTATACCCTCCACAAAATCTGACCGTTGATGCATTTATTGCAGCGGTAGTACCGGAAGTTCAAGCGGTACTACCGGAGAACTCCGGTACTACCGGACCTGGTACCAGACCACCCTTTTTCAAACTGCATCAAGTCCTGCCCCCAGCGGTACTACTATTGTTGCTACCGGAAAGCGGTAGTACCGCTTGAGGAAACCGGTACTACCGGACCTGGAGAGATCAGCACGTTTCCATACGGAAAACTCTCTGTCACGCCAGGTAGTAAAACGCGGTACTACCGCATTTTGCTACCGGCGTAGACAGAAGCTTTTTGCAACGTACAAAAACTCTCTGTCACGCCAGGTAGTAAAATGCGGTACTACCGCATTTTGCTACCGGCGTAGACAGAAGCTTTTTGCAACGTACAAAAAGTCTCTGTCATGCCAGGTAGTAAAATGCGGTACTACCGCATTTTGCTACCGGCGCAGACAGTAGCTTTTTGCAACGTTCAAAAAGGCTCATCTGGCGATACTCGGGCGGTGAAGCTTTTGACAAGCTGTAAAAAGCACATCGCTAGGTACTAAAATTGGTACTACCGCTTTTTAGTACACAGCGCAGAGACTTTTTTGATTAGTCACTTGCTTCCATGCAGTAGCAAAAAGCGGTACTACCGCTTTTTGGTACCGCGCCAGGCAGACAATTTTTGAATGTTTGCAAACCTTTTTAATGTACCTGCGACACACTTAGCAAATCATTAGTCCGATATGTGTGTTGTTATCAAACACCAAAATCACTAGGGATAGAAAATGCTCTTTCAATCTCCCCCTTTTTGGTGTTTGATGACAACACACATTTTGCAGGGAAATCTAGTGATGACAAGATGTAGATGGGGCTCCCCTAGATATGTAGAAACAAGCCCCATACATTCTAGCAAGCTAACTGAGAGTAGAAGTCGCACATAGAGGACATACCTTTGCTAAAAACATGTGATGACCAATATTGATTAGGAATGAGGAATGTCATCACATAGGATGGATCCAACAAGAATAGCCATAATACACACAAGATGGATCCATATGATAACCACATAGTCTTATCATACATAGCACAAATAGTTAGGTTCACACATAGTAAGTCACACATAATAAGAGGCAACCAAATAAAGTTCACAAGCGAATAAAATCAAAGGCAAGAACGAGCTTGTGACTTTCCCTCGCAAATCTCCCGCATACCTAATGTGCAACTTCTCCCCCTTTGGCATCAAGACGCCAAAAAGGGACAAGAGCAACACTAACGCCTCGGAGATCACTCATCATCATCATCAACGTCGTCCCATGCAGCACCATGAGGTGGAGGGGCACGGAAGGAGGAGGTGGCATCATCTTCCCAGTTGTTGTGCTTGGAGATCCATTGGTCTTCTGGGGTAATGTTGTTCTCGGAGCCCTTGGAAGCAGTCAAGCCTTGAGCCTCCATCATTTCCTTCTGACGAGCACAGGCCTTCTTGGCATAGACATGGGCCTCGTACAGGCGTTTCTGATTGTCCACTTGGAGGCAGAATATCTTCTTGAGTTTGGCCTCAAACCTCTTAGCCCAAGATGGCTGTGCGGGCTGGCGACGAGAGACCACAAAGCAGCACCCTGTGGTGCATCAGCAGCATCACCTGAGTCCTCCTCAACCAGGTTCCCATCCTCATCAACAATCTGACCATCCGCATTGCGGGGTTTGAGATGGGTCTTGATCAGCAGATTCTTGTGGCGGTGAGTGGCAAGACGAAGATGAGGCAAGTCACGGGCAATCATAGGGCACTTGCGAATGATGAGAGCCATGATGTATGGAGCAAAAGGAGGCACCCTCCTCTGAAAAGTGGCGCAGAACATCTCATTCCAGATAACATCCATCACATCCATAGGTAGGCCAGAGTCACGGTGGTGATAGGTGGCCATCACAATATCCACCATGTAAGCATGAATCTCATCAACATTCCCAGCACGAGGGGCGATGGTCTCGCTAAAGATGCGGTGCAAGATGTCATAAGTAGGAAGGAGCCCTTTGATCTTACCAGGGATTCCGCGCCCCCGGATGTACAGTGGGGCAAGCCTATCTTTCTTCATGGGATAGTCATTGGCATGGCACCGAAAGCCAACGGGAACATCCTTGCCACGGTCTTCGTACCCGAGGATAGCCCCAAACTCAGCCAACATTGCTTCCTTGACAACACCCTCGATCATCCAAGTGAGAGTCCTAGTAGCATTCTTGGCAAAGTGAACGGTTGCATAGAACTGAGCAATGAGCATTGGATCATAGTTGCACCGGAACTCCATAATAGGAAGCAAGCCAATGTTGGTGCAAATATCAAGGGCCTCACCAAAGTAGTTCAGATTCTTCCTCACATGATTCATCTCGATCCATTTTTGAGGAACCACAATTTTGTCATCTTTCATGAGAATCTCATGGTACACCCGCTCCTGAAAGTCCGTGAAGAAGAGGCTGTTTTCTCGAGCATAAGCGCGAGCCCCCATGGACCGACCACCATGAGCATGAAATTCTGTCTCAGAGATATCAGACAACAGCTTTGGCCCAGATGGCCTGGAACTTTGACTCTTGTGAGGACCAGAGGGAGGAGGAGGTGGAGGAGCTTTACCACGACCAGCACTTTGCTTGACCCCCTTACCCCCACGACCATGAGTTGTTGGCAGTTTCAGACGGGCACTAGGTTGAGGCATGACCTCCTCTTCAGACTCAGTCTCAGATTCTGACTCATAGTCCTCGATCTCATAGTGAGCTTTGGAGCGCTTGCGCGATCCCTGGGAACCCCCTGCACCTGTGAAAGAACGAGGGAGATAGCATAGGGGTAAGGACACAGGAACCTAGGGCAAACGGAGGATGGAGTTTAGTGTTTTAAAAAAATGTGCTGCTAGTACTGGGGCTGTAGTACCGGACCTGCACAAGCGGTAGTACCGCCAAGCGGTAGTACCGGAAAAAATATTTCGGTACTACCGGCCCGCGACTACAGTGCAGATCTGAACTAAGATCCAAGTACGGGCAACAAATTTGTTGTAAAACACGATTTCCATCGGGCCAAGAGATAGATCTGGTAAATAGCACACGATACAACCTCAAGAATGCGAGTTTTAACCAAGAATCGAAGTTACCCTAGATTCAATGGAGAAAACAAGTAAGAATATGAGGAGGGCGGTAGTATCGGTGTCCATGACGATTGTGAAGAGAGAGGAGCCCGCAGGGAGGCCGAATCCGGTGTGGATCCGGGAGAGGGAGGGACGGGCGGGCTTCCTCCGGCGTCGTCTTGCTCTGGTGGTGGCGCTGGTGAGGAGTGGAGACAAGGGATGAATGAGGCACTGAGGGGTGCCTCTCCCCGTCTCCAGTCTTAACCGACGCGCGCGAGCGGTAGTACCGGTTCCACGGGCGGTAGTACCGCCGAGCGGTAGTACCGGAGGTACAGGCCGGTAGTACCGCTCCTGGGAAGTTTTCAGGCAGGAACCTGGAACACACAACCAGGGGCGGTAGTACCGCTGGTAACTTCCGGTAGTGCCGTTAGGCGGTAGTACCGCATATGAGATCTGGTAGTACTGTTACCATCAGGACAGAGAGCCAAGATACAGAAAAATGGAAGGTTCTTGTGTAGAGTAGATGGGTTTTGTTGGATAGGAGTGGCCTGGGTTTAGAGAGACACGCGTATATGGGCCAATGCACTCAAAGGAAAAACACTAAAAGCATATGGAGAGCCAAATATGAGTGCATGAACAAAAGAATCAACACCAACTAGAGGATGACAAACATGAGTAAGAACCAATTTAAAAGGTGACAAACACGAGTAAGCACATCAACCTCTCGATTGAGAGGGGGGCGGTGGCCTAGGCCACCATATTTGAGTATACTCGGCTTGGCACCACGAAGATATATCTTGGGTCCATTACCGAAACTCATCATTGAGCTCACATATCACAACATGGTATTAAGAGGAATGATTTTGTTTAATTTGCGCATAATGGGGGGAGGGATAGTCCAATCAATTAGGACCACACTCCCCTATGTCCATGCCTACATATAAACCAAACAAGGGTCGAGTATTAGGTGAGAGTTCAAGATAATTAAGTCAAACTCCTAGAATCTACGATATTTAGTTCATTCCTCAAGTAGCAAAACCTTGCTTCATCAAGTGGCTTCGTGAAGATATCGGCAAGTTGATCTTTGGTTGAAACATAGGATAGATCAATATCACCTCTAGCAACATGATCTCTAATGAAGTGATGTCGAATATCAATATGCTTTGTCCTTGTGTGATCCACCGGGTTGTATGCAATCTTGATGGCACTTTCATTGTCACATAGAAGAGGCACTTTGTCACACTGGACATCGTATTCCTTTAAAGTTTGCCTCATCCATAGCAATTGGGTGCAAGCACTAGCAGCAGCAACATACTCGGCTTCGGCGGTGGAGAGAGATATACAATTTTGCTTCTTAGAAGACCAACATACCAAGGACCTACCAAGGAATTGGCAAGCCCCGGATGTTGATTTTCTATCATCCTTGTCTCCCACCCAATCCGAGTCCGTGTATCCACAAAGAGCGAATGTTGAGCCTTGAGGGTACCAAAGACCATAAAATGGGGTATGAACTAAATATCAAAAGATTATCTTGACCGCCATTAAATGGATTTCCTTAGGAGCCGCTTGATATCTTGCACACACACCTACACTCAACACAATATCGGGTCTAGATGCACAAAGGTAAAGCAAAGAACCAATCATAGACTGGTATACCTTTTGATCCACATCTTTACCATTTGGATTTTGTTCTAGATGAGTCTTTGTTGCCATGGGAGTTGGGGCTCCATTCAAATCTTGCATTTTGAATCTCTTGAGCATATCTTGAGTATACTTGGCTTGATTGAAGAATGTTCCTCCTCTAACTTGCTTGATCTCAAAGCCAAGGAATACTTTCAACTCCCCCATCAAGGACATCCGGAACCTACTAGTCATAAGCTTTGAGAATTCATCATTAAAAGCTTTGTTAGATGAGCCAAAGATAATATCATCAACATAGATTTGGCATACAAAAAGCTCCCCATTAACCCTCTTAGTAAAAAGAGTGGGATCGATTTTCCCAACCTCAAAGCCACGGTCAAACAATAACTCTCTAAGGTGCTCATACAACGTGTGTGGAGCTTGCTTGAGCCCATAGAGCGACTTATCAAGTTTGTAGACATGGTTTGGGAAGTTGGGGTCCTCAAATCCTGGGGGTTGCTTAACATATACCAATTCATTTAAAGGATCATAAAGGAATGCACTTTCTACATCCATTTGTTGCAACTTAAAGTTATGATGTGCCGCATAAGCAAGAAGGATACAGATGGACTCAAGGCGAGCTACGGGTGCATAAGTTTCTCCATAATCAATGCCTTCAATTTGGGAATAACCTTGTGCAACCAATCTAGCCTTGTTCCTTACAATAATCCCATGCTCATCTTGCTTGTTCTTGAATATCCACTCTGTTCCAATAACATTGCGGCAATCCTTTGGCTTCTCAACTAACTTCCACACTTTGTTTCTCTCAAAGTTGTTGAGCTCTTTGTGCATAGCTTCTAACCAATCCGAATCTTCAAGAGCTTCCCACACTTTCTTTGGTTCAATCATGGAAATGTGAGCTTGATGTTCACTGAACCTCTTCAATTGTGCTCTTGTGGAAATTCCTTTCCTTAGATCTCCAACATTTTGGAGGGTGTGGTCTCTTATTTCCAGCATTCTTTCCTTTCTAGCTTCGCGACGAGCGTGGATCTCCTCATTGTTTCTTGGAGGACCCTCTTCATCATTTTGATCCTCGTCTTGACCATCAACTTGACCTTGATCATCATTGGATTCATCCTCTACACTGGGATGCAAGGATTGACCTTGGTCTTGATCAAGTGCTCTTCTAGCCTCAATTTGAGCACGTCTCAAAACAGCTTGGATGGATCTTCCTTGGCAAATTGACTTGGCACCACTTGACACCCCATCGAATGGACCAAGCTCCCTTTAACTAGAATTCACACATTGATCACTATGTTGAGGGTCCACATCTTGTCTTTGGCTTGAGCCAATGTCCTCTTCGGTAGATGGAGCATGTTGAGGTTGTGAAGATGAGGGCTCCACTCGAGTGGAGCATAGTTCTTCTCGATCCGCCATAAGGGGTTCCTCAACGGGGCGGATATAACCCACACCCATTCTTCCTATGGCATCATGAGGCATTTCATCATAACCGAACACCCGGAAATAAGATATGTTGGGCTTGTTACCGGTAAGTATCTCATATGGAGTCTTGTTGATTTTCTTGCGGAGGTAGAGCCGGTTTGAAGCATGGCAAGCGGTGGAGACGGCTTCGGCCCAGAAGTTGTATGGAGATTTAAACTCTGGCAACATGGTCCTAGCCATCTCAATAAGAGTCCGATTCTTCCTTTCGGCCACACCATTTTGTTGAGGGGTGTATGCAGCGGAATATTGATGTTTAATCCCCTCATCACTAAGAAAATCATTCAAGGTGTAGTTCTTGAACTCGGTGCCGTTGTCACTTCTTATAATTAACACGGGAACATTGTGTTGCCGTTGAACCAAGTTAATGAATTCAATAAAAGTCCTTTGAGTTTCACTCTTCAACTTGAAGAAATAAACCCAAGAGTATCTTGAAAAGTCGTCAACAATCACCAAACAATATTTTTTTCCCTCCAAGACTTGCATGAGATGGAGGACCAAATAGGTCCACATGGAGGAGTTCCAAGATCTTGTTAGACTTGATTTGGTTCGTGGGCTTGTGAGGAGCGTCATGCATCTTCCCTAGAACACATGCCCTGTAAACACGATCTTTGGCAAAGGAAACATTTTCTTTTAGTCCAACAATATGGCCCTCTTTATGAAGACTTTGCAAAGTTCTCATATTGACATGGGCTAGTCGGCGGTGCCATAGCCAACCCACATCGGCCTTCCCGTATAAGCACATCGGACCTGCAGTGGCTTGCCCCGAAAAGTCCACCACATACAAGTCATTTTCGACGTACCCAATGAAAGCGACCTTGAGAGACTTGCTCCACATGAGTACCACAATATCATTATCAATAAAGACGGCAAAGCCCATTTTTCCAAGAGCACGGATAGAAAGTAAATTGTATCCAAGGGTTTCAACAAGCATGACGTTCACGACGGTAATGTCGTGAGCCACCACTACCTTGCCGAAACCCATTACCGTAGATTTTGACTTGTCGGCATATGTGACGGTGATTTGATCTTCATTTGACACCAAGTCCTTGACAATAGACTAGCTTCCGGTCATATGACTTGTGCAACCACTATTGATCACCCATTTTGACCCTCCGGAAGCATAAGTCTACAAAAGATCAAGCTAGTTTTTAGGTACCCATTTTTCAATGGGTCCTCTTTTGTTAGCAACAAGGGTCTTGGGAACCCAAATAAACCAAGCAATATAACCATCATAAGGACCAACATATTGTGCATACACATCACCATAGTAATCACGCATTAGAACATAGTGAGGGTTAGCACTTCTCGCAAAATCATCATGTGACATAATTTTACCATTTGTGGTCTTACTCTCCACAATGATCTTGTTGGTCTCTTGTGCGGGCTTGTCCTTCTTCTTCTTGTTGTTCTTCTTCTTTGTTTTGGAGACAAAACCAATGCCCCCTTTATCACCACTACGCCTTTGCTTTCTCAAAAGATCATCAATAGACTTGTTGCCTTGTGGAAATGTGGCCTTAGCAAGCTCCCCCTTCAACCTAGCATTCTCTTTAAGGATAGTTGTGCTACTAGATGGAATGAAGTTACTAGGTGAAGGAATATTGGCCAATTGAGTTTGAAGCGTTTCATGGGACTTTGTGAGAGACAAGAGTTCACTCTCCAAGGCTTTGTGGGCCTTGTTAAGCAAGCTAAAGTCCTCGGCAAGTTTTTCATGAACCACACCAAACTCAACCTTGTCCTTTTTAGATCTTTTGTATTTAGCAATAACATGATCACGCTCTTTGATGAGTTTGTTAACAATAATGTCATTGGCCTCATCAAGCCCTTCAAGTTTTAATTCAAGTGACAACCTAGTTTCTTGTTCTTCTTCTAGAGCATTGTTTAGGGCCTCTAGCTCAATCATATGTTCATGCCCAAGTTTACATCTTACATCTAGAAGCTCTTGAGTATGTGATAGTTGATCTAAGATGTTTCCAAAATGTAGCTTAGCATCACCTTCTAGGTTAGTCATAAACTCATCAAAGGCAATTAATTCCTTTTTAACATCAAGTGACATCTCATCATCAATTTCATCATTATCTAAGTGAGTAGAGCGGGATGATGAAGATACCTCCGTTCCTCTTGCCATAAGGCAAGTGGCGTTCTTGGTGGAGGAGTTCTCATTTGGAGAATCGAAGAGTGAGAATGTCGGAGTAGATGTGGTGGCAAGAGAAGCCACACCATGAGAAGTTTCCTCTTCGCCATCTTCATCATCTTCATTGTCGGAGGAGTACTCTTCATGAGTGATCAAGACAATTTATCCCGGATTCTTGTTGATGGGATTCCTTTTGATGAAGGGTTTCTTGTAAGGTGCCTTGAGAGTCTTCTTCAACACAAGCTTACCACCATTATCTTCTCTCTTCTCATAGGGGAAGCTTGCCACAAAGTGATAGCGGTCACCACAATTGAAGCAAGTTCTCAACCTTGTGGTGTTCTCTCTTTTCCCATTTGGATTGCTTCTTAGTTGCATTTCCATCTTGGCCTTGGCGGGGTTCTTCCAAAAGTTCTTTGCATAGAAAGCCATATATTGACTATGAGCAATCTTGACGTCATCGGGATGGTCCAAGGAGAGGCCTTCATCACTATCATCTTCATCTTCAAGGTCCACAACTTTGGCCTTCAAAGCAACATTGACCACATTGCTCATACCGAGAGCACGAGCACGGGCATCTTTGGCATTCTTGGCGGCGACCTTGAAAGCGGCCATCTCTTGCATAACTTCATTTGAGGTCATGAGATGATAGTTGTGTCTTCCCTGTAAGCTCTTCAAGTCGGTGGGCTCAAAAGGCATGAGTGCACTCACATATTTCCTTTTTATCCATGCATCATCCACATGTGAGGCACCCACATTTCTAAAAGCGGTGGCGGTGGTCTTGAGCCTTCGATACATGTCTTCATGGTCTTCACCTTCTTTCATGTAGAAACCTTCGGCTTCATTGCTTAGAGCATCATATCTGTTCCTCCTCATACTCTCATTACCAACAAACAACACAGTGAGAGCATCTAAAGCTTCCTTGGCAATGCTAAAGTGCTCAATGTGTGGGTAATCCTTTGTTCCCAATCCTTGTTGAATCATATGCAAAGCAGTGGCATTGAGTTGACTATTGACAACCTCTCTTCTTGTCAAGTTGTTTGGATCCCCAATAAAGAGTCCATGCTCGATGATGTTCCATAGTTCAATGCAAGAGCTGCGCATATGAGTTCTCATTAGTGATTGCCATTGAGCAAAAGTAGCAGACTCTTCTAGCTTAGGTGTGTCACCTCTATTGTACACATGAGGGTGTTGGATGGGAGGATCGGGAGAGTACCAAGAATCACGGTGCTCAACCTTCCCCCCATCAAGTCGTGTGGAGGAATTAGCATTGTCTAGTTTGTCCCTACCACCATACCCTCGGGGGATACCGGAGTATTCCCTTTAGGTACAACGGATGGTAGTTCCTCTTGAGGAGATGGGGGTGATGAGCCATCTTTGTCTTTAAGAAGTTGCTCAAGCATCTTCTTGACTTCGTTGACCAAGGAAGAGCTCAATCTTGTTTCCAAGTTTCTGAGATCTTCCATGGTCACCGGAGTCGACTCACTACCACCATCCCCTTCTTGGATACCCATATTCTCTTAGGCGGTAAAGCCCGAATAAAGAGCCGAGGCTCTGATACCAATTGAAAGGATCGTATGGGTACCTAGAGGGGGGGTGAATAGGTGATACTTCAAATTTTCTTTTTTTTCAAATTAAGGTTTGACAATAAGGTAAATTCTCTAGATAATGCAACTATGGTGAATTTACCTATATGACAATTATTCAAGAGCTACCACAACACAAAGTAGTAACAAGTAAGTAAGGTGCGGTAAAGGATAGAGGTAACCAAAAAGTGGACGCGGAGACACAAGGATTTGTTTCCCGTAGTTCCTTCCTTTTGAGGGGAAGTACGTCTACCTTTGGAGAGGGGGTGGTTTCAAACCACCAACGCCATGAGAGGACTCCCTTGTTCTCCAATGAATCTCACCCCAACGGGATCGATTCACCTTCCACTATATCGGCAACCTTCAAGGTGGAAGCCGACACCGTTACAAGTTTGGGGCACACATCCACAACTTAATCGGAGGCTCCCAAATACAAGCAAGCTGTCAAAGCAATCAAAGACAAGCTTGTAAGAACAAAAACAAGAGCTAGGGTTTCCAACAAAACACTAGAGCAAAGGGGCCCTCAATGAAATGAGGGGGAAATGAAGATCTCTTTTGGTGAAGTAGTAGATCGGGGCTTCCTCCTTCGATTCTCCAAAGATCAAGGACTTTGGGTGGTTGGATGAGGAGATCTTGAGAATTTGAGTGGCTCCAATGGACTCCAATGGTGGGCAATGACTTTAATGTGCTGAGCACTTTGTCCCAAGGTAGGTGGAGGGGTATTTATACCCTCCACAAAATCTGACCGTTGATGCATTTATTGCAGCGGTAGTACCGGAAGTTCAAGCTATACTACCAGAGAACTTCGGTACTACCGGACCTGGTACAGGACCACCCTTTTTCAAACTGCATCAAGTCCTGCCCCCAGCAGTACTACTATTGTTGCTACCGGAAAGCAGTAGTACCGCTTGAGGCAACCGGTACTACCGGACCTGGAGAGATCAACACTTTTCCATACGAAAAACTCTCTGTCACGCCAGGTAGTAAAACACGGTACTACCGCATTTTACCAGTAGATGAAGCTTTTGCAACGCATAAAACTCTACATCACGCCAGGTAGTAAAATGCGGTACTACCGCATTTTGCTACCGGCGCAGATAGAAGCTTTTTGCAATGTACAAAAAGTCTCTGTCATGCTAGGTAGTAAAATGCGGTACTACCGCATTTTACTCTGGCACGATAACTTTTGCAACGCTCAAAAAGGCTCGTCTGAAGCGATTACTAAAATGCGGTACTACCGCATTTTAGTACCGGAGCAGTAAGAAGCTTTTGACAAGCTGTAAAAAAGCTTCTGTCGCGCTAGGTACTAAAATGCAGTACTACTGCTTTTTAGTACCTGGCACGGCAGAGACTTTTTGACAGTTAGTCACTTGCTTCTGTCTGGTCCGGTAGCAAAAAGCGGTACTACCGCTTTTTGGTATCGCGCTAGGCAGACAGTTTTTGAATGTTTGCAAACCTTTTTAATGTACCTGCGACACACTTAGCAAATCATTAGTCCGATATGTGTGTTGTTATCAAACACCAAAATCACTAGGGACAGCAAATGCTCTTTCAGCTAGGCTCTTTAAGGAAAAAGTAAAAATATGGCATGATAGGAGGATTCTCAAAAGGGAGTTCCATGTTGGTGAGAAAGTTCTTTTGTATAGGTCTCGTCTCAGTTTTTTTACAGGGAAACTACTCTCCAAAAGGGAAGGACCTTTTGTTATCAAGGAAGTGTACCATTCAGGTGCCATCAAAATCTCTTCTCTAAAGGATGACACAACACAGGTGGTTAATGGTCAAAGACTAAAACATTATATTTCTAGAGATTCTTACAATGAAGAAGTGGATGCCATTCAAATGGTGACTCCAGAAGAATTTATCAAGAACCAAACACCAGAAACTGCAGAGTTTGTCTTTGAATAGGTAAGAGTGGTAAAAACAGAAGGTTCTTGAAACCCCAATCTTTTTATATTTTTGGTGTTTTTAATATATAAGGGAAGTTACGAGACGAAACTGAAGAGGAAACGGAGCCCAGGGTGGATAAACCCACCCCACGCGTGGGCCTAGACCAGTCGCGCCTGAGGGGGGTGTTCCACCCTCGAACTCCGTCTCCGCTTCGTTTTCATGTCAAAACCTTCCTTATGCATTGAAACTTCGTAATATATAACCCCCCGGGTTCCCCAAGGTTCTTGCATCGTGTTCTCGTCGTGTTTTCGTTTTCCATCTGTTTCTGTCAGGAAAATTCTCAGATTTGGAGCCTCAATGTCTTCCTCTGGATCACCCACGGAGGATTCCTCTACGGATGTCCTTAACCCGTACATGTATGAGTTGAGTATCCACCCCAAAGAGTTGATCCTCAAAGAGGGGAAGGTACATATGAAATAAGTTCAAGGCCCTAAAGGAGAAGGCAACCTGGAAGACGGGATGGAAGCATTAGAACAAGAAGTTTTCAGGTACAAGAAGATGGCAGAACGTGAAGTGGAAGTTATTCACAAGATTAGTTCAGAACTCATCACCAAGCATGAGGGAGAAGTTTCTGAACTCCGAGAAGAGATCTTCTCACTCCATCAAACCACCAACCAATTGCAAGAACAACTCTATGACATGAAAAATCAAAATTGTGAGTATGAGGCTAGATTTGATCATATAAGTTATGCTGCTAGTTTTAGAATTGCAGAAACTAGGACACCCTTTTTGGATGGGGATCATTTGCCCTGGAAGCTTTATGATGACAAAATAACACCACCACCACAAAAGGAGTAATTCGTCATCAGGTTTGGCATCCCCTTGGCTTGTTCCAAGCTTGGGGGAGTGCCACGGTATCACCACCACTATCTTTCATATTTTACCTTCTAGTGGATTCATATCTGTGGTAGAGAAGTTATCTTATAGTTTGTTTTGCATGTGGAAGTACCTCACCTTTAGTTGATTATCTATGTATCCCTTGGTGTGAGTGCCTTTATTGGATATTAATGAGAAGTCTCATCTTTTACTTTTTGCACTTCTTATTTTAGTTTGCAATCACTATTATATGATGGATCTTGTTGATCAGTATTGGCACCACTTTGGGAGCATCAAGTGGATATAAATTGGTTTTGGCAAACCAAGTTCTGGTCAGTAGAAACAAATTTTGAGGTTTGAAAGAAAAAGAGAAAGAAAAAAGCTTACAGGTATTTGGTATCATTTGTTTTCTTTCTTGTTGGCTCATAAGCTTAGTATTCTTTATTTTAAAGATCTTTTGTGTCTTCAAGGAAGATTGCATGTTTGGCTTTATTACTTGTATGTTTGCTTGTTTCTTTCAACTCTCTTGCTTGCTACCCAGCCTTGCTAGCCAAAAACCTGTTTTGAGAAGGCATACTTCTCATGTTCCCAAACTCCTTTGAACCAAACGTTTGCCACTTGTGTCCACGCTATCTACCTAGTAGCTATTGCTATTCCAAGAAAATTCTCAAGCTTCATCTACCTTCCAAATTAAAAAGTATTTTTTAATGAGAAAACAAGTTAGTAAAGCTCTCACGAACTTGATGGCACACTTTATTTCTTGCCCCTAATAAACCTGAACCATTGTGGACATCGAAGTTGTATATGCTTGCATCTATACGTTGGGATTAGCAGAACCGTGTTGTCATGGGTAATGTTTTCAACATAGCACTTGTACTCCCTACATCGTTGATATCGTGCTCTTTTGTCTATGGATGTTACCGGTGTGAAATGAAGTGGGAACTTGAAAGTCCATGGAGTTTGTATTCTGTGTTAGAGAAACGCCTGGGACACTAGCCTAAGCCATGCCTAATCATGGTGGAAACTTGCAGAATCACCATAGTGAGCTATCTATGAAGCATCCTCAATAAAAATCTATGCACATAGTAAATAAAAAGATTGCTGAGATGCTCATTGTCTGCTTCCCTTGTCATTTTGGTTATAGGAAAGCTCTTGTACCATGTGCAAGGGGTACCCCGTTGGCAGTTCTCAATGATATACAAATACTTACAGTGACAAGAAATTGCATGGGACCTAAGTTGAGTATCCATGAGGAGTGGCCCTCATATTCAACGGACATGAGATTGCCAACTTATATTTCGTCAAGCATATACTCCATCTTTGTTCACTTTAACCTTAACCATCTCAAGATTCTTATGATAGGGGCAATGAGGGATCAAAGCTAGTAAGTACCATAATATTTTTGGAAGGTCTTTATGACTTGTAATCCCTGCTTCCCTCTAAGAAGGGACCTTTCTTCCACTTTCAAGTTGAGTCAGTAAACCCACTTACTCTCTATCTCTAGCAAGCATTTGAGTTATTGTGTTTCAAGCATTCATATGGTGATTTATTCAATCATGTTCTTTATCTTACTTGTTTGCACTTATCTATTTAATATTACTTTGAAAGCCTTCACTTGTGAAAAACCTTTTTGAGCAAAGAGTGCTCCTGTTTTGAAACTTCTACAACAAAATCAAGTTGTGAAACTATTTGACAGGTGTTCTTTGACCAAGAACAAGTTTGTCAATTCCAATTATGATTTATCTTTATGAATCTCTATTGTGACTACTGTGATTGGTTGCAAGCTAAGTTATATAATGGTGAGTTGCTTTCTTCTATGAGTTGTGCAACAGTAAGTGTGATACTTCTTGTTCGTACTCTTTTATCGACACTTCACTCCATAAAATTGTGTACATGTTTACTGAGCTCAGTATTCGCTTGGGGACAAGCAAAGTCTAAGCTTGGGGGAGTTGATACGCCCAATTTTCATCACCATTCTATATCATAATTTACCTCTATTCATTGATGTTTGTCTTATTATGAGGTATTACTTATGGCTTTTCATCTGTTTATGCATGTTGGATGCTTCTTGGAGGATGGACTGCCAGAGTCTGGATTCTGATGGAAAAGAAGGCGTTTTGGTGCAATTTCACGAAGATCGGAAAAATACCAGAAAAATATGGAAACATATTATTTCACCAGAAAACGAAGGAAGCCAGAAGGAGGAGCGAAGGGGGGTTGCAGGGGGCCCACACCCCCTAGGCGCGGGCCCACCTAAGGTCGCGTCTGGGGTGGGTCTGGCCCACCTGCCTGGCTCCCGACTCTCCCCCTTCTCTTATAACTTCCCTTCGGAACCCTAATACACGAGGGCAACCACATATAGATTTCCACCGCCTCTGGGGGGCGGAAAACACCGAGAGAGAAAGATCTCTCCGACAGACAGATTTCTGCTAGGGGAATTCCTTCCCGGAGAGGGGA